>CM037468.1:1662750-2946500 GCA_021014325.1 Plazaster borealis
CTATTGGTTGGCAAAACGCCATTTATCTCCAATGTAATGGAGATCAATGTCAAACGCCATAGAGTTGTGCACTACGCAGACGCACAAGTGCGTATATACGTCACGCCACCATCAGTTCCATACACAAAAGGCGCGATGTTCTCAACCTCGTTCCAAGTGGTGTACGATCTCGCCGTACCACCCCCCCCCCCCCAGAATGCCATGCTCGGTTATAACCAGGGGTTAGTGAAGAGAGGATACGGAGCGCTGATAGCGAGGCTGCAATGTTCCCTCATTATTTTTGCCAACCAGGGCCCAATTTCATAGAGCTGTTTAAAGGCACTGTACACGTTTGGTAATAACTCAAAATATGCATAAAAACTGACTTGGTAACAGAGAACAGAGCAACAGAGGTAACAGAGAACAGAGCAACAGAGAACAGATAGTATAAACCATTGTGAAAAACGACTCCCTCTGTAGTAACGTAGTTTTGAGAAAGAGGTAATTTCTCACTAAAATAATAAAAGACCTTTTGCAAGAAGCCTTTTATTCCTATCTGAAAGCACACAAATTTGTACAACAAGGGTGTTTTTTCTTTCATCATTTTCTTGCAACTTCGATGACCAATAATTGAGCCGACATTTTCATAGGCTTGTTATTTTATGCATATGTTGGGATAAGTGAGAACACTGGCCTTTGACAATTACCAAACTTGTTCAGTGCCTTTAACAATTGTCTGCTAAGCAGAAATGAGCAGGATACCAGTCATGTGACATAGAAGTTTGGCTGGTAACCTTATTCCGGTAAGCATAATTCTGTTGTGCTTAGCTACTTTTTGTGCTTAAGCAGCTCGATGAAATTGGGCCCAGTATAACAGTTAGTGCGCACACGAGATGTGCAGTTTGCAAATTTCATGGGAAGGCTCTACAGTCTGTGGGGAAGGCCCCCTTCTCAAGTGACGTCATTAGGGACAATTTCGGCGGAAAAAGCTTTCTCTAGTCACATTTTGAAATCAAATTGTAACAATTCCTTTGGGTTTAAGTGTTTTATGCAGTGGATGACCATTTCATCTTTTTAATGAAATGTCTAATAATTCCATCGCCTTGAGCCAGTAATTCTTATCGTCTAAACCGTGATTGTTGTTGGGGGTTTTTTCCCGATCAAATCACAATTTCCAGGGAATCATTGTAACGCTATCTGACAGAAATACAATTCATCTGTTTGTAAAGAAGATGACCTGCCTAATCAGTTCCTATAATTACACATTCAACGCACAACTAAAATGTTATTGATACATTTCGTTGCTATGGCAATTAAAAACATACAGGAAACTCAACACAAGCGACAAAGGTGACATATTTTCAAACAACGTTCGGACATTTGCTGTGCCACATTTTGCTGCTGGTCATTATTTTGTGAAAACAGCAAAAACAAACACGGTTTACGGTTTTGTCAGGGTTTTTTTCACGTCTGGATTTGTTTGATATATTGGTAACTCCTCCAAAAATTAACGACCATAGATTACTGGTGAGAAGCATGCAATGCAGCTGTTGATGTTATCAACTATTTTGAGAAAGGATTCCCTTCGAAGTAATATGGTTTGGATCATTTTTTACCCCAACAAATTTGTTTCATGCATGAATCACTTCTCAGATTTCTGAAGGTTGGTGTCCGTTCGTGAATGCTGTGGCCAGAGATGCGGTTGATACCGCTGTCACCTCACTAAACGTGGATGGATTCGACGTTCGGGTGAAAATACCGTGACAGTTTTTGCACATGTTTTCTCAGCAAGTAGACACTGTATTTAGCTGAAACTTTCCCTTGTGACTTGTATTGTATCTTTCTTAACAATGTTGCCTATAAATCTGCATTACGCTGATGAAAAGCAATCTATGACCTTACCTTTAAAGGCACTGAACACGTTTGGTAATTTGTCAAAGACCAGTGTTCTCACTAGGTGTATCCCAACATATGCATAAAATCAAGCCTGTGAAAATTTAGGCTCAATTGGTCATCGAAGTTGCAAGAAAATGATGAGAGAAAAAACACGTTGTTGTACAAATTTGTGTGCTTTCAGATAGGAATAAAAGGCTTCAGGCCTGAAGTCTTTTATTATTATTTTTAGTGAGAAATTACCTCTTTCTCAAAAACTACGTTACTTCAGAGGGAGTCGTTTCTCACAATGTTTTATACTATCAACAGCTCTCCGTTACTCGTTACCAAGTAAGTTTTTATGCTAATATATATTTTGAGTAATTACCAAACGTGTACAGTGCCTTTAAGTGTCATTTCCTAGACTTTCACAGAATCTCAGACGAACTATTTCTCAACGTGAGGATTGATACTTGTATGGAGTTTGTTATCAGCGATGTTTCAGAAACTTGTCAATGTTTTCGCTGATCGCTCATCCTGTTACTTTAAAATACAGTCCGTCGTCGTTTTTACGAAGTGGAAAATGTGGCAGAAATCGTAAAGAAATTGCAAATTATTGTTTTCCTTTTTTAAAGTAAGTTATTGATTTAGCCAATGCTGTTAACAAGTTCACCAAATTTGCAAATGTTGTTTTCTTTTTTTTTTCTTTTTTAAAAGTAAATATTGATTTAGCCAATGCTGTTAACATGTTCACAAAGTTTCAGGACCTATACGTATTATTTGTGTATTGAATTAGCATAAATTGACGACAAATTGCGTGGCAAAACTTATTATTATTATTATTATTATTTATTCAGCCATTTCAACAATACATGACAATACAAAATACTTCCAGATGGGCTAGGAGAAACAAAAGCAAAATAATTACTGTGGTCCATAGACCTGCCTCCCCACATCTGGTTGTAATACAAGCAATAAAACGAGTAATAACATATGTATAAAACAATTTATGTACAAAAGATAGGAAAGTTAACTATAAATAAAACATGTCTATGTACATCAAAAGTTGGCAATTAAAACAAATAATAATATAAAGCATGGACTATGTGAGAGTAAAACCAGTTTTAGGAGTGTAAAATTTGAGAAAGTTTGCACAGTGTAAAAAACAAAATAACAAACAAAAAACAGAAAAATTCCTAAACACTTAAATAATGTAAAGAATATCCAGGACATGTGGAATGCAAATTAAATTTAATTGACCAAATCTATAAAGAAAAAAGAAAAATAAATAAATAAACAAATAAATAAATAAATAAATAAATAAATACATAAATAAATAAATAAATACATAAATAAATAAAAAATAAAAAAATAAAAAAAATAAAAAAATAAAAAAATAAAAAATAAAAATAAAAAAATAAATAAATAAATAAACAAATACATCAAAAATATGTAAATAAATAATTTAATGAGTAAATAAACAAATAAATGTACATATAAATAAGTAACCCCTTGGAATATAGATGACAAAATAAATGAATAGACTAAATAAGTTAAAAGTAAATTGTGGAATTGCACATGGTTGTTATGAAACTGTAAACGCATTAAAGCAAGAGACCAATTAAGAAATATGAGCTGTAGCTACACTATCTTCATGCTTCAGCGCGTTTAGAAAGGATGACAGAGAAGTTAAAATGGCACAATTGCGGAATTCGATTGGCAGAGCTGACCAGGCCTGGGAAATATGTGGATAGCACTCAGATGCAAAGATTGAGTTCTGGCAAATAAGTGTTTGAATGTTAAAGCGCTATCATATCTATGGTTAACAACAATGTTCTTATTAACAGATTCACGTTTAATTGCATTAAAAAGACACTTAACAACAAATGAGGTCATCAAACAATTACGGCGACTTGATAAAGAAGACCATTTTAAAGTAGAAAGTCTGTCGGTGTATGACATTTCTCCAAATCGTTGACCTAATATAAATCTAGTTGCACGCCTCTGGATTCGCTCAAGAGACTCCTCTTGAACCTGAGTTTGGGGAAGCCAAGCTGGAATCCCATACTCCAAGATTGGAAGAACTAGACTCTTATACAAACATAGTTTAGCACTAACAGATGAATTAAATGCAACAGTCCTTACTAATCCTAGCATTTTATTTGCACGAGAAACAACATCCTTAACATGATCATTCCAAGTTAACTGAGAATTTAAAGTAACACCAAGGTACTTAAATGAGTTAGTAATGGATAATTGAGAGTGATCTAACATGTAAATGGGCAGCTGCAAATTAGTATTTTGACCAAATTCACTTGACGTCAACATCACAACTGATTACGCCATATTTAGAGTCAATGTCCCCCTGTGTTAAACAGTGAAAATGCGAACTTTAGGCGACTTGCGTCGAACGAGGGTTAATAAAAGGTTGATTTATGCGCGTCATAAATAAATAAGTATAGTGGACTTAGTTTAGAATTAGGTCCTGTACTTGTTTTTCTCGCGAAAGTCCTTGGAGCGAATAATTCCCTGTCGCTTTATTAAGCCACACAGGCTTTATAAACGAGCAACACACCGTCAGCACTAATACCCATGGATGTTTTTTTCCTTTGAATAGAAATCATGAGTGCCAAGGCATACGGCTTGCAGCAAAACACATTAATATAGATTTTGATATGACCAGAAATGCCTCTCAAAAATACATCTCATCAGAGACCATTTTTGTTACTGATACCTTCTACCTTTGTTTAACAAACAACATTTAGTGTTGAATATTATTTAACATCCTGACGACTTTTTCTAAGTATTGACGGAAGTGTAGTAAAGACGGGATTAAACAAATCCTTGTGACGGTAAGGGGGACATTCACAATAGACTGTGCAAGTCTCGCGCGTATCGGAACGAGAAAACAAGTCAAACGAATAACTTTGTTTTTCTAAATATCAAATCTTTGTTTTAAATTATATCTAATGACAAATTCTGGACAACACAAATACTCATTACATGTTTATACAATCAGTTTTCGTTTTTATAATAAATACACAAATAATGTGTTAATTATTATTTTAAAAAATTAAAACTCTGGGACAAGAATGCTTATTATTTTGATCTTAACTTTTCAGAAACCCCTAACGCGGATTCGCGATGGTCACACGGGCGTAACATGGACGCTTAGCCGTTTATAGAGGACGCTGATGCCTCAACAACCATAGACTGCAATGAAAAGGCTTCCCGTTGCAATTACAGCATCTTGCGAGTATCACCGCGCAACCAAACCAAGCGTTTACATAAGTTTTGTAACCGGAGGTGCACAAAAATTCTTAGTTTTTTGCCGTAACTGGAAGCTGAGGCCAAGTTTAATTCTCTGGTTTTCTTCGTTATTATTGTTGAATTGATTTTATTTTCATATTTTTTATAACTAAGTATTACATTCCCAACAACATATATATTTGTCATGGATATAAACCACGTTAAACTAAAATAATTGACAAAACAAAATCTTTCCCACGTAAATCTCCATATGGTTGGGACCACAATGGTCCCGGAAGTTCAAATATGCGCGAGACTTGCACAGTCTATAGACCCTTCTCACGAAATAAATGTGAATTGCTCATCGCGCGTGCGCACTTGCACGACTGGTGTGAAAAATGAGAAAACATCGCGCCTTTTTGTATGGACTGTACATCTGCTGCCTATAGTGCATGCAAAAACTCAATGGGTGCACCCTTGTAACTAGCGACTGGATCAACGCGCCGAGCCTCGTTGATAATTTTGTAAGCCCTCACAAACTAATTTACATGTAAATGACAGGTTGGATTGTCAATACTTTTATAGGGATTGTTGAGATAGGGTCCAATATTGTATCTTGGGGTGGGGTTATTGACTCTCAACTTGGGGTGGCTTTGGTAAGCTAGGCCCAGAACAAATTGGTCTTAGTAAGCTCATACGCTTGTGCACAAGCGTATAGGACCCCCTTTCCCAAGATGGCCGCTTGTCCGTTTTAGCACTCCTATATAGTTGTTTCTTTCTCTGTGCTTGTTGGAACCCTGGACTAGGCCTATACTTCTATTTAATAGAAAATAACAATTTAAGATGTCACCGCACATTTGTGTTGTTATTTCAAAAGACTGAGAGACTAACTATTTTTGTTGAGTATTTGTTAAGTATTTATAATTTAGCGTTGGTTGTATATAGGACTTGTATTTAGTGGGTCATCCCTACAACGTTTTCCAAACAATGTGTCTCTGTACGCATGCGTGACTGTAATTGACATATTTCATGGGAAAGGCCATTTATGCTCGATATGGGGCATGGTGTACCCCCCCCCCCTGTTGTGTCTTCAATGTGTGCTCGGAATCCCAGGAATTATTGAGAGGATTTATGGGGTATGTTAAAGTATTGGGAACATTGGGGGAGGGGTACGCAATAGTGTCCCCTTAGACAACAGCTTTAGTTGCGTACTAGAGTGAGTGTGTCGACATCCAGTTACTGCCGCGTAACACTCACTCTCGCACTCGTCACTGCTTTACCATGCCTTGCCCTTGGTATGAATCCTCATCTGAGAAGGAGATTGATACCCAGGGCTATGTTTGGTGCCTATATAGTGATGAAGCAGGGCAGGTGTGTACATGAGATATGGATCCACGTCTTCACTTCACCAAAGTCTCAGGTGCATGTATCTGATGGCATTAATGCATGCCTTCAAGATGGGAGATAAATCTCTCTCAAGCTTTACCACAACTTGACGATCAAGATAGTTTGAGCCAGCACATACGTGTCATATAATGATTGGGGCTGATAAACACTTTCGTGTCACACAGTGCGACTTGGACCAGACTCGTCCAGGAGCGTGCTAAAGGCTTGACGTTTGGTAATTGGAACCCACTGTTTGTTCCAATCCTATATAGTTGTAAATATAATACCATAAAACTATCCTGTGAAAAATTCATTTCAAAAGTTGGTAGCGTTTTTGAGATATTACCAAAAATCTGGAACGGTTATGTCCACGCAGGAAGAATAATCTGCAATTGGAATACACAATCTGAGAAACGTTACTGTCAGTAAGGGCCCTGTCACATGAGGCAACTTTTACAGGCAACTTGGAGGCAACCAAGTGCAGTGCATGCTACAGGATCACTTTGATCGCACAGGAGTAATTTTTGAAACAGTGTCTTACGATCCCCAAGAAAAATATGTGAACACTCAAATGTGAATGCCTTTGATTCATGGAGATTGGCTGAAACTGGTTGCCTGTAAATTGCCTCGTGTGACATGGGCCTTACGCTTCTCAGATTAAAATTTTGGGAGATAAAAAGTGATATCTTTTTCCATAACCGCAGTACTTCGAAGTGAAAAGTTTCTCGAAATGCACTGTACTATCCAAAGCAGCTGTACTTCTTACAAGTAAGTTTTTGTTGCCATTAATTTTCAGAGTCATTACCAAACGTATACAGACCCTTTAACGCTTGTTGACGTGACGATAAACCCCTTGGCATTTGACTAAACGACAAGTTCTGACCGTGCTCTGTAACCTTCCCAGCGTTCGTTAATTGCTATTTTGACACCATCGCTTTGATTGCTAAGTATAAATAATCCAGATTCAGTTGGGTGTGAAACTACATTTGTCATTTTTTATAGGCAGTGTATACTTTTGGTAATTGTCAATTCCCAACATATGCATAACATTAAAAACCTGCGGGAATTTGGGCTCAACTGTTGCATAGAATTGTTGCTTTCCGATGCCTTTCTCAGATTCAAATTATTGGGTGAAAAATTACCTCGTTCTCTTTAAAGGCACTGAACACGTTTGGAAATTGTCAAAGACCGGTGTTCTCATTTGGTGTATCCCAACATATGCATAAAATAACAAGCCTGTGAAAATTTGGGCTCAATGTTTTTATAATATCAACAGCTCTCCACTGCTCTGTTCCAATTAAGTTTTTATGGTCATGCACTTGTGGAGTAATTATCAAAAGTACACCCTGCCTTTACAAACATTTCTCAAAAGGTTACAATCAATTCGGTAGAGTTATGAGGGGATCGAATTATCGTGGAATTACAATCATCTTCAAAGAAGTGTTTATACTGTTCGATCAAATCTATTCGCACCCACACATAGCCTGTGCGATTTATGTTCCTGAATGATGAGCTAATAAAGCAGTTTATCCAAGGTGGACCACAATAAGCCTTTTTGAGGTATGGTGGACATTTGGGTGCACTGTTTGGTTTGGGTGAATACAGACAAATTTACCCAAAACTAATAGTGTCCTGGTAATGTGTTCACCATATCCTAAAATGGATTATGGTATTTTTTTTACAAAAAGAGTTGACGAATAATGTACATGAGCAGGATTCTTAAATACAAAACAGATATGTTGTGGTAACGCACTCGTTTTTAACTCGTATGCTATTATGAATCAAATCACGTTTGAGATTAACATTTTTAAAGTTATGTATGAAATTTATAACAGAAAATTCACAACAGAAACAAAAATTAACGCCAAGGTGTCCGTTCGATTTTTTTGTTTCCCCCTTTTTTTGTCTCCATACTTTTGTTGTATTCTAATCAACAGGGACATTTCAGACAAAATAATTTTGCAGGATGCTTACTACCATTACCAACTTTATCAAGGAGGTTTTCGGATATAAATCGCACAATTCCTTTTTAGGGTCATTACAAAAGTAGGCCTATATGACTCTACCTTTCAATCTATACTTTGGGGGTAATGTCGGCCAATCGGACCTAAAAATCATCTTTAAAGGGTCTGTATACGTTTGGTAATGACTTTGAACATTTAATGGCAATAAAAACTTACTTGGTAAGAAGTACAGCAGCTATAGTATAATGCATTTTGAGAAACTTTTCACTTCGAAGTACTGATGCGGTTATGTAAAAAGATATTAATTTTTATCCCCAAAAATTTGAATCTGAGAAGCGTTACTGCAGTACCAGTAACGTTTCTTAGATTGTGTATTCCAATTGCAAATTATTCTTCCTGCGTGGACATAACCGCTCCAGATTTTCGGCAATTTTTTGAATGAAGTTTTCACAGGTTAGTTTAATGTATATATCAATAGCTATATAGGGTTGAAACAAACAGTGTGTTCCAATTACCAAACGTATACAATCCCTTTAAATAGTGAAGTCCATCTATAAATAGTGAATACTTTGCAAATGAGCAATATTCAAGACACTTGACTGATGAGCTTCTCACCCGAATAAAATGTATTGAGGTATTCATTTTAATGAACGCTTATATCATTTTAGAATCGCGGTTGTATGCTCCCCAAGGATTTAAGAAACTTTGCGGGTTTGTTAAATTATGCTTGATTGTATTTACGAACAGGGGGTAATGTTAAAAGCACCTTGATCTATGCTTCAGGATAATTATGTGCTGATATCCGCAACGGGCTCTCGTGGCACCTATAGGCGAGGCTGCCCCCTGGGACGGCGACCGAGGTAGACTGACCCTCGCTCGGTGCCTGCTCGATCTTCCTTGGGTTACGGACCGCATCTGCCCGGCCACATTCTTTTTTTTTTACACCGAAGCGAGGGGTTTTGTACTGTATACTGCAAATTCCTGTCTTGAGATGAGACTACAAACATTTATGCCTATAAAGGTTAAGGTTTAGGGTTAGGGTCAGGGTTAGGGTTAGGGTTAGGGTCAGGGTTAGGGTCAGGGTTAGGGTTAGGGTTAGGGTTAGGGTTAGGGTTATAGGGTTTAGGGTTAGACCTAGTCTCCTATCTCAAGACGGAATTGCAGTGTTACAGTACAAAACCCCTCGCTGCGGTGTAAAAAAAATATACGCTGCCCGACCACTTGGTGGGGAACGGAGCTCCGCTGTTATAATTACCCCCAGCCCCTCTTCCCCCAGTTTATCTCATAGAAATTTGAGCAGTTCGCAAGGGGGAGATTGTATGAACATGAATATTCCCGAACATTGGATAACAGTTCCCTCTTGGTGTGAAGATGAGCCCGCTGAATTTACAGGTTGTTACAAAAAGAAATTATGTACACCATTTCCATGGAATGTCCAAGTCTCGCGCGTATTCGAGCTTCCTGGACCAAGTTGGATTATTATTATTATTATTAATGTTTTATTGTCACATGTAAAATATAATTATACAGTGAAATGCATTTTGGTTTTGCGTGTCTAAACACATGTTTATACTATAATACACACTAAAAATTTACCATAATGTACAAAAATACATCGAAATCTATAAACATTTATGAAAAGTACAATATACAGGCGAAATACAAAAGATAACAACAGCACGTAATAAATGAATTAAGATCAGAAAGTAGAGATTTCATTAAAATCCGTCATTAAGAATACGAACAGCTGTGGGATAAAAACTTTGCAACGTACGATTAGAACCAGATTTGATTGACCGATATCGGTTCTTTGACCGCATGTGGGCTGAAAGAGATCATGTGCAGGGTGAAACTTGTCATCTACAATGGAGAGGGCTCGTTTTTTTACTCGAGAGAGATAAAGTTCATCAAGTGATGGGAGTTGACAACCAATGATTTGACTTGCAGTGCGAACGATCCGGCTGATACGCTTCCTGTCATCGGCTGTTGCATTGCCCCACCAAACGATCATTTACTGTGTCAAGACACTCTCAATCACCGCTCGGTAGAACCTCAACAGAAGTGTCTGACTGACATGGAAGCTTCTCAGCCGTCTCAAGAAAAATAATCTTTGCTGACCTTTTTAACAATGGTATCGGCATAACATCCCCATTTCAAATCTGATATACACCAAGAAATTTAAAACATTGCACTTTTTCCACTTCAGAACCATTAATGATTAAGGGAGCAGTAGCTGATGGATTTTTGCGAAAGTCAACAACAAATTCCTTCGTTTTGCTGACATTTGATTCTAGATCGTTCTCAGAGCACCAATTAACAATAGATTGCACTTCCTTTCGGTAAGATGTCTCATCATTTTTAATTAGTCCACATACAGTCGTGTCATCAGCGTACGTAACCATAAAATTGCTTGCAGAAGTAGTGACACAGTCGTATGTAAATAATAGTGGCTTCTTATATAGCGCACATATCCGTCACTCAGTGACGCTCAAGGCGCTTTTAACGTTCATTATTTTCTTGCAAGGTATTGTGGAGCTACGTTTTGAAGTATGAGACCAAGTCTTTTACATAGCACCATGTAATGGTTAACAAGGTGCTGTGGCGCAATATGCTGCCGACCAAACCAGGAACACCGGGGCGAACCCCTTCTCTTTTCGATAAGTGCACTGTTCTTTTACGTGCATTCCACAACACACGGGATATACGGCTTAACGTCCCATCCGAAGGACGAAGCATGTGGTTAAGTGTCTTGCTTAAGGACACAAGTGTCACGACTGGGATTCGAACCCAGCTGATCAGAAACACCAGAGCTTGAGTTCGGTGTTCTTATCCGCTATACACCAAGAAATTTAAAACATTGCACTTTTTCCACTTCAGAACCATTAATGATTAAGGGAGCAGTAGCTGATGGATTTTTGCGAAAGTCAACAACAAATTCCTCCGTTTGCTGACATTTAATTCTAGATCGATCCCAGAGCACCAATCAACAATAGATTGCACTTCATTTCGGTACGATGTCTCATCATTCTTAATTAATCCACATACAGTCGTGTCATCAGCGTACTTAACCATAAAATTGCTTGCAGAAGTAGTGACACAGTCGTATGTAAATAATGAGTAGAGCAAAGGAGACAAAATGCAGCCTTGAGGCGTACAGGTATTTGAAACTAAGGGTTTGGAATAATTATTACCGACTTTAAAGGCACTGAAAAAAAACTACGTTACTTCAGAGGGAGTCGTTTCTCACAATGTTTCATACTATCAACAGCTCTCCGTTGCTTGTTACCAAGTAAGTTTTTATGCTAATATTTGTTTTGAGTCATTACCAAACGTGTACGATACCTTTAACAATCTGAGAACGATCCAATAAAAAGTCTAAAACCCATTTACAAAGATTAACATTTAACCCTAAAAGAATCAACATGTCATAAAATTTAAAAGGCGAAATTGTGTTAAAGGCCGAGCTGTAATCAATAAATAAAAGTCTGGCATAATTAGGCATTTTTTGATCCAGAAACCGAGTAACATTAAAGGCAGTGGACACTATTGGTAATTACTCAAAATAATTATTGGCATAAAACCTTACTTGGTAACGAGTAATGGGGAGCTGTTGATAGTATAAAACATTGTGAGAAACGGCTCCCTCTGAAGTAACGTAGTTTTCGAGAAAGAAGTAATTTTCCACGAATTTGATTTCGAGACCTCAGAATTAGATTTTGAAGTCTCGAAATCAAGCATCTGAAAGCACACAACTTCGTGTGACAAGGGTGTTTTTTCTTGCATTATTATCTCGCAACTTCGACGACCAATTGAGCTAAAATTTCCACAGGTTTGTTATTTTATGCATATGTTGAGATACACCAAGTGAGAAGACTGGTCTTTGACAATTACCAATAGTGTCCAGTGTCTTTAAATAATGCTATATGGAAAGGTTTGCGGTAACACTATGTACTACTGATCTGTTTTTCTTGTACGCAAACTGATACGGATCAAGAGCAGGTGGAATATTAGCTAAAATATATTGCCGTACCAGAGACTCCAAACACTTTGCAACCATCGATGTCAAAGCAACTGGACGGTAATCATTTAAATAAACAGGTGTACGCTTGGGCACAGGGATGACAAATGAATGTTTAAATACCTTTGGAACATGACAAATCTTCAATGACCAATTAAATATAATACGGAGAATTTCACACAAAAAAGACATGTTTGGTTGCAGTGCCCACGTGGTACGTTGTCAGCACATGTTGACAAGCTTTTTTTATCTTTAGGTTTTTATAAGAGGGTTTATGTTTATGGGATTTGAGGCATTGCATCGTGCGGTATCAATGTATATTCGGTTTGCGGTAACACCATGTGTATATCTACTTTGCTGTGTAGATTTTGTTCTTTGAGAACTTGTCTTGCTTTTTATTCTACTGCCGCGGAGTAGATTTCGGAATTCGGGAGACTACCAAGTTCTGAAAAGAACTGTCCTGCTTCTTAACAACTACCTGGGCGGGAGGTAGGAAATCGATCGGGACTACTACTTTCGTTTAGGGTTTATGTTGGATTTTTCAACGATTTTTTTTGTATATATGTAGGGAGACCAAGTGCGCCCTCAATATTTCTGAAAACTTTTAATTAGCATATTTACAATAACAAGTTAAGTTTGTGTCCGCGACCTTTGGACTCACTCTCTTCTACTTTTTAGCTTTGAGCAAGAGAGAGCACATTATTCTCGATAAGTGTTGTTTACATGACCAGGTATTGCCTAGCTTATTTGTTTGCTTAATAAATTAATCAATTAAGTTTTATAATTTGGTTTTATCTACCATTGACATACCAATTTTGTACGCAAAGGATGCCGAGTTTTGTCCTGACCCCCTCCTAACCAAATCACTGTCCCATGTTGAGTGACACCCCCTCGATCTAGGACGTGTGGTGCAGCTTAGGATATCATGGCATAGAGCTGACCAGTGTGACGTGTACGATGTGGTTAAAGGTATCGTACACGTTTGGTAATAACTCAAAACAAATATTAGCATAACAACTTACTTGGTAACAAGCAACGGAGATCTGTTGATAGTATAAAACATTGTAGGAAACGACTCCCTCTGACGTAACGTAGTTTTTGAGAAGGAGGTAATTTCTCACTAAAATAATAAAAACTTCTTGCGAGAAGTTTTATTCCTATCTGAAAGCTCACAAATTTGTACAACAAGGGTGTTTTTTCTTTCATCATTCTCTTGCAACTTCGATGACCAATTGAGCCCAAATTTTCAGAGGCTTGTTATTCTATGCATATGTTGGGATACATCAAGTGAGAACACTGGTCTTTGACACTTACCAAACGTGTTCAGTACCTTTAAGACAGTGGACATATTATGCTGACAACGGTCCTCACTGCGGGGTTTTAATTAAAGTGGCACTGAGTGGAAGGAATTCGAACCGGAAGTTGTATAGAAAGCCTGGGTGGATCGGAAACTATGGAGTTTGTGAAATTGGCGCGAAAACTATTCCCCTGATGTGCCTCACAATAATTCTCAACAACGACGAAGTGTTCATCAATTGCAGAGGAAGAGCCTACTGCTCAATCCTCAAATCAATCCTCAATAAATTGTTTAAGTTATGGCGAAAATCATTGCGAATAGAACATTAAAGAGACATTTAAGAGTAAAAATATAAGTGTTGACTTGTAATTTAAATTTGTAATGTATCATTTTATAGTATGTAAACGAGTGATGTTCTGATAAATAATTAAATGTTGAAGAAACAAGAGCAATAAAAGGCCTGTATAGGGCAAAAGAGAAGAAACAAATAAGTGTTGACTTGTCGTTTATGCCACAGCCATATTCCTGCTGATATACAGTGGTGGGGGAGGGGCACGGGGGTGGGGGCATCGACAGAGAAATGAAGAATAATTTGGGAACGTCTATAACATTTAGTTCAAAGTAAAATAATTAAGAAGACCGGCCTGGACCTAGGCTCAATTTAAAAAAAAGCACTAAGATTCATCTTATTAAGATGAGTTGTCAATATCACCATAGTGATTCGTATTGTGACATCACACTTTGCTTAGCAATCAAGATTGACAAACAGTTAAGATCAATCTTGGCTCTTTGTGAAATCGGCCCTAGGGGTCTTTCTCAAACCTCGGCCTGGGCTCAAGCTCTGCAGGCTCCATCTGATGTTCGAACCACCGCGTACAAAATACACGCTGCTCCAAAAAGGCGAGGTTTGGCAAATGGCCCAGTACGGCTAAAGAAAGGACAACTTGGAAGAGTCTGACTGAGGGCAACATACTTCAGTGGATGAACGACGTCTATACACCAATCCTTCGCCGATCTTGAACTCTTGGTGGCAGCAGAAACGCCTCCATTACTGCGGTGGTACCTGGGTGGTACTGTGCTGCCTATCGATGAGCTTAAGGGCTGGGCTACACTAGTATTTATATAAATATATATATGTAAATAATGGTTGTTTATAAATAATAGTTACATAAATGGCAAGGTCGTACCACCGCAGTACCACCGCAGTACCACCGCAGTTTGTCTGCTGCCACCAAGAGTCCAAGATCGGTGAAGGATTGGTGTATAGGTACAAGGTAGAAATAATTTTAAAGGGATTGCATACGTTTGGTAATTGGAACCCACTGTTTGTTTCAATCCTATATAGTTGTAGATATATACCATAAAACTAACCTGTGAAAATTTCATTTCAAAAGGTGGTAGCGTTTTTGAGATATTGCCGATAATCTTGAGCGGTTATGTCCATGCAGGAAGAATAATCTGCTATAAAATGATACATTACAAATTTAAATTACACTCTCATCAGATTCAAATTTTTGGGGATAAAAACTGATATTTTTTCCATTGCCGCAGTACTACGAAGCGAAAAGTTTCTCAAAATGCATTATACTGTCCAAGGCTGCTGCACCTCTTACCAAGTAAGTTTTTATTGCCATTAATTTTCAGAGTCATTACCAAACGTATACAGACGCTTGAAATGTATTTATGTTTCAGATTGGAGGATTTTTTTGCGGGAGATTTTTTCTTTTTTGGTAAAGCGAATTGACCCAAATTACCTGAAGTCAGCAACCAGCTCACCAGACGTCATCGTATGGTAAATCTATGTTGCATGCACCCGACTTTTCTCCTTGTAAGCCCCTTGCCAAAAGTGGCTTTTTAGCCTTGTTTTGGGGCTAACTTATTACGGTATCAACTGCACAGTGCGCATCTTTGGCGACGCATGTTTACCATACAACGTGCATTTTAACTACAAATATGGCCGACCAACACGTGATTGCTGTCTATGAGCAGACATCAGTCACGTGTTTTAATCTGCGTTTTGAACGAGAAAGAATTTCCAGAGATTCGGAGTCCATGCATTTTCACCATCATGAAATTGCCGCCTTTATTACTCTTTGTTCAAAATTGAGGTAAAATAAAGTAAATAAATATGAAATAACATTCTAAAAAGGTATGATTAAAACGGTGGACAGAAACACAATCGGTACCAACCGTCTGAATTAGTCTTTCCCGAGAAATATGCTAATTACATTCACGCATGCGTACAGACACCATAGGTTAGGAAATGCCATAAAGTTGTGCCCATTAGCAGACGCAAAGACGCATATTCGTCACGCCACCATCAGCCCCATACAAAAAGCCGTGATGTTCCCTCATTAATTTGTTGCCAACCAGTAGTGTTAGTGCGCACGCGCGATGTGCAATTTACATATTATTTCTTGGGAAGGGTGTATTACATATTGTATGATATTTTTCACACTCAAATTACATTCAAATCGATTAAATTTTAAAACTTCTTCAGTGATGAAAGTACTGGGATACTAATAGGCATCTAAGCTGGGCATCAACAAATCAAGTATCGTATTTGTTTTCGGAACTTGTCTTTCATCCTTTTGTTTATTTTTTACAAATAATGATTTACTCGCGTACTTTCACGGGTACACGTTCGAATACCCGTGACACTTGCATAGTCTGTCCGTTGGTTACATATAGCTATAGTGGAGAATGGTGACGGTAAGCAAATAATGTCACGGTAAGCTGAGTCATAAAATTGGGTCCCACTGTGATGTCAGAGAACAGCGCCCTCTAATGTCACTTATGAGCAGTAGCAATTGATACCCGGTGTCACAAAAGACCACTGCATACCATAACACTGGTAACTGTCAAAGACCAGTATCCACACTTTATGTGACCCAACATAAACATGCAATTGACCTTTATCACGGTGCAGCCATCTTGATTTTCTCTCATTCAAATCAATGTAACCAGACCGAGGCTGGAAGGGCAAATAGTCTGGTTCCTTGTTGTACAATGACTATTAGCATCCATTACTGTTGTTGGATACAAGGAAAATGACCAAGATGGTAGCAGCATGATAAAGGTCTATAGCAAACCTGTGAAACTTTAAAGGCATCGTACACGTTTGGTAATTGTCAAAGACCAGTGTTCTCTTTTGGTGTATCCCAACATATGCATAAAATAACAAGCCAGTGAAAATTTGTGTACAAATTTGTACAAATTTGTGAGCTTTCAGATAGGAATAAAAACTTCTTGCAAGAAATGTTTATTATTTTAGTGAGAAATCACCTCTTACTCAAAAACTACGTTACTTCAGAGGGAGTCGTTTCTCACAATGTTTTATACTCTCAACAGCTCTCCGTTGCTCGTTACCAAGCAGGTTTTTTTTGCTAATATTTGTTTTGAGTCATTACCAAACGTGTACGATACCTTTAAGCTCAATAGATCATCAGAGTCGAGAAAATAGTGGAAAAAACCTTTTTGTTTTCAAACAATTGGGTCCTAGACTGGCGAAACAAAAGTTGTTGATTAATTTCCCATTTCTCCAAACTATAGGATTTCAAGCAAAAATATATCAAGGGAAGTTATGTGCGAATCTGTGAATGCACACACGCCGTTTCAAATAAAAAGACAGAGTAAAACAAAAATCAATTATTGAAACTGGAGATCGCGGGCATGAAAAACTTAGAAGTGTAATCAAAAACCTTTTCAAGCTCCTCAGTGAATTCCAGTCACTTCAAGTTTGACGAAGGAATTAAATCCAGACAATCAAATGTCTGGAGAGTAGCTATGAACAAATAATTAAACAAATATAATATCATGTTATTCCGTCTTCCAGTGAATGACCCAACGGTTAACGACCTCTCATATTTTATTTCAATTATTGATTTTAGAAATACTACCGTTTAATCCTGGACTGTGGCTTTTGGAAAGCTTGAATGGATGAGTGGAACCAGTATTTACACGCGGTCAGGGTTATAAGCGAGGCACTCCGTGCATGGCGGGTAGCCTCCGACTGTCACGATCAGTGTGTAAGTGTAACCAGATATTTTCATTTGGAGGGGGCGGGGGCGCAAAGACATACCATAATTGACCTTTATCACACTGCCGCCATCTTGGTCATGTTCCCTGTATCCAATTATAGTAATGAATGCTAATATTCATTGTACAAAAAGGAACCACACTATTTTTCCATTCCAGCCTAAGTTTGTTTACATTGGTTTGAATGGGAGAAAATCAAGATGGCCGCACCGTGATAAGGGTCTATTGGGGTGAGGTGTCTATTTAATATATCAAACTATTCATGTGTGAATTTGTTCGATCTCAATGGGGGGGGGGGGGGGGGGGCAAGGTTGTGTGCGGGTGGGAGGGGGTCTCCCGACACTCCTACCCCCCCCCCATTACGCCATTTCTTTGACGATGCCCATTTACAGATTCCTGCTCATTTACAGATTCCTGCCCATTTACGGATATCCTAATTCCTCAAGGACAGTCACCATTTTCTTTTACAAATGCTGCTGCATTCTTAGTGAGTTTACATGCAAGAAGTCACTAAAACATAATTAGCTGTCCATTTCTAATCGTTTAGGAAATACATTTTTACTACAGTTTGTATCATTGAACACCTCCAGTTAAAACTCCAATTTTGGAGGTCTCCCCAACCAAGAACCAAGAACCTGGCTTAGATCTGGGCCCAATTTCATAAAGCCTGGAAGCACACAAAAATCATGCTTAGCAGAAACCGGTTACCAGCCAACATTCCATAAAGTTTACATTGTTGCCACTGGTGCTGCACTCATTTTTTACTTAGCATAAGAAATTTGCTAAGCAGCATTTTCTGCTTAACAGCTTGGGTTCTGTTGGTAAGTTATTGTGTCACACGCACGTATTTTGATACACGCCCAAAGTTTCCGCTGTGTACTTTTACTAAAAATCAAACGCTTCAAAAGCCAAGTCCACTTGTTAAACTTTTCTGGCATAAATCATCAAAGAAAAACTAGCTCAATGCAACGCCTACTATGGTTATCGGTGGAGCCAGTTTGTGTGAAGTGGGCGTGGCTTAAAGTGGAATTACGTCACATGAACAGGATCGCCCTATAGGGTTTCCATAGTCATAGGAAATTGAACAAAAATGGGTGTGCAATTTACTCACTTACAATAAGAAATAGTCAACCCTCATTATAGAGCACTGTTAAAAAAGAGGTTCTGCTTATAAAGAGTACATTCTGAAGTCCCGAACCTCATTTCTGTTTCTTTGTTTTGCTGTCCTCTCATAACAAAGTACCTGTTACAAAGAGGTAATTTGGCCAGTCCCAGCAATCTTGTTATAACGAGAGTCGACTGTACTTAAAAACGCATGGGAAAGTAGAGCGTATAAATTTCAAACCAGGTGTCCTACAGATGTCTTGACATCACAGACACCTCCCCGTCTTGAGATTCAGGTCAAAAAAAAATTCTGCACCGCCATCATTTCCCTTTTGAAGATCCACCACTTCAATACCTAGTCAGTTTAAAGCCAATAATAAGGTTTCAAAATTGTAAAATCAATAAGTCCTTTTCTTGACAATCCAAACATTATGAAGAGTCTAAATAGGGACCCCATTGATCTGTTTTTCCTTCATCAGCAGGTGATTCAGACTTCGGGTGAAGTGGCTCCCGTGACAGAACTAGATTCACCAATGACTCTTTCCATTCTTCTGAAATAGATTGAAAATCCCTTCAAGACGATGCGACTATTAAAACTCTTTCCTAATTCTGCTGAGAGTCTGCCTCCATTCAATAATTGTTCCGAAAGCCACCTGTCTCCTTCGTCCATTTGATAATGAATTGTCTATAAGCTTTGAACGGTCCACGATTTCAGTTTGTCTCTGTTCTGCCACAAACACCAAACCGTTGCTATGCCTAGACCAGCTGCTCCTCCCTTGGCCATCTTCTTCAACCCGGCTGCAAAAGACACAAGTTAAATTAGTTATTGGCCCAACAAGTTAAAACAAATCTGGACTAATAATAAGTTAATTTCAACTAGTTATTGGTTTAACACGTTAAAATAGTAATTATTGGATTAGCAAGTTAAAATAGTAATTATTGGATTAACAGTAGAAAACCGACTAACACTAAAACTAGTATGGCAAGTAGGCGGCCATTTTGAACATTTTGGAAATTGCTTTGTATTCTACCTATATATATATATTTTTTTAATTCAAATTTGTGATGGCCCTACAGTCAAAAATCTTTCTCATGACATACTCTGACGTGTGTCAAAATCCATGGTTGTATCATCAAAAACACAATTCTCACAAATATTTCCCCTATCTGTCCCAATAAACAACCTAAAATCTGTTAGTGTTTATAAGTAAAACACATTTAAAGGTATCGTACACGTTTGGTAATTACTCAAAATATATATTAGCATAAAAACTGACTTGGTAACGAGCAACAGAGAGATGTTGATAGTATAAAACATTGATTCATCTATAAAATATTCATCTTTATTGTTTATATTGCCATGGTGATTGTGTTGACATCACCCTTTGCTTAGCAGTTAAGATTGATTGGCATTGAAGATCAATCTTAGCTCTTTGTGAAATCCAGCCAATGTGCGTTAAAGGTATCGTACATGTTTGGTAATTACTCAAAATATATATTAGCATAAAAACTGACTTGGTAACAAGCAACAGAGAGATGTTGATAGTATAAAACATTGATTCATCTATAAAATATTCATTTTTATTGTTAATATTGCCATGGTGATTGTGTTGACATCACCCTTTGCTTAGCAGTTAAGATTGATTGGCATTGAAGATCAATCTTAGCTCTTTGTGAAATCCAGCCAATGTGTGTTAAAGGTATCGTACACGTTTGGTAATGACTCAAAACAAATATTAGCATAAAAAATTACTTGGTAACAAGCAAAGGTGTTGATAGTATAAAACATTGTAGGAAACGACTCCCTCTGAAGTAACATAGTTTTTGAGAAAGAGGTAATTTCTCACTAAAATAATAAAAACTTCTTGCAAGAAGTTTGTATTCCTACATCTGAAAGCACACAAATTTGTACAACAGGGGTATTTTTTCTTTCATCATTTTCTTGCAACTTCGATGACCAATTGAGCCCAAATTTTCACAGGCTTGTTATTTTATGCATATGTTGGGATACACCGAATGGGAACACTGGTCTTTGACAATTACCAAACGTGTACGATGCCTTTAAGTAAACTTTTGCCTATTGCGTTTACAAACTACTCAGCCTTATTTTGCAATGTGCTCACCCTAATACTGCTTGTAAAAAGTGCTTACCACTTTGCTTATTCTTTTCGCTTGCTGCTTTTGCAATGACCTTACACATTTGCTTAGTACAACTTTTACAAAGCGCTTCCACAGTTTGCTTATTCTGTTAACTTGCTGCTTTTGCAAACTGCTAACTGTTTTTGGAAATGCAAACTTTTTTGCCTGACTGCAATTTTTTTTCTTCCTTTTTGCTTGCTGCTTTTACAACATTCTTTTTCCGTTTCAGGTTTTTCTTTACTGCTTTTCTGTCCCCTTAAGTCAAATTAGAACCTCTACTTTAACAATTTTGATCACATTTATAAAATGCAGTCGTCCAAAATAACACCATTGATCAGCACCTCTAGCAGACAATTTAATTATGCAATTATTTGACAAATCAATTTGGTAAAATGATATCTTTATTGATAGACGGTTTTCAGAAGCCAGACACAAAGACGAGTTTGAGAACGAATCAATAGCAAGGAAGCATTTCAAAGTGAGAGGATGTTGGCAATTAGCGGGATGGACGATGACGAAGCTTTCAGGTCTAGTTTCCTTCTCATGCTACCGACTCTCATCTTCAAACTTCTTCACCTTCTTACAATCTCATTAGTCAATCTTAACAATAAAATTTGAAAAACTCACAGCCATTATCCTTCTTAAAAACCCTTTCCTTTGTTACTTCTCACTTTTTGTTAACACTTTTTTAAAAGCCAAATCTAAGCGTCTTCAGAACAACAAAAGACAGAACAGGTAAAACCATCTCACCTGATGACTTGTAAAGAAATCCCGTTGCCGTGGCAGCTCCGAGGGTATTCAACTCATCTTCCGTTCCGCGACCCCACGATAACCCCAGACCGAGAATACTGTACATAAGCGCTGCGGAACACAAAGAAATGAAACGGTCAGCAGACAGGCCCTTGCACATTGATTTCAGACTACAGGGGGGCAGTATAGGTAAACAAAATAACACCAGAATATCTTTGAAACAGTTTTGTTTGTTCTTCTGGTTTGATGGCTCTTGTGAACCAACAAAGCTCTTCAGAGGATTATGCTACGTTACAAAGCCTCCAGCACTTCACTTTTATTTCCGGATGTTGAGGTATGCCACCCCCCCCCCCTTTCCCAGAATTCAGCGCACACTGAATTGATGTCAATTATTTGCATTAACATTACTGACAAATCGCACCACAGGTCATCCTAGATAGATATGTCACTGATTCATCTAACTGAACTCTCAATCAAAAGACATGTTCCTTCCACCCACCACCCCCACCCCCTTTCCCAAATGCCTCCTCTCAGGCCACAAAGAATTACCATGATTAGAAATTTAATACTGGGTTACCCGTACATTTGAATATAGACAATAAAAGTGCACCACAGGGCCCCCCATATCTGTCAACCATTAATTCTAATCGATTGATCAATCAATCACAAGACATACCTAGAGCTGTCAACATTTGCATGTTGCAATCAGGGAGATATTTAGAATACATTCAACATGTACATGCATTAGGGACAAAGTTTCCATAATCAGGGAGATTGTCAAGTTTGTTCATCAGAACATGGAAAGATTGATTTACTTTCAGGGAACTTTCTGCAGAATCAAGAAGAGTTGGCAGTTCTGCAAACCTCCTTAAAACCAACCCCAACCCCCTTTTACAAAACAGGGCTTCCGATTAATTCAATTTACTTATCCCATGTGGTTTACTACTAATACTAACCCAATGTATATTTCATTTAGAGCCAGACATCCGACAAACGGCAAGACAAATACACAGGAGGGTTTTATTACACCTTCATTTGACATAGGTAGAAATCAAATCATCCATCACAACTCTTTCTCTACATTCCACCTACCCCCCCCCCCACCCCCTGCAGCACAAAAACACAGTATTTCTTCAGGAGGTAATCTCCCAACCAACGTCCACACTTGTTGAAAACAATCTGACTTCCATGAGCATGTACATGTACTTACGGGGTATCAATAATTTATCACCCCATTTGCAATCTCTAGGGACTCCAGGGCATGTCTTGATCTACTCTTCCCTGAATTGGCACGGCAAATGTCTCCTGGTTGCAAGCGCTTCTTGCAAGGGGAAAAAAATGTAAATTTCTGCTTGAACTTTATGAGGAACATTCTGGCGAACCGTGGCAAGGTGTACCTAGAATGATTGCCATGATCGCCGTGGGATGATTGAAGGTTGAGCCCTCAATACAACAGCTGTATCTCCGAACTGAATTTCAAACAAACACCATCTTACTGAGGCAGTTCAATATCCGGTAGGGAAGAAGAAAAAACCTATAGAGGAGTTTTTCTCTCATTTTTTTTAACCAATCATGGTTTGGGTGTGTTTGTCTTCGGTCAGTTTTGTTGACTACAAAGTGAGACTTTTGGGGACGCTAGGTGGCAGCAGACTTACCCGATAAATCCATTGTTCTTGGAAATGTGCAAATGCTCAGAACTACCTAAACTGGATATATATATTTGGTAATGTTGGTAGGAAAGTTTTATTGGTTACAGGGACTGACCCGCGTGTAAATTATTGTTCAGGCTTTTGAAAGGCTGCTCTTTCAGGCTATTTTGATAATTCTTTATCTCGGGAAACAAAATAAACCAGAACTCGGATTCAAGTGAGAAGAACATCAAGCCTTAAACAATTTTTTCACAGATTCTCGATACTGTCTTTCTTTGAAACAAATTTTTTTAATTATTTTTTTCCCCCGTTATAGTATCAATTTTGTGACATTTCTTTTTTTCATGTTATCAAAATTACGCTCGTTGAGTTGTTTGTTTGTCTGTTAAACGTTTTGCTAGTTCTTTCATGGGGGAATTTTTATATGGTTTTTTGAGGGGGGTGGGGGCCTAGGGAGTAGAGAGTAGAGGATTCTGGGTAAGATCCTAATGAGAAAACAACTCTTCATTTTCCTTGTAACACTGACAGCGTAAGAGAACAATAAGTACCAGCTTACCTATCACACCAACAGCGTTAGCAGAAGAAGCCCCCTGCTTGGTTACCAAGTTCAACATTCTGAAATTAAATGAGAACACAAATTTCAATATAAGCCAACAAATGACTTAACAAGATGCAAAACTCAATAGATGGTAAATTTGCATCGTCGACAGGGATAAAGAATATAATTGGCTTTACCCATATATCGATGTGTGTAAAGCACTGTATACTCGGTACTTTCCCACGAGTCCTGTGAAAAAAATCCACAGACGTATCACTCAGGTGGGATTTGAACCCACGGCTTTTGCCATTCTAGAGCAGATGTCTCACCACTGGACCACCGAGATTGCCCAGTAGCTAGAGGCAGTTCGAAGCCTGTCCTAAGATGCACAACAAAACAAAAACCCTAAGCCTTTTGAAATGTGACACCATATTTTGTTGTGCTCTATGTTGCTAAACAACCCAGAGCAAATTAATGTGTAGTTCTTCTATGTCTGGATAAACTCAAAATCGTGGTTTATTTGTTCTCAGTTTAATTTACCATGGAAGCCTCCTCAGCAAATAAACTTGTTTCCTTCGGGGTTCAGTATTAAAAAAATCAAAACAAGATTTGCACAATATAATTTTTAAAAATATGCAAATCAGTGTAAGTAATAGTTATTTATTTAAATAATATTGAAAACACTCAAGCTTATAAGAGGTGAACAGCTAATGAGGGTTTTCTTCATAGTCAAATCTATTAATAAAGTCAAAGCATTTAAGCAAGGACCCTTAAAGGTAGGGTCATAGATTGGTAATTACTCCAAAATTTAAAAACTCCATAAACTTTAAAATTTAAAAACTTAATTGGTGAGAAGCTTTGCAGCTTTTGATAGTCTACACTATTTTGAGAGAGGATTCCTTTCAAAGTAATATGGTTTGGATAATTTTTCACCCAAAAACATTAGAATCTGAGAAACGATTCATGCATGAATGCAGATTTCTGAGGGTTGGTGTCCCTTCTCAAATGCTGCGGCCAGAGATGCCGTTGGTACCCGTCATCACCTCGATAAGCGTGAATTGATTTGTTGTGCTTGTGAAAATACCGTGACATGTACATGTATGTTACAAGTAGACACTGTATTCAGCTGAAACTTTCACAGTGACTTTTTTTGTATCTTACTTTATAATTCTGCCTATAAATCAACTTTGAGTTGACAAAAACCAATCTATGACCCTACCTAAAAGCCAGACAAATAAAAATCATTCATTTTAAAAGGAATTAACAATCAGAAAGCTTGAGAAGACAAATAAAGGGATTTATCAAAGTTAAACAAGAATAACAAGAGAGCAAGAAAATTTGTAATACATCTAAAACAGACCAATTACAGAGACCTTCTCTAGAGATTTGAAATTGACTAATCTTTGAAATTGAAGTAATCCAAGACGCTCGTATAGGCGAAGAGAGAGAATTAAAACAAAAGGCAACTCAAGTCTGTCAAGAAAATAAAACAACCCGGAAAAAGACGATCGCAAAATTCACTAGGAAGATTTTAAAGAATCTACTGAATACAGTTCTAAAGATTTAAGTTAATATTCGTTCATAAAATAAAATTCTGTAAAGAATAACATCTGAATAACTCTCCCTTCATAATCCGCAACAAATCAAACTCAAGGCTTAACTTTCCGACGTAGATGTAAATTTCACCAATCGATATAAATGATAATTTAGCAGAGCATGTAATAATCCTCCACTATGGTCATCTTAGTTATTGTTTATATTAAAAAATTCATGGGGTCGATATCCGGCTTAGAATCCTGGAACTTCATCAAATTGAGATTGGAGATTAGCCTTACAATGTACAATGCATACGGCTCAATCCAAGACAACACACTTTGCTTAAAGAAAATAACACATCACAAAATCCAGTCCTTGCAGATGCTTTATGTGACAAAATGTACATGCTTTCCATTCGTGATTGACAAGACACCAGGTTGAATACCTCATTCTTGTAAGGGCAGTTTTTCCTTGGTAAAGGGCAGTTTTTCCTTCATAAAAGGGCAGTTTTTCCCTAGAAGAGGGCAGTTTTTCCTTGATAAAAGGGCAGTTCTGCCTTGATAAAAAGCAGTTTTTCCCTGTTAAAGGGCAGTTTTTACTTGTCAAAGGGCAGTTTTTCCTTGGTAAAGGGCAGTTTTTCCTTGGTAAAGGGCAGTTTTTCCTTGGTAAAGGGCAGGTTTTCCTTGGTAAAGGGTAGTTTGTCCTTAGTAAAGGGCAGTTTTTCCTTGGTAAAGGGCAGGTTTTTCCTTGATAAAGGGCAATTTTGGTGAAGAACACTTCTATGACATGTATGAGGGAAAATTCAATTTCTACTGTAGAACATTTCAAGGGCACCAAGGCATCAAGGCCAATGGCATTAAGACCTTATAAGGCTTTTATAGTCTGAATTTTTGTATTCCTCATTTTGTCTAAGTATATGATTTTTAAGTGGCCCTAAAAGATTGATTTCCAAATAATCTCTATGTAACACTTACTGTGAGACTCGGACTTTACCGCTCAACTCCCGAGTTTCTGTGGACGATATTCTCACACCGTTCAGCGCTCCATACACAGCACCTGTGATGTCATAAATCACCGTAAAATGATTGTCGTAATTGATCATAGAAATAGGAGAAACGGTTTGCATTGCAAAAACACACAATCTGAGTTTTAAATCTACTTCTTAGGGACATTGCATTTCCTTGTGGGGAATATATATAAAAAAGTTTCATATTTGAACTCCCCGCAGATCCATCTGTAATCAGATCATAATTCCTCTTAGAAATTCAATCAAATAAACGGAATTTAAAACTAAAATTCATTTCCTTGTCTGGAACGATTCCGAACATCCATCTGTTTCGTTGGAGAAGATCCATCGTCTCAAATCTCAACACCTGCTTTGTGCAATTCTGGAACTCACAACTTATAAGTTTCAGGGAAAATTTAGGTAAGATTTGCCGCCAAACAAAGATGACAGGCCTACGTTTATTTCCTACATGTATTTCCTTCATATTCAGAAAGATCATCTTTCGGTGACAAAAAAGAGGTTTCACTGTTTTGTGACTTTCAATCTTTAAAAGTTAATTTCCTTTGTAGGGAGCCATGACATCCTGTAAGTCCCTTGGTAATTTCTGTCTTCAATCAATAAAAGTACAAACCAATCCATCTAAAGAACCGCATGGCCATTTTGGGTCAAATCACACAAACATGTGCAATTTTTGTTTTCGCACCCAAAAAAAAACCCAGAGGAAAATGCCAAACCAACAAAACTTTATACAGTGTCTTCTATGGCACTAAAAAAGGAAGAGACAAAAGGTGAAATTGGCAGATCTGCTAAGAAGATGTAGGCCTGCATGAAAAATTTAATTTGATTGATGCAACAATTGCCTCAGGGATAACAAATATTACCACAGACACAGGTCCTTGTCAATTGATGGAACACTCGCACGTGTATTCCATTAAATGCCATGTATTTAGTGCCACGACGCTCCAAAATTTAATATTGGACAGGCGCCCATCCAATATGTCGTTTCCAAAATAATTGTTCCCTGCCCACTTGTCCAAACGAGACAAGATCGTATCACAGCGGACAAGGTTGGTGTACATAGAGTCTTCCACGTTGTTTAGAAGATGGTTTTAGAATTTTCCGAGTGTGGGGTGGACAAGTTCCCGTGTCTATTTTGTGTCTATTGTTAACAAATTTAAGAGTTACATAGATGTCCATAAGAGTTTTCTAAAACAAATATTGAACGCGTTTCGTTCGTGGATAATCGCAGAATATAATCACTCGGTGAAATCTGGCTTTTCCATTTTTGCCCTCATGAAATGGAATGGTTCAGATTTCACCTCGTGATTTCTGTGACCAGGCCTGATGCTTCGTTTTTGAAAGGGCGAGGGCACCAAGGCGTTTTCTCCTTGGTAAAGGGCACTTCTATTGGGAAAGTACATAGTTCTACATGTATTGGAACACCCAAGGGGCACCAAGGCTATGACTAGGGGCAACGGGGGCAATTGCCTCCCTCATATCCGTTGCTAATCAGGCCTGTGCGACCATCCCATAGTTTGCCCTTCTCTTTTTTTACGTGAGTGGCCGGAGGCAATTGCCATTTTACGAGTCTGCCAACTTTTTCCCTGGTCCATAATTCATATTAATTTAATGTTCAACACTGAACCTGTTGAACTACATGTAGCCAGCCAGATCACTTGGAGAGAATTCTGACTGGTCCTCTCCTCCGATGCTTTAACCTACATTTGGCCAGCGGACCACTGTTAAGGGAGAACACTAAATGCACTCATATCATGTACTTGTATACTATGCATCCAATACAGGGTTTGCCCTTTAAAACTTTCTCAGTGATTGGCCAGCAGGACCAGTTAGCCTTTCATTTCAATGGTCAATCAGCTTTTCACTGATCCGTATTTCATATAAAGGGATGCTTTTCAACACTGAACTAGCCAGCTGGACCACTTGGAGTGTTTTAAGTGGCATTTGGCCAGCGGACCACTGTTAAGGGAGAACGCACAATATTTGTGTATATTTTCTTGTTTGCCCTTACACCATTGTACACCCTTAGAAATGCATACTCAGTGGTTTTTAAGTCTTGTCGAAAAACTGGGTAATAAATAAATCATTTTCTCCCTGATTTCATATTTACATCAATTAAATTTAAACCGCCTTTTGATTTAGTACAGACTTGAAACTTGAAAGTCCAATTCAGGGAATGATTTCGTCCAAACTTGGAAAGCAAAATATGTAGACTGAGAATGTTTTGTGCACACTAAATGCTAATATTGAATACTGAGCACTTAATATTGAGTTGCAAATGATGAGGTTTGAGAAGCAAATTAAAAATGTGTAATTAATTTTTTGTTTTTTCATTCACAAATAAATGTTATATTTGGATAATGAATTGTTGTTTTTGCCAAACAATTTCTTTGGAGACCACTCTAACCTTGATCAATAAACTCCAATTACCAGGAGCTCCAAAATATGCAAAACCCATTTTATTAAATCCATACAAACTGCACTAATGACCTAGTCCTGAGATTACGATTCGGGGAATTTTGGGAGGGTACTTGCATCAGACGTGTACATACATGTATATTTGTACAAATTACATGGGGTATGCATTTATAAGCAACACATACCAGGGCCAAATTTCATAGAGCTGCTTAAGCACTTACAGTATCATGCTTTCCGGAATAAGGTTACCAGCCAAAATACCATATCCAGGGATGTGATAGGCAGTTGAAAAAAACCTGAACTTAAATATGATTTTATCTTCATTTTATTTATGAATTTTATCTATAGGTAAAAATCTGTGTGTTTTTTTTTTGTTTTTTGTTGTGTTTTTTTTTTGGGGGGGGGCAACAAAAACGGATTTACTGTTTAAAATGGAGAAATCACATCCCAGCATTTATCTCATGTACCATCTATGACTGGTATCCTGCTCATTTGTGCTTAGCAGAAATTTGTTAAGCAAAGTTTTTGGCTTCAGCAGCTACTATGAAATTGGGCCCAGGTTTCAACAACATTAAGAAAATCCTTTTTACTGATTTTTCATCAACATTTTTTACATAACATCAAATAATTATAGGAAATGAAAAAAACTGTTACAAACATTAATAATATTAATAATATT
The DNA here is from genome assembly GCA_021014325.1 of Plazaster borealis. Lineage (NCBI taxonomy): Eukaryota > Metazoa > Echinodermata > Asteroidea > Forcipulatida > Labidiasteridae > Plazaster > Plazaster borealis. Next base: position 1,692,391 of record CM037468.1, read on the forward strand.
TTCACCATCCTCGTCATTCCAACATTCCGCAAGATGAATTGATTTTCCATGAAAATTCTCTAAATAACTGATATTGTAAAATGGTTCTGGAATCCCTCAAAAGTGAAAAAAAAAATAATAATCTATCAAAATAAATCATTGGACAACAAACTGTTTTTCCCAAGGTCAGCCAGCATGTTTGCGTACCTGCCATAACTGAACTTCCAATTTGCGAAAACGCCAGTTCAAATCTTCCTCTAGCGCGGGCCTGCCCCGTGGGAACGATGAACTGAGGTCCACCCTGTCAACATAAACAAAATAAATACAACCATCAGAAATGTTCTGTTAATTAAAAGCCTGGGGCAATTGATGCGATAAACTTCTGTAATCAATATTTCTGATCTCACTTGAACCTTTCAGCATCTTCCCTTTGATATTCTTAAAGGTATCGTACACGTTTGGTAATGACTCAAAACAAATATTAGCATAAAAACTTACTTGGTAACAAGCAACGGAGAGCTGTTGATAGTATGAAACATTGTAGGAAACGACTCCCTCTGAACATAGAGAAAGGAATAACGTAGTTTTTGAGAAAGAGGTAATTTCTCACTAAAATAATAAAAACTTCTTGCAAGAAGTTTTTATTCCCGCATGTATATCTGAAAGCACACAAATTTGTACACCAAGGGTGTTTTTTCTTTCATAATTTTCTTACAACTTCGATGACCAATTGAGCCCAAATTTTCACAGGCTTGTTATTTTATGCATATGTGGGATACACCAAGGGAGAACACTGGTCTTTGACAATTTCCAAACGTGTTCAGTGCCTTTAAAGCTCTATTAACTGTTTGTGGTGAACACAACAAAATGATCTATGCTCTACATGGCTGAACTTGAACAAAACCCTAACAGAATTGGAATTAACGAGAGGCTTCAGGCCTGGAGCAGATGTCACTAAAAGTCTCTGACGGGGACTCCCTGTTTGCGATCATCGAGATCATCGTGATCATCGAGATCTCCTGTGAACTCATCACTAACTGCAAATCCATCGCTCTTCCGATGGCGTTGATTTTGTGTTATTATTATTATTATTTAATACATATTTCTGGTAATGAAACCAAGGATGCCTCATAAGTGAACTTAATTACTGTATCTTGCAAGCCTGAGGAAACCTGTAGACAAGGGTGCTTGCTACATGTATGTGAACCAAAAACACAGAGATTAACTCAGCCCTACTCTTCCACGATAATTGTTCTGGGTTCTTTTATGTGTACTACCAATCCTACATGTACATGTAGTACTAGGGACCTATGGCTTTTAATGTCCAATCCAAAGGACAAAGCAATTATGGTTTTCAGAGCAGGACTTGAACCTGCGACCTCCGGATTAACGTGCAGGTGCTTACCCAGTCAGTTTCCCTTTTGGTTTATTACTTTATATTTGAAATAAAAAGTCATATCCCCTTAAGGTGATCCCTTAAGGGCAGTTGCAGGTTGAATGGCTTCTGACTGGCACCCCCGAACAAAGATTTTGACCAAAAAGGGAGACTGCCAACATAGGGCTAGATGTTGCAGTTGGTAGAGTGCCGGCACATTAATCCGGAGGTCGCAGGTTCAAGTCCCGCTCTAGTAAATTTTCTTTGTTCAACCCACATTTAAACATGCAAGAGTTTGCAGTACCCGCGGCTACTTTGAGGAACTGAACTTGCCTCTCGTCTCCAGGCGAGCTCCTCATATTCAAGAGGTTTAAGACATCTGGGCCCAATTTCATGGCCCTGGTTACCAAAGAATTCTGCGCTTACGGCACCCTATTAAGTGCAGATTTCTATGGGCTGTAGCACAAAAGTGGCGTAAGCACAGAATTCCACCGTAAACAGTGTCATGAAGTTGGGCCCTGCAGAATGCAGGTCATGGGTTTGAATCCCAACCAAAGTGCCTGTGGATTTTTGTTTCTCCATGACTTGGGAAAAACAATGAGTATATGTAGACCATTTAACCTATGACATCACATGTTTACAATTTTAAGAGCCACAGAGCATGGACTTTCTGCAGGCCTGATTTGTACACGGCGCAGACGAATAATGTACATTAAATCTTATATTTCATGGGGATTGCACTGTCTGATTTTTATAAACTTTTGATATGAAGAAAGGGAGCACATCTCAAAACTACATGAACTTGTTCAGTTGTTATTTTTATATCTCTTTAATTTATGTGAACATTAAGACACAAAATGTAGAATTTCCCACATGACCAGTGCAACATCTCGCCTGCCAGAGAGGCCCTGGAATGTACAAAGATCACTCTTTTCTAAACAAAGGTTACATGGTATAAACAGAATGTAAACAAAAAGAATGAAAATCTGTCTCACCTGGTTTAAGTAGTAGGGATCAACATTTAGATAAGGAGATATTGAGGCACCAGCTCCTGATGGTACTGTATGGGAAGAAATTTAAAAAAAATTGAAATTAATATATATATTTTTTTTAATAAATGAATTTCTTAAAACCTATATTCAGATTCTTCATGATGGTCGTTTAATGGGCCTTGAACACCCAGCAGGGTGGATATGTGCGCATTACAAGTCTTATTATTATTATTATTATTATTAGTAAAACACATCTATAAGGCCACATAACAAAACAAAATTGTTGATCGTCCCTGCCCGGCCCTACGAAACCCCCCGACCCAATGTTGTTTCTTTTTATAAAAAAGGGCTTTTCAATGATCTTTTCAGTCAAACTTTACTCCCAGATTTTTCAGATGATATTTTTTTAAAAATCTATACAAAATAGGTTGGAAAGATGATTGAAGAAAGGAAATTTATGTCTGCAAAAACAAGAACAATTCTTCAAATATTTACTTAGGCTACACTGCGTTTTAGTTTTTTGAAAATGTTTACAGAAAATGTCATCTAGAAGTTAAATGGGTTTATAACAAAACAATTAAAAACATCAAAATCACACGAACTCTCTGTTTTATAGTGATTGTGAAGATTTCTTAATTCTTGATTTCATACTTTGCCTTGTCAATAAAACCTTTTTTTTTGAAACGCCTCCACCCCCACTTCCCCCAAAAAAGGACGATCAACAATTTTTTGTTTATGTGGCCTAAGAAAAGTGGATTTTCTTTCCATTCCAAGATGTCTGAAATGGTCATATTTTCAGCCAAATTGCCACATCTTTGGTATACATGTATGATGTATCAGGCTTCTCCCACAAGCTAGTAGTGTATTATGAGGTCAGGGAAATGGTCCAGTACCAGACTAATGCTTCACTCTTGAAAGGGAAAGGCGAGGCAGTTCAGTTTGTCAATTGTTGAGGGGCACTTTAATTTACTGACAGGCAACTGAGGCAACAGAGGCAACTGCCTCCACTGCCCCTGGTCATTGCCTTGGTGTCCCTTGAAATGTTCCAATAGAAATTTACAATTTCCTCATAGAGGTGCCCTTTACCAAGGAGAAAACGCCTTGGTGCCGGCTACCCCTGCCCTTTCAAAAGCGAGGCATCAGGCCTGAGTCAGAGGTACATGTAAATGTAGCTAGAACTCTACTGGAAAAATCCAAGGGGCCTGGAATAACACGCAGGCCACGGAGGACATGTCCTCTGTTGCTCTGGTCTTGGCCTTGGTGCCCCTTCAAAAGTTTCCCAGAGAATTTGAGATTTTCCAATGGAAGTGCCCTTTGCAAAATGAAAATGGCCTTGCCCTCTCAACGATGAAATTCCAGGACTCACTGGCACTAAGGCAATGACTATCACGACTATCGACATGGAGGCTATTGCCTCCACTGCCATAGATGTAGAGTATCAGGCCTGCGATGGTGTTTCATGATCCTGATAATTACAGAAAACTCACAAAAATTGCTGACAACTTAAATCAATATTTAGTGAAAAACTACTTTGTAATGTTAAGGATGTGGTTAGGCTAAATGTCCTAAAAACCTCATAAATGCTCTTCTCAATTTTGATTATTTTAGTCAAGAAAACCAATTCTCTACAATGCATAGTTTTATTTTATTAGCCACAATATGTTTTCATGTCTTGGATTGAACCAATAATTGGAAGAAAAAAATTGGGGGGGAATGGTTAAGTTTTGACTACAGATGGCGCTTTTTAACCTGATGTGCTGTTGAAGATGGTGAAACTAACATTATTTTACAAAATACTTATTTCAAAAAGAAAAGGAAATAAACTCAAAATTATAAATCATGCTTTACTTTCCTTTTTAAAATAGTGCACGAGTTAGAAACATGCACCCGAAGAAACAAAATTTCTCAACAAATAAAGCTTTAAACACTAAAATTTGTGAATTTTGCCAACAAATTCAATCTTTTGTGTTCGCAGGAATTTAAGGCAAGTTGACTTCACCTTATAATCAGGTACTACCAATCGAAAGAAATATACAAGCTCAAAAAGCTACAACAGACCATGGTTCAAATTTGTCATATTTTTTTGGACATTTGTTTATCAACATATTTTGTGGTCAACAGCAGTCTGGAGGATTGAGGGTTACAATTAATACCACAACTACCCGCGTGCTACATTGTAACCCTAGGTAGGAGTAGGACCAAGGATCAAAGTAGATTGGCACTAAGTTTGTTCAATAACGGGACTTTTTTAATTCTAGGCATAAATAAGACACTGGTAACTGGGGCGCTGTACTCCTTTTTTGAAATTTTGTCATCATCGGTCGTACTTACTTAGCAAAACTCAATTTGGTGATCAAACTCTCGGCTAACCTGCCTCAACCGTGATGACCGCGCGGTTTGAGGTAGGGCACCCGTTGATTAGACGGGTGCCTTGCCTCAACCGTGATAACAGCACGGCGGTTGAGGCAGGACACCCATCTAAAATTTGACAGGTGTGCCCTGCCACAACCACGTGGTCATCACGGTTAAGGCAGGGCACCCATCCGTGGATACTGGCCAAATTGAGTTTTGCTTGGGGAACATACAACGACAAGATGGGGCGCTTGTACTCCCGATGATGTCAAAATTTCGAAAAAGGAGTACAACAGCGGCGACCCAGTTACTGGGTCTACCGTCTAGGCATAAATCATGTTACTTAATTAAATTTCAAGAAAGTTTAAAACTAAATTGGTAAATTATTGCTAATTTTAGTAAATGTTGAATGTTTTTTCCACAGCAATTAGTACAGTCAATAGGACCAATGTTTCAAGAATAATGACTTTTAGGCCAAAACCATGGAGGAAGAAAACTAAAAATTCACAAAAAGGAAAGCAAGAGTTGCACAATTATCTGTGCTGTGGACAGGGTGGATATTTTTTTACCTTCAAAAGTTAATGGAGCATAACCTTTTCTTTTTTGAATTTGTGGCTCATTTCAAGAGGATATCTTTAAATTAAGGGAAATAAAGTCCAGCATTGCGGTACGGTACGGTTAAAAATAGCGTTTGAATGTTGCCGTCGCCGGTAAAATATCCACTGGCTAACGTTAGCGTTAAGGGGCACGGTGTACTTTTTCGACATGAAATTGAATGGATGGGATCCGGAATGGATCGGGAAGGATCGGGATGAAACATGATAAAGCAAACATAATCATTAATATACCAACCTGAAACATTTAACCTCGGATCCACTGAGCCATAAGAACCAAATAATCCTGAATTTTGTTGATCCATCATTTCAGAAAAGTGTAAATTTACTGTACATAATGTAAAATTTCCTCAAGAGTCACAGACACACACCATGGTCATGCACATTAACATGTGTGCAGAGTACGTAATGCAAGAAAATGGATGGATGTCGTCATACTCATATCCAGAGTCTCGTATTCGTTATCATTGTGCATCATGGGCTCGAAGAAAAAACAGCTTGAGCACGAAGTTGCAATAACCTTGGGGTGAATGACGTAATGACTGCGGCGTGAGAATTTATAAACAACAGAGGGCGCCATCTCTATTACAGGGTCCGCACGCACCACACTAATAACTCAAAAATCAACAATGTTTCAAAGTCTCTCAGCCTCTTGAAAACCAATCAAATATATTTTCAGAAAAATTAAACTTCAGATTTCTTTTTCAATTTTTGGCAGGTAAGCCGTTTGGAATTTTTGCTAATTACCCCAGAAAAAAACACCCCCGAATATGTGCTTTTTCCCTAACCGACTTGCTGCCAGTTTTCACGAGGCACTCCTCCAATTCCCAAGCTATAGGACCAACTTTAAAGCCTAAATTTATCAAATCTTCTCAGACGTTGAAACACAGAACCCCCAGGTTGTGATAGATTTTTATAATAACACATTCTATTAATTGCATGACCCCCAAAACGTTATAATTCAAAAGTAACTGTATTGGTTTACAAATTATGATAATCAGCTTGGCGCATGAATTTTGGCCTATTTAGTGAGGTGCACCCCCATGGTGCACCGCACCACACTAAATAACTCCCATAGCAACCAACGCCCAATGCTATATATGCTAACAAAAATACTCAACACCTACTTTAAAGTCTCTCAGCCTCTTGAAAACCAATCAAATACATTTTCGGACAACTAAACTTTAGATTTCTTTTCATTGTTTGGCAGGTAACCGGTTTGGATTTTTTGCTAATTACCCCAGAAGTAACACCCCTGCTTTTTCCCAAACCGACTTGCTGAATTTGCATTCAGTTTCAACTTGTCCTTGCTCTATGGTTTCATGAAGCATGAATGCGCACGTTTTGCATGGGCGATATTGTAAGACCTTAAGAGTGACACCATCAGAACTTCTCAAAGTGGAGCAAAATAATCTTCACATGAGATTATTTATCAGCTTTTTTAAAAAACCCGAAAATACCTTTTGCCCCAAACCGCTGCACATATCAGAGCCAACACTCCCACAAAAGAGTTTTTACACATTTACTATTTATTTTTAGTTACTTACAGGGCTCATTCATTGGTAGAATTGTAAACGAATTTTACGAAAATAACGAACACTAACGACATGGTTTTAATCGAAATAATCCGTTGCTTTAATTTATTTATCTTTTTTAAACTGTCATGGATTATATTTATTTTAGTAAATTGTTTTATAGTAAATTGTGAAGGATCAGGGGCCAATTTCAAAACATACAGCTGAACAATTTGCTGCTAAGCGAATGAGCAGCATACCAGTCACAAATTGTACATGTGACATTGTATTTTGGCTGGTAACCTTAGTCTAGTAAGCATAATTTTGTTGTACTTGGCTACTATTCGTGAAAATGGGCCCTGGTGGCGTGCTGTGGTTTGTGGCGCCTGAGGACAAGGTTAAATGAGAATGTTCCTTCCACTTTACTTATTACTTCGTCTCTGAAAATCTTAGCATAAAATGTTGAGATAAATACATCGACGACTCACACCAAGACTTTTGGCGCTCCGGTATCCCAGGGAAATCTGTCCCCCCGGAGATTCTGTCCCCATACGGGAAATTAACACGGGCTGGAGGAGGATGAGTCAAAAGAGAGCGCTATCAAAAGAAGTTTGTACACAGCTCGCCGTATGGGGGGACAGAATCTCCGGGGGGGACAAAATCACCTGCCACACCGGCCTTTGGTCGATATGTGGCATGTTTGCACTCCCTGCACACCCCATTACCCCACGAAGCAGTGGAACGACACTCCACCCCCATGCCGCAGTAGAAGGACCTTTGGTTGTGTGTTCAACTCCCAGTCCCACCCTTTTTTGATCTTTCACTTCTCCATTTATTTTAATGATTATTGTTGTTTTTCTCCAAAAATGCAACAAATTAATTTATCATTACATCGCTTAAAATGGACAGAAAAAGAAATCTATATATAAAAATATAGAAACCACTCTTGTTGTTTTGCAGTTTTTAAATAAGCTAAGTACAAAATGAAACCCACCACATTAAGTTTATATGTAAAATAAGCAAATAAAATCTAACTTCCCGCAAACAACTTCCCCAATCCCTAATCATAATTTCTAAGTAGCATTACATGTTACGAGTTATAGATCGGGAAAGGCTCTAGTCTTGGCCCAAGACGTCAGTGATCGATAGCGGATTGCGCTCGGTTACAACTCGTTATAGCGCGCCCTCTTGTGGCTATCGATCACTGACGTCTTGGGCCAAGACTAGAAGAGCTCACGCGTATTTCAACACTTTTTTTGAACCACTGCAGTTTTTAATTCAGCTTAGTAAAAAATGAAACCCACCACATTAAATGCATATGTAAAAAAAGCAAATGAAATCTAACTCCCCAAACAACTTCCCCAATCCCTAAATAAATTTCTTAGCAGCATAACATGTTACGAGTTATAGATCGTGCAAGGCCCACGCGTAATAATTTTTTTAAAGGGACACGTTGCCTTCGGGTTGGGCGCTGTTGGGCGCTTTTGGGCTATAACAAGCGTTTGATGTATAATGAGCACGGTCGGAAAGATGTTTAAAAAGTAGAATATAATTCAACACACAAACGTGCCTTAGAAATGCTTTTCTTTTTTGCTCACTTTCGCGAAACACAAATATCCATCATCAAGATTTTGACTGACTCCCAAAAATACAACAAATTCTATTATATTTTATTAAAAATGTACGATTTACCATCTGTTTATTGTATTCCAATAAAATATCAACCGAGCTGAATCTAGCAGCACAGTATTGATATATATAGCCGGCGGCGATTACAAACAGGCAGTACAGGAGGTGAACCAAATGTGATAGTTGTCTCCTCCCTGTACTGCATGTGTTCTAATATTCTGAATAGATATTTTGGACCCAATACTGAGCTAGCTTTAGCTCGGTTTACAAGTTGCAGCGAGGGGTAAAAATGAGATACTAATTATAACACATTAAAGGCATGTTATTGCACGAACAACTTTTAAGAACCACTTTGGTCCCACGTAGCCTACATTGCTCGCGTGAAGGAAAAAACTCAAGTGATTTAAAGGGATTGTATACGTTTGGTAATTGGAACCCACTCTTTGTTTCAATCCTACATGTTGTAGATAATATACCATAAAACTAACCTGTATAAATTTCATTTCAAAAGGTGGTAGCGTTTTTGAGATATTGCCGAAAACTGGAGTGGTTATGTCCATGCAGGAAGAATAATACACAATGGAAGACACAATCTGAGAAACGTTATAACAGTGACGCTTCTCAGATTCAATTTTTTTTTTGGGGGGGGAAAGATACCTTTTTCCATTACCGCAGTACTTCGAAGTGAAAGGTTTCTCAAAATGCATAATACTATCCAAAACTGCTGCATTTCTTTCCAAAAGTTTTTATTGCCAGTAATTTTCAAAATCATTACCAAACGTATATAGACCCTTTAAGGTCCCAATGATTAAATACGTGCGAGCAGCTCTTCTGGATGTTTAATCACTCTACAGAGGAACCATCTTGAAGGTCCAAAACACCGCCGATGAAATGCATCTTTGACCCACGATAGGCTTCTGCAAAAGGGAGAAGAAAATGTTATGAAGTGAAAGGTGGAGCTGAGGTCAGGAAGGACAGAAAAACAATAGGCGGCATACTGCAACAATCTAACAATCTTGTTTTTGTTTATCCTTCATTTCTCTATTTTCAATCTGGGCTTACTACTTCTTGTGCTTTTGTAGAGTGCTTGTATAATTCCATCTTGATGTGCTTGGAATGTTTTGCTTTAGGCCTAGCCCTTCCAGTTTTAGGCCCTATACTGTTTTCACTCAGAGGACAATGGAAACAAGTATTTGACTTTGTTGCGCTATCCTCGGCAAGTTCTGTTTTTGCTGTTTTCTGTCTAGTTGTCTATTTATATGTATTTGCATGTATTTTCCTTGTAGTTTGCCAAATAAATCGAACAAAACAAGTGGTACAAATGGCCAGACAATTTCCAAGGCAGTACGGCGTTTGACAACAGTTTGCGCACCGCAAACACGGTGACCCTTCAGTGCTCAATAATGCATGAAATTTTTCAAGCTATTCTTGGCAATGAATAAAAGTTTGGTCGCATTCGTTACGTATTTTGTGCTTGCCACAGCAACTAGGAGGCATAACCCCTAATGGGGCTTGGTTTTGTGTCACTTACCCGCGACATTTTGCAGAGCTGCAAAATAACCAGCGGGGCAGATGTCTTGGTTGTTGTCGTTCGTTGTGTTTTTAGACTGGTCAAGAACCAGTTCTTCATGAGGGCGGACAACCCTTTCGGCCATCAACTCTTGGAAATATAATATTAACAAAATAAAAGAATAAACAAATTGCACTGTTATTAGTTCAATCGATTACCACCACTTGCATTGTGAAAGTCAAAAGTTTCCATTCGTTCGTTTACCTCCACGTTTAAATCATTGCAACAAAGGGGGTGCATGATGATGAAAAAAAAAAAATGAACGAACAGAAAAACTAACAATCACGAGTAGCGTAACTATAGCCTATATAGGCCTAGTGTTTCAGGTTCTCCAAACGAGTGCAAGTAAAGCCCCCCCCCCCCCAATTCCGCTTAGACCCCCTCGAATAAACATACTGTTAAGTACACAGAATGGGAGACTTTTGGTGACGCTAGGTGGCAGCAGACTTACCAGGTAAATCTATCGCTCTCGGTAATGTGCGCATGCTCAGAACTACGTGAACAATGAAAATTTACCTGTTAGTCTGCTGCCACCTAGCGTTCCAAAGTCTCCCATTGGTTATTACCTTCCGGGTCAGAGTTGACCCGGATCCTGGTCCCCGTATTTATTATCGTAGACGTTTAACACACTTAGCCTTTTCCCCATAACCCCTGACCTCCTGGAGGCTGGTGAGACAGTATGAGCATATACATGCCTTCTTCAGATGGGTCATGACCCATATAGGTTACCCTGAATCTGTTTCCAAATGACCCAGAAATGGGTCAAACTGACGCAGAATCCGAGATAAGATCCCATTGTTTTTTAACCACTTTCGAAGTCAGAGTGACCCAGAAATGGGTCAATTCTGACTCGGGATTGTTTTTTAAGTGTGACCACATTGGTGAAATAATTGCGTGTTTATACCAGAGGTTTGATCATTACATCCTGCAAAAGCTGGGGTGTTAAAATTGACACCATGGGTGTTGTACATATAGATACCGAAGAGAGAATCAAAATTAACATCTTAGGGTGTTAAAATAGCACAAATGCAAGTGCTTTTGCAGAAATCCCTATGGTGTAAACTTTGATTAATTTTGGGCATCTATGTGACAACACCAATGGTGTAAATTTTCACGTCACAGTTTTTGCAGTGTATAAATATTTCCAAATGTAAAGACACTGAGATACTGTGCTGACATACCTGGCCTAGAGAGGCGGGAAATGGAGGGTGGGGCTGGTGCGACAGCATGCTCTCTTATTCGTCTTCTTCTATACCACGCCCCTAAAGAAAACACCCATTTCAACATCCATATAAAAAAACAGTAAGTAACGTTAAGTAATTATAGCTGTGTACAACAGTACTGCTCAAGGCGTGCACGTGGATTTCTCCTGAAGACGAGCAGATAATACTCCGAGACCACTCTTTTCAGAGCCAACAGTCCTCCCAAAAGAGATTGTACACAATGGTTGTACCCGCAAGATAGTTAATTCTTATTTTCCCGCCACTATGCAAAGCTTCAAACATCATTTGCTCAATGCGTATTTTAAGATTAATCAAATAGCTCAGTGACTTTTACACAGCTTACCGGTATCGGGTACAAGAAGCAACACAGCAACGAGAACTAACAATTTCATCTTAAATCCAGCTCTTTATAGGAAGTCTTGAAACCAATCGATCAGGCTGTTTGCTGCAAGAACCAGTTTAAATTGTGTTTAATGTTTATTTTTGTAAAAACAATCCCCTTCTCAAAATGTTCTTAACAGCTGGATAGAGGTATCGATATCGGAGCCCCAACAGGGACATGATGAAATTACGTGCCAAGAAATAATTTCAGTTGCTCTGTTTCCCTGCGTGACACCGTAAAAAAAATCACACTCGGACACGCATAAATGTATTACACGCTAATATCAAACTGTTACGGTAACAGTTTGATATTAGCGTGTAATACATTTTTGTGGAGAACCAAATCACTTTTAAATTGCCCAAAGCATTAGATATAGACCCGGTTCTGACTAAATCAAACAAACTCAAGCAAAAATAATGTTTTGATGACCCCACGTACTTTGTAGACTTTATACAACTTTACTTGAAACCATAAAAATAGCCTATGCACACGTTTACACTATATGACAGATTTCAACAGTCAGTTTTATAATAGCGTGTAATAATAATAATAATAATAATATAACGTATTTGTATAGCGCCTACTGCAGGCCAGCCTCTAAGCGCTTTAAGAAGAAGGTTGTACAATAGTACATAGAGTCTATGTTTGAGCTATGACTGGTAGTGTTCTTGGAAGAGAAACGATTTAAGGTTTAGTTTGAAGGAGTCAACAGAAGGAGAGCTTTTAATCCGGTTTGGGAGAGCGTTCCAGAGAGAAGGACCGATGAAGGAGAAGCTGCGCTCACCATATGACCGTGAGAGAACCTTGGGTTGGACGACGAGGTTGTGGGTAGCTGACCTAAGTTGACGAGTTGGTTTATATGGACTGACAAGATCTTGCAAATAGATGGGAGCTTGACCTTTGATGCATTTGTACATGAGCAGGAGTATTTTAAAACGTATTCGAAGGTGGACAGGCAGCCAGTGAAGGTTATGAAGAATTGGAGAGATATGATCATGGCGTTTGGTACGAGTTATGATGCGAGCGGAAGCGTTTTGCAAATGTTGTAGTCTTGAGACATCTATGTCGGGAGATCCAGTAAGTAAGCTGTTACAGTAGTCAAGGTGTGAGGTGATAAATGCATGGACTAGTTTTTCTGACGTTGGTTGATCTAGGTATTTCCGGAGACGACCAATTTTGTAAACTCCAGCCCATCCAGCCCTGATGACTTTGCCGATTTGATCTGTCATCTGAAGGTGCTTGGAAAAAATGACGCCGAGATTCCTAGCTTTTTCAACTGGCTTCACGTAGAGGTCACCAATTTTTATTGGCGGAGCAGGTTTGCAAGTTTGGAAACGAGAACTTACATGAAGAATTTCGGTTTTACTATCATTCAATTTTAGTTTGTTGTTAGTGGCCCAGGACTTGACATCTGCAACGCAGGACTCCAAGCGTTGAATGGCGCTCAAAATCTCTGATGGTTTGAAGTTAATGTATATTTGAATGTCATCCGCATACATCATGTGTTTAAGGTTATGTGCGGATATAATGTCACTGAGTGGAGAAGTGTAAAATGTGAATGCTGGTGCACCAATGACCGAGCCCTGCGGGACACCACAGTTGAGAGTGTGGCATTCAGATGTACAGTTATTAATGACAACAGTCTGTTTCCGGTCTTTGAGGTAGGATGAGAACCAGGCAACAACTGTTTCAGTCAAACCATAACGTGAGTGAAGTCTTTCCAGGAACAGCGCATGGTCGATGGTGTCAAATGCTGCACTAAAGTCAAGAAGGACCATGAGGGTTTCTTTGTGCTCATCAGTTGCTCGAAGAAGGTCATTTTGAACTTTGAGAAGTGCAGTTTCTGTACTAAAATTTGACCGGTAAGCTGATTGTGTAGATGCATACAAGTGATTAGTTTCAAAATGCTGTTGAAGTTGAGTGCAGGCACATCTTTCAATCACTTTTGAGAGGAAAGGAATTTGTGACACTGGGCGATAGTTCTGCAAAGTGTTTTGATTAAGGCTTGTTTTTAAGAATTGGTGTCACGTGAGACAGTTTCAGGGATTCAGGCATAACTCCAGAGGACAGAGATATGTTGACAATTTCAGTTAACACTGGTACGAGAACGTCGATGCATTCTTTAAGAAGCGGAGTTGGTATTGGATCCAGGGAGCACGTTTTAGAAGGCGAGGCCATTATTGTCTTTCTGATAGTCTCTTCAGACACTTCTGAAAATTCAAACTTCAACTCAGTATGTTGACTTTGAAGGTCCACTGAGGGAGGTGGCGAGTTTGTGGCGTTCAGGTCAGCACAAATTTGTTGTATCTTGGCTTCAAAAAATTGTGCGAAATCATTAGCAAGGGATGTTGAGCAGTTGTGATCAGGTAATACTTTTCTGGTATTAGGGTCGCTGAGAGATTTGACAATACGAAAAAGAGTTTTTCCATCGCTGTTCTGAAGCTGTTCTGTGAAATACTTGGATTTAGCAGATTCTAATTCCTTCTTATAGATTTTGCAATACTCATTATAAATCTGCTTGTGGATGGTAAGGCCCGATTTGATAAACTTGCGTTCCAGACATCGTTTCTTGCGTTTCATTTCATGTAGAGCATCGTTGTTGTTGTACCATAAAGGGTTGTTAATCCTACGAGTTATATTTTTATCAATCATCGGGGCATGGGTGTCTAGAAGACCGGTGAGGATGCTGTTGTATTGATCTACTAAATTGATATCACGACTTCCGTTTACGTACAGAGCTGATTGTAATATGTCATCTTTGAACTGATCAATATTGATAGACTGCAGCTTTCGAAAAGAGATCTTGTGGTGTATTGCAGCAGGTTGAGCAGTGTCAATTTCACATTTAATAGCATGATGATCTGATGGCAGTCCACGAAGAATTGCTACATTGGAGATGACTTCAGGAGCTGTTTTGCGAGTCATGATTAAATCCAGTGTATGCCCATGAGAGTGCGTACTCTCAGTTACGTGCTGGTGGAGGTCGAATGAATTTAATAATAGTAATACATGGAGCTCCATGGTCTCCATGGTCTGACTTATTCTTGCAACACCACCTCGCTCAATCCATCAAAATAAACAACCAGGTCACTGCTTACAGCCATTGTACAATTATACAGAAGAAGCCATCTGGAAACCATACGGTTCATTTCACACAGTAGTGGCTATTTACCCGAGGTCAAACTGCTGTACAATTCCTATGGGAATTCCGGGAGAGCTGGTCATTGGTGGATTTTGTTAGTGAAGAAAAAAACCCGATGGTAACAAAAAAACTGGCATGCTATTTGGCTAGGTGTAGTTGTGGAACTTGGAATTTTTGAGATAAAAAAAAATTGGCGGAGTAGCGACTTTTTATTTACAAACTGACACCCAATAAGTCAACGATGGCATCACGCAAGGGTATAGAGCAACCTCTATAAGGAAACACTTACTTAATGTAAAAGTCTCCCCGAGTTGTGGGAGTTATTTGATTAGCAAACTTCTGCATAAAACATTGGGTCGTACGGATAAAAACCAAGCACTTCGCTTTTTACAACTAGTTTTGAAGTATTTACTCGCATCCGTATATCATGAGATGACGCAAATGCTTTTTACTTTAGAAAAGTTTTTGCTCAAAAATATGAAATTACTTTCTACGTCTAACTTTCGCTAGACTATGAGCGTTTACTTCGGTTATGCATTAACAAAAGGAGTAAATGCTTCAGATTTTGGAGAATTTAGTAGTTAATTTTCAAGGCTGGGTAAGGGCAACTTTGAAAGGGGAAATCAAACACTAGTATGCAAAATGGCAGCGTTTATGAATGTCGTTCGGCAGTAAAAGGATGGACAGCGAAGAGAGTGTCAGAAATCAAAATACAAGCAGCTGCACCGGTTTAAGAAATTAAATGCCTGTTGCGTGCTCTGATGGCTCTGGTGTTGTCAGCAGCAGAGTGACGTGGGTTCGAATCCCGGTCATGACACTTGTGCCCTTGACTCTGATAATTAATGGCAATAAAAGTTACTTGGTAGGAAGTACAGCAGCTTTGGATAGAATAAAGTATTTTGAGGAACTTTTCACTCAGACGTACTGCGGTTATGGAAAAAAATATCACATTTTATCCCCCAAAACATTTCAATCTGTGATAAGCGTTACGCGTGACGCTTCTCAGAGTGTGTATTCCAATGCAGATTATTCTTCCTGCGTGGACATAACCGCTCCAGATTTTCGGCAATATCTCAAAAACGCTACCACATTTTGAAATGAAAATTTCACAGGTTAGTTTTATGGTATATATCTACAGTACAACTATGTAGGTTTGAAACAAACAATAGGCTGAATTACCAAACGTGTACGATGCCTTTAATTGCTTCGTAACAAGTTGGCAGGGTATGGTGCATTCTGCTTTACCAGCCAGGCATCCTAGTGGATGAAACTCACATCCTTACGGACTGTGAAGGGGGTAACCCTGTTTCAGCCCCAGGAGTAGGTGGCAACGTGCCTCTGGTGGCAGTTGATTTGGGTCGTTAGCCCAAATCAGTTAAGTGTATCTCTCACCTTGAAGTGGCCGTCCGTCCTTGTGATGTTAGGCGATCTCTCATAAAAAAATGTACAAATAAATAAATAAAACGATTTGAGTGCACACTCGTTCTCTGCTTTGCAACTGAGACTTTGCAAGGGGCACCTTGTAGCGTTTGACAAGTTGCACAAACTTCTTGCTTGCAATCTGCAGGTGCCGATATAAAGTTCTTCGTCGTGCAGCGTCAGAATCAATAATGTGGTACATTCACAGTTAGGGTGATACTTATTACCTTACTTTGCTCTCCGTGTGTGCGTGCGTGTCACAATGGACTCGTGCCATACTTGTTTTGTCTTGTGTGATGTTTAAAAAAGACATTTTCAAGAATGTTGAGTAAATATTCAGATTTTTTTTTTAACGCTGTTTTGTTTTCTGTGAACATAGACCTTTGAGAACTACAATATGGCGCCTATGCAACAAGCCCTTTGTTGGGCTCTGACAGTTCTTGCATTTGTTACTATTTCCCATCCCCCTTGCTGTCTGAATTGTATACCAACAAATAGAGTTCTTTTCACTGATTCTGCTGGTTCCTCTGCTCAAGATTGTTGGAGAAATGCATGGAGATCCTTGCTAGATTTCTTCTGGAGTTTTGAACTAGCATACCAAGTTGGGAGTCTTCAAGCCAGTAGCATCATACAAGGTACGCCTGACCAACTCCATTCACCCCAGCATGGACACCATTGTGCCCTGCCAGCTAGCCTTTGTCCTCTCCATGCACCCATGCATCATGACTCATGTTCAACATGGCTGATCTACAATTTCAAACCAAGTACTCAAAGAAGATGTAAGTTTGGCAGTGCTCCAACACAGTACTATTCCAACTCCACAGCATCCTTCAATATCCCTTTAACTGTATCTGGAGACATTGAAAGTAACCCAGGACCTGTTAAGGATCCATGTGGCAGTTGTAGTCGCCCTGTAAAGTGCAATCAGAGATCCCTTCTCTGTGAGGCCTGTAACCAGTTTTGGCATCAGAAATGCATTCCTGCAATGACCATCATACAGTACACAGAACTCATATCCAGCACTATTGATTGGTTTTGCCCTCACTGCTCCTTCACCCTGCCTTTTTCATCTTGTTCGGATACCTCTTTTCAAGAGGTCTTCGATATTACTCAAGACCTCAATTCCACTCGGGCATCTGACAAGGCCACTTGCAGATGTAAGGGGGTCCCTGACGGAGGATTTGTGTGCCGCGCGCCCTCGCGCGACGACCCAGATATATTAAGTATGTTTACTTGTTTAGCTTATGTAGTTCATGTTAAAAGTTTAATTCAATAATCTGCTTGTGTTCATTAATCATCTGCTACACGTTCCATTGTGTTACTGGTTTCGCGGGCTTAGGGGGTATCGTGACCTTTACGGCTCACCGCCTGCACAACCTTCCACAGGTAAACACACTCATTTTAATCTCTCTTTTAAATCTCCGATTTTGATTATTCCATATTTATTTATTGCATTTAAAAGGTTCTCAAAGTAACCGCAATTATATCAGGGTTATTTCTAGGTGTCATTTTGAGAAATATTGATTAAGTATTAAGAGAGATTTTCGATGTTTAAAATGAAGAAGTATGGCAAAGATTAACGTGACGGTGCCATAGATTATGTATTATTATGTGTCAATGTCATGGGTAACCGCCATGGGGGTCGTAACTTTATGTGCACGTAGTACTGGTGTGTGTATATTGGTGCGACCGCATGGACGGCTGTTCCATGAAGAAGTAAATCATAAATAGTGTGCATTATTGCTTTCAGTGGAATGCGTGAGTGGGTCTCGATTTCGGTTTGGCTGGTGGGATTGGACTTGAAGGCATGGGTTTGTGAATTTCTTGTGTTAATGATGATGATTAGTGGGCGCCGTGTGTTAGTTGACTTATGCCTTCTTGCCCAGTGTCATGCTATTCCCTGGTCCTCACGTATTCATGTATTTGCTTTATTTGGAATAATAATCATTTGATAGAGACGGAGTACTTAGGAGTGGCTTTCATTTTATTGACAATATTATTATACTTTCATTGTATAAGATAATTAATTGTAATTGTGTATGTGTATTTTAATGACCGCCTGCACAACCTTCCACAGTGTGTGCAGGTGTCCACAGATATTAAAGGACTTGAATAAACCCGACCACCCGGACATGAGCAGAGAACTATTCTGAACCTGTGTGCTCTGATTCGGCGTGGACTCAGGCCCTCTTCCACCCATAGGGACCATCCTCTCACAGGCGTAGTCGGCAGGATGATAGTGATCAGTACTGATGATGATGTGGCGTAAGGATATCAACTAAAGTTTTGTTTAAATTTTTGTGAAAAGCATTCGAGTGCCAAGGATTGCCTATTTTCTGTTTGCTAAACAGTCATTTAATTCTTCCATTTTATGTTTCGTGTGATTTTATATCTCGCTCCTTTGTAAATTACCTTAAATTTGTAGGTCGTAAGAAAGTGATTATTATTGTTGTGCATTCATTGGGTGCATTATTTTAAGAGTGCCATACAGATTTTGGGACTACGGCTACAAGTCTTAGTGTTTAAAGACATTTTTAAGGAAAAGTCTGATAGGTGTATTAATTTTAAGAGTGCCATAAAGATTTTGGGACTACTGCTACAAGTCTTAGTGTTTAAAGACATTTTTAAAGGAGAAGTCTGAGGTGTATTATTTTAAGAGTGCCATATAGATTTTGGGACTACGGCTACAAGTCTTAGTGTTTAAAGACATTTTTAAGGAAAAGTCTGATAGGTGTATTAATTTTAAGAGTGCCATAAAGATTTTGGGACTACTGCTACAAGTCTTAGTGTTTAAAGACATTTTTAAAGGAGAAGTCTGAGGTGTATTATTTTAAGAGTGCCATAAAGATTTTGGGACTACTGCTACAAGTCTTAGTGTTTAAAGACATTTTTAAAGGAGAAATCTTGCACCGTTTTTGGACTAAGAAGAAATTTTTACTGAGTAGTACTAAAGTTGGTAGAGTTTGGTAGGCTTCTCTTTTTCCGTGAGATCATTATTGTTGCAGGATAAAGAATTTTAGTCTGTGTTGTGTTTATTATATATCCATTATTTTAAAGTTTAATACATATTATTTGCATAATATCTCTGCAAATCTATCAACATCAAGTCCTGTTCGTTAAAATTAAAAGTTCAAGCCACCACAGGTGTTAGCAGTAATTATGGTTGAATACATCAAAGTTAAAGGCCATGGAGGTGTACGTAAATTTCCCTAGTGGAAGAAGATGGGTCTCTGCTTCTAAGCCTTTTACAGTCGGGTTATCCTGAAGCGAAGGGTTTATTATACGAGGATGATGACAGCATGATGGTGGTACCATCACACGGAGATGAGGTCGGTCCACCTCCAGGAGGCTGGACAGAGTGCATTTACACCCCTGTTGCCAGAGACCCAATCAGCAGGTGATTCAAAGCTGAAGCTGGAGGACAAGCTTGTAGAACTACTGTCAAAGCCCCGCACGCAATTGGTTATGGCTCCCGAGAGGAAGATCACTCCTTTTGATGGAAAGCCTGGGGAGGTTAGAGACTTCCTGTCCAACATCATAGATGCATTTCAGCGTTACAGCATCCCAGTAGGCCAAAGAGGATCCTTCTTAAAAGATTACCTCCGTGGGGTTCCTAAGTTAGAAGTGAAGGCTTTACTTGCTGATGGCCAAACTACTGATGAAGCTCTGGATTTCCTGAGAGATTCGTATGGGGAGAAGTTAGCTGTGGGTGAACTACAACGTCTCTTCCTTGAACGCAGGCAGCGCCCAGGGAAGGTGTCCGAGACTTTGCTGTGGATCTGGAGAAACGATTCCTCCGTCTCACCCGTAAAGATGCCAAGTTGTACGCTAGCCCTAATTCGGCCTTGACGGAACAGCTCATAGAAGGACTAAACGACACATATATGAGGAACACTTGCAGAGACATGTACGAGCGGGGCAGCATAACCTCCTTTCGGGAACTTCGAGAGTATGGGATAAGACGAGAAGGGCAAGAGGAAGCTCGTGGACGTGCCGTGGATGCAACCCGGTACAGCAGTCGGCTATTCAGCTTTCAAGAAATAATTCTGATGATATCCTGGGAGCAGTGAGGGAGATGAGCGAGAGGGTGGTGCAAGCAGTTAGAGAACTTGCCCGACCGGCTGCTAGCTCTATTCCTATGCCTGGCCCTCGGCAGAATCCACACTCGGATTTCCAGAATGGCGGTTTCCCAAGAACAGGTCGATTAGGTCCATGCTACTCATGCGGATACAGCGGCCATTTTGCAAGAAACTGTCCGTATAGAGGTACGACTAGAGGAAGAGAGGAGTCAGACAGCCTCAAATGTCCTACCCCAACAGCCCCCTGACCCTTATGAAGTGTCACACAGAGATCAACAGACGACGGCTAACATGCAGATGCCGGTGTTAACAGCAACCCTCCACAGTAGGGAGTCGTACAGTGGAGGTAGAGACATCAGACTCAACAGGAATAGCAGATGCTAAGTTACAACCGAAAACCGTAGGAGAGTGTTTTTCGGTCAAAGTTATGTTTTCAAGTGTACCAATTACTTGTCTCCTAGACACCGGGTCCCAGGTTACTACAGTTGGTGAGCAGTATTTCCGTCAGCGGTTGGAGCCTTTGGGATTCAAGCTTCAAGACATCCCAGAACCCTTTGCTCTCGTCTCTGCCAACGGGGCAACCATTCCTTACATCGGGTGCTTTGAGACGGATGTTTGCGCTGCTGGTCAAGTCATCACTTCGGGTGGTACTCGTAATTCGTGAGCAATATTCTACCCTGAGGGCTTGGGAGAAAGAGAAGGTGCATGGTATTTTAGGGATGAATATCCTCCGCGAGTGTTGGGAGAGGCTGATGTTTGTAGGAGAACGATCCCCCCTGAAGAAGATCCCCTGGCCTACTCCCGCGCCAGTTTGGCAGAAAGCAATGAAGAAGGTGGAAAGCAGACTGGTATTTGATACAGAGAGTGGACTAGTCGGACAGGCACATATGTGTGGACAGCCCCTGGTGCTCTCTGCTCGACAAGGGGTAGTTGTGGAAGCCAGGAGTCATGGTGGACCAAACGGTGAGGGTTACCAGGCAGTGTTGACACCAGCAGATGAAGGCAGCCTTCCTTCAGGAGTAGTTATACCCCCATGCGTGGTACGAGTAGAAAAGGGAAGGTTCCCGGTCGCACTGTTCAACGAAGCAGATGCTGATATTGTAATACCCAAGTCAACCCTGCTCGGCGATCTTCAGTTGGGATCACTCGTTAGAGATAGAGGGGACATGCCAAAAGAGGTACCATTTGAGGCTAAACAGGCTACCATGACAGCAGACGACTCAGCTGCTCCCGCGGTGTTCGCTGTAGATGTCGATGAGACACTCCTCAACGCTGAGCAGAGAGCCCGAGTACTCTCACTGCTGAGAGATCACAAAGAAGCATTTTCCAGCAACGATCGAGATTTTGGGTATACTGATACGATCAAGCACCGCATCGACACTGGCGGAGCACATCCAATACGACAACGTCACAGACCACTTCCTCCTTCACAATATGGTGCAGTCCGAGATCACATAAGGGACCTATTGGAGAAGCAAGTGATACAAGAGAGCACAAGCCCATGGGCCTCGCCAGTTGTGGTGGTTAAGAAAAAAGATGGAAATATCCGGCTTTGTGTCGACTATAGACAGCTGAACCAACTCACTCATAGAGACTCCTTCCCACTCCCGAGGATTGAAGAGTCCCTGCAGGCACTTGGGGGAGCCAAATACTTCTCGGTTTTGGATCTCACCAGCGGGTATTATCAGGTAGCCGTACACCCTGAGGATGTGGAGAAAACTGCATTTGCTGTGCCATTTGGACTGTTTGAGTATAACAGGATGCCCTTCGGTCTATCGAACGCACCAGCAACATTCCAGCGTCTAATGCAGCGATGCCTGGGGACCAATGTTACGACAACGTCCTTATCTACTTGGACGATATTATTGTCTATTCAGCTGATTTTAACTCGCACTTGGCACACCTCGACCGGGTATTCACAAGACTTCAAAAACAGGGGCTGAAGCTTAAGCCCTCGAAATGTCACCTCATACAGCAAAAGGTGCGTTACCTCGGACACTTGGTCTCTAGCGATGGCGTTGCAGTAGATCCAGACAAGGTACAAGTTGTACACAACTGGCCAGAACCCAAAACTGTGAAGGATGTCCGCTCTTTTCTTGGTTTTACAGGATTTTTCCGGCGCTTCATCAAAGGATACGCTTCCATTGCAGAACCTCTCTTTCAGCACTTGAAGGGTGACCGCACCACAAAGAAGAAGCAGCATCACCTTACAAATAGGGAGATCACAATTGGAGACCCTGCAAGGGCTGCCTTCAAAGCTCTCATCAAATGTTTGACAGATGCTCCGGTTTTGTCGTATGCCGACTTTGCCAAACCATTCCGAGTGGAGACGGATGCCTGTGGCACTGGACTAGGCGCCATACTTTTTCAAGATGACGATGAAGGTAGACCACGAGTCATAGCATACGCTTCCCGCACGCTGAAGCAAGCTGAACGCAGTGGCCGCTACAGTGCCTTCAAGCTTGAGTTGCTGGCCATAAAGTGGGGAGTGACCGAAGTATTTAAGGATTACCTTTTGGGCCAAAAGTGTTGTGTCGTCACTGATCATCATCCACTACTGTATCTGCAGAAAGCCAACTTGGGATGTACTGAAATGCGATGGGTCCAGCAACTGAGCTCATATGACTACGAGCTTGAATACCGACCGGGTAAATGCAATCAAGCACCTGATGCCCTTTCACGTCTCCCCACTCCAAACGATGACACACTGACCCAAGAGGATGTACCTGAGATAAGCATAGTAACGTCCGAGTGCATCACAGCATGTTTGGCAGGCTACACACCTGGAACATCAGTGCCACTTGCCATCAGCCATCACATAGAGGCATGCCGCATTGGTGGTATTGCTTGCTTACCTGGTTACACTTTAGCACAGCTACGTGAAATTCAGCAAAAAGACCAGGTGCTTGATAAGGTTGTGGAATTTGTAAAGAGGGGTATAAAGCCAAACAGACAGGAACGACTAGGTTGCTCCCGGGAGGTTTGTCTATATCTAAAAGATTGGGATCGTCTCTCGATGCGGGATCATTGTTTGTATCGTAGGGTAGTGTCGCCTTCCACCCAGCAGACCCACTTCCAGTTGGTACTTCCAGCTAGCCTCCGTGAGGAAGTGCTCCTCAAGTTTCACAATGAGTCGGGTCACTTTGGATCAAAACGTACCTTTCATCTGTTGTGGACGCGGTTTCACTGGAGTAACATGTATAAGACCGTGAAAGAGTGGTGTTCAAAGTGCCGGAGATGCGCCGTGAGTAAACCCCCTGTTCATCAAACGAGGCCACCGTTCTCAATGTTGTCTGCATCTGCTCCCATGGAAGTGGTAGCCATGGATTTTACCACACTGGAAGCCTCTGATGATGGCGTTGAAAATGTCTTGGTCGTAACAGATGTCCACACAAAGTACTCATGGGCGATACCAACCAAGGATCAACGTGCTGAAACCGTTGCTCGAGCCCTCTTGCAGAATGTTTTTCTCCCTTTCGGTTGCCCCCTTCGCTTGCATTCTGACCAAGGACGCAATTTTGAGTCCAATATTGTACGTCAACTCTGCGAATTGTACGGGATTCAGAGAAGTCACACGTGTCCTTACCATCCTGCTGGTAACGGGCAGTGTGAGAGGTTCAACCGAACGCTCCATAATATGTTGGCTGCACTACCTAAAGAGAAGACGAAGAAGTGGCCCGAGCACCTGCCTACACTTGTATATGCGTACAACAATTCTCAGCATTCGACTACAGGCGTCGAGCCCTTTTTCCTCATGTTTGGACGAAATGGGCGCTTCCCGCAGGATTTGGTCTTAGGCGGGGAAGCCCACCAAGGAAAACGTCGGACTCTGGAGTCTTACGTCCAGGGACACCAAAAATCCCTTAAGGAAGCCAGGAAGATTGCTTATCGCAATTCTCAACGTGCAGCTGCAGCCAGACAGGCACGGCAGGCGCGAGACGTCTTCGAGAAGCCACTAGAAGTAGGCCACTATGTACTTGTTCGTCAGCACGGACTCAGGGGCAGGGTCAAGATAGCAGACCATTGGCAGGATGAGCCCTACCTAGTCGTGAAAAGACCATTCCCAGACCTACCAGTGTATGTTGTTCGTAGCCACCTTGGTAAAGAGAGGGTGCTGCATAGAGTGTCTCTTAAACATTGTCCTTGGATCCGAGAGGGGGAGGCTCCTCACAGTGGTACGGAAGGATCATCATCATTCCCATCCAGTGATGACTCGGACTCAGCTGGTACTCCTCGAGGCTGTGTCCTGCAACCGTTGCCCCAGATTCATCCAAAAGAGGCTGTTGGCCTACTGCAGTCTGATAGTACTGGCAAACCTGAGGCTATGACTCTTTCGTCCGACACGGTTGGGTTACAGTGCGACTCTGGGAATGATGCTTATAGCCATAGTGACCAACATGTTATCTCTCCACTAGTGTCATCAGAGGATGTTGTAGTGGATCATCCAACTCGATATCCTGTGCGCGTCTCGCGTGGAAAGCCACCAGCAAGGTTTACTTCTTAAATATATACAACGATGACTCCAGTTACATAATTTTTATAGTTGAGGCCAAAGTTTCAAGTTTTTGGTTTTATGGACCTTGATGTTAAGGATAGGTATATTGCCATGTGTTCTGCATATTGGTTTTGTTCGGATATTTCTAGTTGGTTAGTCAGGATGTTGGTGTTCGGCATTGGTTGTTGTGCTGATGGAGAGCGTTGTTTTGTTCTTTAACTCGGTAAGTCATCGGGACGATGACTTCTTGCGGGGAAGTGTTGTGGGGTCCCTGACGGAGGATTTGTGTGCCGCGCGCCCCGCGCGACGACCCAGATATATTAAGTATGTTTACTTGTTTAGCTTATGTAGTTCATGTTAAAAGTTTAATTCAATAATCTGCTTGTGTTCATTAATCATCTGCTACACGTTCCATTGTGTTACTGGTTTCGCGGGCTTAGGGGGTATCGTGACCTTTACGGCTCACCGCCTGCACAACCTTCCACAGGTAAACACACTCATTTTAATCTCTCTTTTAAATCTCCGATTTTGATTATTCCATATTTATTTATTGCATTTAAAAGGTTCTCAAAGTAACCGCAATTATATCAGGGTTATTTCTAGGTGTCATTTTGAGAAATATTGATTAAGTATTAAGAGAGATTTTCGATGTTTAAAATGAAGAAGTATGGCAAAGATTAACGTGACGGTGCCATAGATTATGTATTATTATGTGTCAATGTCATGGGTAACCGCCATGGGGTCGTAACTTTATGTGCACGTAGTACTGGTGTGTGTATATTGGTGCGACCGCATGGACGGCTGTTCCATGAAGAAGTAAATCATAAATAGTGTGCATTATTGCTTTCAGTGGAATGCGTGAGTGGGTCTCGATTTCGGTTTGGCTGGTGGGATTGGACTTGAAGGCATGGGTTTGTGAATTTCTTGTGTTAATGATGATGATTAGTGGGCGCCGTGTGTTAGTTGACTTATGCCTTCTTGCCCAGTGTCATGCTATTCCCTGGTCCTCACGTATTCATGTATTTGCTTTATTTGGAATAATAATCATTTGATAGAGACGGAGTACTTAGGAGTGGCTTTCATTTTATTGACAATATTATTATACTTTCATTGTATAAGATAATTAATTGTAATTGTGTATGTGTATTTTAATGACCGCCTGCACAACCTTCCACAGTGTGTGCAGGTGTCCACAGATATTAAAGGACTTGAATAAACCCGGACCACCCGGACATGAGCAGAGAACTATTCTGAACCTGTGTGCTCTGATTCGGCGTGGACTCAGGCCCTCTTCCACCCATAGGGACCATCCTCTCACACAGAGTACAATCCTTGGGCTCTCCTCCATCATCCTTCAACATGAATTCCATCTCTGGTTTGCTTCTAAATGCTAGGAGTATTCGCAGTAAGCAACGGCAGTTAGAAGCTTTTATGGAACTTCACCCCATGGACATGGTATGCATTACTGAAACTTGGATGACTGGTGATGATACTGATTTTCTGTCACATTTACCTGGGTACTCCTCTTTTCGCCGTGATCGGAACAGACGTGGTGGTGGTATTATGGCCATCATCAAGGATACATTACTCCCAATGGAACTGGATGCTTTACACCCAACGGACATTGAGTTAATGTGGCTAACGTTAACTGCAAAGCACTCCAAGTGGTTAGTTGGACTTGTATATCGTCCCCCAGACTCTGACATTTCGTTTCTTCAAAAACTCCAGGATGCATGTGACAGGGTACAAGCTTATCTCCCACAATATGAAGGACTCCTCCTACTTGGGGACTTCAATATTAACTGGCAGGCTGATGTTCCTTCAAAGACTAACCTCAATGATGTCACCAATTCAATTGGTCTTACACAAATAGTCGAAGATGTAACCCGTCCATCTGGAAACTCTTCCTCTACTGGCTCCACTATTGACCTGATTTTCACCAATCAGCCTGAGAAATTCTCAGTGGTTGAATCTTTCCCAAATCCTGTTAGCAGTGACCACCATGCAGTTCACTTTTCATTCAGTGCACTCAGAGCTCCCCCTCAACCAGCTGTTGTACGCTCATTTCTACAGTACAGAAAAGCTGACATGTCACATCTGGAGACGTTGTTGCACCTTGCACCATGGACAGCATTCATGGATACTAACAATCCTGATGCATCTTGGGAAGGCTTTATGGACATTTTTGAAGCAGCCATCCATGATAGCATTCCACGGAAACAATGCCGTCGAAATAAAATCTCTCCCTGGATTTCCCCTGAACTGAAAAAGCTCATCCTTCTCAAACGTAAGCTGTTCATTAAAGCAAAACGCTCTGGCAACAGCTCTGATTGGACTTTCTACAAACGTGTTAGAAACAAAGTGAAAAGTCTAACTAAAACATTGTACATGAAGTATATCAATGGTCTGTTCTCTTCGCCTGAAACGCAGTTTTTGGTGTTTCGTTAGAAACCAGAGAAAATCCAAGTGTCCTCCAGCTTTTCGCGATTCAGACAACTTGCTAAACAAACCCCTCGACATTGCTGAAGCGTTCAACACGTTTTTCTCATCGGTTCATTCACCTGCTGTATGTGGCTCAGAGACTCCTCCACCCTGCTCCCTTCCATTCCGTGAGTTGTCATCAGTCAGTGTTAACCTGAATTGGCTAACAAAATCCCTTAAGAATCTCAATCCCCACAAGGCACCTGGCCCGGGCGGTATTTCCCCAACTATTCTCCGAGCCACAGCTTCTTACATCGCTCCACCTCTAATGCTTCTCATGAATTCTTCCCTCTCCAATGGTGTTCTCCCAATGGCCTGGAAATTGTCCAACATCGCTCCAGTATTCAAATCGGGCTCTCGCACAGATGTTAAGAATTATCGTCCAATTGCACTTACATCAGTCATTTGCAAGGTGATGGAAAGAGCTGTCGCAGATAACATTAACGACCACATTTCGTTATTTGGATTAATAGATGATCAACAACATGGCTTTACTGCACGCCGATCTTGTGTTACCCAATTAACAAATGCAATCCAAGACTGGTCTTCCACAATGGACAAGCCTCGTCCACCACGCATTGATGCTGTATTCCTTGACTTCAGCAAAGCCTTCGACACTATGCCACATCATCTTCTACTTGAAAAACTTTCGCGCAATTTCAACATTCAAGGACAAACTTGGGCATGGCTGAAATCCTTCCTTATTGGCCGTCAAAATCGCGTGATGTACCGGGGTGCTTTGTCATCTTGGGCACCTGTCACCTCTGGTGTTCCTCAAGGAAGTGTCCTTGGCCCATTACTCTTCAACCTCTTTATCAGTGACATCTCCTGTAATGTTTCAACTAACTGCCTCTTATTTGCTGACGATACATTGTTGTACCATCCCATCTTCTCCACCCACGATGAAATCACGCTTCAATCTGATATCAACGCCATTGGTCGATGGAGCGAATCTAATGGCATGAAAATCAACATTGTCAAGTCCAAGGTCATGCACATGACACGCTCCAAAAAAACACTTACTCTACCTCACTACACACTGCATGGTTTAGAGCTTGCAGTCACATCAACCTACAAATATCTTGGAGTGATCATCAACAACACCCTCACTTGGACCGACCACGTTGATGCTGTTGTTAAAAAAGCGAACAAAACTCTTGGTTTTATATGGCATGTCGCAGGGGGATCATCCACAGAGGCACTCCTATCACTTTATCGACCCTTAGTTCTTCCAGTGCTATGGTCTGCCTGCCTGGTCCCCTTACACAGTAGCTATGTCATCCCAATTGGAAAGAGTGCAAAGGAGAGCTACCAGGATGTGTCTCAAGCAACAAAGAGGTGTCATGTCATATGATGATAGACTCAAATCACTGAACCTGCTAAGCTTAGATGCCCGGAGAAACAGACTAACTGTTCTATTTACCATGAAATGTTTATTTGGACAAGTCAAATGCTCTGCAGTTACTTCCCTCACCCAAATCAATACCCGTCACTTGGACACTCTGACCTTCAACCATCACTTTGCCAGAACTCATTGCCTGAAGAATTCTCTAATTCATTCCTTCCCTCGTATCTTGAGTAGCTTGCCAACCGCCGTTAAGAACTCGGTCATTCTTGACTCTTGGAGGGGTTTTAACAACCAACTGTCTAGTTATTTTAATAATGATGTTTAATGCTAATCCTTTTTATTGTATTGGTTTGTATTTGATTTGATATGTCTTGACTTGATTTGATCTGTATTGATTTTTTTCCCCACTTCATGGTTATTCATTTATCTATTTATTAATTTATCTTTTGTTTGTTTGACTGATTGATTTATTATTTTTTATTTTTTATTTATTTATCTATCTGTTTGTTCATTTAGCTACTTATTAATTTATTTATTTATTCATTCGTTCGTTCTTTTGTTTATTATTCCTTTATTTATTT
The DNA here is from genome assembly GCA_021014325.1 of Plazaster borealis. Taxonomy (NCBI): domain Eukaryota; kingdom Metazoa; phylum Echinodermata; class Asteroidea; order Forcipulatida; family Labidiasteridae; genus Plazaster; species Plazaster borealis. Next base: position 1,721,566 of record CM037468.1, read on the forward strand.
ATTTATTTAATTATTCCTTTATTTATTTATTTATTTACTAAATTATTTATGCATTTATTTATCTATTTATTTACTTATTTATTTTACTTAATGTAATTATTTAATATTTATCTATTCTGTTTTTCTTTTTAAATAACATCAATTGTTGTTGAGTTTGTTAGCAGCTCCTAATCTATCAAATATCTATCTAGTGCTTCAAATTTTCTATTAGTTTTACTCAAAGTATATTTTTATATTTGTTTATTTTATAGTATCTAAGTGTTTATTATAGTGATTGTTTTATTTATACTCTATTCGAGGATTGGATAAGCAGGCTTTTGAGTCATAGTGTAGTAGTACGCTTTTGTTTATCCTGGCCGTCTTAGAATGGATTGTTGTCCCTTCCTCTTCCTTCCCCCACACCCCGTACCTGTCCTGTACCCTGTAATTAAGGTTTTGTTTTTTTGTTTTTTTTAAGGTCTTATTTATCCTTTGTTCTACTTGTATGTATTTGTTTTTGACACTGGCCGAATACATAATAATAATAATAATAATAATAATCTATGAGTTGGGCATAGTTCCACCTGTACACGCTACGCGTCACACCTGCCTAAATTCTGTTTCTTGCCTCACTACCCCACTCCCGAATTACAGGTGTTGTTTTCTTTTTCTACTTTTCCAATCGTCACCCATATTTCTTACGAGTGTATCGGTGACCCGATTTCGAGAATAGAACAAGTAAATCTCATGTGAAAGCCAATTGAAATAAAGTGTATCGGTGACCCGATTTCGAGAATAGAACAAATCTCATGTGAAAGCCAATTGAAATAAACTGAAGAAAAAAATTTACACCGAAATCATAACATTTCCGTTTTTAAAACTAGGCCTAACCGTAAAACAATTCGATAGCAAACTTTCTCTCACTACTCAACATAAATTGGAAGAGTGGGCCAATCTTGTTTTCCTTATTACCTGAAAACAAACACCATTGTGGTTCGGTTACCATGCAATTAATAAACAAGGTGAAGGAAATAGTTGTTAATGTTTTGAAACTAGAGAAACGTAGTTCGGGTTCGGGTGCTCAGACTAAAGACACTGGGGTACCAACTATATCTTCTCGGATAGCTTAGGACAAAATCCATTCCCAACACCGAGAGATAAAACCCTGGGAATTGAGTCACAGCAATTAGTATACAGCCGGCCAGAGTTATTGAGTTATCTTAAAGGCACTGAACACGTTTGGAAAAAGACCAGTGTTCTCACTTGGTGTATCCCAACATATGCATAAAATAACAAGCCTGTGAAAATTTGGGCTCAATTGGTCATCGAAGTTGCAAGAAAATGATGAAAGAAAAAACACCCTTGTTGTACAAATTTGTGTGCTTTCAGATAGGAATGAAAACCTTTTCAAGAAGTTTTTATTATTTAGTAAGAAATTACCTCTTTCTCAATAACTACGTTACTTCAGAGGGGCGTTTCCTACAATGTTTTATACTATCAACAGCTCTCCGTTGCTTGTTACCAAGTAAGTTTTTATGTTAACATTTGTTTTGAGTCATTACCAAACGTGTGCGATACCTTTAATGGGATGAAATAAACTTACCAATAAAAAACAGGTATTAGGCCTACTGAATGCAGAAACACGATGAAAACTTCAAGTTAAAATGCGTGGACATCAACGCCAACGGCCGAGTTCCAAAATAAATAACTTGTTAATAATGGTAAAATCTATCAAAGATTAGACACCAACCATAAAAACGCACAACAATGAGGATTAATAAGTGACCTGTTACAGGTTTGCACCTCTTCCACTTCAATAACTCCACAAAAATAACAATATCCCCCCGCTGGTGCCAAAATAACCAATATCCTGAAGTCTCCTACCGTAACGCTCGTTATATTGTCGTACCGGTATTGATGGCCGAACTCGTACCCCATGTAGGGGAAATGTGTCCTTGGTTCACAAATAAATTCTTCTATAAAGTATTACCCGGTAGGTCAATTTAGGACCGCGTATCTGGGCCAGTTTTATGACAATTTTTTTTCCCCGTCAAAAGTATTGATAAAAGCCACCACGTTGACTATAGAGGCCTGCGCATGTGCATTGTACTTTATCAAGGCTGGTAAATTTTTCCACTCAGCAAAACTAGCGGGAAACCAGTCGCAATCTATACATTACACTGTATTTTGGGTGGTAACCTGTTTCTGCCTAGCAAGATTTTGTCCGGGCTGAGAAAACAGTGCTAAACAGCTTTTAAAATGAACGTCAGCTGGATGTAGAAATTTACTAATAATTTATGAGCAAATCTATGGCGACTTCCTTCTAGCTCGAAGTTGACCAAAACCGCAAGTCAAGTCAATATCTGGGGGGACGACGGGACACCAACCCATGGGAAGACGAACCGCCAACATCTTTCCAAAACCATTGGCATGCCAAGACACTGGTGGAGGAGAGTGGAGCCGCGACTGTAGCTGCTGGTAACCTCAAGAGTAATAGTGGCTTCTTATATAGCGCTCAAATTCGTCACTCTGTGACACCCATGGCGCTCCAACATTATTACCCCTGGTCACTGGGCCATTTATTTCATTCCGTAAAGGCCCTGTACACTATAGACTGTGCAAGTCTCGTGAGTATTCGAACATTGGGACCCGTTAAAGCGCGTGAGTTTGTTTCCTTCACGCGTTAAAGCATCGTACGTGGGACCAAAGTGGTCCCAAAAATGTTCGAATGTCTATTGGTAAGATCGAAAAACACAAGTGTTCACAGATTCACACTTAACTTACATGATTTAAAGTAAGTAATGGTAGAAAGGGTACCTTAAAATATTTCTGCCTAAACTGCTATCGTTTCTGAGAAATGAGTAAAACAATAGTTTTTATCACGCGCGATAAAAACTCAATGTTTGAAAAAACAGAAAACACATAAGGTCTCTTTTCACTATTTTCTCGTGACCTCGATGACCAATTGAGCTCAAACTTACACAGGTTTGTTTGTTCATGCATATGTTGAATCACACAAAATGTGGACACTGATTTTGAGCCGTTACCAAAAGTGTACAATATACCTTTAAACCATCTCAGCTCCCTGGGGAGTATACAGCTTTTGCTGCCAAATATGTAGCGCACCAAGGCAAATCTATCTGCCCTCATAGGTATCCCATTTACCACTGGGTGAAGAGAAGCAATTACTTAAGGACACAAGTGTCATGACCGGGATTCGAACCCACTCCCTGATGACTCCACCATAACTTGAGTCCAATGCTCTAAACCGGTAGGCCACAACACGCCACCATTGACATACCAAGACCCCAGGACAGTGAGCCACTACAACTGGTGATAGATACTGATGATGGAACCGGACATGTGGCGCGTCCGTCGTTGTCAATCGATGACGACGACAAGGAAAGTGGGTCCTAATTTACGCTGTGTTTGCAGCATGGGTCAAGAACGACGAAGTACAATGAATACAATACATTAACCATCTTGTGAATCTCTCATACAATAATTTATTTTCTGATTTAAAGAAATTAATTGTACTTTCTACATCTGTAGATTCCTCAAATCCTTCTTTTAGTATTTACAAAGCAAGATACTATATATATATTTTTAAATAGACATACTCTATATGCATTTAATGCCGTATCTCTGGATTAAAGTGCCCGTGCTCTACCAACTGAGGGGCGGGGGAGGGACGGAATTCCAAATTGTTTAACCGATGTCGTGGATAGATTTGCCAGGAAATACCCCAGCTCAAGAATAACGCTGATGTAAGTCAGTCATGGTTAGTCAATGCTTTTTCACCAGTACAAAATTACATTTAAGATTTATGTTTGCCCACAACACCCCTTAAAATTAAGCTTCTCCCCTCTTACCCACGCCTCCAGATTAAATGCATCGCACACATTTGGTAATTGTCAAAGACCAGTGTTCTCACTTGGTCAAGCCTGTGAAAATTTGGGCTCAATTGGTCATCGAAGTTGCAAGAAAATAATGAAAGAAAAAACACCCTTGTTGTACAAATTTGTGTGCTTTCAGATAGGAATAAAAACTTCTTGCAAGAAGTTTTTATTATTTTAGTGAGAAATTACCTCTTTCTCAAAAACTACGTTACTTCAGAGGGAGTCGTTTCCTACAATGTTTTATACTATCAACAGCTCTCCATTGCTCTTTACCAAGTCAGTTTTTACGCTAACATATATTTTGAGTAATTACCAAACGTGTACGATGCCTTTAACAATCCTAAATGTTGCTATCATGGTAAGATATAAATTAGTTGCAGGAGATTTATCTTTGATAGTTGAGACGTCATCGTGTGGATGTTGGAATTTCGGTGAATGCTCGTCCTGTTTCAGTAGAGGACGGTGGTTTCTCTCCTCTCATGTGGACCATATCATTTCATTTACGTAGTCATCATTTCGAAAAGGGTCTTGTTGGCATTATTAATATTCTTCTCCATCTCATTAAGATGTTTTCTATTACCAGGTGAGAGCTATTTCTGACATAAAAGTCTGACAATTTGATTCAGATCTTAGGAGGTATGTTAAAATGATGGCATTTCCACCTTTTAATAACCCCTTGAGTTATAGATTCCAAGGAGCTTCTGGGAACAGAAGCTTTATTCATTATTCATTTATTCATATTATGCATTATTCATTTATTCATATTATTCATTTTATTCTTTTAAATGAGCAGGGTCTGGGAGGGCACATTTTTTTTGATGACAGTTTTTTGACTTTTGCCCTTCCCTGGACGGCCTCTGGTCGTAATATTGTTTTGTCCAAAGAATCAAAATAAATAAATAAATAAATAAACAGTATCCTCAGTGCTAGAGAAGTAGATCAAAGAGCAGGACTTATTTTCTATCTGGAGAAAAGATCAGCATTTTTTTTGTCACCAGGCAGACATAATAATAATAATACGCAGTTCTTATATAGCACTTTATACTCCCGGTGGGTGTCTCAAAGCACTCAGTATTTTTCCTACAAGGTAAGTGGAGTTACGTGTTGAAGTATGAGACCTATTCCTTTGCATAGCACCATGTAATGGTTTACAAGGTGCTGTGGCGCAATATGCAGCCAATCAAACCAGGAACACCGGGGCAAACCCCTTCTCTTTACGATAAGTGCACTGGTTTCTTTTACGTGCATTACACAACACACGGGACCTACGGCTTAACGTCCCATCCGAAGGACGAAGCATGTGGCTAAGTGTCTTGCTTAAGGACACAAGTGTCATGACTGGGATTCGAACCCACACTCTGCTGATCAGAAACACCAGAGCTTGAGTTCGGTGTTCTTATCCGCTCGGCCACGACACGACATAAACAAAGTCTGAATTCAGATAAAAATCGGACAATTCTCATCCCTAATACTCCCTGGAAGTCTAGCCATGGTTTACAAAGTCGTTTTACTCTACGGAGTACCAACTTTGTAATCAGGACTTTGACTCCCAGCATCTTTTCCATCAGCGTCTTCTCCTGCTTCCTTCTCCTCATCTTCTTCTTCGCTATCGGTGGATGACTCAAAATCGCTGTACACCTGGTAGATGAAGGTGTAGAGATTTGCAAAGTTTCTTTTCTTTTTACTGAGTACTTCATCTCGGTAGCGCTGCAATACCAGCCAGAGGTCACCTAATACATCAGCGAAATTGATGACATCAAGATATAAAGATCTGCTCTTTGTATTCAAGATACTCATTTCAATGATCGCTCATTCCACTGATTACTCAGTCTATGAATAATCATTTTACTGATTACTCAATTTACTGATTACTTAATTAACTGATAACTCACTCTACTGGTTACACATTCCAATGATAGCTCATTCTACTAATAACTCATTCTACTGATCACTCACTATACTGATTACTCATTCTACTGAAAGCTCACTCTCCTGATAACTCACTCTACTGATCACTCATTTTCTCTAGTGATTACTCACTCTACTGGTTACACATTCTACTGATAACTCACTCCCCTGATCACTCATTTTCTTAAGTGATTACTCATTCTACTCTGGTAACTCACTCTACTGATAACTCATTCTACTGATAACTCACTCTACTGATTCCCCATTCTACTGATAACTTATTCTACTGATAACTCATTCTACTGATTACTCATTCTACTGATTACTCATTCTACTGATAACTCACTTTGCTGATCACTCATTTTCTTTAGTGATTACTCATTCTACTGGTAACTCATTCTACTGATAACTCATTCTACTGATAACTCATTCTACTGATAACTCATTCTACTGATAACACATTCTACTGATAACTCACTCTACTGATCACTTTTTTTCTTTAGTGATAACTCATCTACTGATAACTCATTCTACTGATAACTCATTCTACTGGTAACTCATTCTACTGATTCTCATTCTACTGACACTGCTGATAACTCATTCTACTGATAACTCATTCTACTGATAACTCATTCTACTGGTAACTCATTCTACTGATAACTCATTCTACTGGTAACTCATTCTACTGATTCTCATTCTACTGACAACTCATTCTGCTGATAACTCATTCTACTGATAACTCACATCTACTGATAACTCATTCTGCTGATAACGCATTGTACTGATAACTCATTCTACTGATAACTCATTCTACTGACAACTCACTCTACTGTTTACACACACTACTGATAGGTCACTCTACTGATCACTATTTTTCTTTAGTGATTACTCATTCTACTGATAACTCATTTACTACTCACCAACAGTCACACTTTGACACACGAGGAACTCGTTCATCTTGCACAGCTCAAAGCACAACCTGTCATCACCAAAAGTGAAGTAGGCCATGTCACGATGACATTCCGCTGCGGCCATCATCTGTAAGAGCCCTGAACCAAAAACACAAATACTCAAATCTCATTTTTCCATATCACTCATGCAGTAATCCTTAGAATTTTCACTGGTCGCGCCAGGGCCCAATTTCATAGAGCTGCTTAAGCACAAAAAGTAGCTAAGTACAACCAAATTATGCTTACCAGAATAAGGTTACCAGCCAAAATACCATGTCACATGTTAAAACTGTGACTGGTGTCCTGCTTCTTTTTGCTAAGCAATGAAGGTTTAAGCAATATTTTCTGCTGAAGCAGCTCTGTGAAATTGGGCCCAGGACCTGATGTATGGGTTAAAAATCACAAATTTTGCAAATTGTTTTTTTTTACAAATTATTGATATATTCATTACTTTTAACATTTTTAACAAGTTTCAGGACCTAACACGTAATATTTTCATAATTACACTAATTAGCATGTCTGATGTATCACTACATTTGCCATTTTGTGTTTCCAAGAAGTGACATATCACGATACACCACCTTATCCATTGAAACGCATGGTATGGTGCCGAAAACGCGCAGTTTACTGCATTTTCACGAAGTGGCGTATCGGTTGACCTACGGAAGTTTAGCATTTAAATGAAGCATCAACAGCATTGGTTTGGACACAGCACTCTGAGTGCACATCTCATTTTTTTGTTTTTACAAAATTTTTAGGAACTAATAACTCATCAACAGTTGCAAGATTTAAAACACAGTGACAGTTCTGCACTAATGAAGAAGTCAGATTTATTTTGGTGTTAAAATATTTGTTAAGAAATCGTAAGCAGTGTCCGAAACAGCAGTTTGAAAAATAGTTTAACTTCAACCACAATTTTCTCCAAACACAGAGTTTTAGCTGTGGTGCACCAAACGTAAGTTCATGGCTGACCAAAGATTTGATGACAAGAAAACACACAGAAAATTATTATATTTGGTTTTACCCGTACAATGATGTGTGTAAAGCACTGTATACTCAGTACTTACCAGAGTCCTGTGAAAAAAATCACAGGCATATTACTCGAGTGGGATTCGAACCCACGACCTTTGCCATTCTAGAGCGGGAAAGTACTGAGTATACAATGCTTTACACACATTGGTGTACGGGTAAAACCAAATATTATAATATCCTTATCCACGATGCAAATTTAACATCTATTAAACACAGGAAATTGTTTCCTCTTTTGTTCATAAGACAAAATAATTTTCATCGCAGAATTAAAGATTTATCAGACCTTTGATTCGAGCGTCACCTCCAAAGGCTCCACATCCCCAGTTTCCGGTTGCAATTGCTGTAAGGTTTCCCACTGCTGTACCATTCTCATAGAAACCACAAAACGCCTGCCAAAGAAAGAGTTCAAATTTGAAAGCCGATTGGAAATTATTTAATTATACAATAATTATTAAAAGGAGAATTCCTTTTACATACTTACATACTGTAGCGGATTAAATTCACCGCCAGTAGAAATTAGGAATACGAACAACTAAAATCACTAAGAGAAATCGAGAACAGAATAATTGAAACAAGATGGAAACGAAATGCCGATACATAGTTATATTTTATCCCTTAACGGGACCATCCAAACAACGTATACCAAATGACAAGGCTTTTTGCCACAAAGGAAAATACTAAACAAAGTCTGGCAAAGCAAAGATTTCGGGACACTCCTAAACTAAAATAAATAAATGGTATTACCTTAATAATGGTCGGATGACTGGCTGCAACTTATACAACTTAAACAACCCAACTTTATACAGAAAAACTAACACCCAGCCTCCGACCACAACCTCCTGCTCCCTGCCACAGGACAAGACTGCCACCCCGAGCTCTAAGGCCCAGTGGTTTTATTAGAGTGGTCTGTAAGATTAACAATAACCATTAACTGCATTCCTTCTCCCAGATAGGGAGAACTGGAATGTCTAATTATTACAAGACAATTACAAATAACTGCATTCCTTCTCCCAGACCGAGAAATTGGAATGACTCTTAAATATTACAAGACAATAACTGCATTCCTTCTCCCCGATCGAGAAACTGGAATGACTCTTAAATATTACAAGACAATAACCAATAACTGCATTCCTTCTCCCCGACTGAGTAACTGGAATGACTCTTAATCATCTTATCCATCACAATACATATCAGCATTTATATCAGGCGCCTTTTTCCTAAGGTTACTAAGCGCCTACAGAAGATGCAACAAAAAGTCCAAACTCAAGATGTTCCAATGTGTAGTCAAATAAAACAGTCAAGTATTTCGGTATAAATGAGTCTTAAGTAGTTTCTTGAACTGTCCAAGTGTAGTTGCATGGCGAAGATGTGATGGTAATGAGTTCCATACATTTGGAGCAGCAGCAGAAAACACACGTGCACAAGCTCTAGAGACGGTGCGATGTTTGGCCAAGAGGTTCTCTGAGGAAGAGCGTAGGGAACACACGGTGGGACATATGGATGTAGAATGTCAGACATGTAAGATGTTGACTGGGCCCAATTTCATGGCTCTGCTTAGCGCGTATTTCTGCGCTTACGGAGCCCTTGTAGCACACAATTCAATGATACGTAAGCGCAGAATTCCGCGGGAAAGCAAAGCCATGAAATGGGGCCCCGGTGAGCAAGGGATTTGAAGACATGTAGACAAAGTTTGAAATCAACTTGTTTGTTTTTCTTTGTGATCTTTACCTTATTGAGTTCTCTGCGAAGAAGCTGCGGTTTGAACTGGTCGGCGAAATTACGGATGACAAGGGCGTCGAGAGCGACTATTTCAGTTTCCTTGCGACCCCAAGAATCTCTGTAAGAAAATAGTATCGTTCTGATTCAATCACGATACATGGATCAAAGTGACAATGTACGGCTTGTGGAAATCAAGGAATGTCTTTCAGTAACAATGATCATAGCTGCCTCCGGCAAATTTCTTTTAAAGGGATTTATGCGTTTGATAATTGGAACCCACTGTTTGTTTCAATCCTATATAGTTGTAGATATATACCATAAAACTAGCCTGTGAAAATTTCATTTCAAAAGGTTGTAGCGTTTTTGAGATATTGCCGAAAATCTGGAGCGATTATGTCCACGCAGGAAGAATAATCTGCAAGTGGAATACACAATCTGAGAAATGTTACTGTCAGTAACGCTTCTCAGATTCAAATTTTGGGGGATAAAAAGTGATATATTTTTCCATAACCGCAGTACTTCTAAGTGAAAAGTTTCTCAAAATGCATTATACTACCCAAAGCTGCTGTACTTCTTACCAAGTAAGTTTTGATTGCCATTAATTTTCAGAGTCATTACCGAATGTATACAGACCCTTTAAGAAAAAAAGATTTTGATAAGATCAAAGAGAATGCCTACCTGGGGATGTTGTCTTGATAGTCGCCAGTCCACCTGAACGTATTTGCATAACCTGTGTAGTCATTGAACCTCTCTACACCTGTTTTAAGATCAGCCATTAATTAATTAATTAAGCACTTGTTTAATTAGCAACGGACTGAAACTTCACAGAGGTAACAGAGGAAATTACCTCCCTGGTCAGTGCCTCGGTGCACTTTGAAATGTTCCAATACAAGATTTCATTTCCCTCATAAAGGTGCCCTTACAACTTACAAGAAAGAAGGTCTGTAGCATTAGTGTGGGAGTAGATTATGGGATAGAGAAAGAAGTAATTCATTAATAATTAATAATTTTATTTATAATGCGCAAATTCCAGACAAGGCTGTTCAAAGGTACAATAACAAAATAAGTAAAACTACTGAAAATGACACGGTAGCACAATAAAAATACAGCGAGAGGATTTGTTACCGAAGCAATGAAGAAAATTCAAAATACAAAATACATGTTTAAAAAATACTAAAAACATATACAAGAAAATTTGAGAGAGAGCAAACCAAAATATGAAACTCTAACAAGTTAGGCATATTTACATGTACATGTATTTAAACATTAAAGGCATCGTACACGTTTGGTAATTGTCAAAGACCAGTGTTCTCATTTGGTGTATCCCAACATATGCATAAAATAACAAGCCTGTGAAAATTTGAGCTCAATTGGTCATCGAAGTTGCAAGAAAATGATGAAAGAAAAAACACCCTTGTTGTACAAATTTGTGTGCTTTCAGATCTAGGAATAAAAACTTCTTGCAAGAAGTTTTTATTATTTTAGTGAGAAATTACCTCTTTCTCAAAAACTACGTTACTTCAGGGGGAGTCGTTTCTCACAATGTTTTATACTATCAACAGCTCTCTGTTGCTCGTTACCAAGTAAGTTTTTATACTAGTTTTTATATTAATAATGAATAATAACCTCACTGTGTAATGTCTTGAACAAAAAAAACATGTTCAAATGTTGAATTAGTTCTGATAAAATACCATTTAATTCTATTGAGTAATGACATAATGAAGTAATAATAAATTCCCATAAAGACAAATGAAAATCAATCGTCTCTTAAATATCTAAGCGCTTGTTCAAATAAATAAACAGATAACTTAAATGCATGTTAAAACTGTGTCAGGAAGTTTTTTTTAAATTTTGATTCTGGTCTTGTGAAAAGAATTCTGGTCCAGTAAACATTTTGAGCAGCAAGCCATCCAGACTGCCGTCCCCCTATAGAACAGTCTTCCAGTCTCTGCTGGCAACATTACCGATGAAGGAATTCAGTCCTTCAAATGCAGTGTGCATGAACACCTTCTCCTTACATAAATCAGTGTTTCCTTGATACCATATATCTTTGTTTTCTGTTATACTTGTCTTGCACTTAGAGCTGCAGTGAACCATTTGATTAGCCCATCAGAGTTCGATTTTTAAGAGCCTTCAGTCTGATTCTAATTTTAATTCTGTTCATTGACCTCGTTAAAGTCTGTTGGTTTTTTGTTCACATTTGCTCCTTATATATGAAATTAAACAAATTAAAAAAAGCCCTGTGGTCTTGTGGATTTTCTCCCCAAATTCAAGTCCTGATAAGACAGACAGACAAGCACAGTAGCCGGGCGGTCCACATACCCCCACCCCCCACGCCCATTCCGCTATTAAGCCAAACCCACCTTTGATGATGACGCACTCGTTGGCATCAAGAACCTCCGTGAAGAGTCTTGAGACGATCAGCTCAGGACAGATCATGAATCGTATCTCCTCTTGCACCAAACCGTTGCCCAAAGCACCTCCACCGATGTACATGTTGGCAAAATCCATCTAGGGTACGACAATTCAAACGGTAAGCTGTGTCTGAGATTGTTGGCTTTTGCTCTGGGTACGGCTTGCAAACACTTAATTATCAGCCGTTGTTATCAACAGCCTCAGCCTTATCTCTTTGTTAACTCCTCTTTTAATTCCAGGCCTCGATTTAAAGGGTCTGTACACGTTTGGTAATGACTCTGAAAATTAATGGGAATAAAAACCTACTTGGTAAGAAGTACAGCAGCTTTGGGTAGTATTAATGCATTTTGAGAAACTTTTCACTTCAAAGTACTGCAGTTATGGAAAAAGATATCACTTTTTATTCCCCAAAATTTGAACCTGAGAAGCGTTACTGCAGTAACGTTTCTCAGATATAGTGTATTCCAATTGCAGATTATCCTTCCTGCGTGGACATAACCACTCCAGATTTTCGGCAATATCTCAAAAACGCTACCACCTTTTGAAATGAAATTTTCACAGGTTAGTTTGATGATATATTTCTACAACTATTGTAGGATTGAAACAAACAGTGGGTTCCAATTACCAAACGTATACAATCCCTTTAACCCCAGCACCCAAATTGCCTTGGTGCCCTGTGCTTTTGCTGCGGTGCCCTTTGCAATGTTCCAATACAATATGTTCTATTTTCCTCATAGAACTGCCCCTTACCAGAAGAAAAATTGCTGTGCCCCTTCAAGAGCGAAGTTCAAGGCCTGCAACTCACATGGTTGTTACCCATGAACCTTCTAAATTCTTACTTCCTGCACCATGCTGAGTTTTAAGTTTTAGGCCATGGCCCAATTTCATAGAGCCGCTTAAGCGCAAAAAGTAGCTAAGTGCATACAAATTATGCTTACTAGAATAGGTTTACCAGCTAAAATAATGTTCAATATGTACGATTTGTGGCTGCTATCCTGCTCAATTTTCTGCTAAGCAGAATTAAGCAGGATACCAGTCACAAATTGTACTTGTGACATTGTAGTTTGGCTGGTAACCCTATTCTGGTAAGTGTAATTTTGTTATGCTTAGCTACTTATTGTGCTTAAGCAGCTCTATAAAATTTGGCCCTGGTGTCATGGCATGAATCCCTCAAACCAGAACAACCTCTTAATAAATATTTCAAGGAACTACGTTTGGGAGCCATTGGTTTAATTTTTTTACGTTTTAGTTTTTGCTTACCTGTAGCATTCCCTCTCCATCATCTTCAATCATTCCAGTCACGCTGCCATGGACTTTCGTTAATTGGTTAGAACTCTTCTCCCATCTCGGCATTGTATCAAGAGCTCTCCTTGTGAACGAGACAGTACCAGCTGGGACTGCATGAGAACAAACCAACAGCTTTTCAATTCAATCCGATTTTCATTTCATCTCAAGTGTGAACAGACCTTTCTCATCGTAGATCAGGACCCAATTTCATAGTGCAAAACCTCACAAATTGTTATCCGTCTTGTGACTTTGAGAGCGAGATTTGAGTCTTGCTACTACAATCAAACTATTCACACAATATCAGGGATTGGAGTGTTTTTCCTTAGCTGTAAACTAACGGGAATGGAAGAAATAAACTAGCAGATCTACCCAACAAATAATGACACAGATGTCAGGCATCGTTATCAGTCGTCGTCTTAATCCCTTACCCCTGAGACACTTCAGGAATCCCCAGGGGCTCAACCCCCCTGTATGACGGTCGTCAGCGTCCGTACCACTACAATAGAGCTGCTTAAGCACAAAAAGTAGCTAAGCACAACAAAATTATGCTTACCAGAAAATGGTTACCACCCAAAATACTATACCATCTGTGCCTGGTACACATGCTCATTTTTGCTAAGCAGAAAATCATTAAGCAATATTTGCTGCTTATGCAACTCTATGAAATTGGGCCCAGGTTGGCTTGGGAGTTTCTTTCCCTGCCTTTTACATCTGTGGACCCCCCGGTTTGAATCCAGTACTGAACCTAACAGCTCTATTAAAAATATCCAAAAAGATCCAACCGAGATATTTACCATTCAAGTCGACCCTTCTGAAGTAGTTGATAATGCACCTGAGTTTCTCCGCTTTCCTTTGATTGACACCCATGGACTTCCTTATTGACCCTTCAAATAACCTGACAAAGGAATTAAACAAATTCATAAAGCTGTTCAGAAGAAAATGGTACATAAAGGTAGGGTTCATCGTTGGTTTTTGTCGTTGTAATGCTGATTTAAAGGTATCACACACGTTTGGTAATGACTCAAAACAAATATCAGCATAAAAACTTACTTGGTAACAAGCAACGGAGAGCTGTTGATAGTATAAAACATTGTAGGAAATGACTCCCTCTGAAGTAACGTAGTTTTTGAGAAAGAGGTAATTTCTCACTAAAATAATAAAAACTTCTTGCAAGAAGTTGTTATTCCTATCTGAAAGCACACAAATTTGTACAACAAGGGTGTTTTTTCTTTCATCATTTTCTTGCAACACCGATGACCAATTGAGCCCAAATTTTCACAAACTTGTTATTTTATGCATATGTTGGGATACACCAAGTGAGAACACTGGTCTTTGACAATTTCAAACGTGTTCAGTGCCTTTAAAAGCCACATTATCAATAAAGATACAATATAAGTCACCTGTGAAAGTTTCAGCTGAACACAGAGTCTACTTTTTGAGAAATCAGCAAAAAACTGTCATGGCATTTTCATCATAAATGTTGAATCCATTTACTGTGACAGTGGGTACCAACCACATCTCTGGCCACAGCATTCACAAAAAAACACCATGGAAATTTGCATCTCCAAAAGTCACCTGAGGGCGTTCTTCGGAGATTTAAATTTGTGGACATACTTTTTATATTTCTTACCAACGTGGGCACTTCAGACTAAATAAATTATGCAGGATGCTTACTTCCATTACCATCTTTATAACAAGTAGGCTATCGGATAAAAATTACACAGTTTGTTTTTCAGGTCATTACCAAATAAAACCTTACCTTTCAGTAATTTTTCTGCTCAGCAATATTTACAAGGGGACCAGTCACAAACAATGTGTATTACATGATATTTTGGTTGGTAACCTGTTTCTGCTAAGCAAGATTTATATGTCTGCTAAGCAATTTCCTGTTTTTCTCAGAGCTCGGAGGCGACCCCTACCTGTTGAAGTTGATGTCCGGGAATCTGGAGTATTCTGATTTCTTTTGTTGAGCGTTGCGTCTTGGGAAGGTACAGAAGAATGCGTTAGCCAGGAGGGAGGCAATCTGGAGCTGTGTGAGGGTGATGGTATGGGTCTGTTGCTGCCTCAGAAGAGGTATCGCCTGTTTAGCATTTCAGATATGAAAGAAAATACCCTTTACATTACCCAAGTCTCTTGATATTAACTATTTTTGATACCCACACAAGCCCTTTTGATAAATCAAACCGTCCGAAATGGGCAAGTCGGTTTTTAAGGTTTGGGCTAACTCTATCACCCAAGCCATCATACGTCTGTGTGTAATTTTACCACAAGTAAATAATTTCATTATTCAAAGGTATTTTGACGACAGAAACTGACAATATTATGAGAGGGACACTGCCAACATTAGGGCTAGATAGCTCTTGGTAGAGCAACGGCACGTTAATCCGGGGGTCTAAGGTTCAAATTCTGCTCTAGTAATGTTTTCTTTGTTAAACCCTCCCTCCCCCCGAAAAAAAACACAAACAAAACTAAAAAGTACAAACAAACGTTATTTGTGATACAAATGTTTTTTGTTAACCTGTGTACAGATCTTTGGAAGCATTAACGCCAGCTTGACCATCTTGGGGAGAAGGTGATCGAAGAAATGCCGAGTCTCATTCTGGTCCAGCGCCTCTGTGAAGAAATGATGCAATCCAGAGAAGTTCCATCTGGTGCAGTAGCGAGCATTGTACGTCAGGATGGCCTCCTTGAAATCAAAATCACACATCAATCTCTTGTAATAGATTAATGGCTTGAAGTTTCGACCCTAGCAGAGTCTTTCTCAAAGGCTAAATGACAACAGACGTATACTGGTGCAACAGTACCCCAGTATACTTGTTTGTGTGTTGTGGTGTCATTTAGCCTTTGAGAAAGACTCTGATAGGGTCGAAACTGTATATATAAAAACTGCTATGGTACTTTTATTTTCAAGAAATTTGTATGAGAATTTTTAAAAGGTTTGATTTCATAGAAAAATATAGTCTTAGTTCAAGTTGTTTTCTCATTTTCGACCCGCGACAGACTTGTACAGTCTACTTAGTATAAAGTGAGCAAAAAACTAAACATGATTTGAAGTTTATTTCTACATACATGTATGATACTCCTTAATTCTGATTGGATATTAAACAATGATTGAGGGAGGGGCCTGATGATAGATTTGTCCAATCAGAGTAGTGATGAATATTCATGAGGGATGGTAACAACTTACCTCCAGTTCCAAGGAGTTATTGATTGGACACAGCAGAGTTTGCTCGATCAGCTCCCAACGACTCTGAACAGTCTTTTCGCCATTCTGCAAGAAATTAAACAAACCTCTTTAAAGGCACTGTACACGTTTGGTAATTACTCAAAATATATATTAGCATAAAAACTGACTTGGTAACGAGCAACGGAGAGCTGTTGATAGTATAACACATTGTGAGAAACGACTCCCTCTGAAGTATTGTAGTTTTTGAGAAAGAGGCAATTTCTCACTAAAATTATAAAAACTTCTTGCAAGAAGTTTTTATTCCTATCTGAAAGCACACAAATTTGTACAACAAGGGTGTTTTTTCTTTCATCATTTTCTTGCAACTGCGATAACCAATTGAGCTCAAATTTTCACAGGCTTGTTATTTTATGCATATGTTGGGATACACCAAGTGAGAACACTGGTCTTTGACAATTACCAAACGTGTTCAGTGCCTTTAAACCACCTCGGGTCGGTATTCCAAAACATTTTCCAGCCAAAATGCCATAAAGTTCATATTGTTGCAACTGATACCCCACTCATTTCTTGCTAAGCAAACAAAATTTGCTAAGCAGATTGCTAAGCAGAATTTTCTGCTAAACAGCTTTATGAAATTGGGCCCAGGTAATGTCAAGGTCACCAAGTTGAGACAACGTCTCTTGCATAATAATAAAACTTACCTTGTCATCTACGGGGTAGAGATTTTCCATGGAGCATGGCATCCTGACATGGTTTGTGTCCCATGTATCACGGTATCCATCTGGATAAGGACGAGGCGGGGTACCAGTCCGTATATGTGGCTATAGTCAAGAGGAAAACACAAGAGATCAATAGAAGTCAGGATCTGAGCCAAGCGACTTTGGCTACGGCTGTTGCCGTTGGCAGCATGCATTGACTACATTGAAGAAAAGGTCTTTTCAGCAATCCGTGGCGTGTGGTGGCCGAGCGGTCTAGTTCACCGGACCCAAGCTCTGGTGTTATCAGTAGCAGAGTGAAGGTTCGAATCCCGGTTATGACACTTGTGCCCTTGAGCAAGGCACTTAACCATAATTGCTTTGTAAAAAGTTGGGAAGGTAGTGCATTCTGCTCTACCAGCCAGGCTCCTAGTGGATGATACCCATGCCTACATCCTTACGGACTGTAAAGGGGGTAACCCTGTGTCAGCCCCAGGAGTAGGTGGCAACGTGCCCCTGGTGGCAGTTGATTTTTCAGGTTTTCCCAATTTGCGTGGGTTTTCCTAATTTTTGGTTTTCCTCCCACATCTACAACTGAACATTTTTTCTTTTATCCTAATCACCATCCTGTGTGGTGCTTTCTCTGCTGGATGTGTTATGAAATAATTGAAATAAATAATAATCTGTTCCCTTTATGAATAAGGAAGCATCAGTTATCACTGACGTAAAGAGGGAACCAAACACAGATGGTTGCATCGGTCTTCTGAGATTAAAGGGTCTGTATACGTTTGGTAATTACTCATAAAATCAATGGCAATACAAACTTACTTGGTAAGAAGTACAGCAGCTTTGGATAGTATAATGCATTTTGAGAAGCATTTCATTTTTAAGTACTGTGGTTATGGAAAAAGATATCAATTTGTATCCAAACAAATTTGAATCTGAAAAGCGATTCTGTCAGAAACGTTTCTCAGATTGTCTCAGATTATTCTTCCTGCGTGGACATAACCGCTCCAGATGTTCGGCAATATCTCAAAAATGCTACCACCTTTTAAAATGAAATTTTCACAGGTTAGTTTTATGGTATCTACAACTATATAGGATTGAAACAAACAGTGGGTTCCAATTACCAAACGTGTACAATCACTTTAACAAGGGAGTTAATGCATCAAGATTACCCTGAAGAGTACGGTATGTTCGTTGTTTGGCTTGAGCTGGGGTAATGGTGTCCGACAACCAGGTGCTCGGTTCATCTCAGAGATGTTGACTCCTCTCCAAACTATCCTTTCAGCATCTTTGTTCATCTCTTCGTCAACGTCTTGAGATGACTGTGGCTCAGAACTGAGAGGAAAGGATAACAAAACTGAAACAATCCTGTTCCCAAGATGATGTACATTTTCCACAGTAATCAGGGCCTAATTTCATAGAGCTGCTTAAAGGGTCTGTATTCGTTTGGTAATGACTCTGAAAATGAATGGCAATAAAAACTTACTTGGTAAGAAGTACAACAGCTTCGGAAGGCAGTTTCTATTACTGTTTGGTGGACAAAATCCTTTTTCTAATGGTCTAAATAGATGAATGGAGGTCCCCTGGACACACCCATAAAAGATTGAAGCTTTCAGGCAATTTATATGTTGGTTCACCACTGATTAAGATTGAATAGTTTCTGTCAAAATCCATGGTTCGACGAAAGAGAGAAAATGGAACTAGAGTAATAATAACAAGAAATCACATGGAACTTAACTAATAATCAATAAAAATCACAACTTTGTTGAGGAAGGGATGGTTTTAGTCTTTCAAAAAAATGAACATTTTACATGTTGATTGGCAAGAAATAAAAAATGTAACCAAATATGACAACAAAATTCACCCTCTTGGTGTTGAGTTGTGCAATAAAACAGATTTTATTGCTTCATGGTGCTACCCAACCCCACACTACGCAAACAGCTTCAAATCCCTTGAAAAAAAAAAAACACAGATGGATGTTCCTAGCAGCTACTCCCTCCACCCCTGCCCCACCCCTCCCACTTCCCCCTCCCCCCACCGTACCCCACCCCCTCCTATCAAAACAGCATTAAGTCTTTTCGACCTACATGATTTCTTTCTGTACAGTAACTGCCATACACTGTGAGCAGCACATGAAACAGTTGATTTGAAAAATTGACATAAAACAGTCGTAGACAGCATCAGTACAACAACATACTGGTAGGCTTTCTCTTTCTGGAAACTGTGATGACTAACAGCTCTGTGCAGGACCCAATGGGCTTATATTTTGTACACAAATGAATCAGCTCCAACTGGAGGCAAAACTTTCCCACATTAGGCCTGATCTCAACCTCGTCCCCATGGTTTACTTTATTTCCAACCATGTTTACAATAGTAAACCCTGGGAGGGAAACTCCTTACTTGGACCCTGATTGGACAACGACTGGTGTACAAAAGTCTAACTTAAACATGTTAAGTTCACAACCAGACTATTATAATTTGCATACGTATCAAAACATTTTGGATATGCAAAATGATCCAATACCAGGGTGAGAGGAGAGCGGTCAACCTCGTACTGCTCAACACACCTTGGGGACGAGGTTGGCCTGACCTGTACTGAACTCACTATTAAAGATGACTTTAGAATGTCAAACAAGAAGGTTTTATTTAGGATTACGTGTAGTTTCAGCAGAATTGGCCCAAAGATTTTTCAGTAATTAAAAAAAGGATTAAAAGTACGCAAAAAAAGTACCTAAGAACAACAAAATTATGCTTACCAGAATAAGGTTATCAGCCAAAATACCATGTCACATCACGTACAATTTGTGACTGGTATCCTGCTAATTTTTGCAAAAACAAAATTTATAAGCAAAATTGTCCCTAAAGCAGCTGCATGAAATTGGACCAGAAAAAAATCTCATATTGAAGTAAGTTCAAGTTAATTTGTTGTGATTTTTCCCGAGGAAGAACTTCTCAAAACTTTCTCCCATCTTTTCAATTTGTATAAACTATAAGCGTAAATAAAAAACTTTCAAAATTTCACTTACTCTGTGAACAATGGCATCGATGAGTTATATTCTAATGTTGGCGAGACATTCCCGTCTTCCTCCTTATCTTTAATTGAATCATAATCATCCTCGGGGTCAACGATCTTGAGTTTCGTCTGCAAAGTATTCTTGGATAGTGGGGACAAGTTTACCTTTCGGGGAGATTTTTTTTGGGGACTGTCTCTAACCGAGGAGGCAGATGGGTTGGAGTCGGTACCTCCACTCCTAGTTCTATTAGATGGATAAGAAGACGACTCCTCGACATCATCATCACTGTCTTCAAGATAAGGCAACACCGACTTAAAGTTCCTGCCACTGTTTGCTGTTGATTTTCTGTAGCTACTGCTGTTTGCTGTTTCATTGGGTTTATTTTCTGTTGTGCTTGTTGATGGTTTGTCGACGTGCAAGCCGACACTGGCCTTTGGCTTTGGTTGACAGTGAGATGTGCTTGGGGATAACTCGTTTGTTTTAGTGTCGATGTGTGGATCGCTCTCTGGTGAGGGAGGCTCATCATGGGGCGGGGTTGAGTACGGAGAGTGCGACTCCCTAATGGAAAGAAAAAGAGAGAGAGAGCAGAGCTGGATGAGAGACACCTTAAAGGGTCTGTATACGTTTGGTAATTGAAACCCACTGTTTGTTTCAATCCTATATAGTTGTAGATGTATGTACCATAAAACTAATCTGTGAAAATTTCATTTTTAAAAGGTGGTAGCGTTTTTGAGATATTGCTGAAAATCTGGAGCGGTTATGTTCACGCAGGAAGAATAAACTGCAATTGGAATACACAATCTGAGAAACGTTACTGTCAGTAACGCTTCTCAGATTCATATTTGTGGGGATAAAAAGTGATATCTTTTTCCATAACCGCAGTACTTCAAAGTGAAAAGTTTCTCAAAATACATAAAACTATCCAAAGCTGCTGTACTTACCAAGTAAATTTTTATCGCAATTAATTTTCAGAGTCATTACCAAACGTATATAGACCCTTTAAGACACTATCCTCAAACATTTTAAATAAAAGACAAGATCACAGTCATTCACAAACTCTAATCTACTATGGTTTTGAATGATAGATAAACTTTGCCAGCCTACAACATTGTACCATGCAAAATTTGTGGACATCCAAAACATCTGATGACATTATTCCGAGAAAAATGGGTCTCTACATTTTTGTACGGGGATGTTTTGGTTCAGTCCCGACTTTCAACAATATTTAATCAAACAGCCTTGAATTTGACTTTTTGACTGACGAAAAATTCCTCTTTGGAATGCAAAGATCCCTTAGTTGTTGAAATCCAATGACGTCATGTTTCAACTGAAAAAGTCAGTTATGAACCAAATCGTCCCCGTACAAAAATGTAGAGACCAATTTTTCTCAGAATGATGTCATCAGATGTTTTGGATGTTGACAAATTTTGCACTGGAAGGGTATTGAATACAATGGCAATGTACACCATTTTAACGTGAGGTTAGAGACTTAAACAAAATTTCCCCACTCACATGAGGACTCTATCTACTGGAAAATGAGTACATCACAAAATTAAATCGGTAATTTTCCTTCCTCTTTAAGAACAATTTCCCGCTATCTTTACCTTCTCCTCTCTGCGGCAGCCGCCATCTTCTCTCGCCTCATCCTCTGCTCCTCCGATGACACTTCCGAAGGTTTCACATCCATCTCCCTCGTCTCAATATCATCCAGGATAGAATCTTCCACTGAGCGTCAGGAAGAAAGAGAGAGAGGGAAAAAAAGAAGAAAAACATTTGAGTCACGACTGATTTGGGGTCATTGATCAACAGCTTAGTGGTGCATCTGAGTAGGAACACCCCAACTTTAAAATCGTAAAATTTTATGATTTTTTTTTATTATTTGAAAACATAGGAGGGGGCAGAGACAATGTTACCAATTTTTTTTTTTCAACAAGTTTCGAAATAGACATGACCAACATAGCTGGACAATTTTCATCTGTCTTCTCAAAACAAAGCTCTCTGCTCTCCAAATCAATGTTTTTAGGACCAAAATTTTGATTTGATTTGGATCGGTTTGTTAGGAAAGGGCCGAATTGCAAAATATATAACAAAATGAAAAACAGATTATTAACAACTAGCAAATACAAAATCAATACAAGAATGCAAATTAATAAACATGAGGTATCAACAGCTTACACAGAAAATCTGAACAAAGAGGAGTGGATATGTCTGCAACAATTAGGTCTATGCTCTTATTGGCTAGGAATGCTGTTTAGCAGTAGAACTAAGTAAAGGCTCTGTTCTGAATCGAACTTCAGTATACCTACAACTATTGCGCATTGATCTTTGGTGGAAATCTGCTCGAGTTGGAGGGAGCCAGTTTATGGAACCGGGAGGAAGGTAGATTTAACTCTCTGGCTTACTTTAAACACAGGCTTCCCCAACGGTTCTCAAGAGTGGGGAGGTTAATTACATGGAGGCATGATCAGGGGTCGGTTTCACAAAACTCTTCCTAACTTAGGACTAGTCCTAGGCAATGCTAAGAGATAGGACTAGTCTTAAGTACTGGTCCTAACTTAAGACTAGTC
This sequence comes from Plazaster borealis, assembly GCA_021014325.1. NCBI lineage: Eukaryota > Metazoa > Echinodermata > Asteroidea > Forcipulatida > Labidiasteridae > Plazaster > Plazaster borealis. The sequence goes on from CM037468.1 coordinate 1,744,224, forward strand.
CTATCTCTTAGCATTGCCTAGGACTAGTCCTAAGTTAGGAAGAGTTTTGTGAAATCGACCCCAGAAGACTGGTATATAATAGCAAATCACCAAATCACAGAGGAGACATGAACGTTTGGCTGGGGCACTTGACCGTCAAAGTCAAATTTTGAAAAGAGAAGCATATCTCCCGAGTTACTGGGTCTATGTTCATAGCACCTCCCGAGTCTAAATGAAATATTATCACGTCTCAAAAAGAAGATACACTACCTTCCTGTAGCCTTCTTTGGCGCTTAATTACGTTAACGGAGCTGAAGCAATCCTCAAGACTAGTCTGTCGCAACCGCTTCTTGCCTGGTTCTCCTTCAGACTGATGACTCATTCTCCATGAGATAGTGGCTTGAGAAGAGACTAGTTCAGGGGTCTGCTAAAACTGCACAATAAAAATGAGTTCTCTTTAAAAATAAAAAGGACTTTACCTTTACTCTCTTAAATCAATTATCCTTTGTATAACTTTATTCTAAAGTTGTACAAGTTGTAACAAATGTTTGTACTTATCTGTAGTGTTGATAAAATATCTGTTCAACTTCAATTGTCTTAAATTTTAAACCCTAAATTTAAATATTTTTGTTTAATTTTACTTTAATATTGTGGTGATAGGATGGTTATTAAAGTTTGTATTGTTTTTTATTTACCTATTTTTAGATTTAACTCTTTGGTGCATGGATTAATTTTATTGTTTTTAAGATTACACGAAAACAAAAAAACGTTCAGCCATGTTTTTCTGGAATTTTTTCAATAGCGCCCCCTATTGAAAATGGCATCAAAAGAAAGCCCAACCATTGCTCTAAACAACCGAATGAGGGCGACATTTATGGGACCTTTATTTTTTAAGTTATGACCACTTTTCCAAAGTCCAAATTGAACGCGCTTTTGGCGGTCGCTAGCGACCGCTCTGTGCACCAAAGGGTTAAGTAATATTTTTTACAAGTTAATTTATTTAATTGCGTTGTTTACTTTAATAAAATAAAATAGCCTCCACGAAAGACTCTGTAAGATTTGAAACGTCAGGCTGCTAACAACAACTTTGTGTAAATCTAAATTGTTAACATAGTTAGAGGGGCCCTCTTATTTGTGAAATAGCTCAAGTTAAATCGCTCAATCTTTTACACGGGCTTTGTGGGGGGGGGCGACTGTGTCAGGGGACTTTGTGAGGGGCAACTTTGAGAGGGGGCGAGTTAATATATATGAGGGGCGACTTTGCTAGGGGCGAGTTGACTGGCACTTCAGTGGCATTTATCTCTAAATTCATTCATGATCTGATCTAAAAATTTGTATGATCATCATACAAGTTTTAGTTTTACAATAGTCATACATAGTAATTAGTATATCGTAGGAGGTCCTGTTTTCAGGGCATCCCTGAAATCGATGCAAATCTTTTACCTCTCTGGGCGCGATGTAAACAGTCCCTAGATACAATTTTTGTGGTTTGACTTGCCAAGCAAAGAGTCTTCTCTCCTTTGACCAAAACTTAGAATTATGTGAGGCTCCACTGGCAAGTTGCACTTGTATTGCAAAATTTGTGGTATTTTAGGCATTTCTACAAGGTACAAAAATATGTCATACTGTCGGGGCCATAAAAAAAATTTGCCCACCGAAAAAGTTTCATCGAACAATTTTTCGATGATAAAATCATGTAACTTAAGATTGTGCTGAGCATTCTGGGGAAAAAATACAGAGGCTTAAAGAAGCCATGTGCCTTATATCATTTTCTAACAGTCTGGAGAATTTTTTTTAAAACCCTCATATCATTAATTATTAATAACATTAAAATTTCAACATTGGCTTGGTGATTCAAATATCACTGTTTATTGATATGCTGTATTGTAAATGTTAAGAAACATAAAAAGATTCAAAACTTTTTTAAAAATCAGATTTGAAAGCCAAGACTTATTGACACTTTTTTATTTTTTATTTTATTTTAGTTTTTGCAAATTACCATCGTAATTTTTAAAATTAAATAAAAATTATTTTGAATAAAATGAAGACAACTGCTGGCTATAGAGTCATACACAACGTCTCACAGAACACTTGAAGTCACTGCAGATGTTTCTTCTGCGTATGGCTTCACCAGGACACCATACTTTCTTGTTTGCCTCGAAAACAGGTCAAACTCAAAACACGGAAGTCATCGAAGATCGGTGCGTGGTGTGAAAGTTTCAATTTCTATCAAGTTTTAATATATTTTTACATACTTCTTATAAACAAAGGAAGGTAATTAGGGCATCAGTTGATATATGGCATCATTATTATTTTTTCAATTCAAAGAAAAAGGCATAGTACATCGAAAACCGGACACGGGAGGATACATACAAATTACAAAAACAAAGACAAGAAAAATACATTTTTGATTTTGACCTCCTTTGCTTTGCTTTGTAAAATGTCACTAGACTCAACCTTTGGCAGCAGTTATGTTCAAGTAATTTAATACAAAAAATACTCACAAAACAGTCTCCGTTTAAAAATATAATGAAATGCGCTGATATCTGTACGGACGGACCGGAGGACTCAAATCAAAGTCAAAACCATGAAACAAAACACAAGAGCTATTACTTGGGTCAAAGGTCACTTGTGTGCGGCTCTCTCTGGCTTGGGAGAGGGCGGGCTTGGGGCGCCGGTTTTATTTTACACGCGCTTTTCCACGGACAATAAAAACACGATGACTAAAAGTACATCTGAAGAAACTAATCTTAATGAAAGAATGTACCAAACGTGTATCATTCATAATTTTTTACAGCGGAGTGATCTGAGACGATCCATCTTTTACAGTTAGGCCTAACTAAATAAAGTTTTAAAATAAAAAGTAGGCCGTCGATACTTCCTGATCTCGGACTGATGAGGCACTTTCTCTGTGCACATGAGATACGGAAGGAATAATCATAATACAAAAAATCAAAATCAAAATTGGAACATATAATAATATGGAGAAGCTGGTTCGCAACATTAATATATACTCAGATGCTCACGGCTCCTCAGATGACCGGAAAACACAAGAAAACACCGCGGTTTATGACTGATCCCCATAAGGAAGGAAATAACTGTGGCACTACAGGCTGGTGCTCACCTCCATGAAATCATGAAAATTTACGATTTTGTATAAAAGCTTGCATTGTACTGACAAAAGACTAATAAAAACATTGAATTTAGCGAGATTAATTTCCTTTCTCTATGGCTTGGATGGAATAAAAATAACAAGAGGTTTTCAAAATTAAAATAAAAACAAAAAATCATTTGAAAAGCAAAAACATAGTCACCGATTTCAGTGATTTTTTTATACGCCTTGAGAAACTCCATAATTTATGTAAATGTTTACAATAACTAAAGGCCTACTGGTCTTGTATAAGAACAAGAAAGTTTCATCCCCGCTTCCCGATCCCTGATGACTGGGCCACGCCCCTTGTCGATTGTGAAATAAACAATAAATGGAGGGCGCACTTCAACTTTTATTAGGCAATAGAGAGGTTGCGTGACCCCGCAAAAAGTTCGTTGAGGGCGCCGTCGGCCATGTTGAGTACTACTTCGGTTGCTAACGCGTCGTCTGCTCCAGCAGCCGACGCGCGTTTTTTGCAACCGAGAAGGCTTTTTCGACATACAAATTTGGTGAAGGTTTTCCTGCAGTGTTTTATTTAGTCTGTTAATTAAATAATAGCACAATGAAAGTTGATCAGGGCAACATCAAGTACATATTAACTCTGGATAATGCAAGTCAACGCCGATACTGCGAGAAAATACAACGAATAAACAACGAATTAAAACCTGCCGACTGGTCTTCAAACATTGAACTTTTCGCAGCAGTGTCTTACCCAGATATTATTAATTACTTACTCTATGTTAAGAGTGCATACACTTTAGAGGAATTCAGAGCGTTTAAGTCCCTTGATGCATACAACCAGTTTTTATCTGGATGGGTGACGGACGTAAAGGTGCACATCGAGGAAATCTGCACTTGCATACGGCAAAGGTAAAATTGTTAGTAAACAAACTTTGGGGTTGTATCATTTTAAACTCTTGAGGCCGCCCTTGTGAATTGCAAAACATTATGATTTACATGATGATATAGGGACGTGCGGTGATACTAAATACCGGAAAACACCGTACAACCACTGCCGAAAACAAATTATTTTTGTTCAAAACGGAACTGGGGTTTTAACAAATATGACTTGTTTTCGGCAATGGTGGTACGGTAGTTGGCTGGCCTTCATCGGCACTCTGCTCCCTTTATAATATTTAGTTTAGATTCCACTATGATCTGAGGCGGCGATTCTACCTCCATGATTCAACATTCAACAAATATGCACAGCAGGGCACAGGCATGCGGGCTCTTGTTGATCTTTGTACGGATTTGGGTAATGACACTTATGGTTTACGTAGACCTATACTTTCATTGTTATTAATTTATGTTTGGGATTTGTGTATTTATTTTATTCATTTGAATCAAGACAATTTTTTGCAATTTATTTTGTCATGAGTCAGTGCAACATTAATTAGACAACACCGGACATGATGGGTGGACAATAGATGTAGTCTTTGAATTTCATTCATTCTGATTCAAGAGCAAGCCTGGCATGCCTGGTGTTACTAAGTGTTAGGCTACACTGTACTGATTTAGCTGACACAAAGTGTAGGCTGAATACCTATCTTATTGTTTTTAAAATTTTTGATTGACATGATTGAATACAAAATAACTTACTACATTGTCATTGTACTCGTACTGATAGCTTTTATGTAGGTACATGATCAAGACGATGGTGCATGCAGATGAACTTTTTAAATTTTGTGACCCCCCCCCCCTTTTCTTTCAGGTCCTGCACTCTCAATCCCTCAGCGAGAAGCCTTTACAGCCATGGATTATCATACAAAAGGATGGAACAGTGGAAAGTGCTCATTGCAACTGTATGGCTGGCTTGGGTGAATCATGCACCCATGTTGCTGCAACCCTTTTTGCTTTGGACGCAGCTGTCAAGCATCGAAACACTAAAACAGTTACTGAGGACAAAGCTTACTGGCTGCCAGCAGCCTCCAAGAAGGCAAGCATAATTAAAATTACTCTTAATAATACTGGTATTGGTAATTGTTTCTGAGTAACTGCAATATGGATAGGATGAGGTAGTAATGAGCTCAGTCAGCATGATCAAAACTTACTTTTGGATAATGATAAACAAACACTCCTGACATTATGACAAAATATTAATCGTTTTATGGTATGCCAGTTTTAATCTTCAGTGGCAAGTAAGTTAGAGAAATTATTTATTAATGTCATACATGTATTTCATGTAGGTTCCATTTTCTGAGGTGAGATTCATGGATTTTCGGTCCGCAAAGAAGAGGAAATCTGATCTGGACCAAGGACACACTCATGATCTGCACACTGACAAGCTCGTACCTGGCAAAAAGGACTTGGGCAGCAAGCCTTCAGAAAAAGAAAAGGAAGAATTACTACAGCAAATATACCAAGCAGAACCACAGGCAGCAGTATTGACTGTAGCAAAGAAATACTGCAAAAACTTTGCACCAAAGTATACTGAACTTCCACCCCGAATGAGCAGTCTTCGGAGTACAATTTACAACACTCTCACATTCAGTGAACTCTTAACAAAATGTGAGGATGTTTTTCACAATCTTCCAAGTATAACTGCAACTATGGTGCAGAATGTAGAGCAGATAACCAGAAATCAATCTGAGTCCTCAGATTGGTTCACTCACCGGGCAGGGAGAGTCACAGCTTCAAAAATGAAGGCTGCCTGTTCAACTGACCCGGCAAATCCATCCGTGTCTTTAATCAAGGCCATCTGCTATCCCACAGAATCAAAGTTTTCAACTGCAGCAACACGTGTTTTAACACCCGTGCAACTTAACACAAAGGTATGCTATTGCCATAAGGAAGATGGAGGGCAGATGATCACATGTGGCAAAACTGAATGTAAAATAAAGTTTTTTCATATGAAATGCCTAAAGTTGAGCAAATATCCGAGCGCAAATGGCTCTGCCCAACATGCAAGAAACCACCCAATTAAGGTTCAAACCTAATTGCATTGACCAGTCGCAATAAATGAAACTGTGAATCAACAAATCTGTAACCTGTGTGAAATTTGTTTTATTTCATATAAATAACTGCATTAACCAATCACATCTGCAACTGTGTGTCAAAAATATCAACAAGCCGTCAGTATGGAATTCCATAGCTGCCATTTCAAATAGCAGTAATAGAATTTCATTCATTAGTGTAGTCACCATTAAAGGCACTGGACACTATTGGTAATTACTCAAAATAATTGTTAGCATAAACACTTACTTGGTAACGAGCAATGGAGAGCTGTTGATAGTATAAAACATTGTGAGAAACGGCTCCCTCTGAAGTAACGTAGTTTTTGAGAAAGGTAATTTCTCACTCAAATAATAAAAGACTTCAGCTGAAGCCTTTTATTATGCATCTGAAAGCACACAAAGTAATGCAACAAGGGTGTTTTTTTTCTCATGATTCTCTTGCAAATTCGATGACCAATGCATATGTTGGGATACACAAAGTGAGAATACTGGTCTTTGACAATTACCAAACGTGTCCAGTGCCTTTAACATGTTTAAGATGTCTGTTTTCAGCTTCTTCTTATGTGTGTGAGGGGGGGGGGTGTTAATTTCACTGGCTAATCACTTCATACAATCTTATTTTACTAGACTATGGACTTGGTAGCAAATTAAAGAGGATTTAGCACAAATTCATAATATGAGCTCAAAACCCCAAACTGAAAAAAGTAGCAAAGTCTCATTCCGAAGGTTCTGGTCACAGAAGTAAAGTTACAAGAAGTCTCCGCTTTATCCACTAAGCTAAAGTAGTAAGTAGCCCAGACCGATTTCCTACCCTGGCCTGATAGAACTTTAGAATCGAAGGACAGTTCTTTTCAAAATTAAAAATTGTCAAAGACCCGGTCCTCACTTGGTGTATCCCAACCTATAATAACAAACCTGTGAAAATTTGGGCTCAATTGGTCATCGGTTGCAAGAAAATAATAAAAGAATAAACACCCTTGTTGCATATAGAATTGTGTTGTTTGTTTTGGTGTTTTTGGTGGTTTTTTTTGGGGTGAACAAATTACCTCTTTCTCTAAAACTACATTACTTCAAAGTCGTTTCTTACCAGTATAAAATTTTACTTTATCATCATTTGCAAAAAATGTTTCATCAATTTTGTGATGTGTTTCTTTTTCGCGATATTCATACAGCTCCTGTCGTAGTTGAAGCATGTCATCTTCACTTTGACTCATAGCATGCATTGTTATGTCTGTGTTGAGAGTTTGATAGGCCATACCTGCTGTCTCGGGCAAGTTAACTTTTTCCACCACTTCACTAGAATCATGACTGTCTTCCATAACTGTATTAAATGAGAAATAAGTACAGTAAAGGGTATCAATTCAGAGGCATAAATCCATGTTGAAAAGAGGAGGTGTTAATTCTGAAGTTTTTGTATAAATTGCCAGTGTGAAAAAACACACGCTTATCGTTTATTTTTATTTGTCTAGACAGACCCAGTATGGTAATAGTGCATGTTATTTTGAGACAAGATATTTCCATTTTTGCCTGTTTACTTTAAATGAACAGGGGGGGGGGGTGATCCTATTGAGGGTATATTAATACATTTAAATGTACATCCCTTGTAATTGATGCCTGTTTCTTTGTTGTCTATTTGTCATACAATTGTGCAGAATTTGTGGTTTGTTTTGGGACTGGAATGGCAGTTCAAACTCAAGTATCATCTCTAAAGACTTTCAAAAGTCAATGTTATCTTGGCAGCTATAGGCCTAAGTGTGCGTACATATCCGTAACAAACATGCCAAAAATTAGGGCAGTGTTAAGCTTTATTGTTTCTATAAGATAGTGATGTCTATAAATTATGTTCCCTTTTTCTTTTAAATTTAATTTTAAACTTCCTCTTAAAGGTCAGAAACCAGAGGGTTAGGTTAACTGCAAGAAAATTGCTACATTATGTTACCTTCAAATTCTTGTTGTTTATCATCTATTGACACTGTGGATGATGTTTTCACTGTGACCGGTCTTTTCGAGCGACTTCTTCTGTGTCGTCGAGATGCTCTCTTCAAAGACCATTTCAATGTTTCCTCATTAAATGTGCAAGTCTCCAAGTTACGTTTTGGACTCCAGTCTGGGTTTGTTGTGTCATACAGTGCTGCTGGTTTTCCTACAAAGCAAAACACACATCAAAAGAAATGTACAATTTGTCTACAGTACATCACTAGTAGTAGTTATGTATTGCCATGTGCATGGGCATGATGATGGGGCTATCTACCCCAAATCCTACTCCTAGGGCGTTTACGAAACGGAGGCTCAGGCTTAGGCTTCAGGCTAGCTAGGCCCCTCAGTTGTTTTGACTATACGCGTGCTATGCGTTCAGGGATTCAGACGAGAGAACGGAGCCTGAAGCCTAAGCCTGAGCCTTCGTTTCGTAAACGCCCCTAGTCCTAAAACTATGAACCTGTTAACAACGAGTCATTGATGATTGCGTCATAGTTCTAGTAATGTCATGCATATAAAACAGGCCTACTTCTTTTCACATGAGATTTTTCAGACTCTGTCCATCACTCTCACAAGCGTTTTTGTTAATGTTTAGGCAACAAAATTAAAATATACTAATTAGCCAATAATATTGACAAGTTTGACACTATTGTTACGTCTTAGAAGAGTAGAAAAAAGAAGTCGTAGTTAATCATCATCTGAATTTCAGAGGATTGTAATTCACTTTCACTTCACTCTTCAGCTTAAAAATTAATGGCCATAAACAAAACAGTCAGACATGGTCAGACCTCAGACCATGAAGCTATCACTAATCAGACAATCATAATTTTCTCACCATTGGCTTTATTTTCTCTCAATTAATTTCTCAACTTCATGACTTACCACTAATGAAGTGATCACTACAAACACGAACGTTGACCAAACTGGACTCTGTAATGTCTGTTCGTCCAATGTTTTTAAGCCATGCAGCCCTCCGATGTTTCGACAGTTCTTCAGATTGTTTGCCTTGGTGCAAAATAATCGACGGTAGCCGAAAAAAAGATATGCCACGGTCTCGTGGCTTACATACGATGTTTACACGATTTAACTGAACACTGGGCCATATCTGCTTCCGTTTTTATAACAATAAAAATAACTCAGGCCTGGCGGTTGGTGTCGCTGTTTATTGTTTACGTTACTCTAGCCAGCTGATTTAGTACTCAACATGGCGGCGGGTGTCAAAGTCTGACGGTGTGACGTCACGTGAAACCTCTCTATACACACGCACAAAATTTACATACAATAACAGGGCTCAGAGTACAGCTGATCGCTTTTGTATGCAAAAAGATTGCTCAATTTCCTCGTAGAGTGGTGGTCAGTGGGACGGGATGACAAGAGCCGAGGAGGGGAACTGCAGAGGTCATCAAAGACGAGGTGTCCAAGGGTTGTTGTTTGACTCAGCCTAGAGGAAAGACGGTGTTAGCAATTATTTAGAAATAGAAGGTTATTTTGACGAGGTAAGGAAGTTTTTACATGTTTAAGCCGGTTAGGTCGAAAACATAGTTTTGTTGACCTTTGCACTTTGTTTTGAACGCTCTAGATTGAGAAAGATTTGTGGAGGATTAATACTTTAGTAGAATTATAACCATAGAGCAAGATATGACAATGATATATATGTATATGTAGGGTGTAGTGGCTGAGCGGATTTTTAAAGAGCACTGCATTTAAGCTTGGTGTTTCTGATCTGACAGCAGAGTGCGGGTTTGAGTCCCGGTCTTGACACTTCTTGTGTCATGAAAAGCAAGACACTTTAAGTTAATTAACCATTATTGCTTCGTCCTTCGGATGGGACTTAAAGCCGTACGTTGTTATAAAAACTATCAATGCACAAAAAGAATCCTCCAAATCAAAGCTCTTTGTTTTATCATTAATGCTAGGCCGAATGACATCTAACATTAATTGATAATAATTACTTGAATTTTTACACGTGCATGTGTTTCAGGCATGTCATGCAGACTTATTATTTCTAATCATAAAGCATACATGATCATGATTCATTTTTCAGTTTTATCTCACGCTGAATTTGTACTTTGCACTGACCCTGACATAAAGTTGTCATTGACGTTTTGTAGTATTTAGTTGGTGTGGGATTACAATTGATAAACTTGTCCCGTACTTACGGCACGTTGACCACGCAGGTCTGTGCTCCCAAGAGAACAGCAAAGTCTGGGTGAGTCTGATATGGTGGGCGAGTTTTAGAGACAAAATTTGTTAAAAATGCATTTTAAGACCACTATTTTTTCACTTGTTTTGACAAATTTAAAACCTGACAAGTTTTAGATGGGTTTTAGATTCAACATGGATGAGGAAGGAACATTTACCTCCATGTTCATGAAAAAAATGTCAGTCAGGTTTTTTAACATCAGTCTGCATAAACTTTACCAAGCCAAGCTCTAGCTGAAGTATAGAATCAGTATCACATGTTTAAAAAAGAGCCACAGAGCCTGGACTTCTTGCAGGCACGATTTGTACACAGCTCAATGGAAGAACAGCATCAAATTTTATATATTCATGGAAATTGTACTGTCTGATTTGTATCCACTTTTGATATGAAGCAAGGGGGACATCTCAAAACTTGTTCAGCTGTTAATACTTTTATAACTCTTGAATTCATGTGGAAATTAGGACACAAAATCTATTTTAAAAAATCCCATATGACCAGTGCATTATCTTGCCTGCCAGAAAGGCATTACATTTTTGTAAACAAAGCTACACCTTCTACACAGCTTCATGGTATGTGTCTTCCATTGATATTTTCTGTTTCAGCTCACAAATTGCAAGACATACTACAAGAAAAAGGAAACCTTTTTCGCAATGAGAGCTTTAATACTTCTTGTGGTACTCTGTACTTCCTGTATAGGTGAGTAGAATAAATGGGTTTTTTAAGAGTCTGATAATTGTATAAATTTGTAATCAATTTGCAGAATATATCCCTGGCATGTTTTTTTTCTTAATTAATTTTTTCTAACATCAAATTAACCGCGAAATAAAGGTGTTCATTTTTAAAAAGCAAATCATCCAAAGGGAGAACACATGTTGGTTCTTTTAATTCCATATTTTCCAGTCCTGGTACTTCACATGGAGGAAATTGCCTCCATGCCCCCTGGTCATTGCCTTGGTGCTTTTTGAAATGTTCCAGCATCAGGCTTGATACTTCACAGAGGAAATTGCCTCCATGCCCCTGGTCATTGCCTTGGTGCCCCTTGAAATGTTCAAGTATCACGCCTGATACTTCACAGAGGCAATTGCCTCCATGCCCTTTGGTCGTTGCCTTGGTGCCCCTTGAAATGTTCCAGTATCAGGCCTGATACTTCACAGAGGAAATTGCCTCCATGCCCCTGGTCATTGCCTTGGTGCCCCTTGAAATGGTCTAGCAGCTGATTTCATGAAACGCTAGGATTAATCCTATCTCGAGTTAGGACGAGTAACTCGTCCTAACTTAGGATTAATCTTCAGGTTTACATGTTACAGTGCAAGGCTGGGACTCGTCCTCAGTCCTAAGATTAATCCTAAGTTAGGAAGAGTTTGGTGAAATCGACGGCTGTATCAGGCCTGATACTTCACAGAGGAAATTGCCTCCATGCCCCTGGTCATTGCCTTGGTGCCCTTTGAAATGTTCCAGTATCAGGCCTGATACTTCACAGAGGAAATTGCCTCCATGCCCCTGGGCATTGCCTCGGTACCCCTTGAAATTCTCCAGTATAAATTTAAAATTCCTGAAAAAAAAATGCCTTGCCCTTAAAACAACAGAGTATCGTCTCTGAAATTCCTTTCAACTTGTTTTAAATTCCTTCCAACCTGTTTTAAATTTCTAACCCATAACATTTTCATAGCACAAATTTGAGCAGGATGAAATCTTAGTTTTTTTTCAATCAGTGCAGTGGATAAGAACACGTGGCATTTCACTGTTGGAGGATTGGATTTGATGTTATTGTAGATAGCAGACTGTTTTGTGGTTAACACAAGGGCTCTAATCTTTGTTTGTTGAAGATAAAATTTCATTTTTTGCTGTGCAGGGTTGTTGTTGGATCAATGACTTTGGGTTTACGTTTATCAGTGGAAGTTTGTAAAAAATACCCCCCTCGCTTAGGACACGTATACAATGTATCAAACAACACAATTTAGCAATGTTTGCAGAAGGTTAAAGTACACATATAGCCTATTTGGTCAAATATTTTTTGGTGGGGTCAAAGTCCGGAAGAAAACTGATGCAATGTAGATTTCTGGTGAATTGTATGCTCTCATAAATTTGGCAAAAATAAATCATGAATTTTCTCTATTATATCTGCGATGCAATAATTACATCAGTAAAATTGTTCATGGTACCCACTGCTATTTATAGATTTGGGACTAACTTTGTCATCATGCGAGTTTCACGGTTCTATTTGAAACCTAAAATGGTTTAATTTTGTCCGTCCCTCAAGGACCAAAATACAATTTGTTTTCCTCCTAGTTACTTAACTCAACTTTTTTCAAAAGAAGTACCCTATCTATCGACAGACTACATCAGCTTTCCAGAAATGAATATCACAAGTCACTGATACCTTGTGGGTCCTAGTTATTTCACTTTTAAAAGTGAATTTCACTGTATAATACATTGCAAAAAATAGTTAATGGCCTGACGTTTCGACCCTAGCAGAGTCTTTCTCGAAGGCTAAATGACATTGAGAATGTTTATAACATCAAATATGTTAGCAAGTAAACATATAGGTTCAATTCTGTTTTAATCTGTTATAATCACCAGGGAAAGGCATTTGTCTATTGATTTCCACAATTCTAAGCCGGGGAGGTCTGTTATAATTGTAGCAAGTAAAGAACCGAACAATTTGGTTGCCATGTTTTTTTTTATTTAAAGGGAGGGTATACCTTTGGTAATTACTCCAAAAGTTAATGACCATGATAAAAACTTACTTGGTAAAGAGCACTGGGGAGCTGTTGATGTTATAAAACCTTGTTAGAAACGACCCCCTTTGAAGTAATGTAGTTTTAGACAGGGGCAGATCCAGGATTTTCCAAACGGGGGGGGGGGGCGTGAAAATATACCAAGCAGCAAAATCTTCCCTTCCCCATTTCTTCCTCCCCTTCTCTCTCTCTCCCTCTTTTTTCTTTTCTCCCTCTTTTTTCTTTTTTTTTATATGAAAAAGGGGGGGCGTGTGCCCCCCACGCCCCCCTGGATCCGCGCCTGTTAGAGAAAGAAGTATTTTTTCACCAAACATTTTGAATCTGAGAAAGGCTTCAGGCATGAAGCCTCTCAGCCATTTGAAGCACACAATTCTATGCAACAAGGGTGGGTTTTTTCTTTCATTATATCTTGCAACTTCGATGACCAATTGAGCCCAAAATTTCACAGGTTTGTTATTTTATGCATATGTTGTGGGATACACCAAGTGAGGATACTGGTCTTTGACAATTACCAAAAGTTTATCCTGCCTTTAAGCAAATTTAATTATAATAATAATAATAATAACAGTGGCCATTTAAAATGTGCCATGTCTGTCTAAAAGACACTCCTGGCGCAGGAGAGATGCAGAAACAAGTGGGCCTACAATGAGTTACAAGATGAAATTTAAGCACAAAAATAAGTTTTCAAATACGTTTTGAAGCTGGTTATATGTAGTGACTTGTCGGAGAATGGACACCCAGTTACCAAATTCTGGTTATGGCATGTTTCATTTGACGCTTAACCCCTGTACCTTGTACTTGCTTTCAGGTCTTTGTTTTAGCTATGATTTGGGCAAGACATACAGTTACAACTATGTGACCGAGGTGCATATTAACGAGGCAGATCCAACTGGGAGTGACGTGGGGTTCAAGCTCTCGTCGGTCGTTGACCTTTCAATCGTCTGGCAGAGTGGATCGGAGCAAGTGGCTAAGATAAGCGTAGGTTCCTTTTAAGTGTTTTGAACTGATGTGCAGCGATGCAGCAATTTATGTTGGGTGTCCCGTTTATACCACTACAGAAATAACATGCAACAGAAAATTTAGTTTTGTGTTTAGAAATTGGGATACTTTGTTAACATACTACATTGGAAAATCTGGACATGACCTTTACTTTGACCTCTTTATATGAATGGAAGTAGGTCAAACCTTGCGACCGATTGCGGCCGCTATGGGCATTTTGGTACAAGCTGCTTGTGGCCGCTATTGTCTGTAAAGGGTTTATACGGGGAAGGGGGCGAGACTATTTGTTGGAATTATCGGCTGCGGTTTTAGCGTAATCACTTTTTGAATAAAGCGTTGAAGCATAGGAAGCCCATAGCAACACCCTTAGAAACAGCCAGAGCCGCCAATTCAGACATGGCCACACATAATCCATATGAGAGGAAAAGAAACCGTGTATGAATTGATCGTTAAGTTGTCAAACCAATGAACAGTAAAAGTAAATAAAGTCTGTCCCGAGCCAATATGGCTCATAAGGTCGGTGTTTATACCCAGTTTCCTTGGCATAAAACAACTGAGAATATTTCTATTCCCCTTGGACAGGATGCCAGTCCATCGCAGGTTACTCCCCAGCTCTGGCCGATACCCATTTGTACTCCTGGGTGGAGAGAAGCAATTATGATAAAGTGCCTTGCTCAAGAACACAAGTGTCGTGACCGACCAGACCAGGATTCGAACCCACATCTTCTGTAAATTACAGAATTTGAATCCATCGCCCTAGACCGCTCAGCCACGACACCTCGCTTACCCATGAACAGAGTGAAGTTAAACTTTCAAAATGAAATCAACTCAAGAGAGGGATTGATTCACAAAAATAACATGTCTGTTGTGATTTGAAAAGATGCTTCGCTTTTCAACCTGAACGTTCCGAAGGTTATTTGTCGTTTCTTTCTCGAATATTTCTTCCGCAGCTTCGCGATGTGAGTCTTTCCAACATCGCTGAAAGGGCAGATGATCAGAACACGTTCAGCGCTCCTCCAACAACCCTCATGGTTGTTTCATCCCAGCCTTCTTACTTCGTCTGGAGCGAGGGCAAGGTCACCCAGCTTTACGTTAGCGACAGCGAACCAGAAGGCTCGGCAGACATCAAAAAAGGCGTGATCAGTCAGTTTCAGATGCAGAAGATCAAGGGGACCATTACAGAGGTATTTTTTTTTTGAAACGCCTTCCCAAAGTTGTTAAGGTTTTAGTGTCGATTGTGTTCAGGGTTCTCCCCATGCACAAGCTAGCGTATCGGGCCGATACGCGCAATTTGCGTGCCGATACATACACATTTCAGCCGAAATGTATATTTATTTATTTTATTTTTTTATTTCACAAAAAACATCCAGAGAAAACCACATAGAATGCACCAGATTGCACAGTAGGGCTTTTAAAACCAAGATAAACACCAAGTAGAAAACATTCCGAAGACCTTGTTTCAATTCAGCGTGCTTTGGCCAAACTGCCAAAAATTTGGGTCCAGAATGGCTTTTAAAACCAAGATAAACACCAAGTAGAAAACATTCCGAAGACCTTGTTTCAATTCAGCATGCTTTGGCCAAACTGCCAAAATTTGGGTCCAGAATGCCCTAGAGTTTTGCAAAAAGCCTTTGGAGAACCCAGCTCTTTAAAACAACATCTCTCCTCCTTTTCCTTTTTAGACTGATGCCTCTGGAGAATGCACCGTCACATACGCCTTAGTTGAGAACAAAATCCTGAAACTGAAAGACCTGGCCTCCTGTAAAACCGTCCAATCAGGCGGATTCTCCCACCAGAAAAAGGGCTTCGGTATCGACACCCAATCAGAAGCCTCGATGTCATGCACTCTGTCAGCTGACAAGAAAGTTATTCAATCAGGGGTGAGCTTTGAACGCTGGAGGACATTTGTGAATATTAGAAGCGAGCTTTCGACGTCTGTCACATCAAGGTTAGTTTTTTCAAACTTCCAGTAAATGTTACCCTTCTGGATTAAACCACAGTTGTGTTTCTATTTTCTTATCTAGCCTAATCTCCTAAAAGATTTAGGAATTCCATTACAGTACTTTAAAGGTAGGGTCATAGAGGGTTTTTTTTGTCAATGTAATGCTGATTCATAGGCAAAATTATAACCAGTTATAAGTTTGTAACATCAATGTCTGGTATAAAGACTGTTCCGGAATGATGGTACAATTATCATAAATTAACCTTGACTCTTAACATTTGTAACAATCTCCAGACAATTGAACAACTATTTGACTGCACAGGATATGTGCAGAACCAACTGTGTTTGTACTATGTAGAGGCTACAGTTTCTATCCAACAGTTTACCTATCATTCAAAACCATTTATTGGTCAAACAGTAGGAGGGTTACATTAGACCCCAAATAATGTACTCTTGCAATGGTAAGAAGAAGAGAGAAAGAACTTTTGAGAGAGATTCCAAGAATCAATTTTCTTTGGTTATTAATCTTTCAGCCAAAGCCTTGCCCTGATCAGCAGTGACGGTGTTGCCACGACTCTCTCAGGGTCAACAGCAGAGGGCGCTATCATGGGGTCTGGGACTTTCCAGCGAGCCGAGTGGAACAGCGATGAAATGAACCAGCAGTGTGGGGAGGGATGCAGGCCGGTAAGATTTTTAAAAAAAAAGACAATCTTCAATTCCTTGTTTGCCTGAAGAACGGCGTAAGGCTATACATCCTTCTTCCAGGAACACAAAGTACTTTTTTTCCAGTAACAGAAGGTCATAAGCAATAAAATGGCTCCTGATAAAAACAAATATGGCATTACTGTTACATTTCTGTTGCTAGAATTACCTCCCAAAGACATGTTTTTCCCATGCAGAATTTAAACTTCCTAATAAAGACTTTTGACTGGCAGGAAACCGATCAAACTTTCACGCTCAGTTTTCTTGAGACACAATTTTGCTCATTAATTGCTTATGCCCTTTTTCCGGTAAAAAGTTTTGTAACCTCCTTCCTCTGGGCATACAACAAATTATTACTGATTTTCTTTTTAAATCAACTCCTAGACCGTGCAAGTGCCGCCCGTGTTGGACAATTTTTGGGACTACTTTGGTCCCACGTACATTGCTCTAGCGCATGATGGAAACAAACTCGCGCACTTTAACGGGTCCCAGTGTTCAAATATGCCCAAGACTTTTACAGTCTATACGTCAAATCATTTCAACTCATAGTGGGTATCATCGAAATCTTAAAAATCTAACAACCAATTTTCCCGCAGCTTTCTGAGGTAGTAGCAGAAGCCAGGGAGGGTCTTACTGAGAGGGCTATCGGTAAAACAAAGTCTGTCATGGCGTACTTGGACGTCCTTCAAGCATTCCGTTCTTCTGGAAAAGACGCCATTCTTCAAGTTCTAGTTAACCCAGACAATGTTGCCATCATGTAAGTTATTATTTTATCTTTCTGTTAATGAAACCAAGGGGCCCTCAAAAGCTTCTAGCATTGTTACTTGTGGGCTTCGAGATACAGGTGTAGAGAAGAACATTTCTCCAGCTATGCAATCTCTCCATTGGCTTCTTATTCATGATCACATTATCTTTAAGATTCTCCTCCTAACATTTCAATGCTGTCATGGAAGTGGTCCAATTTACTTGAAAGACCTGCTCACCGCATACATGCCTGCAAGAAACCTCCGTTCATTAAACAAAGACACCCTTGTTATTCCAACTATTGCCACCAAAACATATGGTGAATGTAGTTTTCAGTTTGCTGGACCTCATTTATGGAACAATCTCCCTCTACACATCAAACAAGCTACCACCATCTCACATTTCAAGACTCTTCTCAAAACATTTCTGTTCCATGTAGTTTTTTTTGCAAGACTCCGGTCCGAGATTCGAACCGGGGTCAAAGAAGTGTAACGAAGGGGTCAAGTTCACGCAAGGACCAACGGTTAACTAGTGGTTGACTACTGATATACGTAGGGTATGCGCACAGAAGTTGAAGTATGAACGACTCCAGTCTTGTCATGTCAGCACGACCGGCGGCTCAACGTGCGTTATTATTAACTGATAACTGGTCCCCTCTGCACTGTGCTATGAAAACGGCTATTAATAACCAGCCATGCGAGCATGCCCGGTAGGCTGGTTCCAAATAGTCGACTAGCGTAGTCCAACCATCGTCGACTAGACAGAGTTCGGGTTAACGTAGTCGAACTATGGTCAACGATCAGTCCAAAATCAGTCCAAGTGTAGCCCTCACCTTGAAGTGGCCAACAATGTCAAAAATCTAAACTAACTTGCAAGGTGACCATGGAAGAAAACAAACGAAAGACACACACACAAAAATGCTCGATGATATCAGGCTGAAAAGGTGCTTGTTATTTATGTAGTAGACTCACTTTGAAATCACCTGTGAATGAGAAAAGTAGACTGCATAAAGAAAAACATAGGGCCTCGTTGAAAAGTGCAATTTTATTTTCTTCGAACCCAAGTTACAAATCAACATTTATGTGGAAATCGTGTTCTTTTTACATTTTGGACAGTCCACAGTTATTTGACGTCCTTGCAGCCACGCAGACCCTTCCTGCTTGGGAGGTCATCCAGGAGGTGGTCGACTTCTCCAGCGCGGAAAGCTCTGAGATGTTGGAGAGATTCCTCCTGACGATGGCTTACAACAACCACCCCGTCAAGGAGCAAATCTCCTGGTTAACGGTGAGAGCATTTTCATTTCATTTCATTAAATTAATTCTGGTTATGAAACCAAGGACTCAGAAAAGCGAACTTAATACTAGCCAAGAAACCCATGGAGAGAAGACAAGAAGGAAGATTAAGTTTTAGATGTGGGAGGAAAATCCCAGAGAATTATTCCAGAGAAAATCCTCACAATCAGGTAGGGACTGAAAACCCAATCCACATAGTGCCCCCGGCGGGATTTAAACCGGGTCCTAGAGTTGGAAGGCGAGGAAAGAAACCACTTGGCCAACTTGACCACCCAAATTTGTCTTGTGCCCTGTGCGTGTCTTATGCGATAACATGTATGAATACATGAACGAGGGGCCAGACTATTTTTTCCTTGCACCCACAGTTTGGTTTCATTGTTTTAAAATAGAAAAAACAAAATAATGTCAGGGCTTCAGCTTCCTGACAGTTCCCCAGCTCATCCTCTGTTTTTACCCTGATATGCCGTCTGTCGTTACCATAATATATTTGTTTACTTTTTTCAAAAGGGGATGCTGAAAGAAGACAAAGTTGGAAGTCGAGATGTCCGTGCGATGATGGCTCTAACCGTCGCTAAACTTGTAAATTCCTACTGCTATCTGGGATCTGAGCAATGTAATGATCAGGTATGGAGAAAACTAGCCTCGCTATCATGCTATCATAGACAGCGCGCCGTGTCGATACCTCTCATCACTAACCCCTGGTAGAAATGTACCAGCCTCACTACCATGGGCAACGCGCCGTATTGATACCTCTCATCACTAACCCCTGGTAGGAATGTACCAGCCTCACTACCATGGGCAACGCGCCGTATTGATACCTCTCATCACTAACCCCTGGTAGGGATGTACCCAGCCTCACTACCATGGGCAGCGCCGTATTGATACCTCTCATCACTAACCCCTGGTAGGGATGTACCCAACCTCGCTACCATGGGTAGTGCACTGTATAGATACCTCTCATCACTACCCCGTGGTAGGGATGTACTGACAATAAGGACTGATTTGACTGCTCTTGATAGGGACTGATTTGCGTGCACACTTGTTAAAAATATTTGAGCACTTGTATGGCGCTTGTAGGACGCTTAGTACGTGTGTTTCAAAATGCAAGTATTGTGATGTGATCCCATTTCAAATGAATCATGTTTTTACACGGTCACCCTGAACTGCATGCAGTTTGACATATCACAAGATCAAAGAAGAATGAGAGGGTACCAGTTGCTCTCTATTTGATGCCTCTTTTGGGGGCTACCATACTTTCGTGCGCGAAAAGAGTGGATCGACCACAGGCCTATTGAAAATGTGCCATATATTTGCATGTTTAAATTAACCAATACCAGGGGTTATGAGCAAGCAAAGCATGCTGGGAAAAAAATGGCGCGGCGAGATAGAACACCCCTGGGTACAAGGTTGTAAGAAAACTGTCTCTAGAATCGCCATTGTTCTCATTGGTTGTCACCTCACAACCAGTCAATTTGTTGAATGATCGTCAACTATTTCACTCTATCTTCCCTTAGGTTGTGACAGACGCGATGGACTGGCTTCTTGCGGGCGTCACCTCTGAAGAACGCTTCCAGAAGATTCTTTGTCTCAACGCCTTGAAGAATGCCGTTCAGCCCAGCAGCATTGATACCCTTCTTTCTGTTGCGGAGTCGGACCCTGATATGGACGTTGTTGAGGTCGCTTTGGACGCTCTACTCAAATTCGAGCCCAAGTATTTCACTCCGAAGGTAAAATCATTGAAAGAAAGAAAGTTTTTATGGTTAAAGTAAAAGTAAACTGTTTACAAATATTTGAAAATTACCGTATTAACTGAAATTCCTTCTTCTGAAGATGAGCAGAGTATACTGTTTGAAACGTCGAGACCACACCGGCTCTTTTCAGAGCCAACATTGCTCCAAAAAGAGCTTTTACACATGGTTGTTCCCGCAAGTTTACTATTTATAGTTACTTCTTATTTTCCACACGATGCAAAGCTTAATCAAACATTACTTAAAATTCCTTGGTTACAAAAATGTGTAAAAGGCCACACATTACGGGTGGCTTGGCGTGGCCGAGCTGTTATGAGCACCAGACTCAAGCTCTGGTGTTTCTGCTCAGCAGAGTGCAAGTTTAAGTTTCGATCTTGACACTTGCATCCTTAAGCAAGACACTTAACCATTATTTCTTCACCCTTTGGATGGGACGTAAAGCTGTTAGTCCAGTGTATTGTGTAATTCATAAAAAAGAACCAAGTACTTGTTGTTAAGAGAAGGGATTTGCCCTGTTGTTTCTGGCATGGCTGGCTGCAGATTGAGCCACAGCACCTTGTAAACTGTTACATGTTGATATGTAAATAAGTTGGCGTTATAATTCAAACATAGCTCCGCATACTTGTAAAAAAAACATAATGAGTACTTTGAGCTGCCCTCAGGTGTGATAAAGGGCAATCTAAGAACTGTGTATTATTATTATTATTACCTTCCTAAACTTTCCCACCTATAGCCCTCCTTCCTTTTCCCCGTTTCAGGTCAACAAAGCTCTCAACAACATCTTTCATGAGGGCAGCAGACAATATTCAACCGTCACACGGATTCTAGCAGCCACCCTGTTGCTAAGCAACACACCATCCGAGTCGGATGTCATCAACATTTTCCAGTCACTAGGGGGCAGCAAACAGGAGGAGATGGCACTCTTTGTCTTACAGAAGGTCATCGCACTTTCCAAGGGCTCATCAGAAGCTAGGTGACATAAATATTTGAATAATTTTCTTCAACTTTGAACTATGAATTAATAATAGAACTTTTTTTTCCTGCGAAATATTTCCCTCTGAAGTAAAGTCATATTCGAGAAAACTTTGTCTGCATACCTAAAAAAAAAACGCAACACCTGATATCGGTTGTTAACCAAAATTAAGGACAATGTGTTCACATTGTGAAAATTGTGCATGGTTTTCTCACTATTTTCTCCTGACTCACACAACGGATTAAGGTTTGTTATTTCATGTATGGTTGATCACACAAAACATGAGCACTGTCTGTGACTATTTTGTCAGCTCTACTAATCCTGTATGATACCTTTAAGACATCTCGATTTGAATCCCACCTGAATTTGTCCAAAAAATGTTGACGTAGGTCAAAACTCAGTCACAGTGTTCTTTATTCCTGAGGCAATAACAGTTTCACATCATCTACTTGCTGAAACAATAAGTGGTAACTGCCTGAATCCTACCAACGTTTCAACCCTACAATCCTGGCCAAAATGCTTGGGCCTTGTGAAACTAAATATACCCTCCCCCGTTCCCTCGCTTCCCCGCTCCCCAGCTCAATGTTGTTAGGAGCGCAGACTGTGCAATGAGAGCCAACATTGAACGGGGGCCCAACGAGATAGGGCCGGGATTGTCTGACATTTTTTAGCCTGAAAAAATATATAAAAATAATACAACATAAAAAAGAAGGCTTTAAAAAATTTAAGAATGTGCACACACAATGAACATTCATTGCTTGCAGAGTAGGGCGTAAAAAAAAGGGTCTTTTGTTGCGGGGGCCCAATAAGATATGGCCAGGATTGTAGATGAGCCTTTTTTATATTTGAACCCTGGCAGAGTCTTTCAAAAGACTCTTTCCAAAGACTCTCGTTGGTTCAGCTCATGAAGCTACCACTTTCTGCAAATCAGTTCATTTGGGGTTGGTTTTCAACAGCTATTGTTGATCTGTTTTTATTTGATCACATTGTTGTTCTTCTCCCTCGAAATCTACAGTGAAACAATCCGGATAGCTTTATCCGATTCAAGCATTTGGAATTACTACACAATATCCCTGCCAGGGCAGTCAGTAGCTTTTGACAGCTTATTTCTTGGTAAGTTCATCATTTTCCGTCATCTGAAATCAAACTATTCACTGGTATGATAAGTAAATGATTGCAATAGTACAATGGGATAATCCTCTATAATGAAGTTATAATAAGTAGGATTTGAAACTTTGCATGGTGGAAATACGATATGGAAAGGTTTGCGGTAACACCATGTAATATCTCTAAATAGCTCTCACTGAGCTCCATTTCCTGCCTCTATTTTCCGCCTTCGTGCATCACCAAGCTCACCATCACCTAGTACTTACGCAGCATGCAGCATCAGAGTCCAGCTTTCTCCAGAAGACGATCAGAGCATACTGATCGAAACGTCGAGTTGAAACCAACGGTTCTATTCAGAACCACCCCAACTCATTTAGAGATATTACATGGTGTTACCGCAAACCTTTCCATAAGTTATAATAATAGTATACTGGGAGGCTAATCATCCTTACTCGCAGCTGAAAAGCTTGAGTTTGAGCAACAGACATGTAAAGCCGCCTTTGGCAGCCAGCCACATCGACCCATATATGGCCCTTGAGCACAGCCAGAGATCGGAAGTATTTTCCAGAGGCAGGAAAACCAGAAGGCCCAGAGAATTTTTGTTGTTGCATATAAGGAACCAATGCACAACTCAACTCACATATGGCCCTAGCCGGGAATGGAACCCGGGCCACAATAGTGAGAGGCGAGCGCTTTACGCAATCGCCACCCATGCCATCATAAATGTGTTGGCTCTGAGGAGAGCTGTTTTGTTATTTTATCATTTGCTTACTTGATGGTTGTACCCGAAAGGTTACTATTTACTTATAGTTATTTCTTATTTCTCCACACCATGCAAAGCTTCAAACAACACTTACTTGATCTAGTTTGTTACTTATTACTTGAGCAAGTCTCTTACAATTCTTTTGAATTTTTTTGGGGAAGACGATCAGAGCAAACTGGTCTTAATTTTTAGTAAAATATCCAGCTCAGGGGACATTCACTACCGCCATGCAAGCGCCAGCCTATGTGAAAATTTCATATATATTCAAACATGGATGTATTTTTTATAACATTATATTTTATACAAAAATCATCTTTAATATCATTTATAAAAAGAGATTTACCTGATCTAGTTTGTTACTTATTACTTTGTTTGTTACTTGTTCTTTACATTCCATTTTTTTTCCATTTTTGTCATAATTTTCCTTGAGTTTGTAGTCATTCTGTACGCAATTTATCACTTGCGAAATGAAGGGACAAATTGTTTGTGGTTTTTCCATATGAATTTTGCAATTTTTGCATTTTTAATTCCTCTAGTAATATTCAATCTGTTGGTTCAATTTGTTTTCTCTCACTGTACTTTTTACACAAAATGCATTTTGTAATGTCCTCTATTGCAATCAAGTTGTGTGTATTTCTTTTTCTCTGGTAATGTGCATTTAAGACATGTATATGAAATTTGACTAACTTCCTCTACCTATCCCATATCTTTCTCCTTTTGGGTCATCTATAATTGATTTGGAAATATGACGCCCTATGCCAAAATCAAGCAGTTCTAGGAAATAGTGACGTGGCACTTAATGTGAAGACAAACAAATCATCAGCCAAAACATCAATATGATAAGATGTCTTAAACAGTCTATTTGTTGAGAAATACTTGCCCAATTAGGTGTTATTAGCTCTTTTTCTCATATATTTGATTTGCAAATAAACCCAGTTTTGAGTTTTGGCAGGAAGTGCCTAGTTTTTGGCACTGAACATCAAATATTGATTGATTTGTGTAATTGTGATTGGTAGAATAGATCGATTGTTATCAATTTGTAGCCATCTTTGTGTTTCCTCCAATAATCGATATCACCAAACCGAGGCAAGAGGCTTAAATAGTCAGGTCCTTGTTTCGATACAATGAGAATCAGTGTTCAATATTGCTATTGGAGACAGGGAACTAGACAAAGACTGACATTAACATAATAAAGGTCTCTTTCTTTTTAGCAAACTTTAGGCCTAGTTTCTAACATCATAAGTTGATAATTGTTTTATGTAAAATCAGTCAAATAAATGTTATTTCAATGATTTTTATTTTTTTCTTGGTGTTCATAGACACCGAAGACGTAGCGATAAACTTTGGACTTGACCTTCAGATGACCCCGAGTGGTCTCCTAAGAAAAAGTGACTTCCACGTTGGGCTGGACTTGAAAAATGAATCGCTTCTCTTGTTGAATGTAAGTGTCTAAATGAACTTAAGAATCAGTGAGCTTTCAGAGGGTAGTATTTCTCTGGAGGATTGGTACTGGTATGAACTTTAGAATCAGTGAGCTTTCAGATGGAAATATTTTCTCTTGAGGATTGGTACTGGTATGAACTTTAGAATCAGTGAGCTGTCAGATGGAAACATTTCTCTGGAGGATTGGTACTGGTATGAACTTTAGAATCAATGAGCTTTCCGAGGGAAATATTTCTCTGGAGGATTGGTACTGGTATAAACTTTAGAACCAGTGAGCTTTCAGATGGAAATATTTCTCTGGAGGTTTGGTACTGGTATGAACTTTAGAATCAGTGAGCTTTCAGATGGAAGCATTTCTCTGGAGGTTTGGTACTGGTATGAACTTTAGAATCAGTGAGCTTTCAGATGGAAATATTTCTCTGGAGGATTGATACTGGTATGAACTTTAGAATCAGTGAGCTTTCAGATGTAAATATTTCTCTGGAGGATTGGTACTGGTATGAACTTTAGAATCAGTGAGCTTTTAGAGGGAAATATTTCTCTGTAGGATTGGTACTGGTATGAACTTTAGAATCAGTGAGCTTTCAGATGTAAATATTTCTCTGGAGGATTGGTACTGGTATGAACTTTAGAATCAGTGAGCTTTCAGATGGAAATATTTCTCTGGAGGATTGGTACTGGTATGATTTTTTGGCGAGCTGCTTTAGCAGAATGCGAGCCTATGTAATACCGATTTTGTCCGTCCGTGGTCCGTCCGTCTGTCCGTCTGTCCGTGCCATGCCCACAATGGGATCATAGTCACAACCTGTGGAATGCCCACTATGTCACTCTCCTAAACATTACCGTCCGTCCGTCCGGCCGTCCGCATTGAGACTTTTTGTTAAAGTTTTTGCCTTAGATAATTTGTATGTAATTGTTTTCGTGTGAATAGATTCACTAGGTGAAAATTGAAATTGTGGTCAAGTTTTTATATTGTTTAAATATGTTAAAGTTTTCAGGGTTCATTATTACCCTCTGGAAATTAAACAGCTTCTGTCCGGCCATCCGCATTGAGACTTTTTGTTAAAGTTTTTGCCTTAGATAATTTGTTGTGATATGTAATTGTTTTTGTGTGAATAGATTCACTAGGTGAAAATTGAAATTGTGGTCAAGTTTTTGGCGAGCTGCTTTAGCAGAATGCGAGCCTATGTAATACCGATTTTGTCCGTCCGTACCCCGTCCGTCCGTCCGTCCGTCCGTCCGGCCGGCCGTCCGCATTGAGACTTTTTGTTAAAGTTTTTGCCTTAGATAATTTGTTGTGATATGTAATTGTTTTTGTGTGAATAGATTCACTAGGTGAAAATGGAAATTGTGGTCAAGTTTTTCTATTGTTTAAATATGTTAAAGTTTTCAGGGTTCATTATTACCCTCTGGAAATTAAACAGCTTCTGTCCGGCCATCTGCATTGAGACTTTTTGTTAAAGTTTTTGCCTCATGGTGTTAGATACTTTGTTGTGAAAAAAATAATTGTTTTCACTCTCAATTGCAGTTCATTTGTCTTACAGCCAAAATGTGGTTGGATCCACAGTGTGCAAATGGAAATTGTTTAAAAATGTTAAAGTTTTCAGGGTACATTATTACCCTCTGGAAATTAAACAGCTTCTGTCCGGCCATCCGCATTAAGATTTTTTGTTAACATTTTCGCCTCTTTCCCACATGTCAAACCAAGTAGGCAATGGTCAACTACATACTTGTTAATTGTCCCCACCTCTTTGAACATCAGTTGATCAAATTTTTGTTTTTCTATTATTCATTGTTTCTCTATCGGGCGTTCGGCAGCTCGCCTTGGCAGCTTCTGCTGTTCTAGTTTATAATCAATGAGCTTCCAGATTGAAGCTATTTAGTTTTTGTTTAAAGGTTTTCAATCTTGTTTTTTGTCTTAAACAACCCTGTACAGGTCGGCATATTCTCTCGTGGCCTTGAGTATTTCTTTGGTGAGGATTCAGGGGATACCGGTGAAGCAACTGCCGGTCTCAACATTGAGTGCATGGACATGAAGCTTCGTATGCTGGTATTCTTCACCGGTTCCAGCGAGTTGATGAGTATGGCGTGGAATATGGGATCATCTGATGGCCCAATGCCTCATATGAGGGTGATTGGACTGGTGCAAGATCACTCTCAGGTTAGTATTGTACTCTAGGGAGTCTTGGTACGTGTCGTTTTCCGTAGTCGTGCTACAATCTTCAGAAGTCCGTCTTGGAGAGGTTATCTGTTTTGGTTTTTAAATCTCAAAGTCACATGCCCCGCAGCTGTTCCGTCGGATTGAGCCAAACACCTCGCACTGCCTAAAACCCACTTATAATTATCCATTCTGGAATGACACTTGAATTGCTTCTCTTCATCCAGGAGTACAAATAGAGTGCTGATATGTGGCTGTGTTTGATTAACACCTAATAGGCAGGTAGCTTTTGACATTTCTTTTGCTCTTAGGGAAACAAAGAGAGATTTAGGTGTGATTTCAGAATTTCAGGGGCCCTAAAACTGCATGATATTATTTTATTTTTAACCTTTACGTCTTTCCTTCTCAATGTTGATCTCATGAGCAGAAACTCAGCTTACAGTCTGGGTTTGACGTCGATGTCGGCATCCAAGGAAGTTTATCCTTAGATCTTGGAGGAACTCTTGAGTTCAGTCTATGGGACAGGTCGTCAACAACTATTGTATCAACTGGGTAGGCAATAGTTTATTTTATCCCCTCCAATTTTGAAACAGGCTTTGGTTGAACCCAGATCGGAGGGGGGTGCGTTCCTCCCCTCTGGCAAAGTTAATCTGATTTGACAGCACACCCCATGGACCAGTGACTGCCCAGCCCTCCGACAATTAAATTTAATGCACACCTGAACTCACTAATAAAATAGACACCTGTTATTAATATAATTAGACATGATGTTGTTTGATGTTTGATGTTGAATCAAAGAAAGAAAGATTTCTGGGATTTTTTAGATAACGGTTTATTTATGCTATTTATTAATTCTGGTTGTGATGCCAAGGATTCTCTGAAAAGTGAACTTAATCACTATACTTGCCGAGAACCCCATGGAGAGAAGAAAAGGAATGAAGTATCAGTTTTAGATGTGGGAGGAAAACCCTAGAAAATTATTCTAGTGGAAAACCCACACAGGAACTGAAAACCCAATCCACATAGTGCACCCTGCGGGATTTGAACCAGATTTCCTAGAATTGGAAGATGAGGAAAGATACCCCTACGCCAACCCGACTGCCCTGAATGATCTTTACAGCCAGTGTTTCTTTAATCTTGTTATAGGGGATCAATGGGGATTAAAGGCTCTACCCAAATCAACACGCCATTCATCAAAACTGGGATTAACTTCTCTGGCAAGGGAGCGACGAGGGTCAACTTTGTCACGTCAGTTCAATTCTCATCCCTGCCACCTTTGTCGTGCCTTCAGCTTATGACTGAACCTCTTATTTATATGTAAGTACAACTCGTTCCTCTTAGAAGTGTTGATAATTACTTTCAAACTTCTCTTTGTAAAAATGACCGAGTCACCTTAAATTGTTAATATATTTACAGCGAAACTCCTGAAATTAATTTTGTTTTACCACGGTTGTCTTTTCGCCAGAAATGAAGTAAAAAAATACGAGCAGCTTGAAAGAACGGAGAGGAAATACGAGTCTGAGGAGAGAAGACGTTTTAGGATCTTGGACCAATCCTTTAAGCTCTTTTATAGGAACACCCAGCCATGCCATGAGATGTTTGGCAAGGAAGAGGAAGAAGAAGAAGGGGGCTGGTGGTAGATTTATCAGCCAGGACTCTCTACAAAGTGTCCCTTTAGCCCTTTTTCTTTCTGTACCTTTTACAAATGATGGTCGACGGAGCATTCAAAGGTTGACAATTTCCTAGTCTTTGAGTTGTGAAGGAGCTATACATGAAATCAACTTCACAGTTAAGATGCAATCACCGCTGTATAAAATAGCAGTTGGCAAAGTGCCTTATAATCATTTGGGTGATACTCTTTTCTTTTAAAGGTATTATACCGGATTGGTAACGACAAAACCATCAATGTTTAATTTTAGTCTGAAAGCGTACTGATTATGAGTTCATACTAGAAACAGTTTTTTTCCTATTAAGTATTTCTTTCTGAAATGAAGTCACATTAGAGAAAACTGTGTCTGGAAACCTAAAAAAATTGCAACAGCTGATTTTGGTTTTTACAACCAAAATTAAGCACAATGTGTTTACATAACGAAAATTGTGCATGTTTTTTTACTATTTCTTCTGACTCACACAGCGGATTAAGCCTACATTTTCACAGGTTTATTATTTCATGTATATGGTTGAGCACACAAATATAAACAATGTCTGTGACTATTTGTCAGCTCTACCAATCCTGTATAATACCTTTAAAACATTGCATTTATATTGTGCTTTCGACAGTTTATTGAGCAAAACTGTGAAATCGGCTCCTGAAGAAACATTGCTCTTAAAAATTACTAATTTGACTCTTGTTGACAGTCGAAATTACTAAACCACCAAATCATGCCTTGATTTATTAATTAAGAAATAAACAAAAGTGTTTTTGTGAGTGAAATTGCATCATTCTTTGGAAAGAATTGAATTTTTGTTTCGGCATAATATCCAGTCTTCCATTTCCTTTTTGTAAATTTTGCATTTCACAAATGTTGTGCTTTTCGATGTGTTTTGTACTTAATTTTGATTTTTGATATTATGTGGCTGTTTTTGATGAGCCTAATTTTGTTAAATAACAAATGACATGTTTCTCCACTTTATGTCGTTTTATACTTCTTTGCCATGTCTAAATTTGAAAAACCTCAATAACCTACAAAAGTATTAAAAGATTATTATTAGTATTTTATAAATTCCAATCCTAAAATAACAGAGGTATGAATTATTCAACCTTAATTTAAAAACGGAGAAATATTTGTTTTAAGACAACATCTTTAAGCTATGCTACCAATGCAAGTCTCTTAGTATTTTAGATACAATAACTTTATTTGATTAAATTATGTTAAGGGCACTGGACACGTTTGGTAATTACTCAAATATAATATGAGCATAAAAACTGACTTGGTAACGAGCAACAGAGAGCTGTTGATAGTATAAAACATTGTAAGAAACGACTCCCTCTGAAGTAACGTAGTTTTTGAGAAAGAGGTAATTTATCAATAAAATATTTGAATCTGAGATAGACTTTAGGCCTGAAGCCTTTCTCAGTCATCTGAAAGCACAGAAATTTGTGCAACAAGGATGTTTTTTCTTTCATTATTTCCTTGCTACTTTGATGACTAATTGAGCCAAAATTTCACAGGGTTGTTTTTTTATGCATATGTTGGGATAAACCAAGTGAGAATACTGGTCATTGACAATTACCAAACGTGTCCAGTGCCTTTAACTATGGTTTATTTTTAGTCACATGACCTTTGTGCCGAAGATGTATTGAAACTTTCTAACTCTAGAAAATAAATGATCAATTCTTTAAGATATTATTAATTGTGCAGAATGTTGATTTAAAGATATGTACTATTATTACCCCCTCCCCCATTTGGGGTTGGGTTGTAAATTCAAGACCAATAAAAAGGTTTTAAAAATCCATTTTATGTTAGGTATGAATTGGAATGAATAACAATTTCTATAAACTGGTGTTTAAATTTTAACCTACTGTTATTTTCTGGACAGCTTACACGGAGTGAAAAGTCTGCATACTTGGTTCAGTGAGTGAACTGGTTGAATGTTTCTTTTTCAGATAATTGACATGTGCTTGACGAATGGGGGCGCTTCTCTGACGTCAGAAAGGGAAGACAATGTCGTTTTTGTTGTGTGTGTTCGTTATTATACACTAAGATAATCAACGACCACCACACGATAGCATACATATTGGTGGGGTTTTTTAAGATACCGTACCCTATGTCACAAGACTCCACGATTTTTTTTTCCCGAACTCACTCCGGAATTGCTGACAATTTTGTGTACATTTAAAGTAACTTGAGGCAGACCTACAACATTTTGTATTCGTTAGAAAATTGAAACCCGAATCTGTACAGTTTTTCGCTTACACCCCAGACTGAGTTTCTGGATGAAGTTGGAGCGACATAACATTTTGAAATCTAAGTCACGTTTTAACCATAAATGTATAAAATATGCTTTTCTTCTCAAGTATAGGAACTATTATTAGAATCACAGCCGGCGGGAAAACTCTGGTTGATTCGGACTGTACAACTAGGGTATTTTTGACGGGGAATCTACAGAAATTACGCGACGTGCGTTGCTTTTCCTTACGGCAACGCGTAAGTGTTTTGTGTTCAAGCTTAGCTTTTCTTCCAAGAACCGGTACTGTTATAATTTCCAAATCGGATTACGCACGCTACTAGGCCTGCAGAAAGAAATACTATGGTAAGGCTGACATTGCTAAACATGAAAGTAAATCACATGGCATGTCCGCCCTACAGTTTTTTTTTCTGATGAGAGAGGCTACAGGACATTCGTGCACGATAAGAAATAAGAAGATTACTCGCTGGAAACATGATGTGAAGTTAAAGGCACTGTGCACGTTTGGTAATGACTCAAAACAAATATTAGCATAAAAACTTACTTGGTAACAAGCAACGGAGAGCTGTTGGTAGTATAAAACATCGCAGGAAACGACTCCCTCTGAAGTAACGTAGTTTTTGAGAAAAGAGGTATTTTTTGAGTTTTTTCGGTATCTGTATCTGACAACACCCATGGTTTTTGCAAAAAAAACCGTCGTAAATACAATGAAAAAGTGAGGAATACTCTCTTTTAAAATTTGTTAGGCTTTATCTTCCGGAGTTAAAGGCATGCAACGGACACCATGAGGGACCCCACACCCCCCTAGATCGTCAACTCTCGGACTTCAACTTCCCAGGCACCCTCCTTTTTGTACCGCGTAAAATTGTCGAGATTACAATTTATAAGGAATAATCAATAATAAACCACAAGGGAAACATGACTGGGTAAATTTTTGATATTTTTTAGATTGAACAAAGATATTTGATGAGAGCGGGATTTGAACCTGCCTCCGGACCAGCGTGCCTAATAGTGGCATTCTCCCTATTTTGTCAATATCCTTTTTCAGTTGTGCAGGAATAATCAAAATCTATCAAAAGTGTATGCATTATGCTAAATTGTGGAAAGCCTAGTTATCAAGTGTGCGACCGAACGGCCGAGTGTATGAAAATTCCTTCCCAAAACGCACAAAGAAATAAAAAAGATTCCGGATTATCTTAGGATGAAAAGCTCGCACGTCCGTTTGAACGTAACAGGTTGTTTTTCCCATTGGTGACATCTTTACTCTAGTTTATACACAAAGCCTTCCGGTAGATCTTTCTTCCCCGCTGAAGGGTAGATGATGTTTTCTGGATCCGGCATGTAAAGCTCATTATCCACCTTCTGGAAACAGTCCGGGTACTTGAACTCCTTGAGTTGTGCCAGGAAGGTCTTGGCCGGCTCAGAGTCCACCCCAGCCCCAGTCAGCTCGGATCTGAGGACGTAGAGCAACCCGGGACGCTCGGTAAACTTCTTATACAGACCGCAGTTAGAGATGCCGAGCTCTTTGGGAGCATTCTTGAGGATGAAGTTGGTTCCTGAAGATTCCTTCCAATCCTTCTCAAATGTCTCCTGGAGTTTGGTATCCTTCTCGTCGGCTACCTGTAAGTTTTATCACGAACAAGAGTAACATTAATAGCACCATCAACATCTTTGACAAAATGAGAACTGTAACTGTTACAAACAAAACTATATGCTACCCTATATATAATATTTCGTCTATGAAATTTTTGAACGAATATAAGATGTAGTTAAACCCTACCTTAAAAGCTGTCACGAGAAAGATGTTTTTATCATCTTTGGGAAGCCAAGGGCCTAGTGGCTTACCGGTGGTAGTCTCGATCTCCTTGTATCCACCTGTTTCGTCAAACGGAGGAGGGGTGTCAGATTTTAGTGTATATTAATATTCAATACTCGAGAAATTATTTATGATTCGACAAAATGTAACAATATTTGTTTTGTCATGCTTCAAGACTCCCTACCAACTCGTGTGCCATGTATTGTTTTTTTGTTTGTTTTTAAAGTTTGTTTTATGAGAGATCGCATAACATCACAAGGCCGGAAGGCAACTTCCAAGGTGAGGGCTACACTCAACTGAATTGGGCTATCAACCCAAATCAACATTCACCAGGGGCACGTTGCCACATGCTCCTGGGGTTGAAACAGGGTTACCCCCTTCACAGTCCGTATAAGGATGTAGGAATGGGTATCATCCACTAGGAGCCTGGCTGGTAGAGCAGAATGCAATACCTTCCCAACTTGGTTGATTGGAAGCATGTATCTGCAGCGTGGTTCGGACTTTAAATGGGCCTCGTTTTTTACGACTTACCCGGGTAGGCTAGCGATGTGCCCGGGCCACCACGTCCTTGTTTCATGACTTCCATCCATTCCGCTGTTGGTTTGCTTTGCCCGAAAGCTGCAAAGCTTGTTCCATCAAATGCCGCATGATTCACGTATGGAAAGGTGGCTGTTGGTTACAACAAGATTTAAGTTATGAAAATTTGCAAATTTACATTCGGCATAATTGCCCTGATCGAGACGCAGGTTTGTCGTTATGTTTGTTATTACCATTATTAGTAACAGTATTATTATATATTTCTGGTAATGAAACCACGATGCCTCATAAGTGAGCTTAAGTATACTGTAGCTCACAAGCCTGATGAAACCTAGGGTGACCAGAAACACCGGGGTTAACCCTCTTCCACGATAAGTGTTCTGGGTTCTTTTACGTGTACTACCGGTACCAATCCTAGTACATGGGACCTACGGCTTCATGTCCCATCCGAAGGACAAAGCAATTATGGTAGATAAGACAAAACAGAAGAACAAACAAACACATTAAAAACGAAAAAACAATCATTCCAACACCCCAAACAAAGAAAACATACAAATAAACCTAATTTGAAACTCCGATTTCCCGAATGAGTAAAACAGTTTCATAATGTTTTATGATTGTCATAAATCCAAGAAATACTATGTTAAAAAGCATACACGTTTGGTAATGACTCTGATAATTAATGGTATTAAAAACTTACTTGGTAAGAAGTACAGTATCTTTGGATAGTATAATGCATTTTGAGAAACTTTTCACTTCGAAGTTCTGCGGCTATGGAAAAATATATCACCTTTTATCCCCAAAACATTTAAATCTGAGTAGCGTTCGCGTAACGCTTCTCAGAGTGTGTATTCCAATGCAGCTTATTCTTCCTGCGTGGACATAACCGCTCCAGATTTTCGGCAATATCTCAAAAACGCTACCACCTGGAGCGTTATGTTCACGCAGGAAGAATATCTGCAATTGGAATACACAATCTGAGAAACGTAGTGCAATAACGCTTCTTATATAGTTTCAAATTTTGGGGGATAAAAAGTGATATCTTTTTCCATAACCGCAGTAGGCCTACTTCGAAGTGAAAAGTTTCTCAAAATGCATTACACTATCCAAAGCTGCTGTACTTCTTTAGCAAGTAAGTTTTTATCGCCATTAATTTTCAGAGTCATTACCAAACGTACAGACCCTTTAAAGGTCACGAGATGTCAACTATGATAATATCCACAGACGAGACACGCTCACTGAGGTTAGCATTTTGCAGTTGTATTTTAAACAGTACCCTGGTACTCAGGTAGACCAGAACATGGAAGGGACAATGCAGTCAATCCGTGCGTATGAGATACACGTACATAATGGTTTGGGTAGGCTATATGTAGCTTTTCCTAGTTCAAACACCCTCTACGTTTACCTTTTGGGTTGAGGTTGCGATGCAGCTGAGTCACTATATAGTCGTCGTTCTTCCTCACTTCGTTGGCGGCGAACGTCCAATAATCTACGAAAGACGAAAAACGAGAGGCGTAGCCGCCGGTCTTCTCGAAGAAATTCCAAATGTAAAACAGATTTGTCTTGTTGGCGGCCATTTTGAATATCAATGATCGCTGTAGTGTCGGTTCTGCTCTAGCAGTTATAACAATCTTTCCACCAGAGGCGGTCGCCGGGGCCCGTTAGATCAGCGTGCAAACATCTGTCTGTAGAATTGCGTCAGTTTGTAAACAATGTACTCCAAACATACCGTGATATTATTATGTTGAGCGATCGATCATGCATGAGGCATGTAAGCATTGTGGCATATAGGCCTATACACTCTCTAAAAGATGCAGTGCACAAATTGTGTACTTTTTAATTTTTATTTGTTTAGAGTAAAATGAAACTTGGTTGAATATTGTTTAAAGGAACGTTACAGAACTGGTGATTAAAATTTTCTTTAAGATCACAGATTTACATAAAACTTACACGGTCTAATGATGATAGTAGAAAACATCCCTAGAAATATTACTGTCTGAAATGCCATATTTGATGAGAAATAAATAAAACTAATTTCCGATTGGAGTTTATCGCTCATGAGCGTTTTATTCATGCATTGTATAACACATGTTAATGTGTAATCGGTTGTTCACTATTTTCTCGTGACCCAGATGGCCGATCGATCTCAAACTTCTACAGGTTTGTCAGTTTATGTATATGGTGGATTATAAAGTGCTTACACTGTTTTGTTAGCAAAAAACCAATTCTGTAATGTTCCTTTAATATTTATTATTATTTCATTTTAAAAACTGCTATATTTAAAATTAGTCCACGATCGGTAGACGTCGCTATCAACAATCAAAATAAGGTTTTTTTTATTAGTAGGGATCATCGGATAATGTTAATTTCATATTGTATTCACAATGAGTTTCCAAAATCATGAATATTCATCATGAACATTGCACGATGCGGTAACAAATACACCTTTGAAATCAATGTGACTTTCATTAGTTTTTATATTTATTCTACTTATGAAAATAAAATACCCATTCACACTTTGGCACAAAGGACAAAAACCATTTTCTCATTTATTTATTTATTTTATTTTATTATTATTTTTGTTCTTCCATTTTTATTTTGTTTATCTCTCCCTCACTTTTTCAAGTTGTGCATCACTTTTGTTAGATAGGCCTATGGCTTGATTTAAATGTGAATTTAAAGCGCGCAGAAAACATCAGTAATAGTCAAAGACCAGTATCCGATCTTTATCTGACCCAAAACAATGATATTAAAAACGTGTGAAAATTTAGTGGAAAACCTGTAAAATAGTGAGAAAAACAAAACAAAACAAATGTATATGTTTTCAACGTTTGGACTCGCGAGATCAAAAGCAATTGTCTTACTAAAAAGTTCTCATTAGAGTATTGTTCATTATTAACCATCGCTAGAGAAGTGTTTCGGTCAAAAGTCGAGGGAATTTTGAGACCTCGTAAATCATTCATTGCTGCAATCAGAATAAGCCTAAAAACCTTTGTTTGTGGTGTTATTTTCTCGTGGGCATTTCACAGGCATAACCAGGGGGCACGACCCCCCCCCATTGATATCAGTGGCCCCCGGGTGCCCCCACCCCCACTCCCCCCCCCCCCCATTTGAAATCTGGACTTTGGGAATTGGAAGTTTCATAGTAAAATGTTACATTTTTTACGCATTAATACAATTATGTTTATGTTATAAGTTCGAACTATTTTTCCATTGACATGCAGACAATTTATTTGTTTTTACACTAACGCCAGATTATCTTATGATAAAAGTAACTTGCATAAAAGGCGCTGTAAATGGGCTTGTTTAAGAAAAAGGCAAACGGAAACTTGGCCAGAAGTGCCCCCAGAAAAAATAGTGCACTTCTTGTGCCCCCACCTTTACCCTATAAGTTACGGCGATGATAGCAATGAATTTAATTCTCTTTAAAAAAACAATAACGTGCTTCCCCTTTAAAAAAGTATTATCAGATTGCCAAGGACAAACATAAACCTTTTGAAATATTTGTTTTCTTTATCATAATGATAACTGGGTGTAAATTTCAATACTATATAACACATAAAGACTTCTGTCACTAATATTAAAAATGAAAATGACTACGCTTACTTGAAAAAAATAGCAAGTATTTGAAAATATAGGTCTATGACCGTCTCTGTTATTTTTTGAAAACTGATCCGGTTTAGAGCCGGGCTACAAGTAAATTATACCGGTTTTCTTACAACACCGTTCGCTATTAAACATTTCATTTAAA
Organism: Plazaster borealis; assembly: GCA_021014325.1. Lineage (NCBI taxonomy): Eukaryota > Metazoa > Echinodermata > Asteroidea > Forcipulatida > Labidiasteridae > Plazaster > Plazaster borealis. The sequence goes on from CM037468.1 coordinate 1,781,110, forward strand.
GTTATTCAGCGTCGTATATAACGATATATATACAATGAGAATAAACCTTATGCATTGACGTCATCATAACACGCCGCCATTTTAGAGGTAAGACGATGCTGAAACGAAGGAAAAAGCACATCTATGTATTGGCCAATCAACAACCTTCTGTTAACCTCCAACTGAGGTCGCGCCACTCAAATTAATGACGTCATACGTATAAGGTCTATTTGTCTACAAATTTTAATTTGCTGATGTACTTCCTTTCTGAGGTAGGCTATTTGTACCAGCTGATTCCTGATTCCTGCTGCATTTCTATGCCAAGCTTTTTATGGCTTCCATGCGAATCCTGCCGGAAGGTCCTTCTTCCCACTCTCAGGAAAATGAATATTTCCTGGGTCGGGCTTAAAGATATATTTTCCACCTTCTCGAAGTAGTCCGGATACTTGAACTCCTTGAGTTGTGCCAGGAAGGTCTTGGCCGGCTCAGAGTCCACCCCAGCCCCGGTCAGCTCGGATCTGAGGACGTAGAACAACCCGGGACGCTCGGTAAACTTCTTATACAGGCCGCAGTGAGAGATGCCGAGCTCCTTGGGAGCATTCTTGAGGATAAAGTTGGTTCCTGAAGATTCCTTCCAATCCTTCTCAAATGCCTCCTGAAGTTTGGTATCCTTCTCGTCACCTGCCTAAAGAAGAAAGTTATCGTGGGGTATACACTTCCTCGTCTCGATTTGGATATACCATGATTTGAACAACACTGAAATAACAAATTGGCTCTCTTCAAGTTAAAATTAAAACTTTAAATTTAGTGTTCGCGTAAGTTGAAACAACGCTGGCAGCCGGACAAAAGTCCACAAGACTGAAAAGCTTGTGATCCAATTCGCCATCAACCACGACGTTTGATTCCCCCAAGTGTCACTAAAGCATGTAAGCACAAAAACTTTCTAAGCACAGAAAACTCCTGCTTAAAAAAAAAACGGGTTACCAGCCAACATTCCATACTGTTAACATTGCTGTGACTGGTACCCCACTCGTTTCTTGCTTGAGCAGAATTGTCTGCTAAACAGCTTTATGAAACTGGGCCCTGTTCGTAAGTGTGACGTAATTTAACTGTAAGCCACGCCCACTTTACACAAACTGGCTCCAACGATTACCAGAAGCCCATAAGGAACTGCATTGAGATAGTTTTGAGAATTTATGCAAGAAAAGTTTAATAATTGGGCTTACCTTTTACGTTATGTTATTCAAAGACTCGAGGTCTTCTCAGAACTAAAAATGTATTTCATAAGAAATACCTTTTTACGATGAAATGGGAAATTTTCGGGAAAATCGCACACAAAAGTATGCCAGCTTTGGAGCCGGAAGTATAGCGAACTTTGGTTGTGCACGAAAGAGGTTTGAACATATCTAAAGGGAGAAAAACACCATAAATTTGGTCCCCGCTTGTATTATTCGGGGACTCACATACCTGGATGCATAATAGTCGATCCGACGGCTGATTTACGTGCGTCATCCCAGGTTTTAGATGGCTTATTGCCAAACCCTTCAAAGTCTCTCCCGTCAAAGGCAGCATGGTTCACGTAGGGGTATGCTCCTGTTGGTTATGAAAGATGGAAAATACAGCTAGAACATACGAAAGGCAGAGGTAGAACATACGAACAACATTTAGTAAACTCGGTAATTTTCATGATCCAGGGTAGCCCATTCCCATGATCCAGGGTAACTCATTCCCATAATCCAGGGTAGATCATTCCCATGATGAAGGGTAGCTCATTCCCATGATCCAGTGTAGCTCATTCCCATTGATCCAGGGTAGCTCATTCCCACTGATCCAGGGTTTAGCTCAATCCCATGATCTAGGGTAGCTCATTCCCATTGAACAAGGGTAGCTCATTCCCATAATTCAGGGTAGCTCATTCCCATTGAACCAGGGTAGCTCATTCCCATGATGAAGGGTAGCTCATTCCCATGATCCAGGGTAGCTCATTCCCATTGATCCAGGGTAGCCCATTTCCATAATCCAGGGTAGCTCGTTCCCATGATCCAGGGTAGCTCATTATGATACAGGGTAGGCCATTCCCATGATCAAGGGTAGCCCATTCCCATAATCCAGGGTAGCTCATTCCCATGGTCCAGGGTAGCTCGTTCCCATGATCCATGGGTAGCTCATTCCCATTGAATAAGGGTAGCTCATTCCCACTGATCAAGGGTAGCTCATTCCCATGATCCAGGGTAGCTGATTCCCATTGAACAAGGGTAGCTCATTCCCACTGATCAAGGATAGCTCATTCCCATGATCCAGGGTAGCTCATTCCCATGATCCAGGGTAGCTATTCCCACTGATCCAGGATAGCTCATTCCCATAATCCAGGGTAGCCCATTCCCATAATCCAGGGTAGCTCATTCCCATGATTAAGAGCTCATTCCCATGATCCAGGGTAGCTCATTCCCATTGATCCAGGGTAGCCCATTTTCATAATCCAGGGTAGCTCGTTCCCATGATCCAGGGTAGCTCATTCCCATTGAATAAGGGTAGCTCATTCCCATGATCCAGGGTAGCTCATTCTGATTGAACAAGGGTAGCTCATCCCATGATCCAGGGTAGCTCATCCCATGATCCAGGGTAGCTCAATCCCATGATCCAGGGTAGCTCAATCCCATCATCCATGGTAGCCCATTCCCATTATCCAGTGTATAGCTCATTCCCAAGGAACCAGGGTAGCCCATTCCCACTTATCCAGAATAGCTCGTTCCCATGCATCCTGCGTACTTGTTTCCCTGGGTTTATCTCACCCACTTTTTCCCTACGGCCCTAAGTCCCTTCAACATACTGAGAACATACTGTATGCTTACCAATCATAGCTTAACACATTCAGGTGTTGACTTTCCATTGAGTGGAAATGTTGGTGGATATGTGAGGGTCTCTAGGGAGACCAGGGGTTAGGGTCTCCAGGGGGACATTGATTGTCTGTATAATGTTCTGTATTATTATCGCCGTAAAACTTGTACTTTTTAACACCCTTCTGACGTGAAACACTAGCTTAGTTTGCAGGGATCACGTAAAACAAATAACCACTGAAACTTTGGAGTCGTAATGACTTACCCTTGGGATTCAAGTTTCGGTGTAGCTGAGTAGACAGAAACTGCGGGTTCTGTCTCACGTACAGTACAGTCTGCGTCCACATCTCAACGAAGGATTTAAACGGCGGGCACAGGGCAGGCTTCTCGATGAAATTCCAAATGAAGGACAGCCCGTTTTTCGCCATTTTGTTGTGTTATAGTAGTTTTGCTTGCGGTGGCTTGTTGCTCTATACAATATCTGCCAAAGGCCTACTCTTTGAACCTAAAGGTACTTAACTCACTGTTATAATTTTGACCTGTATGTAACACGCACTCACTTTCCTTCAACACCCACTGATGATGTGTTTCTTACATTCTGGTGCAGCTCGTGAAGTGTTGAACAAAAACAAATCTGTACAACTGCGTTGTAAGTTTGTGTATGTGACTGCCGTGGATGAAGAGAGTGGAAGGTGATATATGAAGTCCAACGTCGAATCTCTGTAAACACAACCCATAATACACGAAAATGGATACAAATCCGAGTATTGAAGAAAGGGAGTGTAAAATAGAGAAACTTTTTTCTATATCTGTATGTTGAATGTTGGAAGGCAGACAATTTTGGAGACCGCCAACGAAAACAAAGGTGTACCCGGTATACCTATTTAGATTAGATTGTTACCTTGCAAGCATCAATTAACAGGGGCAAGAAATCCCATTTTAAGGCACCCTTGATACCCAGCAACATTGTTTAAAAACTCCCAGGTCAGAATTGACCTGATTTCGGTTTCGTGGGGTGCCCGACCCAATTCCGGTTCAGCAGTACCCAGGGCTAGATGCCGCACCGTACCGTATACCTTGGTGCCTTAAAACTACTGTGTTGGGCACTTCGAAAGACAGAAATAGTCTGTATAGGGGGACAACCAGTGTCTGTCCACCGGAACCACAGCGGGCCCGTATCAGCAAGCGGGAGACACCACTCATTTCTTAGCAATTAAGATTGATACAAATAATAAAATCAATCTTAATTCTTTGTGAAATCGGCCCCTTGTTTCTCACCAATTAACTAGAGTTTCGGTGGCTTCCACCAGTTTTTAAACAAGTTTTCAAGAAGTCGAGAACTCGACCATCAGTGACTATGACGGCCCGTCAGTTCAATCATTTATGAATATGCTCTTTTCAAGGATTTTAACACAGCACAGTTCCCAGCATGTTTACTCACCTAAGCCAGACGGCGGCTCGTAAAGTGTTTTTTTAGGTCATGGAAGTTCAATATACATTATTATGTTCATAACTGCAAAAAACGTCCAGTCATTGCAGATACCTTATACACGGACCATTGTGCTCAAAACGCCGGAAAGTCACGTAGACCATAGGCCAAGGGTCCAGGGACCAATTTCAAGGTTCTACATTGCCTTCTGATTGGGCGCTTTTGGGCTATAAAAGAGTTTGTTATGAAATGAATATGGTTGGAAAGATATTTTAAAGGTAGGATATAACGATTTACACAAATACACCGTGAAATTGTGTGGTTCTTGTGTAATGTTTCATGACAGAACACGGTCCGCTATTTTGTAGAACCAAATTTTTGACTCCACAAAATGGCGAACCGTATGTTCCGCTGGAGTAATTCCAAACAGAATTTTTTTGATTACACTAATTAGTATGAACGGCGTAGCCTATCACTAGACTTGCCATTTTGTGTTTCTATCATGATACTCCACTGTACCAATGATATACAAAGCGCTAGAGCACAGTTCCCCCCCCCCGGGCTCCCCCTTCAATGTTTCCATCCATCTACACACTATTTTCCTCTTGAACAGAAGTGAGTATTGGTACCCCCCCCCCCCCACCCCTCCTCGCAAAAGGAGAGGTTTTTTTACATAGTTCGGGTTCGAGCTGTGCCAGGTTCAGTTCCCCAAGGTGAAGCCGAGGGTGCCCATTTGAAACTCATGGACCCCCAACCTCGTCCCCATGGTTTACTTTATTTCCAACCATGTTTACAATAGTAAACCCTGGGAGGGAAACTCCTTACTTGGACCCTGATTGGACAACGACTGGTGTACACAAAGTCTAAACGTAAACATGTTAAGTTGTACTCATTCAGTATTCACCATGTTCACAGCCAGACTATTCTAATTTGCATACGTATCCAAACATTTTGGATATGCAAATGATCCAATACCAGGGTGAGAGAGCGGTCAACCTCGTACTGCTCGACACACCTTGGGGATGAGGTTGCATGGACTCCATGGTAAAGAGGTCGGTCTCGAGGCCGACTTTGGACGGCCTTGACCTCGGCCTCTGCCTCGCTATATGACTCAGGTTTATTGGCCTCGACATCTTCTGGACTCGAAGAATAAGCCGAGGCCGGTTCGAGGCCGCCAGTTTTTACTCAAATTTCCCACCATTTACTTATCCCCAAAAATATTATCGTGACAAAGTACAATTACTGAAGCGGACCTGAGGTTTCGCAGACCGAAACCGGGCATACTTTATGCGCGAAAGACGCACCTCATGTGTGCAACCGGACGCCACATCGGGCAAGGCTACCCCCAGATGCTGGAGACCCTTGTTTTTTAAAAGTAATTAACATGTACTTTAAAGGGATTGTATACGTTTGGTAATTGGAACCCATTGGGGTTTTTTCTCAATCCTATATAGTTGTAGATATATACCATAAAACTATCCTGTAAAAATTTCATTGGTGGTGGTAGCGTTTTTAAGATATATTGCCGAAAATCTGGAGCGGTTATGTCAACGCAAGAAGAATAATCTGCAATTGGAATACACAATCTGAGAAACGTTTCTGACAGAAACGCATCTCAGATTCAAATTCTTTTGGATAAAAACTGATATATTTTTCTATAACCACAATATAATTCAAAGCGAAATGTGTCTCAAAATGCTTCATACTAGAAGTTGCTGTACTTCTTACCAAGTAAGTTTGTATTGCCATTAATTTTATGAGTTATTACCAAACGTATAGAGACCCTTTAAGAAGTGTAAGATACATCATACATTCTATGATATCAAAATGTTAACATTGTGCTTGTAGGCAGTTTGTCACACCTGTTTGCTAGTTGTGGCATTGACTGAGGTACATTTTACATTCATCCTTATTAAAATGCACGAATACATAGGAAATTTCCAGCAACAGCCATTACTGCCAGATATTTCCTTTGTATTGTGGAAATTTTAATGAAGCTGTATTCTGGACACCTCAATCCACAAGCCACAACGAAACAGATATAGATTTCACAAATGCAGCAGTCAGGAAAGTAAAAGCATTTGCTTTGATATAATAAGACCGTTTAAAAATATCACCTTTGTGTAAAGGTTTTGGGGTTGTTTTTTGTGTGTTTTTTTGTGTTTTTTTTTTGGGGGGGTGGGTATGATGCATGTGGACTCGACTACAACACTGGTGACAGTATTAATATGCACAATGCACAGTTGCCAAAAACAATTTAAGTTGCCCGTAAAGATGGCTGACGTCACCCTGTGTCGTCTCAGCTTTATTAAAGAAACCTCGTACATTAAATATGTTTGTCATAATTTGACAAGCTCGCTGACTAGCAAGTTCATAATCAATCTGCTAGAGAAATATTTCCCCCTGAAATACTGTCACAGCGCACTGCAAAAACTGGGGTGTTAAAATTGACACCATGGGTGTTGTCACATATACAAACAAGAATAAAACTAACACTAATTTCTGCCAACGCAATTACATTGGTGTTATTTTAACACCATATGGTGTTAATTTTGATTCTTTCTTGGGTATCTATATTTGACAACACCCATAGTGTCAATTTTAACACCCCATTTTTTGCAGAGGATCTAGCCTTTTTGAGATTATGGTGGACACTATAGGAGTGCACTGTAGGAGTTGGGTGTACAGACAAATTTACCCAAACCTAATAGTGTCATAGTAGTGTGTCCGCCATATCTCAGAATGGCTCATAGCGTTTGAACTGTCAGAGTCGAGGGAATGGCGTCTGTAGACCCCACAGATCATCGTTGCTTATTTTGATTGTAACAATCGAAATAAGCCTGCTATAAACCGGTTTTTGTTTGTTATTTTCTCTTAAAACACGACCACCAAACTCGACGAGATGCTCACAGATTGGTTCGATACGGTTGCACTGCAAAATCTGGGGTGTCATAGATATCCAAGAGAGAATCAAAATTAACACCATAGAGTGTTAAAATAACACCAAAGTAAGTGTTGGCAGATAATAGTGTTATTTTAATACCCTACGGTGTATCTTTTGATATTTTTCTAGTAACTATATGTGACAAAACCCATGGTGTCAATTTTAACACCTCCGTTTTTACAGTGTGGATTGTGTGTTGCGAGTGAACCCTAGAGGATGCGAATGAATTTACTCTTGTAAAAAGCAATGTTGAACTTTCCCTTTGGGAAATCATTATCAGTAAATGCAAAGCAAACAATAAGACTATGCAGACAAAAACAAATTACTAAATCTAGAGTTCAGACCATTAAACCGTTTGTTTTTTCTCAATATCGCAACAGTGAGTTGATTTAAATAATATCAATAATCTAAAAAAAAATATAATTAACTATAACTACGGTTAAAAATAGCTTTTTTAATGATGTGTTTATCTCTGGTCAATAATTTGAAAGCGCCTGGTTTAAAACTGCGATAATAAAATTACCCTTACACCATACAGTCGCTACACAATTTCATTTAAAGTTGTATCGAAAGTGGTATACAATTTCATAGGTAGGAATTGTTTTATAAATTTAATTTTGCTAATGATATAATTATTTCTCTCTAAAAGAACCTAGTAGGCCTACGCAGAATAATTTTTTTATTATGACCATAATGGTTTGTTTCTGAACCCTGCTGTGTTTCTAGCCAAGCCTACGGCTTCCATGTGAAACCTGCCGGAACCTCCCTCATCCCACTCTCAGAAAAATGAATGTTTTCTTGGTCCGGCTTGAAGAGATCTGTGTCCACCTTCTCGAAGTAGTCCGGGTACTTGAACTCCTTGAGTTGTGCCAGGAAGGTCTTGGCCGGCTCAGAGTCCACCCCAGCCCCGGTCAGCTCGGTTCTGAGGACGTAGAGCAACCCGGGACGCTGGGTAAACTTCTTATACAGGCCGCAGTGAGAGATGCCGAGCTCCTTGGGAGCATTCTTGAGGATGAAGTTGGTTCCTGAAGATTCCTTCCAATCCTTCTCAAATGCCTCCTGGAGTTTGGTATCCTTCTCGTCACTTGCCTAAAGAGTGTAAATAAATGTTTTTGATTTTAAGAATATTGTGGGATAAGCTGTTTTCTTTTCTGATTTGGATATGCCGTGATATGCAGAACAAAAGAGCAAACTCTCACGACCGTTTGACGGACACCTTTGTCATCTCACGAAGTCAACATTTAAAAACAATAATAATTAAAGGCACCGTACACGTTTGGTAATTACTCAAAATATATATCAGCATAAAAACTGACTTGGTAACGAGCAACAGAGAGCTGTTGATAGTATAAAACATTGTGAGAAACGACTCCCTCTGAAATAACGTAGTTTTTGAGAAAGAGGTAATTTCTCACTAAAATAATAAAAGACTTCTTGCAAGAAGCCTTTTATTCCTCTCTGAAAGCACACAAATTTGTACAACGAGGGGGTTTTTTCTTTCATCATTTTCTTGCAACTTCGATGACCAATTGAGCCCAAATTTTCACAGGCTTGTTATTTTATGCATTATGTTGGGATACACCAAGTGAGAACACTGGTCTTTGACAATTTCCAAACGTGTTTAGTGCATTTAAAGAGAGAGAGAGGAAGCTAAATTACCTCGTTGGGAAGGATATATTAAATCCCGCTATCTACTTTTCAATAAACGAACCAACCAAATTTCATCAAATTAGTTGAAACAACTCTGGCAACAGGACAATATTGTAAAAGACCGTAAATCTTATTTTACCCTTGATTTTGTTAAAAAGATACATCTGTAATCGAGTATCAGCTACGTCACCAAAGTGGATTTTGTTTTTGTTTAATTAGTGCTTACCTTAAATGCAGTCACAATGAACGTGGTCTTATCATCCTTGGGTAACCATGGCCCAAGAGGCTTCCCAGTGGTTGTCCCAAACTCAGTATAACCACCTGCAAGTTTTACAAATCGTCAAGGAAAAACCTAAGCATACAAGATCTTTAAGCAATGGTCGGAAATTCACAGACAATAAGCGTAAAATTCGTCGCTGTTTTTACGAAGCAACTATTAAGCCCCGCAGCTATGATTTTTAGAAAATCACGTTTAAAGTTAAAATAGACATTTATTGTTTTGGACACTACTTACGAGTTTTTTTTTTTAAAGTTTACTGTCAAACAAAAGCTGAATACAGAACTTCAGCATTTTTTCAATTCTGCGACGGTTTTGATGAGTAATATTGGGCAGATGGACGGGGAGGGGTTGCGTTTAGAAATTATTGTCTGGGAACTATACGTACCCGGGTGAGCAATAGTATCTCCTGTAGTGGCTTTAAGGACTTCAAACCAGGCTGGAGTTGGCTTGCCGAACCCTTCAAAGTCTGTCCCGTCAAAGGCAGCGTGGTTCACGTAGGGGAATGCTCCTGGTGTTTAGAATATCAAGTACAATTAGAAGGTGATGCGGAAAGATGAGGTAAACTTCACACTGGTCCAGGGTAGCCCTCTCCCATGATTCTGGGTTTAATACTTACTCCCATGATTCGGGGTAAATTATTCCAAGGATGCAGGGTTACTTATTCCCATGATTCAGGTTACCCGGTACTTATTCCCATGATTCAGGTTACCCGGTACTTATTCCCATGATTCAGGTTACCCGGTACTTATTCCCATGATTCAGGGTTACCCGGTACTTATTCCCATGATTCAGGTTACCCGGTACTTGTTCCCATGATTCAGGTTACCCGGTACTTGTTCCCATGATTCAGGTTACCCGGTACTTATTCCCATGATTCAGGTTACCCGGTACTTGTTCCCATGATTCAGGTTACCCGGTACTTGTTCCCATGATTCATGGTGGTTACTTATTCCCATGATTCAGGTTACCCGGTACTTATTCCCATGATTCAGGTTACCCGGTACTTATTCCCATGATTCAGGTTACCCGGTACTTATTCCCATGATTCAGGTTACCCGGTACTTGTTCCCATGATTCATGGTGGTTACTTATTCCCATGATTCAGGTTACCCGGTACTTATTCCCATGATTCAGGTTACCCGGTACTTATTCCCGTGATTCAGGTTCCCCGGTACTTATTCCCGTGATTCAGGTTACCCGGTACTTATTCCCATGATTCAGGTTACCCGGTACTTATTCCCATGATTCAGGTTACCCGGTACTTGTTCCCATGATTCAGGGTTACCCGGTACTTATTCCCATGATTCAGGTTACCCGGTACTTATTCCCATGATTCAGGTTACCCGGTACTTATTCCCATGATTCAGGTTACCCGGTACTTATTCTCATGATTCAGGTTACCCGGTACTTGTTCCCATGATTCAGGTTACCCGGTACTTATTCCCATGATTCAGGTTACCCGGTACTTATTCCCATGATTCAGGTTACCCGGTACTTATTCCCATGATTCAGGTTACCCGGTACTTATTCCCATGATTCAGGTTCCCCGGTACTTATTCCCATGATTCATGGTGGTTACTTATTCCCTTGATCCAGGGTTACTTATTCCCATGATTCATGGTGGTTACTTATTCCCATGATCCAGGGTTACTTATTCCCTTGATTCAGGTTCCCCGGTACTTATTCCCATGATTCATGGTGGTTATTTATCCCCTTGATCCAGGGTTACTTATTCCCATGATTCATGGTGGTTACTTATTCCCATGATCCAGGGTTACTTATTCCCTTGATCCAGGGGTACTTATTCCCATTATTCGTGTTTGCTCAAACCATTCGGGGTTACTTATTCCCATGATTCATGGTTACTTATTCCCATGATTCAGGGTTACTTATTCCCATGATCCAGGGTTACTTATTCCCTTGATACAGGGTTACTTATTCCCATTATTCGTGTTTGCTCAAACCATTCGGGGTTACTTATTCCCATGATTCATGGTTACTTATTCCCATGATTCGGGGTTACTTATTCCCATGATTCATGGTTACTTATTCCCATGATTCAGTGTTACTTACTTATTCGCATGATTCAGGGTTACTTATTCCCATGATTCATGGTTACTTATTCCCATGGTTCATGTTTACTTAGGAGTCCCTTGATCCAGGGTTACTTATTCCCCTTATTCATGTTTGCTTAAACCACGATTCGGGGTTACTTATTCCCATGATTCAGGGTTACTTATTCCCATGATTCATGGTTACTTAGATTCATTGTTACTTATTCCCATACCAGGCTAGCCCAGTTCCCCGCGTGATAGGGTTTCCCTATATGTCTATGTTCCTTAGTATACATTCCCGGTGTTTACTTACCCGCTGCTCCTATAAAGGTCATTTAATCCTCATCAATTCTATTCAGGCAGTTGTTTATTTTAAAAGGACTGTATACGTTTGGAACCCACTGTTTGTTTCAATCCTAGTTGTAGATATATACCATAAAACTAACCTGTGAAAATTTCATTTCAAAAGGTCCTAGTGTATTTGAGATGTTGTCGAAAATCGGGAGCGGTTATTGTGTGTCCACGCAGGAAAAATAATTTGCAATTGGAATACACAATCTGAGAAACGTTACTGTCAGTCAAATTTTTGGGGATAAATATTGATATCTTTTTCCATAACCGCACTACTTCGAAATGAAAGGTTTCTCAAAATGCATTATACTATCCAAAGCTGCTGTACTTCTTAATTTTCAGAGTCATTACCAAACGCAGACCCTTTAAATGATGGCACCGCAAGCCAATTTCTTATATTTGGATCGGGCCTATATGGATAAAACATTGGTGTTGAGTTACCGTAGTTCTCAACACCTAATTGCAACAGGTTCATTTTTAACTGTAATTTTTCATTGTGGTTATTTTTTTAATTTACAGCTTAAAATTATCATTATTATAGTCCGAACATTGCTATTAAACAAATTTTTCATTTACCATTAAATTTCCCAAAATTGTGAAACTTGCTCATACAAATAAATCAAATTTTGCAAGGCTAACAATTTAAATATGAATGACTTCTTCTTTTTGTGAGCGATGTTTTGTCGTGGTTACATAAACACCGACAAAATTTCACAATAAGACGATTAGTTTTAGGAACAAAGGATGAACAAAAAAATCTACCCCTCCTCTTTTCGGTTTGGTTTGAGGAAAAAGGGGAAAACAAAATCTGTCCTGTTTCTTTTCAGCTGGTTTTGAGGAATCAGGGATAACAAAATCTGGCCCCTTACTTAAAATTATTACCTCTCGATCCACAAATTTACAGACTTGTTTTCAGCTTTCCCAATGAAACATGTCACTAAACGGTGTGCGCATTTCTCTTCTCTATTATGATGCAATAATATTTTGAAGTATAAAATTTGGCAAATTATTTTGCAAACCAAAGGGTATAGATTAATAGACTTTTAAAAATTGCACCGGTTTCTTATTTTGTTGTGGCATCAATTTTGTATGGAGAAAAACGAAATGATTTTAACATTTTTGTAAACAACTTTAAGAAAAATTGCTTTTACCAAAAAACTAATTTTAAGTTTTTTAAATTGTAGTTTAAAATAAACCTTTTGACTGCATTAATTAGATAGTATGGTTGATATGTGATCGAGAGTGTCTATAGCCAACACTAACCGTACCAATATCACCGTAATACTTGTTCTCCTTTAACATCCAACGTATTACACTGGCGTGAAGGGGGTAGGTGTCCCCAGTGCCCCACTGGGGATACCTGCCCCCAATTGATGTCCGTACCCCTCCCCGGGTGACCCCCTCCTCCATTTGAAATGATGACTGTTTGATTATTTCCATGTTACATTTCATAAGCTTGTTGTACTAATTTCAATGATTTTGTATAACCTCTACTTAGGCCTATAAACACGCAGACAACGTAGGCCTATTTGTGTTTACCCCCACGTCCGATTATCGTATGGTATATTATAGTAAATGGCTGCAACAAGAGTGCTGAAAACGTGCCCCCTAAATAAATGTAGTGCACAGTCACCCTTGTGCCCCCCTACAATTTTACGAGTATTGCTATATAGTTACGGAAGCGTTAAAGGGACATGAAAAAAGTCATAAATATGACTTATTATCTCATATAATTATGGCTTTAGTACAAGTCATAATGACTTATATCTCATAATTGATTTCATATCTCATATATTGTACTATCTGATTACTCTCATGTATGTCTGCGATTGTTGCGTATTTTGGCCGAATAAATAATCATAATAATAATAATAATTAAGACTTAGTAAAGTCGTAACTATAACTCATAGTATCTGACTTAATATGCCAATTATGTCACATTTATGAGATACATCTCATAATTGTGACTTAAGTGAAAGTCATGACTTGTACTAAGTCATAATTATATCTTGTACCAAGTTATATGAGCTGGAAGTCACAATTTTGGCTTCCTTTTTCTTTCGCTCTCAATGTCCATTTAAAGGTATTGTACACTTTTGGTAACAGCTCAAAATCAGTGTCCACATTTTGTGTGATTCAACATTATGCATGAACAAACAAACCTGTGAAAGTTTGAGCTCAATTGGTCATCGAGATCACGAGAAAATAGTGAAAAGAGACCTTATGTGTTTTCTGGGTTTTTTCTTCAAAATATCGCGCGTGATAAAAACTATTGTTTTACTCATTTCTCAGAAACGATAGCATTTTAGGCAGAAATATTTTAATGAACCCTTTCAACCATTACTTACTTTAAATCATGTAAGTTGTGTGTGAATCTGCGAACATATGTGTTTTTCGATCTTACCAATAGAGTACAGGGCCTTTAATTTAACGCTTCCGTATACAGTATAATCAAACATTGCAATGACTGCAAATTTGCACTCAATCGATTCTCAATGGCTTTTAGGTTGGCTCAGTGGTTTATTTCCCTCTGACTTTCACCTCTGTGGACCCTGGTTCAATTCCCGAACTGGAACCTTGCATGTGGATTGGGGTTTTCAGTCCATACCTACCTGACTGCGTGGGTTTTTCGTATTTGGGGTTTTCCTCCCCCGTCTAAAACTAAAATTTGTTCATTTAATTGTCTTCTTGGTGTGATGTTTGCATATGGATGCTTTGCCGACTATACTTCAGACTCAGATTCAGACTTACCGCCTGGGTTCAGATTTCGGTGCAGCTGAGTCGACAGAAACTGGTGATTCTTCTGCACGTACTTTGTGGTCGCTGTCCACATCTCCAGAAAGGAATTAAACGGCGGGCAAACAGCAGGTTTCTCAATGAAATTCCAAATGAAATACAGCCCGTTTTTCGCCATTTTGTTGAGCGTTAGTGGTGACCAACCGCTAGTATACTATCGAACTGTATGAGTGTATTGGTACAGTTTCATATATGTATACACACAAAACGTCTGCACTGATGCGTTCGATTCGACCTTCATTTGCAGCTCTTGGGGTGCGTTGCAAAAACAAATAGGGCCTAACAAAAACTTCCTGCAGATTGTGTATATGTTCTTTATACATTAGGCCTATGGGTGGGGTTTTCATACCATTACGTGTTTCATGCTGGACTCATGAACTTCACACCTGTCATTCACAGGCAACAGTCACAATGTTTTGTCTGTCCAATAGGGAACAACTCAAAAGCATTGAGCTTGTTTCTTTCCCTACATTGACAGGGCCGGTACACATTAATAGTATTTTCTGTACAACGGTATTTCAAATACACATTCTGAATAATTGTAATGTATGTACCTTTTACATGTAGGCCTATATTCTGTTATTTAGTGTAAAATAAATTTCAATGTCAAATAATTGTATTATGCAGGGGGGGGGCATTTTTGCAATCGCGGTTTGGGTACCTTTTACATGTAGGCCTATATTCTGTTATTTAGTGTAAAATAAATTTCAATGTCAAATAATTGTATTATGCAGGGGGGCATTTTTGCAATCGCGGTTTGGGTACACTCCATTTTTAAAAGAGGTGATGCCCTTTAAAAAGAAACCATGTATACCGTTAAAATGCTCTTTAACAGCACTGAAAACATATTAGTTTAGATTGTACCAGCATTTTCAACTCTCAAGGGTGGTTAGTTTTATCTAATATGCGTACAAAAAATTACCGAACATTTTTCGTTGGTTTATTGCAGCGGCTAATGTGTGTGAATGGGTCCAGGTGGGAAATTCATTACAAAACGTCTCCCCTAAAATAGGTACAAATATCGACATAAATTGCAATTTTTTTTCGTTCATCCTCTGATTGTTTCACTAAAAAACCGTAATTTTTTAGGGATAGATCTTTCGTTTCTGAAAGTTTAAACAAAATCCCTCCGTACATCCTCTAGATATTTGACGTTTTCTTAGAAGGCGTTTTTTATTTTTTTATTTTATTTTAAATGGGGGATGCCTATACTCGATTGCATGCAACGATCGCGATGTTTTTCGTCTGTTGACGGTCGGAAACATTTGCCGTAGGTAGTATAATTTTTAGGCAACGCACACATCTTTAAAGGATAATAAATGTCGTTTACGCTAAATTTATTATGTTGTTTATCAAATCATTAAATTTCTGAAGCAGTTAGCAACGCAAAAAAAATCAGTTACGAATGTTCTCTAGTGTAAACAATTATTAGTGAATTACAACAATTGAGGATATTATCACCTTCAGATAAAATGGACTCGTCCAGGCAGTCTCAACGGCATGCAGCGGGGAGTTACCTACATATCAACAACCATATAATTCAAATTTTTCAGAGCGAAATTTGAAACATGTCGTCATTGGATTCCAACAACTAATGGGTCTTTACATTCCAAGGAGGAACACTTCGTCAGTCAAATTGTCAAATTCAAGACGTTTTGATTGAATATCATTGAAAGTCAGGAATAAACAAAAACATCCCCGTACAAAAATGTACAGACCCATTTTTTCTCAGAATTGATGTCATCGAATGTTTTAGATGTTGACATATTTTGCACTGAAAGGGTATTGAATGCAATGGTAATTTACACCATTTTAACGTGAGGTTACAGACTTTTAATATTTTCCCCACTCACATGAGGACTCTGTCTATTGAAAAATGAGTACATCACAAAATTGAATTTGACATTTCCCTTCCTCTTTAATGGAGATTAATGGTAATTCGTAAAAAATATATGCATTGCTTGGCGTGAATTTATATTTTTTAAGGATTGCGCACTACGCCTTACACACAACGCTAGACAGACACAATATGGATTTAAAGGCACAAGTAGCCTTGGATAAGGCGATTTAGGCTATCAAAAGCATTTGTTATGAAATGAATATGGTTAGAATGTAATGATCCACACAAATATGCTTCGAAATTGTGTGGTTTTCCTTTTACTTCGTGACCTAACACGGTGCGCCATTTTGTAGAACCAAACTTTTGACTCCACCGAATGGTGGACCGTGTCAGTTCACGAAGTAAAAGGAAAACCACACAATTTCGAGGCATATTTGTGTGAATAATCATATTCTACTTTTAAAACATCTTTCCTTCCATATTCTTATAACCACAACGCTTTTTATAGCCCAAAGCGCCCATTCTAAGGCAACGTGTCCCTTTAAAGGAACTGGACACGTTTGGTAATTACTCAAAATATATATTAGTATAAAAACTTACTTGGTAACGAGCAACGGGAGCTGTTGATAGTATAAAACATTGTGAGAAACGACTCCCTCTGAAGTAACGTAGTTTTTGAGAAAGAGGTAATTTCTCACTAAAATATTTAAATCTGAAAAAGATTTCAGGCCTGAAGCCTTTTTCAGGCATCTGAAAGCACACAAATTTTCGCAACAAGGGTGTTTATTTTCTTGCAACTTCGATGACCAATTGAGCCCAAATTTTCATAGGTTTGTTATATTATGCATATGTTTGGATACAGTTAGTGAAAATACTGGTCTTTGACAATTACCAAACGTGTCCAATGCCTTTAACCTTTATGTTCGTTTGGGCGGCAGACACTTTGGGGAGCGCCAACGCCAACAACAGGTGTAGGCCTACCTTGCCAGGTAACAATAGACCTTTATCATGGTGCGGCCATCTTGATTTTCTCCCATTCAAATCAATGTAACCAAACCGAGGCTGGAAGGAGAAATAGTCTGGTTCCTTTTTGTACAGTGAATGTTATTATTCATTGCTGGTGTTGGATACAGGGAACATGACCAAGATGGTGGCAGCATGATAAAGGTCTATTGAATCGGTGTCAAGACGGGCAAGAAAGCCCCTCTCAGTCCTTCCCTTGCCATCAGCATTTCCATGTTGCCGAGCTAAATTATGAGAGAAAGACATGAAACTCACACCATACAAAGACATTCCGATCGGCAATGTATCTGGTGTCCACAGGGTCGTTGATCGTGGAAACAAGGTATCAACAATTCGAACAGAGAACTAGGAAGGACTAAGCTAAGTCTTTCAACAATAATTTACTCAAAAACATGGAAAATGATTTGACACTTTTAAGCTTCCGTAGTTTATTCATCGTGTGACAAGAAAGTATATCTTAATGCTCATCTCGTGACTGCGACTTCACCCGCACAACATCCCTTTGCACACAATACTCTGATTATGATAGGCCGTGCCCAAATTAACAGCTTTCGGCAGTGGCTACGGCCGGATTGCTGAAATATATATTCTTCAGGACGTTTTCGCTGCTGCCAACCGTAGCCAAAGTCGCCTGATTCGATGACGTTTTCACTGCTGCCAACCGTAGCCAAAGTCGCCTGATTCGAAGACGCGCCTTTAAAGTCGTTGCCTGCGCAATTCTGACCAGACGTCAACCTATTGCCGGCCTGCTTGCGTAGATGTTTCTATGGTGCGATGCCTACGATATCATACACAGTAAAGACTCGTTAATGTAATTTTGCTGTCGTTCTGGGGCCCCCGCTAAAGTCCTTTGCGATTTCTTCATTTGAAGACAATGCATACGACTAAGTAGGCTAGGTTAGGCCCGCGGCTCAAACTCTCGTCAACGATCTCTTCTTCGTCTCCAGCCAGTTTGAGGTAAGTTTGAAACCAATTTGTTTTACGTGTCAGAGCCCTTTCTTCAGTCTTCCCGAATCCAATTTGTGTAAATATCACGACGCTGAATGCATTCAGCAGCTCCGAAATTATGGGAAACATTTTAGGGGAGCACCTTTTTTTTTCTATAGGGGGCACTTCTGGCCAATTCAAACTGTAGTTTCCGTTATTTCTCTTAAACAAGCCCCTTTTCCGCGCTCTTGTTATGCCATTTACTATATAAGAAAATATGACGCGAGTGCGTGTGAATGTAAAAAAGGTTTCAAAAATATTGAAATTATCACGTTAAAGCCTAAATAAAATGTAACATTTTACTCTGGCAATTTTTAATCTCAAAAGTCCAGATTTCATGGGGCGGCCACCCGGCTGCGAATTGCGGCCACCCGGCTGCGAATTTTTTTCCCCGAACCTTTCAGGCAGTGTCCGTGGAGTTTAAGTCAATCAGAGCGAGGACGTCACATAATACCACTTTTTGATTTTTTCAATGGCCCTATACAAATGTACACTGTACTGCCCGAAAGGTTCAGGGGAAAAAAATTCGCCACCCGGCTGGCACGGGCACGGGCATCTTGTGGGTACGCATGCCGTCGTGCCTCCCCCCGCCTTATATGCCACTGGCTTTCAGATTAGTTGGATGTAAGTTTTCCTTTTAAAAAGACAGTTTAAAATTTGTGTAGGCCTACTTGAAATAATATTCAAGTCCCGCTCTTGTAAATTTTCTTTGTTCAACCTAAAATGATAATAAAATTATGTACGACATCGTGCAATATACTGACGTTCCAAACCACGTTGGAGGCGTTTTTCGAACATTTTCTTTGAAGAACGATGAGATGAACTGGTAGAAAAATAATCTTAAAAATAATTTGTCCCTGGCAATCCGAAAATAGCGTCCTAAAATAAGGAAAAAGTCATGAAAGATCAAAATCTATCCTTCTAAAGTCATCAACAATTGAAATGAATTGTCTTTACGTTAAGGTTAGAAAGAAATTATTCCCAGTTATTATCATTTTTATCCTAATTTTTTTTTTTTTATTTAACTTAATAAAATGTGTATTTAGGAGACAGACTTGTGAATTTCTCCACCTCTCGATTTGACTCCACATCAACTCAAATCGAATACAAAAAATGTAAAACAAGATCCCGATGTTTACTACATCAAAACGTGTTGACGCCCCTTGATAAACACGTCGGGCCTACCCGTCGAATACATACATTTTTCAGCGAATTTCTGTCGAGTTTATTCCCCAAACCAGGGCCACACTTACACGTACTTGCTAAACCTATATTTTCCTAAATACCCGTGCAACTTCAATTCCTAAAAGCATTTTTAGAAGTCCCATGGAACTTTCTTGAGCCAGAAACGTTTCCTGAAGAAATGCTCACATTTGGCGTTGTTTGCATACTGCTTCATTTTAGTACGTATAAATTTAAGTACACCCTTAAGATCGCGGTGTAGGAGTCAAGCAGTCGAAACCAATGGGGGAAAAGCCTCTTCAGTGAGCAGTCCGAGCAAAGTGCAATCTCAAATTCCAGAGTTGCGCTTAGATTTCCTGACTTGAGTTTGTCAGGTCGAATTGTCGCCTCCTCACTTGAAAATCTGATCTCTAATGTGTGAATTAAGGATGTACATTATACGATGTCACCTTTGGCAAATTCAGTCTGGTTCACGGCCCGGATAGTGCACTTACCCCCATTCTATGTTGATCACATGTCAAAAAAAATGCAAATTCCTCTTTTTTTGACATGTGATGGAGACAGACTGATCAATAACGTCTGTATGCATTAGAGGCTGTGGCTATACGACTCTGGCTATGACTCTGGCTACGACTCTGGCTACGACTCTGGCTACGTTTGTCTATACATGTAGCCTATGCTTTGTCATGGTCACTGCACCTTAATGTAGCCCGAGCTAAATGTAGGCCGGAACCAAAATATTGCCTCAACTTTGAGCCTATAATGTAACCCGAACATGAAGCCCTAACGCGGTAGCTAATAATAATGTGTAGCAATGGACCTATACGCAGAGCCGAGTCACTCTGTACATAAAGGCAGGGTATACTTTTGGTAATTGTCAAAGACCAGTATCCTCACTCGGTGTATTCCAACATTATTCATAAAATAACAAACCTGTGAAAATTTGGGCTCAATTGGTCATCAAAGTTGCAAGAAAATATTGAAAGAAAATACACCCTTGTTGCATAGAATTGTGTGTTTTCAGATGCTTCAGAAAGGCTTCATGCCTGAAGCCTTTCTCAGATTCAAATTGTTTGTGAAAAATTACCTCCTTCTCTAAAACTACATTACTTCAAAGGGTGTCGTTTCTAACCATGTTTTATAACATCAACAGCTCTCCAGTGCTCTTTAACAAGTAAGTTTTTACGGTCATTAATTTTTTGAGTAATTACCAAAGGTATACCTCCCTTTAAATGTAGCCTGTGCTTTAATAACCGTACATGGTTTGTGCAACACTGGGCTACATTGAACTCGGCTAAAAATGCAGGTCTGAGAAAAAGCAGATAAGCAGCTGTGTGAAATTTGCCCCTGTTCCACCTAGTTTTGTGTTGAATACTTTTCCCTTTCCCTTCCCATTCGATTGAATCTGATCAAACCGAGGCTTGAAGGATAGCCTCGAAGGCTTGAAGGTAGTCTGGTCTTTTGTGAAATGAGAATATGACCTGCCTTTACCGCCCTGTATTCAAGGGACCCGACGAATGGTCGTCGCACATCATCTTGAAATTGTGATTACGAAACGCCGTCACTTTATAAGCCCCGGAGTCTTGAGACTCACGTTTTGACATTCCGAATCAACGTGCGAATGTTTTACAAGAAAAGTTGCAATTAAGTGGAAATACTCTTCGGGCAAAAATGACTTGAAGCTTGAAGGGAACACTAGACGATAATAGGGCGAAAATAACATACAAAATTACCCTAGAGATTCGTGCCATATTAAGGCTAGAAAGAAGACAGTCCTGATTTTTGTATTTTCAACCTTACAGGAGTTTTACAGGATTGGTATTGAAGAGATGGTAACTAAATCTTGTTGCGGGATTGAATGTCGCAGTAATCATTGGGTTTGAAGACAATTTGAACCGCCTTTTTTCTACCCCCTTCTTCTGGGTGAGGTTGTTCTAACGAGGAGAGGACAGTCGTTATTTATTTCAACCTTTCAGGAGTTTTTCAGGATTAGTATTAATAAAGATAGTAACTTCAACTTGATTTGGTATTGAATGTCGCAGTAATTATTGAGTTTCAAGACAACTTGAATCGCCCTTTTTTCTACCCCGCCCCCTTCTTTTGGACGAGTTTGTTCTAGAGAGGATTCGGGTAGTCACCTATAAAACTATTAAACACAGGAGGTATACACTCTAAAACTACCGGGTCAGAATTGACCCGGATTCCGGGTCCCAGGGGCTTGACCCATTCGTGGGTCACCCTGACTGCGGAAAGTGGTTAAAAAATGGGACTTTTAACTCGGATTCTGTCTAATTTTGACCCATTTATGGGTAATTTTGACACAGATTCCGGGTCATACTGACCCCAAATGGGTCAGGCCCTAAGTTTTTTTCGCTCACACCACGTGCGGGTGTTCCATGAGACTATAATCACTCTGGGGAGTATAGGCTCTTATAATAGAACAGCCAATAGAATGTGTTATCCCTCGACGTTTCGATTAGTGTGCTGTGGTGGTCTTCTTAACAAAGTCATGCAATGCCTCAAATCACATGTCATGCTTGCCTAGACTATTACTTCAATCTACTTTTATGTAACTCTTGCTGTATTTTAAACGCAATTCAGCCTTTAGCTGCGATGTTTGAATGTTTTTAATAAACCAATAATAATAATATAGAAGTCCCCAACTACCAAGATCGAAAACAATTATTAATTTTAAATTTTTTAGAGCTGGATTCAAGATTCCTTATACTGTGCCGGGTCTTGTGAAATGTTAGTTTTCCCATGTCGCCTTTCCCCGCGCATAATTAAGCATTGTCTCTCCATATTGGCTTAGTCTAGTCAGAACAGATTTTATTTCAGATTCAATTATGTAAATTGCAGACTTTAGAATAGTTGACTTCAGTTCGTCGACATTTAGCTTCTCGAACCGAAACCTTTGGGTGGGGGTGCATCACATATAAATTATTTTAGAAAATAATAAATACAGATACATGCATAATATCATTTGGAAACTAAAAAAAATAACTGTTTTAGTGATTTATGTTAACATTCCCTTCTTTCCTTGAAACTCAATTTTTTCTTATCCGTTTTCCCTTTGGGCTTCGCATAAATTCATTTTGGGAGAGAGGCAAAGATGAAATTGTGAGATGCGTAAATTGCAAGATATCCTATACCTCTGGGGGAATTGACATCAATTTTGTGGTTCAGTTGCCGCGCAGCTTTCAATAGCAAACCCTTATACAATTTGTTTAATTAAAATAACAACATTTGAGGGAAAATAAATCCTTCCGTGTATGAAAGTAAATCTTCATTGGTTTTAAATTTATGATGGCTTCTTTAGGTCTAATTCCAACCAATTTGGGTTTTTTTTTATTTCAGGTGCATCCAGGTTTCTATTTATGGACCTGCTTGACAGAAAATAATGACAATATTAAAGCAAAACTTGCAGGGCACTAGTTACAAGTAATATCTTATACATTGCATGACATTTTATTAGCTGTTGACCGGATACAATATTTCAAAGTAAACTTGTAAGTTGAGAAGTTATTTGAAATTGTCCAAGCTCTCATCAAGCCCTCAATATTTCATAAATTCTGCACTTACGGTCGCCATATCTGCTTTCAGTGGCGCTAAATTTCTGCGCTATAGCTATGTGAGCGAAGTCTGGGTTTGCAACGTGATGTAACGCACGCACACAAGCAAAAAGTCCTTGCTAAGGAGTTGTCAATAATTGACATTCGAGTTTCAGTTGTAAAAAAATAATTAAAAGGGAAATAACAGAACAAAGTTTGGGCAATCAAAACTTGGGGTGAGTTGGGTTTATAGTCGAAGTATACTTGGGGGAAAACGAAGTTGAAAAACTTTGATAATTCCGAATGGCCCTAACCTGGCATTCAGGCTGGCTTAGTGGTTTCTTCCCTTGCCTTTTACCTCTGTGGACCCCGGTTCGAATCCCAGTTTTTCTTCCCGTGTCTAAAACTGATTTTAATTTCTTCATCATATTCTCTGCACGGGTATCTTCAGGCCTATACGGGCCACAGAGCTAATCTCTCAATAGGGTCTCTTGGTTTCATTGCTACAAATGTATGATCCTAATTTTGAAAACCCTAATAACCTGGGCCGAAAGCTGCTCTAAGCACAAAAAGTAGCCAAGTACAACAAGATTATACTGACCAGAATAAGGTTACCAGCCAAACTACCATGCCACGTGTACAATTTGTGAGTGGTATCCTGCTCATTTCTGCTAAGCAAAAAATTGTTAAGCAATATTTTCTGCTTAAAGGTATTGTACACTTTTGGTAACAGCTCAAAATCAGTGTCCACATTTTGTGTGATTCTACATAAATTATGCATGAACAAACAAACCTGTGAAAGTTTGAGCTCAATTGGTCATCGAGATCACGAGAAAATAGTGAAAAGAGACCTTATGTGTTTTCTGTTTTTTTCAAAATATCGCGCGTGATAAAAACTATTGTTTTACTCATTTCTCAGAAACGATAGCATTTTAGGCAGAAAGATTTTAAGGAACCCTTTCAACCATTACTTACTTTAAATCATGTAAGTTGTGTGTGAATCTGTGAACATTTGTGTTTTTTATCTTACCAATAGTGTACAGAGCCTTTAAGCAGCTCTATAAAATTGGGCCGTGGTGTAAAATAATGCATACTTTTATAAGCATGAATTATTCTGCTATAAGATGAGCACAAACCAGAGCCATCGAATTTGGACCAGTCTTGTGTGACTGATCACCCTTTTATATTCAGAGTGCAGCCTAATCCCTTACTCTGTTCTGAACCTATAAGCAAACCCCGCAAAAAGGACATTTTTAATAAATCCCCGTGTGAAGAATCTCAGTGTCTTTCATCAAATATCAATTAATATACCTTGAAAGAAGTAAACTATATCTCACATCGTGTTTATTATTTCGATCGCAATAGGGGAGTTGATTCTGAACGTCGGATGTCTGATTTTTCTCTTCATCAATCTCTGGCAATAAATAAACCAGCGCTGTACTTCTTTGAAAATAAACAGCTATATTATTGAAGATCCTTACATTGTATGAAAATTAACGAGAAGTGTCTGCTTCTAATAGAAAATTATGTAGAATCGCAGAAACTTAAAGGAACACGTTGCCTTGGATTGGGCGATTTGGGCTATAAAAAGCGTTCGTTATCAAGTAAATATGGTTGGAAAGATGTTTTAAAAGTAAAATATAATGATCCGCACAAATATAAATTGGCTTCGTCAGTATGACCCAGATTCTGTTTCAAAATGACCCCCAAACTATGTCAAACTAATACAGAATCCGAGTCAAAATCACCATTTTCAATCAGTTTCCCAGTCAGCCTGACCCAGAAATGGGTTTGACCCCTGGGATCCGGTTAATTTGTGACCCTGGCGTTTTATTTAGAGTTACTTAATTTGTTACTAGATGTAGGCCTACCGGTATATACACAATGAGGGACTTGGAATAAACACAATCTACAAGACGAATATTGACGAAGCTCTGCCAAGCTTTGTAAGATGCTGTTTTTTTCCCGGCTGGCTGGAGAGGGAGTTCAGTTTGTTTTTACATCCGCAAGTAGTTTGGATATAGCCTGCCAAGCTTTAACTCATAATCCGTACGTGAATGCTACTGTACTTTTTCAGTTTCACGACACAGCGTTTAAATCTTTAATAAATCTTGGCAACTATGTAACATAGAAGAAGGTAAATCCCCTATTACCAGTTAGGCGATATTGTGTAGAGAGTTAGAAATAGTGTCCCGTCGAGGGAGTGTTATGGACTTACATTCCCGGGGGCGAGATTTGTTTTCCTACGAACTTGTTGTCCCCCCATACGGCGAACTGTGTACAAACTTCTTTTGATAGCGCCCTCTTTTGAATCATCCTCCTCCAGCCCATGTTAATTTCCCGTCTGTGGACAAAAAGTTCGTAGGAAAAAAAATATAGCGGGCACCCCTCTCAGTTTGTTAGACTGCTGCTCTTAAGATAAAGTTTGTTTGTTTCTTGGGGTGTTGGGTTGTTTGTTTGTCGGGGTGTCGGGTGTCGGGGTGTTGGGGTGTTTGTTTGTTGGGGGTGTTTGTTAGGGTGTTAGATGTTTGTTTGTTTGTTTGTTTGTTTGTTTGTTTGTTTGTTTGTTTGTTTTATAGGTTTTACAGAGGGCATTCCCCTGTGTTTTTCTTCCCATTAGTGTGTAGGTATAGTGGCTCAAGATAGTAAACAAAAAAGAAGTGACGAACTATGTGTTTCACTCGTCCCCACCTGTCTCATCTATAGGACCGCTCAGGATGGACTGATGAGCTTTTACAAAATCTTGTTCAGGATAGGGGTGCAAACAAACTGCGCTGGTTGGCATGGACGGCCGAATATTAATAAAATATTGAATCGGGTTAATAAATGTTGTGAAAAAACTCAAAATTTCTGCAAACTTTCAATTAACAAAAATACCTCACATGATTGGTTGCTTTGTTTCCAACAAATTCAACACTATTTTTGACTATTTGTGTAACATTGCTCTACAAACTGTGGCTATCTGTTTTTGTTTTTCATTTATGGCTTCCCATTGTTTTCCAACCTTGGTTGGCAAAAACTCGGGATGTGACGTTGAAATAGAAAGTCTATTTACCGGCACTTGAGATAAACGTGAACACGAGGTCCATCAAATTGTTGAGGGTAGTGTTTTCATTTCACTTTGAACAAGCTCTTTTTTTGTCTTCTTGGATAACAAAATGCTTGACATCTTTAGGGAAGTCGTCCCAATTATTGCTTTTACTTTGCTCGTGTAATTCGACTCTATTGGTATTTCACGTCAAAAGGCGCCAAATCACCCGAGCAAGTTGGAGTTGCACTTTTGTGATATTTGCGTTTTATAAAAATCTATAGACGGTGCTGGGGACTAAGTTATTGTGGTTGTCAGTTCACAACAACAAAATTACAACTCGAACTCAACTTGTTGTCTTTTCATCAGCTCGTATAATGTCAATTCTCCAAACAATAAACAGCACGTTGCCGTGAAATCTTTCCAAAAAAACAAAAAACTCGAACAAAAACAATCCGAAACGTCATCATCTGCAGACAAGCGTTGTAAGAGTTTCCATGGTAACTACGGAAAATGACCGTTAAGATTTGTACGAGCTTGCAAAAAGTACGGTTGATCCGACAACTTGGCCCAGTTATAATAGGTGTTTGAAGAGGGCTTGTTAATTGCGAATGCTGTGTTTATAATGAAATGGCTAGAGCGTGGGAATGCTTCTTGTTTGTCTTTACAAAAAGCAAACAACATCAGAAGTGCATTTGCGGACTTTATGTCAATTTGCTTTGAAAGTATTTCACAAAACACAAAAGTCTGTTAACCTAGTATCAATATTTGCTTGTTTCTATATCTTGATTTCGTCTAGCCGCCGAATACCGGTACCCATCCAGTTACCCATTACCGGATAGATTGATTAAATTAAAGGTACGCACATTATATTTTTAAAAGTTATGGTCTATACGAAACCCCTAAAGGGACATGGGGGACTATGAGAGGTGGAAAATAATTATTCAAGAGGGGGGAATGGAGTGGAAAACAATTTTAGAGAAATAAATAAAACAATGATTCGAGGGAAAATTATTATGTCGCTTTAGAGGTTGGGTAATTGTGAGAATATTTCATCATAAAATAATGATTAAAACTATAAACTCGTTCAACAACGGATAAAAGCACCCTAAAGCTGATGTTTCCAAAACTCAAATTGTGTTTTCCATTTGTAAAAAAACCAAAACATTATGCAGCATCACTGACAGGAAAACGGATAACCAAACAAACCAACAAACAAAACAAAACAAAAAAAGTCCCATGTTATTATTGTGAACTTCCCTTTGGGGGAGATTCGGTTATAAAATTGTGTTTTTCCTTAGAAGTATACCCGGAGTCAGGTCATTTTGTTTAAAAAAAAACACCATATCATGCAGTATCACTGACAGGAAAGCGGATGTCAAATAAACCAACAAACAAACAGTCCCAAACAATGTTATTATATTGTGAAATTCCTTTGGGCGAGACTGGGTTACATGACATTACAAAAATGCCTCAATTGGAACCGACTCCAGGATCAAAGCACCCTAAATCTGATGTTTCCCAAAATCAAATTGTGTTTTCCCCATTAATCTGCTCATACATGTAATGTTAGGCCCATGTCACACGAGGCAATTTACCGGCAACCAGTTCCAGGCAATCTCCATGAAGAAAAGGCATTCACATTTGAATGTTCACATATTTTTCTTGGGGATCGTAAGACATTGCTTGAAAAATTACTCCTGTGCTACCAAAGTGATCCTGTAGCATGCACTGCAGTTGGCTGCCTCCAAGTTGCCTGTAAACGTTGCCTCGTGTGACAGGGCCCTTAGAAGTATACCCGGAAGCGATTTTTTTGTTTCCCAAACTTTTTTTTTATTTACTTTTTTTATATATTTTATTTCTTTCCAACATCCGCATTCCGATCGAAAAAAAAAATCAAAATCATAACAAAAAAAGGTCATCATAGCAAAGGGGAAAAAAATTCGCTACCCGGAATCAGGTTATCTGGAAAAAAAACCTATCATGCGGTATCACTGACAGGAAAACGGATAACCAAACAAACAAACAAACAAACAAACAAACAAACAGTCCCAAACAATAATATTATATTGTGAAATTCCTTTGGGGAGACTCAGTTACATGACATGACAAACATTCCTCATTAATGGAATCAACTCCAAGATCAAAGCACCCTAAAACTGATGTTTTTCAAAATCAAATTGTGTTTTTCCCATTAATCTGCTCATGTTAGAAGTATACCTGGGATTGTGTGTTCACTGGTACTGAAAGCACGCTACTGTATCAAACACTACACATTATAAGCTTTTTTTGTTTAATCGTCTACCCCCCAAAAAAGTACGTTCAATCAAATTTCACTTTTGTTACAATAATTATGTTTTGGGGGACCCTTTAATTCCTGTAGTCTAATAATTTTGGATTTGGTATACTTTCCTTAATAGTTAGACATTGATATTGAAACAGCCACCTGATGTCTGTTCTGCATTGGCATCAACACAGCGTGGTACAAGGAGGTTTCGCTTTCTGGCATCTACATCTCAGTGTATGTCATCCTATGCAGCATCTACATTGACTGGGAAGTCAATTGTTTTTTTAACTGTTGACAACTAAAAACCTATACTATAACATGTACAGAGTCATCTAAAACACAAAACTCACACTATTACAAATTATTAGGAAGTCCACGGGGGAAAACTGACTGGGTAAATTATTACGGTGAGTTTTGATTTCCAAGCCAGAATACCGCTTGATGTTATTTTTTTTTTAAATCTGTCCTAGTCTAAATATACCGCTCTTGCGATATTGCTGGCTCCTGACACTAATAGGGTCGTAGTCGCGACAGCAGTAGTCTCACGCTGAGCAGCAGTCTCGCAAGAGTACGGTAGTTGCGAGAGAGCCTGTAACGCTATCACCATGACAAACATTTAACGACTTGTCCACACGTCTACCCAAAATGTAAATCGTGAACTGAACCCTACTACATGTTTTCAAACCCACTGATTGTCTTCAGGCATGATACTCTCTATCGTGTCAACATCTCAAAACCTACCGGGTGGCTGCAGTTAGTTATTGTTCCTCACTCGCTTCCCAACGCGCCCCCATCTCACCAACCAGTACAGTGCCCTTAAGTTCATTCAGTACATTGAACCTAGTGCTAGTCCACTACCCTACAGACCTATCATGCTGCCGCCATCCTGGTCATGTTCCCTGTATCCAACAACAGTGATATTCATTGTACAAAAATGAACCAGACTGTTTCTCCTTCAAGCCTCGGTTTGGTTACATTGATTTGCATGAGAGGAAAATCAAGATGGCCGCACCATGATAAATGTCTATACTTGCTACCGGGCCGAGCCAAATCATACAGATGTCCGTTTGTCATGTTCGGTCCCCCTGCTCCCGCTAACGGGTAGCGGTCTTTGTCGGTCGCGGCAAAGGGCTCGGGTTTCGGGTTGGCTCTCCACCACCGTATTGAATTCCTCGGTCTTTTCCCGCGTAATTTCCTGTTATTTGTTTGTAAGCTTTTTTAATAGTTTTACCATCACTACTGGGCCTCATACTGTTTAGAGAAGAATATTTAAGCCATACAAGGTAGTCATAAATCTTGAAAGAAATGTTAGTAACACACAAACTCGAAGGAAAAAATTAATTGCCTGTCGTTTGTATTTATTTATGCATTTTTGTATTGCTTTGAGCTCTTTCATTGAAAGGATCTGCAATACTCATTTTGTTCACAGATAGCTCAACTTATTCTCTGAAACTAATTTGCAAATTGAAGGCTATATGAGGCGTTCAGTCGTTGAGGAAAGATATCTCTTCCATATCAGTTCCTATAATTATTTACTCCTGCTGTACTAGGATAATTCATGTGGGGATTTAGCACACCTATGGTGGCCCCGAGGAGACATTTCAAATCGCCATATGCGCATACATGTTTTCATTTTATTTGTGACGTCCATACTTTTTCTGAAATAAACAGTGGGAAGTTTGAAAGGATTTTTGTTAAATCGAGCTTTACTTCTGGGGAATTTCTTGCAATATCGTTGAAAATTCCAACAAATCAGATATGGCAAATAGAGGATAAACAGTAGAGTTATACTAATCATGAGCAGATCGCCCTCAGCTAGAGATCAAAAGAAGGTTGCTCATTGGCCCATTCTGTGCGCCGCGCGTACAAGTGCGTTTTCCATTGTTTCGTTGTTGTTTTACCGCTAAATAAGAGGGTGGCGTGACGTCAATGCATAAGGTCCAAGGTCCATTCATGATCATAGATTTACATTGACGTCATGCTGCCGCCATCTTTAGAAACGGAGAGCTGGTGGGTGACGGATGCTACCCAGTGAGCTCCCCTGTTCAACTTGGAAATAATATAAGAAAGACCTAGGCTTACCGATAATGTTGCATGCTCCACGGTGATTATGATGAGCAACCCTGTTTGAAATTTGCATGAGGGCGCCCTACTCCAGTGACGTCATGTTTATGGTCTATTTCGATTTATGCTGCTTGTCTTGTGACGGTATAGCATTGGGTTGTGGAAACCTTTTGGTAATAATATAGAGTCACCTATCACCAGGGCCCAATTTTTACAAAAACTTGCTTAGCACAGAACAAATCTTGCTTAACAGAAACTGGTTCCCACCAGCCAAAATTCCATAAAGATTACACTGTTGACTGGTGCCCCACTCACTTTTTGCTAAGCAAAGAAATAAGCTGCTGCTTTAGCTTTATGAAATTGGGCCCAGGCCATTATGAAGCCATTCGGGTGGTTGAAAAAGATTAATAAAAAACGAAGAACAGGAGGTGAGGGAAGGGGGGAAATGAAACAGAGACATGATATGGAATTCTTACGAAAAATGGAATTCTTACGAAAAATAGCGGGTTGTTTTTGAGACGTTGTAACGTTAAAGGAACGTTACAGAACTGGTAATTAAAATTTTCTTTAGGATCACAGATTTACATAAAACTTACACGGTCTAATGATGATGATAGTAGAAAACATCCCTAGAAATATTTCTGTCTGAAATGCCATATTTGATGAGAAATAAATAAAACTAATTTCCGATTGGAATTTATCACTCATGAGCGTTTTATTCATGCATTGTATAACACATGCAAATGTGTAAACGGTTTTTCACTATTTTCTCGTGACCCAGATGACCAATCGATCTCAAACTTCTACAGGTTTGTCAGTTTATGTATATGGTGGATTATATAGAGTGCTTACACTGTTTTGTTAGCAAAAACCAATTCTGTAATGTTCCTTTAACTATACACAATGGCTGGCGGGCATATTTCTAGCAGAAATGTCATTTGCACATATTTGACTTCCTTTCTGAAGGTAGTTAGTGGGCGAGGATGGATTATTTATCTGTGATTCAACATCGAACTGATAACAAAAACCTGAGAATTTCTTGGCCGACCATCACCACAAGAGACTGATATTTGATACTGTTATTAAAAGCTTACAGAAAGCTTTTAAAGGTCGTTATCTCATCGAACAGCTTCACTGTACTCAAGGGCTTTTAGAAGACTTCTCATATTAAGGGCAAGTAATTCACGATGAGAGACACAAATCTTTTAAGAAACAAAATCTCTACACCCAAGAGAGGAACATCACACCTAAATACATGCAGCTTGATGAAAGATGATTTGATTGTCTGCATATTGCGCCATGAGCACTTTGTAAAACCATTACATGGTGCTATGTAAAGGAGAAAGGTCTCAAACGTAGATACACATACCTTGCAGAAAAAAATACTTTCTGCCATGACCATCTTTTTATACCATGTGAGTTATGTGCAAATCTGTGAGCATTTATATTTTCATTCTTACCAGTACACACCCTTTAAGAAGGATGAATTTACATGCCACTGAATTTTGTGACGACCTCATCTCATGTCCATTGCGACCAAGGCCTATATCTAAGCCATTAAGTTTTCAAATTAGCCGATTTTGTTTCCCGAGTGCGAAAGAATGTCTGACGGCGCCAGTGTCAATCACTGACTATATTTTATGATATTATTAGATTTAGGAAGGCTTACATCGAGGATCAAAATACCATTTCGACGAAACCTCAATTCTTTCCCCACAGTTCGTTATTAAAGGGACTGTATACGTTTGGTAATGGGAACCCACTGTTTGTTTCAATCCGTTGTAAATGTATACCATAAAACTAACCTGTGAAAATTTCATTTCAAAAGGTGGTAGCGTTTTTGAGATAATGCCGAAAATCTGGAGCGGTTTGTCCGCGCAGGTAGAATAATCTGAGAAGTGTTACTGCAGTAACGCTTCTCAGATTCAAATTTTGTTGGATGAAACTTATCTTTTTCCATATACGCAGAACTTCGAAATGAGAAGTTTCTCAAAATGCAGTCTATCCAACTATTGTTGTTGTTTTTGTTGTTTTTGTTGTTGTTGATGTTGTTGTTGTTGTTGATGATGTTGTCGTCGTCGTCGTTGTCACCGTCGTCGTCGTCGCCGTCGTCGTCGTTGTTGTTATTGTTTTTCAATGCATTTTTTTCGTACTGCTTTTTTATCTGTTTGCTGCTCATTCAAAATGTCGCTCGCTTTTGCAAATATCTTTTTGTGACGCAAGGTGCAGCAGGCATAGTAAGTAATTTTCCATCGCATGTAACTCTGAGCATGTGCACAATTATTTAATCTGCTGCCACCTAGCGTCCGCGAAAGTTCAGTCAAGTAAAGTGCGACGAGACAACACCTTTAACACAAATTTATATATCAGCCATATCAGAGACAGTTCCACGAATACGGGACAAATACCATCTAAAGCGACGTACAGCACTCACTGTTACTTTTGATCTAGCACACAAGGTTCTTTATGTATAGTTCCCCCTGTCGATTTGTAAACACTCTCTGGCACGTAATCCGGTGAAAAAAGCTCAGACCGTTGGGAATCATGTTGTTGCATTTCCTTGATTGCGAAATCTGACATTCTTTTTGACCGCTCACTGTCTTGAGAGTAGGGGGAAATTGTTTTGGGTCCAGATTGGCTAAGTCAACGTCATGCAGTGTGTGAAATGTTTTAAAGGGTGTACATTGGTAGATGGTGAGACTAACAAAATATAAATATTCACAGATTTGCACACAACGTATGGTATAAAGTTGGTCATGGTGGGAATGTCCCTTTGAAACATTTTTGCTTGAAATACAATAGTTTTTGAGAAATGGGTAAAACAATTAGTTTTAATCTTGCAAGTCCAAAACTCAATGTTTGAAAACAATTTTCCCCACTTTTCTCGTGACCCCAATAACCGATTGAGCTTAAAATTTCACAGGTTTGTTATTTCATGTATTATGTTGGGTCGAATCAAGTGTGGATACTGGTCTTTGACAATTACCAATGTTACACATGTGCTTTAAAGGCACTGAACACGTTTGGTAATTGTCAAAGACCAGTATTATCGCTTGGTGTATCCCAACATATGCATAAAATAACAAGCCTGTGAAAATTTGGGCTCAATTGGTCTTTGAAGTTGCAAGAAAATGATGAAAGAAAAAACACCCGTGTTACACAAATTTGTGTGCTTTCAGATAGGAATAAAAGGTTTCTTGCAAGAAGTCTTTTATTATTTAGTGAGAAATAACCTCTTTCTCAAAAACTACGTTACTTCAGAGGGAGTCGTTTCTCACAATGTTTTACACTATCAACAGCTCTCTGTTGCTCGTTACCAAGTAAGCTTTTATGCTAATATATATGTTGAGTAATTACCAAACGTGTACAGTGCCTTTAATGCTGGGGAAAACGAGTTAATCGTAACCACTATTTCTCAACCGTTACTTCAGAGGGAGTCGTTTCTCACAATGTTTTATACTATCAACAGCTCTCCGTTGCTCGTTACCAAGTAAGCTTTTATGCTAATATTATATATGTTGAGTAATTGCCAAACGTGTACAGTGCCTTTAATGCCGGGGGAAAACGGGTTAATCGTAACCACTATTTCTCAACCTCCAAAAACAAGTGAGATAAAAGTGCACATCTTGACTGTCTACTTTGATTTTGTTTTGTTTATGCCTCTTGAATATTCCCCCTTTTGTGGGAGGTGCCGTGGGGAGGGGGGCCTCAGGGTGGTCACGAGCCTTTGGTCTGATGACCAGCGCCCGTGTTATGCCATTTACAATTTTGAAAGATAATCTGACGTGAGTGTAAAAACAAATACATTGTATGGTGTAAATGGGAAGAAAAACAATTTTAACGTTGAAATTATCACATTATAGACGATGTGACCTCTGACGTCATTCGAAAATCATAACATGATGTGCGCGCATGTCGCCGGGCAAAACCTTTGTGTACTGACAGCCAGCTATAAAGGACACGCAATGTTACCATGAGTACGCGTCTTCTTGCCCGGCGGAAACATGACTTTTGTCAACAGAGAGCGGTTTGAATGTAAACAGAGGTCACATCGTCTATAGAAAACATGTAGCATTTTGCTTTGTTAATTTTTAATCTCAAAAGTCCAGGAGGGGTGGGGGCACCGGGGAAGGACATCAATTGGGGGAGGAAAAGCTACTTTTACGAAGAGGTAAATTAAGAAAATTCCTATTTTCATTTTGCAGATCTTCATATATCAAGCAGATATGGAGTCCGATCATCTAATCCCATACGACATCAGTCACTTAAAAAACAAATCAATCGAAGAGCTTCTAGCCTGTCTAAACTTTTCCTCTGTGAAAGATTTCCTGGAGGTGTATGAAGTTGGTCTCGACCCGACGGATCTGTCCCCGACGGCTGATGCGTTCCTCATTACGTCATACACGCTGATATTCGTCATGTCGCTCGTGGGCAACCTCCTCGTCGTCGTTGCAGTTGCGTCCAAACGCAGCATGCGGACAGTCATCAACTCCTTCATCGTTTCCCTGGCAACGTCTGATCTCCTCGTCACCATATTCTGCATCCCTTTCACCCTGGTGGAAGTTATCACTGTAGACTGGGTCCTGGGGACGTTCATGTGTAAGTTACTCAACTACATCACCATGGTTGCAGTCGTGTCGAGCGTTCTTACCCTCACAACCATCGCTGTAGAGCGCCACCATGCCATTTGCTACCCCTTACGTGCGCGTATAATCCAGACCCCTACCCGTGCCGCCATTTTGATTGCTGGACTGTGGATATTTTCCATGATCTTAGTGTCCCCTCTTCTAGTCGTCATGGAGGTTGAGGTCGAGAATGTCCTCTTCAGCGGTACGAAGTACAAATTCTGCCGGGAGACCTGGCCGCACCACGACCAAAAGAAAACCTTCACTCTCCTTCTGGTCATATTCCTGTACATCATCCCCGTGCTCACTATGACGATTCTCTACCTCCGTGTGGTGCACCGACTATGGATACGCAAGGCCATCACGCCAATGGAAGCCCCTGGTAGTCTGGCCAACGCCTCTTCACTCCGCAACAAGAGGCGGGCCACCAAGATGCTGATCGTGGTCGTGGTCCTTTTCGCTACCTCCTGGTTGCCCTTCCACGTTGTCAGCATCATCAGAGATTTCTTTCGACTCCTCGACAGCGAGAGGAATCGGTTAATGCTCGCGATCGTTCAGCTCATTGGCTTCAGTAACAGCTTCAATAATCCCATAGTGTACGCCTTTCTTAATGAGAACTTTAAGAGGAAATTTAGGAAGACACTATGCGTCCGACCACAGGAGAGGAAGACGAAGAAAAAAGTCAAGAAGTCCACGTCACACCTTGTCAGCCCTTATGCCGTCCAAACTACCCTGTGACAAAATAAGACACTCAATATAAGATAAATTATCATTAAATTAAAAAGTTTCACATGAATAGTAAACTATTTATGCCTATTTATTATAATTATTTATTATAATTATATTAACTTAAATATATTAAATGATTTTGGGTTGAACAAAGAAAAATTGACTAGAGTGGGATTTGAACCAACGACCTCCGGTTTAACGTGCCGGCGCTCTACCAACTGAGCTATCTAGCCCTATGTTGGCGGTCTCCCTATTTTGTCAATATCTTTGTTCGGGGGGTGCCAGTCAGAAAGCCATTCAACCGCAAACTGCCGTGTAGCCAGGGATCACACCCATACGATACAACCTGGGAAGCGGCAGCCGGGGATCACCTTAAGGAGATGCGACTTTTTTTTATATATCATATATCAAGTAATGGACCACAAGGGAAACTGACTGGGTAAATATTAAATGATTTTGGGTTGAACAAAGAAAAATTGACTAGAGTGGGATTTGAACCAACGACCTCCGGTTTAACGTGCCGGCGCTCTACCAACTGAGCTATCTAGCCCTATGTTGGCGGTCTCCCTATTTTGTCAATATCTTTGTTCGGGGGGTGCCAGTCAGAAAGCCATTCAACCGCAAACTGCCGTGTAGCCAGGGATCACACCCATACGATACAACCTGGGAAGCGGCAGCCGGGGATCACCTTAAGGAGATGCGAATTTTTTGTATATATCATATATCAAGTAATGGACCACAAGGGAAACTGACTGGGTAAATATTAAATGATTTTGGGTTGAACAAAGAAAAATTGACTAGAGTGGGATTTGAACCAACGACCTCCGGTTTAACGTGCCGGCGCTCTACCAACTGAGCTATCTAGCCCTATGTTGGCGGTCTCCCTATTTTGTCAATATCTTTGTTCGGGGGGTGCCAGTCAGAAAGCCATTCAACCGCAAACTGCCGTGTAGCCAGGGATCACACCCATACGATACAACCTGGGAAGCGGCAGCCGGGGATCACCTTAAGGGGATGCGACTTTTTTTTTATATATCATATATCAAGTAATGGACCACAAGGGAAACTGACTGGGTAAATATTGAATGATTTTGGGTTGAACTTAAATATATTATATATAAAAAACTATAACAACAAATTAACAACATATTAATGTCAGTATATAAAATTATTTCGTCACAAAGTGAAACAAAAAGTTGTAATAATATTGTAGCCGAGTCATAACATTTTGTTGCTTTCTAATGTAGCAAAAAGTTGATTGACTGATTGATTGATTCATTCATTCATTCATTCTTTCATTTCTTGATTGAGTGGTTGATTAATTGATTGATTGATTGATTGAAAGTCAATCAATCAGTTGATTGACTGATTAATTCATTCTTTCATTCCTTCATGATTGATTGGTTGATTGATTGACTGATTGATTGAATTATTTATTTATTCATTCATTTTTTCATTCCTTGATTGATTGGTTGGTTGATTGATTGAATGATTTATTTTATTGTATCGGTGACCGCAAGACTGTTATTGTTGTATGAAAACAAATATTTCTCAACATCTTTGAAAACTTCCCACTAGTAAAAAAAAAACAGTTCCTAAAACCAAACAAGTTGCATAATCTTCATTGTAAAAACGTTAATCTGTATAATATTTAAAAGACAGCTGTACAGTAAGCGCTTAATGATTAGTATCATTACGCCATTCGGCAGTAAATGTTAGTTAATTATTAATCATATTAATATTTTCAATAATGCATTGACGAAATTAATGTAGAATAAAGTTCAGTTGTAGAATATTGAGGGGAAAAGGGGCAAGAGAGTTACATTAAAGGCACTGAACACGTTTGGAAATTGTCAAAGACCAGTGTTCTCACTTGGTGTATCCCAACATATGCATAAAATAACAAGCCTGTGAAAATTTGGGCTCAATTGGTCATCGAAGTTGCAAGAATGATGAAAGAAAAAACACCCTTGTTGTACAAATTTGTGTGCTTTCAGATAGGAATAAAAACTTCTTGCAAGAAGTTTTTATTATCTTAGTGAGAAATTACCTCTTTCTCAAAAACTACAATACTTCAGAGGGAGTGGTTTCCTACAATGTTTTATACTATCGACAGCTCTCCGTTGCTTGTTACCAAGTAAGTTTTTATGCTAATATTTGTTTTGAGTCATTACCAAACGTGTACGATACCTTTAAATCAAGTAGCGTTCGTTATGAAATGAATGGTTGGAAAGATGTTTTTAAAGTAGAGTACAATGATCCACAAAAACATGCCTCAAAATTGTGTGGTTTTCCTTTTGCTTCGTGAACTAACACGGTCCGCCATTTTCTGGAGTCACAAAATTGGTTCTACAAAATGGCGGACCATGTTAGTTCACGAAGTAAAAGGAAACCACACAATTTCGAGGGACAGTTTTGTGGATCATTATATTCTACTTTTAAAACATCTTTTCAACCACTTTCATAGCGAACGCTTTCAAACGCTTTTTATTTTTCCAAAGTGGAAACTCAAGCTACAGGACTCTTCCTCTGTGCTGTACACTGTAGTATAATACGAAAGTGAAAGGCTGCCATCAGGGCTAGCCAAACCCTAGTGTGTGACACATCCAAGTTCACAATACAATCCCAATCCACATGGCTGGTGATGTCATAAGGGATTTTTGTCCCCCCGGTTTGTGTGCCCCCATACGGTCCGGTGATGGGTAAATTAACACGGGTTGCAGGAGGTCAAACGAGGGCACTTTATCTGGGGGACAGAATCTCCTGCCACACT
Source organism: Plazaster borealis (assembly GCA_021014325.1). NCBI lineage: Eukaryota > Metazoa > Echinodermata > Asteroidea > Forcipulatida > Labidiasteridae > Plazaster > Plazaster borealis. Next base: position 1,819,519 of record CM037468.1, read on the forward strand.
GGCAGAAACAAATGCCTGCACTGTGGATCGCATCGAGTATGATTATTCGGGCTGGTTGGGGCATGGAGCTTGGTTGAGAGTATAATGGGCGTGGTGAAAATACAATATTTTGTCAGTAAGTGTACACCCATTAATAAAACAAATACACTAATAATTACATGTTTTACCAATCCACCTAATAACAGTTTCGCGTTGTTTTAAAATAAGTGTTCAACCATAATGCCAAATTGTATTCCAATATGAGTGTATAATATATATTCCATGTTGTGAATGTGTATAGTTAACTTAACGTTAACTTAAACTGAATTAAAAGATTACTTAATTTAAAACAGTTATTGTCATGTGAATTACAAAATAATAAATAAAAAATAGAAACAATTACAACTTTACAATGGTTTACTACACGTCTCATTACCATTCCTTATTTCTGTTGCCTTTTCTTGAGGAGTGCCCTACGAGCAAAATAGCTGGAGGCCATGCGTAACTGTAAAACCAATGATTACGAAAAAAGTTTACCTGTTATTTGGATTCCTACCCCACGTAGCGTTCTATGAAACTAGTTTTATATTTAGCAAACTTTTGTTTGGTTGGGCGTGCGTGCTATTTTAATAGTGTTGTTGACCGACAGGCTTGTGAAATGTTGTTTGGGTAAAACCCAAATTATTCACCGCATTTTGACCGCGTGAGGGCGTATGTGGACCAATTATTTCACGTGATGAAAAACAAGTAAACAAACGGGGGGTTTCATTTTTGTTATTATTATGTTTTTGTATTTCGTCATTGATGCAAGAAAACTACATAAAGGCAATTAAAATAAGATAACTGCAATTTTGATGCAAGACATTCCCTGATGAAAGCGCCCTCAAAAGAATAATGGTCAATTAAGCCTACGGGAAAATAATCTTGAAGCGAAAGATACTAAAATAACCAAGGAGAGGTGTTCATGATGCGTTACGCCGATCGTAGGTAATGTCCGAATCAGCGGTTATGGCTACGGCTATGACTGGATCACCACGTTAACGTGTGTTGAAAGCAATGGCTGACTTCGCAATGTTCTTACCAACAGCCACATCTGCAGCCGTATTGACACGACCTTATAAGGCAAGGTATGCCTTTGCTTTGGTAATTACTCCAATAAAAACGTACCTGGTGAAGAGCACTGGAAAGCTGTTGATGTTATATACAACATTGTTTAGAAACGACCCCCTTTGAAGTAATGTAGTTTTATAGAAAGAGGTAAATTTTTACCAACAATTTTGAACTGAGAAAGGCTTCAAGCATGAAGTATTTCTCAGGCATCTGAAAGCACATGCTATGCAGCAAGAATGTTTTTTCTTTCATTAATTTCTTGCAACTTCGATGACCAATTGAACCCAAATTTGTATATGGTCGTTATTTTATGCATAAAAAAATGTTGGGATACACCAAGTGAGCACTGGTCTTTGACAATTACCAAAAGTATACCCTGCCTTTAATAATAATATCCTATATTCTGAGTCACTGAGTGAAGTACACTCTAGCGATGGTGCATGCATAAAATAACGAAGAAAACAAGAAGGAAGAAAAAAACCATTGTCTGGTTATTCGAGGTTGTTTCCTCCAACGATGAGCTTATGACTTCTCTCAGAAATTCGGCAGGAATAGGTATAACTATGGAGGAAGGAAATTTCCTCCATGGTATTACTGATGTTCTGACCGTTTTGAGTTTGGGTTGTAGAAACGAGTTATTGTTGTTGTTTATCTTATCTTCTTTATTCAATTAATTGAAGTGAACGCGACTCAGGCAGATAGGAACAATTAACCATAAAGGGGTTAAAACAAATAATGAAAACAATAGGCCTACTTAAAGGTATCGTACACGTTTGGTAATGACTCAAAGCAAATATTAGCATAAAAACTTACTTGGTAACAAGCAACGGAGAGCTGTTGATAGTATAAAACATTGTAAGAAACGACTCCCTCTGAAGTAACGTAGTTTTTGAGAAAGAGGTAATTTCTCACTAAAATAATAAAAACTTCTTGCAAGAAGTTTTTATTCCTATCTGAAAGCACACAGATTTGTACAACAAGGGTGTTTTTTCTTTCATTATTTTCTGGCAACTTCGATGACCAATTGAGCCCAAATTTTCACAGGCTTGTTATTTTATGCATATGTTGGGATATACCAAGTGAGAACACTGGTCTTTGACAATTTCCAAACGTGTTCAGTGCCTTTAAATTAGCAACGGTATCATGTTCTGTTTTGAGTTTATTCGCGGGTGAAAGTCGCGAATTGCAGGGAGGAAAATAGAGGGCGCCCTTCCGGAAATTTCCAGATTATTGCTTAATCACAATTGCGATTCAAATTGCAATCGAGATTGAGCAATTCAAGCTCTACTGACGGGAAATCCCCGCCAGTGACATCTTTGCTGGTTGAGTGTGCAGGTGGTGAGTGCATTGAGCAACGAAGCATGGTATGATTGGACAAAAAATAAAGCAACTCCAACAGATTTTTGGGGGATTTTGTTTTCTCTATTTGTAAGCGAAGGAACACATCGTCACTATAATAAAAGCAGCCAGATCTCGACTGGACTGACTACAATGAATACGACCAAGAAGGTAAGCCCAAGTCACACAACATTTCCTTCCTCCATTGTCCGAGTCCGAGCACGAGGCCAGCTAGGTAGAAGTCCGAGTTACTGGATCTGGAACCCAACATATCTGGCGTTGTATTTTTCTGACGTGTATATTAAACGTTAATTTTCAAATAAAAATTGAAAAAGGTGTTGTTTGGTCCAGTACTCGGACTAAAAGTTAAACGGTAAAACTAGAATTTAAACCCTCCTCCCCGACGGACGACGCCGACGTGCCCGACCGGTGGTGGTCTGGAACCATCGGTTGGGAGGAAGTTAAGGACTGGCCCTACGTTTCAGTAGCTTTCAAGAGCATGAAATTGAAAATGGTGTTTGTAACATGAACCCCCATGCAGGTCTACGTCTAGCCCACCTTGTTGAGCTGTAATGGCTCTCTTTTAACATCGGTCTCATATAGTGTTATGAGACCGATGTTAAAAGAGAGCCATTACAGCTCAACAAGGTGGGCTAGTCTACGTCTATATATAGGGGTGAATGTTCAATTCAATAGAAAAAGTCTGAGTCCATTTTAAAGCTCTGTGGTCCGAGGGTATGGAGGGGGAGAGAGGTACACACTACTTCTGTCCTGTACTCTAGTCCCAAGTTGTAGTTCGATGGTCACGATTGTTACGTTTCTTACAGCTTAAGTAGTGTAGCTGCACAAGACTGTTTTGTCCCAACATCAGAATCGTCTCAACTTCAGTCTTACAGTTGGGGCACCCCCAAATATAGCTGGGATCCGTGCAGGGGATTGAGAGTCAGACTGGCGGCTGTTTATCACTGCATTAACCTTAACACTAGACTGCTGATAGGTAGGCATTTTTGTGAAGTTAACAATGATCAATGATTTTCTCCTATGAATATCAATTCAATATGTATGTTAAATATTTTTCTCTTTCAGAATATTACGTACTTGCGTGAAATTGAATGATGGTTCACTGGTGCTACACGCTTTACTCCACACATCAGAATACTGAAAAACTGAAAGTTTGGACGAAAAGGTTAAAGAGCTTAAATAGCTTCAAAGAATACTTCGCTTTGTGTTTTACGCTTGGTGTGATAGGCTTACAACTTATCATGGCGGATTTACTCACAAGAGTTCCACATCAGTTATCTCCGAGTCAAGTGGCACTTCTGATGATAGACCAGAAAAGTCGTTCAGAAATTGTTATAAAGAGGAAGAGCAATGCCTTTAAGAAACTCATGGACGAGATTCAAGAATCGAAGGAGAATTCCAAACAGGATCACGAGAGAGCAAAACATCTTGAGCTTGATATCACCAGAATGTATGCTCAGTTATCAAGAACACGGGACTCTCTGACGAAAGAGCAGAGAAAAAATGCAGAGTTGCTGGAAAAAACTGAGAAAAGTCATATTTATGAGGAGGATGAAAGATACTCGTCTGGAGAGAGCGGAGAGGCAGGGAGAGATTTCAAGAAGGCGCAGAGACGGTTACAGCAGCCTGAGGTTTCAACACAGAAGAAGGTATGAAAAGTTACAACTAAATCAGTGGTTAATACTGGTCTGCTGAGGTTGACAAGTTTGTCCAGCATGTAGCAAACTAGCAGAATGTGAACTTGTGGGTTTTTTTTCATAAAACCTGAAGTAGAAGTTAAAGTTGTTGGGTCCACAATCCACATAGTTTATGACTTGACAAAAAACTCTAAAATTTAACTTGATTGTCAATAGGAGGTGAAAAAAACCCACATTCAATGAGAATGTAAAAAAGGATGGAGAATTTGAACTGGAATGTTACTTTGATTTGATGTAAAGTTTTGCATCCCATGCCAATAGATATTGACAAAATAGGGAGACCGCCAGAGGCACCAACATTAGGGCTAAATAGCTTAGCTGGTAGAGCGCAAGCACGTAAATCTGAAGGTCACAGGTTCAAGTCCCACTTCAGTCAATTTTACTTGGTTCAACCCAAAATTATTTCAGATTTACCCAGTCAGTTTCCTTGTGTTTTATTAGTTGATCTTTCCCTTTTGGTGAAAGCATTCAACAAGAGGCGGCCAAACATTTCTCATGAGGGTGAAGTACACAGTGTGAGCAATCTACCAGCTTAAGATTTAACAACACTGTAACAGACCAGTTGATGCTGCAGTCGATGTCGCAGTTGATGTCGCTTGACTTCACATTTTGCAAGGATACACCGATGTAGGCATTTTATATTAATGGCAGGAAATACAAGTACCCTGGATGGTGTTTTAAAGGTATTGCAAGAGTTGGGGCAGTCCCTAAACGAGAAGTATTGCAACTACACAACAGATTCACACAAATGAACACACCTTGCCTCTAAATTGCCGTATAATAGGTTTGCTCAACCATAAATTGTTATTTCAAAATATTTCAAAATAATCATTTCCTCTTAATTTTTTGTGTAAATAACCGAAATGAAGGTGTCGAAACCCGTTTTTGTATTGCTTTTGAAATTTATTTTTCTCCACTTGGTTTCCTCAAATTTTGGGGAATAAAATAGTTCTGAACACTGACAATCTCAACAGAAAAAATACAGGTTGGTTGTTAAAAAATATTGAAAATTTCGCTGGTCTTTCCATTCATAAGTCTGTCTTGTTGTAAGCTTGAACTAAATCAGGGACAACTTCTTTTTCGAACATTGATAGTGTGGAAATAGGGCCTTAAAGGCACTGAACACGTTTGGAAATTGTCAAAGACCAGTGTTCTCACTTGGTGTAGCCCAACATATGCATAAAATAACAAGCTTGTGAAAATTTGGGCTCAATTGGTCATCGAAGTTGCCAGAAAATGATGAAAGAAAAAACACCCTTGTTGTACAAATTTGTGTGCTTTCAGATAGGAATAAAAACTTCTTGCAAGAAGTTTTTATTATTTTAGTGAGAAATTACCTCTTTCTCAAAAACTACGTTACTTCAGAGGGAGTTGTTTCCTACAATGTTTTATACTATCAACAGCTCTCCGTTGCTTGTTACCAAGTAAGTTTTTATGCTAATGTTTATTTTGAGTCATTACCAAATGCATACGATACCTTTAATTTTTGTTTTCTTTGGTTACAATTTTGATTCAGGAGGTAATATCATCGATTCACCAAGATAAAAGTCAAATGCAGCAAGTTAAAGAGGGCAAAAGAACAGGTGGCGTTCCCCACGAAACACATGAACTTCTCATCCGAGAAGCGGTGATTTTAAAAGAGCAACTAACTCTTCTGGCCGAGGAGAAATCAATGAATGTGGACAAAATTATGGTAAGATATTTTCCAATGTTTCTCAGAATGATTATGAATAAATATGAATTTAACTTTATTTTGAAGCGAAGATGTGTGACATAAGAAGAATAAAACTTTTAATTTCAATTCTCCATTTTTCATTACAAAGCTTTGTCGTTCAAAACATCTTGAGAACTTCTTATAAGTGTACACAATGTAGTTTACAAGAAACATGAATCACAAATTAATCTTCTTTTCAATACTCCTTTGTGTTAAAACAAAGAAAAAGAATGAGAATGAATTTTTAGTTGTACTGTAGGTCCTTATTTGCAATTTCATACTTTGCAACCAATCAAAATGGCTATGAAACTTAAAAATTAATTACCCATTCTGGATCAACCAATTCATATCACAAGCTTTGCCCTTCAGCTGTCATTTCTAATTATTGTCGATGATGCTTTTTGAGGAATGATGAAAATATGTTCTTAAATTTGTCATCAATTTCTAGTGTATCACTTTTTCCAGTAAGGGTTTTGTTTTGGGCTGGGTTTTTTCAAGTGTCTAAAGAGGCAGTCCACTCTATCCCGAGAGCAGAGCTATAAATAGCAATGAAACTGGTAGTAATAATATACTATTGGACTAATTGTCGGGGGTTGAAAACATTTCACAACTGTTGTTAGTCACTGTTAGTGTTACTAGGAATTGTCCTTGTGTATTCACGATGTATAATGCACACTTCACTATACATTGTATGCTGCATAAACAGAAGGGGATTTCCCTAAATACATGAAATGATTTCGCAATCCTTGCCACATGTACATGTACTGAACCACAACTAAATCTTTGTCAGAACCCATTGTGCTCTTCTGTGTAATCACTTATTATTGTTTATCAGTGTTGTGGTTGTGAACCACACTAATCTTTGTAATTAAAATTTATTGATCATGGTTTCTCTTACTTCATCTGGAGTGTTTTTTAGGGGAATTCCCGTATAACTCAGTAAGAAATTTGCACAATAACCAGACCACAGATGGGGAACATGTCTTCTGGGCAACAACTGTATAGAATTTGGCTTCTAGAAAATACGGGGGTAAACAAAAGTTTATTTTGGATAATTATCAAGTTCCTTAGGCCCTATTAAATGTGAACTATGAGTAATGATGCATCCTGGATCCTGATCCTCATTTGAAATTTTTGCATCTGCCCATTTTACAAAATGTTTCCTCATAGTTCATGTACGAGTTCAAATTCCCCCGAGAAATTTGTCCTCCTGAAGTACAGAGTCAAGAAAGATGCAATTAAAGACTCACACATCACCAATGCTTTTTAGTTCAATTGCCTCGGTCTTAAAAAGCATGAATATTGAAAGTACCAAAAACCTTAAACAAAATTTGCATATTGTTCAATGTTGTTTTAGCTTAAAGGGTGTGTACAACATTGGTAAGATTGAAATATAAATGTGCACAGATTTGCACATAACTTACATGGTATACAAAGTTGGTCATGGTGGAAAACCTCCCTTGGAATAGTTTTGTTTGAAATGCTATATAGTTATTAGGAAGTGAGTAAAACAATTTTTAGGAAGTGAGTAAAACAATTTGCTTTTATCTTGCGTGTCCAAACCTGATACTAAATTTGAAAACAGTGAAAACATATAATGGGGGTTTTCACTGTTTTCTCATGACTCTGAAGACCGATTGCGCTTAGAATTTCACATGTTTGTTATTTCATGTATATGTTGGGCCACATAAAGTGCGGATACTGGTCTTTGAAAATTACCAGTGCTTTGAAACAGGACTATGCATACAAAATATAAAAATCTGAAGAATCTTTCACAATTTGGTTGAATGGTGTTTTAAAAACTATGCAGATTTTGTTTTTTACGCAATGCCCAAAACAATTTTGTTTTCTCTTTGCCCACTTTATCCATCTCCTCTTCCTCGGTGTTCTCCCTTAACAATAGTAGTTCACTTGAGGAAAAGTAACAAATTATATCTAATTGGTCCTGCTGGCTACATGTAGTTCACAACTTACATTGCAAGCTTCAAACGGTTAATGTAGGCCTACTCATAATATTTAAAGCCGTACGGGTGTTCCGCAGTAGAGTGTGCCCTCTACAGTTTGCCCAGAGAGGCAATTTTCGCAGTGAATCATGAGAAAAGATTGACAAAGTTTTGAGTGGTCTCGCGACGCCCGCCGCATGACCCCAATTATTGTCTAAGTTTGTTCATACTTTGCAAAGCAGCAAGGTTGTATTTTTCTGTTACGGCATAAGATAATATTTGTTTGTGAGGCTGGTACATTCATGTCAGCCATTTAAAGGCCCCAAACTGCCCGTGCGGTGCTGAGTTGTGAGTGTTTTCGTTTGTTTAGTCGACAGCTTTTGAAAACAAATCCTCTCCGGGGATCAACTGTAGAGGGTGCACTATATTGTGAATTGCCAAGTTTTTAAGTCACAAGTTAAAGTGTTGGAAGGAAACTTTGGCCGTGTCCGAATTGGCGGCTAAGGCTACGGCTAGATTTCCTGTTATCATGCGTTGAAGTATAGGACGTCCTTAGCAACACCCCTAGCAACAGTCGTAACCGTAGCTGTAGCCGACAATTTGGATACGGCCTTTAACAAATATGGACCAGTAGACAAAGCAGACTAGAGAAATTACAAACTAACTAGTCCTGCTGACTCAGTGTTGAAAATATTAACGACAAAGTCTGTCTCTCTTCCTCATATGTGCAGGAAGCAGCAGAATATAAGCAAATCATTAAGAATTTACAAAAAGACGTTCAGGAGAAGGTAGATCAGAATGAGGTGCTTCTTGAGAGGATAAAAGAGCTGTGCTCTGATGATTCAGAAGAAGGAAGCAGGGTCACAGAGCTTCAATTTCAGGTAAGTCAAATTCTAGACAGTTCCTTATGCCTGGACTTTCTTTCTTGTTGTTCGTTTTGATTTTGATTTTTTTATTGTAAAAAAGAAGAAGTTTTAAGTGTCCTCCCTTATTTATCCACCCGCCGGCCAAATGCTAGTTAAAACACCTGAGGACCAGTCATAATTATTTCTAAGGTGTCCAGCTGGCTTGGTCAGTGTTGAAAAGCATCCCTATTTAATATGGGATATGGACTAGTGAAAAAGCTGGCGGACTAGTGAAAGAACAAGCTAACTGATCCCTCTGGCTATCACTGAAAAAGTTAAAGGCAAACCCTGACAGTAGGGTAAACATTCTTAGCAGGACAGGTGTACCTGTATTGATTGATGAGAAGACAGTTGGATACCAGAAGTAAACACAAAATCAACAATGCTAATCATACTTTAACTTGATTCAAATAGAGGATGCATATTGGGAAAGTGTATATATTGCAAACTTTGCAAACTGTACCTTAAACCTTGATTCAATGACAGTAACCATACCAGTAGCAGTAGTAATGCCAACATTACAAAGTTACAAGCATGTGATTTCTCAGGATTTTTCCCGATTTCAGGATGTTTTCTAAATCTCCTTCAGCTTTAAAATTTTCTTGAAAGAAGTCAAACTGCCACCGAATGGAGAAAGAAATAGTCCACATTGTGTCCAAACATGTAGTTTTGTATAATCTGGTGATGCATAGAGTCTGTAAACCTCCTGAATTGTAACATCTGGGAGGTTCTGGGTCTATAAGAAGGGTGTCCAGTGCCCAATTTCATAGAGCTGCTTAATCACAAGAAGCAGCTTAGCATAACAAAATTACACTTACCAGAATAAGGTAACCAGCCAAAACACAATGTCACGTAGTACAATTTGTGACTGGTATCCTGCTCCTTTTTGCTTAGCATAAAATTCTTAAGCAATATTTTCTGCTTAAGCAGCTCTATGAAATTAGGCCCAGAACCTTAAAGGGTCTGTATACGTTTGGTAATGACTCTGAAAATTAATGGCAATAAAAACCTACTTGGTAAGAAGTACAGCAGCTTTGGATAGTATTAATGCATTTTTAGAAACTTTTCATTTTGAAGTACTGCGGCTATGGAAAAATATATCACTTTTTATCCCCAAAAATATGAATCTGAGTTACTGCAGTAAGGTTTCTCAGATTGTGTACTCAAATGCAGATTATTCTTCCTGCGTGGACATAACCGCTCCAGATTTTCAGCAATATCTCAAAAATGCTACCACCTTTTGAAATGAAGTTTTCACTGGTTAGTTTGATGGTATATATTTTCAACTCTATAGGATTGAAACAAACAGTGGGTTCCAATAACCAAACGTATACAATCCCTTTAAGCCAATTTTAGGAATGTTCACATTCGTCAAATCTCGTCCCTGAAACGAATAGTGATCTTAAAGATGTTTCTGTCGGATGTATTCTCTTTGTAGAAAGATAAACTTGAGAAGAGGCTCAACCTTGGTCAAGTCATGATTGACACACTGTCGAAACGCTGTGAGGAGCTGGAAGAAGAAGTCAAGTTGGCCAAGAAACAAAACTTTGATACTGTCGATGGCTCTAAAGCCTCTGGTCTCACGGAAGATACAAAAGAACAAAGTGGAAAAAAAAGCCCTGTCCAGGCTGAAGATCAGGTAAAATTATCAAAGTTTTTAATGAAAACAAAAAAGAGATTATTAGAAAAAGATACAAGTCAAGCAAGTAAACGGTATTATTTATTTTATGTGATAAGCACTTTTCCAAAGTCCTGTTGGAAAAAAGCCACAGGTACTTTACTTGGGTGGGATTCGAACCCATGAACTCTGACATTCAAGAGCAGAATGCTGACCCCTTGACCATTGATTATACAGTGCTTATCACACATCCGTGTAGGGAGTAAAACGAAAATGATGCAGACCTGCCAACCTGTACGCATTTTGCGTATCATGTACGCATTTTCACATCTGGGTACGGCGGTACGAGATTTATGCAGAAAATACGCAAAAGACGCAAAATCTAAATCGCGGTGATTTTAAACTGCAGCACGAACGGACAATTTTGTTCTCAATTTCTTCAACTGTCATTCGTTCGACCCCAAGTGCAAAAACAACCGAACAAAGACACCCTGCACCTGAGTGATCATTATGTGCTTCGATAAAAAAAGAGGTTGTGCTTAGAACTACATTATATTTTAAATTCTTACTCCCGCTGGAATACTGATAAACCAATGCGTAACAAAGGGGGTGGGAATGGCGCAATCCAGTTTCGGTCAATCTGGTACAGTACATTGTTTAGCCGTATGCATGGATGTACGTGCACACAACGCACGTGTTCGGCATCGCCGTGTGATAATATACTTGTGTATGTACAACATGGACGCTGAACGAAGTGTCAGATTAATCATGGAGGAAGGAAATACATCATTTCTGTTAGTTTTACTTTTATTAGGGGAGAATAGTGGGAATTTCATGGCCTGTGATCTTTGTATAAGAGAAACAAATGATGAATTGAAGTGGAACTGGACAATTCTACGATAGGCTTTCGTTTGTCCGTTTACTGGGCAACCAAAGATGGAACCTTTCGCATTATATGATTGTTGCATGCCGAGTAAGTTACTAATAATTTAGGAACATTGTCAAACAGTGCTTTTCATATAAATTAATATATGTTATTGGAATAGAAATCAGTCAAAATGGGCTCACCGCCCGTAGGGAAACCCCTGGCCAATTTTTGGTGAAAAGTACATTTTGTACATTATTGAATTATGTTTTTCATTGAGATTTATACATGATAGTGGAACAGAAATCAGTCAAAATGGGCTCACCGCCCGTAGGGGAACCCCTGGCCAATTGTTAATTTTGTTTTTCGCCCTAACAATTTTGTTGCCCCTTGAGTGACATCTATGTTCTAGGCAATTGGAACATACAGTGCCAACAGTACATGTAGTTGGGCTTCTGGGTTATGTCGCCATGCACAGGCTTCTGGTTTTAATGCCGCTGCGCTAATGTGGTACTCAATTTTTTTTTACAAGGTTGGCAGGTCTGATGATGTAATTCATTAGAGAGTCCAAGAGACAATGACATAAAAAGTTGCATCTTACCTTAAAGGTATCGTACACGTTTGGTAATGACTCAAAACAAATATTAGCATAACAATTTACTTGGTAACAAGCAACGGAGAGCTGTTGGTAGTATAAAACACTGTAGGAAATGACTCCCTCTGAAGTAACGTAGTTTTTGAGAAAGAGGTAATTTCTCACTAAAATAATAACAACTTCTTGCAAGAAGTTTTTATTCCTATCTGAAAGCACACAATTTGTACAACAAGGGTGTTTTTTCTTTCATCATTTTCTTGCAACTTCGATGACCAATTGAGCCCAAATTTTCACAAGCTTGTTATTTTATGCATATGTTGGGATACACCAAGTGAGAACACTGGTCTTTGACAATCACAAACGTGTACAGGGCCTTTAAGGAGAAGTTCATCAACCTAATCCTGTCCTGTACTTGCTCCTCTACAGATTGGCAGCCAATTTCTCTCCAATGAGCGTAAGAAGCACCGGCAGCAAGTCCAACGTCTTGAGGAAGAGCTTCAACTTTTCACCATTCAGCTGGATCAAGTCATGGCTGAGAACAAACAGCTGTTTAAGGATCGCCAGGCAACCGAGAGACAGAGAGAGGTAAGTTCAAAAGTCTTGGAAGTCAACATCGAAAATCTCTGCCCCCCAACTCTACCCCTCCAAGCACCCCAGGCCTTAAACAATGTCTTTCTCCTCCTCAATTCATAGAGTCAGTCAACACCCACTAGGATCCTCACAAGCACCCAAACCTTAGACCTTGACCTAAAACCTTCTTTTTCTTCTGGATCTTGGCCGTTAAAAAGTGTTAACCCTGTCTTATCTCTAGATTTTTGAGGATCGCTACAACAAGCTTATGGAGACCTTGCAGGCCGTTCAGCAACGCCAGCACCAGTGCTCTAACTGTCGCACCCTGGAACAGGAGCTAGCCAAGGTCAAAGTTGAGTTTGCTGATCTTAAAGAGGTCAATGAACTTGTTTCTGCTCAGGTATGGAAGTGTTTGCAAAATTCATTATACAGTTCAGTGAATGGTTTTCAAAAAAAAAAAATTATGATTTTTTATTTAAAACCTAATAATTAAAATTCCATGCTCTCTGAAATAGAGGATTTGAAACCAAACTCAAATGGGGGTGGAGCTAACGAGAGGCTGGTGTATTCTTACCTTGCATGGGAATAAAGACAAACATAAGGTCAAGGTGTATTTTTATCAGCTCATCAATTTATTTTCATACTCCTCGTCCTCGCAAATCACTGATTATTTTATATCTCCCTCCACAGATGAAGTTATACGAGGAAGATCTGAGACAAGAACAGTTGGACATGGAGAATCTTAAGTTGAAGAACACCTTTCACATTGAACAGTGGAAGAGGAATTGCCAAAAAATGGGACAACAGGTAAAAAACCACTAACTTTGTCATCCCCTCATTTTGCATCCTGTCACCATTTGTTCTCATTTCTTTTGCAATTTTTTCCAAGACCTCCTCCCATTGTGATTTCTTAATAGACTGTACAAGTCTCGCGCATATCGAAAACAAGAAAAAACTTGAACAAAGACTATATTTTTCTATGAAATCAAATCTTCTTTTGAAATTATATTGATACAAAATTCTTGAAAATAAAAATATTCATAAAGAGTTGTTATAAATAAATTTTCAATTTTTGTATAATACAAATAATTTGTTCGAATTAACATTGGAACAAAATTCAAACTTGGGACGCGGTTGCTTATTGTTAGAAACCCCAATTGCCAATCACGCCCAAATGTATGCGTCTGTTACATAGGTTTAATAACAACATGACCGTCAGTTGGGCAAAATTCTTAATTTTTTACAAGTAACCGGATTTGGAGGTCAAGTCTTATTCTCAGGTTTTCTTTGTTATTTTGTTGAATTGATTTTCCTTTAAAATTGTTAATCACTCAGTATTACATTCCCAACAACATATTTAATGTTCATTGCCATAAACTACATTAAACTAAAATAATTGACTAAGACAAAATCCCGCCCACCTAAAACTCCATATGGTTGGGACCACAATGGTCCCGGAAGTTCAAATATGCGCGAGACTTGCACAGTCTTTAGTAATAATAACATTACGCAGTTCTTATATAACACTTTATTACACCCGAGGGTTTCTCAAAGCGCTACAAGTTAAGTCGAGCTATGTCCGAATTATAAGACCCATTTATTTACAAAGTACCATGTAACAGTTTACAAGGTGCTGTGGTTCAATTTGCAGCAAACCATACCAGAAAACACTGGGGCAAACTCCTTCCCTTAACGATAAGTGTACTGGAGTCTTTTACGTGCATTGCACAACACAGGGGACCTACGGCTTTACGTCCCATCCAAAGAACGAAACAATAATTGTTAGGTGTCGTGCTTACAAGTGTCAAGACTGGGACTCAAACCAACTGTTTCAATCTTGGGAAAAAATTTAAGAGGGATCAACCAAATGCTAGAATTGTAAAAATTAACATCTAAAATTTGGAATGTCAAGCCCTTTAGTCCCATGCAAGTCACTTTAAAAGGAAACCTTACTTTCTTCACAAGAAGTTGACATTTTTCTTTAGGATAGGTCCAAAAGAGACACAAGAAGTGTTGAAGTGAGAAATTTTGTTATACCATACCATCCGCACCACAGGTTGATCTTTTGATGGGAGACCTCCAGAGAGAACGAGAGATGAGACAGCGACTTCAACAGCAGATGAACCAAGTCAAGCCGCGTCCGCAGGTTGCCATGGCAGCAAGCTTCGCCCAACCATGGTTCGGAGCAAACAACCAGTCTCTCCCATGCGTTGTCGAAGTTGACTGTGCTGATGGAAAGGAAACGTTACCTTCCCAATCGTTCAAATCAACATCAAGTGGCTACGTTGAGGGTGCAGGCGCTTCATCCCAATCAAAGAGCTTGTCGCAGGGCAAGGTCTTAGAGTGTCGTCGATGCAAACGTGAGTTTTCAGCAGACAAGATGAAGGAGTACCAAGACCACGAAAGAAAATGCTTTGATAGTTCTTGAAACTGAAGGCTACCCCATGTGGATCTGGAAGGTTATGGGTGCTGGGATTTCAGTTTGACTGAGGAAATTGTTTGGCCTCTAGGATGAGGAGTTAGTAACGCAACGAATCGAGCAAGTGAAGAAAATTATCCCCCACTTAAATCCTGAGAACTTATTGTTAATTACAAAAAAACCTATTAACCACTCACTTATATCCAAAGATTACCTTTGGCATGTAATGTATAATCACATTCATACATATAATGATATTGACAAATTATTAGAAATACTAACTTAAGGTTTGGGTTTGGGATTACACTGAGTACGTTGCACCTAGTTGAAATCAGTCTCTGGTAACCAAGACTGCTGGATATAGAGAAGCAATCATGGTTGAATAGCTGGATAAATACAAATCAAATGCTGAGTAGGCGGTCATGCTGTGTGAAATATGTGAGCTGATTATTTCATTTTCCCCCCCCAAAAAATTGCTATTCAGTACTTCAAGCAGAAGTTACAAGAGCCATTTTAGCCACTTCTTTATATAAATGATGTGTAGAAGAAGTGGGTCAGTATTACACATCAACAGCGGGAACAAAAGTCCACAAATAAATATTATTCAAGGATTTCGTTATTGTTTAGTTAGCTCAGAAAGGACCCACAAGATGCTGAGCTGGGAGTGAAGAAAATGGCCAATCAAATGAGGAAGCGCACAGCACTTTGTACTTGTAGCGCACTGAGAAGCCAGCCGAGTCCAGGCATGGGTCTAAGCTACTGTGCTCTGACTCCTGAAAGGTTTTAAAATGTGGTCCAGAAGGCTGGCACAAGATTTCTGTCTGGAAGAGATGAGGTAGAGAATCTCTGATGTAGATGATACTTTTTTACCCAGAAATGTTCGACTTCCAAGGAATTAAATTAAGGGAGATGAAAGCAACTGGTCTCAGTTTTGTAAAAAAAGCCTGGGGGGGATTGTGTGGGTTGATTTGCGGGAATGGTGGTTGTGGTTAGACTGCACAACAAACAAAGGAGAAGCGAAAGGAACCAAATGTTAGATACTTTGAGGAGGAAATCGTTTGTTTCAGATCTTTTAAAGATCTGACGGTTTCAGATCTTTTAAAGATCTGATGGTATGCTGTTTCAACAAAGATATTTGTGTGGGAACAATGCATGTTGTTGATAATGAGAAGCTTTTGGTTGGGGTCTGCATCGTTTTGCAATTATCCGATGGCTTATACCATTGACATTTGATTCGACTAGCCACTTCTAGTGGCTAGTCCAATCAGATGACAGTATTGCTGATGAGGTTCGTGGCTAGTCCAATGAGATGACATTGCGATGTTGCAAAGAAAAGGAAAATACCAGAGAATTGCTATTTTGCAATTTGTGTTTGGTTTTTGGTTTTTAGGTGTTTTTTGGGGTGTGTTGTTTCTTATTAAAAATTGAAGAAAAAGGAAGGCTTTCCTGGTTAACTGTTATTGCAATATCTAAGGTATTGCCACTCACGGAGGAAATGTAATAGTTGCATTTCTGTAGTTAGTAGCTGCATTGCTGTAGTTAGTAGTTGGATTTCTGTAGTTTGTAGTTATAATGTGTAAATCTCAGTACACATGACTAATTTCTTCAAAGATGCATTGTGTAATTGTAGTTGTATTTCTGTAGTTAGTAGTTGTATTTCTGTAGTTAGTTGTTGCATTTCTGTTAGTAGGCTAGTAGGCTAGTTACAATGTATAAATCTCAGCAGACTTTTCCTAGAACATTTCGGTGCTTTAAATTGTGACCTTTGACTCTTTGTGCCCTCGATTATTACCTTCATTCGGGGGTGGCTTCAATAATTTTAAGCTCCGAATTGTTCCAAGCAAAAGTTTTCAAGTTGTTTTAACTCTTAGTGCCATAGTTCGTAGTTACCTGTGTAACTTTTCATTGATGTGAAACACTTTGAAATAATGAGCTTTTATATCATACTACCACTATTGTAAATATATTGAATTTATGTGTTTGTTAATTTGTTGTGGTTTTTTTCTCGATTTTGTAAAGACGATGTAGTGGGTACAGATGATGCATGTATTTAGTTTGCATTTATTAGTTAGTGTGTATAAATATTTGTTTAAGTAGTTATGACAGTGGGCCATCCTGTTTAACTGTGCGATGATAACTTGGGCCTAATACTAATATTAGACCTAAGTTATCATCGCACATTTACTTTATTTTAAACCCGACGTTTCTCAAATTATATTGCTGAGCTGCATAATCACATTACTTAATAATCAGTATTAGTACTGGGAATACTCTCTGAATTGTCTGGATTATGGACATTGATAGTGGCTTCCGCGTTTCCATGTTTCTGAAGTAAGTCGTAAAAAGATGTAAAACTCGGATATTGGGGAGATGCACTCCCTCAATGATTTTAGTTGCTTGAAGGATTTGACCCGTTCGCCCCTTGCACGGTCAGCCATTTGCGTTTAGAGCCTCGAATTGGGGATACAGTGAATAGAAGCATTAAATAAATCTGTATTGTCACGGTAATGTAATGACACTTTCATCCAAACGGATGCATAAATACAATACAAATGAAGCTTGAAGTAGAGGCTCTACACGCACATGGCGGATCCGTGTGAAGGGCGAATAGCACCTTGTTTTGGGGCTATACTTGCAGCTAACTATGCCAGAAACAGTGAAAGACAGCAAAGGTGAAAATCATCAAAAGAATAGGCATGGCATGGTCGGCATGCAACAAAATGAACACTGTATGGAAATCAAGCCTAAAAAGAAAGACCAAACTACACATCTTCAAATCAACAGTAGAATCCATTATAATGTATGGCTCAGATATATGGACAGTCTCGAGAGAACTGGAAGAGAAACTGGATGGGTGCTACACAAAACTTCTGCGGAAATGCTTAAATGTACACTGGAGTCAACATATGACAAATACTGAACTGTATGGCAATGAACCCAAACTATCCACTAAAATACAACAGCATCGTCTGAGACAAGCAGGGCACTCATACAGAAACATCAAAGAACCTGTCTCTCAGCTTATCACCTGGTCACCAAAACATGGAAGGAGAAATAGGGGTAGACAAAAGCTCAGCTATACAGATGTAGTTGCTAGTGACATCGGGGTGCTTCCAACTGATCTTCCTAACCAGCGGCGTAGCCACGGGGGGGGGGCCTGCCCCCCCCCACAAATTTCCAGTGCCCCCCAGGTGCCCAGTGCCCCCCAGGTGCCCAGTGCCCCCCAGGTGCCCCCCCCCCATGAAAAAATTGCAATAGTGCCCACACAAAAAGAAGGTTAAAAGAATGAAAACAAAACATTACAAAACAAAATACATCTGCTATTTGTAGGCCTTCATTTACAATAAAGAAAAACAAAACTGTAGTCGTATTCAAAGCCAATAATTATTGTTTAACTTATGCTGTGGGGATTGTCGCTATCATCACCGGAAGCGCGCGCGCCCACGTGTTGATCAATGCAATGCAGCGGAATGAACTGGGCCCAATTTCATGGCACTGCTTACCAAATAATTCTGCGCTGACGCGCATTGTAACGTGTGTATTTCTATGGGACGCAGCTGGGCGTAAGCGCAGAATTCCACGGTAAGCAGAGCCATGAAATTGGGCCCAGTTGGTGTGCATGCATGCCGGAGAGACCAAAAAGTTCTGCTACGCGCACGCGCAACGATGGTCCAAATAAACCAATGTTTTGTACATGAACCGTTGGTTATCGTTACCACCAGCGATTACGGCGGCGGCCATATTGCTACCGGAAGGCGAGGATTCTGAAAAACAGTGAGATTTTAACTTTTTTTTTGAGGAGTGGATTTTCTGGACCCGCACCGAGCTCACTGTGAAAACAAAAAAACACGTAGAGCCTAAATTTCGCGAGATCCGGTTTCAAAAGAGAACTCCCTGTGCATTTAAATGTGAAGGGCAACAAGTTTCTAATAGGATTTTGTACATGGCACTCTATGGGTGCACCCCACTAATTCCACTCCCATAGCATTCAGTGCAAAAGGCTAAATATTCAAAAATACACGAAAAATACTTAAAAGTCTCACAGCTTTTTACAGTAAAGGGAAAAGTATTAATTTTACTCTTGAACTTTTATTCTCTGCTCAATTTAATATGGGGAGTCCCTGGTCCCGTCGAGTTATTCTCCCTCCAAATAAAAACACCCCTACACCGGTGTAATTTTCCAAACGTCCGAGCATCAATCTTGAAAAATGTCCCTACACCTCTCGGCAAATAGGACCATTTTTTCATGGCCTATGTCATCCAAAATACCTCAAGTTGGAAGTCAACAACCCCCAGGTTACAATTGGGCAACATTTTTACACTCTACCCCTTTTACTGGGCTCTCAAATCTGTCTAATATAGGATATTTTTGGGCCTACAAAATATTCATGAGCTCGACGCTCTGTTTTCTCCATATTTAGTGGGGTGCACCCCTATGAGGTTCGTGGAGACGATAGCGCGGATCAAACCTCATAGTTCTAGGGCCGGCTAGGAGTACATGACCCCACCACTGACACACCCATTCTCCCTAGCCCCCCCCCCCACTTGGAAGCAATGCCCCCCCCCCCCCCCGTGCCCCCACCGAAAAATTCCTAGCTACGCCGCTGTTCCTAACTTAATGAGGGATAGACAAGAATGGGCAAATCTCAACATGATTCCGACCTCCGTCGACTAAGAGAGAGAGAGTGATGCCAGAAGCAGCTTGGCAAGCCGAAACATTTCTGGTTTTATTCCATTTAACCCAGTGTAAACCAAAGCAAGTCTGGAAGAAAAAATAGTCTGGTGCCATTAGGCCTCTTATGAATTAAGGAAAAGAAATGTCATTTGTGAGTGTGGATACAAGGAACTTGGCAAAAAATATCACACAATGGTAAAAGGGTGTTTTAAAACGGGACAAGCTAATTATTTCATTCGATTGCACCAGCTCACAAAATTAATCATCGATGCCTGGTTGCTGCGCATGCGCGTGTACCTTTCGTTGTTTCAGTAGATCGGCCTGATACCCCCAAAAAATAACGATATTAATAAATACAAATTCCCCACTTAATTCAGAATATGAAATCTCAGTCAAAACTTAAAATGGAATATTGATTTCATTTTAACAATGCTACTAACAGAAAAAAAAGAAACAAATGGACACAAATTTCTTCTTGCTTTATAATACTAATACTTTCATTTATTCTAATTGTTTGATAGTCATGATCCGAGCTATATATTATTATTAATTTTGACCAAGAAGTCAAAGAGCAGTAGTATAGAAAATATAGTCTTTAATATTATAGGATAGTGCAGTGTTAGACTTGTTGAAGTCCACTTGGTATTGTTCATGGTTTTATACTTTGATCACTTTACAAATTCAAGGTGCTATCAAACTGGTCTCCAAGTTTATCAATAACTGAATGAAAATCCTTTGTTTATCTCATTGTTCGAATCTATAAGATGCAAACCCCAAATGTGGATTGAGCAGACTCATTAAACTGAGCATGACCATTACTTTAAAAGCCTCTTCCACATTATGTCAAAGGTCAGTCAGAAAAACCATGATCTGACAGCACCTTTCAATATTTTTCACAGAACAACATACTAGGATGACTTGAACGAGTCTAGCAATTCTAATATTTTTTATTATAGTTTAATTTTGGAAACATGCAAATTGCAAGCTTATACCAAAAATAATATGTGTTTGTAAATCTACAAGTTTTTCTGTTTATTTAAAAAAATTAACCTTAAAACTCCAAAGACCTTCCTACGTGAAAAACGAACTTGGAAATAACGTAAATTTAACACGTTTCTGAAGCTAGACATAATATACTACCTTAACAAGGGGCTCCAAGGTCAAACTTTTGGTCAGTTTTATGATGTACTCATTTTCCAATAGAAAGAGTCCTTATGAAACTTTAAGAGCGAAAATTATGAAGCATGACGTCATTGGTTATCAACAAGGAGTGCGTCTGTCAGTCCAAAGCGAAATTTTTGAGTCAGTCAAAAGGGTAAAACTCAATGCCGTTTCAATTAAATACTATTGAAATTCTGGAATGAACTGAAAATGTTCCTGTATAAAAATATCCAAACCCACAGATTTGAAAATGTGACGTCATCGGATGTTTTTTGCACTGGAAGGGCATAAAATACAAAGGCATTTTAAACCATTTTAATGCTAGGTTAGAGACTTATAATTTGTTGCCCCATTTTCAAAAGGACTCTATTTCTCATTAAAAAAAATCATTGCATCACTAAACTGAAGTCGACCTTGGAACACCTCTTTACCAGTGGGCCGAGATTGCTCACTTTTGAAAAGCAAAAATATGAATATTTTTGCGACTATTACCATCTTGAAAAGCAGCAAGCAGCATGTTTCTAAAACTTGTAATGTATAATTTATTATAATTTCCATATACACAGTACCACCATTCTAAAAATTATAAGATGTCTTTCAACGAATAGAAAATAAGTTGAATGATCAATAAAAATGACGAGGATGAACAATTTAAGATGACCATGCCCCTCCCACACAAATTAACCCTGTGATCATTTTGATCAAACATTTCCACCTTGTCATCTTCCTATCAACACTAGAGGGCGCTATTCTCCCAACCCTTGTTGCCAAGCCATCATTTATAGATGAATAAAAGTTTACTCTGGAAGTGTTATTCTTTGTGAAGATATCCACTCATTTCACGTCACACACATTTTAACGTCAAGATGAGTTCCCTACATTATTAAGGGGTGGAAGTTATAAAGTTGCATTGCCCGATTTTTGCCGAAACTCTTTTCTTAGAATTTTTCTCTGAACAAATTTGATCTGTTTCAAAATGAAAAAACATTCAAAAACTATTGCATATGCTACAGACAATGCACAAAATACATGCATCATGAAAAATTGTTTGTCAATGTCCCAATAATAATTCATTTATAATTTTTAATTAACTACCACTTATCATTGGCGGATTGTTTTGTGCAATAACCTTAAACATAAGTTTGTAACATTCTCAAACCTATAAAAATAGCTGTTTAAAATTTAAAATGTAAATTTTCAGGTCGAATCAGCAACAAATTGGACCTCGCAACTTTCATACGCTGGCAGTGTCAAAAGTGATAACAATGTTTTGGGGATTACCATTTACGAAAAAAAATTATAAAAATGAAAGTTAGAATTCTAAATATAAGAATGAACCATGATATGTAAATATTGTGGGAAGATTTTAAAGATACAGCAGTTTTTAAGTCAAAAAAATGTTTTAGAACTATTCAAAACAATTAAAAGGCTGATGTTTTGTTGCAAATTGTGTGGAACCAAACTTCAAAAAGAACCAAGAACACAGTGCTTAAAACACATTGGAGTAAGGCCAACTATTTTATTTCTAAGTTTTTGCTTTTTTTTCAGCTATTGGTGCTTCTAAACAAGTTTTTTGTGATTCATAGTTCTTTCTTTGATGACCTCAGACACTTCAAATTTGACCAACTAATTATTTTTAAAAATTCATCTGGTTTTGTTTTACATTTCATTGAGGCGTTGTAATGGCTGAAACTTTCTGGAAATTTGTTGGAAATTTCTTGGAATGACGTTAACTGGAATTGTGATTTTTGAGGAAGTTGATCCAAGGAAGAAATGTGCATATAAATAATCTATTAGTTTATTCTTTTAAAAATGGAAGAAAGACTATTCTCTTTAAGAATGGGGAAGTCAGACTAATCAAAGGTCACCTCTTGAGGGCAGTCTTGTCATCTATTAAGAAGAGCTTATCAGATACATCATGCTGAGTCTGAAACAAGCGACTTAGGCTATGGCTTCGCATACTGGCTACAATGACAACATTGAACAGTAGGACTTTTCAACAGCCATAGCCAGAGCTGAAGACATTAATTCAGACATGGCATTTCTTCCCAAATTGAGAATTCAAAGTTTCAAAAACTTTCCCAAACTTTCCTGGGTTAAAAAGAGCAAATTGTTGTGTCGGTGCAAAAATGTTGTATCTCGTAAAATAGCACACACACAAGTTTGAAATTGTCAAAACATTGCATCTCGCTTAAAATAGCCCGGATGTACACACAAAACAAGTAATCGCTCAGATACAACGTTTTTGCAAGGAGCATTTTTGTGCGAGATACATTTTTTTGCAAAATCAAGATACAACGTTTTTGCACTGACGCGACAAAATAAGTCTATTTTCACATCAATTGAAGTCTTAAAAGATGACAAGTCTCAAAGTATCAAATTAAATTTTAAAAATCTGGAAAATCACCCTTCTGAAAATAGACACTTTACTTTCACTTTAGGGGAGCCGTCTCTGAACACAACTCTCTCACTAGAGGGCGGTATAACCATTTTACTTCTGTGGCAGTGACTTGTAGTAATTGCAGAGGACATCCCAGGCTAATGGTGCCATGAAACCGTCTGGAGGCATTTCACCTGCTCGAGCCAATTTACGCATACGAGTTCCTGAGATGAAGTCAAAGTCGTCTTTCTTCTCCGGATCGAAGAAGTCCATGGCTTTCTTTTTGATGTTGTAGGCAGCGACACGGAATGGGATGATCTCCAACTGAGTTAGACCAGGGGCCATAGTGAGCACCTAAGGATGAGCCATAAACAAAAATTTGAATAAAGGGGAGGTTTCCAACTTAAGTCATCTACTCTCTATTGTTGAGCCGTTATTCACACTCAGACAACAGATACAATTGAAAAAAGATTTTAAAAACACAGACTCTTTGTGTATTTGTGATACGATCAAGCAAAATGAGTCCTTTGTCGACCCAGGTAAATTTTCATATTTTTTTATACATTTGAAAAGAGCATAATCCATGCTTTAATACTGTTAAAACCCCATGTTGATACCACCTTTGGTTCAAAAGTTGTGAAAGTAGAAACACCAAGAGATGCGAGAGAATGAAACTGAGTAAAGGGGGTTTAAAGTCGAGTTGTTTATTGAAACTACATCGGCACATTTTCTTTCAATGCTAATTTTAACCCCCTTTTTGATGTTATTTATCAGGAAGGAAGTTGCCAAAATAAAATAAGATATAATTTGGCACTTAAATTTACAAATTATTTGAATTTCACCCCTGTTGGCCTATTTTGGCTTGTTTCTAAATACATGTACTGATAATTCCGACGAACGACTCATTTAGCTTGATCGCATCACATTTTGTTATATCTTTTTATATGCAAGTTTGCCCAAACAAGGCTAAAAGCCACTCTTCGTAAGGGGCCACAAGAAAAAAACATTTATGATGAAAATAACTCGGGGGAGCTGAAGGTAGGAATTGATATTCCTCTTCAAACAGTCTGGATTGTATGATGGAGAGACATGTACCAGGCAAGGAGTTCCAAAGAGATGCAGTATGTGGAATAAAGCTGTTGGAGTGGCTCTTTGTTCAACATCTGACGTCACAAGCTTAAACAGCGCCCTCACCGAGGTCAAAGGAAGACATATCATTGGCTGAAAGTTGTGAGTGGCGTAAACGCACATGCACACTGCAATTGTTTGGGGGCTATTTTCAATTCGTGATTCCTACATACCTTTCTACCGTGAGAATGATCATACAGGTCACGTTTACCATCCGGGTGCGGCATACCAGCGGGGTCGCGACCCACGATGTAGAAGTTTGCCCCTGTAGCCATGCGAGCCTTAGCATGCCACTGTACCTGAAAATTCAAACATAAACATCAAAGTCAGTCAAAAGTAGAAGTCTTTTAGTATTACATCATTAGCCAGGCCCGATACTTACATTTTTTCATATAATAATAATAATAGTGGCATCTTATATAGCGCCCAAATCCGACACTCGGTGACACTCATGGCGCTCCAACATTCAGTATTTTTCCTGCAAGGTATGTGGAGCTACGTTTTTGAAGTATGAGACCAAGTCCTTTTACATAGCACCATGTAATGGTTTACAAGGTGTTGTGGCGCAATATGCAGTCAATCAAACCAGGAAGGGGCCATTTTAGGGCAAGGCAGTTCAACAAAGGGCACCTCTATGAAGGACATTTGTATTAGAACATTTCAAAGTGCACCAAGGCAATGGCCAGGGGTATGGAGGCAATGGAGGCAATTGCCTCTGTGAAGTATCAGGCCTAATACTGGAACATTTCAAGGGACACCAAGGCAATGACCAGGGGCATGGAGGCGATTGCCTCTGTGAAGTGTCAGGCCTGATACTGGAACATTTCAAGGGACACCAAGGCAATGACCGGGGCATGGAGGTAATTGCCTCCCTCATTCCAAACCTCATCAAAAATAAAAAAATAAACCAAGTATTGATTTCCCAACACAACAAGCGTTAAAATTTTCTATGGGGCAAACAGTAAAAGAGTCAGAGAACAAGACCCAAAGATTGTTGCTTACCTCTGTTGGTCCTGCATACATCATAGGAGAGGGGAAGATTGCTAGGACGGTGCTCTCTGGGTCTAGAATACCCTCGCTTAGGATAGAGTGATGTTGCTTCATACGTACTGGAAGAGGCACGTCGTCTTGTTTGGTCCAACCACCTGCAGAGAGACAACAATAATCATCGGGGCTTCCAATCACAGAATCGATTAAATTTGACACTAATAAGCCATTTGCGAGTAAGATTTGAATTTAAAGTATGGTACAATGGCTTGCTATGGCATTAAAATTTCAGAAAAATAGGGAATCAGCCGACCAGCTGGAAATTTGCATTCCTGTGAGTTTTAGATGACATTCATTCTTTCCTCATTGCCACAAGTTATGGACAAAGTGGAGGTTTTGTGGATTCACTCTTGTCCTTGTTGAGAAGATGAACACTTTTAAGTACGTTGTCATAAAGAAAAATTGTCTTGAACCAGAAGATGATCAGATCTTTAGAAAGATACACATTTTAAAAAGTAAACATTCATTGAAACTTGTATTCCACTGTGCTTTTATGCCAATAACCACTTTACAAGTGTGTTTATTCAGCACTTTTAAATAGTTCATCAAGTAGAAAAACCCTCTCCTGTAAAGTTAAGGGGTTTGCCTGATTATCTTACCTAGAGGGTGGAGCAGAAGAGTAGGTTTCTTGTATCCACGCTCCTTCAGACGTCTCTTAGTGTCGTTCATCAGGAGGGCGTGGCCATTGTGCACGGGGTTACGCAGCTGGAAGGCAAAGACAGCATCGGCACCGAGTTTACGGAACTTATCCCGCAGCTGGTTGGGGGTTAGACGGTACTCATCAAGTCCGTCTTCCCAGCGTATATAATCAAGAACTTCTAGGTCTCCACCGACGAGCCAGTCACCACTTTCCATTACCATCTGAGATTGAGACCGGAGAGGCAAGAGTTAAATGATTATTTCAAACTCATCTTCAAGATTAATTGTCTCCTCAAGAAGACTGGAGATGCCAGTCTCAGGTTGAAGAGACATATAGTTGTTGTAAGACCCCACCAACAGGTTATACTTAGTGACAGTGAGGTTATCCAAAGCCCCCACCATCCCCCTGCATCAAAAGGATTCGGTGGACTGACACCAATCCTAAGACATTGCAACATACAAGGCTCCATCTTTCATCAACCCTTTAGAGACCATTCATTTCTCAGTCATCAATCATTTCTATAATCATCACAATACGCCCAGACATCAGTGATATTGTCAACTTTTTAAATAACTTTTTTTTTTAAGTAAAAAGGTCAACAAAAATGACATAAAACAGCTTCTTTTTATTCCCCTTTTTTTATATTGGGATACTATGTTAACATGGGAAACTTGGAAAATTTCACTTTCCTACACAACATTTTGCTTTGACCTCTTTGGGTGAATGGAAGTAGGTCAAATCTTGCAACCGTTTGTGGCCGCTGTGGACATTTGGGTTGAAGTCGCTTGTGGCCGCCATGGTCTCTAAAGGATTTACTTTGCGATCCTCTCTACAGTATAAACTAATAAGGTGCTAAACAGAAATTAGAAGTCATCTGAGAGACTACAAAGGAAGCAATGTTTGTAGAAGATGACAACAAGAGCCTTCCAAGGCCTTAAAGGTATCGTACACGTTTGACACGTAATGACTCAAAACAATATTAAATAAAAACTAACTTGGTAACAGGCAACGGAGAGCTGTTGATAGTATAAAACATTGTAGGAAACGACTCCCTCTGAAGTAACGTAGTTTTTGAGAAAGAGGTAATTTCTCACTAAAATAATAAAAACTTCTAGCAAGAAGTTTTGATTTCTATCTGAAAGCACACAAATTTGTACAACAAGGGTGTTTTTTCTTTCATCATTTTCTTGCAACTTCGATGACCAATTGAGCCCAAATTTTCACAGGCTTGTTATTTTATGCATATGTTGGGATACACAAAGTGAGAATACTGGTCTTTGACAATTACCAAATGTGTTCAGTGCCTTTAAACTTCACAGGGGCAATAATACCACCATGCCCCTTGACATTGCCTTAAAGGCCCCTTGAAATGTTCAACAATTTCCTCATTTGAGTGCCCTTTACAGTGGAGAAACTACCTTGCCCTTTTAAGAATGAATTATCAGGCCAGCGACCTTGTTCCCAGATGTCAAGACGTACCTTGATATATGGATGGCCAGGGTTACTGGTCCCCCATTGACGACAGCATCTCTCTTCCTTATGATGCGCATAGAACTCCGGAGAACGCAGGATAGCAACGCGACGACCCTCGTAAGACAACGAGAAGGCATTCTTGTCAGCTAGTCTGTCCTTGTCCTCCGTAGAGACGGCCAGAACGATCGGCACTGACTGGTTTATAGCACCACCTACATGAAGAAGTTGATAAAGTTACCAGACATTGAAATCCATTAAAGGCATCATACACGTTTGGTACTTACTCAAAATATATATTAGCATAAAAACTTACTTGGTAACGAGCAACAGAGAGCTGTTGATAGTATAAAACATTGTGAGAAACGACTCCCTCTGAAGTAACGTAAGTTTTTGAGAAAGAGGTAATTTCTCACTAAAATAATAAAAACTTCTTGCAAGAAGTTTTTATTCTTATCTGAAAGCACACAAATTTGTACAACAGGGTGTTTTTTCTTTCATCATTTTCTTGCAACTTCAATGACCAAATGAGCCCAAATTTTCACAGGCTTGTTATTTTATGCATACATGTTGGGATACACCAAATGAGAACACTGGTCTTTGACAATTACCAAACGTGTACGATGCCTTTAATAATGGGTTTTATAACTAAAACCTTGACTTTTGTAGGTTTAAAAAACCTTTTATTAGGATGTTGAAAATGAAATACACTCTTTAATTGAGTGCCCATTATATGCTGAGTTGAGACAAAGTATGTATATTGAAATTTGTAAATTACACAATGTCTTCACAAGTATGACCAGTCATGAAAATAATGTGTTCCTTATGTCGTCTCAAGAAAAAAGAATTGTCACTTGTGTTTCAAAATATATTTTTATGTTCAATGAGCTGAAAGAGAGGCAAAATGTTTTGGGTGTATGTGTATTATTTAACAACGTTTTTCACGTTACTACCATGTAAACACTTCTGTTTATTATTTAATGTTATGTATAATCATTGCTGTTACCCGCCTCCTGTTGTTATCGGGGTATGTTCCTGAATGGAATAAAACAGTCAGTAGTTTGCCGCCATTTCAAATTATCTTTTAAAAGCCATGAAGAGAAGAGAAGAAATTTTCCCTCCATTTCCTTTGAAGGATGAATGTATTTATTTTAAAGCTAGCTTTCCAGTCCACACAGGTTTCCTCATGCTTCCAAACAGCAGCTTGTGCTTGGGTTTCATCACAGCAAATACACTTCCAACATCTCAAAGTGTAAATGTCTTCAGTGTCATCACCTAAACTCTTTCACGCACCGACCGGTCGCTAGTGACCGGTTTAAATCCCTTTCAGAAAAATAGTTGTAAAACAAAAAATAAAGATTGCACAGCCACATAGTTTTCAGAATGGGAAAGAGGACTCTTGAGGATGCTAATTATGACCTGTTTTGGGGGGTCGGCATTTGCAAAAAAACAAGTAAACAATGTGTCCATATGATCAATTTATCACTAAAATAAATGGTGCATGAAAGGGTTTAAAGAGTCTGTATACGTTTGGTAGTGTCTCTGAAAATTAATGGCAATAAAAAATTACTTGGTAAGAAGTACAGCAGCTTTGGATAGTATAATGCATTTTGAGAAACTTTTCACCTTGAAGTACTGCGGTTATGGAAAAATATATCACTTTTTATCCCCAAAAATTTGTCTCAGATAGTATATTCCAATTGCAGATTGTTCTTCCTGCGTGGACATAACAGCTACAGATTTTTCGGCAATATCTCAAAAACAATACCACCTTTTGAAATGAAATTTTCAAAAGGTTAGTTTTATTGTATCAATATACAACTATATAGGATTTAAACAAACGGTGGGTTCCAATTACCAAACATATATAATCCATTTAAGCATCCTCAGTTCAACTCTGGTCACTTTTTTGTTTTCATTCCCAGAAATCTTAAAAGAAAGGACCTTCTTACCATCAAGGATGCAGTTGAAATGTTGGCACTGTAGAAATTCTCTCTCTCTCATGAAACCAGTCATAGGGGAGGCCCAGCCCTCAGCTAGAACTTGAACCCACTGCATGTCAACCTAGAACAAATCCACACAGACATGGAGTCATTAACGATCTTTAAAGACCACAAGTTCGGAGATAAGACCGTGGTCTTGGACCGTCTTAGGCCCTTTTCGAAACGACCGGTTTCGGCTTGAATTCAGCTTCAGGCTCCATTCTCTCGTCTGAATCCCTGAACGCATAGCACGCGTATAGTCAAAACAATTGAGGGGCCTAGCTAGACTGAGCCGAATCCGAAGCCGAAGCCGGTCGTTTCGAAAAGGGCCAATGAACATAAACCGGATCCAACAATTTCCAGAAGCCAGCAAGCGCCAACAGGAACTGGGAGGATTTGTGTAAGAAAATATTCATCCTTGTGCTTTCACTTATAATTTGCAAAAGCCCAAACACCGATGTGTGTCAAGCACTGTGTACTCGAAACCTTCCCGAGTCCTGCAAAAAATAATCCCCAGGCATAGTACTTGGGTGGGATTCGAACCCACAATCTTACCAGATGCAAAGTCACTTGAGTCTGATGCAGTATACCTCTGGGCCACTAGACCACTGGGCCACTAGACCTCTGGGCCACTAGACCGCTGGGCCACTAGACCGCTGGGCCACTAGACCGCTGGGCCACTAGACCGCTGGGCCACTAGACCGCTGGGCCACTAGACCGCTGGGCTACTAGATCGCTGGGCCACAAGATCGCTGGGCCACAAGACCGCTGGGCCACTAGACCGCTGGGCCACTAGACCGCTGGGCTACTAGATCGCTGGGCCACAAGATCGCTGGGCCACTAGACCGCTGGGCCACTAGACCGCTGGGCCACAAGATCGCTGGGCTACTAGACCGCTGGGCCACTAGACCACTAGACCGCTGGGCCACTAGACCGCTGGGCCACTAGACCGCTGGGCCACAAGATCGCTGGGCTACTAGACCGCTGGGCCACTAGACCACTAGACCGCTGGGCCACTAGACCGCTGGGCCACTAGACCGCTGGGCCACTAGCCCGCTGGGCCACTAGACCGCTGGGCCACTAGACCACTAGACCGCCGGGCCACAAGACCGCTGGGCCACTAGACCGCTGGGCCACTAGCCCGCTGGGCCACTAGACCACTAGACCGCCGGGCCACAAGACCGCTGGGCAGGGACATGCATTGACACACAAATGTTCACCATCAGCCGTTTGTTTGGTCCTTCCAATGTTGTTCCATTCTTCCCTTTTCTGAAGCATTCCACTTCAGGGGTACAAATAGACCAAAAAACCCTGTGGGTGTAGCATTGTTCCATTGGCTAGTGGGGTAAGAACAAGCTTTGGAGCCAGAAGCAGGAAACTCTTCGTGCGTGCAACCGTTACACCCGCATGTGACCTCACAACGAGCCAATACGACTAACTTGAGAGCTACACTTAACTGTGCATCTAACTGTGTAATGAGGCCGGATGCCTTCAGCAGTGTGTATTTGGGTTTTTTGCGGGTTAAGGGCACCCAAGATTTTATAGTCCATGAAGTATAAAAATATGCTGGTATGTTATTTGCCGGTCTTATACTTTGTTCTGATACTAAAGGAATGGCATTTCTCCTTGGTAAACAGCATCTCTACGAAGCTTTATTCAAACCTCTGTGGGTTTTTACGAGTATATGGCAGCCCAGATTTTACAGATCAATAGGCTAGCCAGTACAATAAATATGCTGGTATGTTCAGGCCTGGTACATGTACATGTGCTCCGTTCAAGGAAAGGCATTTTTCCTTTTCTAAAAGCTTATCAGTTCTTGAGTGTAGTACTTGACCGAATATCATCAAACAAACATGCTGATGGGTTTTATTGGTTGTGGGGTGATTAGAGACAATGACGATAGAATAGACAAAAACCAGAGAAGATGCCAGAGAACAACCTCGCAATATCAAAATTTGATCAAAATGATTCATAATTTTTTGTAGCACCAGTTGATAGGTCTTTGGATGGATTATCTTCCTATACTCAGAAAAACTATACTACTACTAACGGGGTTCTTATATAGCGCTTTATCACACCCCTAGGGGCATATCAAAGCACTCATTATTTGTTTTTCAAAAGGATAAGCAGAGCTATGTTTTGAATTATGAGACCCAATTATGTAGTACCTTTTAAGGGTTTACTAGGTGCTGCTGCGCATTCAGCAGCCACTGCCAGAAACACCGAGGCAGACCCCTTCTCTTAGCGATAAGTGTTTACAGGGTTCTTTTACATGCATTACACAACAAACAGAAGCTACGGCTTTACGTCCCATCCGAAGGACGAAGCAAAAGTGTCTCGCTTAAGGACACAAGTGTCAAGACCAGGATTCGAACCCACACTCTGCTGATCAGAAACACCAGAGCTTGAGTCCAATGCGCTTGACAGCTCGGCCACCACATGCCATCAAAGTTATCTTAGTCATGTCTCTCATCTCTCACCTTGTTGATTTCCACGTTGTCCAAGGTCTCAGCTTCCTTCTTGGCAGCTTCTTGAGCTTCCTCAGGGACGAACAGCTCCTTGACAATGTCTACAGCAGACTCTGGAATGATACCCTGTATATAAAAAGAAAAGTAACAGCAAAATACTTGTTAAAATGTAAGCTGGAGGAGAAAGTGCTCATCAAAATTTGAAATCTGAAAACAGATGGGATAGACTCATCCCCGATATAGCATCTTGTTAATACATTTCAAGAAAACTCCGATTTTCATCAATATTTTTCATCTTACCACCCGATCCCTCAATACCAATAAACCTCTTGCTTATGATCTCACAAGCTCAAACAGCACCCTCACTGAAGTCAAAGGAAATTCATTGACCGAGAGTTTTGCATGGCAAAAAAAAAGTTGCACTTTTCCATTGGAGTTGACTTGTTAACTCTTTCAGTGCCAAGGTAGTACATGTACGATCTGTTTTATGTATTCCGAAAGCGTCATCAATGTCCTCAGTTTGTAGTCTTATTCTCAAGTCACTTGTAGCTTGACTGATTATACAAAGTGAAAATTGTAAAGGTTTTTGGAAAAAAGAATGAGCACTGTTTGTACTACAGTTTCAAACAAAAGAACCTGGACTCCATGCGTGGAGAGTGTGAAGATATTACTTTTTGACATAATGGGGAGTCCTGCCTGTGTGTGGAGAATTTGGAATGCATACACATTGTGTATTGTAATATTGTGTACAAACTGCCTGCCCCATATTCCATGCGTGGTCTCTGCGCACTCAATATTCAGTGATGCAAAACCAAAACCCAAAGTAAGTGTGCCTAATTGTCCCTGAGCGCTCCACGCAAGGAGAGTGTGGAGATCATGATACCCATTGTGTTGGCCTATACCCAATGCATTCCAATGTCAACAAAGCAATATCTCCACATTCTCCACGCAGGGAGTCTAGGTTCTTTCGTTTGAATCTGTAAGTCTGGTACCTAGACTCACTCACCTCTTCACGCAGAAACTTGATGAGCTTCTCTACACACTGGTCCACGCTGTCAATACCGGCACTGAGGTTGATGTCTGGTTTCTGGGGTATTTGGTATTCCTGATCGATACCGGTGAAACCTGTCCAAGGGGTCAAGAGGTCAAGCAGGTAATCAACGGTTGTTAAAAACATCCAACACCTTTGACAACATTTTTTATAAAATTAGGGATAACAGAGGATTCAGGAGGGTCCAGGACTCGAACTTGGGGGGAAAATCAAAATGTTTACTGGACCAGAATATTTTTTTAAAGCCAGAATTGAAATGAGTAAGAAAAATACCTTCACAGCATTTGAACTGTTTTAATTTGAACGAGCACTAAGAGAAGATTTGGGGGTAAGAATTCTTCAATACTCAACAAAAATGAAAAAATATTTATCAAACTGAAAGTCAACATTTGAACAGAAACACAAGACTCCCCCCCCCCCCCGACTTATACAGTCATGACTTTACTGGCCCGATGCTAAAATCACTGGCCTCGGGCCTACAACCTAGCGTGAATTACAAGCCCTGAGGTCTCTAGCCAAAGACACTAGGAGGTTGTAAGAACCTACCCTCAATGATACCAGCCCTGGCCTTGTTGTAGAGTGAACTTCAAGACCTGAGGTCTCTAGCCAAAGACACTAGGGGGTTGTAAGAACCTACCCTCAATGATACCAGCCCTAGCCTTGTTGTAGAGTGAACTTCAAGACCTGAGGTCTCTAGCCAAAGACACTGGGGGGTTGTAAGAACCTACCCTCAATGATACCAGCCCTGGCCTTGTTGTAGAGTGAACTTCAAGACCTGAGGTCTCTAGCCAAAGACACAAGGGGGTTGTAAGAACCTACCCTCAATGATGCCAGCCCTGGCCTTGTTGTACAGTGAACTTCAAGCCCTGAGGTCTCTAGACAAAGACACTAGGGGGTTGTAAGACTTACCCTTAATGATGCCAGCCCTAGCCTTGTTGTAGAGTGAACTTCAAGACCTGAGGTCTCTAGCCAAAGACACTAGGGGGTTGTAAGACTTACCCTCAATGATACCAGCCCTGGCCTTGTTGTAGAGTGAACTTCAAGACCTGAGGTCTCTAGCCAAAGACACTAGGGGGTTGTAAGACTTACCCTCAATGATACCAGCCCTGGCCTTGTTGTAGAGTGAACTTCAAGACCTGAGGTCTCTAGCCAAAGACACTAGGGGGTTGTAAGACTTACCCTCAATGATACCAGCCCTGGCCTTGTTGTAGAGTGAACTTCAAGACCTGAGGTCTCTAGCCAAAGACACTAGGGGGTTGTAAGAACCTACCCTCAATGATACCAGCCCTGGCCTTGTTGTAGAGTGAACTTCAAGACCTGAGGTCTCTAGCCAAAGACACTAGGGGGTTGTAAGACTTACCCTCAATGATACCAGCCCTAGCCTTGTTGTAGAGTGAACTTCAAGACCTGAGGTCTCTAGACAAAGACACTAGGGGGTTGTAAGAACCTACCCTCAATGATACCAGCCCTAGCCTTGTTGTACAGTGAACTTCAAGCCCAGAGGTCTCTAGACAAAGACACGGGGGGGTTGTAAGAACCTACCCTCAATGATACCAGCCCTAGCCTTGTTGTACAGTGAACTTCAAGCCCTGAGGTCTCTAGCCAAAGACACTAGGGGGTTGTAAGACTTACCCTTAATGATGCCAGCCCTAGCCTTGTTGTAGAGTGAACTTCAAGACCTGAGGTCTCTAGCCAAAGACACAAGGGGGTTGTAAGAACCTACCCTCAATGATACCAGCCCTGGCCTTGTTGTAGAATGAACTTCAAGACCTGAGGTCTCTAGGCAAAGACACTAGGGGGTTGTAAGACTTACCCTTAATGATACCAGCCCTAGCCTTGTTGTAGAGTGAACTTCAAGACCTGAGGTCTCTAGACAAAGACACTAGGGGGTTGTAAGAACCTACCCTCAATGATACCAGCCCTAGCCTTGTTGTACAGTGAACTTCAAGCCCAGAGGTCTCTAGACAAAGACACTAGGGGGTTGTAAGAACCTACCCTCAATGATACCAGCCCTAGCCTTGTTGTACAGTGAACTTCAAGCCCTGAGGTCTCTAGCCAAAGACACTAGGGGGTGTTAAGACTTACCCTTAATGATACCAGCCCTAGCCTTGTTGTACAGTGAACTTCAAGCCCTGAGGTCTCTAGCCAAAGACACTAGGGGGTTGTAAGACTTACCCTTAATGATGCCAGCCCTAGCCGTGTTGTACAGTGAACTTTAAGACCTGAGGTCTCTAGCCAAAGACACTAGGGGGTTGTAAGACTTACCCTTAATAATACCAGCCCTGGTCTTGTTGTAGAGTGAACTTCAAGACCTGAGGTCTCTAGCCAAAGACACTGGGGGGTTGTAAGACTTACCCTCAATGATACCAGCCCTGGCCTTGTTGTAGAGTGCACTTCAAGACCTGAGATCTCTAGCCAAAGACACTGGGGGGTTGTAAGACTTACCCTTAATAATACCAGCCCTAGCCTTGTTGTAGAGTGAACTTCAAGACCTGAGGTCTCTAGCCAAAGACACTGGGGGGTTGTAAGAACCTACCCTCAATGATACCAGCCCTGGCCTTGTTGTAGAGTGCACTTCAAGACCTGAGGTCTCTAGCCAAAGACACTGGGGGGTTGTAAGACTTACCCTCAATGATACCAGCCCTGGCCTTGTTGTAGAGTGAACTTCAAGACCTGAGGTCTCTAGCCAAAGACACTGGGGGGTTGTAAGAACCTACCCTCAATGATACCAGCCCTGGCCTTGTTGTAGAATGCACTTCAAGACCTGAGGTCTCTAGCCAAAGACACTTGGGAGTTGTAAGACTTACCCTTAATGATACCAGCCCTGGCCTTGTTGTAGAGTGAACTTCAAGACCTGAGGTCTCTAGCCAAAGACACTAGGGGGTTGTAAGAACCTACCCTCAATGATACCAGCCCTAGCCTTGTTGTAGAGTGAACTTCAAGACCTGAGGTCTCTAGCCAAAGACACTTGGGGGTTGTAAGACTTACCCTTAATGATACCAGCCCTGGCCTTGTTGTACAGTGAACTTCAAGACCTGAGGTCTCTAGCCAAAGACACTAGGGGGTTGTAAGACTTACCCTTAATGATGCCAGCCCTAGCCTTGTTGTAGAGTGAACTTCAAGACCCGAGGTCTCTAGACAAAGACACTGGGGGGTTGTAAGAACCTACCCTCAATGATGCCAGCCCTGGCCTTGTTGTAGAGTGAACTTCAAGACCTGAGGTCTCTAGCCAAAGACACTAGGGGGTTGTAAGACTTACCCTTAATGATGCCAGCCCTAGCCTTGTTGTAGAGTGAACTTCAAGACCCGAGGTCTCTAGCCAAAGACACTTGGGGGTTGTAAGAACCTACCCTCAATGATACCAGCCCTGGACATGTTGTAGAGTGAACTTCAAGACCTGAGGTCTCTAGCCAAAGACACTGCCCAGGGGGTTGTAAGACTTACCCTTAATAATACCAGCCCTAGCCTTCTTGTAGAGTCCCTTGACATCCCGTGCCTCGCACACCTCCAGAGAGGTGCTTACATACACCTCATAGAATGGAAGACCATCTTTTTGATGCAGCGCTTTAGCAGCCTCGCGGTCCTGATTAAAGATTCAGAATTCCAAATTATTTTGGGGAGAACAGAGCAAAATTGACTAGAGCAGGATTTGAAGCTGCGACCTCCGGGTCTACATATTATCACTACTCTACAAACTGAGATTATCCAGCCCTTGGCAGTTTCCCCATTTTGTAAATATCTTTGTTTTTTTAGGGCGGGCGCCAGTCAGAAGTAACACAACCCTTTACTGCCGTATAGCCAAGGATCACACCCAGTTTTCAATACAACCTAGGCCCAATTTCATAAAGCATGTAAGCACAAAAACTTGCTAAGCACAGAAAACTGTTGCTTAAGAAAAATAGGTAACCAGCCAAAATACCATACAGTTACCATTGCTGTGACTGGTACCCCACTAATTTCTTGCTTAGCAAAGAAATTTGCTGAGCGGAATTTTCTGCTAAACAGCTTTATGATATTGGGCCCTGGCAGTAATGTATGGGATTAATTTACGTAGTTACTTACTTCATTAAATTAATTCAAAAACCTTTCACAAAAATGGAGTATAGTTTTCTAAGCGTCATAAAGGATATTATATATATAGAAATAAAATATTAATTTGTTACAAGTATTTAAAGGGTCTGTTACATACTGGCAATAAAAACTTACTTGGTAAGAAGTGCAGCGGCTTTGGTTAGTATAATGCATTTTGAGAAACTTTTCACTTCGAAGTACTGTGGCTACAGAAAAATAAATCACTTTTTATTCCCCCAAAATTTGAATCTGAGAAGCGTTACTGACAGACACGTTTCTCAGATTGTGTATTCCAATTGCAGATTATTCTTCCTGCGTGAACATTTAACCACTCCAGATTTTTCGGCAATATCTCAAAAACGCTACCATCTTTTGAAATGAAATTTTCACAGGTTAGTTTTATTGTATATATATACATCTATATAGGATTGAAACAAACAGTGGGTTCCAATTACCGAACGTATACAATCCCTATAACTGATGACTGAAAAGTACGGAAATGAATTAGAAGATTGAAAACCCACCTTGGCGTTAGGGCTGATGAAAGAGTTCAAACACACCACCCCACCATCAGCAAACAGCTTGGCGACCTCAGACACACGTCGGATGTTCTCCATGCGATCCTCGCTGGAGAAACCCAAGTTCTTATTCAATCCCTGCCTCATGTTGTCACCATCCAAGGAGTAGGCTGGGATGCCATGGTGGCATAAATATTCCTCCAGGGCAAAGCTGATGGTCGTCTTACCGGCGCCGGAGAGACCTGGAGAAAGGAGATGAGTTTAGAGAAGAACAAACGTGTTTGTTAGTTACGGTCTTCATGTGTCTTTCTCAAAATCTATAAGCACTGGATTAAGTGTGAAAGGTTTTCTTGGGAATGAATATCTGATGCAGAGATGCCACTATTTGCATCTTGCAATCAGGGAGATTTTGTACAATCAGGGAGATATTTAGAATTACATTCGATATAATAGGGGAAAAAGGTTTCCATAATCAGGAAGAATTTCAAAATTGTTCATTTTAACATGGAAAGATTGGTTTATTTTCAGGGAACTTTCTGCAGAATCAGGGAGAGTTGGCATTATAAAGAAATATATTATATATTTCTTTGTAATGTTAATAATAATAATAATAATAATAATAATAATAATAATAATAATAATAATAATAATAATAATAATAATAATAATAATAATAATAATAATAATAATAATAATAATAATAACTGTTGAAAAGACCTGGCCAATTAAGCTTAACATTCGTCAAAACATTATTGACTGGAAAGAGGTTTGGAAAAAAGCTAACACCCAAAGTATTGATTTTGACGATAGAGATCTCTGGTTTCGGTTGCGACATCGCATTCTTCCTACTTGTGATGTTTTACAGAAAATGAAAAAAATAGAACCTAAGGACAATCAATGTGGTTTATGTAAACAAGAGGAAGAGACTATAGAACACGTTTTTATATATTGTAAATGTACTTGGACTTCTTGGTTATTTTTGGAATATGTTCTTCGTAAGTATAGGGGTAATAAACACTTTTATCTCAACGACAGTAACAAAATATTGGGATACGGCAAACAAATTGACAACATATGTTTGTTCCTAATAGCTAAACTTCACAGAACTATCTGGAACTCCAGATGCAGAAATCTCCCTGCAATCAATCCGGTTTCTGATAAAAAATTGTTGAAGTTGTTCCAGCACAAACTTAAACGAATGATTCTTTTGGAAAAACAAAGACTTAATGATGATGATTTTGTTGAATTGTTTTGTAAAAACCAGGCTTTGTGCCACATGATTGGGGAAAAAGTTGTATTTTCGTTCTAAGTCCTCTTGTTTTGTTTTGTTTTCTTTTTGGTTTTGTATATATAATGGTCTTTTAATCATTGATCTGTTATGTAGTGTTGTTGTTTTTTGTTGAAAGGGTTTTGATTGAATGTAATAAAAGGAGATGTGTGTCTCCATTGCAGCCAAAAAAAAAAAATAATAAAAAATAAAAAATAATAATAATAATAATAATAGTAATAATAATAATAATAATAATAATAAGACTTGTAATATAATAAAAGTCACCTGTGAAAGTTTCTGCTGAATACAGTGTCAACTTGTTAAGAAAACAGCAAAAAACTGTCACAGTATTTTCACAAGAATGTCAAGTCCATCCACGTTTAGCAAGGTGACAGTGGGTACCAGCGAGAATCTTTGGACGCAGCATTCGCAAACAGACACCAACCCTCAGAAATCTAAGGAACAATTCATGCATGAATCGTTTCTCAGATTCAAGTGTTCTCGAAGGGAATCCTATCTCAAAATAATTTATATTATCAACAGCTGTAGTGCTTCTTACCAAGTAAGTTTTTAAGGTCATTACTTTTTTGGAGTATTTATCAATCTATGACCCTACCCTGAATCTGTTTTATTGTTGAAATGTTCATTGATAGAAGACTCCATTCCTTCATGGGATGCAAATCCTCAATTAATACAAATCTTTAAGTGGACACTTGCATTGGGGAGGGAAAGGCGGGGGGGGGGGGGGGCAGGAGGAGCACTTTCTTATCTTTGATTATGTTTAAAGGTATCGTACACGTTTGGTAATGACTCAAAACAAATATTGGCATAAAAACTTACTTGGTAACAAGCAATGGAGAGCTGATAGTATAAAACATTGTAGCAAAAGACTCCCTCTGAAGTAACGTAGTTTTTGAGAAAGAGGTAATTTCTCACTAAAATAATAAAAACTTCTTGCAAGAAGTTTTTATTCCTATCTGAAGGCAC
Organism: Plazaster borealis; assembly: GCA_021014325.1. Classification (NCBI taxonomy): domain Eukaryota; kingdom Metazoa; phylum Echinodermata; class Asteroidea; order Forcipulatida; family Labidiasteridae; genus Plazaster; species Plazaster borealis. The sequence continues at coordinate 1,859,141 of CM037468.1, forward strand.
ACAAATTTGTACAACAAGGGTGTTTTTTCTTTCATCATTTTCTTGCAACTTCAATGACCAATTGAGCCCAAATTATCACAGGCTTGTTATTTTATGCATATGTTGGGATACACAATTGAGAACACCGGTCTTTGACAATTTCCAAACGTGTTCAGTGCCTAGGAACATTGTTTAACATACATACAGTGTACCAGAGGATATTTTGTTTTCCGAACAATCACAACATGTATGAACCCTTTAAATCTACAAGTAAACACCTTGAGAAACTTTTTCTGAAATTGTATCTCTTCTTACAGGATACCAGTCACGGATGGTACATGGCACATGGTATTTCAGCTGGTATCTTCTGGTAAGCATATGTTGGAATAAAACGTGTATCTATTCTGGATCATGGCCGCCTACAAAACTAATTAAGACTGGAAATCCTAGTATTGGTCGCCAGAGGCAACTTGACTAGATTCCGTATTCCTGAGACTTGTCCATAGAATTAGTCTGAAACTTGCTGCATGGGACCCTGAAGGGGGCATTGATTTTTTTTTGTCAGAAAGGAGCCTCCTTTTACCCAATGGCATATACGGTACATAAGTGTGAAGAATGATCAATATTCTAAGTCTTAAATACCATGGACCATGCGGTTGAAACGGGTCGTACAGTTGCTAGATTATCCACATAATACCCATTTGGCATCTTTGTTTTACAGTCTCTTTTGCTGACAATCCCAAAAGCAAAACACTTGTCCTGAGAAAATGTATACAACAAGGCGCTGTGAACAGAAATCTCTGCCCAATTTGATGGCGCTGCTAAGCACACAATTCTGTGCTTACGACAGCAGTAAAGCGCAATATTCTGAGGGTCGTAAGCGCAGAATTTTATGGTAAGAAGCACCATGATATTCGGTCCTGATGGTGCCGTTGCTGAGCAGTCTAGTGTACCCAACTTGAGTTCTAATGGTTGAGCCATTGGTGTGTGGGTTCAAGTCCTGGGCCCAATTTCTTAAAGCTGTTAAGCAGAAAATTTCTTTACTAAGCAAAAAATGAGTGGGGTACCAGTGACAACAATGTAAACTTCATGGAATGTTGGCTGATAACCTATTTCTGCTAAGCAAGATTTTTCAGTGCATAGCAAGTTTTTGTGCTTACAGGCTTTATGAAACTGGGTATGTACCATAGTTCAAGGGTAGAGGTTTTTTATGGGAACGATTAGAAACATGTGCACCCAGGGTTCTCCCCATGCACAAGCTAGCGTATCCGGCCGATACGCGCGAATTGCGTGCCGATATGCGCCAATTTTGGCCGATACGCAAAACAAATGTTTTTGCGTTTTTTTTGGGGGGGGGGGTTTCACAAACAACATCAAAAGAAAACCATATAGAATGCTCAAGATTGCACAGTAGGTTTTTTTTAAAACCAAGATACACACCAAAGACCTTGTTTCAATTCAGCGTGCTTCGGCCAAACATCCAAATATTTGGGTCCAGAATGCCCAACAGTTTTGAAAAAACCTGGGGAGAACCCTGTGTGCAACCATTTGGCTGTTGGTGCTGCATACTCCAAAGGAGTTAAAGATAATTCAGGAATGCTTAAGGCCCAATGAAAAGAGGAATTACGGAGCTTTGATTTGATGGCTTAAAGGCACTGGACACGTTTGGTAATTACTCAAAATATATATAACATAAAAACTTACTTGGTAACGAGCAAGAGAGAGCTGTTGATAGTATAAAACATTGTGAGAAACGTCTCCCTCTGAAGTAACGTAGTTTTTGAGAAAGAGGTGATTTCTCACTAAAAATTATTTGAAGCCTTTTTCAGGCATCTGAAAGCACACAAATTTGTGCAACAAGGGTGTTTTTTCTTTCATTATTTTCTTGTAACTTCGATGACCAATTGAGCCCAAATATTTTTACAGGTTTGTTATTTTATGCATTGGGATACACCAAGTGAGAATACTGGTCCTTGACAAATAACAAACATGTCAAATGCCTTTAAAAATGGCTAATAAATGCCTGTTACAATCACAGAGAGCATATAGGGATTGAGAGAGAGAGTTAAGATGGTACCAGTAACTAATGCAGTCATGCTTCAATGCTCTTATACAAAGGGAATATTTTACAAATAATATTGCAGCAGTTGCCACTAGCCTTTTTGAGGTAAAGTATACACTATAGGAGTGCAATGTTTGCTTTGGGTATACAGACAAATTTACCCAAACCTAATAGTGTCCTAGTATTGTGTCACCATATCTTAAAATGGCTTATTTTGCATCTGTCCTGTCTATTACAGTGACTTGTTCGTTATTTTCTTGTGGACTGAAGATGGAACCAAAGGAAGATAAAGAATAATCTTGCCCATACACCTGATTCCCTGCAGATCTTCAAAAGCAAGATAAGGCCATTTTCAAATCTATCAAACATTATGACCCATCACCAGAGCTATATATTGAGAGAGTTGCGACAACTTGCGATTAGAAGTCATTATTGGTCCCCCAAAAATGCATGTGCGCAGACAGCAGCATTCTCCATTAACTCTTTAGAGACGATTCATTTCTGTATAATCATCACCATACGCCCAGACATGGTTTTGTTGTTGATTTTTTGAAACAATTTTGTCTTGTAAAAATGTCTGGGGAAAAAAAAAATCACAAATTTGGTTTTGTTTTTAGAAACATAGATACTACGTTAACATGAAAAACATTGGAAAATGTCAATTCAGGTCATGACCTTTACTTTGACCTTTTTAGTTGAGTGGAAGGAGATCAGATCTTGCAGCCGTTTGCGGCCGCTATGGGCATTTTGATACAAGCCGTTTGTTGCTGCTGTGGTCTCTAAAGGGTTAACAGTGGTCTGCTGGCCAAATTCCAGTTAAAACAAATGAGGACCAGTCAGAATTCACTCCAAGTAGTCCGGCTGACTAGTTCAGTGTTGAAAAGCATCCCTATTTCATTTGACATAAATTGACCGGTGAAAACACTGCTGGACTAGTGAAATGACAAGCTAACTGGTCCTGCCGGCCAGTCACTAAAAAAGTTACATGTAAGGGCACTCCCTGACACAGGATGGCAGACTAGACTGTACATTGGGTTATGTGCTACATTTGGACCAAAAATGGCGTCCAGCGACCAGGTGACCTCAGGAAACAGGTCTCTCCATGACGCAACTCTCTCAATACACAACTCTGCCCACTATGCTTCTCCTCAGGCCTGGAAATTCATCTTTAAGAGGGCACGGCCATTTTCATTTTGCAAAGGTCACTTCCATTAGAAAATCTTAGAGTCTATGGGGAACTTTTGCAAGGGCACCAAGACCAAGACCAGGGACAACAGAGGCCATGGCCTCCGTGTAATTCCAGGTCTGTCTCCTTCTCACGTCTTTGCCAGAAAACCAGGATGATGGCGCTCTAAAAAATGCCCGGTGATTGACTGAATGATTCAGTTACCTCCGAAAAAATAACCACCTTGGTATGACTCTTGAAAGTGGAACACATGCACGTACAAACCCTGCGAGCGTAACTTGTTGTTTACACCATGTACACACCGTTGGCTGGTAAATTTGCTTTGCATGTTCCGTTCTTGTAAATATTAACAAGCTGTTTTCAGAAAACAAACCCTCAAGTCTTTGGCCACATTAATGATTTTACAAAAGAAAACTCCACATTTGTATCCAATCCTTAACAAGTGTGTTCCATCTTTTGAGTCTGTATACGTTTGGTAATGATTCATAAAATTTATAGCAATAAAAAACTTACTTAGTAAGAAGTACAGCAGCTTCTTATAGTATAAAGCATTAATTTGAGAAACATTTCACTTTGAAGTAATGTGGTTATGGAAAACGATATCAGTTTTTATTTTAAAAAAAATGGAATCTGAGTAGTGTTTCTGACAGTAACGTTTCTCAGATTGTGTATTCCAATTGCACATTATTCTTCCTGGGTTGACATAATTGCTCCAGATTTTCGGCAAAATCTCAAAAACGTTACCACCTTTTGAAATGAAAGTTTCACAGTATACATCTACAACTATATAGGATTGAAACAAACAGTGGGTTCCAATTACCAAATGTATACAATCTCTTTAGGGATAAAGAACACAACTTGTATAAAAAAAACTTGGTTTTAGTTTCAGTTTGAAAGCTCTTTGATTAGGCCCTACATGTATAAAGTTCATGCCAGTACCAATCCTTAAGAGATATATTTCCGCCTAAAATATTGTCAAAGTCAAGCAAATATTAAAATCAAAAGAAGTGCAAGAAAACGCATCTTAAAAGTACTAAGCTTTACTTTTGACAGTTATAAATTATATCTTGGCAAGAAGGAGATTGAGGAATGTTGTCATTATGATCATTAGACCTTTTTAGTCATACCCAGACCTGAAATTCATCTTTGAGAGGGCAAGGCCATTTTTTTTTTATCTTTCAAAGGGCACTTCCAGTGAAAAACCAACAAGTCTTCAGGAAACTTTTGAAGGGGTACAGAGGCCAAGATCAGGGCAACAGAGGTCATGTATTTCCAGGCCTGGGTACTCCAACTCCATACACGTACTTTCTGGTGTCATGCCTAAAACCTCTCTAGATAGCAAGTTGTCACGCCACATTCTATTTTCAGAAACCCCCAAAACTCACAACGTATTTTTTTTTGCCGTACTACTAAAGAAAACATGAACATTTCTAAATCTGTGTGTCCTTTTCATCAGCATATCATTCAACTTATAAACCATCCTTGCCTGAACCATAGAGACTATGCTTGAACAGTTATCAACACTCATAAAAAATTAAAAAACAATCTAAAAATACTTTTACATATGTACTAGTATGAACAATGATGGATGTAAACAAAATAGTGAAGGGCAAAGTTCACTGGTTGGACCCAGAAATTATCCAGCCTGCTTCTATTGTGACTTACACGTACATTTTATCTAGATTATATTATATTTTAACCTACAATACCCTTATCTGATCGCTCTAGTTTCCAGCGCACTGTATATATCTTTTTGAACCTACTTTTAGACAGTATTATAATTATTTTTATCCGATGTTTGTTGTTGAGTGTCTTTTAAGAATTGCTTGTACTTCTAGATGGTTACATTGGGCTTTTTTTGTGTGTGTGAAATAGGCAAGGTTCAAGTTCTTCGATGGAAATTTCACAAAACAATTTTTGAATTATACAACCCAGTTGAAGTTTAATTGAAAAGTAAATTTAACTAGAGTGTGTTTTGTTGACAACAATATATTTCAACAAATGTAAAATATAAAGATCTGCAGTAATTAGCATGCTGGGAGTGTTTAACATAACTATGGAGTCAGTACCGCGTGCTTTTGGAGAGGGCAAATCAACAGATTTACTTTTGAAAATATTTAACTCTGGGAATCTTGTTTTGTTTTTTGTTTTTTCGTCTCATTGATGAGATGAACCTGAAAACTGATACTTCTTCCTCGTCCTCTCTTCTGATCTTCCAGCCTACCTGTTCCACTGCAAGGCTGATTTCCTGGTTTTGTTACCAGGGAAGATAAACGTCAACAATATTAAGAGTAATAATTTACTCACCAGTGAACCAAACGGTGCAGCCCCGGAAACCACCTCGCATGCCCATAACCTGCCCACGCTTGTCACGAGAAACATGATGGATCTGCTCGGTCACGTTGGTGGCTATCGCCTTGTTATGTTGCTGGAAAACAATCAAACCAATCAAATAATAATTGACAAAGTTGCAGTTGGGTGAGAAAGATGGAGACAGTGAAATAAATACTTGATCATGTTTGTGAGCGCTTGAACGAGGTTCAGGCTCTGCCTGCCACAATAAGAAACTTGTTCATATATAATTTGCATCGTGGTTAAAGAATACACAAAAGCTGTTTTTACCATACACCAGTTCTAACCATACACCGAGGTGTGATAATAAGCACTATACATTTCCTAAGTTCTGCACACACACAAAAATACTCGGGTGGGATTCGAACCAATGAACCTTCTGGAGAAGAAATCTTAACCACTAGACCACCTAACGTGCCGAGGGGTGAAGAGAATGCGAGAGATCAGTTCAAATCCTACAATTTGCAGCGGGAACCGTTAACACTTTAACAAACTTGTTGTGCACGTTAATATCTTAAATATGTTCAAAAGCGCACTCGGGGCCTACATGTACAATCTAACAATCGTTAAAATAAGCAAAATAAAGTAAAGCAATCGAAGATCTATACATAAAAAAAAAGTAAACAACAATTTTAAAACATAATTAAATTAAAACAAATGCTTGTAAAAGACGAGTCGTCAGCTTCATTTGAAAACCTGCACAAGAGACTGAATGTATTGATGTATCAGGATTCAGGAGGTACACATAGACTTATGGAAAAGAGAAGGGGGTTTGCCCCGGTGTTTCTGGCATGGTCACGCAGCAATATGCACCACCTCATCTTGTATCCCTTTCAAGGTGTATATTATGGTTGCTTCAACTCATAAAATTGTTCTTAACAAGCTCCACCAAATTTGATATTTTGGTGCCAGGAGTGTAACTTATGACAGACAAGGCAGAATAACTGTACATGTACACTACATTAGTAGTAGCAGGGCTCCAATCGGGGGGGGGGGGGGGGGGGAGGGGGATCCACAAGACCGCAAGACTTGTAGCTCAGAATCTTTACTGAATCAAATGAGAACACAGTTTTAATCATCTAAACTATTTTATTTGAGCAATCACTAAGAGAAGATTTATCTCTTCTGTTTTATGGGTGATACTCAGCAGGATTTAAAGATATTTGAGAGACTCAAACTAAACATTTGAACATCATTCTTTTCAGACAAAGATGTTGAATGGAAAAAAAACAAGACCACAGGACTTTTCCTGTCTTGTCTTGAGTTTACTGGCCTGACACTAAAATGACTGGCCTTGGGCCGGTGGTCCAGTGTAAAATTCGAGCCCTGATGAGTAGTGGTAGCAGTAGTCTATATTAGAATATCGGTCCAACTAGTATGAATGCCCCGCCCCCCGTAGAGTTTTGCATCTTGCCTTTTTTGGGCGGCTTTAAAAGTAAACCTGTTTCTAGGCAGTAAAGAATAGCTGGATTGGACCTACATGTATACTTCAATACAATAATGTACATTGTACAAGCAGCGAGGCCGTGTATGATGGAGTCAGGGACTCGTATGATGGAATCATGGAGTAACATGGTTCCATTGCCAGTAAGCTCTTTTAAAGGCAGGGTGTACGTTTTGTAATAGACTGTGCAAGTCTTGCGCGTATCGTAACGAGAAAAACACGTCAAACGAAGTACATTTTTTTTCTAAAAATCAAATCTTTGTTATAAATTATATCAAAGACAAAATCTGAACAACAAAAATACTCCTTGAAATTTTTATAAAATTAGTTTTCGCTTTTATAATTAATACATGTACACAAATAATGTTTTAATTATTATTAAAACAAAATTAAAACTCTGGGACAAGGATGCTTATTTGATCTTAACTTTTTAGAAACACACGGGTGTAAAATTGACGCGTAACGCAGTTTACATGGGACGCCGACGCCTCAACAACCATAGACTGCCATTAATAGTTTGTGTTGCAATTACAGCATCTGGCGATTATCATCGCGCATTCAAAATAAGCACTTACATAATTTTTGTGATTGGAGGTGAGCACAAAGTTCTTAATTTTTTTGCAGTAACCGGAAGCTGAGGTCAAGTTTGATTCTCAAGTTTTCTTCGTTATATTGTTGATTGATTTACTTTCATATTTTTTATCACTAAGTATTACATCTCAACAACATATTTCATGGTCATAACTCAGTTAAACTAAAATAATTGACGAAACAAAATATCGCCCACATAAAACTTCATATGGTTGGGACCACTATAGTCCCGGAAGTTCGAATGAGCGCGAGACTTGCACAGTCTATTGTCAAAGACCAGTGTTCTCATTTGGTGTATCCCAACATAATGCATACAACAATAACAAACCTGTGAAAATTTGGGCTCAATTGGTCATCGGAGTTGCAAGAAAATAACTTAAGAAAAAACACCATTGTTGCATAGAATTGTGTGCTTTGACATGCCTGAGACCTGAATGAAGCCTTTCTCAGATTCAATTTTTTTGAGGAAAATTACCTCCTTCTCTAAAAATACATGTACATGTAACATTACTTTAAAGGGGGTCATTTCTAACATTGTTGTATAATATCCATAGCTCTCAAGTGCTCTTTACCAAGTAATTTATTATGGTCATTAATTTTTAGAGTAATTACCAAATTTATTAACTTTCTTTTAACTCTAGATAATTTATGAATTTGCTGCTAGTTCTGAGCGCCTGAACTAAAATTATTCCTCTCCAGCATTCTTCCTTCAAAACACCTGAGGAACAGTCAAGATTCTGTCAAAGTGGTCTGGCTGGCTAGTTCAGAACTGGAGAGCAACCCCATTCAATAATACACATTTATATGGACTAGTAAAAAAGATGGGGGGCTTGGCAAGCTGCCTGGCCTCGTTGACTAGTCACTGAAAAAGTTAAAGGCAAAACCTGCTCTCTATATACAAATATTTCTTATTTATGGTATTTAATGCAGTGTTTGTACTTGTTCAAACGCTCTATTCAAGTTTGAATCAAACCGAAAGCATAACGACTTGCAACAGTGATGAGATAGTACAGTATTCAGAATATAATGAAAACTGAAACGTGATTGCTTGTGCAGCGTTCTCCCTTAACAGTTGGTCCGCTGGCCAAATGCCAGTTATAATTTCCAAGGACCAGTCAAAAGTGGTCCGGCTTGCTTGTTCATAGCTTCCATACTTGAAAACCATTGACTGCACTGATTGCTGTTATTATTAACTGAATTATTATTAAATGAACTATATTTCCAAATCCAAACACAAGAAAGTGTACAATATATACGGAGAGAATTGAAGGTGTAAATACATAATGCAGAGGAAAATATAAATACAACAAGCTTGGAAGTGGAGGGGGGTCCATAAGAAGCACAGCTTGCCGAGTCTGGCCCCCTATATTATGTTGATTGTAGATGGGGTACGTCAAGGGTAGGAAGGACCCAAGCTACAATCAACACAATAGGATAATGACACTGTTGAAAGAAAACTGTAGAACGTGGGTTACACACCTATGTTCCGACACCCCTATGTTCCGACACCCCAAGTGTATTTTCCTATTCCTAACCCTAACCCTAACCCTAGCATGTAAATCACGAGGGGGTTGTCGGAACATAGGGGTGTCGGAATATAGGGATGTCGGAATATAGAGCAGTCACCGAAGATGTGGACCAGTGAAAAGGCTGGTGGACTATTGAAATGACAAACTAACTGGTCCCCCTGGCCAGTCACTGAAGTGGTTAACGGCAAACCCAGATGTTCTTATTGGTGATTGCCTGGAATTGGTAGCCTGTAAATTGCCTCTTGTGACATGGCCTTCACAGGGTGTGCATAACATTGGTAAGAGTAAACATATACTGTAAATGTTCACAGATTTGCACACAACTTACATGGTATAAAGATGGTCATGGTGGGAAACTCCCTTTGAAATAATTTTGCTTGAAATGCAATTAGCCTTTTTGAGATATGGTGGACACTATTATTGCACTAATACTAGTTTGGATGAATACAGACAGATTTACCCAAACCCAGTAGTGTCATAATATTGTGTCCACCATATCTCAAAATGGCTTAAAGATTCAAAATTAGTAAATTTAAAACAGTTAGTTTTGATCTTGCAAGTCCAAAACTGTTTGAAAACTGTGAAAATATTTAAGGTTTTTTCCCACTATTTTTCTCGTGACTCCAATGACCGATTGAGCTTAAACTTATACAGGTTTGTTATTTCATGTATATGTTGGGTCACATCAAGTTTGGATACTGGTCTTTGACAATTACCATTGTTACACATGTGCTGCCAGGGGCATGGAGGCAATTGCCTCTATTTTAGGCCGGCATTATTGTAATAACAGACCCCTTCCTAACTCATAAGAAAATAAGGGAACATACTGTGAAGTTATGTATGCAAAGAAGAGCCCCACCCTATTGAACTTTGCATTATAAGAGCCAGAATCCATTGTGATGTCATAGTCACATGGTACATGTTTGCGTGCCACGTACCCTCAATTTGTCCATACTATGCCATATGTTACAGTCCATGCAAGTTTTGCTCAGTTAATACAAACACGATCGTATTGTACTGCCGGCAGTTTCAGTCCTCCTGCAAATATTGACATACTGGCACAGTTTGACTGCCCTATTGACTGCCCTATTAAGAATTGAATGGTCAAACCAAACACATAATGTAAAATTTTAAACATGTTTGTCACCAATTATAATAAAAATATGGTTTTGTACCAGAGTTCACACTTACATACAGGGTATACTTTTTGTAACTGTCAAAGACCAGTATCCTCACTTTGTGTATCCCAACGTGCATAAAATAACAAACCTGTGAACATTTGGGCTCAATTGGTCGTCGAAGTTGCAAGAAAATAATGAAAGAAAAACAGCCTTGTTGCATAGAATTGTGTGCTTTCAGATGCCTGAGAATGGCTTCACGCATAGGGCCTGTCAGGCATGACATTTTGTCCTAGGGGGGGAAAAAGTAGGACAATTTGTTTTGAGTGCAAGGCCTTACCTACTTGTTCATATGGTTAAGAATTTTCAGGCTATTTAATCACAATTTTTCTGGGGGCAAAAAATCGGAACTTATACTAAAGTGGGAAGAATATCATGCCTGCTGTTTGTACATGTATGAATTATCCAAAGACTCGTCAAGGGAACCATCTGTTGAATGAAACTTGTTTTGTGACAATTTAGGTTTTAGTTTGTTAAGCCAAACAAAAAAAGTGTTCTGTTTCCGATTACATGCCATTTTAAAATAGGGTCGGTAGGTGTTTTTTTTCAACGTTTTTTTTGTTGCTCCAAAATCTATGAAAGACCTCTTTAGTATGTATACTTTAAACTCACATGGGGTATGCAGGAGATGTTGCTGGTTAATATGGAGGTACGATTGTGTCAAATATATTTCTAAAAAAGAAAGATTTTCGGCTAAAACGATGTCTAAATCATCTACTCGTGACTTCTGTTGAGTCCACAATCAATCGTTCTTCTGTTGAGTGCATTCAACAGATTTACGCAATGGATTTGTCAAACTTGTGCGCAATCTGCAGTTTGCGCTCTGCAGAAACGGCAGCTCAATCTGCCAATTGAGCAAAAGCGTGCTCAATTGGCAGATTGTGCTCTGTGATTGCGCTCTGTGATTGAGCTATGCATTGCATTGTGGGTATTTTTTGCTCGGTAGAATAGTCGCGCATGACGACAGCCATGGATCACAAAATCATGAGACTCAAATCAAGAAGATATAGGTAAATTTGACTTGATGTCTTCTGGTTTTTATTTCAGTTTTGTTTAAAACATTAAGTTGGTCAAAGTCAGACATTTTGTCCATGGTACAATTATTTGTTGGGGTTTTTGTTGTTTGTTTTTTTTTTTGGGGGGGGGGGGTTTAAGCCGAATAAAAAGTTTAGGATTGCTGCGTTATTTTAGTGTAGGTCGGTAACCGGAAACAGAACACTTTTTTTTATTGGCCTTATTATTAAGTTCCAGGGATGAGATTTGACGATGTGAAAATTCCTGAAAAATAGCTTGCAGGCCTGGATTCCTCCTTATTTCTAGACCTGGAATCTCCAAGTTACAATTCTGTGCATCACCAGAAACACAAAACTTTAATTTATACACAACATTAACTTTTTCTTACTCCCTTTGGTGACTGCTTGGAATTTCATCTTTGAGAGGGCAAGGCCATTTTAATTTTGCAAAGGGCACATTCACTGGAAAATCTTTGAGTCTAAATACTTTGAAGAGGCACCAAGGCCAAGACAAGGGGCAACAGAGGCCATGGCCTCCGTGGCCTTTGAGTAATTCCAGGCCTGCCCTTAGGAAAATTTGAATGCTCAGAGATTTTGAAAAATCCTGAAATCAGGAAAATTCCTGAGAAATCACTTGCCTGATTAACCGCTTCATTAATTTGTTAAGACCTTTTTGATTTTGTTTTTCAATCTTCACAGCTTCATTAACAACATACCCATCCTTTGGCTGAGAGGGAGACCCTAATAAAAACCTACTAAACAAAATGCAAACTGTTCAATTTCCTACATACATATCCGGTAAAACTTACACGTGTACTTCCAAAACTAGACAACTTGTGTCATCTCTGTAAAACCATGTCCACGTTCAACAAAGTTTCACAAAAACCAGACAACATCTGTCAGGATTTGAGTGTCAATAGAATCTCCACTGGCTGCAGAAAACTGGCTGAAAAACTTTACAGAACCTTAAAGGAACATTACAGAATTGGTTTTTGCTAACAAAACAGTTGTTGGCAGTGTAAGCACTTTATATAAATCATATACATAAACTGACCAACCTGTAAAAGTTTGAGATCGATCGGCCGTCTGGGTCACAAGAAAATAGTGAAAAACCGATTACACATTTGCATGTGTTATACAATGCATGAATTAAACGCTCATGAGCGATAAACTCCAATCGGAAATAAGTTTTATTTATTTCTCATCAAATATGGCATTTCAGACAGAAATATTTCTAGGGATGTTTTCTACTATCATTATCATCATTAGACCGTGTAAGTTTTATGTAAATCTGTGATCTTAAAGAAAATTTTAATTACCAGTTCTGTATATCGTCCTTTAAGTATTTTCACAAGACCAATTTATTTCATTATCTTTTAAAGGTAGGGTCATTGTTTGGTTTTTGCCAAGGTAATGCCGATTTATCGCCAAATTATCAAGAATTATCAAATTATTATTTTAAGAAAGATACAATTAAAGTCAGCTGTGAAAGTCTCAGCTGAATACAGTGTCTACTTGTTCAGAAAACAGCCAAAAACTGTCACAGTATTTTCATCAAGAACGTCAAATCTATCCATGTTTAGCAAAGTGACAGCAGGTACTTCCCGCATCTCTGGCCACAGCATTCACAAACAGACACCACAGAAATTTGATTTTCCAAAAGTCGCCTTTCATGTTTTTATTGAATACTAATCAAAGGTGGCACTTCCGACTAAATCATTTCACAGGATGCTTACTACCATTACCATCTTTATAACAGGAAGTCTTTCGGAAAAAAATTTTTTTGCAGGGTCTATACCACAGTATGAACCTACCTTTAATATTTAATGAACTTTTAGGGGAAGGGTTGGGATTTAGAGTGCAAAGTATGCAGGCGTAAATCTAAATTAAGTGTTTGGGAAAAACACCAGACTAAATTAGTAGACTCTGACCAGTGTCCAGTGAGTAATCCAAGCCATGTAATGTATGCTTTTTGGCTAGTCCATATTTCAAATGAAATACAGAAGATTTTCAACACTGAACTAGCCAGCCGGACCACTTCGGAGTGTATTTTGACAGGTCCTCTGGTGTTTCAACTGGCATTTGGCCAGCGGACCACTGTTCAGGGAGAATGCTGCACATATTTTCAAGCTCTTGTCATGCTTTTACATATACAACTGTTTAAATTTGTTGAAGGCACAACCTTTTGTGTTGTTATTGTTCATTGTGTGTTTGGTGTATGTTAAAACTCCCATGCATTGTACGGTAACCATTGTTGAATAACATTAGTAGGTTGGGTTCTCCCCAGGTCCCCAGTCAAAACTGAGGGGCAATCTGGGCAAAAAATTTGGGATAATAGGCCGAAGCGCGCTGAATTGAAACGAGGTCTTCGGAATATTTCTACTTGGTGTTTTTCTTAGTTTTCAAAGACCCTACTGTGCAATTTGGAGCATTCTATATGGTTTTCTTTTCATTTTTTGTGTGAAACTACCGTATAAAATAATAATAATAATGTGCGCGTATCGACACGCAATTCGTGCGTATCGGCCCAATCTGCTAGCTTGTGCATGGGGAGAACCCTGGTAGGGCAAAACTTTACAACATGCTGCATATTACAACAACTAGTGGGAAGCCTGCGGCTATAGCCTACTGAGCTCTCTTATCTGTCCACTTTTCAATTCAAAATTCAGATTTCCAATGATTGAATTCGGTGATCAGAAACTCTCTTTTACATTCATATCCAAAACTTTAGGGAAGCTTCAATTCAATACTAAATGTTGATGCATCCGATCCTCCAGCATAAGTATTTGTTATCTTATTTTTTTTTTTTTTTGCAATTCAAATTCAATTTGATGAGAGTTGGCATAGTGGTCTTTGGACCCATTACATTTAGCTCTGCTCTTACGGTAATGGGGGAAAAGGTTAAGTAAACTGTTCCATCAATCCTACAGTAAAACTAATTTGATTTATACTGAGGTACAAAACCATGATAGTACACCAGCAGCGAACTTCAGAATCTGACCCGATAGTTATCTGTACACATTATGTTGTGTAACAGGTGGTCCTGTGGTGAATATCAGTATGCATGTAGAGAGTCATCTGTAATGTTGGGCCCATTTTCAGAACGCTGTTTTTCACACAAAACATTGCTAAGCAGCGTTCCCCGTTAACAGTGGTCCACTGGCAAAATGCCAGTTAAAACACATGAGGACCAGTCAAAATTCCCTCCAGGTGGTCTGGCTGGCTAGTTCAGTGTTGAAAAACTTCCCTATTTAATATTAAATGTGGACAAGTGGAAAAGCTTGGGGACTAGTGAAACAACAAGCTTACTGGTCTTGCTGGCTCGAGTCACTGAAAAGTTAAAAGCAAACCCTGCTAAGCACAGAAAATTCTTGCTTAGCAGAAACAGGTTATCAGCTACATACAATACAATAAAATGTATACTTTCTGTGATTGGTCCCCTGCTCATTTTTGCTTCGAAGACAAAGATTGATATTAAAGCACCATTTTTTGATTTTACGTCATCTTTATGAAAAAAGCCTGAATGTTAAAGGAACGTTACAGAACTGGTAATTAAAATTTTCTTTAAAATCACAGATTTACATAAAACTTACACGGTCTAATGATGATGATAGTAGAAAACATCCCTAGAAATATTTCTGTCTGAAATGCCATATTTGATGAGAAATAAATAAAACTAATTTCCGATTGGAGTTTATCGCTCATGAGCCTTTTATTCATGCATTGTTATAACACATGCAAATGTGTAAACGTTTTTTCACTATTTTCTCGTGACCCAGAAGTTTGAGAATTTGAGAAGTTGTACAATACAAATCTCTATTCAAAATAAGTGCCCATGCATAGACTCAAACAGTTGTGTACAAAAAACATTGTGCAGCAGGAATGTTAAACCAAATTCTGAGCATAGTTTTTGATTTTGTTTTCTTTTGTTGCCGTTCGGTCGTCAAAGCACAGACCCTGAAGAGTCGAACTCCTTAAACCCATTTTGGGTATGATTCCATGCAACTGTGCATTATGTAAGAAGGCAGGGAGCAGGAAACACACAAGTGACAGATCAGATAAGAAAGAGGTAGAAATCAAACACCTGCAGATCACTAACCACCAGACTTAAGTAGGAAGAATATCACCCTGCCTAAATCATGTGGTTAAGTCTACATGTAGTTGAGACTAGTCACCCAACCGAACAGCTGGGCCCAATTTCATAGAGCTGCTTAAGCAGAAAATATTGCTTAACAATATTTTGCTTAGCAAAAATGAGCAGGATACCAGTCACAAATTGTACATGTGACATGGTATTTTGGCTGGTAACCTTGCTCTGCTAAGCATAATTTTGCTGTGCTTAGCTAGTTTTTGTGCTTAAGCAGCTCTATGAAATTGGGCCCTGACTTTAGAAGAAAGAACATCACGCCTGTCTAAATCATCTGTGGTTAAGTCTACATGTACAGTAGTTGACACTAGTCACCAACCTGAACAGGCTCTAATTTATGAATAGCGCTGTGTTGACCAATAAACTGTATCAATCCACAACGTTAACAAACACAATAGCGACTGAAATAAGGGGAAATGTTAGTATGCACCTATTGTAACCTAGTATGTCTTCCAAACATTTATTTGTAAAGAATTTTAATATTAATGAAATTTCTAAAACTGTATGACACATGATGCAGTCGATACATTATCTTTTCATATATAAAAACTTTTTGTTTTGTTTACACTCACTATGCAATTTTTGTGTCGACATGAACTTGAAGAAAAATCTATATTTTCAAAAGCCATTTTAACTAAAAAGGAATTTGACTGTTATTAATATTTATTCATAAATACCCCAGACAGTTTCGCTACTCCTATTGGTGGAGAACGCGTCACGTGGGGGTGTTTAAACGGTTGATAAACACACAGCTGAAGCTGTTTAAGACCGGCTGGCTTCGCGTGTTGGGCGCGCAAGCTCATGTACACCAATTTAAATTACGCAGAACGCAATTCATAGCTATTAGTAACAGCGCGTAATATGTGTGTACACGCGCGTATACACACCGACCGACGCGCACAAAACATTTTTACAAAAGTTTTTGGAAATTTGCAAACTTCAAAAAATTCGCAAAAGAAACAGTGTGACATTGTCTATAATTGTGATATTTGCTTTTTAACATAAGGGCATTTATGAATGGGAATAAAAGAGTAGTGACTCGTTCTTAAACGGCCGTTTAAAACCTTGCAGGGTCGTGGCCGTCGCCTTCGGCTCGGGCCTTTATCACACGGCCACGACCCTGCCGGTTTTAAACGGCCGTTTAAGAACTCGTCGCCTACTCTTTTATTCCCTTAATAATATTTTTGTTTTATTAAGCGCTTTTACACATTGTATCAAAGCGCTTTACAAGCGCTTACATGTACACTAGTAACCCTGTTCATTGGACATAAGCATTCCTGAAACAGTGTTCTCCCTTACACAGTGGTACGCTGATGCCAGTTAAAACACATGAGGACCAGTCAAGAATTCTCTCCAAATGCAGGGCTCGAAATTAAAACTGGACCGCAGGCCCGAGGCCAGTGATTTTAGCCTCAGGCCAGTAAACTCGGGACCGGACAAGTCAGGTGGTTTTTCCAATTGACTAAAAGTACCTCACTGTGTAATAATGTCTTTAAACATCTTTCATTTGTGTTGAGTACTGAAACATGACAAAATTAATAAGATATTTTCTTAGTGCTCGTTCAAATACAAACAGTTAACAATTAACATGTACATTTTAAACTGTGTAGAAAGTTCTCTCTCATTACATTCTGGTCGTGTAAAATAAATGCTGGTCCAGTAAATATTTTAATCCACAAGCCCTGTGGTCTTGTGGATTCTCCCCCTAAATTCAAGCCCTGAAGAAGTGGTCCAGCTAGCTAGTTCAGAGTTGAGAAGCAACTCTATTTCATTTGAAAGATTGACTACATGTAGTAAAAAAAGACGATGGACTACATTAAATGACAATCTAACTAGTCCTGCTGGCCAGTCACTAAAAAAGGGCAAACTCTGTGAAACCATCTATGAATGACTTTAAAAGCAGTGTAATCATTTCAGACAAGTTTTTTTTATGGTAAGTTTGAATGGATTCATACCTACTGTACCGTAACTTCAATGGTGCTTTGTACAGTAAACATACCACCAGCAGAAAAAATAATCATCTTTTTGACTAAATCACTGGCGGAGTATTTTCCGGCAGGTAGACTGATATTTAGAAGGAGTCTGTGCACACAGGAACTTTAATTTGAAATGCCTTCAGTTTACTCCCAGGTTGTATGCCCCCCCCCACCCCCTCCCCCACCCCCTCCTCCCTGATTTATGCAGTGTTCTCCTTTAAAAGTGGTCCGCTGGCCAGACGTCAGTTTAAAACACCTAAGGACCAGTCAAAATTCACTCCAAATGGTCCGGCTGGCTAGTTCAGTGTTGAAAAGCATCCCTATGGACTAGTGAAAAAGCTGGCGGAACCAGTGAAATGACAAGCTATAAATGGTTCTGCTGGCTAGTCACTGAAAAATATTCAGGGCAGATACTGCAGAGCGTTTCTGAATTAAACATTTGACTCTGAAATGGATTCCAACAAATAAAAATAGGGAATACATATAGTGTACCATTTACCTGTTTCGATTTTTAAGAAACAAGAACGTTGTAATTTTCAAGAAAGTAGAAACAATAACTCTAATTAATGTTTTCTAAAAATATGATTGCAGCAAAATTATGGCTACAACCGCTTTAAAATTGTAATCATTATTATTCGATCGTAAATTTTAAGAAATAAAGAATTCATATATGTACAAAATCCCATATCGAAGAAAAACGTAATTTCACAGGAATCGCAAAACATTGTAAAAACAATACAACTAGATTAAACTAACCTTTGTTTGTCGAATGCCATAGGGATCTGGTTTGCCATTGATCAAATTATTATTAACTGCCGTTTGCTCCGTCATGGTGGTAAAAGTATTTTTTACCAAAGCACTTCTAACCCAAATTACAACCACAGCTGGGAAAAAAAGCAACTCCACATGTATTGAGCTCTACCCGTTTCAATGACGGTGATTAAAAAATGCCTCAGAGAGTGAACTTTAGTGTTTGTGTCTACATCTAACCCTTGATCTGGGATCTAGTGAACAGGTAATAAGTTGTGCTTATGTTCAGGTTGGATGGTTTTTCAGACACGCCCCCCTCAGTGACAATGTAGTGTTGCAGGTCTGAAGTTGAGCGTGTACATGTACACTACTGTATGGACTGACCATGGAGGTGGGACTGACCCAGTATTTGACCAGGCAGGTGGTGATGTGGCACCATGTTTATCTTTCCTCTTATTACCTGTGGGACAGCCAAAGCAAGGGGGATTACATGTATGTAAGAGCCAAGACGTTTATATGATGCAAGACCTGAATTCATAAATTGAGCTGTGTTGGCTGGTGGGGCAAGAAACCTTCCCCCATTAACAACTAATAAACCAACATTTGTACAAGGAGGAAGGGCAAACTTGCTTTAAGGCCTAAACAAAAAATATGTTGGATTGCCCATTCTGCCCGACCGACCGTAAAACTTTGAAAATCTCGGTAGTGTTTTGGGGTTTTTTGGTTTTTACCTTTAGGAAATACTTGGATTACAGAATTGCCGCCCACAAAATTGTGATTTTTAAAAATAAAAAAAATCACAGCCCAACAAATTCAGTTTTGTGTAAAAAAAAACAAAAAAAACAAGAAAACAAAAAGCGAACCATAACACTTACCATGGCACTTACCAGTGCCACCGATCGTGTACAAATTGCACGTCATGAGTTGGGCGCATTCAACGGATTTGCACACTGAAATTTGGAAATATCCTGCACAATCTGACAATTTTCACTCAGCAAATTTGGCAGCTCAAGCGGCCGATTGGGCAAAATCGTGCGCAATCTGTGCGCAATCTGCAGGTTGTGCAAATCCGTAGAATGCACTCAACACATTGGGTTGGTTTTTTTCCTGCCATGTTGTTTTGGGGGTTTTTTTCCTGCTCCCCGATCATTTTTTGTAGCTGAGAAATTCGTAATGCAAGTAAGCAAGTGGCTAAGCACAGAACAATTTTGCTTACAAGAATAAGGTAACCAGCCAAAATACCATTCCACATGTACTGACTGTGACTGGTATCCTGCTCATTTCTGCTTAGTAGAAAATTGTTAAGCAAAATGTTGTGCTTAAGAAGCTCTATGGAATCGGCCCAGGTACTTAGAGTCCTTCGGGCTAGCATTCTTCTAAATCTTTGAAAATGTACTGATTACAAGCTTTTCGTTTCAACCATGGAGGAAAGTTTCAACTGCGGAGAAAATAAGTGTTGTTTGAAGCTGTGCATGGTGTGCAAATTAAGAAGTACCTATAAATAAGTAGTAAACTTGCGGGTACAACCATGTGTAAAATCTCTTTTAAGGAGAAATGTTAAACCCTCTCACAAGGATTATTGAAACACATTAGGTATCAAGAATGACACTGCATTCTGTAAAGTTTTCAATGCATTGTGAAGGCTAAAAATACACGATAAGTACATGACAAATCTGCCCTATTATACAGAATCTGATATTGACATAACAAAACAAACAATGTGTGATAAAGTAGGGAAACTAGCTGCACGCCCTGTGCGTTCTGTAAGGAATTGTTGTAACTTTCTGTCTGAACCAGCTCATAATACAAGACCAGAAATCCTTTCCCTTCTTGAAGAGCCGACCTTGGTGTTTAGAATCTTATAGCTTGGAACTAAATTCTGTCTTCAGTGGGTGTGTGTGTGTGGTGGGGGGGGGGGGGACACGAGCAGGCCTGATTCTTTGTTCTTGAAAGGGCAAGGGCACCAAGGCATTCCCTCCTTGGTAAAGGGCACCTCTATGAGGAAATTGGAAACTTTTATTGGGACATTTCAAGGGGCAACAAAGGCAATGACCATAGCAATGGAGGGCAATTGCCTCTGTTGCCTCCGTGAGGTATCACTCAGGCCTGGGGGGGGGCTTGAGGATGGGGAGTAATCAATGATTTACAGAACAGCAGGTTTAGGGCATGCCAACTACCAACCCGTTTTCAATGCTCTTCAGCTCCTTTTGTAACAGAGTTACCTTCCCTTATCTTTCTCTCAAAGAAAACAAAATTGAAACTATTTTTTTTTAAATGGCAGGACCTTGGAGGTGCCAACTGCCAACCGACCCCTTTTCAATGCTCTTCAGCTCCTTTTGCAACAGAGTTGCCTACCCTTATCTTTTTCTCAATTTAATGGCAGGCCCTTGTAGGAGGCTCAAGCCCCCTTAAACCATGCTTAAACCTACTATTTGGGTGGCTTCCGTCAGTGGTTCCTCTTTGAGATGGGCATTCCTGTGGGTTGGGAGGTCCACGACCTGGGCCGATTTCACAAAGAGCTAAGATTGATCTTAACTGTGTATCAATCTTAACTGCTAAGCAAAGTGTGATGTCACAATACAAATCACTATGTCAATATCAACAACTCATCTTAAGATGAATCTTAGTGCTTTGTGAAATGGTAAAATTAAGCAATGGATCCCCAACAATGACCACCAGATTCTCTCATTTCTGTGTCTATTCATGGTGGACTGTAAAGCTTAATGTAGGTTTGGTTTTATCAGGGAAGGTCAATAAACATTCAAAGTAAACAGTGCTAGAAAATCTTTGACCCAGGGATAAACATCAACAACCAACACAATGTGCTATTTTCTGTCTTAGAAGAGATTAACGTTAGATTATTGCACCAGGATTAACACTAATCCTAAGATTAAAGGAAAAACTGTAAGCTGCTTATTCCTCTAGTGTGCTGTAAAAATCACTGAAATCTTACATTGTGTAGTGGCCTTGTTTTTTCTTATCACTGTTTGTCTTTTGATGAAACAAAACCAACCCCAACAAATATAACGGCTAACAATTGAGGGCAGTATAACATTTCTTGAGTGATGTCAGACCGTCTGCACATGTGACTTGTAAATACTGATATGAACGACAGGTACTTGTTGCTCAAATTTTGAAAGGCAAAGTTTATGAAATATTTTGCGAAGTCTGAAATTTATCAAATGGCTCCCACATTATACATGTTTTAATTTTTTTAATTTTGTTTAGGGGGGGCTAAAATAATGTTATAAATGAAAAGAAACAATCATTTACATCAACAATCTTTAGCCTTGCAGGTAAACCACTTTTACTCCTGGGTAATGAGAAGCAATTAGACATCGAAATGTCTTGCCAAAGAACACAAGAGTCACGACTGGGATTCGAACCCACACTCCAATGACTTAGCCATCAGAACTAGAGTTTGGTGCTCTAGACCATCAGCCAAGTCAGGATGAATTTTTGGTCAAAAATTTTTATCACGCTTTAAAAATTTTCTTTCAGCAATTGACATAAAATTGTAAGCTTAGCACCCACACAGTTAACAATCCAATAGATTTCGCAGCTGCTATTTGCAATAAACATATGGTAAATCTGCCACGGGGCCCCTTCATTAAAAAAACATGCATGTTATTCAACATTTCTGCAACTTGAAAGTGGTTTTGTCATTAATCTATAAACTGGGAAAACATGTACTGTAGCTTGTTCATATTTGGAGCCGTTTTTATCTCAATGTGACTAAGGTCTCATTTTTATGTTTCATGAATCAGCGAAAGGAAGTCATAATGTTCCGTTCCAACTGTAGAATCGTTCCACCTGTAGTTGGGACTGGTCCCAACTTGAGTGTTGCATATGGGACGGCCCAACTACATGTATAGTTGGGATCCAGAGATCTGTCACCAGCAAAGAACCAGCAGCTCAATGCATTAGATCATCACAGCTAGACTGCTGGTGGTTATTTCTACATGTACCTCAATGGGGGGTGAAGAGGGTAAATTCAGTTGTGTGTACATGAAGGAGAAACAAATTGATTTTTCTCAAATTTTGCAATGAGCAGGGTTGAAAATTATTGCTGACAAAGAGGCCAGAACTAGCATCAGAATTTCGGTAGAAATGTTGAAGTTGGCATTTCCACCTTTTATAGATTTCAAGGAGCTTTTGTGAACACAGTATCCTCAGATCAGCACTAGAGAATTAGATCAAAGAGTAAGAAATCTTTATACTCTTGTTGTTTCTTTTTCCAGGCAGACATAAAAAAGGTCTGAATTCAGATAAAAGTCTGAAATTTCTCATCCGTGCATGATAAATACTTTGCATGTATCACTTATGAGCCACAATGTAAGACGAGAGAAACTTGAGAGGATAAAAATCACTTTAAAAGCCCAACTTATTGTGGTTACCACTGTCACTATCGGGCGTTTCCAGCTATAGTTGGGCCGTCCGCCGTCCCAACTGTAACACTCAAGTTGGAATCAGTCCCAACTACAGTTGGGACGATTCTAAAGTTGGGCCGGAACAATGCCATGTTCTATGGTCTAATCAAAACTGTATGCATACACCGGGTAGTCTGAGATACATTGAAATTAAAACAAATAATTACACACAATTTTGTAAATTTATAATTAATAAATCATTTATCTCTTTACAAAACAACCCTTTTTCTATACGACGCCTTTCAAGAAACCATTTAGTTTATGTTTGAGCATTCAGGTTAAGGAATCCCATCACAGTCAAGATTCAAGTTCTTCAATGATATTTGTTATCAAATATTTATGGCTATGATGCAGTTTCCGCAGAGGAATAGTCAACAGTAACAATGCTGTAATCATTGGCCTCCATCTCAGTCAATATTAAATGGAGACCAATGATGTAAACCAACAACTGTTATATTCAAAACTCATATGCATCAACGGCAAACCGGACACGTGACCACATATCTACCGCGACGACAGTCGGCTTAGAACCAGTCTATTTTTTCAAGAAGACGAATAGCTTAACTCATTTATCGAGATCGTTCTCCGATTGTGGACTTAAAAACATCAATTTGGAGCACCAAAAAATTATAGCGAATACAACAATTAAAAGCCTGAAGTTGCATCTTTATTACTTTAACATATCGAGAAGCCAGTGGCAGTAGGTGATTTTCAAGCTATTTTGATGGGTCTTTTTGTCATTTTGGGGCATTTTTGGTGGCTAGGGTTTGGAAAATCATACAAATCACCATACCACGCTCTAGTGACAGAGTTTCACTGGGGAGTACAGCGCCCCAGTTAAAAATAAGGAGTAACTATAGAATGCAGGGCCACTTGGTGTGTGGACTATATTTCCCATTGTTAAACAATCCCTCTTCACCAGTGTGTTCTTATATACAGCTCTGAAGTGACCCTGCATTCTATAGTTGAGCTAAAAATAATAATGCCACTGCCAGTGCCAGGGTCTACAGAACTGTACAATACAAGAAGTACAACACTAGAGTACATCCAATTCCAATGACACAACACAAATCTACCACTGATTATTTGTTATTTACATATCTATAATAATGTTCAAAGTTCAAATCCAGGTTTTTTTATCAACAGCTTCTTTCCTTCGTGGACCTGTGTACCCAGCGGCAGTCACTTCCAGTCGACATACACACTAAGAATAGATAAGAGAGGCTCAATGCACAAGTTACTACCCAACCCAACAAAAGTTGTCAACAAGCTGACAAGTTGTTGATAACTCACTGATTGAAAACCGAGCTTCGGAACGAACTCATTAACAGCAGAATAAATGTCGAATAAATCATATCATTCAAAGTACAGCGAAAATTTACTCACATTTTCCATCCTCGGTTTCTTGTGCTCTGGGCTGCTTAAACGACTATTTATAAAGGACATCGTTGCAGATTGCAGAATAAAAAGCTTAGTGAACTTTTAACTGATGAGAATACAGAGTGAAAGTGACGTTATTTCGGAAATGTGTACACGTTGCTTGCCTATAGTGTGCAGACAGGCGCCCACAATTTAAAATACAACTTAGCTATTGATCGCGTCAGGGACGCTGACTTACAGCTGCGTGATCGTTCTCAATAGTTCATTCTGACTCGCTCCCTCATACGTTTCCTATTAGACCGAACCGGACACGCATAAGTAGTTCGACATGCTGCGTGTTAATAACTGAATATTATAGGCCTCACAAAACAAAACAAACAAAAATCGATAACTTTCTTTTTGCTTCCAATCGGAGCTACACTTATTTCATTTCAAAAGTGACTAGTGCGGGATTTTCTACTTCCATGGTGATATCAAACTTTTGGGGAAAGATGTTTTAAAACTGGTTTCTGCATTGCTTCATGGTTTCTGCATCATTCTGTCTTGTGAATCTGGTTTAAAGGTATCGTACACGTTTGGTATTTACTCAAAATATATATTGGCATAAAAACTGACTTGGTAACGAGCAACAGAGAGCTGTTGATAGGAAATGACTCCCTCTGAAGTAACGAAGTTTTTGAGAAAGAGGTAATTTCTCACTAAAATAATAAAAGACTTCTAGCTAGAAGCCTTTTATTCCTACCTGAAAAGCACACAAATTTGTACAACAAGGGTGTTTTTTCTTTCATCATTTTCTTGCAACTTCGATGACCAATTGAGCCCAAATTTTCACAGGCTTGTTGTTTTATGCATATGTTGGGATACACCAAATGAGAACACTGGTCTTTGACAATTACCAAACGTGTACGATGCCTTTAAGCATGGGGGGTAGAATTCTACCTCCATGGTGTAAGTTTTATTTGTTTTTGATTTATAACAGCATATTAAATGCAACTCAACTCTTGGGGCTGCGATGTTGGAGCTCAAATAATAATAACTTGGCTCAGCTGATGGTGACCTCCATGGATATTTTCAAATTGCCAGCCCTAAAAATAACCCCATCCACCCCATTATCACCTTGCAGATCAATAGAGGGCGGTATACATACACACCGTTGGCGGTCAATCGGTCTGATGTTGGAAACTGCAATCGTTCACTCAGAACAATCCTAGTAAAGTGGATGCATTTATGACTCCCGGAAACTCGCAGAATTACGCAAAAAAGTCAATCTTGGAGTTTCATAAATTTAGCATACATATTTGTTGTCATTGTAATTACTTTAATGTAGCTTACTCTATAGAAGTGCTTATGGTCCTGTTGCACTTCTTTATGCTGTGACAAAAGCCGGAGGTCACGGGTCCTAAGATGAACGTCAGTACTCCTAATGACACCACCATACCTTGAAGCGCCACATCTCCATCTTCATTGATGAGTGTGGCAGAGGGGCTTTGTAGCCCATTATAAACCCATGTGTGACAGTTCGGTTTTGAAGCTTAGGAGTGTAGGGGCGGAGACCGCACTCATTGTGGTACATGTAGCTGGTTCCATGGGTTTACCTCTCTCTGGCTAAAGAAATGTTCCCGGATGTCTAAGGTTTTGTTTTGGCGAGTTTATGAGTGTGACCTCTGGTTCTCTGATACTCTGCTTTTGTGTTTGGGTCGATCTTATTAATTTGTGACATGGTGCGGTATGTCTCTATACGAGATCTTCCCTCTTCCTTCTGTCTGATGATGAGAGTAACCGTCAAGGGTGTAGCAAACGTAACTTTAGTTGCATTTCTTGCTTGATACTAAGATGGTAAATCTATGCAAGGTTCCCCTCGCCCCGCCTGCCCCCCTCCCCCATTGATCTCCAACATGGAGACCAATGCCCCCATCCCCCAACCCCTCCCTCAGCAGCGTTCACATTACTCATCGCAGGCCTGTCAACCAATGATGTTATGACGTCATCCAGCCGCCATCTTCGAGGTAAAACGATGACAAACCATCGGAACGAACAGGAAATTGAACTCATCACCTTTGACCTTTTCAACCCCAAAACAATCCCAACTTTCCTTTCTCTAAGAGCAACTCCCATTCAAGTCCAAATGTCACTTCTAACTCAAGTTACGGTCCGGAAACCATTTAGCTATGACTCACCACCATGACCTAGACCATTGACCTTATATACGCGCGGCGCACAGGATTGGCCAATGAAAAACCTCCTTTTGACCTCTATAGGCGAGGGCTTCCAACTGATCATGGTGCATAAAGTCTACCATGAAGCGAGATAAAACCTGCGCGGGACGCTGCGCTACGCCCGTTCTGTCACAGTAATGGCGGGAAACTCTGTACAGCATTATTAATAATTCATTATTAATGACAAATGGATATTCTCTGTAATCTCTACACGTTTATTAATAATTGACGAATGTTAAGGCTTATCATTATGATATTAAACATAACGTTTGATCTTTCATTAAAATAGTGTGCTAATTAGTAAAGATTTCCGATACCAGAGTTAATCTGGTGTCATCATGCTCCTGTTATATTCCACATAATACTGTATTAAAACAATTTGAACTTGGGCAAACCAATCTATCATTGTTTCCAATTGTTTCCAATAAACAAAAGACTTATACATGTATGTTATGGAGAGTTCCAAACTATACGTAACCTATACATTTCTTAGAGCTAAACAATTTCCTAAAGTTATTTTCAAAAGGGTTGACCATCCATCGATTGTTAGCTACAGAAAACCATAAACTTTTTTTGTTTTTATCCTTAACAAAAATGTAAAACTCATTTTCGTTTGGAATAAGAAATATAACAGTGTCTGGACTGACTGGAAATTGTGGCCACGGTCATTTCGTGTGCATAAGTGCTCTTTAGATGAAAGCAACACAGCTGATGCCGAAAAATGGTTAATTTGGATATCTGCACAAAAAAGCTAGTGTATTATTTTGAATATAAGTGATATTTACATAATACTTAAAAAAACATTTTAATACTGAATAAAATAGTTGTTGATTCTTTACTCATTGCAACTCTAGTTTAATCACTGTGTATTTTACACGATACGAAAAGGTCCTATTCACAAACATTTCTTATGAATAAAAATTAAGCATACAAACAATAACCGATTCAAAATAAAATCTTCAGAATATTCTTGTGGAAAAACCAACATCTTTGACATTGTTTTTCCCGAGGGTATCGAGGACCCAATCCCAGGCCAAGTTTTTCTTTCCTCAAAAAGCCAAAATTATCCCCCCCCCCCTTTTTCTTATATCGCGGTATTGGCTGTCTGTGTATATGATTGAGGTTTCGGTGCAATATAGCCACGCCCCAAAACAGAACCGTTTACGTGAACATTATATTTCCCACTGTAAAACGGGACGAGTATAGAGTGAGCAACTACTCAGAAGTTCGCATAAATTTAAACTATCATTTTGTGGGATTTTTTAAAAAAAACAGGTAATAGATTTCTCGGTCAATTTCAACAAAAATTCACTCAATTTAACACCTGGTTCATTCAGTTTCCTTCGAAAATGAATGCTCCGTTGCAACAAAGGAGTTATTCAATTTCAACAGTTTATCATTCACTGGTCAAGTAAGATCATTCAAATTCATTAGGTCTCAAAAAGATCCATCGGTATTTGTAAAGCCCAACAGCGGGAGGCTGGTCAACCATTCATTCACCACTTGTAAGGTAGCAGAAATTCAACCGAAGAATGGTGATATTAATGTCCATAAATTAAATGGAATTACGGTGAGGCAGCAGGAGATTCTGTCCCCCGGGAGATACTGTCCCGCCATACGGTGAGCTGTGTACAAACCTCTTATAATATAGCGCCCTCTTTTGAATCATCCTCCTTCCGCCCATGTTAATTTCCCATGGGGGAGACAGAATCTCCGGAACAGATTTCCCTATGGCAACGGAAACGATCCAGAAAAGGAAGATCGAAATCGTGTGTGCACGGAAACGAAATTGAATGCAATGGCAGCTAAATACACCCTAGTTTGAATGATCTAGGGAAACGCGTGAACGCGTATTAATGAAACTGAATTTTTTGCTGAAACTGAATGGCAGAACCTACTAACAGAAAATGAAGCGCCCTCTATAATCGACCATAGCCAATCTTAGCCGCAACTACTGCGGCCAAAGCAAAGAAAATATTCAGCGGTGACTGGGCAAAGCTCGCAGCACCTCCTTTCCGTCCGTTACCACCGCCTCCAGATATTCCAATCCCCATAGCTCTATTACACTCCTTGTCAACCATGCACTGTCCAGCCTGCTTCAGAAACCCACTCTTGAAGACGTCGATGTCGCAAAGACCATTCGGGCAGAAAGTGACATTGACCGGTCGTTCGTTCAACAACAAGTTCACCCGGTAGGTGTGATCGGTGAAGAAGATCCCACCGGTCTCCTGGCAACGGAAAAGGTTGATGGCGAGGTTGCCAGCGAATGGCGCCATTTTTCCCGAGCGGAATTGACGGTTGCGGTTCCGTGCGTAGTTGTTGGCTGCAAGCTGCTGTCGGTCCTTGTTGATACCGAGGAGACTGATCAACCGCAGAAGACTGCTTTCATCGGTGAACTTGATGCTCATGACGGGGAGACTGTAGGGGGGAAAACAAGCTCACAACTTTAACAACGCCGGGAACACAAGGCTCAAACATGCTCCAACCCAAACAAAATATCGGATTCCCACTGCCTGCCTTTCCATTTTACAATCGCCCCCCCCCCCCACTATCGACAATGAAGTTTGTTCATTTAAAGGCCCCCTTTTAATAGTTCACAACTGCAGGTAAACCATACATTATTAATAAGAAAATAAATTCGCGCCACTCCCCTTGTATACTATTCTGATAGTTCATCTGCCATTTTCTACGGATTTCAAATTCTCACCATTGCGAATTGGTGGTGGCGTAAATCACGTCGAAAAAATAAATTAGTTTTATTTAAAACACATCAGTTGACTGAATCATTTCGCCTGCGAAAAGTTATCCATTGTTGCCTCAAAAACACCGGTAGGAGTAGGCCTACTTACTTAGTGCTGGCACTTCTAGCAGTGAATCGCTCCAAATACTTGAAGGTGTCGTTGATCAGCGGACAGGCTACCCGCGAATTGAGCGGGAAACCGTGCGATTCGTCCCAGTAGTGCTGAAGTTCTCGCTCGTACTCGGCCACGTTGAGATCCTCGTAATCGAAGAGTTGACACCAAGTATTGTTGTCCCTGAAGAGGGCGTTGTGGAAACCGCAGACCTTGGACAGGAGCTGCACCTCACCTGAAATAATTCCCCAGGAGTTATTTTTGCATGAAATTGCTTATAGACTCCTTGCATTGGCCGCCATCTTTGATGACAATCAATGGAAACGTGCACGCGTGTGTACGCGCTGCGCACGACTCTCAGCCAATAAGTCATTTTGAGATATGGCGGACACATTACTATAACACTGTTTGATTTTGGTAAATTTGTCTGTATACACCCAAATCCTACAGTGCACTCCTATAGTGTCCACCATATCTCAAAAAGGCTAATGATAGCTCTTCATTGACCCCAGCGAGGGGCATGTTTTGGGGCTTGTGACGTCATGTGCAAAGGGTCTATTGATTAACATTTTCATAAGCAGATATTATTCCTTTATAAATCTCGGCTATCTAAAGCAAGAATTAGCACGAAATCAGTCACAAACGCTACAATGGAACGGCGTTTTAGCTGGTAACCTTTTTGAGGTAAGCACGATTTGTGTGCTTATATAAGCATAACATTGGGTCCGGGTATTAAACCATTTTGTGGGTTGGGAACGGCACATAGCTTACAAATTATCAACATCTTATATGCATGGCTACATAACACTAAAAAGCTGTACCAGTTCTTTACTTTCGATGTCAGGAAAGATCGTTACCTATTAGATTATTTATAATTTACACTGACGATCTTTGCAGCATGTTTGAGGGGCCGGGGTTGAATACGATTTTCAGACAACACTGAAATAGAAAGGCTTCCTCCTATCGATCGCAATCGTGCAGAGTTATAACAAAAATTTAACTTCATCAACATTGTTTGCCTACAAACACTTGTGAGCATTTATTAAGCCACTCAAGTGGGATCAAACTAACTTTGGGGGTTTCTGTGATGGTGCTAATCCCAAACATGGACTTAAAGCATCAACTTACTTTGAGAGATGTTCCAACGTTGTTGTACCCTAGGGGGCGTGAACTTGGTGACAATCTTCTGTGTCAGTTGTTTCATCTCGCGCCCCATCTGGTAGGCCCGGACCTCCCTGTTCGTCCTCCCATTGTTGGCAGCATTGAGACAGGTCCTTTTTGTGTAGTAGGATCGGAGAATGGGGTCCATGTTCACCGGTCGGTTAGAGATAAACGCCGAGGTGGGTGTTGGGTTGCGGGTAGTTCTGGGGTTCTCCTGACAGTTGACCGTGACGTTCTTCTCTGACGACATGGTCTCACAGATCTGGTTTTCTCCTACAAGTCCCCGGACAAATGCCACGGCACTTTCGATGCTATCGGAGGTATTCATGGACTGGAAGTTGAACAAGGATAGGTCAATGTCTGGGCCTGAGAAGAGCTCCGTGAAACGGCTCTTGATGCGGGTTGCGAGCATCTTCAATTCTTGCCGTCCAGCCTCGGCCAGTTTTCCCGCCATATTCAGCGGCAGCCTGCTATCGGGTACTTGATTGAGATACCTGAGGGCTGGGTTGATGGGCTGCGATCGCATCCTTTGTTGTAGGGAATTCAGCCTCATAATATCGGCCTCACTTGGGAACGTTGTTCCCTCTCGGATCACCATGTATGACCCGATGGGAGAGCAGTTCTCCAAGCCCTCTGGTGCGTCCACTCCGGTCTGCCTCGCAAAGTTCAGCCATGGAAGCTGACGTTGAGCCAGCTCGATGGGGCTGAATATGAAATCGTAGCCCGTCTCTGTAGAGAAAAGGGGCACTTGGGCACAAACCATGCACAGGAATCCCAGTGAGAGGGTCACCCCAAGAAACGACCTTAATCCGGTCATTTTAAAGCGGTTGAAATGTTGATGTGTAAGTAGGAAAGTTTCTCTGGATGGGTAAAGGATGTGTTGCGACCAAGGGTTCGACAGCGAGTGCAAAAAGGGAGCGGTCGTCTGGGCACGCAACGAACAAGACTTCTGAGAATGACTCACGTGACCCTTTTGTATTAGTCACATCGTGTAGGAAGGAAATTACTACTAGAACAGGGCATTATAGAATGCCAAAGAGTCATAAACTATCAAGACACCAATCGGTACTTTACATCAGTTGACCGGAGTTTATACCTCGTTTGCGTTCCATAGATGTAAAGCATAAAGTATATCTTGCTTTTGTGGTTTTTATTTTGTTTCCCGACTCATTTGGGTATTAGGTAGGATCAAGGTTCGGGAGTAAATTACCTTATATGGGGTTTAAAAAAATTGAACTCTAAATGCTCCGCCTTTAAAGTCTCAGTCATAAGTTAAAACCACAAGTGTTTGCAACAATGACTTTGCGTTTTCTTTTGTCAGTAGGAAACACCTTGTTAAGGTCTCTGGGCTCGATTTCACAAAGAGTTAAGATTGATTTTAAGTGCAAATCAATCCAAATTGCTAAGCAAAGTGTGATGTTACAATACAAATCACTATGGTAACACCGACAACTCATCTTAAGATGAATCTAAGTGCTTTGTGAAACAGACCCCCAGGTCATTCTCCAGACTTGGAGATAATGTTATTAAAGACAATAGTCAAACTGAGGAAGTGCATTAACACATGGAGGTAGAAATTAAATGTATACCTCCATGATTAACCGTACATAGTTTGGCCATTTTGTTCATTATCATTCATCGATTCTGTCTGCGGAGCTTGTGGTGTGAGAGTGGTGTGTTCGGGGAAGTGACGGGCGGGGGTTATACACTTTTTATCGGTACATGTATTTGAAAATTTCCAAAACTACCTCGTTCGGAATATTTGCAAAGAAAATTGCTGCTCAACCTCCCTATAAGTTTCTGTATGGACCACTCCCAGTATTTAACGTGTCTACATACCCCCCCCCCCTTAATCGAATAAAAGAACCAGGAAGGGTACATTTCCTGTTTAGAGGGAGTGACAATACAAACCATGAATCATACCACACAAGTCGGACCGCACAAGTCAAAGAAAGTCTTACCGGTATACAGTCTTGTGTTCATTCTTAAGACGTCTCAAGTTTGTTCCTCCCACGCAGTCAAACTGAAGTACTACGCTTTCACCATCCGAAAGAAGAAACATTCCCTATTATTACAAACAATTAAAATATTACAGCTTAAATGAATCCGAAGTAATTTATTTAATTTGGTAGCTGAAAAAGACCAAGTTTAGGTGGACATTTTTAACCCTCTCTAAGTGGCATTTTGTTTGGAACTTCAAGAAGTTCAGAGACCTTTTATGTTTATATGTCCTCTTAAAGGCATCGTTTACACGTTTGGTAATGACTCTGATAATGAATGGCAATACAATTTTACTTGGTAAGATGTACAGCAGCTTTGGATAGTATATTGCATTTTGAGAAACTTTTCACTTCGAAGTACTGCAGTTATGGAAAAATATATCACTTTTTATCCCAAAAAACATTTGAATCTGAGCAGAGTGTGTAATCCAATGCAGATTATTCTTCCTGAGTGGACATAACCGCTCCAGATTTTCGACAATATCTCAAAAACGCTACCACCTTTTGAAATGAAATTTTCACAGGTTAGTTTTATGGTCTACAACTATATAGGATTGAAACAAACAGTGGGTTCCAATTACCAAACGCGTCCGATGCCTTTAAGATGCCTTACAACCATGATGTTGATTTCATTCTAAACCTCATAACAAGTATTACAAAGACAAATCAGAAACCACAAATTACTTCATTAAAAGAGTTTATTGTTCCCATAACTTAGTTTAAATAACGATAAATTACTGTAAAAAATATAAAGGGATAGTATGGTGTATCATTATAATAGAAATCAATGGCAATAACAGTTTAGGTTTCACAATCACTGGTAAAAATCAAGTTAACATTTTGTTTTTTTAATTGCATTAAACAACTTTAAAATCGTCACAACCATTTATTATAAGATTAACATAATTACTTTGCATATCCAAATACCACCTCGGCCCTAAATTATTATCCAAAAACAACTGAGATATTACCGCAAATAACATCCCTATATTTTCTAAATTAATATTCCTTTCGTCTGATTTAAAGTGATTGTATACGTTTGGTAATTGGAACCCACTGTTTGTTTCAATCTATAGTTGTAGACATATACCATAAAACTAACCTGTGAAAATGTCATTTCAAAAGGTGGTAGCGTTTTTTAGATATTGCCCAAAATCTTGAACGGTTATGTCCACGCAGGGAGAATGATCTGCAATTGGAATACAATCTGAGAAACGTTACTGCAGTAACGCTTCTCAGATTCAAATTTTTGGGGATAAAAAGTGATATCTTTTTCCATAACCGCAATACTTATTGCCGAAAATCTGGAGCGGTTATGTCCAGGCAGGAAGAATAGTCTGCATTGGAATACACACTTTGAGAAGCGTTACCGTAACGCTTCTCAATTATTCAAAATATTTTTAGGGATAAAAAGTGATTATATTTTCAATAACCGCAGTCCTTCGAAGTGAAAAGTTTCTCAAAATGCATTATACTATCCAAAGCTGCTGTACTTCTTACCAAGTAATTTTGTATTGCCATTAATGAGTCATTACCAAAAGTATACAGACCCTTTAAGACAAGAGTTTTAAGTTTATCTTGTGGCTTGAAGAGAAATTGTCAATGAGAATGACTAATTTTAACAGGTCTTGTGAGTAAGCTTTTTAAGGGAGCACCGCAAGAAAACTGCCTTTTACTTGCCCGCATAGGATACCTTAGCAGCCCAAATCACAACTTTCTTGTATAAATTATTCCAAATACAGTATAAACAAGCACAACACACTCAAACTAGAAATGAAGTGTTTGAAGGACTGCAAACACTATAGGTGTATTTCAGGAACTAAAAACGTCAGTAAACATAGACCTTTTCGCAAATACACAGTGTGCACAAGTTTCCCATAGAGCCGCAGTGCATGCTGGTCTTGCTAGCGATCAAAAGCAAACAATTTGATCGCTTGCAAGACCAGCATGCACTGTGGCTCTATGGGAAACTTGTGCACACCGTGAAAAGGTCTATGGAGAATTGAATGCTTTACTTAATAATAGACCCCTTGCATATGACATCACAGGCTCAAAACAGCGCCCTCACTCACTGAGGTGAATGAAGACCTATCATTGGCTGAGAGTTGTGCGCAGTGCGTACACACGTGCACGTTCCCTTTGTTTGACCTCAGAAATGGCAGCCAATATAGACCCCTTGCATAAAGCAAAACGCTGCTAGTACGCCGAGGTCACACGCACATCTTTACGCACCAAGAACAGCTATCGTCCAATGATCTGCCTCCTTTTGCCTCAGTGAGGGCGCTGTTTGAGAGTGTGATGTCATATGCAAGGGGTCTATTTTCAGTCTTGCTGAAGAACCATCAAACACAGGATAGACAAAAATACAGAAAATTCACATGTGTTTCCTTTTGGATAGGACTCAATAACAACATCAGAACTTTATATGATGCCAAGATTCCAATCATATTAATTGCATTTCTTCCAACCCTAAATGTTGAAAATAAACTTACTGAAACCATGCTCTAAGAAGGAACTTGGGGTATCGCTATTCTATACTTTTTTTGTTTTTTAACTTGCTGCAATTTTTTGTTTTTACCCAAAACTTAATAGGTATACCTATGGTAAATACTCCAAAAATTAGTGACCATAAAAACTTACTTGGAAGCACTGCAGCTGTTTATAATGTTGATAATATTTTGAGAATCAATTCCCTTCAAAGGAATGTAGTTTTAGAGAGAGGGATTCAAAAACATCTCAATCTGAGGAAAGTTTCTGCATGAAAAGTTTCTCAGATTGTGTGTTCAAATTACGGATTATTCTTCCTGCGTGGACATAACTGCTCCACATTTTCAGCGATATCTTAAAATCGCTACCACCTTTTGAAATGAAATTTTCACAGGTTAGTTTTATTGTATACATCTACATTTAGGATTAAAATAATCGAAAGGGTTCCACAAACCAAAGGTATACTTTCTCTTTAACATGCCCCAAGATAATGTAACAATAGATCCAATTTTGACGGCAGCTTAAAACTAACATGTGCCACAATTTCACCTGCATATCACATTAACAGATCTAGTCAATATAAGACATATGCGCTGTGATTTTAAGTCATAACTGGATATTCCTACATGGAGTATAGATACAAAATATTATAAAAACATGGAAATAAACACAGAAATACACAAAGTTTTGTGTTTTGGGGTGTTTCCGCAATATGCGGTGCGACTTTTAATTACGTTATTGTTATGTATCATGATCATCTGATTTGAAAAACTTGATTCATTTCCAAACCAGAAGTGAATTTGGAAAATATATTCTGTATTTTTATGTATGGTTCTTCCTTCCCATTGCTGATAATCAATTTAAAACTGACACTTTCAGTTCGTAAAACCTGAACACATAGTGTTTGATCCTAAAACACTAACTTTCTGGAGCTTTTTTGACTTTGTGTTATAATGTCAAAAGGTCAAATTGGGGTCATGTCAATGTAAAATGTTTTTTAAAGTAAAACGTTTGTTAAAGGCAACGTACACGTTTGGTAATTGTCAAAGACCAGTGTTCTCATTCGGTGTATCCCAACATATGCATACAATAACAAGCCTGTGAAAATTTGGGCTCAATTGGTCATCGAAGTTGCAAGAAAATGATGAAAGAAAAAACACCCTTGTTTTACAAATTTAAGTGCTTTCAGATATGAATAAAAACTTCTCGCAAGAAGTTTTTATTATTTTAGTGAGAAATTACCTCGTTCTCAAAAACTACTTTACTTCAGAGGGAGTCGTTTCCTACAATGTTTTATACTATCAACAGCTCTCCGTTGCTTGTTACCAAGTAGGTTTTTATGCTAGTATTTGTTTTGAGTCATTACCAAACGTGTACGATACCTTTAAAAACATTAACAACAGTTATGAGACATGTATTTTACTTCAATTGCTGTGATCTGGGGGCGGGGGAGGGGGGGGGGGTTAAGGACAGTATGACCAGTGAGTTAGAGTTCGACATCCTTCACGAGGCCAGGAAGTAACCTCCAAGGGCCCTAAATCTCAGGAGGTTTCATAACTCACTGTAACTCACAGAAAGTTGTTTCAACCCATGAATGTGGGCTACAGTGAAACACAATGTGTGGGTGGTGATGGTGAGCCTTGCTCTATGGCAGTACAGGGAGAAAGTGTATGTGTTTAAAAGTCTCGGGCAAAGTCTCCAGGATGCGACAATCAGCACATCCTGTGATGAAAGAAGGTCTCTAATATAACCCAGATGGCATTATAAGATTCGAATTTAAGAATTGGGCTATCAGAGACTTAAAGGCACTGAACACGTTTGGAAATTGTCAAAGACCAGTGTTCTCACTTGGTGTATCCCACATATGCATAAAATAACAATTTGGGCTCAATTGGTCATAGAAGTTGCAAGAAAATGATGAAAGAAAAAACACCATTGTTGTACAAATTTGTGTGCTTTCAGATAGGAATAAAAACTTCTTGCAAGAACTTTTTATTATTTTAGTGAGAAATTACCTATTTCTCAAAAACTACGTTACTTCAGAGGGAGTCGTTTCCTACAATGTTTTATACTATGAACAGCTCTCCGTTGCTTGTTACCAAGTAAGTTTTTATGCTAATATTTGTTTTGAGTCATTACCAAACGTGTACGATGCCTTTAAAGGTGTTGGTCATTAGTAAGATTGAAAATATAAATAATGACAGATTTGCATATCACTTACATGGTATGAAGATGGTCACAGTGGAAAACTTCCTTTGAAATATTTTTGCTTGAAATGTTATAGTTTTTGAGAAAATGAGTAAACCAATTAGTTTTAATCACACAAGTCCAAAACCCAATGAAAATAGTGAAGTTATAAGGGTTTTGTCACTATTTTGTATGCGACTCCAATGAGTAATTGAGGTTACACTGTCACAGCTTGTTATTTCATGTTTGTGTTCGGCACATAGGCCTTAAATGCAGATACTGGTCTTTGACAATTCCCAACGTTGCCTGTATGCTTTAAGTTGACATTTGTCAAATGAACTCAAGATTGACAGGGCGTTTAAAAGTCACTAGGTCAGAGAGCTAGCTAGACATCTTATCACTACACAGTCACTGGTTAAAAAAAATGGCTTACATTGATCACGATTACAAATTGCCAGAAGAAAATAAAGAATTTATACAGGTTTATAAATTTTTGTACAAGTTCTATTTCTTTAAAATGATCCCCGGCTCCATGTTTTAATGATTTTATCAATTGGCAGTTGGCATGATTGGAAAAATCACCTTTTTTACTTTACTCACTTAAAAATTGTAAAAGGTGAATAACAAGTCTTTGTTAAAGTTATATGAAGAGAGGGGCCAACTAAAAAAATGTTTACCAACATCAACAAAAATACTATTAATCGTCTCCCATTATTTAGTGGGATGGAAATATTGGAAGGAGGGTCCCTCCAATTTCAAATTACAAATAAAAAATAAAATCAAGCAATATCACTGGTATCTATATTCCCTTTCACAGTATGAATCTTACCATATTTTTATTTAAAACAACCACCATCCCCAGCAATCCTCCCTCCTAGCAAACACCACCCCTCTAGCAAACCCCCACCCCTCCCCAACAGTGTACTGCACTTTGAAAGAAAACTATGATACATCACCTACCAATGTAGCTCAATGTTCCAATGTTTGTTTACTTTCTCTACTTTTCTTCGACCTTTCCTAGCCACACCTTAAAATCTTCTATTATGAATACATAGCACTGTGCAGGGATTCTCTCTCAAACTCCCTCTGTTTTGCTCTGGCCTGAAGATCAAGAAAGAGAATGAGAATAATAGTAATAGGTTGTATTACACGTCAATTAGGCCCCTCAAAATGCCATACAATAATATTACCCCTGTTCATCAGGCCCTAAGCATTCCCAAATTCATTTCAGCTCCTTAGGAGTATGCAGAACCGGTAGCCGAATGGGCAAACAGTTTGCTAATCATTCACATCAACAATCTCTACCCTTTCTACCCGTTTACTCCTCCGTTGCCAGAAGCAACAACAGTCACATTCTTGCTCAAGGACAAAAGTACAATGAGCAGGGGCCGATTTCACAAAGACCTAAAATTGCTTGATCTTAACTGTTTATCATTCTTAATTGCTACGCAAAGTGTGATGTCAAATCACTATGGTGATAATGGCAACTCATCTTAAGATGAATTTAGTGCTTTGTGAAATCCAGAAGATTCAAACGCACACTCCGGATACTGAGCCACAAGAACACGAGTCTAGTGCACTTCTGACAAATCTGCCACGACAGGCCAGAAAGGTTAGACAAAGATTGTAAAAGACCCCTTGCTTTTATTTGCAACAAGCGCAGTCACTCGACCCAGATGATCGGGCTTAGAGCGGTAGGAAACATGGTAAGTAGAGGAAGGGGAAGGAAGGAGAGGATCTTGAGCATGAAGGGACAATCTGGTGGCGGTGATATTAAAATCATAAATAGAGTCTTTACTCTTTATCTGTATTTGTCAGGTACGGCAAACAAGAGCTGTGTATTGAGAGAGTTGCGACATAGAGGGACCAGTTTTCTTCGGTCTTGTGGTTGCTGGACGCCATTTTCGGTCCAAATGCAGCACAACCCAATGGGCAGACTAGTTTGGCACCCTGTATTTGGCAATGCATTTTTTTTGGACACAATATAAGGCTCTGCTGTAAACAAACTTCACAACAGGCAAGGCTTTAGCCAGGATTTGGAAAAAGGGTGTCCACATCTGTTTGAAATTTAAAAACTGGTGGCCAAATTGTCAACTTACAATTCATTTCCACAGAATGTCCAAAAGACACCCAAACACCCCTCTGGCTAACACTATAACAACAGGATATTTGGTCGCAAGCATGAGGCGGCTAGCAGAAAGAGTTCAGCCCCAACTTGAATAATCGATCCAGCAATCGTTGGAACTGTCCCAATTACATTGAGGAAGAGTCTGATCAAAGTTGGATCCGCCGCAGCAGGAGTTGGGATAAATGTCAAGTATTAAGGGCCTCCAAGTCAGTGTTAACAAGTTTGGCAACTGTCTGTTGTTTGAATCTGATAGAGTCCAAAATTTGGCTCTACAAAATGGCGTGCCATGTTAGCTCTTGATGTAAAAGGCAAACCATGCAATTTCAAGACATATTTGTGTGGATAATTGTCTTCTACTTTTAAAACATCTTTCTAACCATAAATGCATTTTATAACAAACAGTTACATATGCTTTTCATAGACCAACTCGCCCAATCCAAGGCAACGTGTCCCTTTTACCATTTAATACTCAAACTAATCACTTGCTACTAATTGTTCACAAAACTTACTCAATCTAAACAGGGCCGGAATTTAACAATGGACCGCAGGCCCAAGATTTTAGTGTCAGGCCAGTAAACTCACGACCGGACAAGCACAGCGGTCTTGTGTTTTTCAATTGAATAATATTAGGCTACCTCATTGTGTAATATCTTTGTGAACAAATTTGATAATATCTTTTAATTCTCTTGAGTATCAAAGTATGCTTACACATAAGACAAATGAGACTTACATGTATCTAGGTCTTCTATTAGCGCTTGTTCAACTCATTTTGTTTCTGGTCTAGTAAACAATTTGAGCTACAACCCCTGCAGTCTTGTGGTTTCCCACCCCCCCCACCCAAATTCGAGCCCTGCTAAAATATTTTGCTATGCAGAACTACTGGACAAAATTGTTCCCTGTTAAGAGTGGCTCGATTTCACAAAGCACCAAGATTCATCTTTTAAGATGAGTTTTCAATCAGTGTTTTGTATTATGACATCACACTTTGCTTAGTTAAAGGAACGTTACAGAACTGGTAATTAAAATTTTCTTTATGATCACAGATTTACATAAAACTTACACGGTCTAATGATGATGATAGTAGAAAACATCCCTAGAAATATTTCTGTCTGAAATGCCATATTTGATGAGAAATAAATAAAACTAATTTCCGATTGGAGTTTATCGCTCATGAGCGTTTTATTCTCGCATTGTATAACACATGCAAATGTGTAATCGGTTTTTCACTATTTTCTCGTGACCCAGATGGCCGATCGATCTCAAACTTCTACAGGTTTGTCAGTTTATGTATATGGTGGATTATATAAAGTGCTTACACTGCCAGTTAGTAAAAACCAATTCTGTAATGTTCCTTTAAGATTGATTCGCAGTTAAGATAAATCTTAGCTCTTTGTGAAACCGGCCCGCAGGGCTCGAATTTGGGGGGAAAATCCACAAGAACGCAGGGCTTGCAGCTTAAAATGTTTACTGGAGTTATTTTCACAAGACCAGAATCAATATGAGAAGTTCCTGACACAGTTTAACACACATTCAGTTGCTTTTATTTGCAGAAGTACCAAGACATGTAAGAGAATATTTATCTCATTTGTCTTTATGGGTATTAAGTATACTCCATTACTCAATAGAATGGAAAGGTATTTTATCAGATTCAGAATCAAAGTCAACATTTGGACACGATTTGTTTTTGTTAAAGGAAGATATTACACAGTGAGGTATAATTTTCTCGTGTTTTAAGTATTTGTTTTCTTTTAGTGTGTATACTTCTGTCCTTTTTAATCTGTGTAACTTTGTCGATAAATTATTGTTTTTACCTAATTATGTTTTATTCTTATGTGCCAATGGAAATTAAATTTCTGTATTGTTATGTTGCGGACAATAAATTTTAAATTCTGAATTCTTAATTCGAATTGTTCAATTGAAAAACACAAGACAGACGAACTTGTCTGGACACGAGTTTACTGGCCTGACACTAAAACTACTGGCCTCGGGCGGTCGGGCCTGTGGTCTAAATCATCAAGGAGTCGTCGACCATCAAGTTGTTCAAGTCTCACCTTAAGACTCATCTTTTCAAACAGTATTTTTGTACCATTGTAACTTATTGAAAGTTTTTGTCTATTATTCATTTTCTACAACTATTTTTAACTAGTTCATCTTTTTAGCTTACTGTATATTTGGCTGGTCCAGACAAATTTGTTTGTTAAATTGTTTAATTATCGTTGTTTTTAATTTATTTTGTTTAATCCATTTTGCTTGTATTCAGCACCTTGAAGGTCTCATACTTCAACACGTAACTCCACTTACCTTGCAGGACAATTACTGAGCGCTTTGAGACACCCATCTGAGTATAAAGCGCTATATAAGAACTGCGTATTATTATTATTATTATTGAGGCGGAGCCGATCTGCAACTGTTTGCTCTTTATAAATCTCTCTTTATTATTATTATTATTAGTTTATAATTCAAGCCCCTGACAATCTCACCTTTTCTCTCCTAAATTCTTCATAACCTTCATCATCAGTTGACAGTTCATGTCGACAGACCGGACAGGTGTTGGTCTGACCGAGCCATGGCAAGATGCAGGCTGGATGGAAATCGTGTTTGCAAGGAAGCTGTTTGCATTTTTCACCTGCGCTGTATTCAACTAGACAAATTGGACATCTGGAATCTGTGGGAATAAACAAATAAATTCAATATAAGTTTTCAATTTTGGCAAAAATGAATAGTACTGCGTCTAAAGTACGGTCAAAGTGTCAAGAATAAAAAAATCCATTTTTTTGAGGAGTGACACTTCTTTGACTTACCTTCATTTATACCGACAACTTTTTCTGGTAACTTTGCGATCACATCCTTGGAGGCTGGAGGACCTTTTCTCTCCTCACCCCAAAAATCAGATCTACACAGAAAAGAAAAAAAAACAAGAAACAGTCATTAATCCTGGAGTCTTTCTTTCAAAATGCCAACCAAGTTATATAGTTTTATATTTCAAGTTTTAAAAACATTTTACATATTGCATTTCTGACAACTTAACCATAACAGACTAGACCCTTGGGTAAACATACTGCCCAAATCTTTCTATATCCTTCAGATTAAAGTTGTCATAAACCTAAAGTGCCCAAATCCTTCAATATCCACCTCCTTATTGTAAATATACATATTAGCCCAAATCCTTCTAAATCCTTTTGAGACAGAAGTTAGGGAGTCAACTTTGTGATTTACTTTAGGTGCTCTGCTGGGGCCCTTTGTGTATGATCTTTGATCAATTATGTGTTTGTGTTTCTTCTTCTTCTTGTTTTTTTTGGCTCAGTCAACAGATATTTTTATGGTGGAGTCCGTACCAAGCAAACAGAAACACTTTAGTTGCCAATAATCAAACAAAAAAACATGTCAGCTTAATTACAATCTCCACCCCTAGAAGCCCAAAACCTTCAGAATCCTATTTTGGCTAAGCTGCATAAGACCTAAAACCTTCTAAATCCTCCTATGTAAAAACAGCCCGATAGCCCAAGTCCTGCTAAATCCTACCTTAACAAAACTCATTGTAGCCCAAACCCTTCCAAATCCTCCTGTGTTGCAGATCCCTAAAAGCCCAAATCCTTCTCAATCCTGCACTTTGGCAATGAGGATATTGAAGGACTTGGGCCCTTTGGGGTTAATGAAAACTTACCCTTCAAAGCTGGCAGCAAAAGAACGAACATCGTTTAGTAGTAACCTATTGAGAAAGGGATAATTTTAGGAAGTGATAAATTGGGAAACTTCATATCAGAAAAACATACCAATAATTGTAATATAGATCCATCTATCAGAAAGCGTTAAACGGCTGGATGCGTCATCTTAGTTACGGACCTTTATTTATTTTACTATTTTACACTACCTTCATAAATTTAGTTTGACATTGTTTTTAATTGATTTGTGATGGCCATCATGTTTGTCCCAGTCCCAGTTTGAATAATTTTTAAACAAATAACAATTCAACGAAAGTGTCTCCTTTTAGTTAGCCTATACCTTTTCCATTTAGGCTAAAATTCTGCATCTGGCCACCACCCTTTATCTACAATAATTTAGGTCAAATTATATCCTTACATGTCCAGAAGGGTTGACAGAATGTATACAGAGTGGCACAGGCGTTTTGAACTATTACAAAGTGTCAAAATCATGAAAAAGAGGGAGCAATTTCTGGGTCTATGGTGATCTTGACAATGCCGCTTGCTATACACTCCTTTGTGTTCCTGAGTGTGCGAGAGTTCCGTCCGCGCAATGAATTGTGTGCTTGAATTTTTCCTTTGAAAAGGTCAAAATTTAGCGTTTCAGCTACCAATTCCTCAAGAGAAATATTAAAGTCAGGAAAATAAAGTCCAACATCTATTAAAAACATTAAAAATAAATCCCTTAAAAAAGTGGGGGTGGCGGATGCAGAAATTTGTCCTAAATCATTTTTAAACAAATAAATAACAATTCAACAATATTGTCTTCTTGTAACTTATTTAAAATTAAAGTGGGATTTTGTCTACTTTGGTATCAATAAAAAGACAGGAGTTATCAGTATCAAATTGTCAATCTATACCTTGCCCATCGTAGCAGCGTGCTTGCATCTGGACCAGATCCGTTGGTAGGTTGGCAGTCATGTTCATCAAAATAGGAAGCCATTTCTAATGTTGACTTTATATTATACAGATGTGGCAATCGTGTCAAGTACGGTGTAGTTACCCAATAAAAAATGTTTAATTAACGTTTTTTAGCTCGTGAGGTTTGACTTGAAGACTGGAGTGGAAGTGTCAGAGTGTGGTGGACAGTGCTTGATTAAAAGTAAAATCGTTTTTACCACCAAATAAACAATGATTAATAATAACCAAACTTTCAAGCTGTTTTTACCACCAAATAAACAATGATTAATAATAACCAAACTTTCAAGCTGTAGTTGATTAAAGTCTGCCTCTAAGCTCGGTAATTTCGTACACCTGTTTGTAAGAAGCAAATTACTCTTTTCCACGACAACATTTCGTCAAATAATGAATGACTTTGCAGAAACACTGGAGCGGTGTTGTCATTTTGACAGCACA
Organism: Plazaster borealis; assembly: GCA_021014325.1. NCBI lineage: Eukaryota > Metazoa > Echinodermata > Asteroidea > Forcipulatida > Labidiasteridae > Plazaster > Plazaster borealis. The sequence continues at coordinate 1,903,246 of CM037468.1, forward strand.
CGACAGCACACAGAAAACCAAAAGCTGAAAATCACATTGTTTTGTTGTTTCAAAACATTTTGCTAATAAATAAAAGTAAACTAAAATTAACAAAGTAGCAGACAAATACACATTTTGTCTTAAAAATGTATCTTTGTTTATTTCTAGTTTCAAAAAGAGTTTAAAGAATATCTGAAGAACACAATATTTAGTTTAAAGTTTGAATAACTATTTTTGTATGTGTGCAATATTAACTGGTTCATTCAGACAAAATCTTTAATTTTTTAGACTCATGGGGGCGCTATGCAGCGAAGTGGCGAATAATTATTACTTTTCCACGGCCTCGGAGTGTTTGCGCTATCGATCACTAGCTCCGAGAAAACCCTTAAAACAACTTCTTCTTTTATCGACTTCTGAGCGAAACTTACTTGACCAATGTGATCAGTGTCGACGCAATAATTCTCAATAATGTACTCAGAATATCTTTCGGGTTTTTTCTTCTAGCAAGCCTCCTGCGCAGTAGGCCCTAATTGGGGTTAGGCTGATTCGGGGTTGGGGGATTAGGGGTGGGGACAAAAGCGATCCAACGTTAGCCTATTTATAGATCGTGCAATTTGCACAACCAGTCACTCTCATCTTAGTCCAACCCTCTTCGAAGTTTATACCGAAGTCTCGACTTTGCCAGCCCTGACCACACTGGAAACAATCCGAATTATTCCGTGAGAAGACAAATTTGAATGGGCCGATGTGTGTTTGCATCTTATCATTCGAGACTGTTTGTCTTTCCTTGATGATAATCGCCGTCTCCCGTTCCATTGTGTGCACCTCTCTCAAGCCCTTCATCCAATGTAAACTTCTTGAAATGTTAAAGGAACAGCGTTGAACGTTAAGGTAGAAAATAAATCTCCATGGTTGAAAACTTCATTTAGTAGTGGGGAAATGGTAAACTCATGATACTCAATTACTTCAGCAATTTGTTTGGAACAATTTCAAAACTTCGACGTCAGCATGCGAGTAAAAGTTACAGATTTGTTCTCGCTATCAAAAACCACGGATAAAGCATGTAACAATTGTTATTATTATTATTTTTTTTTTACTTCATCAATTTAAAATTTGTGTATGCACTTATTACGGAATTACTCATAGCATAGGCATATTGTAATTGTAATTGCAAAATTAGTCATAACAAAACTTTCTATTGTTAGTGCTACCTCTTGGCTCTTGCCTTTTTTTATAGCCTAGGCCTAATGTAATTGTTTTTCACAGGAGTACTTTAAATATATACGATGTTACTTCTGTTCAACCATTCCTTTAAGGACCTGTGGTCACTAGGCGAAGAGGGTTCTCCTTGGGTATGTTTGGCAACATCTTGAAGACTTCGTTCGGGAGCTTAAAGTTGTGTCAATTAAGTATCACGCTCCCTGAGAGATTACACATTCTAAAGAGGCAATGTTTTGTTACCACTTTTCGAAGCAGAAGAGAGGGAGATTCCCCCCGCCCGTCTTTCCGTAAAGGCATCGTACACGTTTGGTAATGACTCTGATGTATGGCAATAAAAACTTACTTGGTAAGAAGTACATGCAGCTTTGGATAGTATAATGCATTTTGAGAAACTTTCACTTCGAAGGACTGCGGTTATGGAAAAATATAATCACTTTTTATCCCCAAAATATTTTGAATATTGAGAAGCGTTACGGTAACGCTTCTCAAAGTGTGTATTCCAATGCAGATTATTCTTCCTGCCTGGACATAACCGCTCCAGATTTCGGCAATATCTCAAAAATGCTACCACCTTTTGAAATGAAAATTTCACAGGTTAGTTTTATGGTAGGCTATATCTACAACTATATAGGATTGAAACAAACAATATGCTCCAATTACCAAACGTGTACGATTACTTCAAGTTCATTCACCAAAACTACCTTGTAGTAGGTCTTGGTCATAGATAAAGAATGTAGGCCCCCTACTTGCCATTTTGATAAAGTTTCAATGATTGAAAGCGATCAGGTGCATTTTTGTATTGAACGAAAACAGTTCAGTGTGCCTAACATTCTTGTAAGCGTAAAGGCTAGAGTTTACCCATTTCTCCATTCGTCGGGAATTTGATCTGCGTGGTGAAGATATAAAACATAATTTCTGTTCCAATTCGCACGGACAATGAATACATTGAATAAATACGATTGAATACATTCAATGCCTATCTGTCAGGACGTGCTTTCTGCAGACGTCCACTCGAGCACGATCGACCCCACAGAGCCGCAGCATTTAAAGTTCACCAAAGTTTTCAATTGTTTAGTTGTAATATCAATCATATTCATTGTCAGCGTTGCCATGGTGACCATTGGCTTCCCGCTAAGATGATCATGACCCCATCACAGTTCAACGTGGAACGTAGTGTACACATGTATGTGAGCCGCCATCACTGAATTTGTAAATCGTCCATCATCGTCTCATGAAACAACCATGCAAACTCGAGTAAATAGGCTGATTATGATAATAAAGTTAACTTTTGGAAGGACGACTTCGTGTGCGGCCGTGTTCCCAATCATAGAAGGTATATGGTGTGACTGTTATTGACTGGTGTAATGCGTATCGTCACCACATCAAGGTTGTTCATAAATCGATAATTGGAACACTTGCCCATGATGAAAACGTTTACCAGTTGAAGAGATCAAGGAGCTTCATTCATGCATGGAGAAAGGACCAGTTGGGGTTTTTTCCACCCCCCACCACGTCCCCGGCGCTCGCCACGGCTCAGTTTGGCTACTCGGTTGTGGTTCAGTATCCGCCAGAGAAATCAATTATAAAACACAACAGTAGTGGGGATTTGTAAAGCTCCCATCGGAGGTGCATTTCTGACAAGGAATTTATTATCTGCAGTCAACCAGGACATGTGTACGATAACAGCAGGCGGAATTTAATTACAGGGCATCGATTATCAACTGAAAGCAGATTTTTGCAGTCAGTCCGAGATTTTGACTTTTCCGGGTGCAACCACTGTCGACCACTGTCCATATTTCACCCGTAATGGAAGTTTGCGTGCACCAGACACAACCTTCAGTCGTTGTCGATACAATAATGATTCGAGCATCAGTCCTGAAATGTAACTACATATTATCCTCCATGAATAAACTAAGAGAGGTCAACGTGGAATTTGTTTCTATTCAAACTCAGAAAGCAGTTGCATAATTCGGCCATAAAGTTTTGTTCGCAGTCGAATAGGACATTAACTAACCCGGATGCAATGATATAATATAGGGAATTTCGACGGTGCTTTCCCGATGTCCACTGGCAGGGGCACATTGAATCAACTTTCCTTCTTTGGACCAGTAGTTTGGACTCCAAAATGTGTATGTATGAGCATGGAGGAGGAAAATACAGGTATGAGCATTCGTCATTATGATCTATGATGTCATTTTACTCGCATCGCAGAAACTTTATCTTGGAACTTTATCAGTAAATCTATTTTAGTATCTGTGGCAACAAACCAAAGGGTCAGTCCAAGTGAAGTTAGGGTGAACACCCTCATTCAAAAAAGAGGAAATAACATTTCAACTGCAAATGGGAAACAGGAGGTTTGGAAGAACAGCGTAAGTTCAGGGTGTCCAGCAACTGTATTTCGTGGCTGCCTGACGGTGACCACTGACTAGTGGATTTGTTGGATATTTTTTATGGACTTTGACATGCAAACATGAACAGCTCTGACCCACTCGTCAAGGACCGTGGTATGGTGTCGAATCGCGGAGATCATGAGACATCACTGAAGCTACATCGGAGGAACTCCATCCAGAGAGAGCGTCTTGATCAGGAGCTGAAACGTCTCGAGAAGGAGCAGCAGAAGTGCATTCGAAGATCTCACGTCGAGATCTGCTCGCTCTCTAGAGATAAGAAAAACCTTGTGAGTGACCTCGGCAGGCTCTCCTTCTCGGAAACAATGTTGGAGGCGAACGAAGACGCCAGCGAAGATGCCATCACTGATGAGTCATCGAAACCGACAGAACCTCGAAGGAGAAGCTACAACCCGGCAACGCCCACAGTCACCATGGCAAGACGTGTCTCACTCCCTGCTATCTTCCCAGACGGTAACAGCGCAGTTGGTATGGCAACCAAGAAGGACAAAAAAGATCTGTTCTTAGACCATAAGATGACTCGTGAGATAAACAGACTCAAGAAAGCCTCGATGCGTTCTGGAAAAGATAACATCAACGATTTAGATTCCAGGAAAGGCAAACCACGGATTCCAGCTAATGCTTGGTACCATGACAACCAGGTCGCAAAAGCGCGGGAAAGATCGGTGTTTGAACGTCTGTCGTCCGAAGGCAGTATGAACTCTAAACCGTGCGGGGAGTTCTTAAAAGGTGTGAGAAAACGAAGAACCTTTACCGTACCACTTTCGCCAAAATCATCAAGAAAATCTGAGCATAAATAAAACTGATTCTGACAGAAAGGAAAGCAAATATGACTGCAGTAACAGGAAATGCAAACCATGAAATGTCAATATTAGTGTAAGGAGGCAAGTGCGTTCATTTATTTGAATTATTATTCAATTTTGGGTAAAAAAAAACTGACTAGAGCAGGACTTGAACCTACGACCTCCGGATTAACGTGCCGGCGCTCTACCAAGCTATATGCTGGCGGTCTCCCTATTAATAATCTTTGTCAATAATGATCTTTGATCGGGGTGCCAGTCAGAAGCCATTATTATTCTGCCAACTTTTATTTTGAGTGAGACCTTGTCCGAGTTAAGGCACTTCGGCTGCGGCTATGGCAGTTGGCTGTAACTCGGCATCCCAGCCGTATAGCCGCTACCAAAGCCATTCGTTACAAAACCTATCCAGCCTTTCTGTAAAAACATAATTATTATTATTATTTACACTGCGTAATCGCAAACAAAATTGTTGTTTACAGTTTATGAATCAGATCTTTGAAATTGGGACCTGCATGGCATTCTATCGCTTTTATAGGCCTACAAAACGAACAGTAGCCGACTATTGAACAACAGGCAGTGAAGGCCGAGGAAGTTTTACAACTTCACCTCATTAAAAAATAATAATCACAACTTCAACTAATATTACGTTTCTAACAAAGATGGATGATGTATATACAGTAGAAACCAAACAAAACAATAAGTTCAGTGAATTCGAAAAGATGTTCTTTATTTTAAATTATTTTATGCTGATTTCACATAATTCTATTTAAAAAAAAAAGACCCGGAGCGAGTCCAATAAACCAAACCCATTTCCGGGTTGAAGTGAAGTAGTCATGGGGTCATGGGGAAAAAAGTACATGTCTCTAACCTCACTTTAAAGGCACTGAACACGTTTGGTAATTGTCAAAGACCAGTGTTCTCACTCGGTGTATCCCAACATATGCATAAAATAACAAACTTGTTAAAATTTGGGCTCGATTGGTCATCGAAGTTGCAAGAAAATGATGAAAGAAAAAACACCCTTGTTGTACAAATTTTCGTGCTTTCAGATAGGAATAAAAGGCTTCTTGCAAGAAGTATTTTATTAATTTAGTGAGAAATTACCTCTTTCTCAAAAACTACGTTACTTCAGAGGGAGTCGTTTCCTACAATGTTTTATACTATCAACAGCTCTCCGTTGCTCGTTACCAAGTAAGTTTATAGGCTAATATATATTTTGAGTAATTACCAAACGTGTACAGTGCATGCCTTTAAAGATATACGTTTGGTAATAATTACTCTAAAAATTAATGACAATAAAAACTTACTTGGTAAGTACAGCAGCTTTGGATAGTATAATGCATTTTGAGAAACGTTTCACTTCGAAGTACTGCGGTTATAGAAAAAGATATCACCTTTTATCCCCACAAATTTGAATCTGAGAAGCGTTACTGCAGTAACGTTTCTCAGATAATGTATTCCAATTGCAGATTATTCTTCCTGCGTGGACATAACCGTTCCAGACTTTGTGCAATATCTCAAAAACGCTACCACCTTTTGAAATGAAACTTTCACAGGTTAGTTTTATGGTATATATCTACAACTGTAATAGGATTGACACAAACAGTGGGTTCCAATTACCAAACGTATACAATCCCTTTAAAATGGTGTAAATTGCCCTTGTATTTGATTCGATAAGATTGAATCAAAACAGCCTCGAATTTGACCTTTTGACTGACGAACAATTCCTCCTTGGAATGTAAAGACCAATTAGTTGCTGAAATCCACTGACGTCATTTTTCAAATTTTCTAAAAACATCAGTTATGAACCAAAACATCCCCATACAAAAATGTAGACACCCATTTATCCCAGAATGATGTCATCAGATAATTGGGATGTCATATTGACAAATTTTGCACTCGAAGGGTATCGAATACAATGTCAATTTACACCATTTTAATGCGAGGTTGAGACTTGTAATTTTTTCCCCACTCACATGAGAACTCTATCTATAGGAAAATGAGTACATCACAAAATTGAATTTGACATTTCCCTTCCTCTAGGGTGTGTACAACATTGGTAAGAATGAAAAATACTGCTCACAGATTTGCACATAACTGACATGGTATAAAGATGGTCATGGTAGAAAACTTCCCTTGAAATAGTCTTGCTTGAAATGCCATAGTTTTTACGAAATGAGTAAAATAATACTATTATTCCTGCAGGATAAATTCCGATGTTTGAAAAGTAAGGTTTTTTCCCCACTGTTTTCTCATGACTCCGAAGACAGATTTAGCTTAAACTTTCACAGGTTTGTTATTTCATGTATATGTTGGGTCACATCGAGTTTGGATACAGGTCTTTGGCAATTACCAATGTTGTACACACCCTTCAACTTGTTGCTGAAATTGACCGAGAAAATCCATAACAAAATAAATAAATACATAAAAATAAAAAATAATTTTTTTATACAATACAAAATATAAAAACGTTGCTTAACTTCATCCAAAACCCACAACTTCTATCGCTCTTTACGCACAAGTCATCCTTGTGTCATTAATATTAAAGGTATTATACAGGATTGGTAAGAATACACACACAAAATTGTATAATTTTAGTCTGAAAGCTTACTGATTATGAAGTTCGTACTATGACCGTTTTTTCTGTGAAATATTTCCCTCAAATGAAATCATTTTCGAGAAAACTGTATCTGAAAACCTAAAAAACAAAAAAATGCAATCAGCTGATTTCGGTTGTTACAACCAAATATTATTATTATTAATTATTAATGTTTTATTGTCACATGTAAAATATAATTATACAGTGAAATGCATTTTGGTTTGTCTAAAAACATGTTTATACTAAAATACACAAAAATATGATAATGTGTTAAAGCCCTACATGCTAAAAACTGTGCATGTTTTTTCGCAATTTTCTCCTGACTCACACAACGGATTAGGCCCAAATTTCCACAGGTTTGCTATTTTACGTATTATTATGGTTGATCACACAAAACGTGAAGATTGCTTGTGACTTTTTTGTCAGCTCTACCAATCCTGTATATTACCTTTAAATCGTTGTAAAAGAAGAATTGTGATTTATTCTAATGAGGACGACCTCGGTTCAATCAACACTCTCTCACAGGAAATCGATTTGGAACGTAATCTCTTGTTTATGGACAGCGCCATTTCTATACTGGTTGATGCATAATACAAAGAGATTTAGGTAAAGACGATTTTAAATGGATTTTCTTAAAGGCACTGAACACGTTTGGAAATTGTCAAAGACCAGTGTTCTCACTTGGTGTATCCCAACATATGCATAAAATAACGAGCCTGTGAAAATTTGGGCTCAATTGGTCATCGAAGTTGCAAGAAAATGATGAAAGAAAAAACACCCTTGTTGTACAAATTTGTGTGCTTTCTGATAGGAATAAAAACTTCTTGCAAGAAGTTATTATTATTTTAGTGAGAAATTACCTCTTTCTCAAAAGCTACGTTACTTCAGAGGGAGTCGTTTCCTACAATGTTTTATACTATCAACAGCTCTCCGTTGCTCGTTACCAAGTCAGTTTTTATGTTAATATATATTTTAAGTAATTACCAAACGTGTACAGTGCCTTTAAGGTAAATACGATTTTAAATGGATTTTCTTAAAGGCAAAGTGTTGTCTTGACAAAAAGAATAATAATCAGCTATTTGTAATCCGGCCCAAAGAACTTAAATAAATTATAACAGTAGTGATACAATCAATAGGGAATAATCCCACTCTGAAATACAGCACACAAAAAGTAGAAGAGGAAAAAATGGGTTAGACTTCTTGGCATCAGCCATGCATTCTTGAAGATTATGCAAGCAACACGTGCCTCAAGAACAAACAATACACTGGGAAGCCATTTCTGAGGTTTCTTCGTTTAAAAACAAACAATTGCCACAACAAACAAAAACACGAGAGACTATAGTTTAAAAATAACAATTATTTGTAACATTTCTTGAATATTTTTAAATCAATACTTTACATTTTGGTTGCTTAATAGTTTAAAGGCACTGTAGGCCTACACGTTTGGTAATTACTCAAAATATATATATTAGCATAAACACTTACTTGGTAACGGGCAACGGAGAGCTATTGATAGTATAAAACATTGTGAGAAACGACTCCCTCTGAAGTAACGTAGTTTTTGAGAAAGAGGTAATTTCTCACTAAAATAATAAAAGACTTCTTGCAAGAAGCATTTTATTCCAATCTGAAAGCACACAGATTTGTACGACAAGGGTGTTTTTTCTGTCATAATTTTCTTGCAACTTCGATGACCAATTGAGCCCAAATTTTCACAGGCTTGTTATTTTATGCATATGTGAGAATATTGGTCTTTGACAATTACCAAACGTGTTCAGTGCCTTTAAACACAGCTCTGTAACGGGTCAGAATTAAGCCGGGTTCCCGGTCCCGTGGGGCCTGACCCATTTCTGGGTTAGTATGACCCGGAATCTGTGTCAAAATCACCCAGAAATGGGTCGAACTGAAGCAGAATCCAAATTAAAATCCATTTTTTAAAACAACTTTCCGGGTCAACCTGACCCACCAGAAATGGGTCATGACCCGTGATTCGGGTCAAATCTCACCCGGGAATGTTTAGAGTGTATTAGGCCGTGTCCGAATTGGCGGCTACAGCTACGGCTACGGCTAGATTTCCGCGTCGTCGTGCATTGAAGTATTGTACGGTCCTTAGCAACACCCTTAGCAACAGTCGCAGCCGTAGCTGGTAGTCGCCAATTCGGATACGGCCTTAGTAACACAAAAGTGAATCGTTCAAGGGCGTAAAAAGTGTCTATATGTTAAAATAAGATGAAAATGTGACAGTTTTTCACTTATTATTAATGATGAGAGCCGAGGAGACACAGGTGTTCAGGCTCAGATGGTACTCTCAGATAACAGAAGAAACAAATGCATCTCGTCTTGAGATCGTTGAGAAAGGAGATGAAGTCTTTCCCATGGGAGATGAGACGATTTCCCTGAATAGTAATGAGTTGACTATAAAGAGGAACAATGTGAAATACTCAGAATTTGAGCGTATTCAGGCAAAAATAAATGTTTAAAATAAAACGCAAAAAAACCCACGTGTTTATAAACAAAATCTGCTAAGGATATTTTCGGCACCTCCATTTTTAAATTTTATACAAATTTAATTAAGTTATTGTTTTTAAATAAAAAATTAAATTCTCTTGAACTATAATCACATTTATTTTTTAAATAGCACGATAATACTTACTCATTTTCTATTTTATTATTTCATTCCACAAACGCCCTCATGTTTTTCTGGGGTTTTTTTAAAGGTCATAAAAACATTTTTAGAAATAAATAATGAATCTCATTATCAGTGGATCGCGTTTCCAGGTAATCCCTGCCTGAACACTTACAACAAAATAATGAGCTCTTGTAATTAATGACTTCTTTGTTTCCCTTGTCAGGCCCCAATAAATAATAAGCATAATTCATGAGCCGCTTTTACGAGCACACCATCTTAAACGCAGTACTAAGGAGGTCATTTATACAAGAGGATCTCATCAGAGAGCAAAAGAACACTGGTTAGGACGTACGTAAGTGCTTCTTTTCAGCATGTCTTGTGTAGAGCTGGCTTGATTCTATCGACGTTTCGGCTGGTCTTCACCTAACGACCATAATCTGTGTCTGTAGCGGCTTTTTGCTTCGGTGGCGCACCATAATCGGTCAATGAATCACCTTCTCAAATCTTGTATCAGATTTGATTCCGTCTGAATGACCACGGCAGGTGAAAGCTTTCTCCTTGGTAAAATATCTAAATAATATATCCCTCAGTCCATTTGTGATTGATTCAGACGCATCGGTCTCCCCTCAGGTACAGCTGGGACGATTCTTCTCGGGCAGCCAGATCGAATCTTCGCAACCTCAAAGTTTGCATTATTTATTTGTCATGTACACAGACTTTCAACACTTAAACAGATTTCCCCCTTTTGTCATGGAGCTAGACATTTCGATCTGAAAAATTAACGCTGCACTTCTTGTTTCCCTGGGCAACATTTCACAGAATCACTGGAAATTTCAGATTTTTGAAAAAGCACAACTAATTCGGTTTTTGATTTGCACTCATCGTATCAACACAGTACGAGATCCCGAAATTTAGCTATTACAAAACGAACGCATCGTATGTTCTTATTAGTAATTATTTAGTGAAATAGAAGGTTGCAGTCTTCAACACACGTTAATTATACACGCTAAAAACTGATTACGAAAGCAGAATAATTGCTGGTGGCATTCTGGACAAGGTATTTTAGAAATCTTGAATTCTGGAATACGTCGTCCGTGTGGAAGCTGTAACAGCGGGGAGCGTTTTCTTAGAGTGATGTGCATTCCTTGGATGTAAATATTATCTGAGATCTGGTGCATGTTTATTTCTGAATGAGAATTTCCTTTCCGAAAGCTCCAAGATGACTCCCGAGGGAGATGGCATGTCTGCAGTTCAGATCATCGTCGGAGGGTTGATGATTTTTCAGAGTAAGTTAACTTCACCGGAAGGTACATCTTTGTTTTTTTCGAAATAGTTAAATGAATTCCCATCCTTGAGTTCTCAATCAAATAAAAACGTACAATCAGTACGAAATGTTATCAAATTCGTTGGTCACGTATAGTTCAAGTGAAAACAGCGAATAATTAGTAATTGTTGTTGTTTATGATATTCCCATGGGAACTGGGCAAAGCCCCCAAAAGGGGAATATAAACGCCAAGCTGGCAACAGCCAATCTCTCTCATTGACAAACATTGGTTTAACTTCTATGGATTATGAATTGCACGAACCAAGAAACTGTCATTCAGTAACTATAGACGACAAATTCATGTCATTGTGAATTCAGCGGCCAACTTGGCCAGATTTGAACCTACACCCTTGTAATTGCAAGTCATGCAGTCTAACCTCTTGACCACAATGACCACCGTGTTTTGTCAGGGATAATTTTGTGCACGTTCATAGACGCCTATTTTGATTGTTGCAATCGATATAAGCAACGATGTTTTATTGGGTCTTCAAAATAATGCTATTGACGATAACAGCAATTAAATGTAAATGTTTCTCTGGCGGATTGGCGCTCGTTCTATTCGCGGCGAGCTTTCAGATTTTAAAATTTGTTAATGGATCATTAGGCTTTCCAATCATTGTCTTTTAAGGCTTCGTACACGTTTGGTAATTACTCAAAATATATATTAACATAAAAACCGACTTGGTAACGAGCAACAGAGAGCTGTTGATAGTATAAAACATTGTGAGAAACGACTCCCTCTGAAGTAACGTAGTTTTTGAGAAAGGGGTAATTTCTCACTAAAATAATAAAATACTTCTTGCAAGAAGTTTTTTATTCCTATCTGAAAGCACACAAATTTGTACAACAAGGGTGTTTTTTCTTTCATCATTTTCTTGCAACTTCGATGACCAATTGAGCCCAAATTTTCACAGGCTTGTTATTGTATGCATATGTTGGGATACAACAAGTGAGATCACTGGTCTTTGACAATTTCCAAACGTGTTCAGTGCATTTAAAGATATTCACTGTAAACAAAATTAATATTTTTTCATCTGCACACATTAACAAAAATTAGAAACTATAAGTAACTGCTCCAAGCGGCTAAATCGCAATGCTGTCCTCAAATCCTCCTATGTGTTTCAAACCGAAAAAGATAAACCCCCCCCCCCCAAGAGTGAGTGAATGATTGACAGCTCTATTGATGTTTTTCAATCCCATTAGAAGCCTTTGTTGTCATTGTACAAACACAAAACACGGGGAACGAACAACTTGGGTACGTAACAACCTGGGTACGAAATTACAAAAGTTGCTGAAACAAAACTCGTAACAAAGAGAACATTTAGCCATTCTGCTGCAATCAAATCTTTTGAGAAAAAACAAAATCAGGAATTCAGTATAACCAGTGCTAGATTTCACAAAGCACTAAAGATTCATCTTAAGATGAGTTGTCAATATCACTAGATTAATTTGTGTTGTGACATCACAATTTGCTTGGCAATTAAAATTGATTGACAGATAAGAACAATCCTTACTCTTCCAATTAGCATAAACTCTATGTATTGTAATCATATTTTCTACGGTTTCCCCAATTAGCCATTGCTGGATTATTTGGTAACTCCGTCATCATTGTCATGTTCTGGAAATTCAAGCAGCTACGGACGCCTAGCAACAATCTGCTACTATTCCTTGCTGTTGCAAACTTAGGTGAGACTTTGAACTTTATATGATCCTTGACCTATGACCTAAGTCCATTGTGCGTATGATTATCTAGAGGCCCGATGTGGCAGGATTCTGTCAATTCCGTCTGATATCGCCCTCTTTTGGACCAACTTTCTTCATCCTCATGTTAATTTACCGCGGAGACACAGCACGCACCGAGGGACAAAATCCCCTATTAACAGTGGCGTAACTAAGGGGGGGGGGGCACGGGGCACGCCCCCAATTGATGTCCGTGCCCTCTAACCCCCCCCCCGGTGTCCCCTCCCCCATTTGAAATCTGGACTTTTGGGATTGGAAATTTCCAGAGTAAAATTTAACATTTTATAATTTCGATGTTTGTAAAACTATTTTTCCATTTACACGCAGATAATGTTTGTTTTTATAACTCACGCCAGATAATCTTATACAAAAAGCGCTGAAAAAAGGCCTTTTTTAAGAAAAAGGCAAACGGAAAAAATGGTGCCCCCCCCCTGAAATGTTACCCTAGTTACGGCGCTGTTTATGATACCAGTATGTTTTACAGTATACCGGTACCTCTTAATGTTGCCAAAATTTATATTAATTGAACTTTTACACTATTGCAGGGCATTTTATCAAAAAGAAAGGTCAAAAGTACGTTAATGTGTCGGTCTAACAATAATGTTTGGGTTTATTTAAATCGAAAAGGTTATAATGCTTTCACTTATTTGTGTGTACACTGCAAAAACTGGCCGGTGTTAAATTGACACCATGGGTGGTGTCACACCGAAGAAAGAATAAAAATGAACATCATGGTGTTAAAAAAATTACCAATGTAATTGTTTTGGCAGAGTGTTATTTAAACACCCTATGGTGTTAATTTTAATTCCTTCTTCGGTATCTACTATGTGACAACACCCATGGTGTCAATTTTAACACCCCAATTGTTTGCAGTGTATGTGCTTTGGTCTATGTTTGTTCATCATGGGTTTTTTTTGTAAGGGTCTTACCTCAGAAGTGTGTCTGCCGCTACTGTTTTAATGGAACACACCATTGAAATTAATTAGACAGCTACTTAAGTCCCTCAATCGTATTCTGCCACAAAATGTTACAAAACTATCTAGGAGATATTCTGGTGAAAAAGTACGCGACCGCCTTAGGCAAGTCTAGTGTAATGTTGATATGCCATACTGTGTTAAAGGCACTGAACACGTTTGGAAATTGCCAAAGACCAGTGTTTACACTTGGTGTATCCCAACATATGCATAAAATAACAAGCCTGTGAAAATTTGAGCTCAATTGGTCATCGAAGTTGCAAGAAAATGATGAAAGAAAAAACACCCTTGTTGTACAAATTTGTGTGCTTTCAGATAGGAATAAAAACTTCTTGCAAGAAGTTTTTATTATTTTAGTGAGAAATTACCTCTTTCTCAAAAACCACGTTACTTCAGAGGGAGTCGTTTCTCACAATGTTTTATACTATCAACAGCTCTCCGTTGCTTGTTACCAAGTAACCTTTTATGCTAATATTTGTTTTGAGTCATAACCAATCGTGTACCGTACACGTGGGATACACCAAGTGAGAACACTGGTCTTTGACAATTTCCAAACGTGTTCAGTGCCTTTAAGATGAGGATGCCAGTTCGCTAAGGAAACTCTGTTCGCTGGAGATGATAACGATAGTAGAAAGAAGAAGAGACGGATTCCTCAGGATGGGTGCTTTTTAGAATAATGATGAGATAAAGAGGATGATAAATGGAGAAATATCGTGGAGCTTTTTAATAGAGGAAGTCGCTAGATTGAAAAGTGAACCTTTGATGGCAGGTGGCCGGTTGGGACAATTGCATCCAGTATACTACATAAAACAAAATTGCCTCTCAAGACAGCAGTTTAAGAAGGAAAAACATCTTTTGGCTGCCAAGCTATAAAGTAGAAATTGAGGTTGGTGCAACGCTGACGTGTTCATTTCCTGCGTGCAAAATGCAACAATGAATAACAGACCCCTTGCGTTGGCCGCCATCGTTGATGAAAAGTGCACTACGCCTACGCGCGTGAATGGCTATCATTGGCTGAGAGTCGTGTGCAGCGCGTACACACGTGCACGTTTCCATTGTTTGTCAGCAAAGATGGTGGTCAATGACGTCATGTGCAATCCATCTATTGATTTTCATGATACCAAAGAGAGGCCAGTGTGTATTAACTCTTCTGGTCTAGGTTTGGTTTGGAAGGGATGAAGATGGCGGCTCCCCGGTGAGTGTAGCGCACCTGGTAATATACTGGGCTGTGTATCATAATTACACCAAAACATATCAAGAATAGACCTCATGCATATGACGTCATTTGAGTAGGGCGCCCTCGCCTAGAGGTCAAAGTAAGGTTGTTCATTGGCCAATCCCGTCCACCTCGCGTACAACTGCGTGTTTTCATTGTTTCGTCATCGGTTTACCTCTAAGATGGCGGCTGGATGACGTCAATGCATAAGGTCTATTGTAAAAAATAACAAGTTTTGAGTTGTGCCTCAAAAAGGTGATAAATCGTGAGGTTTCCTTAAAATATAAGATGTATTCCTCCATTTAGAGTATCGTGCCTGCAGGAAGTACAGGCTCTTGCCAACATGTGACGTCATTGAAAACAATAACAAGAAATTTAAACTGTGTTACTTCAACCTTTTCCCTCGCTGTTTAAGGAATGTGCTTATGTATACCATTCTCAACCGCATCAACATTCGCTGGATATTGGGTTTTCGACACATCTGGATGTAAATTCTACGGCTTTGCGAGCATGTTCTTCGGTTTGGCAGTTATCGGCATCCTTACTTTTCTCAGCATTGATAGATACATTGTTGTCTGTCGGAGGACACTTGGTAAGTTTTCGCGCCTAAACAAATAGCCTGTCCCAATGCGCATGATCGGCGCGCAGAGGATGGGTGAAATCCGCGTCTAAGCAACACCGGCAACCATCATGGCGCGCAATTGAAGCAATACGGTATCAATATCATGGCATACAATGTTAACTACAGCATGGCGTCCATTTTGGCAGCTTGATCATTTTTAACTGTACTCAGTTTCCTAAGATGCATTGCGGTATATTTTTAAGATAGCGCTTGTGCAAAGGGCTATTTGATAAAGACTATCTTTTGAGCAAAACTAAAAGGTTACGTTTATGCAAAACCGTATGTTAGATTTGGGTGTTAACTCCAACTGGTCGTTTCGTGGCCATTCTCTTTTGATACGAATAAAACATTCAGAAAACTGTTTAAGCAGATTTATTTGTAAAATTGAAAGAAGTTTTAAAATAATAAAAATCACTCTTGACCTTTCTGATCTCTCTGCAGCCTCTATGTTGACCCATGTCCACTACAACTACATGTCTCTGGCGGCTTACGTCAACGCCCTTTTTTGGGCCATCATGCCGGTCTTTGGCTGGGCACATTACGATGAGGATCCCGGGAGTGGATGCTCCTTAGATTGGAACATAGGGGGCGCTGCTTACATCTCCTACCTCTTCACCCTCTTTGTGGTCAGCATAATGTCTGATTCCTTGTGTTGTTCAGTAGCAATTAATTACTCTTTCAATAAAGGCCAGACTGTTTTAGCTTTTTGCCTCAGCTGGGAAGTGCAAATATTGTTTTACCGGTAACAATGATGTAGGCTTATTACTATACTGTCGGTAATCATAACGTAATAGTGGCTTCTTATATAGCGCACATATCCGTCACTCAGTGACGCTCAGGCGCTTTTAACGTCCATTATTTTCCTGCAAGGTATTGTGGAGCTACGTTTTTGAAGTATGAGACCAAGTCCTTTACATAGCACCATGTAATGGTTTACAAGGTGCTGTGGCGCAATATGCTGCCGATCAAACCAGGAACACCGGGGCGAACCCCTTCTCTTTTCGATAAGTGCACTGGGTTCTTTTACGTGCATTACACAACACACGGGACCTACGGCTTAACGTCCCATCCGAAGGACGAAGCATGTGGTTAAGTGTCTTGCTTAAGGACACAAGTGTCACGAATGGGATTCGAACCCACACTCTGCTGATCAGAAACACCAGAGCTGAGTTCGGTGTTCTTATCCGCTCGGCCACGACACGCCACAACGTAGGCTTCTTACTATCCGTATCATCAGTGCTGTCGGTACACTGCGCAAACTGGGGTGTTAACATTGACAACATGGGTGTTGTAACACATTGGTACCCAAGAAAGAAACAAAGTTAACACCATAGGGTGTTAAAATAAAAAAATAAAACACCAACAAAATGTTATTGTGTTGGCAGAAATTTGTGTTATTTTAACACCCTATGTTGTAAATTTTGATTATTTGTTTTGGTATCTATAGTGTGACAACATCCATGGTGTCAATTTTAACACCCCAGTGTTTGCAGTGTATTAATGATGTAGCCTATTACTACTGTCGTAAATAATGACGTATTAGAAAGTCATGTCTGTTGCTGACAAGACACCAGTACAAAGATACTACATGTAGTTTTTAAACGAGTAAAACAGTAACAAATCTATGAAGACCCCCCCCCCCCAAAAAAAAAAAAAGAGTACACATAGACATACGGGAAATGAGGAAAAGTATTCTTAATTTAGTGTACAGAAAGTTATGTTGCTGTTTTTTTGTTAATAATTATTCTTAATACACCATAATCTCCATTAAAGGTATCGTACACGATTGGTAATGACTCAAAACAAATATTAACATAAAAACTTACTTGGTAACGAGCAACGGAGAGCTGTTGATAGTATAAAACATTGTAGGAAACGACTCCCTCTGAAGTAACGTAGTTTTTGAGAAAGAGGTAATTTCTCACTAAAATAATAAAAACTTCTTGCAAGAAGTTTTTATTCCTACCTGAAAGCACACAAATTTGTACGACAAGGGTGTTTTTTCTTTCATCATTTTCTTGCAACTTCGATGACAATTGAGCCCAAATTTTCACAGGCTTATTATTGTATGCATAATGTTGGGATACACCAAGTGAGAACACTGGTCTTTGACAATTACCAAACGTGTTCAGTGCCTTTAAAGATAAACATTTCCTTGGTTTCATGTCTTGCTGTAGGTTTGCTTCATGATACCGTTGATAGTGATGGTTACCTGCTTTGGTCGCGCACACGCCGTCATGGTGAAACGTGAGCAGGTACACGCTGCTAGCTCCGATAGCGATCTCACCCCTATCAACTCAGACTGGGCTAACCAGAAACAAGTCACAATGGTACGTAGCTCATGTTAATCCACCCCCTTCTGGTGCCGTGCTCCCAGCCACACCCCTACCCTCCTCGCCAACGGCATAGTAAGGATTTGTTCACCGCGGGGCACGCGGGCACGGCTTACCAGTGGGGGCTATGTTTCTTAATGGGGGGGGGGGGGGGGTCGCGTCGTGCTTATTTGTAAGCTTCCCTTTGGGTGCACCTTGGGAGGGGTGACTGAAAATATTTGGGGACAGGTGCCCCGAGCCCCCCCCCCCCCCTTTGCTAAACCGCTGCTCTCCCATCTTCGGACCATAGATGCAAAATAACAAACTTCCAAGATGGTATTTTCACTACTGGTTCCCCTCGGAATCAAACATAACAATGACAACACGTTTCTTCATTGTCATGCATTATGGGTTTACATTTTGTAATTCTTTGTATTCGGGTAGGCAAAAATTGCAAGCAGTTGTTCGTCTGGAATATCTCCCGTCCGCACAAAACTTGAGTGTTCTTAGTTTAATTCAAAAGAATCAAGTTAATAGCACCGGACTCAAGCTCTGGTGTTTCTGATGACACTTGTATCCTTGAGCAAGATACTTTACCATAATTGCTTTGTCCTTCGGATGGGACATACTATGATTGGTAGTGCACGTAAAAGAACTCAGAACACTTGGATGAGTATATAGGGGTTAACCCCGATGTTTCTGGTTCAAATAGCAAGCCCCCTTGCTTACAGGTTTCCTCAGGCCTGCGAGCTACAGTGATTAAAATCACTTTTGAGGCATCCTTGGATTTATACCAGAAATATATAATATATACTAAAAATACTAACCATCCTTTCTACAGCTTGGCGTCTCCCTGGTCATTATCTTCCTGTTCACATGGTCCCCCTTCGCCATCATCTGCATCTGGGGTGCCATCGGAGACCCCCACAACGTCCCCCTCTGGTTTGCCATCACGGCCCCCTTCGCCGCAAAGTGGTCCCAGGTTCTGAACCCCCTCATGTTCGTACTATTCATCAAGCGGTTTCGTGACTACACCCTGGCGATTCTGTTTTGCAGGACGTACGTAGAGCCCATCGAGCTCACGCAGCAGACTACCACCGACCAACAAGCGGTCGAGCGTGAGCTGTGATGTCATCAACAAGCCGCCATCTTGATCTGCTTCCATGTACTCAGCAATGATTGCACACGTTGCAAACTTTAAACAGGTCCAGACTATTATTTCGCTAGTTTGATTTTGTAAATTAATATGGAAGATATTTTTGAAACAAGATGGCAGTAAAAGTGACATTAAAGGCACTGAACACGTTTGGTAATTGTCAAAGACCAGTGTTCTCACTTGGTGTATCCCAAAATATGCATACAATAACAAGCCTGTGAAAATTTGGGCTCAATTCGTCATCGAAGTTGCAAGAAAAAACACCCTTGTTGTACAAATTTGTGTGCAATCAGATATTATAGGAATAAAAACTTCTTGCAAGAAGTTTTTATTATTTTAGTGAGAAATTACATCTTTCTCAAAAACTAAGTTACTTCAAAAGGAGTCGTTTCCTACAATGTTTTATACTACCAACAGCTCCTCGTTGCTTGTTACCAAGTAAGTTTTTATGCTAATATTTGTTTTGAGTCATTACCAAACGTGTACGATACCTATAATTGAAAGAAAATAATTGGATTGGGTATTCTTCAAAAAGGATGTTGCTTGAAAAGGTTGGGGTGGGGTTGGGGTTTGGGGTTGGGGGCTGGGTGGGGTTGGGGATGGGGTGGGGTTTGGGGTTTGGGGTTGGGGTGGGGTTGGGGGTAGGGATGGAGGTTGGGGTCTTAATGATTGCTTTCCCACACCTGTTCTAACTGGATCGAACTACATGTAGCTCTCGTACCCACCCAATGATACAGTTAGCCTTATAAAGATTTCCTTTTGATTCAAAGCACATCTGTTACATGTATTATACATGATTGGTAAGGATAAAAAACATTGTTTAATTTTAGTGTGAAAGATTACTGATCATGAAGTTTTCACTCTGAAATTCTGAAATGAAGTCATATTCGAGAAAAACAGTAAGGCTATATGAAAACCTAAAAATACGCAACAGCTGATTCCGGTTGTTACAACCAAAATTAATGACAATGTAAGTGTTGTTTGAAACAAGACGAGCAGAGTATACTGTTCGAAACGTCGAGACCACACCGGCTCTTTTTTCAGAGCCATCACTCCCACAAAAGAGATTTTACACATGGTTGTACCCGCAAATAAACTGTTATTTATAGTTACTCCTTAAGGACAATGTGTTTACATGCTGAAAATTGTGCGTGGTTTTTCCACTATTTTTCTCCTGACTCACACAACGGATTTTGCCCAGATTTCCACAGGTTTGTTATTTCCTGTATGGTTGATCACACAAAACATCACTATTTTCCAGCTACCATTCATGTACCTTTCAGAAAACGTTCACAAATTGTTATATTTTGTATTGTATGCGTTTTTGTTTGATTTTTTTCGGGGGTTAATGTTGTTTGTTGTTTTACACTCATTCTGACATCACAATTATTTGCTAAGCCACAAACAAAGTGACATAAAAGACGTTTGGCTACAAGTGAGTTTTATTAATTCATTTAGTTTTATTAATATACGACCGTAAGCCAGTTCTGCATATTACATAGACACTGACACACGAATTACTTCAACATTATGAATAAGTATTTTGCAAAACAGCTTTTCTCTCCACTTAGGGTTTAAGTATTTATAAAGGAATATTAAATTAATTTACATATCAATATTGGGATTTATACAGAAAGTTCTCTGTGTTTCTTAATACAGATCAAAAAATGTGAAGTTTCTTAACATGTTTAATATTAGCAATTCAAATTGAAACACATATACAGTCAATCCACGGGTGACTGATTGGGGGAGGCAAAACAAATCTTAGCGTAATATTTAATGTTTTTAATTATCCATCTATCATCTGTTGATAAAATATATTGTTATTGACATCTACGTTTAAGCATAAAACAGTTTTGAAACTGAGGGTAGTTGATTTACCCTTCAAAACATTACGTTGTTGTACGATTGATTAATAGTGCGCGCACAGTTCACAGTGAAGTTATAGACGTGTTCACCACATGTTGTGTATTAATGTTTTAAAATGTTCATAACTTATTTTCCCGCTCATAAACATTTCCTTGATAGTATTTTGGCTGGGCAGCGTTTATAAAATTGGGCAAGGAATGAGAATCTATTCATTTTTATGTGGCTTGATCACTTGTTGTTGTTTTTTCAAATAGAGTTTTGGTGTGGACAGTTTGTTAAATATAAGATTTGGAGCAAAGGGTCGTCACCATGGTAACGGAAAGTAAGTTTCCCGCCATTTTCACAATATAACTATATTATCTTAAACGGTTGGTTAAATAATAAAATGTCTTTGTTCTCCAGTAAAACTGGTCGAGTTGGTAAGAAAAATAGTACAAAATACTGTTTGTAAATGTGTTGTATAATATGTACTTAAAAGTATATTGCTAAATACAGGTGTCCTTAAAAGCAAAATATATTCCCGAATATTGCAAAATTAATCTCCACATCAAAGAAATCGATTTGGACAAAAGACCGTGCAAGTCTAGCGAACATTATTTTGAGTGAGCATTTTTTTCGCGCGTTAACCTCCGACGGTGACCAAATCGCGTACTTTAAAACGAGGAACAACGTTCGAATACGCCAAAGACTTGCACAACTCTCGTTTAATAACGCAGCTCAAAGCCAAAACCCAATATGCCAGTAAAGATGGCGCCTATCTAGGCAATCAGAGGAACGAAATCAGTTGACTAGCTTTTGGCTTTAAATAAATCATCGGTGTTTACTTGTGTAAAGTCTCATTGATCTTATTTGAATTAAAAATTGATTAATACTAATTGGCATTACGTTTCAATCCCTGTGATTCTTTTCTTTAAGTAGCTGATACATTGCTTAACTTATTTAGTTGGACAAGTCCTTTCTATTCAATTCACTTAGATTGTGTTAAAATGTGTATCTCACTTGGCTGGAGATTCAAGGCAGATTTCAAACACAACATACCAGTGTCCAATTTCACAGAGTTGAAAATACTGCTCAAAAATGTCTGCTTAGCGAAACAAAAAAAGCATTGCACCAGTCACAAACTGGGCACATATCATTGTATTTTGGCTGGTAACCCTTTACCAATAAGCACAATTGTTTGGTGCTTAATAACAAGTTTTGTTTTGAAGTAGGTCAATGAAATTGGACCCAAAGAAGACCACATTTGTTTCAACATCCAAGCCAATAGTAAGGACACAGATTAAGATTTTTATTTCCCTGTCAGTCAGTTTACATTTCCTCCATATTGGAACCAAATTAAATGCCTGCATAGGACCAGTGTTACCACTAAAGCCCTTCATAGAAATCATCAACATCTTACGCCAATTTAACTAAACTCACATACTTGGTCATAACTCTTTCACTTTTTAAACTGAAATCATTTAACCTGAACTATTATTTACACTTAATTTTGGTCTGCCCTCCACTGAAATGGTTCTACTGTGCACCCAGTGTACGAGTCCTACGGGAAAACCTACAGGAATTGAACCCGGGACCTCTAATACTGAAGGAGCACCGATGTTGAAACCTAAAACCCAACCTCAATCTCTGTTTTTTTCCGGCAAGACTCTACAGCACTGAGCACACAAATATTTTAAACTTTAAGGGGCGTCATGATCAAAGCAGGCCTGTGGCTGTACATGGAATAATGAACTCTCACACAGTTACTGCGTGCGCGCGCCCTCCCTCCGTATCACATCTATGGAGAGCGCGCATGCATGCTGTAACTGGATGAGAGTTCATAATTCAATGTCCTACGACCACAGGCCTGCTTGGATCATGACGACACAGCCCCTTTAAATAGTGAAGGGAAAATCCCAAATTAATGTTGCAGGAATAACATTCATATTAATCATAATATGTACAAGTTTTACTCTGATAAGATTATCACAACAATGATCTCAAAAATAACATGTTAAAAATTCTGCTATGGAATTATTTTTTTAAACCAATAACGGAATATAAATCCACAAGTTTTCATCTTCGCTCACAGCTTTTCAAAAATGGTAATGCACATGTCCATTGTGGCCTTTTTTAAAACAGCATGGAGCCAGCGCTGGATATTTCACCACAATATACAATCACTTTGTCTATCTTAAATCCTCAATTGTTCAGCCTTGGTAAAAAAAGAAAAACCAGAAACACGAGAATGTCTCAAATGAAAATCTACACAAGAATAATATACAGGGTTGTTTGCATACATTAATATTACATGATTAGCATATTCATAAGTAACATTGCACTGGAATATTCAGCAGTACTGTACACTTGCTCACACTTGCCCAGAGAGGGCGCTACCACTGATTTCAAACACTGAGCATTTTTAATATTTTATTTTCCAATATTTTATTTTATTTTCTCCTCACCAAAAAGGAGTGACATTGTGAAAGAAAAAACAGCAATCACTCACAAAATACATATCCTATTATAAAATTAATATTTATCATCTATTCCGACAGTCTGGGGAAGTAACTTCCCATCATTTAATTGTCCCCCTTTATTTGTAATCCATAAACTCATCCAGTTATTTCACGAGTAATTTTTACTGCTAAATGGTGATTAATACTACGATATCTTAGCACGAACGTCCCCGATTTATGTACACTATTTCCTGTCTTCACATAGTACATATTGACTAGAATAACTCTTCAATTAGAGAACAATTCGGGAAATTTCACACGGATGTATAAATCTCTTCAAGTGTTTTTCTTCAAACGCCTTCGCGTTTCTTCTCCTTTAAAAATCTTTGAGACCAACTTGAAGCTGCTTTTGTAAATAGTTGTGTCCTGTTTCTATGATTAGAATCAGTACTAAGATTATGCTCTTGCAGTCAGGCAACCTGACCACTTCGGTTATTACAGTCTTTTTTATTTTGACCTGTCGGTTCTTTCCGCAGCCGACAATTTCCTAAGATACAGAAATTAGTATTCTCTGGTATTAATACCATGTGACCATCGCTGTAAGCCAATCAAAACCAGCCACAGTGTGGACGAAAGAAAATCTCCCCGTCCTAATTTGGCAAGAGTGGACATAATCTCCCATTTAGCGTTTCTATTCCTTTATATACAACTCACAAGTTGCTTTACAACATTACATTGCTTGACAGCTATATTTACAAATCTTAGACCTTAAATCTTAAGTAATCCGTTCTGACACTAGGTTGCTCAAAAGAAACATTCTTACTGTTTCAGGGTGCAACACTTTGTTACTTTGTTGCTCCATTATACATTTAAATTACAGCTTAGTGATGTAAATTCTAAATGCATATTCATATTACCTTCTTTAAAATATTTTGTAAATTATGTGCTAGGTGTCACTGGGGTAACAATACTCTCAGACCTCTGACCGAATAAGTATAATACAGAAAGCAAGGTCAAAGTTGAAATAGTTGACCTCTGAATGACCTCCTTGATGACTCTACAAAAATTTGCACACACATTAATAACAGGTAGTCATATCAATCAGATGATATTGCACGACAGTGCTCGACTGTCATCGGAGTGGTTTGGGGTTCGAATTCTACTGAGTTCAGTGTATGAGTGTTTGGTAACTTGTGAGGGAGACCAGCTGTGTCTCTTAACTGCTCTTAACAGATTATATCTGTTGCAATGTAATCAACCTTGACTGAAGCTGGATTTGAAACCTCTGCCCTCCATATAACCTTACAGGGTGCTCTACCAACAGAGCTGCTTCACTGTACATAGGTTCTGTCACTCATTTTAAGTATCTCTGTTTTGGTGGTCATCAGTCAGAAGTTGTTTTATTGTATTTTTGTCTTACAACTGAAGATCAAACACACATTTTAACTTCGGAGGCTGCGATCGGGGAATTCACAAATAGGATACACCATTTTTTAATCAAAAATTTTGACAGATTTTGCTGTTTTGTTGTTTGCAGAATTAACCCTTTTGCTGTTTCAATAAGAACCTCGTTAAAGCAAGTTCAGCGGTAACTGCCAAATTGTCATTGTAAAAACAGACCCTGGTTTCCTGCAAAGCAATTGCTTTACCAGAACAAGAGATAAACAGGCTTGTTGATTACCAGCTTTGAGATACTGAATCCTTTTACACACAAGACAACACTGGTCTCCTGCTAACACTGCTTACAGTAAAAACTGACCAATAAACAGGCTTATCGGTTACCATTGCTTTTTAGTCACTTATAGACAGACTGGTGTCCTGCTGCAACAAAATAACTGCTTAAAAAACACTGATGACATATTTCTTCTTAGCAGAAACTGATGGCAATGAGTCAATCTTTTGCTCATGTTCTGAAGGGCGGATCAGCCGGTGCTTTGAGAGTGTTGAAACACCCTTGACAGACTCGAACTGGCTTGGTAATCCGAAGACGCTGGATCTCAGATTCAAACCTACTGCATCTGAAGATTCAAAACACAAGAGGAAAATCATCAAACTTGATAATGCCTTTTGTCATTTAAACTATCCCCTTTTTTCATACTTTCCGGAATGTCTCTCTTTTTTTACATATTTGGTTCTTTGACCAAGCACACGTTTTAACTTGTTGTCCTTGTTCTTTCCGGATGCCTCTTTTTGTGGGTGGGTGTGTTGTTTTGGGGTTTTTTTAACTCCTAGGCCTCATTATGTACTTCTTAGGACTCAATGTGTTCTTGTAGGTAATTCTTAGCTGCTTTTGTATTTTATTCTTGTGTTTTTTTAACTGTATGTATCCAGGGCCCCCCAGGGAGAACAGTTTATTGACAACTGATGGGGCTACCCTGGTTAAATGAGACGAAATAAATAAATAAATAAATAAAAACTTTGTATTGAGATAATTCTTCCAAACAAGAAGAATAATAAACTACCAAGTAATTGACAGAATGGCAGAAATCAAGCCAAGTGTCCACCATACTTTCACTCTATAAGAATAATGGAAGCAAGAAAGTCAACTTGAACTGCAGCTCTGTAATTGTTCACCTCAAATCTGAGTAGCTTTTTGTTGATAATAACAATAATAATAAATAGAACTTATATAGAGCCTAACATCTAAAGCATAAACCCCAAACTGTATATAAACTGAATATACTACAACAGCAAAAACGTTTGTAAAAGGAACTAAGCAGCAGAGTAAAATTTTGTATTTACAAGAAGTAGCAAATGCAGAATATACAACGATGCAGAATACACAACAATATACTTTCACATTTAATAATAATAATAATAATAATAATAATAATAATAATAACGGGCATTTATAGAGCACTCTTACACTGGGAACCACAGCGCTTTACAAGAAAACTATACAATAAGCGAATAAATAAAGGCACTAAAAATGAGAAAGACAGTTGGTCCTATCAAATTTTAATAATCGTACCTTGAACAGAAGAGTTTGCCACAGTTGCGGCAATGATGGCGTCGCTCCGCGAAGGTGAACTTGACACTGCAGGAGGCGCAAGTGTCGCTGCTCTCGTCTTTCACCCAGTGGTCTGTGATGACCTTACCTGGTTGGTCAGCTACGGACCAGCTGAAGACACGACCTCTCTCATCACCAACAAACACTTTCATATGGTCCCTGGAAAATGAAGAAGGAATGAACGAAGGATTGTGTCAGAACAGGAAACTAAGGCCAAATAAAATAAAAAACATGTTTAGCGTCCCCGCCCGCTTCCTTTTTAGAGGCTGCCTCCTTTTTTCCCCTTTTTTTTTTCAAAAAAAAAAGAAATACATTTTTAACGATCCCTGACGAAAAAAATAAATGTTCAAATAAATAAGATCGTATTTTAGAATTAGCACACCGAAAAAAGCACAACGAAAAAAGCTGGCAACCATCTTGAAAAATAGCCGGGCCAGTTGTCTCGAAAAATGTGTCGGACGGCCATTTAAAAAAAAAAAGGGCCCTCCTCCTCCTTCCTTTTTTCAAAAAGGCAGGACGCTAAACGTGTTACTTTTTTTTGGCCTAATGCCAACAGAGAAGTATCTTACCCCCAAATTGCATTACGTGAAACACCCATTAAAAGCAGACCCGAGTTTGCCTCTGACAAACTTGGGTCACTACTCAACAGTTTGGGAATGAGCAGTTTTCAACATGATCTTTCTTATCTGATCAAAAGTTCATGAGGCCTAAACATTTAGTTTAGGGTGTCACTGCCTATGAGTTTACTGACACAAATATCAACAACATTTCACAGGTTCTTGTTTATAATGTGAAGCATTTGGGAAACAGTGTTAGATGTTATCATGAAAGCAACCTTGAATCATCAAAATCGACCAAATATATCTTGAGAAATCGAATAACAACCAGTAAGACTTTCTCTCTGCTCTTCAGTATTTCGGTTATTTGAGGTTTGTGGGTCAGGATCACTGGCCTAGGGGAAGTATGTTCCAGGGTGAACGTTTATATCACAACTACTTTACTGATAACAGCTGATAAGAGTCACAGTGAAACCAGTGAGTAGAATTCAGAGATTTTTGCTGATGGGAAATTCACGTAATGTGAAGAAGTTTGATCTGAATGATGATCTCACCTTGAGAGTGCGAGAGCTGTTACTGCGGCTGGTTGAACGTTATCTTTCCGCTCAAACGCTGTATGCATGGTCAGCTTACTACGGAACACTAACTGCCGCTGCCACTTAAAACCTAAAGAAGAATAAAGAGGAAACTTTCAAATTACCACACATGTTGATTTTAGAAGTCGACAATGAAAAGATCATCAGCAAGGTTTGCGGTGACACCATGGACGTCTTCTTGAGAATGAACCTTCCTTACATCAGGCCTGGAATTACATGGAGGCCATGGCCTCTGTTGCCCCTGGTCTTGGCCTTGGTGCCCTTTCATAAGTTACCCATAGACTGACAAGTTTTTGCATTGGAAGTGCCTTTTGTAAAATGAAAACGGCCTTCCCCTCTCAAAGATGAAATTTCAGAGTTGCTTACATTCACTACCACCACGCACAGCTTCAAATCTTACTATGAACTAGACTTATCTTGTTTGTAAATTACAAACAAACGGTGTTCGGTTTGTTTTTATAATTTGGTTTTAACCCTTTCCCGATCTGTTTGAAGCACTGTATACGTAGTACTTTTGCGAGTTTTGTAAAAAACTATAAAAAAAAAACCCCATAAATTAAAAACGATTAAACGGAAGTAAAGATCACAGGGGGTCAAACTTTGTGTAAGATTTTAAAAATACTACAGGGTCTTTCACATGATCAAAAAATCTTGTGTGTAGCAATTATGGTTCTTCAGATATGAATTTTGTTCAATATTAAACATTGAGTTAATGTTATAACATCATCGATGACGTCACCATCCTGAAAACCTATATGTGAAGTTTGTGAAGTTTCAAGTTTATATGTGCTTGAGAAGTGTGCTTTTGTTAGCGGAAAAGCAACAGGGAGAAGAAGAAGAAGAAGTATTAAGAAAAAAAGAAAACAAAATGAAATATAAAAGTTCATCTTTCGGTTTGACCGGAAGTCCAGTCCAAATGGGGCCACACTCTGTGTAGCGCTTGTGAAGTTGTAAAAACTCAATACCCAAGGAGTCTATAACTGTAAAAAGTTTGAAAATCGGTTGTGTAGTTCTTGATATATGGTCTCACTTCCGGTTAACCTGAAAGTAAAGGTCAACATGGGGTCACGGTTACCCAAGGCTAATCTCCAATGCCCAAGGAGTCTATAACTGAAACAAGTTTGAAAATCGGTTTAGTAGTTCTTGAGATATGGTGTTACTTCCGGTTGACCCGGAAATAAAGGTCAACATGGGGTCACGGTTACCCAAAGCTAATCTCCAATGCCCAAGGAGTCTATAACTGAAAACAGTTTGAAAATCGGTTGTGTAGTTCTTGAGATATGGTCCCACTTCCGGTTGACCCGGAAGTAAGGGTCAACATGGGGTCACGGTTACCCAAGGCTAATCTCCAATGCCCAAGGAGTCTATAACTGAAAAAACGTTTGAAATCGGTTGTGTAGTTCTTGAGATATGGTCCCTCTTCCGGTTGACCCGGAAGTAAAGGTCAACATGGGGTCACGGTTACCCAAGGCTAATCTCCAATGCCCAAGGATTTTATAACTGAACAAAGTTGAAAATCGGTTGTGTAGTTCTTGAATTATGAATTTTTAAAAAATCTGACATTTGATTGTTAGCGAGCTTTGCACGGACGGCTGTTTTAGAGACTAACAAAGCGTAATGTCAAAATCAGGTGCCTGAACCTTGAAAAGAGACTAGACTACAAGCATGTTGTAAGGACTTTGAACCTTGCGGTTTGATTCAATGGAGCAAGCAGCCGCTCACCGTCTAACTAGTTTATATCGCGTATTGTGTGTGTTTTCAATGCAGTTTATTCCCGCGGTTTGACAGCGGGTCAATGTATACCCGATTTCAACCATAAGTGAAGGTCAAAAGGTAACATCTCTGTGGAAAAGTTTGAGAAGGCTTAAAAATCTACAACATGATGTAAAAATTGTGAGTAATGTGTATGTAAAAAGTACGAGTATTTCTTAAAGTATGAATTGTGAAGTTTTCAACTTCCGGTTTGAACAGGAAGACAAGGTCAAACGGTATAAGACTCTGTGTAGTATTTGCTACATTTGTCAAGACCTCTCCGATAATGTATAGATTGTTATAATCGCTTATGTACTTCTTGAGTTATGAATTTTTAAATGATTAAACTTCGATTTACTGTATTTTAACACTTGATGACGTCATCATGGCGTCACAACTACTTGATTGAGGTTTTATCAAGTTCCTTACATGGTGTAAATTTGAAGTTGATCTGATAAATGGAAGTTAATGTTTTTGCCGGGAAAGTGTTTTTTTGAAGAATTACACCAAGGCAAACTTTGACCTTTCGTTACGACCACAAGTAAAGGTCTTGTGAATTTGGCGTTTACTTTTCAAATGTTGCCCGTGTCTTGATCTATCATATGTCCAAATATAAATACTGTAGCTGTAATATTCGGGGACATACAGGCTTTCGCATATGGTCACTTTTTTACCTTAAATGGCTTGTAATTTGATACCTGATGATGTCATCATGACGTAACTAAAGCGGTTTCATCTCATAATAAATATCTAACTATATGTGAAGTTTCAAGTTCATGTGATGTTGGGAAAGGTGTCTTAGTTACCGGAAAAGGGACGGAGAGAATCAGAAGAAAAAAAAAAAAAAACCGAACAATAATAAGAGGTGTTCGGAGCAAAGCTCTCCGAACACCTAATTAAGAAAATAAAAAAAACCGAACAAAAACAAGAGGTGTTCCGGGCGGAATGCCCGAACACCTAATAAAATAAAATACATTTATGTAAAAGAAAATTTCATGTCTAATTCAGCTTAAATTAACTATAATTTAGGTCCTTCTTGTGCCTCTGGATTTGGCTCAGCTCGTTAAGTTAAAGAGAGGGTATACTTTTGGTATTTACTCCAAAAAATTAAAAAACCATAAAAACTTACTTAGTAAGCAGTGGAGAGCTGTTGATATTATAGAACATTGTTAGAAACGACCCCTTTGAAGTAATGCAAGTTTAGAGAAAGAGGTAATTTTTCATCCCCAAAATTTGAATCTAAGAAAGGCTCTGAAAACACACAAATTTGTACAACAAGGGTGTTTTCTCTTTCATCATTTTCTTGCAACTTCGATGACCAATTGAGCCCAAATTTGCACATGTTATGCTTATGTTGGGAAACACCAAGTGAGGATACTGGTCTTCGACAATAGACTGTGCAAGTCTCACACGTACCAGAACGAGTCAAACGAAGAACATTGATTTCTCTGAAATCAAATCTTTGTTTTAAATTATATTTTATGATAAAATCTGAACAACAAAAATACTCATTACATGTTTATATAATCAGTTTTAGTTTTTATAATAAATACACAAATAATGTGTTAATTATTATTGAAACCTAATTAAAACTCTGGGACAAGGATGCTGATTTGATCGTAACTTTTCAGAACCACTTTCGTGGATTCGCGAAGGTTACACGGGCGTAAAATTAACGCTCGACGCAGTTTATAGAGGACGCTAACGCCTCAACAACCATAGACTGCTATAAAAAGGCAAAACAAGCGTTTACATAAGTTTTGTGATCGGAGGCGAGCTCAAAATTCTTATTATTTTGCACCAACCGGAAGCTGAGGTCAAGTTTAATTCTGGGGTTTCTTCATTACATTGTTGAATTGATTTTACTTTCATATTTGTTATCACTAAGTATGTCATTCCCAACAACATATATATTTTTCTTTGTCATAAACCACGTTAAACTAAAATAATTGAGAAAACAAAATCTTGCCCACGTAAATCTCCATATGGTTGGGACCACAATGGTCCCGGAAGTTCAAATCTGCGCGAGACTTGCACAGTCTATTACCAAAAGTAAACCCTGCTACAACTGGTAGTTGGTTTTGATTGGTACCCACCTGGCTTAAGCATGTTCCTGTGAGATGCTGACATTCGCGCTCTTTTCTTCAAATCATCATCATACTTATAAAAGTCACTCTCTGAGAGGATCACATACTCTCCTCGCTGCATGGGGCTCGGAGGTGTCACACCGTTCTCAACCCTCAATCCGCTACCAAGGCTATCCGTCTCATCACCCTGGTTACCATTGATGATGTCACTCACGTCATCACCCGTGGTGAAGCTCGTCCTATCACTGCAGGAGTCCAGATTATCGGGAGATGTCATTGTCGTATCGCCGGGTTGGGTTAGAGTTATTCCAGGTCTGTTATCCATGTAAGTGCCCTCAACAGGAAGACTTGAGGGTGGGGTGAGTCTCGGGTTGTGCCCGTCCATTTCATTCACGCTAACTTTAGAGTTCCTATTGGCTTTCAAGGTATCGCAGTCGTAACCTCCAACGTCGGACATCGTTAGAACCTCGCTCAGGTCGTCTGGGCTCGAGTCAGACATCACTTTATCAATGCTGCCTTTTGTCGGCGTGGATACCTCGCTTTCTTCGTTGAGGGCGCTACTGAAACTCTGACTGTCCTCTGATTGGCTCTCCGAGGTACAGTCTTCATCCTTGACCTTTGACACTAAGGTGTCATCCGGCTGTAAGATATTCGAGGTGGATGACCTTACTGAGCTCGATATGTCTGGCACCTGGACGTATTCAACACTCCACATCTGAAGACAATAACAACAATAAAGATATTTACTTATTTGTTTACAGATAAATTTTAATCCTGTATGATCTTATTATGGTGAGACAATAAATTGAAAACATTCTTAGAGTTTAGACTTACTCTGACGACCCCGTCACTAGAGCCCGTCATGATCACGTTCTGGGAGTCCCACTCCACCATCTGAAAAAATAAAAAGCGTCTCAAGTGAATGATGAAACTATACAACAAGCTTTCTGTGAAGAACAAAATAAACTTTCTATTGATTTGGTTTTTGGTTATTGGTACATTTTTTTTACAGAATTAAACTTTAAGTTTTTGTTCTTTTTGTTTTGTTTTGTTTTTACAAACTTATGAGTATATAATTAAATTTCTGATTTTTTAAAATTTTTTTTTACAAAAATAACTACTAAAATAAATGATTTAAAATCTTATAAAGCACTATAATTATAATTTCAGTATTATTTCAGAAATAAATTGGAAAGAACAAAACTATAAATTGATTAAAATCATTAAAATAATTGTAGATAGTTTACCTCCGACATCGCGCAGCATAAGATTCTCTGATCTCGACCGGTAGACGTGTTCACACTGGCAACCAGTTCACCATTAATGCTCCATAGATACAGGAAAGCACCAGCGCACGTTGCAATGTCACCCTGAAAGTTAGCGAAAGTGGGTGAGGTGGGGTCGCCAAGAGATTGAAAGAGAGAATGAATATTAAAAATCAGTATATGGAAACAAAAATGAGAAAAGAAGGGTAATTTTTTGCATAGAAGGCCAAATAGCAAGTTAACTCAACGTATCAATTTGTGTTTCTTTATAAACATGAAAACGATAAAAATATTATCCATTCCAAACGGGGCCCAATGTCATAGACCTGCTTAAAGACACTGGACACTATTGGTAATTGTCAAAGACCAGTCTTCTCACTTGGTGTATCTCAACATATGCATAAAATAACGAACCTGTGAAAATTTGAACTCAATTGGTCGTCGAAGTTGCGAGATAATAATGCAAGAAAAAACACCCTTGTCACACGAAGTTGTGTGCTTTCAGATGCTTGATTTCGAGACCTCAAAATCTAATTCCAAGGTCTCAAAATCAAATTCGTGGAAAATTACTTCTCTCTCGAAAACTACGTTACTTCAGAGGGAGCCGTTTCTCACAATGTTTTATACTATCAGCTAACAGCTCCCCATTACTCGTTACCAAGTAAGGTTTTATGCCAATAATTATTTTGAGTAATTACCAATAGTGTCCACTGCCTTTAAGCAGCAAACACTGTTTAACAATTTTCTGCTCAGCAAAAATAATCAGGATACAAGTCAGCGATGGTAAGTAGGATTTGATTGTGCTTAATCAGCTCTGTGAAATTGGGCCTCTTATTAACCAAATAGACCTGACAGTACAAATGCAATTTTGAACCTAGTTTTGACCCTAGCAGAGTCTTTCTCAAAAGGCTAAAATGAAAAATACTCTGCTAGAGTTGAAATGTAAGTCCATCATCACTTCATTTACATAATATCAACACCATCCTTTTCTACAACTTTAAGTGCCTGAATCTATCCTTAAATATGCCCAAAAAAGGATTACAACAAGTGTTTTAAAAAATGTTACAAGACAGATAATACATTTGTATGGTTTGTGGTAACACCGTGTGTATAAAACTTTGCTGTGTATATTGTTCTTGCTATTTGTTCTACTTTAGCAGGGTAGAATAAATAGCAGTAAAATAAATAGCAGTAGAATAAATAACAGTAGAGTGAATATCAGTAGAATAAATAGCAGTAGAATAAATAGAAGTAGGATAAATAGCAGTAGGATAAATAGGAGTAGAATAAATAGCAGTAGAATAAATAGCAGTAGAACAAATTGCAGACAATTTCTCAAAGAGCAATCTACACAGCAAAGCTGATATATAATAATGGTATTACCGCAAACCAAATATACATGCAGTGCCCCAAATCCTTGATACTACAATTACACCAAATATAAATAATTACTCAATACAACAATGCATAAATTGAAACGCAATCATAATAATAATCAAATCAATTGTCAGTTATTAATGGTTTGATGGAAGCAATAACAAGAAATGACAGCAATGACACTAAAGGTAGAGGTGTTGAAAGGGGAAAGGAGGGCAGAGGGTGAAGTTGTTCAGAAAGTAGAGAGAACAATTTTATATAATTTTACTGTTACAATACAATACAATATGCAGAAATAAGATGAAAACAATGCAAAATAATCATCAGATTCAAGTGAAATATGAATTGTTGTCTTTGAAAAACCTGCAAGAAATCCTCATGCACTGCTTACCGTTAGGTTATTGATAGCAACTGCAGACACCGGTGCCCCTAGATCCTTGAGCTGCCTGACGAACATGAGTCGGTTCAGGTCCCACATGAGACAGGTTTGGTCCTTGGAGCCGCTGATGATAATGTTGTATGCTGTGGAGACTGCAAGGCAGGTCACTACATCGTTGTGACCGTACAACGCCTGCGAAAGATTGAATCAAATTACACACATTTTGTTCACATTCTCTCGTAGCTATTTTACAATTCGAGATTTCAATCAAATTTTCCACTTTTGGGGAAAATAACAACTTAGGTTTCTTTCTCCTGCATTTGTTGAACAATTTTCCAGAAAAAAACCCCCACCTATTTTCTGACTAAAATGTTACATTTGGGGTAAATTAACAATTTTGTTTTCTTCTTTCTTCCTTATACATTTAAGCCATCATAGAAATGAGGACATAATGCACTTTGAACCAATAAGAGTAAAGTGTCTTTCTCAAGAACACAAGTGTCATGACCGGGATTCGAACCCATACTCCAGTAACTTAGCCACCAGAACTTGAGTTTAATGTGCTAAACCGCTAGGCCATGACATGCTATTTTTTTAAACCCTCTCTCATGTTTGTTTTACATTTTTCCAGAAAGGTTTACCTAAAACCCCTGTCCACAACTTTCAGCAGAAAGGATTATTAATAGTGGCCATTTATAATGCGCCATGTCTGTCTAAAAAGACACTCCTGGCGCAGGAGAGATGCAGAAACAAGTGGGCCTACAGTGAGATAAATAGAAAAAAAAAGATAAATCATGTCTCATCTTGAACTTAAGTGTCTTTAGAACACATTTATAAGAATCACATTGGCGGGAAAAGAGAACCGATAGATGATAAATCTTTACCTGTTTGAGATAAAGCTGCTTTGATCGTTCCTTACGCGCCTCAAGTTGCCAAACGTGAACCACCTAGAATCGGAAGAAAAGGAATCCTCGTCAAAATTTGTAAAGAATATTTCATTAAATAGAATTGATTTAATTTGCTATTGACCCCCTTGCAGACGCGGAACGCACTTCCACACAATGCACATCTGCAATTTCCATCATTTTGGGAGTCAATTCCTTTGTGTACAGTTTGACTCCCAAAACATCGGACAGAATATGCGCGTCATGAAAATGGTCAATAAAGGCGAGGAAAAAAAGTACACTTAAATAAAAATTTGAAATCAAAGAATCAGAGTTTTCACTGCTGTTGAGGCAGACATGCAACTTGTTGTGTTCAACGGATGAAGAAAATGCCTAAAACGACCCAAATATTTTGGAATTCATTTGCACAAAAACCTGAGAAAAAGAGGAAAACAGCATATCCAATAAAGCGCTTTATCACACCCGATGAGCGTCTCAGCATTTTTTCCTGCAAGGTATGCGGAGCTAGGTTTTGAAGTATGAGACCTTTTTCCTTTACAAAGCACCATGTAATGGTTTACAAGGTGCTGTGGCGCAATCTGCACCCAAATAACAAAGATTTGCACGCCGACGGAGCAGGTGGTACATTTTGGACTCACCGTACTAGCTCCTCCCGTCACCACCATCCTTGTGTTCGGACACACCGCACACTGTATCTGTCCGCTTAACGTGCCCTCAAACACAGTGGTAGCCTTGTCTGAATCGTAGCTGCCGATACGGAGACTGAGATCGGCGTAACCGAAGGCGAGGATCCGATTGTAGATGGGTGGAATGAGGACCTTGTTCTGCTCTACAGCCAGGAGGATCTTCTCGGAGGGGATGATTTGACCGACTGGACCCTTCAACTCTGAGGAGTGATTCAGACAAAAAGAAGGTTTATTTATTTATCCTTTCCATTGAAAGATAGACAATACATCAAAACGGATAGAGTCAACATGAAAAGTGAACAAATGTCATCGTTCGACTTTTTTGCAATGACTCACGCTCCATTTATCATTCTATAAGTCTCCAATTGAATGGAACATGCTATTCACCTTTTGCACGGTCAGCCATTTGTGGTAGAGCCTCGACTTGGGTACAGCAGTGAATAGAAGCATTATATAACTCTGTTTTGTGGCAATGACACTTTCATCCAAACAGATTCATAAATACAATACAAATGAAGCATGAAGTCTAGGCTCTACACGCACAAGGCGGATCCGTGCAAAGGGCGTGTAGACCGTTCTTGTGTATATATACAAACATTGACAACCGATTTGTATGGAGGCCTTGAGTACCAGAAAAATGTATAAACTGGCTTGCCCAAAATGTGCCCTTTTTAACAAAATATTTAAACTTGTTTATGACGAATAAGTCTACATTTTGTTTTGGATAGTCAGTTTTATTCATCAGAAATATGGGTATTAATTTGATAGCATTATTGGTCAAACAATAAACTGTTGGGTTTTTTGCATTGAAGGAAGGGTGCCCGTACTAAGTCCCAACCAGACTGTGACAAATGGCTCACATCTAAACCTTTCAAGAATTTGTTTGAAATTCAAAAACGTTTCCTTTCTAGCATTTTTGAAGAAAAAAAATAAACAAAGTTTTGATTATCAATTAGGGCCCATGGATACATTAAGAACGTGTTCGCACGCGTGGCTGCACGAAGTCGTTCCAAAATCGCACGGCCCCGTGCAAGCATTGGATTTGCGCTCCAGTGATTATTAGGTTCCCTCATTATCAAACTCTATTGTTGGTGCCTTTTGTTGGTCAGATTACACGGACAAGGCAGCTTAAAAGTAGCCCACAAAGGAGTGAAGGATTAGTGTTTGCAGTCTAGCTCAGGTAGGTATACCGGACAATGGTTTATCTAGTAAGCCGATTATAACTACAAAGTGACATTTGGCTTAAGCTGCCACAGCATTGTTCCTCTGTTATGCAGTGAGTCTCACTCAAGACCGGACCAATGCAGAAGAACCCGTTCCTATGCGTGACACTGGGTAGGTTTTCTTTTGTTTGAGCTTGCACCCATAGGAATGCGTCAGATTGCTGCCGTGCTCGTGACATAATTTATCCATGGTCCCTTACTTCACAACGCCCTCGTTTGAATGAAAATGTTTTTTGATGACTCTGTCTTACCTTTCAAGGGTTGCAGAGAGGGTCTCAAGGTGTCCAGATTGTGAAAAAACAATCTATTGATGGGAATGACTGAGCCGCTAGCGTCACCGATCTTGTTGCTGACCTTCTTCTGGGGATGGGGTTTCTTGAACAACTGTTACAAGACACGGGTACAAAGCCAAAGGGTAAGTGTTTTTTGGAATTTGTTAGAGTAGGTGTGGGAGTAAAAATGCTTAGTTTGATAGACTGGTTGCCAGTCCCTCCATTGTCTGTCAGAATCCGAATTAATTAACCAATGTGATTGTGTGGGCTGGGTATGGGAATATGCTGCGTAACTCTCGCACTGAATCAGCCATATAAGATTCATTTTGTTCACACAGTGAACCACACACATTGGGACCGAATGTACGGAAGAGTTGCACAGTATAGATGCCATGCTTCTTTTTAATGAAAATTTCTTTGAAAATGGCAACATCAAAAATTATCAAAATTAAGAAATAAAATGGGTAAAAAATCATTGAAAAAGTAGGCAAAAATCGCACATGTTGGGAGGTCCACTTACCTGTTTAGGGATTTGACCAAAGTTATTGATGAATCCGATGGTGGCGTTCTTCTTGAGTGGATCATCGATGCTGTAGATGTCTACGTTGCCTTCATAGAAGAGATGATGGAAGACATTGTGAGCTTCTGCCGCCTCCTTGCCTTGCTGCTTGTAACCAAAGATGAGGTCAATCCACTCATGGAGATGGGCACTGACGTAGTCGCACTCCAAGGCCTGAAGGAGTGGAGGAAAAACCCAGGGGAATGGTTAAAGGGATTGCATACGTTTGGGAATGACTCTGAAAATTAATAGCAATAAAAACTTACTTGGTAAGAAGTACAGCAGCTTTGGATAGTATGATATATTTTGAGAAACTTTTTACTTCAAAGTACTGCGTTTATGGAAGAAGATATCACTTTGAATCCCCAAAAATTTGAATCTGAGAGTAACGTTTCTCAGATTGTGTATTCCAATGCAGATTATTCTTCCTGCGTGGACAAACTGCTCCAGATTTTCGGCAATATCTCAAAAACGCTATCACCTTTTGAAATGAATTTTTCACAGGTTAGTTTTATGGTATATATCTTCAACTATATAGGTTTGAAACAAACCGTGGGTTCCAATTACCAAACGTATACAATCCCTTTTTGGTTTGATGTGTAGATCTATACCTCATCAATTAGGACGGTCAGGACAGTCAGGCTGGTCAGGCCGGTCAGGCCAGTCAGGTCGGTCAGGTCGGTCAAGTCGGTCAGGTCGGTCAGGTCTGTCAGGTCGGTCAGGTTGGTCAGGTCGGTCAGGTCGGTCAGGTCGGTCAGGCCGGTCAGGTCATTGTTTAATTTTAGTCTGAAATCTTACTGATTATGAAGTTCTC
This sequence comes from Plazaster borealis, assembly GCA_021014325.1. Lineage (NCBI taxonomy): Eukaryota > Metazoa > Echinodermata > Asteroidea > Forcipulatida > Labidiasteridae > Plazaster > Plazaster borealis. The sequence continues at coordinate 1,942,015 of CM037468.1, forward strand.
AAAACATTTTTTTTCTGTGAAATATTTCCCTCTGAAATGAGGTCATATCTGAGACAACTGTATCTGAATACCTAAAATTACGCAACAGCTGATTTTGGTTGTTACAACCAAAATTAAGGACAATGTGTTCACGAGCTGAAAATTATGCATGGTTTTTTACTATTTTCTCCTGACTCACACAACGTTTTCACAGGTTTATTTCATGTATATGGTTGATCACACAAAACATGAACACTGTCTGACAATTTTGTCAGCTCTACCAATCCTGTATAATACATTTAATGGGTAGAGTTCATTGATATGCTTGGGAGAAATCTTCCTAGGATTGCAACTTGCCTCTCGATGCATTCGGATAAACTCCTTGGGATCTCCCTTAGCCCAGGGGGGTAAAATAACATCACCCAGCTCAATGCCGCTCTGCTTTATTCCTACAAAGACAACAAAACTATGTATTAACAATCAGTCAATCTTTAATATAAATATAAATATTAGCTAAAGTTGGTGCCGTTAGTGGCTAGTTCGTAAAGCGCACGCCTCTCACTACTGTGTCCTGGGAAGGCAGTGAGTATACAGTGCTTCACACACATCGGTGTATTGGTAAAACCAAATCATATTCTTTATCTCCGTTGCAAATTTCACATCTATTCAGTTGGTTGGGTTACCTGTTCCTAAAATACAGGATTTGAACTGCCTCTACCTACCGGGCAATCTTGGTGGTCTAGTTGTAAGACATCTGCGCTAGAATGGCAAAGGTTGTGGGTTCGAATCCCACCTGAGTAATATGCCTGTGTTGTTGTTTTTCTCACAGGACTCGGGAAAATACTGTACAGTGTAAAGTATACAGAGCTTTACACACATCGGTGTTTGGGTTAAACCAAATAATCTTCCCTTGATGCAAATTTAATTTCTAATCAATTGTGGTCCTGGTTTGATCTCCAGCAAGTTGGCATATGGATTACAGCAGTGTTTAAACTGACTGAATTATCGAAGGACAGAGATGCATCTATTCATCCGAATCAAGTGTCAACACTAGATCAGAGCACGAATTTGGGGAAAAATTAACAAGACTGCAGGGCTTGTAGCTCAAAACTTTTACTAGACCAGAACATTTATTATAAGACCAGAACCAAAATGAGAAAAAAGTTTATCAACACAGTGTTACAATTAAACTGTTTTTATCTGAACAAGCACTAAGAGAAGATTTATCTCATTTGTCTTATTGGTAAAACTTTCATACTCAGCAGAATTGAAAGATATTTATCAGACTCAAAGCCAACAGTTGAACATAAGTTTTAAAATTAAAGATGAGGTGAGGTATTATTATTCAAAAACGGAAGACCACCGGACTTGTCCGGTCATAAGTTTACTGGCCCGACACTAAAAACACTGGCCTCGGGCCTGCGGTCAAGTGTTAATTTCGAGCCCTGTAGATGAATAGTTTTACAAGCAGGGCTTAGTCTCCTAAATAGGGAAATATGAAGGAGGTCGTTGCCATCTTACCGAGGTCAAAGTTATTGTGGTTGGTCAGAAACTCTGGTAGATAGAAGAATTCTGGAAGGAGTTCCTTCACGTCGGCCATGTTGTGTTTGGATGCTGACAACCATGCGTCTTTGATACTGTGGAACATACGGTCCGCCAAGTCAAAATGACCGCCCTGAAGTCAATGACAGAGATATGGTTTGAGAAGGGTCAAAATCACAATGGTGTAAAAACATATTTAAAGGGTCTGTATACGTTTGTATACATTTAAAGGGTCTGTATACTCTGAAAATGAATGACAATAAAAACTTACTTGGTGAGAAGTACAGCAGCTTTGGATAGTATAATGCATTTTGAGAAACTTTTCTTTTAGAAGTACTGCAGTTATGGAAAAAGATATCACTTTGAATCCCCAAAAATTTGAATCTGAGAAGCGTTACTGACTCTCAGATTGTGTATTCCAATTGCAGGCTTCCTGCGTGGACAAACAGCTCAAGATTTTCGGCAATATCTAAAAAACGCTACCACCTTTTGAAATGAAATTTTTACAGGTTAGTTTAATGGCATACATCTACAACTACATAGGATTGAAAAAAACAGTGGGTTCCAATTACCAAACGTATACAATCCCTTTAAGTATAGCAGTGCTATAATATTGTACCCTGCATAAAGCATAGGCCAATTTCATGATTGTGCTTCCAAGTTAGCTAGGCATTTTTGTTTGCTGCTTGCGTACTTCATGCTATACCAAGCCGTCTTCACTTAAACGATGGCTAGTGCCAAAATTTTGCACTGACGCTGTAAGCTGAGAAAGGTGACCTTTTGGAGAGCAGCCAACAAGTCCATTTTGCAATCAGGAAAATTGTATACAACAATCAGGGAGATTTTTAGAATTACATTTGACACAATAGGGGCAAAGTTACCATAATCAGGGAGGTTTTCAAATTTGTTCATCAGAACATGCAAAGATTGGTTTAATTTCAAAGAACTCTCAGCAAAATCAGGGAGAGTTGGCAGCTCTCTGCAAATGTGTAGAATTCCACTTTCTATAATGTTGTGCATTTATTCAAACTAGGAGAGATCTGGGATCCAGACTCCTCTTACCTGTAGTCTGAGGAAATGCTGAGTGAAGGGTTCCATCCTGACTAAGGTAGAGGCCACAATCATAGCTGATGAGTAATGTGTGCCGTAGTAGTACGGCGGAGTCTCACCTGACAAAATAAATACACACTTGGAAAATTATCAGCAGTTTATAACTGAAATCATTTCCTCTTTTTTTTTTTAAACGACCCAAACATTTTTCAAACATTTTTCCTGTTAGCAAGCGAGCTTTATTATGCAATCAAGTAGCTTGCAGCATTTTCATCATTTCTTCTACCGTAAATAAAATTCACTTTTCAAATCAAACATTTTCTTTCTGTGTTGCAGACAAAAAAAAGTTTCACCCGATGTCTTGAAACAGCAGTATGGTATAAAAATTAACTAAATTGTCATAAAACAGCAGACTGTTACATCAACTAGTTTTCATCTAGTCATAAAACAGCAGCTGGTGCAACCATTGATTTTAATTTTGTAGTTCATAAAACAGCAGTATAGTGCACCAGCACTGTAAAGAATCTGCTGAAAACGTCTCAGGTTATGAAACAGTTGTCTGACGTCACCAACGCCCTCTAGGATTTTAAAAAGTGCAAAAAAAAGCACAGCAGGGAAACAAAAAACCAAACAGAATAACATAAATCTGGATAGAAGTTGAAACATTTGGAGTTAACAAAGGAAAGCAATCAAAAAGAGACTGAAAAAATAAACCAGAAAAAACCCCACCTCAACCTTGTTTATTAATACCTGAGTGGAATTCAATAATAAGCTAAATAGAAGGCAAAGAAAGTTTGGTGGCGAGAAAAATTTCCCTTCAAAGTCAATTCTTAAAACCAATCAATGTTAGGATAGATATAAGTGATCCAATATAGAAAAGTGTGTAGTTTTTCCATTTGGTGAAATGCTTTTATGAATGATTATACAAGTTGATAAATGTGGCTGTCTCGGCTGAGTAGTCAAGTGCACCGGACTCAAGCTCTGGTGTTTCTGATCTGCAGTGTTTGGGTTCGAGTCCCGGTCTTGACACTGGTACCATTAAGCAAGACACTTAACCATTATTGCTTCGTGCTTTGGATGGGATGTAAAGCCATAGGTCTTGTGTGTTGTGTTATGCATGTAAAAGAACCCAGTACACTTATCGTAAAGATAAGCAGTTTGCGTCGTAAAGAGAAGGGCGTGGTCTGGCAGCAATATGCGCCACCTCACCTTGAATCCCTTTCAAGGTGTTGTATCATGGTTGCTTCTTGTAAATCAGTCTTAACAAGGTCTGGCAGCAATATGCACCACCTCACCTCATATCCCTTTCAAGGTGTTGTATCATGGTTGCTTCTCATAAATCATTCTTAACAAGCTCACCAAACTTGATTTGATAATGGGTTGATAGTGGGTTGGACGAGGGAACCCTGGTACAAATTTAAAGGGTGTGTGGGGAGGAGAGGGGAGGAGAGGGGAGAGGGGGTGGTCTCTGGAAAGATGCCAAGATTGGGTGTAGTTCTTTAATGAAGTAACCTTAAATTTCCCAAAAATAAGCTTTAATTAACATAAATTCACTTTTAAAAGGGGAAGATGTAACAGTTGAAGAAGTTTGTTTTGGTTGGGTTGGATCATGGAATGCTGTCCGGTATTGAATTGAGAAGTGATTTGGTTATTTGTGAGTGATGGATGTCTACCTTGATCTATAAATGTTCAACTAATACTCGAGATGATTAACAGATCAATCATTGGTAAAGAAAAAATATTTTGTTAAGACACTGAGTCAAGACACTGAGTCAACACCACGTCTACAGTGTTAGCACTGGTTCAACACCATGTCTACACAGTGTTAACACTTGTTCAACACCATGTCTACACAGTGTTGACACTGGTTCAACACCATGTCTACACAGTGTTGACACTGGTTCAACACCATGTCTACACAGTGTTGACACTGGTTCAACACCCTGTCTACACAGTGTTAACACTGGTTCAACACCCTGTCTACACAGTGTTAACACTGGCTCAACACCATGTCTACACAGTGTTAACACTGGTTCAACATCCTGTCTACACAGTGTTAACACTGGTTCAGCACCATGTCTACACAGTGTTGACACTGGTTCAACACCATGTCTACACAGTGTTGACACTGGTTTAACACCATGTCTACACAGTGTTGACACTTGTTCAACACCATGTCTACACAGTGTTGACACTGGTTCAACACCATGTCTACACAGTGTTGACACTGGTTCAACACCATGTCTACACAGTGTTGACACTGGTTCAACACCATGTCTACACAGTGTTGACACTGGTTCAACACCATGTCTACACAGTGTTGACACTGGTTCAACACCATTTCTACACCGGGTCTATGAAAGTGATTCCGAGTATTGGACATAAAGCAAATCACATTTTGGGCATCGTGCACATGTTCCTTGAAAATGTTCAATCCAAAGTAAGACTTATACACAGAAAACTTTTTAATTTTTGGCTGCGGCACGAATGCAATTATTTTGACCAAAGTAAAAGTAAGCAAAATAAAGCGGTTTTATCTGCTATATTTAAGCTGCAAATGTTTGGTCTAACAATTGTTTTTGTTCATACTGACTTTTAAATTGATGAAAGCATTTCTTAAACAACTTGTTTTCCCTATTATAACCCTTTTTTAAATTCGCAAACAATTGCAATGGGAAAAGTGCAAAGTCTAAATCATCGGTAACCAACTAAGTGTGGTATTATGAACAATGGTTGTCAACTTGTAGTCGCTACTCAGCAACGTACTTTATCAACTAAAATGAATGAAGATGGGTAAGTTAGGGAGATGTTGCTGACTTGTCCCAAAATTCAGCCCCTCTGAAAAAAAGGGTGTTTATATTGTGAAAAACAAGGCTTGAAATACAGCAGAACTGATATTAAGCACAGAAGATTCTTGCTAAGCATGTTCAGCTGACAACCAGCTACACTACTCATAACTTGTCATTATATGTAACTGGTAACCAACAACTCTTGCTTAGCTGATGTCTGTCCCGAGTATAATTTTTTTTAAGAGTAAGATTACCTCAACTTGGTTTTTTGTAATACAAAAGATTAAAGACTGACTAAGACTTCATTAAAAGAGGAAAACTTGAAGTACTTTTATTGGTTGTAAACAGCAGAGTTTAGTCACCACAACCAGAATTTGAGTTTACAAATGGGAGCTGAATTTAATGGGGTTATATAAAATGAAGATGATCAGCACCCGAGTACAACAAACAAAGTATACCTTGGAAATCTTTTTGTGATCCAGCCTCAATGGGGGAAAATGCTTCGATACGAAAATGCAAACACAAAATTAGTTATCTAAAAACAAACATTCACAATTGATAACGTTGAGGGCGACAGGCCGGTAAGGTAAAAAAATACAAATTTGTTGAACAAAATCTGCACACACTTTGGTTGGATTCACAGGTTGTTAATAGTTGCCACAGCTACTTTGCCACACAAATTTGTTAACCACACAAAAAACGTTCTCAGCAGGAACAAGTCACCAGCCAAACTGCCATGTGACTATGCATCGCCTGGGACTGGTCCCCCTGCAAAAATGCATTATTCAAACCTAGCTATCTTGAAGTCAGGTCCACAAAACAAAATCATTTACAATTTTGGACATGACCTCGTGTTTCGCTCCGTATTCATAGAAAGTGGGCACAGGCTTTAAAGGAAGTTTTTATTCCTATCTGAAAGCACACAAATTTGTACAACAAGCCTATTTTTTCTTTTATCATTTTCTTGCAACTTCGATGACCAATTGAGCCCACATTTTCACAGGCTTGTTATTTTATGCATATGTTGGGATACACCATTTGAGAACTCTGGTCTTTGACAATTTCCAAACGTGTTCAGTGCCTTAACTGGTTAATAAAGCAACTGCATTATGGTTAGTGCACCTCAGCTTGAAAAGGAGACAAGCAACACAACTTTCCGATTGTATTTCTCTGACCACCGCAATATGACTGTTACACCTGCAAGTAACCTCATGCACAATCTGGAGTATTAAAGTTGCTGGTTTTTGAAGGAAAATAAATGGTATTTCTTACAATTCATCTCACACAAACGTTTCTTTACAGTTTCTTTGTAAATAAAAATTTCCATTTTGATAAATGCTGGAATTTGGGGGTCAGTACAAATGGGTACGAGTGTAATTGGAGAACTATTTGCTGGAAGAAACTTACGCCATGGTTCTTGGATTAAGCATTTCAGAAAACTTCAGTTGAACCCGACAATTTTTCCAAAACTCAGTTCAAGCTGTTGGTATGGCTTAGACTCAGCGCTGTGTATTGAGAGAGTTGCGACATAGAGGGACCAGTTTTCTTTGGTCAAGTGGTTGCTAGACGCCATTTTCGGTCCAAATATAGCACAACCCAATGTGCAGTCTAGTCTGGCACCCTGTGTTAACACATGCGTTTGCTGAATCTAAAAGTGGCTTCAAATTTCAAATTGTTGCAACTCAAATTGTCTCAATACACAGCTCTGCTGTCAGCCACTTTGTGATCTTAGGCAAACATGGACTCGCAATTACAGATAAAGCCCAAGCCAGGAACTAAGTTAAGAAACAGACTCCGCTTTCACCACTAGTCAATGATCATCTACGACCTTTTGTATGACCCATGACCCCTTGTTTGACCCATGACCTCTCACCTGTAGGATCTTCCCATTCATCGTAGCGTTTCTTAAACTGCATCAGTCGTTCCTCGGTCTGGGCTCCCAATGGTTTGCTTAAATCACGGAAAGTTGATGATTTATCTAAACGGAGTTCCTGTAAATAAGTTGAAGAGGAGATCATATTTGTGTGTTTACTTTTTTGTATAACTCTTATTCATTTACGATTCTGTTTCTGCAAACATTTGCATACTCAAATTGGGACATCTGCGTCTGTCATAATGTTAGGGCCCTATTATCATCTTTAAGACAAGGCCTGAAAAAATCTTCTATATGGAGATTGATGTCACCATGGTCAAGTGGTTATACTGCAGGACTTGCTATCACAAGGTTGTGGGTTCAAATCGGGCCAAGCTAACCACTTACTTCATAATGACTAGAATAAATATTGTCGTCTAGTTACTTGATCACAATTTCTTGATTTGTGCAATTCATAATCAGACGTTAAACCAATGTTTGTATGAGAGAGATTGGCCGTTACCAGCTTGGTGTTTATATCCCCTTGTGTGAGCTTTGCCGAGTTCCCTTGTTGGGAAGATCATCTAAACAAACAAACAAACAGATCTTGGTTTCTCTTGTCCAACATACCTCAGAGTCATAGTCCGCCAGTATCCATGGAAACACAGGGTACTGCATCAGGTCATTGTAGCTACGACCAGCGATGGTGTTCAGCGCCATAAGATAATGGAAGTTAGTAATTTCACCTCTCTACATGACAGGAAGAAACAAACAATACAAAGTTGGATTTAAAGGTAGGGTCATAGATTGGTAAATACTCCGAAAAATCATAACCATAAAAATTTACTTGGTGAGAAGCACTGAAGCTGTTGATAGTATAAACTATTTTGAGAAAGGATTCCCTTTAAGGAAATATGATTTGGACAATTTGTTCACCCAAAAACAATTCAATCGGAGAGAAAGATTCATGCATGAATCGTTTCTCAGATTTCTGCGGGTTGGTATCCGTTCGCGAATGGTGCGGCCAGAGATGCGGTTGGTACCCGCTGTCACCTTGCTGAACGTGGATGGAATTAACATTCTTGTGAAAATACTGTGACAGTTTGTTTGCTGTTTTCTCAGCAAGTAGACACTGTATTCAGCTGAAACTGTCACATGTGACTTTTATTGTATCTGTCTTTATAATTTTGAGTATAAATAAGCATTACGTTGACAACAACTAATCTATGACCCTACATGTACCTTTAAGAGATGTTATGAAAGAAAAAAAAATCAAGTTTTGAAATAACAGAGTATAATAAACAGTTGTAAAACTCATTCTAAAAGAACTGTTTGAAAAGCATCAGATGCTTGCATCATTTTACTCCATTCTTACCTCCCACCTCTGCGTAACGGTCTTCTCTCCGATCAGGTTGCCGAGACCCAAGAAACTACTCCTGCAAGACAAAAACACAAACTTAGTTAAAACTCAAAGTCCAAAACTTGCACTCCAAAGCAGATATACTTTTTTGGAGAAATTAAAAATGTAACCAAGGCCCAATTTCATAAAGCATGTAAGCACCAAAACTTGCTAAGCACAGAAAACTCTTGCTTAAGAAAAATAAGTTACCAGCCAAAATACCATACAGTTACCATTGATGTGACTGGTACCCCACTCATTTCTTGCTTAGCATTAAAGCCCAGACATAATTTTCTTTCTCATAAATGTTTAGCCTTTGAGAAAGTCTCTGCTAGGATCGAAACGCGAGGCCATTAAATTTATCATATTTGTTAGCATTTATACGATGAGGTAAGCAGTTTGCCACAGCGTATTATACTTTTTCAAAAGAAAATTAAGTAGGATTTGAAACTTTGCATGGTGAAGATACAATCAGGTGAGGTTAACAGAGACACCATGTAATACATCTCTTTATGTGGTGGTTTTGAGAAGAACCAGTGGTTTAACAACTCGAGCATACTGATCGAAACGTTGAGTTGTTAAACCAACGGTTCTTCTCAGAACCACCACAGCTCATAAAGAGATTTATTAAAATGGTGTCTCCACAAACCTCACTTAAAAGTAACTCAGTGATTTTTATCTTACCCTCCTTCCACCTGCACGTTCCTCTTCTGACCCGCTACTGATGTGGCATCGTCGGTCAATCTGGTTGCCTCTGCAACGAACCTTGCATATACTTTGTTCTTGACCTTGCGTGGGAAGGCAAGAAGATAATTCCGACCGTCTGCAGAGAAGACTTCAATGGCGGAGGGCTGAAGAGGACAAGAAGAGAGAAGATGTAAGAAGGGCCGGATCAGTAACAATCTCTCTAATAACACGATGATGATGATTATTATTATTGTCCTGGCCGAGCGGTTTAGTGCATCGGACTCAAGTTCTGGTTGCCGAGTCATCAGGGTGTGGGTTCGAATCCTGGTCATGACACTTGTGTCCTTGAGCAAGACACTTGACCACAATTGCTTCTCTTCACCCAGGGGTATAAATGGGTAACTTTTAGGGCAGAGATGGTTGTTGTGATTGATTTAGCTTAGTGAGCTTTATTACTTGGCAGCACAGGCTGTATACTCCCCAGGGAGCTGAGATGGATTAAGGAATTAAATAAATGGCCCAGTGACCAGGGGTAATAATGTTCGAGTGCAATGATCACTCTTTGGAAATGCGCTATGTAGGAGTCAATGTTATTATTATATTGTTATTAATATATATTTCTGGTATGAAACCAAGGATGCCTCATAAGTGAACTTAATCACTGTAGCTCACAAGCCTGAGGAAACCTGTAAACAAGGGTGCTTGCTATGTGAACCAGGGGTTAACCCCTACTCTTCAACTATAAGTGTTTTTGATTCTTTCACCTGCACTACTAATCCTAGTACACGGGACCTATGGCTTAATGTCCCACTCGAAGGACAAATCAATTATGGTAAAGTATCTTGCTCAGGGACACAAGTGCCAGGACTGGGACTCGAACCCACACTCTGCTGATCAGAAACACCACAGCTTGAGTCCGCCACAGATTGTCTTTAAGAATGACACGGGTCAAACCCCAGACGATGCACCATACGTTAGCCAAATTACCCACTCTTTCTCCTCCATGGTGGCATCGCAGTCTTTCACCGCGCTGAGAACCTGGCTGTCAACTGGGTTTCACATTCTAAGAGCTTTCTACTTTAGGAAGCAATTTGAAAAATATTCTCACCTGAAGAAGGTATCGTCTCTTATGAACTTCGCGGATGTCTTCATACGCAAACTTGCTGCACGTCCGCTTCTGGCTCGACCTTTGACCTCTAGAGGCTCTTGGAATAATAGGATCTTGATGCCTGTATACGACAAAGAAAGTGGGTTTTATACTGAAAATTTGTCAAATTGGAGAAAAGGTAAGAACTTTTTAGATACATTCTTCAGGGATGAGTTTTGACGAAAATAAAAATTCCTGAAAAATGACTTGCTGGCCTGGGTTCCCCCCTTATTCTAGACCCCAATCCTCTCAGATGCTACAATTCAGGAGTTTTACAGACTCTGTGATCACCAGATAAACAAAATTACAGGTTTGGACACAATGTGGACTATTTCTTTCTTTCTTTCTTTCTTTCAAGAAAGTTTGAAGGCAAAAAGGAGATTTTGAGAAAATTCTGAAACCAGGAAAAATCCTGAGAAATCACATGTCTACTCTTAGAAAAATAATTAAAACAATTTTTTTTTTTTTTTTTTACAAATTTTGTACAGAGGAAAAATTTTCAGAATCATGATTGACTTACTGAGCTGGAACGGCATCAATATCACATATTTCTCTTGAGCTGAGTAAAGTGAAACCATCAACGACATAAAAATGCTCCTTACAGAAGAGAAGGAGTCCTTCACTGGTGTCTAGACCCTGGATACGAGCACATCGGAACATGTGACGAATCTAAGAAAACCAATAGAAATACAAATCTGTGTTCAGACTACTTTGTATTAAAGGCAAAGTTTACCTTTGGTTTTTGGATCCATTCGATTGTTCTAGTCCTATACAAATGTAGATTTATAGTACAATAAAACTAACCTGTGTAAGTTTCATTTCGGAAGGTGGTAGCATTTTTGAGATATCGCCGAAAATCTGGAAGGGTTATGTCCACGCAGGAAGAATAATCCGTAATTGGAATACACAATCTGAGAAACGTTTAATGCAGAAACATTTCTCAGATTAAAATGTTTTTGAATCCCTTTCTCTAAAGCCACAATCCTTAGGAGGGAATCGTTTCTCAAAAAGTTATACCTTATCAACAGCTGCAGTGCTTCTTATCAATAAGTTTAATGGTCATAAACTTGTGGAGTAATTACCACAAGTATATCCTGCCTTTAAGTAAAAGAATAAAAGAATTGACGAATGTGAACATTCCATTGCATTTACTAATTGTAGCGGTTTCTGTTATTTGTATTTTACCCATACATCGATGTGTTTTAAGCACTGTATACTCACTACTTTCCCCTGAGTCTCATAAAACGGAATTCCACAGGTATATTATTCTGGTGGTATTTCATTTTGTATCAGTTTCAAAAATAATAGGTCTTGCGTTTCTTTCCCCTCACTTTTTCTCCTTCTTCCAGCAGTCTGAGAATCATCTGATTATCCGTCTTGGGTTCTTCTGGTTTATCCACCGGTGTCTCCAAGTCTGGCGTCTCGCTATCTTCCCATTCCTTGTCTTGTCTTGAGTTTCCTTGCTTTGTTACCAGAGACGAGGGACGGAGACCTAAAAGAGACATCAGAGAAATTGTAGAGAACTTAAAAACCTGTTCAAGAGTGTAGCTTTTATGTCTCAGATTAGCCAATTTTGGAAGTGCTGAACCTTATCTACAAACTTGTAACCATTATTTTTAAGTTCTTGAGACGAACTATTAAACCTAAGTGAGATTAAGTAGAGCATATAAAAGGAACAAGGACACTTAGGAGAAAAAAAGGCATTTCTTGTTCATAGCAAGCATTCCGGTAACAGGTTCCCCAGCTTTCACTTTTGAGATACTCTCGTTAACCAGAAGTATATCAGTAAGATTTGAAACTTTGCATGGTGGGAATAACTACCTCCCTCCAACTCGAGCAGATTTTCACCAAAGATCACTGCGCAACAGTTGTAGATATACTGAAGTTCGATGAAGAACAGAGCGCTACAAAAAGAGTGCAGTTTCTTACTTAGTTTGACTGCTAAACAGTATTCCTAGCCAATAAGAGCATAGGCCTAATTGTTGCAGATATATCCACTCCTCTTTTTTCAGATTTTCTGTGTAACCATGCTGTTAATAGGCCTACCTCATGTTTATTTATTTGCATTCTTGTATTGATTTTGTATTTGCTAGTTGTTAATATCTGTTTTTCATATCGTTAAAGATTTCGCAATTCGGCCCTTGGCCGCGATGGAATGTTTCCTAATAAACCGATTCAAATAAAAAAAATACAATCTAGTGAGGTTTGCGGAGACACCATGTACATAAAACTCTCTGTATGAGCTGCGGTGGTTCTGAAAAGAACCGGTGGAAATATATCCTAATGATTTTGAAAGTACTCTCACTGAATGTGGAAATTCTCACCTTCTCTGGTTCCTGCCTCTTCCTCGACCCCATCCATAGATATATCAGTGTCTATCCCAGGTTCTGTCACAGGTTCTGTTACCGGCCCCTCCCCTCGGACTAGTAGACTCCGGACCCTTTGCCGTAACCAGTTCTTCCTGCTGTCAAAGCTGATTGGTTTACGACCCTTGGAAGGCTTCTGGGACAAATGGGAAAAAAGGGAGTGAAGTTTGAGAAATGAATATCAAGTATGATTTTTGATAGGAGATTCTCTTGATCTCAGGATTGCAAGAGGGAGGGTGTTTAAAGGCACTGAACACGTTTGGTAATTGTCAAAGACCAGTGTTCTCACTTGGTGTATCCCAACATATGCATAAAATAACAAGCCTGTGAAAATTTAGGCTCAATTGTCATCGAAGTTGCAAGAAAATTATGAAAGAAAAAACACCCTTGTTGTACCAATTTGTGTGCTTTCAGATAGGAATAAAAGGCTTCTTGCAAGAAGTCTTTTATTATTTTAGTGAGAAATTACCTCTTTCTCAAAAACTACGTTACTTCAGAGGGAATCGTTTCTCACAATGTTTTATACTATCAACAGCTCTCTGTTGCTCGTTACCAAGTAAGCATTTATGCTAATTATATATTTTTAGTAATTACCAAACGTGTACAGTGCCTTTAAATGGCCTTTAACAAAAAAGAAACTTAACCTTTCATACACCATTTTTTGTTGTTGCTAAATTGATCATATAGACACATTAATTGTTTACTTGTTTTTTGCAAATGGCGACACCAACAAAAACAGGTCACAATAGCATCCTCAAGAGTCCTCTTTCCCATTCTGAAAACTGTGTGGAAATGCGATTTTTATTTTTCGTTTACAACTATTTTTCTGAAGGGGTATAAACCGGTCGCTAGCGACTGGTCAGCGCGTGAAAGAGTTAATGATAAGGCATTCTTAAAGTAAGATTTTAAGCTTTGCATGATGTAGAAAGTAAGAACTTAAGTAGGTTTACGCTTAAAAACCATGTGAATAAAATATCTTATTGTAGAAGTGTTAGTTCTGAGAAGAGCAGGGGTTGAGATTCAAACAGTATGCTCTGTCCATTTTCTTTCAAATACTATTCTCAAGGTCATTACCCATAAGGTTTTAAGACATTTCTCTGTCCAACTACTTATTTTCCAACTTACGTTCTCCAAAGTGTCAAATTCTTCACGATGCGGGTAGTTATCGTAGAACATGTCATTCCTCAATATCTTCTTCCTCATCCTACAGGGACCCTCAGTCATGTCTAAGATCCACTTATCAAGCTCCGAGCCACAAGGAGGACCCCACAGTCCCCTCTCTCTCGTCAACTCCATCTCCATCTGGGACCACTCCTCTGTGATGTAACGCTGGAGATGTTGTTGGCTCTGGATTAAGGAGGTTAAATAAAGGGGGCGTTAGAATTTGACACTAAGAAAGGGGCTTCAAAGAAGGGGATGACGTCAATACTGGAGCAAAAGCTGACGCTTAAAAAAACAAAACAAAATGGTTTAAATACAACACTGAATAGAGCAGAGCCGTAGTTGCTTCTGGTATGGCTATGGCTAAATCTCTGTTTCTGCTTATTTTTCAACATAACTACTGTAGCCATTAACCACAAGTCATAGCCAAAAATAGCCAATGGTCCCCCCATGGAAACTGCTGATGTAGATAAATTCAAAGTGGCCCTGACTAACATAGACACTAAGGACATCAAATCTTGTGCCACCCCTTTCACAACTTAAACTTTGTGCTTAATATTTCTTACGCTGCCAACACTACACCTGCGTGATTATAACCCTTGTTAATGGGTGTTTACGCAGTCTGAAACGGAAGCAGTAGCAGCAAGATCTTCCAGTCCAACTGCCTAGGACAGCGCCCCAAAGCTACGGCTACATCACTGTGTCTGTCCTTCAACAATACTACTGAAGCCGATACCCAAAAGCCATAGCCACAAGTCATAGCTACAAGCCACAGCCAAAAGCCGCAGCCAATGACCCTCATTGCACATACAACCAACGATAGCTCGCACAACGACCATCTGTCGACTAGCTGCCGATATTAACTGGTGCCTCATGCTCAAAAGCATGTGTTGGGTACCAGGCAATATTGGCCTCAAGTCGACAAAATGGACCTCGGCCCAATTTTATAGAGCTGCTAAGCACAACAATTTGCTTCCTTGATAAAAACAGGATTACCAACCAAATTTCCACGTGATTTTCAGGATCAGCAAACAACAGTTGAATACCAGTAACAAGCATTATGCAACACATGGAAATTTGGTTGGTAATCCTGTTTTTATCAAGGAAGAAATTTTATGCTAAGCAAGTTGTTGTGCTTAGCAGCTCTATGAAATTGTGTGTAACTTGTGGAGTGTGATTACTGACCTGTTGATGTTGGTTATACTGATGTTCTACCAGGTCTTTAGCGATAGAGATATGAGTGAAGGTCCACATGCTGGCCTCCTGGATCGAGGGCAGGTTGTACTTGAAGGACGCGCTCTCTCGTTTACTCTTACGACTTGACGACAGAAGTTGAAAACTATTGCTCACTTTACTGGATAACCTCTATAAATCAGCAAAAAATGTAACCAAAAAAACTATTAATGACACAAACTAGAAAGTGGTGATCACTGGATGTTAACACCCAAGCCAAGAAGGCACTCAACATTGCTATCAACTCCTGGCAAGGTCAACCCAAGCTCCCGGCTGGGTGAGGCTAAGAGGATGCCCCAAGAAGACCCTGGATCTATCAACTTGGTCGACCAAGTGAAGTAGAGAGTGTCTTGAACCATGGGATTCGACAAGGGCATAGGAGGTCAGTGTGACAGACCGATGCTGTCTTTGCAAATGAGTGAGTGTTCACTATACTAGATCATCTCTACACATCAACAAGAATTGTGACCAAAAAAGTCTTCGTATACGATAAAATTAAGAGTTAATTGATGAGAAATGTAAAGCACTTGCAGGCATGATATTTGGTCCTTAGAAAAAAGGAACATTTTATCCAGTACAAGGGCTGACCTACACGTACACATAATTTTTAAGAAGGAAGAATATCATGCCTGCATTTAAGAATTTAAAAAAAACTTTTTGCTAGACTGCATGGAGTCTTAATTTCATTTACGATGGAGCTTCAATTTGAAATTGTGGACCACTTACCGATAGAGCTTGCTGTTCTCGCATTGACGTCTTCTTCTCTGCCGTTATGTAGTTATTCCAAGTCTTAGAGGCAGATTCACCCATGGAAGATCTGTGATGCCAATCACAAAGGTTATTTTAGCACCAGTAGTTTCAGATTTTACATTCAAACTACACAGAGGTACTTCATAGGTTTCAGGTAAAGTACCACAACAAAGGTAAAGTACTAAACCTTGAAACTTAAATAAATTAAACAAAGAACCAAACTAAAACATAGAATGCTAGAAGTAAAGTGCTAGTACCTGGTATACAAAATATGTAAAGTACTTCAATGTGGAACTTAAATATAACATAATTTAGATTGTACAAATACCACACTCGAATTAAAGAACACTTCAGGTAAAGTACTAACAATTGAAGCCTAAATAAAACAATAGATGTAATTCATACAATTACCACACTGGAATTAAAGAACACTTCAGGTAAAGTACTAACAATTGAAGCCTAAATAAAACAATAGATGTAATTCATACAATTACCACACTGGAATTAAAGAACACTTGAGGTAAAGTACTAAAAATTGGAGGTCAAATAAAACAATACGTACACATCATACGTACATCATACGTACACATCCTAAAGTACTACAAAACTGAGCTTAAATGACCATACATACACACAATACAAATAACACATTGGAAATAGAATAATAATATTTCAAGTAAATCAAAACAAAGTGGTATTAGGAAATAAATACAGGAAGAAAACAATTATGGAAATGTCTGCCAGGTTAAACACAAAAACACCCCATATCTCTTAATCTCTGTGTTTCTGGTATGGTTTGGCAGAAAATTTTGCCACCTCACTTCCCTAGTGGGCACTTTGATGCTTCACATAATCATTCCTTCTCAACAAATCCCTCGCCAGCTTGTTTCTCTTTCTTCCAGCCCCTTGAATTACTTATTGGTATTGGTAGATTGTAATCTTATTGTAGTACATTAATCATAATTTATTTGAGAAAAAAAATCTGAAACCTTACCTTGCGATCTTCAAATCGACCGACACCCCGTTCTTGGTTCCAGCATTTCTATAAAAAACAAATCCACCAAGAAAATTACATCAAATCAGTTTATTTGAATGTTATTATTTCTTAAAAAAACTAAAAGTACCACAACTGCAATATTTACTCTAAAAGGGAAACAGGCAAAGAATTGTATGAAATATGTTTACAAACACATCTTTACTTACGAATTTGGAAGTGTCACCTTGAAGATCTCCTCGATAAACTGAAAGAAAATTTTAACAAATGTTGATTTCGAATTTGAGAAATATTTGTTTGATAACTTAGTATGCACTCTGATCTTTGACAAAAATGACAAACAAAACAACAACAAACAAACGGGACAGGCAAATGGTCCAAGTTAACAAAGCTACTGTGATAATTAATCCAAGAGCATTTGATGAACTATACCGAAAATATCTGGAAAATTAAGACAAAAATGAAATAAATGTAAACAGTACACTTTACAAAATATTTCAACATGTTGCCAATTGTTCAAACAATATCAAAAGTTACAATAATGTGAAAATAATACTTCATACAGCGGTACAGTAATCATTCATAAAAATTGATTCAATATTAAAATTTGTAAATACAAGTTTGCAAAACATAGTATTCAACATTGAAAAATATTAACTAGAAATACATAATATCAAGTGATAAACCCCCAGCTAAAGATATTGACAAAAAAGGGAGACCGCCAACATTAGGGCTAGATAGCTCAGTTGGTACAGCGCCAGCATGTTAATCCGGAGGTCTCAGGTTCAAGTCCTGCTTTAGTCAATTTTTCTTTGCTCAACCCAGAAATACACAATGACGAAACTCACTTATCATTCTTTCAAAACTGATCAACACATCTTTCTTTTGGCATTAAATTCCCACCATAAAAATATCTTCTACAAACACATATTAAATAAGTCACAACATACTCTTTCAAAAACGATTTAGTGGGGCAGATAGGGAAATATTTGGGGGATTGTGCGTTCGATGATACAAGCATGGACTTTAGCACATAGTCAGAGTATGTCATGAGAAAGATATTTGACGGTAGGACCATCGCAGATTTGTCCTTTGAAAAATTCTAGGTATAATAATAATAATAGTAACAAGCAATTTTCAAAGGAAAAATATGCGATGACCCTATTGCGAAATAATTTTCTCATGGCATACTCGGACTATGTTTTTTAATTTTTATTTTTGTTAAGTCATCTTTAATGAGGGTAAACTCCGATCAGCGCCCAGCACTGCTTTTCATGGAGGCTCTCAGTACAAATAGTGTATTAGTAAAAACATATTACACCATCAAAACTGTTAAAGAGAAAGACCCATGGTCTCCATTTAAAAAGGTAAACATTTACAAAGATCTTGAGATTAAAAGATTGTGTGCCAAATTCCAAGCTTGTATCATCAAAGGCAAAGTCCCATCACCTACCTGCAGTACTAATTATCATTTTTTCAATTACCTGTTTCTTGCCTGTGACGAGATCATCCCAAACTCTTCGCGACGCTTTACGGACCAGAACCTGGCCTTCTTGGGCGTGAGCGTTCTCATGTTCATGACATTCACCCTCTGAGTGACCTCCAGGGAACATGGGGTCAACGTGCCACTGGGTCGTACGATTCAGGTCAGTTGACTGACAGTGTAGACACATTCCACCAGTGCTAAATTCAAAATAAATTGTGATATATTAAGGCGACCATGCTATCAGAAAATTAAAAACTAACTCTAAAAACTCAATAACGTTTTGAGATAAGAATTTTGAGATAAGAATTGGCTATCGCCAATTGAAAATCAGAATGGAAAAATGAAATATGGAGTAAAAAATTATATCAAATAATAAACCAAAAGGGAAACTGACTGGGTAAATTTAAAAATGATTTGGGGAGGTCGTTGGTTCAAATCCTGCTCTCGTAAATTTCTCTTTGTTCCACTCCAAATCATTAAAAAGTTATATATAAAAAAAGAACAAAAAATCAAAACATTTTGCTATTAACGGGTCACATACAAAACTTTGAATGAAAAATAGTTTGGTTTTTTGGGGGGTTTTTTGCCTACAACTTTTCTTCCCCAAAAAGTTAAGAATTTCATTTCTTTATTTATTTCAAGAAATATATAATGTAAATTTACCTGAGATCATCGGTAAGACTGAAGAGTAGATGGCACAGACATGCAGTGAACTCTTGCTCAGAGTTACTTGGACCAAACAGCATATTCCGATTCTCCGTTATCTGATGTAGAGACTCCAGCAAAGAAAACTGATCTGTGAGGGGAAGGGTAAAAAGAAATCAACAGAGAAGGGGAGTTAGGTTTCTAGAAATCACAAATCAAAAAATTAATAATAACAATTAACATTTATATTGGGCCCCTTACATAAAAATGATCAGAAGCGCATAACACATTACAAAATGCACAGAATGGAAGAAAAAGAAAAAGAAACAAGACTGGTCACCAGGCAAGTGCCCAAACCAAAGTATGGGGATACACATCTGTCCCACCAACAGAGACCTAAAAGTTACTTATTACATAGGCCTATCCCTGCTGGCATCGGTAATGTTTTGGGAGACAGACGTCTCTGACCACCCATTAAAAAATCTAAACTAACTGGCAAGGCGACCATAGAAGAAAGACAAACAAAAGACTCAAAATAACAACACCAAAATCAGAAGATCGAAAAGGTGTGAGAGTCTATCCTGAAATATGTTGAAATGATGGCATTTTGACCTTTTGATAACCCTGGAGTTGTAGATTCCAAGGAATTCAAAAATGGTGGTCGGGTTGGCTCAGTGGTATCTTTCCTTGCCTTCCACCTCTGGGGCCGCTGTTCGAATCCAACTGGGGCCACTATGTGGATTGGGTTTTCAGTCCCTACCTGACTGTGTGGGTTTTCCCTGGAATATTTCTCTGGGGTTTTCCTCCCACATCTAAAACTGAAACTTCCTTCTATGTCTTCTCTCCATGGGGTTCTTGGCAAGTATAGTGATTATGTTCGCTTTTCTGAGAGTCCTTGGCTTCACAACCAGAATTAATAAATGAGTTTTAGGAACAGTATCCTCAGAAGGCCTAATGCTTCATTTATGAAAGGGCAAGGGCACAAAGGCGTTTTCTCCTTGGTAAAGGGCACCTCTATGAGGAAATTGTAAATTTCTATTGGAACATTTCACGGGACACCAAGGCAATGACCAGGGGCAACGTAGGCAATTGCTCCCATTGCCTCCATGAAGTATCAGTCCTGCCTCAGCACTAGAGAAGTAGATCAAACAGCAGGATTTCTTTATATACATCTGAAAGAAATTAAGTCTTGTGCTAGGAAAAAAAAAGTCAACATTTCTAAAATCATAGTACACAAACCTGCAACTGTGTTATGTGGTCTTGAGAGCTGGTACAGCACGGTGCGATTCATACAATGGTAGATAGTGTCCCAAGGTATCCCATGAGAACCTAGGAATAAAATATACAAGCAGTGAGTGGAATTGCCGCGGAGTCAAACACAACTGCGGGAAAATTGTTATAAAAGTACTAAGAATGTCACCAGGGCCCAATTTCATGGCTCTGCTTACCGTAGGCAAAGAATCAGCGCTTATGGAAGCAGGGAATTCCACGCTTACGTCAAGCATATTTCACAGGTTAGCAGGGAATTTTTGCTTGTGCGCATGCGTACTTCACGTTACGAGGCATTCTAAGCTTACACAGCTAGTGCAGAAATTCAGTGCTTGCCTTGTAAGCACAGAATTTGGCAGCAAGTAGAGCCATAAAATTGGGCGTAACAAAATCTAAAACAAAAATTTCTGAGAGGGGATTCTTTGTCTCAAGCTATGGAGAAAAAGCTCTCAAAAACTCAGATTTAAAAATGACTTTGTTTACTGTTCCTCTTGTATTGTTTACTGTCTTTTAAAGCTAAGGGTCAGAATCACTGCTGACAGTAAGGTCTGAAACTAAGATCCAAATTTTAGCCGTTATGTTTAAATGATGACGTTTCCACCTTTTGGTAATCCCTGGAGTTATAGAATTCATGGAGATTCTGGAAACAATATCTACAGAGAATTAGATCAGAGAGACGGGTTATATCTGAAGAAAATTATCAATATTTTGTTCACCAGGCAGACATAAGAAGGTCTGAATTCAGATGAAAGTCTGAAAATTCTCATAACTTCTTAGACAAGAACATACAAGGTGCTACATAAATGGGTCTCATTATTCAAAAACTTCAAAATAACCTGTTTTGAAATAAATGATGATAAGCGCTTTGAGACGCCCGCAGATAAAGCGCTATATAAAAACTAGTAATTTTTATTATTATTTATAAATGACCTACCTCTTCTTTTGGCCTGTCCAATCAACTGAGCAACAAACTCAAAAACTTCCTTGGATTTGTGATTGAAGACACCTGCAATGTGATGGCAGAAGAGAAAAATGTGCAACATTTTCTTACGGTAAATCTCACAGGTCCATCAAAGTTTGTGTTTATACCATAACGCATCTCTGTTCGTGTGTTGGAATGATTAAAACGATGACTTTAAAAAGTTGGCTTGAGGTTATCCATCAGTTTCTCACGTTACACTGGCCACAGATAATGAAATCATGGAGAAATTTTGCGTCTTGATACATTCAAAGTTCTTATTTGTTTTATGTGTGTAAGTCCTCAACATCCACTTCAGACAACGAGATGTCGTCAATGTAACACGAGTGACCATGGAATTTTCCTTGACGATCAATGTTACGAAAATTCTCTTTACTTAATAGATGTTAAATTTGCATCGGGATAAAGAATATTATATTTGGTTTTACACGTACACTGATGTGTGTAAAGCACTGTATACTCAGTACTTTCCCGAGTCCTGTGAAAAGATCTACAGGCATTTTACTCGGGCGGGATTCGAACCCACGACATTTGTCATTCTAGAGCAGATGTCCTACCACTAGACCACCGAGATTGCACGGTAGCTAGAGTCAGTTCGAATCCCATTGATAGATTTTTAGACTCTGGTTGCGTCTCAAACTTACCCTGCCAGAGTTTATCCACCACCCTTGAGCTGATATAGAAGACGTTATTGATGAGGTTGTTGAAGCTTCCGCCCGCGGCAATCGGGAGGGCGCTCTCTCTTTCTAGAAGGACGTCACCCGCGACAAGACGGTCCATCAGATTGGCCAACATCTCTGTTTGGAACTCATTGGTCTGCATTGGCGTGGCTCGAACAGGAGACGCCTGCAACGTAAAGAGCAAGTGACTATAAGATTCGGGTTTATCTCAATTACTTGGTCTACAAAAATGGCTCTCTGCTTTTTTTTCCCCGGTGTTCAGTTGTGTTAAATCTTAAGGGTAGGGTCCTAGATTGGTTTGCGTCATCGTAATGCTGATTTATAGGCCAAATTATCAAGAAAGATACAATTAATGTCACCTATAAAAGTTTCAGCTGAATACAGTTAGTGTCTACTTGTTGAGAAAACAGCAAAAACTGTCACCGTATTTTTATCAAGAACGTCAAATCCATTCACGTTAAGTGAGGTGACAGCGGGTACTAACCGCATCTCTGGCCGCAGCATTCACAAACAGACGCCAGGGATATTCGCATCTCCAAACCTCACATTGAGGTGAGTTTTGGAGATTCTAATTTTTTGACATTCTTTTATTGATTTCTAATCCACAGGGGCATTTTAGATGAAATAATTTTGCAGTACGCTTACTAGAATTACAATCTTTATAACAAGTAAGCTTTCGGATAGAAAATTACACAATTTGTTTTCGGGGTCATTTATCCCAAAGTATGACGCTACCTTTAATGCACGTGGAAAACAATGGTAATAGTCAAAGCCCAGCATCCACACTTTATGTGACCCAACATTTACATTGAATAACAAACCTGTAAAAGTTTTACCTCAATCGGCCATCAGAGTCATAAAACAATAGCGGAATGGGAAGTTTTCCTCTGTACCATAAAGTTATGTGCACAAATTTTGAACATTATATATTTTCACTATTATCAATGTTGTGCACACACTTCATAATTAAACCTTTCGAATTGCCCATAAACAATCCTACCCTTTTCCCTCAATTATTTGTTTTTCCCAGAATCGTTAAAATTAATTTGGGGTAGAACAAAGTAAAATCGACAAGAGCGGGATTTGAACCTGAGACCTCCAGATTAACGTGCCGGCGTGCTACCAACTGAGCCATCTAGCCCTAATGTCGGCAGTCTCCCAATTTTGTCAAAGCAGTATCTTTGTTCGGGGGAGACAATCAGAAGCCATTCAATCGCTAACTGTCGGTTTTAAAACTGACAGAAACACCTACCTCAAGCAATAGATCCAGAACCGGAGGTGTCTTGCTCGGTACAGGGAGGGATAAACTATCCATGACGATTACTCGTAAGAAGTCCATAACGTAACGTCTTGCTGGATGAAAGGTCAGGTTCCCAGACTGCCCAGGGTACCTGTCTGGACTCTTGATCCCGTAGAATGGAATATCCAGACCAGGTAAGTACTAAATGGAGAAACAATCAAGTCAATTGTGAGGGGAATAAAGAAAACCTCAGAGGCAAAAGAAAGAAAGCTGTACGGCAAACAACACTTTTTTTTTTCTTTTTTTTTTCTACAGGCACTGAAGGAAGAAAAACAAAAGAAATCGGCTGATTGGCTGTGAACCAGCCTGTCTGTAAAAGCCTGTTTTTGTATACCTGTTACCTCTGGACTTGTGTTGTAGTAGTTATGAATATATTTACAGGCATTTCACCAAACCCCTAACTCAATTGAGTGATGTATGATCCTTCTTCACTCAAACAAAATCCAACACAATACGGTAACTCTACCCTCAAACTGTTGGACTCTGATTATGGTGGTATGCCTGATCCCATGTAAAGCATAATCAGTTTACTAGTGCTGTCTTTAGTCCAACACCATTCAGCAACTCAACACCCAAACTGTTAGACTCTGATTATGGTGGTATGCCTGATCCCATGTAAAGCATAATGAGTTTACTAGTGCTGTCCTCAGTCCAACACCATTCAGTAACTCAACGCCTAAACTTGGAACTCTGATTATGGTGGTATGCCTGATCCCATGTAAAGCATAATCAGTTTACTAGTGCAGTCCCCAGTCCAACGGGTTGGGGACGGTTAGGGTTAGTACGATCTAAAATCTCACCTTTATCTCATCTGAAGGTGACGATAACTCACTGTTATCCTCACTTGGCTAAAGGAGAAGGAAAAGACAAAATAAAGTTCACATTATTCTTTGATAAGTTTTTGAACTGTGTGTCCTTGATGTTCAATCTTGTCATGCTAGGACACATTTCACAAAGCCAGTCACATTTCCGTTAAAACTTAAAATAAACAAAAACTGAGCCAGCAAGAAAAACACCAGTTCATCAAAATAACAACTAAAATAACTTTAAAATATACAGTATTTTGAATAATTTTCTTTTTATTAGAAGCAGGATTAGAATTTCATTCTTATATGGAGTACGTCAATTTTTCGCAAAACTAGACATTGTTCATCTGTAGAGACCCTGGAGAGATTGTGTAAAATTGTTGTTAAAATTCCACCCCCCTAAATTTCAACAGCCTAGCTTCCCCCCCCCTATTTTTCAACAGCCTTGCTTTCAACCAATCAGCAACACCACAGTAGTGAGAGTGTGTGGTTTTCACAGCCATTGTTTTATATTGGATGACATGGCAGTGGCAGCACACATGAAATAAACTTGGTCTAAACTTATTCTCACTGTCCTCCATTATTTCATCCATTTTTACAGAATCTACCCAATGATGAATCTCAAATAATCATCACCCCGGGTGCAACACATCTAGTTTATTAAAACAAAATAAACAAGACAAAAACAGATGCAGATAAACAGAATATAAATGATTTTAATTAAGTGATGTTTGAAGCTATGCATGAAGTGGATAATAAGAAGTAACTAGAATATAAAAAGCAGCCTTCTATAATGCGATTTTGCCTCTCCTTTTGAAACCATCATTCAATTTCACTTTAAGACATGCAATTTATTCGTCATTATATTCAATTAAACTTATAAGGCATTCTTTTAAGCCATGCGAAATCAGCAATCCATTTAGCAGAGTAGACGCAACTACAGATTTCTGCCGATAGCTGCAGCGAATTTGAATGCCCTTCAAGTGGATTGTACAATCGAATGATTTTCTTTTTGGATCAAATGACGCAAAAAGAACAATTGCTACAAATATGGGTGAAATCGAATGACTGTTTTGGGGAACTTTCAATTTGGCTCGAAACAAAATGATGCAACATTTAAATAAGCTGTTTATTTACAAAAAATTACCAGGGAAAAAAATTAATATTACAAGTAAACCATGTGTAAATCCCTCAAATGAGATTTACCGGGTTTGTACCCGCAAGTTTACTAGTAATAGTTACTTCCAATTTGCCATATTTTTTACCGCATGAGGGCGTATGTGGATCAATTTCACGTGATGAAAAACAAGTAAACAAACGGGTTTTTACATTTTTGTTATTATTATGTTTATGTATTTCCTCATTGATGCAAGAAAACTACATACAGGCAATTAAAAAAAGATGAAAATGTAATTGTGATGCAAAATATTCCCTGATGAAAGCGCCCTCATGCGGTCAAAAATATGGTTAATTTATATTAAGATGACATCATCATGTGGCAGACAGAGGAGCATAATGAAGCATGCCTGGTAAGAAGGTTGTAAGCCATTAATGATCAAAAAAGAATATTGTCGGTGTAAGATTTTTTTTCTCTGCTATTCATAAGTCATTATAGGAGAGTTAAATCCACTAGGACTGAAAATAAAATGTCTCGGAAGTAAATCAAGCAACAAAGATCTAAGCCATACTCCCGATTTTTTTCTAAAAATTTCTTTTTATTGCTCACGACCTTCTGCTAGGACAAAAATGTTGTACTTTGGGTGCCCGGTAGACTTGTAAACAAGTCATTAACTGTTTGTCGCCGTGATAGCGGACCGACTCTCTCCGCGAATCTTGCGACAATGGTGCTATTCTCGAGAGACTGCTGGCTCGCGAGTCTACTGCTCTCGCGACTACAATTAAATGAGGCGGTAGTGGGGAGCCAGCAGCCTTGCGTGAGAGTAGTAGTCTTGCGAGGGCAGTCTCCCCGGACAGTACCGCGAGAGTCGCACGAGAGCTGTTACACAATCACCGCGACAAACATTGAAGGACTTGTCCACAAGTCTAGGTGGCAACAGAAGGTCGTCCTGCCAGACACCCAGTGACATTGAGATGCAGAAATAAACGTGTTATTTGAAAGAGAGAGAGACAAAAAAGGTAGGGAAATACGTACCAAGCTGACATTTACATATTCATCAATGGGGGAGATGACCTACAAGGGTCAATCAAAGAAAATAAAAACAAAAAAACATGCGGGATACATGACAAGAGGCAAGAGAAGCTGGGGTTAGGGGGGGGGGTTATGGATCGGGGATGTAGTTTGGAAAGGAATGTGTATTAGAGGCAAGGGTTTCTTTAGAACAAGTCCAAATGCAAATGGTTTATTTTATCACGGTTTTACTCCCTTTATATAATTTTTCTGTTTTTTATTGTGTGTTTTTTGTTGTTTTGGGGGGTTTGGGTTGTTGTTGTTTTGTTTTGGTTTTTTTGGAGGGGTTCTTTTGAGTGGAAAATCTAATTTCCAAGAGAGAATGTGTAGGACATCCCACCTTTCCATTAAGCTCCGCCCAACGTAGTAATTGTCTATCTCTGTGAATAGCGCAAACACACATGCGTCTTGCTTTGGACCGAACCACACACAACAGACACGGCGTAGCAATCCAAACTTGTTAACATTTTGTAACATACACGTTTTTTAACTTTTTAACTTTTGTGAGTGTTCAATGCATTAAGGGGAGGATCTTACTGGATTGGTTTAATGATCGTTATGACATCTTTAAAACAATGGCTTTGACTGCGGATACGGCTTACCCCTGAAGCCAACAGCTACAGCCACAGCTAATGAACTGTGGTCACAGCATTCAAACTTTTCTAAGTATGGACATGTGAGAAAATGAGCGGAGTGTTACAAGGAACAAGCAAGTGATATTTTGAATTCGGATAATAGGGATGTGCAGTGTGCTTGCAAGATTTGTGAAAACATTGGGATGCAAGAATTACGGAAACATATGCAAGACTTTAGAAAACAATAAATAAATACATTCACATTCATGCAGTTCGATAAAAAGCTACAAACTCTAGAATTGTTTTCATTGTTATCAAATTTTCTTTTAAGACCACTCATTAAATGAGAAAGTCAAACAGACAGTAAAGCATTCTTGTAACGCGTTGCTGAGCTATCTGCAGCCAACCATGCCAGAAAAACACCAGAGGCAAGAAGTGAACACATGAAACCTAAGCTTTGCGTCCCATCCAAAGGACGAAGCAATCATGCTTAAAGGACACAAGTGACATGAACTGAACTCACACCAGGGCTTGAATTTTACACTGGACCACAGGCCTGAGGCCAGTGATTTTGGTGTCGGGCCAGTAAACTCATGACTGGACAAGTCCGGCGGTCTCGTGTTTTTCAATTGAATAATAAAACCACACTGTGTAACATTTTAATTAAAAACAAGTGGCGTTAAAATGTTGACTTTGAGTCTGATAAGCATCTTTCCATTCTATTGAGTAATGAAGTATGTTTACCCACAAAGACAAATGAGATAAATTTTCTCTTACAGTGTATGTCTTGGTGCTTGTTCAAATCAAAACAGTATGCATGTTAAACTGTTCCGGTTTTGTTTAAAACAATTCTGGGCCAGTAAACATTTTGAGCAACAAGCCCTGTGGTCTTGTAGATTTTCCCAAAAATTTGAGCCCTGTCACACTTCGATAACATCAGAACGTGAGTCCTGCGCACTAGACCGCTCAGCCACGGAACTCCACAGTACCATGCTGTACCATCCTCATCAATATTTTCAAGATTTTACAAGGTGATGCCCCAGCATATTTAAGTAAACTTGTGCAATTATATGCCCCAGGGCATCGTGGCTTATGGTCTTTACAGCAAGAACTCCTTCAGGAAAAAATGGCGAATCATCAATGGGGGGAGAGAAGTTTTCAGATTGCAGCACCAAGGCTTTGGAACTCCCTACCTGAAACTGTGGAACTTAAAAATTCACTTGGCATATTCAAGAACAGTTTAAAATCCTACCTGCATAGAGAAGCATTTTTTAACTCTATTTTCTACTTATGTAATGGTACTTTCTTTTTGTTTATGGTTGTTTTTTGCAGAGCAGCGCCATGAGCCCCGCTTGCGGCGGATACCGATGCTTTAAAAGTTTCCATTATTATTATTATTATGATTATTATTTTACATACACAGTTCTTGTCATCATGCACTGAATGCACGATCTGGGATCCCATGAACCATTTCATAAAGCTTACCTGTTCAGTATTAGCGATGTACGGAAACAAGGTTGATGCTAAACCAAACAGGAACGGTGCACTCATGCACACCGGTTTGAACTCCGTCACATTGTGGTACAAGTACAGAAGGAATTGAATAAGAGTTACTGGGTATTCTTGGATCCAAGGAATGCTCTCATCTGGATCAGTAGTCTGAAACATGTGTAAACAAAAAAAGAAATAAAAAGCAATTAATTGTCAACAATTTTAAAATATCAGTTATTTGTTTTGTTAATTTCTTTTCATTCTTGACATATAAAGACTCTGATTACTCTCATCTATTTAATCAATTGAGTGATCAATAGATCAATAAATAAATAATCAACTGATCAATCATTAAATCAACCAATCGATCAATTAATCAACCCACAAATGAATCATCCACAAATAAATTGAATAATGAATCATATAATCAACAGGGATGTGATAGGCTTAACTCTGAGGGAAAAGCTTGAAAGCTTGCGATGAAAAAACTTGTGAGCACGAAGCCCACTTATAACATTTATCTTTGGTTTTAAAAGCCCTACTCTGCAATCTCAGGCGATTATATATGATTTTAACTTTATTTTTTTTAGGAATTTGATCTTAGGTTAAAAAAAAAAAATATTACATATATTTTTTTTGGGGGGGAGGGAAAAACGGATTTCTTTTTTTGGGGGGCAAAAAAAACGAATTTCCGATTAAAAAGGGAGAAATCACATCCATAAATCAATCAATGTCAATCAATCAATCAATTAATCAATCAATCAATCAATCAATAAATCTATCAATTAGTCAATCCACTGATAAATCAATTAAGCAATCAGTCAATCAATAAATCAATCAATAATCCATCAGGCAGGCAATTAATCAATAATCTTACATGGTTGAGCATCGCTCTGATCTGTGCTAGGATGACAAGGATGGCATCAGTGCAGATGTTGGTTGACACTCGACCCGCTAACGGCTGACTCGTCGGAACGCCGAAGATAAACTGCCACATAGAATTCAAATCCAACTAAAGACAAGATAAAACACGTACGACATCATCAACAGATGAAATCCATCATGATTGAATGCATAGAATTCAAACTCCCCCTACTGACATACAAATCCCTCAACCAATCTGCACCCCAGTACCTCCAAGAACTCCTTCATCCATACCAACCTCGTCGTACCCTCCGTTCCAGCTCTACTTCTCAACTTGTCCCATACATCACTCGTACTAAATCATATGGCCATCGCTCATTTTCACATTCTTCACCGACATTGTGGAACTATTTGCCAAACTTCATCAAAACTGCTCCAAATGAAAACATTTTCAAATCTATGCTGAAAACGTACCTCTTTAATTAATTCTTATTGTAATTTCTTTTGTAAAGCGCTTCAGGGCTTTTGTGTGAGGCGTAATATAAGTATGGTTTATTATTATTATTAATAACTTCTGAAGGTTTGAAATTATCTCAAGAGGATTACTACATTGCATATAAAACTTTGAGTGTTTTTTCCTTCTGCTGACCTGACAGTTCTCGGGTAGTTCCCTGACGTGTTGTCCAAGTGACATGGCCATGAGAAGGAAGTAAATCCCTGGTACGTTGGCGTGTTTAGGGAGCAGCCACTGTAAGGCGGTGAACCCTGGCATGTGACACGTCTCTTGATTGATCTCACGATTCTGTAGACCTTTCTTGCCCTTACCGAGATTGAAACCTGACCCCCATAAAAACAAAAAAACCAAGATTTCCAAATAATATATCCTTTCTCGTGTTCTTATTACCAAGATAAAAATGTTAATAAATCATTCAAAGTCTTTTAATTAGGGTTAAGGTTAACAATATTCAACTTGATTTTGGTTTTGGGTGAATTTGGAAAGGCGGAAAAAGAAGTGAAGAAAGTATACTTGTCCTTAAACGGACATTTAATGCTCGATATGGGGCATGGTGTACCCACTATTGTCTCTCGCAGCCAAAGGCTGAATTGCGGTCAGATTTACAATAGGTTAAAATACGTCAAATAACAATGAGATAAAAATTTAACATTCAGAAATCGACATTACAGATTTAAAAAAAAACCACAAAAAACCACAAAAAATAAACAAACAAACAAGAAGGAAATAACGATAGTGCTCTCATAAAGTTTTAGACGGAAAGCACCTCAAAAAAAATATATATATATAAAAATAAAAAATTGTGTACTTGGAATCTCAGGAATTCTTTAGAAGATTTTATTTTTATTTATTTATTAATTTTATTTATTTATTTATTTTTTTTTTTTTTGGGGGGGGGGGGTTGTTACTTCTGTACCATAGGAAATTAGTGTTAAAGTGTGGGATTTTGTTGTTATTGTGTGGGGGATCCCCTCTGGCCCATATCAGGCATGGTATATAAACAGAGGCTGAGAAGAAGAAAATAGTCAGGCACCTTTTTGGTGTATTGGTTTGAAGCACAGTCAGGATGTATTTGCTGTACAGGAACCCACTCAAGATGGCTGCTTAATAACTTACCCAACACGACACCCATTCTGTTCTGTAGCACTGCTTCTGTGTGGTCCAGCCACCCTCCGCCGTACGACCCGTCGCGGAACTTACTGATTGCTGATTGGTTGTGTAGCATGGTTACTAGGATACGTAACCCCATTATGACCGAGGTCGCGTGGACGTGGCTCTGCATGATTAGGAGCAGCCAATCATAGCCAAGCACCTTCTGAATCTCTTCGCACATACTGCATCCGAAAAAAGAAAAGAAAAAAACGGAAATTCTTAGTTTCTCGAATTTGTACCATTTCTAAACGCCTGTAGTGTTTTAATAAACAGTGTTCAATATTACTGACATTGACCAAAATGACCAAGGCCTTACTTCAAAGAGCTGCTTATCAGCACAAAAAGTAGCGAAGCATAACTATGCCTGCCAGAATAAGGTTACCTGCCAAGATACCATGTCACTTGTACCTTCTGTGACTGGTATTTTGCTTAGTAGAACATATTTTAACACTTACGTCTCTGTAGTATAAAATGTGCAACAAAAGTGGTAATGCCCTTACATTTCATGACGTTTCAATCCTAGCAGAGTCTTTCTCAAAGGCTAGAACTGTTTTTTAAATTTAACAATTCAAACAATTTAAAAGATATTTTAAGACACTTCTTTACAGACATCATCATAACCTGAGCCCATACCAATTTCATAGAGCTGCGACAAGTGCGCTTAACAATTTTCTGCTAAGCAAAAATAACCAGGATACCAGCTGCAAACGGTGCAAATGACATAGCATTTTGGCTGGTAACCTTATTCTGGTAAGCACACTTGTTTTGTGCTTAGTTTATTTTTGTGCTTAAGCACGGCTCCATGACATTGGGCCCCAAAAAAGGGTTGGATTACTTACCTAGGGTTGACGTTGTGAGTGTTTGGAATAAAGAGAAGTTTCAAGATGACATCAAGGAGGACGTTTCTAAGATGGATGTTATGAGGAGAGACCAACCCAGACCAGTCTTCAGACATGCTCTCGTTATCTGCATCAAAAGGCAAGAAATACTATCATCAAGAAGGAAGAAAGATAATAACAATAACAACAATAATTAGGGAGGCTAATCATCCTTACTCGCAGCTGAGAAGCTGAATTGTGAAGGACGCGGCTAGAACGTGTTCGAGAAGCAGGCATGCGAGGGCGCCTTTGGCAGCAAGCCACACCAACCCACGCCCACGGAGCACAGTCAGAGATACAAAGTGTTTGATTTTTCCGGAGGGAGGAAAACCGGAGGGCCTGGAGAAAACCCTTGTGGCATAGGAGAGAACCAACAAACAACTCTAATCACATTATGGCCTTAGCCAGCAATCGAACCCGGGCCACAGTGGTGAGAGGCGAGCGCTTTACGCACTAGCGAACCAGATAACCCCAATTAATGGATTCCCAAAATAAATAAAAAGTTAAAATCCTGAATATGGTCAGGCGTAGTAAAAATAAACCAAGAGTTGGCTGGAGAAGCCCTTACCTCTACTTCCTTTCTGTGAGTCAGTGTCCGAGATAAGACACTGGAGTTCATCCATAGTTACCATCCTCTCATCGATGGAGAGACTTGGCAAGGTGGACGCGATGAACTGACCAACACTGAAATAAATCAACACCCGAGCTTCACTATTATGCCCAGATCCTACAAATCACTTAAGTCACTTTGGGAATTTTAAAGAACAGCCAAACGAGAACATTTTGCAATTTAACAATATTAAACAATAAAAAAAAATTCAAAATGTCACATCTTTACAAACAATTAGTTTGAAAGGACTGCATAACCCTACACTATTAAAATTGCATTAGATTTTGAGGGTACGAAAAACTTTATATACCAAACACACACATGATTGCATTAGATTTTGAGGGTACAAAAAACTTTATATACCAAACATTTCACCTCGTGATTATATTCTGCAACAATGCACTCGTACACATCAAATATTTGTATAAAATGTCATGCCATTTTGAAAAATGTTATTTCAAAACGTTTTATTCTTCAAGAAGACAACTGTTGAAAGAACTCACGCCAGCAAGTCAGCGCTGCTCGACCCTCCTTGGAGCATTACACTCAATAGATTAGCGATGGACTGAATGGTAGCATGGGTCAACGTCGGGTCATGGAGCATGAAGAGAAGACGGTTGACCATCCGCAGTTGCCTCATCATCTTACGATTCTTCTCCGCCTCGCTAGAGTCTGTAAGGAGTTCGTAGAAATGATCGTAGAGGGAGCGCTGGAGATCGTACGGGGCATTGTGCCATACCTAAAAGTTGATCAAAATATAGAGGAGAAGTCAATCAAGGCATAATGGGTGAAACTCAGGGCCCTTTTCAAAACCACTCTGTGTGCTTTCCGGTTGCAGGACTTCAAACTGGCAGACAGAGCCTAAGCCAAAGCCTAACCAGAGCTGAAGCCAAAGCTGTGTTTTCAAAAAGGGACCCAGTTCAGCCTCGCTACTTCATGACCTCTCGTCACTAAAGGCCCGGTCCCACTGCAGCGATAACGATAACGATAACGATAACGACGCAAAGAGAACGCATTCCATTGGTTGAATGAGCATGTGCGTATTCTGCGTGGAGCAATTCGACCAATAGAATGCGTTTTCTTTGTGTCGTGATTGTTATCGTTTTCGTTATCGCTGCAGTGGGACCGGGCCTTAACCCCTGGAATGGAAGCACTGAAAATCAACGCTGATTGGCTCACAAAAGTGACTGCTTTGGGTGCATAGAATGGATAGGCCTCAGGCCCAATTAAAATGTGCCATATACTGGCAAATTTAATTACTTAATTCCAGGGGTTACGAGCGAGCAGCGCGTGCTGATGAAAAACAATGGCGTCTTATTCCCTGTATGCAAATGGTTTATAAGCATGCAATTCTTATCACGGTTACCAAACTATTTTTGTCTGTTTGCAGGGGGCACCCGTCATGGTAAAAATTTAAGGAAAGTACAACATTTCGTTCTTAATTCTTTACGTCTGGAATGAAGGTGAGGAATAAGTGTCAGATGTTTTGTCCTTTTTTAGGAAAGTATGTCAGCTACAGAAACTTTTTTCAATGGAAGCCTCACTTTCCAATCAACAATGAATAAGGCAAACTCACTTTAACTTCCCATCAATGAACTTAAACGACAATCTACAAAACTTGATAGATTTCTTCTGCCTCAAAACTTGTAATTAGACACAAATCTTGGACAATCAAACTGAGTATTAATGGAACCCTGACCTCCAGATCCGCGAGTAAATCTTCAAAAGCCGTCCTATGAGGGATGATGGTGGTCTCTCGCCCACTGTCGATCGTTCCAACCAAGGAGAAGGTCAGATGGAGGATGTGACTGTTCAGAAGATGTTTCTTCTTCTTCAATAAGAAGGCAAGAATCTAAAACGGAAGAAAGGTAACTTTCAAGTTGTTGCTAGAGAGATGGCTCATTGATACAGGCAGGGTGTACTTTTGGTAATTACTCCACAAGTTAATGACCATAAAAACTTACTTGGTAAAGAGCACTGGAGAGCTGTTGATATTATAAAACATTGTTAGAAACAACGTCCTTTGAAATAATGTAGTTTTAGAGAAAAAGGTGATTTTTCACAAAAATATTTCTCAGGCATCTCAAAGCACACAATTCTATGCAACAAGGGGTTTTTTTCTTTCATTATTTCCTTGCAACTTTGATGACCAATTGAGACCAAATTTTCACAGGTTTGTTATTTTATGCAAATGTTGGGATACAACAAGTGAGGATAACAATTACCAAAAGTATACCCTGCCTTTAATATCAATAACAATAATAATGTGTATTCATTATGTGCTTTTTCAAGCCATGCAAGACCCTCAAAGTACCTTACAGTATTATTCCCCCTGTTCATCAGGCCCTAAACATTCCTGAAACCATCTCAACTCCTTAGGAGTATGCAGCACCAGCTGCCAAATGGGCGCGGAGATTATTAATCATTCACATCAACAATCTCTACCCTCCCAGGTATCCATTTACTCCTACATGTAGGTGATGAGAAGCAATTATTGCGAAGTGTCTTGCTCAAGGACACAAGTGCCACCACCGGGATTCGAACCCACTCTCATAACTCAGTCATCAAAATTTGACTTCAATGCGCACCACCACTCGTCTACGACACACATTATGTTCCAAGGTTGGATGCAAAAGAAGTTTCATTCTGCTATCGCAAAAAACTTGCTGACATTATTAAAACTGATTGTTTTATCTTAAAAATTAGACAAATCGGAGCATCTACCTACCTGATACCCTTTTGTTCGTTCCATCTCGGCCATAGCTGGTCCGTTATTCTTGACGACACAGACAAGTGCCTTCACAGCAGCATACAATCCCTCCACGTCCGTCGACATCGCAATCAAACCAAGAAGTGGAGCAGAACCTCCGATGTTCTCTAACGTGCTGGCGACAGGTTTTGGACCAAACGTTCGAACACCTATTATTGATTGGGAAAGGAAATAAGAACTTGTGTTGAAGCAAAGTGAAGAACTTTATCAAATGTTAGGGGGCGTTAGAACGTTCCCATCGACACATATACGCAATCCATTGGATCGCCAGAACGTTCCGCTGGACCACATCATTGTGCCGAAGTACGGGAGCAATCCTACCCGAGTAAATACTCGCATTAGTATTTTGAACGTTCCAATGGAACATTCCAGCGGTCCAGCGGAACGGTCCATGAGCACACGCTGAAATACTTATCTGATCCACTTAGAACATTCCTACTATTCCCACTTTTAATAATAATATTAATAAATGGCTTTTATATAGCGCCCTTAACCCAAGACAGGGTCCCAATGCGCTTTACAGAGGCTAAAAATAATTGGAACAATTTAAGAAATAGGCCTACTGAACAATTTGAGACGATAAGATATTTTTATACAGTACTTTATCTACAGGCATCTCAAAGCTGTCATTACGACAGGTATAGAGAGCCATTTTGAATTAAGAGACCCAGTTATATAGTGCCTTGTAATAGTATACAAGGTACTGCAGAGCGATTTGCAGCCAACCACGTCAGAAACACTGCAGGGAGCCCCTTCTCTTAACTGTAAGTGTAATGGGTTCTGTAAAGAGCCTTACAGACAGGACCTGCGGCTTCACACCCCGTCCGAGGCTTACACCCCTCAGCATTTCTATTTAATACTCATGAAAACACTGATGGAATTGCTACTTTCTAATAAACAGGCATGATATTTGATCCTGAAGAAAAAAGTAGGAACATTTCTCGAGTACAAGGGCTGACCTACAAGTACACATGGTGTAAGGTTTAGAAGACTTTTCAGGCTATTTAATCACAATTTTTCTGATTTATCCAAGGGATAAACAATCGGAAATCAGACTAAAGTAGGAAGAATATCATGCCTGTAACAAAATCTCAATCTTTTAAATTCCCCTCTCCTTCAAACCGCTGCCCAAGATGTTTCTTTCTTACCTATATTTCCAATGAGAACAGCTCCGAGTGATCTTCCACTCCCGCTGAGATGACAAGCTGAGTTGTGAAGGATGCGGATCGGGGTGGAGTTCTCGTGGGTAGAGAGTCCCAGCTGAATACCACAAAAATACAAATTGAAACTTTGTCATCCCAAAATTTCACAAGTTTTCTGAAATCCATTTTGATAGATGGAATGTGAAATGTTGGGATGACGACTGTATGTTTATGAGATACAGATAGCTGCCTGGTAGAATGGTATGAATTTAGTCAGAGGAATTTTAGTAAAATGTTAAATTTGCATCAGGGATAAACAATATTATTCGAGTTTTTTACTCATACACTGATGTGTGTTAAGCACTGTATACTTGGTACTTTCCCTGGGTCCTGTGAACAAAAATCCACACCAATATCACCTAAGAAATCGTTGTGTCAGTTCAAAAATGTTGTATCTCCTAAAATAGCCTGGATGTGGACACAAAACAAGTATGCTATGAAATAAATTTTAGCGTGGAGCATTTTCGTGTGAGATACGACGTTGTTGCAAAATCGAGATACGTTTCTGCAAAATTGAGATACAACGTTTTTGCAAAATCGAGATACACCGTTTTGCAAAATCGAGAAACAACATTTTTGTACTGATGCGGCAAAATATTCCTGTGGGTTTGTTTCCCAGGGTTGGTAACAAAGTCTGATAACAGGGGAAAGAACGAACCTGCTTAGCAACAGACTTGCTGTCAAACTTGTTAAACGTCTTCCTGATTTTAGAGATGGTGAGAACAGAGAGAGCGTGGGCGTGGATTCCAATCACTATCTTCTCTTCTTGAATCTGTAGGGCCGTCAAGTCAATCTTCACTGGACTGAAGTCTTCAAGAAAAACACAAAGATGAGAGTTTTTGAAATGTTCATCTTTTGGGACTGTTTCTTTTAAGAACCTTGTCAAAATTAGTCAAGGAAACCAGCAGATAAGTACCGTCCAGGACAAGGTTTTTTAGGAAATTGGGTGTCGGAGAAATCATGGGAGAAGTTCACAGTCCCTGGGGTCACATTTGTTTACAAACCGCAGAGACTTATATCGCTATCCACTGGAAAACAAGCAGGTGGTCTCTACCTGGCTCACTATAGTCAACTCCTCTACAGATTTTAGTTAAATACAATGACCTCCAAACCTTCCAGATCACTCTAAAATCGCAAGTTTATTTAATCAGCTAGTCAAACCGCAGAGCGCTCAGCGGGGTGCATCGGCATGGGGCATGTCTTTAGTGCATCAGAGAACTGTGTGTCTTTCAGCAAATAAAACCATGTCTGTCATAGAAATGCAGTCCAACAGAAATCCAACAAAAATTTTACATCAGAGAATTGTTATCCGACTAACTGTCTGGATTAATTTTGACAAGACCCCTTAATATTGGCGTATTTGAGAAACTAATTTTACCTTCCGTACGAGGAGCCTGAAAGCTTCCAACGTTGGTCGGTCCGAGGAGGTAGATTGCACATAACGTCGGTGGCGTCAGAGCATCTTCAAAGAGATGGGTGGGGCCAAGTCGCCATAGCAACCGAGATGAGCTCCTCTGAGGGGGCGGGGTTCCTATGAAGGCGTAGACAGAGGTTGGGTTTGTAGGGGAACTGGATGCACCAGGAGCGTGGGTTTGGATGTATGGCATCTGGGGTAGAAATCAAATTTAAAAATGTTAAATCAACACCTCAGAAACATACTCACATTAAAGTTTAAAAGTGTATGTTATTATTATTATATTATGGCGTGTCGTGGCCAAGCGGTTAAGAGCATCAGACTCAAGATCTGGTGTTTCTGGTCAGAAGAGTGTGGTTTCCAGTCCCGGTCATGACACTTGTATCTTTGAGAAAGATACTTTACCATGATTGCTTTTTCCTTCGGATGGGACATTAAGCCGTAGGTCCCGTGTACTAGGATTGGTAGTGCAAGTAAGAGAACCCATGGAGCACTTATCATGGGAGAGTAGGGGTTTACCCCGGTATTTCTGGTTCACATAGCAAGCACCCTTGTTTACAGGTTTCCTCAGGCTTGCGAGCTAGTGATTAAATTCACTTATGAGGCAACCTTGGTTTCATTACCAGAAATGTGTAATAATAATTATTTATAATGTTTTGGGACTACAAGTGAGTGAAACTTAGAGATAAACTAAGATAAAATACACAAACCGTTTTTTAGAAAATAAGAATTGTCTTTTTGTTACCTTGTGTGAGTGTATATGAGTGCCGTCTACATACAGCGAGACCGAGCTGTTCTTGAGTACTGCTTTGTTGAACACTACCCCGAGATGATGCCACTTGCCTTCTTGGGCAAGCTCCGGGCAGAAAACCCTGACGGCCGAGGGGTCATTATTTGGCTTGTCGTCTGTTGGTTCAGTAAGAAAGAAAAAGGTCAGTTACGGAGAGTCTCAAAATTTGGAATGGTAGGAATGTTCTAATTGAATCGGATAAGTATACCAGCTTGTGCTCATGAACCGCTCCTTAGGATCGCCGGAACATTCCATTGGAACATTCAAAATACTAATGCGTGGATTCACTGGTGTAGGATTGCTCCCGTACATTCGGCATAAAGATGCGGTCCAGCGGAACGTTCTGGTGGTCCAATGGATTGCAGGGGTGTGCCCCTGGGAATGTTCTTTTGTGCCTAGTAGACCCAACTTTTGAGACGTTCCTTTAAATTGCCTATTAAAGTATAAGATTTCACTTTTTTTCTTTTTTCTTTTTTTCTTTTTTTGTCATTTGGAGATCAGGGCCCAATTTACTGGCTCTGCTTAAGGTAAGCGAAGAATAGGAGCTTACAGAAGCAGTGAATTCCACGCTTACGTCAAGCGTATTTCACAGGTTAACAGTTTACTTGTGTGCGTGCGTACTCCCTGTTACCAGACATTCTTTGTTTACACAGCTAGCGCAGAAATTCGGCACTTGCCCTGTACAAGAAGAATAACAAGCGCAGAATTCGGCAATAAAAGAGTCAAGAAACCACCGAACCGTCACCTGTTTTTGAAAGAGATTCCTCAGACGTGTTGATGACCAGTTTGCGATCGGGTCCAGCGATGCTGATTCTGAGACAAGTGGAGTGATTGTCGGTACTGATAACATTCCTGACGAGGGTGAGCAGACGCACGGGATGCGACTTGGTCTCCGAGGCGCAGTAACGATCCACGCAGAACCATATGGAATACGTCAAGCCAGACTGGGGAGGGAACGGCCTCTCGCCTTTAATGCAGGAGATGAAGGAAAACACAAAAATTGGTTGTGAATAACGAGGCAAATAAACAAATCCTTCTAAATGTACATCTGACCAGATTTATGAGACTTGAGAGATAAACAGTAACAATCGTCCTGTCTGACCATTCAAAATCATTCACTGTGGTTTTGAACAAGAAAGAATATATGCCAGCATATATTATGTGGTGAATGCATCAACACAATATACAGTCAACCCTCCTACTGTCTGAACATTTAGAATCATTCACTGTGGTTTTGAACAAGAGAGAAAGTATACCAGCATACAATATGATATCATGTGGTGAATGCATCAACGCAATATACAGTCAACCCTCTTACTCTCTGACCCTTCAATATCATCCACTGTGGTTTTGAATGGTATAAAAGATAAACACTGCCAGCCTGCAATATGGTATCATTCGGCACCATGAATGCATCAACACAGAACACAGTCAACCCTCCTACTGTCTGACCCTTCAATATCATCCACTTTGGTTTTAAATAGTATGCTAGATAAACTATGCCATCCTGCAATACGCCATAACACACAGAACACACAGAACAGACATTTATACAGTTAGTTCTATGCCCAGCTGTGTCACCATACACAATCTGTTCAATGATTGGTCACCTCGCTGGAAAATAGTACCAAGAGTAGGAGGGTTAAACAGTTAATAAAAGGAGAATTGTACCTGTTCCGACCCCACTGATGTTAGTGGAGTCCGCAGCAGCTGCTATACCAACATTCACTACATTCTGAGATGGTGTCGACTGAGGAGCAATGCTGGGCAAGTACAGACAGCCAAAACCTTCAGCGCTCATATCAAACTCAACAAACGCCGGCGTCACCGAGGTGCTGTTCAGACGCACGTCCCGCGGAGTCGTCATGGAAACCAAACATTTGACTCGTGTCAGGGGGACAACGTTCCCCTGTGTCGTGCACAGGTTGCACAGACACTTGGTTGAGAGTTCGGATATTGCGCTGTTCGTATCTGAGAAATCCGGCGATGTAGCATAGCCGGGCTGGTCTGGCGTTAGGATCGGCGTGGTGATTGTTATTGCACTGAGAGGTACGTCCAGGTAAGTACTTTGGCTTGAGGAGTTGGGGCATTCATCGAGGGGCTTGCAGTTGAGGGGACTACCAAGCCTCAAGAAATCCCTAAGTAGAGTGATAAAAAACAGTGTAGAATTAATGAAAATATGCTAAAGAATTATTTTATCTAAAAAGAATTTCAGTTCTTCTGATTTAGAGTGAGGTTAGCGGCCAATGTGGTTTATTAAAGAGTAATATTTATACGGTGTTGTAATAATAATAATAATAACTAGTTTTTATATAGTGCTTTATCTATGGGCGTCTCAAAGTTCTTATCATTATTTATTTGCAGACAGGTTTTTGAAGTTTATGAATTATGAAACCCATTTATGTGACACCTTGTAAGCGTTAACAAGCCACTGCCAGTAACAGCGGGGCAAACCCCTTCTCTTATCGTTAAGTGTAACTGGGTTCTTTTACATGCACTACACAGCACACCAAACCAACAAACAGCTTTACGTCCCATCGAAAGAATGAAGCAACAATGGTCAAGTGTCTTGCTTAAGGACACAAGTGTCAAGACTGGTACTCAAACCCACACTCTGCTGATCAGAAACACCAGAGCTCAAGTTCGGTGCACTTGACCTCTCAGCCACGACACCCCAGGGTTCAAGAAAAACATTTTTCCTACCTGAGATCTTTGGGTTCTAATGCCTGTGAGGCAAGCCTCTCCAGCATGTGTTGAAGGTTCCCGTGCAGCGGATGCTCCTCGTCAGCGAGGGCAGCAGATGCAAGATGAAGGAGTCTCTGCGGTAAACCATTCTCGCACATCACCTGCTGGTTGCGTTCGCTCTTGACAAGATCTTGGATGACATCAGCGATGTGCATTTGAAGTCGGAGGGCAAGCTGGGCCAAAAGATAAATCAGTCAAAGTTAAATTTAAAAAAAACCAAAAAAATTAAACATCATGAGACAAATAATCAAATTATCAATCTCTATTTACAAACTATTATTAAACTTCCCAATTTTGCACAACCATTTTCCAGTACAATGACCAACCATTTAACTGCACAGGTTGTGTATAAGTGTGCAACTACGTGGCACAGTTTATCTTTCATTCAAACCCACAGTGGATGATATAGAATGGTCAGACAGTAGGAGGATTAAGGTAACTCTAGGTTGAACTTCACAGTCCTGGAATACATGGAGGTCGTGACCTGTGTTGCCCCGGTCTTGGCCTTGGTGCCCCTTCAAAAGTTATTAAAAGGCTTTTAAGATTTTCCAATGGAAGTGCCCTTTGCAAAATTAAAATGACCACCATCTCTCAAAGATGAAATTGCAGGCCTGGTATTAAAGGCAAAGTATTCCTTTGGTTTTTGAAACTGTTCGATTGTTTTAATCCTATATAAATGTAGTTAATATTTCATATAAAAATGTGGTAGCGTTTTTGACTTAACGCAAAAAATCTGGAGCGGTAATGTCCACGCAGTTAAAATGATTCGTGATTGGAATACACAATCTGAGAAACGTTTCATGCAGAAACGTTTCTCAGATTGAAATGTTTTTGAATCCCTCTCTCTAAAACCACATTCCTTTTAAGGGAATTGTTTCTCAAAATATATACATTATCAACAGCTGCGGTGCTTCTCACCAAGTGAGTTTTTGGGGTCATTATTTTTTGGAGTAATTACCAAAGGTATACCCTCCCTTTAACTCAAAGCATTTACCTTTCTGTGCTTCTCACACTGAAGTGACGGCATCAAATCCAGCATGGTTAGAACTGCTCCTGGGTGGACGATGGTCGGATGGTTTGGGGGTGGGGGAGCATGTGGCGTCAGAGGTGACGACACATGGGGTGGCGGACCCCTTGATGGGCGGGGCGATAACCTTGTGGAGTGGGGATTCAACGGGGAGGAGGGAGGAGTGGGTAAAGGAGGGAAGGAATCATGTACATGATGACTGGAAGCTGGCGAGTTGATTGGCGTTTGAGCACATTTGCTATAAATTTGACAAAGAGAAGAACATTGGTAAGCCTGCAACTAGCTCCTGGTCCCCGTACCCATACTCGCTCTGGTGAACGAGCCTTCTCCGTTTGTGCCCCCAAACTTTAGAACAATCTCCCCACCATCAAACGTGATCCCCCGACTCTTCAAGACTAGATTGGAAACTATTTTCTATTTACAAAAGAAACACTTTAACTTTTCTCTTCCAAAACAGAATATTTCTCATTTTCTAAAACAGCAAATTATGACAGACCATTTTCTTGAATACGTACCTGCTGAAAGCGTCAATGGCAGTGTCGTACAGACATCTTAGTAATAAACACGCTGATTTCAAGATGTCTGGTATACCGTCTGGACTTCTACAAAGATGAAGAAAGAAAAAAATCATGTAAGTTTAAAATGTGAGATCACAAAAAAAAAAAAAAAATTAAGAACAAATCTATTTGCGTTTATCGTGAAGCCACACTACACGGAGACCACAGAGGCTGTGGTTGCCTCTGTTGCCATCGGTTGCACATTTATTTCCAAATGGAGAAGTACAAATTACAAAGTACAACTTTACAATTTTTTGATCTAATGAGGTCCAAATCACTCCAAATAAACCAAGGCTTAAAGGGTAGTGACTTTAACAACAAAGCTAACAAATAAAACTTAATACAATCAAGGAAAAATAACTACAAACAAAAGACAAAACCACATTTTAAAGAAATGGCTGGCTGGAGAATTCAATGGCTAGCAAGAGATTATACAAATAATTGTAGAGAGTGAGTGAGAAAGGGCCGAGTGGAGAGGGAGGGGGAAAAAAAGTAAGAAAGATTCTCCTGCATAGTGGCGTGTCGTGGCCGAGCGGTTACGGGAGCTGGACTCAAGCTGGTGTTTCTGATCAGCAGAGTGTGGGTTCGAGTCCTGGTCATGACACTTGTATCCTTAAGCAAGATGCTTCACAATAATTGCTTTGTCCTTCGGATGGGACAATAAGCTGTAGGTCCTGTGCACTAGGATTGATAGTGCAAGTAAAAGAACCCAGAACACTTATCGTGGAAGAGTAGGGGTTAACCCTGGTGTTTCTGGTTCACATAGCAAGCACCCTTGTTTACAGGTTTCCCCAGGCTTGCGAGCTACAGTGATTAAGTTCACTTATGAGGCATCCTTGGTTTCATTACCAAAAATATATAATAATAATAATAATAATAATAATAACATCAGGAATTACACTGTTTAAAGACATTCTCGAAGGAGCACTTGTTTATTTTTTCCACGTTTGGAGGAAGACAGAGAAGCAATACTCACCCATCAATATCAAATAAGTTATGGAATGGCAGCGTGCTAGATGATCCGTCGTTAGTAACTGACTGACTATGAGAATGGGGCAGTAACTCTGTGGTGTGACTCAAACAACCGAGACGTCTAATATCATCGGTCAAGCTCTCATAACGAATCTAAAAACAACAACAATTACAACCAGGGATGAGATTTGATGAAATTCAAAAGTTCCTGAAAATGTATATAGGATTTGAGGCATTGCATGGTGAGGTATCAATATATTTGGTTTGCGGTAACACCATGTGTGTATCTACTTGCCAGGTAGAGTTTGTTCTTAGAGAACTGTCTTGCTTAATTCTACTACCGCGGAGTAGATTGTTCGGGTGTTCGGGAGACTTCTCAGTTCTGAAAAGAACTGTCCTGTTTATTAACTATTACTTGGGCGGAAGGTATAGAATTAGGCTGGGACTACTACTTTAGCTTATAGGATCGTAATTAACTGTACTACCGCGGAGTCAGTTCTTGGATTGGTCTCAATGTTTCGACTAGCTTGCTCTAGTCATCGTCAGGAGACTGAAGAGGTAAGAGATGAGTGGGCTTATTTATAGGGGTTCAGAGGATCCAGTGTAAGTCAATCGATGCTCTGATTGGTTGAGTTCCTGAAAATGGTCCTCATGCCCGAGTTCCCCCCTTGTTCTAGAACCCAGAACCTCCCAGGGCCCAATTTCATAGAGCTGCTTAAGCATAAAAAGTAGCTAAGCAAAGCAAAATTACGCTT
The DNA here is from genome assembly GCA_021014325.1 of Plazaster borealis. Taxonomy (NCBI): domain Eukaryota; kingdom Metazoa; phylum Echinodermata; class Asteroidea; order Forcipulatida; family Labidiasteridae; genus Plazaster; species Plazaster borealis. The sequence goes on from CM037468.1 coordinate 1,986,633, forward strand.
ACCATAATATGGTTACCAGCCAAAATACTAATGTACAATCTGTTACTGGTGTCCTGCCATTTTTTGCTTAGCAGACAAAATTATGCTTACCAGAATATGGTTAACAGCCAAAACACTATTCTAAATGTACAATCTGTGACTAGTATCCTGCAATTTTTTGCTTAGCAGAACAATTTTAAGCCCTGTTTTCTGCTTAAGCAGCTCTATGGAATTGGGCCCAGATGTTATAATGCAAGAGGTTTACAGACTCTGTGTATCACCAGGAATACAAAACTACAAGTTATGGACACAATGTGGACTATTTCTTTCTCCTTTTGGTACTGCTTTACTTCTTTCAACAAAATGTATTGGTTCAAGGTGATTTTTAAAAAAATCCTGAAAATCATGGAAAAATTCTGATAAATCACTTGCCTGTACAACCGATGAGGGCATCTTCAAAATATTTATGATTATTTTTACAACAAGGGCGATGAATAAGTATTTGAGACTCCAAAATTATTTACCTTCCCAAAACAAATTATAAACAATAATAATCTCACTTTACAAAAATATAAACATCAAGAAAAAGGGAACTTGCAATTTGGATGAGTAGGGCAAAACATTTACAATGTATATTTGTATTGATTTCATTTCTTGGGCAAGTAGAAAGTACAACCAAATAAAAATCTTCTGAAAAAATCATAAACAAATTGAGTCCGATAGCTTGCCTCAAAGAAAGACAGTTTCTGTTATGGAGACTCTCCATTCTAACTGATGCATACACAAATAATCCGATAAAATGTAATAAAAATTACTTCCAAATTTAATGGACAGAAACAACACTTTACCTCCGAGGCAAAGAATTTTGCGTTTGCTGGTTCTTGTCTCATGGCTGCTGCGAGCGTCTGGAACATGACGTGGATGAAGGTAAAAATCTGCTCTCTGGAAGCTGTTCGGTAGAGGAAGGAAACTGTGAGGTTAATAAATGTGTTTGGGGGTTTTTGAAGGTGGAATTTTTTTTAAATAGGTTTGCTGTGCCATCCTTAAATCCATAGAAATTTATGAGGTGAGTCAATGGTTTCAGGTTTTTGCAGGGTTTTTTTTGTTGGAATTTTTTGTTGACAGAGGGCTGGCAGCGCCATCCTGGAATCCATAGAAATTTATGAGGTAAGTTAATGTTTTGTTTTGTTTGTTAAGGTGGACCTACAGGTTAATGTCCCATCAGAAGGACGAAGCAATAATGGTTTTAAGTGTCTTGCTTAAGGACACAAATGTCTAGACCAGGACTCGAACCCACACTCTGCTAATCAGAAACACCAGACCTTAAGTCCAGTGCACTTGACCGCATACAAAGCTTTAAATCTTACAGACTTTTTAATATTAAAATAAAACTTACCAGTATCCCATGGAGGTTTGAGATCCTCACTCAAGCTTCCTTCCATGGTAACCAGCACCGTAGTAACATAAACAAACCCTCCAACTTTGCGGAATACCGTCCGTGAGCGATGACTGTCCCTCAAAACGTTCAACAGCGACTGGACATAAACAGAAGAAATGAAAATGATTCCTGCACATTTGTCTCCAAAAAATCTACAGCAAAAAGTAACTTTGAAATGATTCACAACAAAGCTTTCGTTCACACCAAAGAAAACATGAACAAAAAGGCTAAGGAATATTTTTCTGCTAAGCAACTTCGTTACTGGACCCAGTTGATAGAATACCTGTAATATATCTGTCTTAAGCTGCAATTGATTGGGCGGAGTGGAATTCATTAACCCTAGTAACGTCCCCATGTCATCTTCACCGTCCCTGCTGAGTACCAACTGCTGCACGATAGCCAACGCATGCTGTCTGCACTGGGCGTAGGGAACCAGGTTGTGTGAACACCGGGCACCACCGCACTCACGAAACACAGCTGCGAAGAAAAATAGAGATTTATGTTGTTATACCAGACCTATATAATTTGTTTTTACCCACAGGCAAATCACTCGAGTGGGATTCGAACCCACGACCTTTGCATTACTAGAGCAGATGTCTTACCACTAGACCACCAAGCTAGCCCGGTGGCTAGAGGCAGTTTGAATCCTATGTATTAGCAGTGGGTACCACAATGATTTAATAGAACAGGCCTGTTCTTCAATTCTTCAATTTTACACTGGACCCTTTACAGATGAGGTCATTATGCTCAAACAGCACCCTCACTGAGGTCAAACGATTACCTACCATTGTTTGACCTTAACATTCAAAGCCAACTCCAAATTTCCCCGATGGCAAATGACGACCCCCTGACTTCTGACCTTTGACCTCTGATGACATGATTCCTCTAAGTGACGTATGCAAGTGAGTCCATCGCAAGAAAGCAATGTGTTCATCCTGCTCTTCATGTCCGACGTAAACCTCACATGACCCCACTGGGAAACTTAACCTACGACCCTTGACCTCTGTTCTGCATACTTACTAGCGTTATCTCCATTGTCATGTAGCAGCAATGTTAGACAGTCCATCACAAGGAATGCTAGATTTTGGTCCTCTTCTGCGATTTTGACTTCTGGTACAGAACCTGAAGAGAAGAGAAGAAATATTATGATGTTTTTTTCAATTTAAAATATTTCCATTAGTAATCTTTCAGGTTTGCTCAGTGGTATAATAATAATAATAATAACTAGTTCTTATATAGCGCATTTTACAATAACTTATCAATGCACTTTACATTAGTACCCTGTTCATTGGGCCAAAAACATTCCTTTAATCTTTCTCAGCTCCCTGGGGAGTATACATTCTTGAGCTTCCGTGACGCTCCGAAGGCTTTTCAAACACGATATCAACCTCTACCCCCGCAGGTACCCATTTATACCCCTGGGTGAAGAGAAGCAATTATAGTAAAGCATCTAAAGTATCTTACTCAAGGATACAAGTGTCATGACCGGGATTTGAACCCACATCCCGATGACTTAACCACAGAACTTGAATCCGATGCTCTAAAACGCTCGGCCACATGACACCCAGACTTTCACCTCTGTGGAACCCAGTTTCGAAATCCTGACTCGACGAAACATTGCATGTGGATTGGTTTTTCAGTCTCTACCTGATTATTTGGCTTTTCCTCCCACGTCTAAAACTGACCATTTCATCGTCTTCTCTACACAGGTATCCTCAGGCCTACGGATCGCAGCGCTCGTTGTCTCTAAGGGTCCCTTAGTTTAATTTCCAGATAAATCAAATTAAATAAAAATAAAGAAAGTGTTCTCCCTTAGTTTAGGCTCCCCCTTTTTGCTCATCCCGAAGGACCGCCCTCTTTGCTCGCTCCTCAACTTACATATATCCTCTTTATTGTCCGGCAGGTTATCTTTAAGAGATGCGGCATATCGATGGAGACATGTCACCATGACTTCAAGAAGTCCAACCTCTCTGTAGACATCCTTGTAGACGACACTGTGTCTTAAGATTCTCAATAGACACTTGACTGCTCGGATTAAGCAATCGATCACACTGAAAAGAAGAGGTGCATTTCTTATAAATCCAGAGTTTTTATTTATTTATTTATTTATTTTTTTTTTTTTTTTTTTTTTTTTTTTTTTTGGGGGGGGGGGGGGGTTATGAGAGATCGCCTAACAACCCAAGGTCGGATGGCCACTTCAAGGTGACGGCTACGCTTAACTGGCATGTTGCCACCTACTCCAGGGGCTGAAACAGGGTTACCCCCTTCACAGTCCATAAGGGGTGAGAGTTACTGCTGATAAAGAAAGGTCTGGAACTTAATTCTATTTTTTGGAGGAATCTTGAAATGATGGCAGTTCCACCTTTTGGTTACCCCTAGAGTTAGATTCCAAAGAGCTTGGGAACAGTTTCCTCAGCACCAGAAAATTAGATCAAAGAGCAAGAGTTATTTATATCTGCAGAAAATAACAGATATTGTTTTCAACAGGCAGACATAAAAAGGTTCGTCTTAAAACCGAATCCCAAACCACATTCTTAGCAAATCTATTTTCAGTAGAGAAAATCTGTTTTCTTTAGAGAAAATAAAACAAAAATGCAAACTTCTTTGGGAAAACTCTTTAACTTATTCTCATCTCCCCAGATGCTCAATTTGTAAGACATGCACCACCTTGGCGGAGTGGCCACAGTTGAGAAGTCAAAGAAAAGGAGACAAGGTGTTTATCTATAAATCTACACATTTAACTAACCTTCTAAGCAACTCTGCTTTACCAAGTAATAAACCACAAGGGAAACTGACTGGATAAATCTTGAATAATTTGGGGTTGAACAAAGAAAAATTGACTGGAGCAGGACTTGAAATCAAATCTGCTTTAAGTAGAGGAGTTTTCAAACAACAATCCAAGTTTCTAAAAAATTTTAAAAAGTTGCACCACCTGGGGGAATTGACCACAGTTGATAAGTTTTCAGAGCAGCCTGGGCCCAATTTCATAGAGCTGCTTAAGCAGAAAATATTGCTTAAAAATTTTCTGCTTAGAAGAAAATATTGCTTAACAATTTTCTGCTTAGCGGAAATGAGCAGGATACCACTCACAAATTGTACATGTGGCATGGTAGTTTGGCTGGTAACCTTATTCTGGTAAACATAATTTTGTTGTACTTAGCTACTTTTTGTGCTTAAGCAGCTCTATGAAATTGGGCCCTGGTCACATGGATAATTAAACATCTTCCTTACCTCCCTGCCTTGATGAGTAAGCTCACACTGATCAGCTCCTTGTAAGGAACGAAGTTGAGGTTAAAGACCACAAACTCCAACAACTCAAAGATCTTGAGCTGGATGTCCGGTGACTTGGTCGTCGATCGATCGATGAACTGCGACAGTGTGTGCTGCGGCTCCAAGATGAAGTAGTTGGCGTTGTCGGAGTTGTAGATGTTAGTGATGACCTCCAGTATGACGCTGCATAGCTGTGTTGTGTGGGCCTGGAAACAAGATGGGTTTTGTGCTTTTAATTGGGCTCAAATTAATCCTCAAATTAATTGGGTTCTCCCCCAAATCACACCAATACAAGAGATCATTACATGGGCAACCATCACCAAATGGGCACAAGCGATCACAAAGCTCACTATTCTATCGCCTACAAAAGTCTACAAAACCTAGTAAGCAATATGTAACGGACAGTTGAAGTCAATGACAGTACGCCTAAAACTATCACAAACTGCATGTTTATTAATTGAACTACCTATAACATCCTCACGTAAACATGTAATTTGTGCAACATTGTACCAACAAAATAATTTGAAAATCTAAATCCACAAATTAATCGGTTGCAGAGATGCGATCGTATGTTGTCATATAAGAAGCTCACGCTTACGCTCAAGCTCACGCAGGTTGAATTCAGTCAATTTAGCTTGAAACCTAGCTTTTAGCTTGAAACCTTTGTGTTGTGTTCTAGTTCACCGGACCCAAGCTCTGGTGTTGTCAGCAGCAAAGTGTGGGTTCCAATCTGGGTCATGACACTTGTGCCCTTGAGCAAGGCACTTAACCATAATTGCTTCATAAAAGGATGATACCCATGCCTACATCCTTACGGACTGTGAAGGGATGACCCCGTTTCAGCCCCAGGAGTAGGTGGCAACGTGCCCCTAGTGAAAGTTGAATTGGGTGGACAGCCCATATCAGTTAAGTGTAGCCCTCACCTTGAAGTGGCTGTCCAGCCTTGTGATGTTAAGCGATATCTAATTGAATCAACCAGTTTGAAAACAGGCACAGATCACGGCGCCATTTTCCTACCAATGCTGGCAAACTTTTGCAGCAGCTAAGGAACGTGTTCAATATATGCAAGCTACGTATGCTATTACTATCAAGCTTTGAGTGGGATCTGTTCACACTTTCAAGAGTTATCCAAGTTTTCTTAATGCTTACCTTTAAGAAGATGGTCTGTAGTACTTGGAATGCCTGAAGATTTCTCACACTGTTACCTGAAGAAGTTTTTAAGAAGATGACATTTGTCACTTTCAATGCTCTCTGAAACTTGGGCAACAACGTATATCAATCATATATAAAAAGAATTATAATAATAATAACACTGAAGTCTTAGATAGCGCATGTATCCACCAATAAGGTGCTCAAGGCACTTGAAGAAAGAGAGACACTTTTTAAGACACGTTTTGAAGTTTATGAATTATGAGACCCATTTATGTAGCACCTTATAAGGGTTTATATGGTGCTGCGGCGCACTCGGCAGTCACTGCCAGAAACACCGGGGCGAACCCCTTCTCTTTGCAATAAGTGTAACTGGGTTCTTTTACGTGCATTACACAACACACGGGACCTACGGCTTTACGTCCCATCCGAAGGTCGAAGCAATAATGGTCAAGTGCCTTGCTTAAGGATACAATTGTCAAGACCGGGACTCAAACCCACACTGATCAGAAACACCAGAGCTTGTGTCCTCTGCACTTGACCGCACTTGACCGCACTTGACCACAACACTCCACAAAAACTGAGTATCTAACGCTTTAGGTCAGGAGGCAGGTTCAAAAATATCATAGTGGGGGTTCCCCTTGAAGGTATGACTTTTAGTTGCATTTTTTTGTCTTGAAAGTTGAATCTTGCTGATCAAAGAAAGATAAATTTGGCTGGTGATTTTAACCCCATCTGGTTGGTCCAGTAAGAGAGCGTCTCAAAAGTCGGAATGGTAGGATCAATCTAAGTGGATCGGATAAGTAGTTCAGCGCATGCTCATGGACTGTTCTGTAGGACCGGCAAAAACATTCAATTGGAATGTACTAATGCGCATATTCACTCATGTAGGATTGCTCCCGTACTTCGGCACAATGATGCGGTCCAACGGAACGTTCTGGCGGTCCAATGGATCGCAGGCGTGTGCCCACGGGAACGTTCTTTTGTGCCTAGAACGTGTGCAACTTTTGAGACGCTCCCTAAACAGGAAGTGGCCTATGGCCTAAAGATCTGGCTGATGACCGAAACCAAAGGTTGCTGATAAGCAAGCATTTCAGTCTGGTGGCCTGATCAAATTCAGGTGGGAGAGCAATAACATCTAGCTATTAATGCAAGCCAAAATCTGGCTGGTGGCCATCAGAATTTGGCTGACAGCCATCAAGGTCTGGCTGGCTGGTAACTCACCGTTGCCACATGGCTGTGGTAGTGTGAATCCTGGTAGTTGGAATGGTGCTTCGTAGACGGCCGAGTTTGGCCTCAACTCGTTGTAACCACACTGAGTTAACGATGAGATAAGTAAAACGAGGTTCCTTAAGGAGTGAATGGATTCCTGATCGCCCATGGATTCCAATCTGGGAGGAAACAAAAATACAAGTTCACAATCAAGCTGAAGATACTAAAGTGTGGATGGATTCCTGATTGGTCATCAATTCTAACTTGGGATGAGGATTGAATGTGGTTATGGCTAGAACACTGCAACTACCTTCAAGATTGCTACCCAGTCAACATCAAATTCAAAGTCACTCAATTCTTAATCAGTCAGAAATTGTAGCTTGGCCTCCAACGCTTCCAGTGAGTGTCTTTTTAGAATACCTTCTGTCACTTCTTGCCGCAGCTCTTCAAATCACTGCTTGAAATAAATCTTGTCATCTTCAATATAATTTATTGTGTATTAAGCACTGTATACTCAGTACTTTCCCGAGTTCAGTGAAAAAAATCCACAGGCAAATCACTTGGGTGGGATTCGAACCCAAGACCTATGCATTGCTAGAGCAGATGTCTTACCACAAGACCATCGAGAGAGGCAGTTCGAATCCTTATTATACAGTGCTTAATACACATCGGTGTAAGGGTAAAAACAAATTATATTCTTTATCCCCGATGTAAAATTAACATATTAAAAATCTTCAATCAAGTTTTCGTCTTCACTTACTTTAAGACAAAGTCCGCAAGGAAGATGTACCCTTGGCAAGACCTGAACTCATCGAGGAGGACCCTGGACTTATCGCTGGAATCCTTGAGGAAGCAGAAGACAGTGAAGCACATCTCTACTTTCTCTAGGGGGGTCAGCTCCTGGACCTGCTGCATGTTGTCGACGCAGAGGGCAAGGCATCCTTTGTCTGGAAGGAGAGATTGGAGGCATGAGATAAGGGGTGGATTAAAAAAGGGATTATCCCTTCACGCATTGATCTTGTGGATATACCTGAGACAACTTCTGGAGCTTATATACAGGCATGTAATTTCATCTTTGAGAGGGCAAGGCCATTTTTATTTTGTGAAGGGCACTTCCTTGGAAAATCTTAAAGGAGCTTTTCATGAAACTCTGTGTTCTTGCCCAGCATGACTCTGATCAAAATGCCGTGTGTAGCTTTTTGTTCATTATTAATTAACTATATGTGATCATTACGCACTCATTTACCGTTCTATAACAAAAGAACAATAATGTTAATTTCAGTCAAGTTGTTCTTTAACAGACATCAGTGTAAGTGTAAAACCAAAGATCATAAACTCAACCTTGTTTGGTATAAGATTGTTTGAATCATATCTTATTTCTCTTACTATTAAAAAATATACACTGGAACCACAATTTTCTCTTACAATGGAAAATCATTTTCAAGTCTAGATGTTTGATGCGGAGGGAGGACGCGCGCATGCAGTAACTGGGTGAGAGTTCATAGTTCCATGTACAGCCACAGGCCTGCATTGATCATAACGCCACAGGCCTGCATTGATCATAACGCCACAGGCCTGCATTAATCATGACGACGCAGCCCCTTAAAAAAATCTCTGCATTGATTTTCGCAAAAAAAGAAAAAAAAAGCGTTCCTCATATTTTGGGTCACGTGTGTCACATTTATTCTGAATACAAAAAAAAGTACCAGAATCTACATTTAGCAAACCAGAGAGTACAAATCTGCCTCAGCGTAAGAAATTAAAATATAATACAATAGCCCGGAGATACCTGAGGTGATAACGATATCATTCTTATCACTTCAGCTTCCGTCATCAGATATCCTCTAAATCTTTCGGAATTTGTTCCCTTTCCCCTTGACGATGATTCATTATGTCAGGGTAGAGGAGTTCCCCCGAGGGCGGCGGGGGAGCGTGAATATGAGGGGAGGGGTACAACTCAGAGATGAGATAGGGATCGTCTCGGAAGACGAAACTTATGGACGAATGCCATTGGGGGGGATTTCTTTGATATCTCCTAGATCAGACCCCGGGGCGTTTGAGATATTAAGTGGAAAAAATGTCAATGTTTTAATCCAGTCCCAGTTTGATTATCCCGAGATACTTCTCGGGCAAATTGTAAATGACAAAATGCACGCTCTTTGAATGAGCTATTGTACATGCATTCCATCCTGACATCTTCATGCAGCTCATGAGGAACCATATCAATCCACTGTTTAGTGAGTTAAACAAATTACTTATTCTCACAGCCTTTGGAGTGAATACATTTTCAACAAAACTCACGAGGAAGACAATCTATTGTATTAACAGGTTCTACATGTCAAGCAGGTGCAAGTAAACAACATCCAAACACATTAAAAAAAATTAAATATTAAAATCACAAATATTTATCATGCCCCCCCCCCCCAAACAACATCCAAATACATTCAACAATTTATAAACATTGAAAAAAAATATTTAAAAATTTAAAAAATAGTATTGCTGAACCCTTTCCAATCTGAATAAACTTTGCAAGTCTAGGGGTCTTGTCACACAAGGCAATTTGTTATATACCATGCCAAATATGGGGCAGAGGGTACTCCCCCACCCACTAACGTTCCTACACTTTATTTTCCTCTTGTACAGAAGTACCCAAAGAATCCTCTAAAGAATTGCTAAGATTCTAAGCACACAATGAAGACATGGGGGGGTGCACCATGCACCATATCAAGCACCAAATGATTTTATACAGGCAGCTTGGAGACATCCAACTTTACAGCATACAAAAGGGACTCTTTGATCAGCGGCCCAGGCATGCCAGGGGACTTTGTTCATACAGTGTCTTATTATCCAACAGGAAAATGATGTGAAAATTAAACGGTCACCGTTTTGCCCTCATGGAGATTGCCTGGAACTGGTTGCTTGTAAATTACCCTGTGTGACGTGGTCCTCAAGGCCTACTTGAACAGTTGGAATCGTTCAAAACTGCACAACTACGCACGGCTGCAAACATTTGAATCTTGCAATCAGGGAGATTTTGTACAACAATCAGGGAGATATTTAGAATTACATTCAACATAAATAGGGAAAAAGATTCCAAAATCAGGGAGATTTTCAAATTTGTTCATCAGAACATGGAAAGAATGGTTTATTTCAGGGAACGTTCTGCAGAATCAAGTTGGCAGCTCTGAAAGTTCTGTGTTTCCTTCACACCTTAACTCTTTCACGCGCCGACCGGTCGCTAGCGACCGGTTTAAATCCCTTCAGAAAAATAGTTGTAAAACGCAAAATAAAGATCACACGACCAGACAGTCTTCAGAATGGGAAAGAGGACTCTCGAGAGCACTATTGTGACAATTAATGTGTAAATTTGATTAATTTATCACTAAAATAAATGGTGAATGAAAGGGTTAAAGTAAAGTCTGTGGGAATTTGAGGCTCCCATTTTTGAATGTACACCAGACAGTTCTATAACATCGAGCTGCTATTGCTATTATTTCTTTAATGATGAACGTCTTACTGTGAATATACTGCACGACGTCCTGCGTCAGTCCATGTCTTGAGATGGTGGTCAAGACCTCCGCCGCTCCTTTCCTCCAAGGACTGTTGTGAGGAGGACACCAACTGGTGATGGCGCTGAAGAGAAGGGTTAGGTCATCTTTCTTAGCAAGCTCGTCCGCAGGGGCGGGGTAGTTGCACAGTTTCACAAGGAGCTAGAATTGATGAGGTTTTATAAGACAAGTGGTTTTTTAAACAGTTTGTTGATTTGGTGATTTCTCTGCTTCAGGGAGGACGGGAAATGGGAGGGTTTATCTCCTTTCTCTTTCTTTGAAATTTGAGGCTGAGATCAAGTGTTGAAGATCATTTTATCATTAAAGGCACTGAACACGTTTGGAAATTGTCAAAGACCAGTGTTCTCACTTGGTGTATCCCAACATATGCATAAAATAACAAGCCTGTGAAAATTTGGGCTCAATTGGTCATTAAAGTTGCAAGAAAATGATGAAAGAAAAAACACCCTTGTTGTACAAATTTATGTGCTTTCAGATAGGAATAAAAACTTCATGCAAGAAGTTTTTATTATTTTAGTGAGAAATTACCTCTTTCTCAAAAACTATGTTACTTCAGAGGGAGTCGTTTCTCACAATGTTTTATACTATCAATAGCTCTCCGTTGCTTGTTACCAAGTAAGTTTTTATACTAATATTTGTTTTGAGTTATTACCAAACGTGTACGATACCTTTAAATACATTTTCATTGATCTGAAACTTGTTCCTAAAATGATAAACATTTCTGAATAGATTACTTTGTATAATCCTCAATTCATTTTAACGCTCCTACTGTCCGACTCTTCAATATCATCCACTGTGGTTTTGAATGATAGATAAACTATGCCAGCCAGCAATATGATATCATGTGGTGAATGCATCTATGCAGTACACAGTCAACCCTCCTACTGTCTGACCATTCAATATCACCCACTGTGGTTTTGAATGATAGATAAACTATGCCAGCCTGCAATATGATATCATGTGGTGAATGCATCTAAGCAGTACACAGTCAACCCTCCTACTGTCCGACTCTTCAAAATCATCCACTGTTGTTTTGAATGATAGATAAACTATGCCAGCCAGCAATATGATATCATGTGGTGAATGCATCTATGCAGTACACAGTCAACCCTCCTACTGTCTGACCATTCGGTATCATCCATAGTGGTTTTGAATGATGGATAAACTATGCTAGCCTGCAATATGATATCATGTGGTGAATGCATCTATGCAGTACACAGTCAACCCTCCTACTGTCTGATCATTCAGTACCATCCACAGTGGTTTTGAATGATAAACTATGCCAGCCTGCAATATGATATTAGGTGGTGAACACCACTACACAGTACACAGTCAACCCTCCTACTGTCTGACCATTCAATATCATCCACTGTGGTTTTGAATGATAGATACACTACATGTATGCCAGCCTGCAATATGATATTAGGTGGTGAATGCATCTATACAAAGTACCCACATACAGTTAGTTCTTTGCACAGCTGTGCCACCATACACAAATTTTACACTGGACCGCAAGCCGAGGCCAGTGATTTTAGCGTTGGGCCAGTAAACTCACAACTTGACAAGTCTGGTGGTCTTGTGGTGTTTTTTTATTAAATAGTAATATACCTCACTGTAATAATAAATGATGTTCAACTGTTGGCTTTGAGTCTGGTACCAGTATTAAATATCATTGAGTTCTGTTGAGTATCAAAGTATAAAGAAATCTTCTCTAGTGCTTGCTCAAATAAAAACAGTTTACTTGATAAACTTTGTAGAAAGTTCTTTCTCGTTTAGTAAAATAAATTTTGGTCTAATAAAAATATTGAGCTACAAGACCTGTGTCAATTGTGAAATTTTACCCCAAATTCGAGCCCTGCACATGGTTGGTAAATTTGCTGGAAAATGTTACGAAGAGTAGGTGGGTAAAAGAGGACAATCTCAAGACAACTCTCCACTGACCTGCACGACGTATTTGTGGAGTAGCTCTCTCCTCTTGGTCGGCGTCAGCTCCCCACTGCTGTCCTCCTTCTTTTCTTCCTCCTCCTTGGGAATCTCCGGAAGATCAAAGAAAAGATACAGACACTTGACCAACGTTGAGGGCAGCGCGGCCATCATCATCGTGTTGACGATGCTCTGTCCGCCGCCAGCAAGAAGGTTAAGGGTCGTGAGAAGCATCCACCCGTTACTGCTTTCGGCTGTGGAGCGGATTTCAAGATACTCGGCGATGGAGCGACTTGCTGCTTCTGAAAAGAGAGAGATTAAGAAGGATTAGATAAGGTGGATTATCAGCGACTACACCCCCCGCCCTGCCAGAGAGGTTTAAGTACTGAGGAGTATTCTGCTGGCCGCCACTACTCTAAGATGTTGATCTTATTATCTCAAGACTCTCAGCTGAGGAGCAACTTGGTGTATCGAAAAGGGGATAAATATTAAAGATATGAATGCTGTACACTCAGACAGTGTATCATGGGGGTGTCTACCCGTTGAAAACCGAGGACTTTAACAACAGGGATCTGGGGTGTTTTGACAGACCTAGGACGTCCTCGCTTCACTTTCATGTAGAAAAATCAATGGGGAAGTCACCAAAAAACCCATAAATAAGTTCAAACAATAGCAGAACAACGAGATGTCCTCGATTTCAGTGTTTCAGCCAACCCTACATAAGCTCACACACACAGCAGAGTCCAGCATTCTCCAGAAAACGGTCAAAGTATACTGATCGAAACGTCAAGCAGAAACCTTGTTCTTCTCAGAGCCACCACTACTCAAAAGAGATTTCTTACATGGTGTCACCGCAAACCTTACTAATACTTAGTACTACCACCATGCATAGCTTCAAGTCTTATCTTATTATATAGTTATTAATATCAATGTACATGTAAAGGTAAAACCATAATAACATTCTTTATCACTGATGGCATTATTACATCTACCATAATGACATCACCTTTATTCGCTTTCTTCTCTCTTTACTCTTTATGGATTCTTTCCCAGTAATATTCCTGGAAGAATCACCTGAAACGGCAATTTCTGTTTTAATTCAGAATCCTCAGAGAGTTCGATACCTCAGGAGACATTGGCAAAATTCTCAATTCATCATTTGACCTTTAGCAAGATTTTTTCGGCTGAATGGGGCGAGATGGAGGTCGTTTAAGACTGCTAGTGGCATCCAAGAATCTTGCAGTCGCTGTGGTCTCTAAATGGTTCACCCAGGTTAACCTTTACAAGGAATACTGATTTTGAACGTCTGTACCCAGGGAAAACAAGAAATCTCTGAGGTAAATGGAATCGCCAAAGGCTAAATGGAAACGCCAAAGGCTAAAAATGTATTTGATACTGTCAAGATTTGTCTTGGTGAAGTCAACATGGAAGTGACAATTCCTGTCATCATCCTTTAGCCACTGCAAACGTAATAATAATAATAATAATGACAGGGCTCGAAAATCCACAAGACCAAAAAACTTGTAGCTCAGAATCTTTACTGGACCGGGATTTTATTTACAAGACCAGAATCAAAATGAGAAGAGACTAGAATCAAAATGAGAACACAGTTTTATCATCTAAAATGTTTCATTTAAGCAAACACTAAGAGAAGATTTAGCTCTTCTGTTTATGGGTGATACTCGGCAGGATTGAAAGATATTTGTGAGACTCAAACTCAACATTTGAACATCATTTTTTTGAGACAAAGATGTTGAATTGAAGAAAAAAAAATGACCACCGGACTTGTCCTGTCTAGAGTTTACTGGCCCAACACTGAAATCACTGGCCTCGGGCCGGTGGTCCAGTGCAAAATTTGAGCCCTGAATAATAATAATAATAATAATAATGCAGGACATTTCTACAGTGCTTTACAAAGAACAAAGCGCCTCACAATCAACAACATAATTAAACAAAAAGAAAAGACAAAATTACATTAAAAAAAACAGATCATAAGATTGCTAATATCTAAGTTTTGAGCTGACGCTTGAAGGTTGCAGTAGAATCCGCTTCCTTGATAGCACACGGCAGCTCGGCTTGTTGTTCCACAATTTAGGGGCAACATACTTCTTGTTTACGTGACAAATGAACACTTGAGACTAAAACATGATTTTTGTCAACAAGGCTTCATTAACGACAAGATGTGCGTTTTTGATTGAATGCAAAACATGTGCTTTGATCATCCTTTTGGCATAGTACACGTAAAATGATGATGCACATAATAATTAAAGTGTTTAAAAGATTTTTATAATTACAATTTTACGTAAGTGAATTTTCTGTTTCTTCTCTGGCAAGGCTTTGCACATTAAAAACATGATTTCTAAAACCTTTTTTTCTTCTTCAACATCTGACATTTCCTACAACTTATGAGGAATTATATCTTAACTCTTTCAGTGCCTGCCTTTTTTTTGCATTTTGAACCTAAAATGCCCAGCTTTTTGAGTTTTTTTCGAATTTCTGTATTAGAAAAAATTTATAAGTCTTTCTCACCAAACAAAATGTATCTTGCTAATTTGTGTTGCCTTGATACATCCAAAGTCAATAGTATTTCTTGAGTGATAATGCCCTTTCATGATAACATGTATTTTATGGTCGTACATGTACGATTGATGATGCTTTTCAAGTACATAAAAAAGATCGTACATGTACGATAATGGCGCTTTCGGAATACATAAAATAGATTTTACATGTACGACCTTGGCACTGAAAGAGTTAATACAGGCTGTGATTACGGAGGTCCGTCTATCTTTTCTCAAACATTTTTTTTTTAATTGACAAAACGTTCTTGATATGAGGTTTTGTCTCAAGAGGTTCCAAATTCTTCCCCACAGTCCACAGGGAAGAGAAGAGGAGGGGGGGAGGGGGGAGTCTTCATGTTCTTTGGTCAAATACTTCACAGCTATCTTACTGTGTACAGCAGACCTCCAGACACGGCAAACTAACGGACAGCATTCCTTTATTAAAATGCCAGCCAGGGGTTAATAGAACTAAACCGTCCTCAGGGACCCAACTACACTTCTCCCGTAAAATAACCCCAGGATAAAATCTCTTGGCGAGGATCAAGGGATCCCAGACAGTCAAATACATTCAACATTGGAAATGTAGGGGGCTGGCACAATTAAGATGGGGATGGAGGGAGGAATCCACTTGAAAACCTCAAGGATGCGGTTTTAATCTGATAGGAAGTCTGGACCTCTGAACAGGTTTTCAAAGAATTTGTATGTGAGAACTTTGTCCAATTTTAACGATTAAATGTGGGAATGCGATACCTAAATAGTGGCAGACAAATTTGTTTTACAAGATTTAAAAAGTGTAGCGACTTGGTTTAGTACCTATCAGGCTAACTGCAGTTGTAAGGAACCTTTACAGAATTTCAAGACTAAAATTATTTGACGTCATTATAATTAAATTATTTGAGAGTCACAGCACTCTGTGGTCCTTGATTGCAACTTTTTAAAGCTAGGTATAATCGCAAAAGAGGAGTGGGCAAAGTGGATTTATTGGGACTTGGATATAATAACAATCCAGAATTCTGCAAAATTCATACGCTGGTTGTCTGTACTATTGGTGTTTTTGGGAAAGTACAAGAAAGGAACAGCACGTTGTCTGATTATCGTGATTATCCGCCATTGAATCCTTGGAAAATCCCCCCCTTCCTCCTCCGAATCTGGAATGATTCAAGTAAGTAAACAGACTCGAGATATTCAGGGACGACTCATTGTACAAATTATCACAGCGGGTAGGAATTTTCTCTCTAACTACTCTCCAAGTACGTGTTGTCATATGTCCATCTTGGCGCTGGTGTCAGAGGAGAGAGCAGGGCTTGCACCCCTAGGGGGCATGTACAAGAAAGTGAGTGACGAATCCCGATGAATAATGCCAGTTATTTGAGGATGAATGGAACGTGAGACTGCCGAGACGAAATTAAATAAAAAGTGGAGTTAAAGGGGAGGACAAATTGGTCGTGAAGGCGCGTCTGCGAACTTGAAAACAAAGATGTCCCCTCTTTGGACTCTTCTGTGGACTTCACGTCCAACAAGGTTTTAAAGAAATATGCTCCATTGAATGTTTTCCATCAATTGTCTTTACATTAAATTGAATAACAGCGCAGGTGTATCAGTGCAAGACACAACGACCATGTACCTGTTCAAATGTGTAGGCAAAAACCCTGTATGTATTCGTGGTATGGTATTATCAGCAGAGAGGGGACAGTGAACAAAGGAACACAAAAGGGACAATGCTGTCCTCACATTGGAATCCTCTGTACTTTTGCGTCCTCACATTTGTTTGTGCGCTTAGTCTATGGAGAGTGTTAAGTTAGAGGGACAAAGTCCTCACATTGGTAGCAATAAATTGATGTATGTACATGTACATGTTCATGTACACACCTACATCATGGAGGATGCCTACATGTACTTGTACACTTCGTAGAAATGTAGAGACATTTACTTGTATTGAATAACTGTATGCACACTCAGCCCTGAGCCAAGTTTCAGCAAATTCTTCTGCTAATTGCTAAGTAAAATAATGACAGGGCACCGGTCATACCAATGTAGATGACATTGATTTTGTCTGGTAACCTGACTCCAATATTTGTCCAGTGCTAAGCAGATTATTTGGCTCGCATAATACAAGCTTCAAGAAACAAGGCCCTGATCTCACGGCCTCTGAGCCCTTTGGCTTAAAAATATATCTTCAGATATTTTGAAAATGCTCTCTTAACATACTTCAGAAAAGTGGCCTTCCTCACTTCAAGATTAAAATTCCGTTGACATGCCAACTTCTTTTTTGAACATGTACAGACACCTTGGGACACGTAACTTGTCCTTAGAAAAGGACACATCTTCTGAAATAAGAGAACATAATCCTATTCCAGCAGGTTAAGGAGGCTTTACAGGGCTCAAACTTGGGGGGAAAATCCACAAGATCGCAGGACTTCAAAATCAAAAGTGTATTTTTTAAATGGAAACATTCTGTCAGCTACTCTTTACAACTATTTCCCTGTCCAATAGATGTTTGCATGCTCATTCAGTGGTTACCAGAGCTGTCATTATTTGCATTGCAATCAGGGAGATTTTGTACAACAATCAGGGAGATATTTAAAACTACATTCAACATTAATAGGAAAAAAGTTTCCACAATCAGGGAGATTTTCAAGTTTGTTCATCAGAACATGGAAAGATTGGTTTATTTTCAGGGAAACTTTCTGCAGAATCAGGGAGAGTTGGCAGTTCTGCCATACCCTCACAAGCTTTGCTTCTTTGTGGTCCCCTCTACAGTATCGAGTTGGTGGCCTTGGGATAGGCTACGGCTATGGCTATGACTGTTGCTACGGACGTCCTATACTTCAATGCATGATGCCACGGCGATCCAGCCATAGCCACAAACTCAGATACAGCCTCAGTCTCCACTTTGCAATTATAAATTTGTTTTTCTCCCATGAATTGTAATTGATATTTGATAATATGAAAAATAAGTTGAAGCTGTTGAAATGGTCGTGTGTCCCTTCACATGCCATTCCAATACCTCCAAAGTGCCTTCCCTGGTCCCCTCTCCCTTTAAGATCTATATTGATGTACATTATTAAATCAAACCGGTTCTCGGCTCTGGTGGTGTGTGTTTGCAGCCGACTCGTAGTATGTGACACGGTGTAATTTTACTTGTACTGTGAGATCAATGTGAAGTGTAGATGCAAGGCTTCATGGAGATGAACGCTGTCATCTGTAGGGATTCTTTGATACTTCATGATCGGAGACTGGACAATTTGGATTTAATTTTGGATTTAATTTATCCCTGCTAGTGCTAGATACTCTTATGTCTTTGGAGACCACAGCAGCCGCAAGTGGCTCGTACCCAAATACCCCTAGCAGGCTTCAGCAGCCACAACCGTCCGCAAGATTTGACAAGATGCAAGTTCCACTCAACCAATACAGGCAAAGTATCAGGAATTTCCCAAAATTTCCCATTCTTTCTACAAATCTGAAACAAAACTAAATTTCTACTAAATTTTAGTATTTTTCTAGAGACTTTTACTGCAAAAATGTGTTAAAAATCAGTTATTTAGCCAAGTCTGAGCTGATGATGATCCAGAAATCAAAAGTCTCTGAAGGGCTAACTAGTCTCCAAGTAAGTTACTGAACACTGATGTAGATGTAGCCTTTACACCTACCCGACCCTGCACACAAAAATTGCCAAGGACTTCCAAGAATATGCTGAACAAGTTCAGTTAATTTCCTGACCGATTTAAAAACAGATTGCTAGTGATTATGAATCGAAAATCCAAAATAATCATTCACTACAAATTTGTCTGAAAATACCATGCGAAAGAAACGATGAGCCACCAACGTCACTTAATCACGCCCACTGATTGGCGCTACTATGTACCCAAGGAACAGGGCTTGTATCCATCACGGGGTGATGAGGGTAAAAAAATTGAGGTTCTCCATCAGAGAAATAAATCCATATCTCCAACTGAGCAAACCAAAGACAAATTATGAAAATCCGTCACGACGACGCCACGGAGCAGTGCTGTGCAAGTGTCTTAAAGGGTCGTGTACGATGGACAAGAAATAATTATCCGATACTCATCAACTGAAACCTCTTAAGATCTTAACCACACACATCTTAATAAGTTAATCCCCCTACTATAAATGGTTTTTGTCCAGGGGGTGTCAGGTTGTATGATGTAACTGTCTTTCAGAGATGTTTTTTTTTTAGTCTCTATGTTTTCACTGTCATTTTACCAATACAATATGTTGAGTGTGTGTAGGTGTACGGTTTCAATACTACACCAGAGCTGCCACCATTTGCATCCTGCAATCAGGGAGATTTTATCGAACAATCCGGGAGATATTTAGAATCACATTCAACATAATAAGAAAAAAGTTTCCATAATCAGGGAGATTTTCAAATTTGTTAATCAGAACACGAAAAGATTGGCTTATTTTCAGGGAACTTTCTGCAGAATCAGGGAGAGTAGGCAGCTCTGCTTCAGCCATGCCGGGCAACCTCTGTGCAAAATCAGGCCAAAAGGAATGAAAGATTTATCTGGACATATTTGAAGTTATTGAATTCCATGCACCAGCCTGTAATGCAAGTTTGTGGACCTACAACATTAGACCGTGAACGAAACACAGACCTTAACGGATACATCTTCTGTCACACATACATTAACAATAATTGTACATGAAAATGAAATACACACTTACGCTGTTCACATTTCACAAGTATTGACTTTCGACAGTCTCTGCGTGAATGTGACACTATACCAAAACAAGGCACTTCCTGCCGATACTCCAAACTGGGTTTATTTGCTCATCGAGAAGTATACAAGTAATGAATGTTTACGAGTGCACCGGTGAACATATTTTCATGAGTTGAAATATTATGGAGTGTTCCATCCAACGAGGCACAGTCGAGTTGAATGGAACATGCTATCTTTCAACGAATGAGAATATTCTCTCCATTGCAAGAAGGCAAAACATTTACTCTCCAAGTAGATCTTTGTAGTTTGATTGGAGGACACATCGGATGGTCAGGGTCTACTCTGATCAGCAGAGTGTGGGTTCGAATCCCAGTCGTGACACTTGTGTCCTTAAGCAAGACACTTAACCACATGCTTCGTCCTTCGGATGGGACGTTAAGCCGCAGGTCCTGTGTGTTGTGTAATGACCGTAAAAGAACCCAGTGCACTTATCGTAAAGAGAAGGGGTTCGCCCCGGTGTTCCTGGTTTGATTGGCTGCATATTGCGCCACAGCACCTTGTAAACCATTACATGGTGCTATGCAAAGGAATAGGTCTCATACTTCAACACGTTACCTTGTAGGAAAAATACTGAGCGCTTTGAGACACCCATCGGGAGTATGAGGCACTATATAAGAACTGCATTATTATTATTATTATTATTACTGGAGTGTGCAATAGTTTTCATTTATTAATTCTGAATGTAAAGCTAATGACTCTCAGAAAAGCGAACTTAATCACTGTACTAGCCAAGAACCCAATGGAGAGAAGACAAAGAAGGAAGTTTCAGTTTTAGATGTGGGAGGAAAACCCCAGAGAATTAGTCCAGGGAAAACCCACGCAGCCAGGTAGGGACTGAAAAACCCAATCAACATAGTGCCCCCAGTTGGATTCGAACCGCGGCCCCAGAGGTGGAAGGCAAGGAAAGATACCACTATGCCAACTCGACCGCCCACAAAGTTAAAAGGATGGGACAAAAATACATCTAGTCAATAGTAGCAAAATGCACGGTTTATTACGTACATGTAGGCCATGTTATGGTTTGATCAATGAATGCTGTGTGACCTGCAATCCTTCAACTGGTTCAATCAAACAACAAGCATCTACTTCGGTATGTGTACGTGAGAGTAAAAATGTCGGAGCATTCGCATAACACCTACATGTGTATGATGTACATGTTAATGAGGGCCTGCTGTAAGGCAAGCATTTCTCAGCATGCTTACGACAATTTTACTTTATTTTGTATCTAAAAAATTCCAAGTTCCACATTTACACCTAGCCAAATAGCATGCCAATTGTCTTGTTACCATTGGGGGAGGGGGAGGGGAGAGGGGGTTCACACACAAAAATCCATCAATGACCAGCTCTCCCGGCATTCCCATAGGAATTGTACAGCAATTACTCAGCATTGGCACTAATAAGGTAAAGTGGTATAAACTCTACAAAGAGACACATGTGGGCTCATCTTAAAATCAATTTTGCTTGAATTGATTTCATTAAGTCAAAAGGGTCTATATATAATGCTTTGGGCGATTTAAAAGTGATTTGGTTCTTAACAAAAATGTATTACACGATAAAATCTAACTGTTACTCAACGAGTCAATGATGGTGTCCGATTGTGATTTTGTTTTGGTGCCACGCAGGGTTAAAAGACATCACATCAAATTGATACCAAGACTGATGTTTCGATCGTCATCACTTTCAATGTCCTTTCACTATTTTCTGAGAACTGCCTGATGTTTGCGTTGGGTATCGCAAATCAATATCAGATTCTTCAAGTGCCCCTTTAACTAGAGCAGGATTGTTAAATTATAAATACACCAGCGGCACCCTCAAGCTCATTTTGAACGAATGAATAGAGATGAAATGTCAGTATTTTGGCATGATGAGAAGTATGAGGAATCTCCGCCATAATTGACCAACAGCTCATATTGTCCGCATGTTATTCAGCTTCAGGACTGTATAAAAGCCAGAGTGAGACATTTCAAAGATTTTACTAATTTGTCTTTAGACAGCATTGAGATGAATGTGTCTTTTTAACCCACGCTGGAGTCATGGCAACAATGATGCAGTCTCCCGAATTCTGAAATATACTCTGCGGCAGTAGAATAAATAGTAAGACAAATTCTCAAAGAACAAAATCTACACAGCAGAGACATGTACACATGGTGTAACCGCAAACTGAATATACAACAATGATGCTGTTTTGTTTTTAAAGAATCACATAAAAATACCAAGTAACGTTATTTCTGTGTATGATGAAACATTAATGTTGCAACAATTTTTACCATGGCTACAGTACATGTATGAACGAATAGACTGTAGCATAAAAGTACTGTACCAAGTAACGTTATTTCTGTATATGTGATGAAACATTAATGTTGCAATAATTTTTACCATGGCTACAGTACATGTACATGTATGAACAAATAGACTGTAGCATAAAAGTACTGTACCAAGTAACGTTATTTCTGTGTGTGATAAAACATTAATGTTGCAATAATTTTTACCATGGCTACAGTACATGTATGAACGAATAGACTGTAGCATAAAAGTACCAAGTAACGCTATTCTGTATTTTGTGATGAAACATTAATGTTGCAATAATTTTTACCACAGCTACTTGTATGAACGAATAGACTGTAGCATAAAAATACCAAGTAACGCTATTTCTGTATTTGTGGTGAAACATTAATGTTGCAATAAT
The DNA here is from genome assembly GCA_021014325.1 of Plazaster borealis. Taxonomy (NCBI): domain Eukaryota; kingdom Metazoa; phylum Echinodermata; class Asteroidea; order Forcipulatida; family Labidiasteridae; genus Plazaster; species Plazaster borealis. The sequence goes on from CM037468.1 coordinate 2,009,162, forward strand.
TTTTACCACAGCTACTTGTATGAACGAATAGACGGAAGCATAAAAGTACCAAGTAATGCTATTTGTGCTGAAACATTAATGTTGCAATAATGTTTACCATGGCTACAGTGAACAAATAGACGGTAACACTTTGAAGGGGCATCAAGCCCAAGACCAGGGAAACGGAGGCCATAACCTCCAAGTCCTCTGGGTAACTCCAGGCCTGCTGAAACATCAAAGAGGAAACGGAAGACATTTTCTTCATCCCCCTTCTCATCAACTTTAGTCCAAGCAGTTTAACGCCTTGGCGCCCCTTGACGTGTTTCAGTTAGAAGTTTAAATGTTCATCCAGGTGCCCTTACCAAGAAAAGCTTCATTGCCCCTACAGAATGAAGTATCACGCCTACCTAAACAATGACACAAAACAATCGGACCCTGTCTGCCATCTGAGAGATGGGGTTGGGGGTGGGGATGTTTTTTTTGTTTCGATGATCTTCCCGTCAAGGGAACTCGACAAACTCCCACAATGGGACATGAACACCAAGCTGGCAACAGCCAATCTCTCTCATACAAACATTGGTTTAACGTCTATGATTATGAATCACACAAATCAACAAATTGTGATTCAGTAACTAGACGACAATACTTATTCTAGTCATTGTGAAATCAGCGGTTAGCCTGACCGGATTTGAACCCGCAACCTTGTGATTGCAAGTCCTGCAGTCTAACCACTTGATCACGGTGACCAAGCAAGGGGTTTACCATAGGGGTTTGTATCATCAACTTAGGACTGTAACATACCTGTGGATTGGTCAGATGCCCTGCGTCGTACCTCTGTTACAAAGAGTCTGGCAACGTGGTTGGCAAATTGTAAAACATCTCCGAATTTATCCATCATTTCATGACCGGCGCTGTTTTCAAAGACCTGAGGAAAGAACAAACAAAATAAGAATCTCTGTAAATTTGGTGCTTTCACTTATTGGAATGTTCCCGCAGGCATTAACTTTGCAGCTGATGTTGTCTCAATGGTTTTGACTCTCAGTCTCAGGTCACATTATCATGGTGTGGCCATCTTGAGTTTCTCCCATTCAAATCAATGTAACCAAACCGAGGCTGGAAAGAGAAACAGTCTGGTTCCTTTTTGTACAATGAATATAAGCATCAATTACTGTTAGTGAATACAGGGAACATGACCAAGATGGTGGCATCATGATCAAGGTGTTTTGTACACGTAGCTCCTCTACAGAGTTCACAGGTAATAACCAATAATAACCCAACCTCATGTTTGTCTTCAAAAACGTCTTACACATGAAGCATTGCATTTTACAAACTCATTCCGTCATGGACCTAGTTTCATTTAAAGCTTTTAATCACAAAGGTTGGAGTCAGTGGGTTTTTTCTTTGCCTATCACCTGCGTGGACCCCGGTTCGAATCCCACCTTGGACGGGAACTTGCAATTTGGATTGGGTTTTTCAGTCCCTACATGATTTTCGTGGGTTTTCTCCCATTAGGGTTTTCCTCCCACATCTACACAGAAAAATTGAACATTTCTTCTTGTTTCCTAATCACCATCCTGTTATTGGCGCTTGCGCTGTTGGATGAGTAGAGAAATAAATAAATAAATAAATAAATAAATAAAACTTAGCTTGGCGCAAAAAAAGTCCTTATAAATGGCTGAAATGGGTTATCAGCCAAAATAATGTGCAATGTGTATGGCTTCTGACTGGTTCCCTGCCACTTAAAGCTTAGCAAATAAAACTGTTAAGCAATATTAACTGCTAAACAGCTTTACGAAACTGGACCATGATACATGCTACCAACAAAAGAGTCCTGTTTTGGTTTCAGTAATACATTGTAATTTCATTTATTACTTTTGGTTTTTAAGTGAAGGACTCTCAGAAAAGCAAACCTAATCACTAAACTAGCCAAGAACCTACATGTAACGGAGAGAAGTCAAACAAGGCAGTTTCAGTTTTAGATGTGGGAGGAAACCCCAGAGAATTATTCCAGGAAAACCCAAGCAATTAGGTAGGAGCTAAAAAACAAAAAAACAATCCACATAGTGCCCCGGAGCAACCTCGTTCTAATGACAAAATCTTAACAACAAAAATACTGTAATGTGTTAATTATTATTGAAGCAAAATTGAAACTCTTGGACAAGGATGCTTATTTGATCTGAACTTTTCAGAAACCACTTACGTTGATTCGCGATGGTCAAGGCATAAAACTAAAGCTTGACGCAATTTATAGAGGACACTGATGCCTCAACAACCATAGACTGCAATGAAAAGGCTTCGCGTTGCAATTACAGCATCTGGCGATTATCATTGCGCATCCAAAACAAGCGTTTACATAAGTTTTGTGATCAGAGGTGAGCACAAAATTCTTAATTTTTTGCAGCAACCGGAAGCTGAGGTCAAGTTTAATTCTCGGGTTTTCTTTGTTATATTGTTGAACTGATTTTACTTTCATATTTGTTATCACTAAGTATTACATCCCCAACAACATATTTATTTTTCATGGTCATAAACCACGTTAAACTAAAATAATTGACCAAAAAAAATCTTGCCCACATAAATTTTATGGATGGGACCACGATGGTCCCGGAAGTTCAAATATGCGCGAGACTTGCACAGTCTATTACCGAAGTGAAGGATTCAGAAGGACTGGGGCGAGTACCGTAGCCCAAACACCAAGTGCTTATTACAGGGTCAGGCGTTCCAATCTTCTCTAAGTCCAAACAATTTGTTGAGGAGTTTCTATGAGAAAGTAGGAGGAATTGGGCCTCGCTCTAGCCAGACTACTTCGAGACGAGTCTGTAAGGGTTTTATTGGCTATTTTATCTACAACCACTCAATGCGCAGGTGCTTGCATACAGTCTGAGTGGTACAGAGTACAGTCACAGGATTCACTGGCAACAAAACGTGTCTGTGAATGTCAATCTGCGCAATGAAATTACTGCATGAGGTACTTTACTTGGGTTAAGTACGGTGATAAATGATAACACCAAATTATGCACCATCGTAAGAAGAAAAAAGGCATTTAAGAAAGACTCTGCTAGAGGGTCGAAGCTTGAAGCCGTACCCCTCCCTCCTCCCCCTTCGCATTTATAACATGGTTCATTTTGGTTGGTTTTGTTCCCCTCCTGCATGCTCCACCCTCACTCACTCAATGTGTTTTGGTCCCTAGATGTTTTTGGGTTTTTTGCCTTTACAATTGTTTCTTCTATTTACTTTACTTTATTTTTTTTCTCCTGCTTTTTTTTACCTGTAATTATTTATCTAGGGCTTACTTTCTTTTGTTATGTTTACTAGTGTTGTTTACATATTTGTTTTGTTTGGTTTACTTCTTTATTCATCTTCATGTACTTGTTTCTCTGTTATTTTTGTATGGTTTGTCATGGTCAAATAAATAATAATAATAATAATAAGCACTAAGCAGGTACTTTTTTTATTTTAAAAAAGGGTGTGATTTTGCCAGGCCTGCTACTTTGTAAGGGCTTGGCATTTTTTTTTTTTTTAGAAAAGGGTACCTCTACAAAGGAATTTAAAATTTCTACTGGAACACTTCAATGGGCACCAAGGCCATGGCCAGGGTCATGGAAGCAATCGCCTCTGTTTACCCCGTTTAAAGTATCACGCCTGCACAGCATGGTTTATTTTTTAGTACATATTGCAACCGATGAGGGTCTACAGGTTTGAGTTTGATGTTGCTGAAGAATTGAGTTTGGGATTTTTAATATAACCTGATTGCTTTGTAGTAAATAGGGTGAACTCTTCAAGAGACATAATTAATTTATAAAAGCATCGTTCAGGATCCCTTGTCCTCATTTCCAGTGGTATCCATGGCAACTTAGAGCCATGGTCTACTTCCATATTTTAAATTATATGTTTACATGAAATCATGTGTGAGAGTCACTGTATGTGGTGTGTGCTGGCGATTTAATTTAGATTGATGGCCCACGTGATAGTAACCTGAAGCGGAGACTAGCATATTTTCGCACCTTCAACCTGTCATAGCCCATCAGACAGATGACAGACAAATCGTGTTATGGACGAAAACGTGCCGTGGAATGTAACAGTTGAATATTACGGCAGGAGAACCCAGGGGGTGGGGGGAGGGGGGAGGGGGAGGAGGCCCGCGGCAAGTCAAGTCAAACCTGGATGTATTACCGGCAGGCAACGCATGGATTCAACGCCTCATATCGTCATTCGGCTAATTGTTCCTGCCATTGAGATTGTTTTCGATCGTAACAAAATTGTCCATCTCTGACCGAGATAGTCTGGCTTCACTTTAGTTCCATGAAATAATTACGGCGGGTTTTTTTCAGAGTAAAAGTGTCATATGCATGTAAAGATGTCAAGGCTATAATAGCAGGGCTCGGGGGGGGGGGGGGGGGGGGGGTGGGGGGGGGGCTTGTAAGTTGTAGCTCAAATTGTTTACTGGACCATAAATTTGTTTACAAGACCGGAATTGACATACATGTATGAGACAAAATAACCTACACTGTTAACCATGGAAGTATGGTTTAACATATGCACTGTTTTAATTTGATCGAGCACTAAAAGAAGATTTATCACATTTGTATTATGGGTAAGAATTCTTCATTACTGAAAGAGATTTATCAGAATGAAAGTCAATATTTGAACAAAAACATTGACAACGGGACCTTTCCAGTCATGTGTTCACTGGCCTCGGGCTTGAGGTCCAATGTAAATTTCGAGCCCTGCTATACATGGGGTGTCATGTGGCCGAGTGGTTTAGAGCATCGAATTCAAGTTCCGATGGTTAAGTCATCAGGGTGTGGGTTCGAATCCCGGTCATGACATTTGTATCCTTGAGCAAGATACTTCACTATATTTGCTTTGCTTCACCCAATGGTATAAATGGGTACCTGCGAGGGTAGAGGTTGATATTGTGTTTGAAAAGCCTTCGAAGCGCCACGGCAGTTCGGGGCTGTATACTCCCCAGAGAGCTGAGAAAGATTACAGGAATGTTATTGGCCCAATGACCAGGGCACTAATGTAAAGCGCATTGAGACGTTATTGTGAAATGCGCTATATAAGAACTAGTTATTATTATTATAACATTGCAATTCATTTGTGCCCTCTATACATTCCTATCACTGACTGTAATTCCAGTGAATTTTTGTAAAAATTCAAAAGGTGGTAAAATGTATGTAACGGCCTCACATTTTAAACCTAGAAGAATTGGGGGTTTTTTGGAGAAAGATTCTGCTCGGGTCAAAACGTAATGTTACCACTTCAAATGCAGGGCTGATACTTCACAGAGGCAACGAGGGCAATTGCCACTATGCCCCTTGGTGCCCCTTGATATAAAGCAGAAATGTTCCTCATTGGATCGCCCTTTACCAAGGAGAAACCGCCTTGCCCTTTCAAGAATGAAGTACATGTATTTATAAGGCCTGTTAATGTACCCCTCAGGTAATTTTAGTTGGTAAACAGTTTACAACTATTTCTTTCATTTGATTTATTTGTTGATTTTTTTCCTTTTTTCGATTAATTTTATAGATATTTACCAACTGATGGATCGTGAACTTAAATTTGGAGAACACAGCTAATTTTTCTTGGGTAGAGGGCGCATCGTTGAGGGGCATTTCAAGGGACACCGAGGCAAAGACCAGACCCATCCAGAACTCGCCCCTAACACTAGCCCGATGTACATTGTCTAGTAAAAACTACTATAGGCTAGTAATTAAACCACTTCTCAACTTGCCCCATGGGCTACAAAAAACTCTGCAACTTAGGCCTACTTGTTTATAATGCTCATTATTTCTTCCCTTTTTTCAGGTGTGAAAATTAAACTTCAAAAATATGTTAATTTCGCTTTCATTTTGTGAATGTAACTTCATTTGACCAATGAACTGGTTGTGATCGCTCCCATTAATACATCAGAAAGATAATTTATGACAACACATGTTTAAAATCTGTGCTACTAAAACCTCTTGGGGGCAAGTACATAAAATACACAGTTTGCTCGCCCGGTGGGCTACTTTCCAAAAAGCCTTATCGTAAGGCCTGGGCCCAATTTCATAGAGCTGCTTAAGCACAAAAAGTTGCTAAGCATAACAAAATTATGCTTACCAGAATAAGGTTACCAGCTAAAATACAATTTTACATGTACAAAATGTGACTGGTATCCTGCTTACTTTTTGCTTAGCAGAAAATTGCTAAGCATATACCTCTGCTTAACCAGCTCTATGAAATTGGGCCCGGATAGCATCGGTAACAATCACAGTTTGAGCAGTACAGGTCATGCATAGACACAGGTTGTACAATTAGCAACCCTTTTTTCCCCAACTTAAGAGAACAATTTATAAGGAGCGAAGCAAGGTTTGAGCCAGGATTTGGTAAAAGGGTGTCCAAATTTGCTGGAAATATAAAAACTGTGTGTCCAAATTGTTCACTTACAATACACTTACATGTAAATGACAGATAAAACAGGGTGTCCAAAAGACACCCAGACACCCCTCTGGCTAACACTATGTAGCAGAGTACAAATAGATTTCACAGCTACCCTTTAAGTCTGACACTAAGACAATATTAATTTTCAAATCAATCTGTTCAACCATCAACTCGTGTCACAATCCTCGCTTCTCCAAATATTAAGACAAATCAAAGTGGATTCTTTCTCCCTCCATCAAAATCATCTGAAGTTATTGTTCGCACTTGAAATAAAATAAAGAGCCATGCTTAAGACGTTAGTAGGAAACAGATTGTAACCAAACACTAAGTGGTTTCGCTTGCCCAGACCATAGAACCTGCACTTGCTTTCGCACAGGAACAATTTCAAACAGGTGGAATTTTTGCTTCAATAAAAAAGTAGTCTTTCTTCCAGCAGCTTCTAAAGACATTTAATAAGAACCCACATTTGTCAAGTTGTAAAATGATGAGTGTATTGTTTCTGTGTAGACGTTGATATAAAATGCCAACACTCCCAGAAGAGAAAACTTATAGAATGTCACCAGAGAGTGGATTAGAATCCAGGCCATAGCACTTGTGTCCTTGAGAAAGACTGGTACATAAATTGCTTTTTTTAACCCAGGTGTATAAATTTGAACCTGTGAGGGCTGAGACACTATTGCAGCTTGGGAGTTGTCTGCTCCTCAGGGAGTTAAGAAAATTTGTGGATTGGTTATAAAGTATGCCTGATGAACAGGGATTAAAAATGTTGTAAAGTGCCTTGATCTAGCTACTGAAGATTTGAGCGCTAAATAAGAACCCTGTATTCTTAATTATAAATGGCTGTTATGGCAGTTCCATACAATACATGTTTTTTGTTTTAGAAAACCACAAAAGGTTCTCTCCAAGAATTTGTTCATAGGAACTGTTAGGGTTCTCCCCAGGTTTTTTCAAAACTGTGGGGCATTAAAAATTTTGGATGTTTGGCCGAAGCCTGCTGATTTGAAACAAGGTCTTCAAAATGTTTTCTACTTGGTGTTTATCTTGGTTTTTAAAAGCCCTGTGCAATCTGGAGCATTCTATATGGTTTTCTCTTTATGTTTTTTTGTGAAATTATAACCAAATAAACAAAAACAAAAAATGTAAAAAGAGATGTGCGTATCGGCTGAGATTTGCGCATATCGGCACACAAATCGCGGGTATTAGCCCAATACGCTAGCTTGTGCATGGAGATAACCCTGCCTGTCTATGTACATGTAGCTCTGAAGAATAAAATATACATAAATAATTGGTGTTTAATTGTCGTCACAGGTGGTCTGGTGTATTGGCTTCATCAATCATGAATGCAATAAATACACGTATCAACATCTGTGATATAGAACAAATATTTATTAAATAGCGGTGCACAACAGCAGTGTACTGTATGTGTACAGTTTGTAATGTATTGCCTGCAATGTGTACGGGTACATTGTATTTCGATTTTCAATCCCATACAGGGTTTGCCCTTGACTTTTTCAGTGACTAGCCAGCAGGACCAGTTAGCTTGGTATTTCACTAGTCCATCACCTTTTTCACTGGTCCATAGTTCAAATGAAATAAGGATGCTTTTCAAACTGAACTAGCCAGCCAGATCACTTGGACTGGTCCTCAGGTGTTTTAACTGGCATTTGGCCATCGGACCACTGCTAAGGGAGAACGCTCCTATACATGTATAATAGCATAATAATGTATAATAGCAAAATAAATTTGTGACACACAAATTTTATCAGCACAGAAATAATCTGGCTTAGCAGTGACTTGCAACCTTTCTAAGTAAGTCATCAAATTATAGTGACTGGTACCCAGCTACTTTTCGCTTCGCAATTAAACATGTTACATATATAGGCAACACTGTCGAGTAAACAGTTTGGGAACAGGGCAAAATTTCATAAATCTGGTAGACACAACAATTTTAAGCACAGACACATCTTGCTTAACAGAAACAGGTTACCAGCCAAATATACCATGTAATGTATATTGTTTATGACTGGTTCCCTGCAAGTTATTTCTTAGCAGACAAATTTGCAGGACAGCTTTGAAGAATACATTTAGACCTGGGCCCAGTTTCACAGGGCTGCTTTTAAGCACAAAAAAGTAGCTTAGCACAACAAGATTATGCTTACCAGATTTAGGTTACCAGCCAAACTATCAGCCAAACTATCATGTCACAAGTACAATTTGTAACTGGTATCCTGCTTATTTCTCATGCTTAGCAAACAAATGTTAAGCAATAATTTCTGCTTAAGCGACCCTATGAAATTGGGCCCTGGGGCCAATTTCGTAAGCCTGTAAGCAGACAATTTCTGCTTACAGATTATCTCTTAGCACAGTTTCTATTCCATAAACACAGTTTCTACCATAAGTCCATAAGCAATGCAAAAGGCACGCTAACTAACTGGCAATTCGAGTCAGCATATGGATGACACAACATTGAAAATCCATTTTGAGCATGCAAGTCAAATCATCATTTATAAAATACGCTTTCGTTTACATATATTTTTCTCCAATTGACCCCTTGCGCGACGCAGAACACACCTCCGCACAATGCGCGTCTACCAATTCCGCCATTTTAGGAGTCAATTTCTTTGTGTACATTTTGACTCCCAAAATGGCCAACAGTATAGGCACATGTACCGCTGCACATCATGAAATGGGCCAATATCCTGCACAAAAATGTGCTTTACAGGTAAAAAGTTTAATAAAACTACCCCCTGATGTATTTTTTACTTAGCGCAAATTTTCTGCTAAGCGACGGTTGGGCGACATCTTACCTTGCAGAAGAGAGGCAGCATCATGTACAGTTTATCTTCCTGCTCCTTCTGTGTCAGCGGCTGCAACGTGCAACAAAGCTCTACGTAGAGCTTCCTCAAATGCATCAAACCCAGGGAGTTATCCTGCGTTGAGGGCGGGCTCCGAATGGAGCGATTCATAATCCTGCGCATCGTATTCATCCTGGTTGATTGAGGGGGGCCTGACGGCCTGTCCAGATGGTCAGTTGGTCAGGTGGCGGACGGTGATGAGGGGGGGCTACATGGAGGATGGCTGATGGATGTCACACACGGCTAATGACATTGGTTTATCGTAGGTTTTAACCTGTAGCTGAAGAAAATATACATCAAGTTGAGTTGATACGACTTGTAATGTTATGTAAACCAGGTTTGTTTGGAGTTTTTTTCACTAACAGCCATTGACCACCATTTTGTATGGCAGACTCAAGTACGTGTGTGTCACAAAATGTATAAACTGGGTTGGGACAAATGTGTCCTTTTTAACATGAAGTTCTGAGGATTGAGGTCTAAAGTGCCTAGAATTGTTTATCACTTGGCCAGTCAAACCAATCTATCCAATTTGTTTCTAACTGGGCCACTCCAACCATAGAGAAAGATGCTCAAACCAATCTATCCAAGTCCAAACATTTTGGTGGTGAGTGACCACAGGGTGGTGGATAGTGGAGGATTGATGGCTGTAGGCCCAAATAACAATTGTTTCTCACTTGGCCAGTCAAACCAATCTATCAAGTCCAAACATTTTGGTGGTGAGTGACCACAGGGTGGTGGATAGTGGAGGATTGATTGCTGTAGGCCCAAATAACAATTGTTTCTCACTTGGCCAGTCAAACCAATCTATCCCAAGTCCAAACATTTTGGTGGTGAGTGACCACAGGGTGGTGGATATAGTGGAGGATTGATGGCTGTAGGCCTAAATAACAATTGCTTCTAACTGGGCCACTCCAACCATAGAGAAAGATGCTCAAACCAATCTTATCCAAGTCCAATCATTTTGGTGTTGAGTGACCACAGAGGAGGATTGAGGACTGTAGGCCCAAATAAAAAAAAATTCTCACTTGGCCAGGCATATCCAAGTCCAAACATGTTGGTGTGAAGTAACATTTATGAGTGGAGGATAGTGGAAGATTGAGGCCACCTGTAGGCAAGTTGGCCTAGAAAGTAAGGGTTAAGTAATCAAACATTAAATTAATTTGTTTTGTGACAAATATATGTGTACTTTTTGTTTTGGGTGGCACAAGGGGTGATTTATCCATGATATAGGTAGGGGGCCTATATATACATGTAAACACAAAAACTTGCTAAGCAAAGAAAACTCTAGCTTAGGAAAAATAGGTTACCAGCCAAAATACCATACAGTTACCATTGATGTGACTGGTACCCCACTCATTTCTTGCTTAGCAAGAAATTTGTTTTATGAAATTTGGCCCAGTTCTCTTCCTATACGCAATGCCCGATGTAGGCCTAATAATCCAGACACTCCACACGGCAAATTCAACACATTGTAGACGAGAAAATCTACGTGTACATACAAACATTGCACATTAAAATCCACCTGTATTATGACTCACATTATGTGACAGTCATTCATGTAAATAACCCTGACTACTACCTGTCAGACCAGCTCCCATGAACACTCTGCATGTCTGCTGACATTAAACACGGCCTCGAATAAATGAGCATTGCAGTAAATTTTATGTGCGGAGGGTTCAAATACTCATTGATTCATGTAGGGTTTTTTTCTTCTGAAACACTTGTGCACCCTCTCAAAAGAGCATTGCACTGAGGTGAGGATGAAATTGGACATAGATTGTACATGTACAGCCATGCTATGCACGTAACGTGTACCTACCTCGTTACACTACATGTTGTACGAAGGAGGAAATCAGATTTCACTTTAAGTACATACAATGTAACATGTACACATTATTCACTTTTGGTTTTAAAAAGGCAGACAATTTCTGCTGGAGAATTTAGTATTCTTAGACACTCTGATCCACCATGGGTCCAAACATGTGTTCAAAATGTCATGACACGTTCCCATTACTACTAATAATTGTGTATTTTGGCTTCATCTTGGCACCCTTCTTTTGACGATTGATTTAATTTACCCATATTCTAGACTTCTTACTTCTTCAAAGCCATTAAAGTTATAGTCTGACTCCTTCCTTCGTAAAAAAAATGATTTAAAAATAAAAATTAAAAAGGCCCGCATTCTCCTCTTTCTGAAAAAAAACCTAGTCGATCATCTGGAGTATTTCTATTTACTTGGCCTTATACATGTATCTTGCACCCTAGTCGCTTCCAAATTTGTGATACAGCTCAAAAGTTAACGCTTTTGAATTTGGATTAAAGTACTCCCGGGAGGTTCACTCCTGATAATTTATTTGGAATATTGCCAAGAGTGTAAAATCCCCTAATGCTGTAAATTACGAGTATGTCAGCCTCACGTGGCGACTGGGGTGAAGTGCATTATTAAAGGCATCGTACACGTTTGGTAATTACTCAAAATATATATTGGCATAAAAACTGACTTGGTAACAAGCAACAGAGAGCTGTTGATAGTATAGAACATTGTGAGAAACGACTACCAGTGAAGTAACGTAGTTTTTGAGAAAGAGGTAATTTCTCACTAAAATAATAAAATCTCCTTGCAAGAAGTTTTTATTCCTATCTGAAAGCACACAAATTTGTACCACAAGGGTGTTTTTTCTTTCATTATTTTCTTGCAACTTCGATGACCACTTGAGCCCAAATTTTCACAGGCTTGTTGTTTAATGCATACATGTTGGAATACACCAAGTGAGAACACTGGTCTTTGACAATTACCAAACGTGTACGATGCCTTTAAACAGAAGTAGGTCATTGCAGTCCATAGGTTCCTGTTTGGCTACATGTGTATGTAGTTTCATTTTTACCTCTCATCCAGTCACCGATTAAAACCCATTAAATGATGAACCTTGAAGATAACATCGGTCCTTAGTGTGTTGTTGTTGTTTTTCTTCTTTTAATTGGTTCTCTTTAAATGGGATTTATAGAAATGGTTTAAAATGGTTATCTGAGATCCCTTGGCTGCCGTTTCCCATGTTGTATTATCAACTTGAGTGTGATCCCTGGCTACACTAATGGGCACTAATGTAAAGCGCATTGATACGTTTATTGTAAAATGCGCTATATAAGAACTTGTTATTATTATTATTATTATTATTATTATTATTATTATTATTACACGGCAGTTAAAGGCTGTACAATGTATGACTTCTGAATGGCACCCCAAACAACGATATCGGCAAAATAGGGAGACCACCAACATAGGGCTAGATCACTCAGTTGGTAGAGCGCTGGCATGTTAATCCAGAGGTCATTGGTTCAAATCCCGCTCTATAGTCAATTTTCTTCGTTCAACCCCAAAATATTTAAAATTTACCCAGTCAGTTTCCCTTGTGGTTAATTACTTGATATCATTTATTTTCCAAAGACCTATCAAACAAATTCAAATATTTGTTAAAATAATTAAGTTTAAAAAAAAACAGACCTCCCCAATGCGTACACTGAACAATGGAAGCCGAGACTGAAATGTTTACATTTTTCAGAGCTGACCTTTCTAATTAGTTACCTCTTCCTACAACTGTTTGTTTTGACTGTGGATTAACACCTTGATAGGATTAAGGGTTTGTATTTAGTCCTCTTCAATCTAATGGGGATTAATAACAGTAATTGGTTCAAGATATGGTAGAATGGGGGAGGAAACATCGACCTTGGATTAAGGAATTTATCTTTCCTTATTTGTCTTTCTATTTTTGCTAATGAACACACTTTATTTTACAATAACACTTTAAAGCAGATCATTCTTCTATTGTGAATAATTATAATTCTTGGAGTAAGACCGACCTATGTTGTATACAAACTCTAACATTTTCAAATTAAAGTACAATTCAATGTACATGTGTTTTGTGTACATGAACTGCTTATTCATGTGTACATTGTATACCAACACCTGACAGATGTATTGTGCAGTTCATGTGTGTGTGTGTGTTTACATACATGATGTATGTACCTTATCCGCCATGTTAGCTTCAAATCCACACAAAGGGTACAGCTCATACTTTACGGAGGCAACAGTGGAAATCGCATTGCCTCAATGCCCCTTGTCATAGTGTTAGCCAGAGGAGTGTTTTGGTGTCTTTTGGACACCCTATTTTAAATTTGGACACCCTGTTTTATGTCATTTACATGTATGTATTTGAAAGTGAACAATTTGGACACCCAGTTTGTAAATTTCCAGCAAATTTGGACAACGACACCCTTTTACCAAATCCTGGCTAAAACCTTGTTTGTAATCAGCCTTATACTTCACTGAGGCAACAGTGGCAATCGCATGGCCTCCATGCCCCTTGCCATTGCCTTGGTGCCCCTGGAAGTGTCCCAATACAAATTTACATTTCTCTCATTAAGAAATGCATAATTTTACTATTCATGAAAATCTTCCTTGCCACTTGAAATGAATGAAGTATTAGGTCTGCTAGGCTGATGAAACTGTTGCCTATCTCTGAATTTGTTATATTTCCAATTCTGTCAATTTATGCATTGCAGTGTACAAGTGGGTTCAATCACCAATGTCTTTTTTTAACCATCTTGTATGTCGTCAGGAGAAATGGTGTCACCGCAAACTTACACTGTCATCAGTTCCTAAGATTGTTAACTCATAAGAACATTGTGTACAGTGCTTTAATTTCACATTTTAAAGCAAACATGGACACACCGTACACCTTTCTATATGTACCTTTGTGGTACACAGGGTTCTCCCCATACACAAGACAGCGTATCGGGCAAATACGCGCGATTTGTGTGCCGATTCGCACAATTTTTTTTTTTTTTCACAAAAAACATCAAGAAAAAACCATAGGCCTACAGAGTGCTCCAGATGTACATTAGGGCTTACCAAGATAAACACCAAGTAGAAAACTTTCCGAAGACCTTGTTTCAGTTCAGCATGCTTTGGCCAAACATCCAATTATTTGGATCCAGAATGCCCCCACGGTTTTGAAAAAACCTGGGGAGAACCCTACATACCTTTGTGGTACATATAGAGCATTGCAAAAGGCTTTTAAGCTTTCAGACACCTGAAGTGATCAATGCAATTTGCTGCAGCCAGGGAAGTCGCAGATCGCCTGTGCCAAGGTCATTGTCAATTTAAACACTTCAAGCCTAACCGCCTCCAAAGTGGGAAGTGCGTCCTGACAAACTATAAAAGCATTCTCAATTAAATTTGATTATATGCTGGTACAACAAGCAAAGTTGTCACAAGGGTATCTGTGTACTGTGTTGGGTTTTTATCATTTAATACCATAATACTGAGTGTTGAACTTGATGCCGACAACTGAAAGAATAAGAGCAAATAATTCATATCTTTTATCTGTGATTAAGTGCCATTTCAGTTTGTCTTCTTCACTCTTACCGATGTGCTGTGACTAAAAATCTCATTTCCCAAACAACTGGTATTGAGCGGCAGTGAGTGAATGCTTAAGTGAACATTCTGTGCAATTATTTTGTCAGCAATTTCAATGGCTGTCACAAAAATTGGATGGTTTTCTTATACGAGGCTCAATTTCATCATACATGCTAAATGCAGTGCACACACAATTTTGCCCAGCACAGGAAAATTGCGCTTATTAGCAAATGACCAGTATTACCAACATTATTACTAGGGCCCAATTTCATAAATCGTGGTGGTTTGTAATTATTATAGCTGGGTAACTGCTGCTAAGCATTTTGTTGTTGTTGAGCAATTTTCTAAAAAAGCATTGTGCCAAGCAGGGCCCATTTTCATAGAGCTGCTTAAGCACAAAAAGTAGCTAAGCGCAACAAAATTTCGCTTACCAGAATAGGGTTACCAGCTAAACTACCATGTCACGTGTACAATTTGTCACTGGTGTCCTGCTCATTTCTGTTCAGCAGTATTTTCTGCTTAAGCAGCTCTATGAAATTGGGCCCAGGTGACAACTTCGTGCTAGACACAGCTGCTCATTTGGAAGCAGTGAAGTATAAATCAAATTGCAAAGGAATTTGCACATCAGGAATAATCATTTCCTAAAAGATATTGTAATATTCTTTTGATGGACGACAGGTAATTAATTTAATTGGACAAATTCATATGTGAGTACATCGACAATACTGTATCTGACCTGGAATTACAAAGAGGCAACGGAGGCCATGGCCTCCGTTGCCTGGTCTTGGCCTTGATGCCCCTTCAAAAGTTTCCCATAGACTTTAGGACTTTCCAATTTAAGTGTCCTTTGCAACAACCAAAAGTTATGCATATGACCATGCCCTCTCAAAGGTGTAGGACTTAAAATTTGATACCTTTACATATTAATTTTTGTTTTTACTTGGTTTGATGATTCATTGTCACATTTATTTTTAACAGACAAGTTCAAGTGTTAATCAAGTGCTGCCTTGGGGGAAAAACCACAAGACTGCAGGACTTGTAGCTCAAAACTTTTGCTGGGCCAGAAAATTGTTCACAAGACCAGAATCCAAATGAGAAAAAAAACTTTTTACACAGTTTCACGATTAAACTGCTTTTATAGGTTCAACTTTCATTGATAAGTACTCAACAGAATTTAAAGATATTTATCCGACACAAAGTCAACGTTTTTTCAAATAAGATGAGGTGAGGTATTATTATTCAATACCACAAGACCGCCGGACTTGTCCAGTCATAAGTTTACTGGCCCGATGCTTAAAACACTGGCCTTGGGCCTGTGGTCCAGTGTTAATTTAGAGCCCTGGACATAGTCTATACATTGGACCCAGCGCTCACTCTTTTTACACTTCAATGGCCTTTTTGACCAATTTTGCCAGGGTGACATGAGATGATGTCAACCCTTTGAGTGAAAATGAACGATGGTCCGCTGGCCAAATGCTAGAGGACCAATCAAAATCCTCTCCAAGTGATCTGGCTAGCTACATGTAGTTCAGTGTTGAAAAGCATCCCTATTTAATATGAAATATGGACTAGTGAAAAAGCAGACAGACTAGAGGGCAAACTTAAGGGTAAACCCTGTACAGTCTGGGGCATTATAAGCAATTGAACCAAAATGGATCAGTATCCTAATTTCTATAATGCTCATCATTTATTCAAAATGGATTGAATGAAAAGAATGGAATAATCATTTATGAAGAGAGACCTGACTTTTATAAGCTTGAGACAAAGAATTAGTTAACCCTCCTACACTACGTCCATACTCAAAAATGCCTCGTAATCTCCCAATGCTAGGTAAATAATGGTGAAGAGTACCCCATGCCACAAGTTCCTGTCATTGTTATGGTCAATCAGTGCCACAGATTGTCACTGTAGAAATTGATCAAGGTTGAGAACCTTATCTCTTCCAACAGTGGCCCAAATTCCATTACAATGAAGCACAGCTGGTGGCTTCTCCAGTTTGGCACTTTGGGCTAAGGCTCTACTTTCCACATGAGTCTCTACATGAGCATGTGTGTGGCTTAAATTGCCACTGTTGTGGCATTGTGAGGTACGGGATTTGTTGTCTCCAGAAACAAGCTGAAATTAGTTAAATTTAAGTGTGAACAATGCGAGTACCAACAATGCTAATTGCAGGAAACTGAACACATGATGACTGATTGTGTACCATCCACGAATAAAGTGATGTCATATCCTACAGTTACTATGCAGAAATAAACTGCTTTGCACAGTGTACAGAGTACACATGTGTAACAACAAAAACCTTCAAATTAGTCCAGAATTATACAGTTTTCATAGTATTCTGATGTGGAAAAAAAAATATACTCCTCGCAAAGTGGCATCTTCACAAACCTGGTATTTGGATTGAGTCTAGTTTTTTAATGCTAACAGTCCCAATTCCGTCTATAAATTGCCCAAGTGCAAGATTCAGAAGGACAAAGGATGGTAGGCCCAAATAACAATGGCTTACTACTAGGTCAGACATTCCAGTCTTGACATAAGTCCAAATAATTTGGTGTGGAGTGACATAAGAGAAGAGGAAGTTGGATGATTGAGGCCACACATTAGCCTTAACTGCCTAAACTGAGTGTTAGCCTAACTGCCTAAACAGTGTTAGCCTTAACTGCCTAAACTGTTACTAAGTGTTAGCCTTAACTGCCTAGTGTGTTAGCCTAACTGCCTAAACAGTGTTAGCCTTAACTGCCTAAACTGTTACTAAGTGTTAGCCTTAATTGCCTAGTGTGTTAGCCTAACTGCATAAACCGTTAGCCTTAACTGCCTAAACTGTTACTAAGTGTTATCCTTAACTGCCTAGTCAGTGTTAGCCTAACTGCCTAAACTGTTAGCCTTAACTGCCCAAACTGTTACTAAGTGTTAGCCTTAACTGCCTAGTTAGTGTTAGCCTAACTGCATAAACTGTTAGCCTTAACTGCCTAAACTGTTACTAAGTGTTAGCCTTAACTGCCTAGTTAGTGTTAGCCTAACTGCATAAACTGTTAGCCTGGTTGTAAGGGTTATCTGACAACAGCTCTTATTTAACTTAATTACAGAAATCACAGACTAAACATGTACATGACCCCAAAATAGTGTGTGCTGAGAATACACATGGAAGACAACCTCCATGCTTTCACTCATTTTGAACCAAATTGTATCGATCCGAAATATAAATATCATGTATTTTTGTAATAAAGCATTTAAAAAGTAGCGGTCAGAACACAACTCATTTCTTCTGGATGCAATTCACAGTCAAAGGATGACAATATCAAATAATTAACAAACCTTGCTTAACCATTTTAATCAAAAGCCGAGGGAAAAACACATAACTACTTTACAGATGATTGTGAATTCAAACTGTCAAAGCATGTGCCTAGTTCCATCTTTCCCGCGTCAGTAAAATGGTTTTACACTAATAATATAACACTGGCCATTTCAAGGTACAGACATGCACAAAAGCAACACCTACATTATTAACACTTGAGAGTCGACAAAACAATGAACGTGATACATCAAAACATTAACATGATTTAGCATGAAGGTGCTCCATCAGAATTCCCTCCATCTTACATATCTATGCAATTAATATTCACACAACATTGCAACCGTACACAGCTGTGAAATCAACAAGAAATACTTGGAAGAGGGGCATAAATTAAACACATGAATATCTTCAGACCGAACCTACACACAAGGGTCTGATGTTTTCACGACCCAATCGAGGCAACAAACACAAATTGTAATACTTTTACTACGCGCAGACTGACTGACACTCCCCCTACCCTATCTAAATGCACTGAAATGCAGCCAGTCATGCTGATTGTTTTGGGGAAAAGAAACACTACAATCGGGTCTACAGTCATGAAAATCAAGTGGTCAACTGCGTATTTTATGTCATTTAAACAACATATACTCACCTTACTTTGAGAAAAATCTGTCTAGCAGATTGACAACATATGAAGA
The DNA here is from genome assembly GCA_021014325.1 of Plazaster borealis. Lineage (NCBI taxonomy): Eukaryota > Metazoa > Echinodermata > Asteroidea > Forcipulatida > Labidiasteridae > Plazaster > Plazaster borealis. The sequence goes on from CM037468.1 coordinate 2,027,831, forward strand.
CATTATAAAAATCCTAATTGAAACTGCAGTAGAAACTACTCCGTTCTATTTTGCCGGATGAACGCCATGTTGGATGTGATGATCTTGGTCATCTGTAATTGCGCATGCGTACATATGGTTAGGCTTTGGGATTTTGACACTCTATTATATTCTGTGTAGGGAGTGAACTTTTGAGACATAAAATCTCTTAGAAAAACACCCGCATTTTTATACTAAAGACAACTGAATTACCTGAACTATGAACAAGAAGATACACTATTTCTACACTGAAGCAAACTGAATACCTGAAAAATATATTTAGGACCACTCAAAGATGGAGGTAGATTTAATAATAATAGATCATCATCCGGCATAGCGCTTCTGCAGATTATGTTCAATTATCACAAACCCCAAGATAATTCAATTTTTAAAAAATGGTACAGATATGCCAAAGTTTCCCGCCCAAATAACAGGAGGAGTAGGTGATGACCATCCTCATCGGATTATTTTAATTGGCGCATGCAGGCCCACACTTTGAAGCGCATGTTTGTGCGGGGGGGGGGGTGGGTGTCACGTGTGAGTTTGTTTCTTTTCACCCACTTGGGAATAATATTCAGTTCAAAGATGACAATAAAGGTTTTTACCATGCACCCTGCTTTTGTGATGTGTTTTACATTACATTTTCTGTTTTTAAGTCATGGGCCCAATTTCATAGAGCTGCTTTAGCAGATAATTTTTCTTACACAATTTCTGCTTAGCAGAAATGAGCAGGATACCAGGCACAAATGGTACATAATGACATGGTATTTTGACTGGTAACCTCATTCTGGTAAGCATACTTTTGTTGTGCTTAGCTACATTTTGCAGCTTTATGAAATTGGGCCCTGTTTACCCTATAATGTTTGCAAGGGATGGCAGTTGTAATACTGATAATAAGCCTGTCCAAATAAGTCAATAAATCGTATTTCAGCAGATAGATTTACTTTACAATTTTGTTCGGAGCATTTAGTGTTGTAAAATGTAAATCGGATTATAATGTTCAGGGGTGAGATGAAAATCATTGTTGGCAAACAGGGCCCAATTTTATTAAACATTTTCTACTATGTTAAAGTAAGCAGGAAACCAGTCACAGTCTCTACATGTGACATGGTATTTTGGCTGGTAACCTTATTCTGGTAAGCATAAGTTTCTTGTGTTTGGCTACTTTTTCTGCAGCCCTACGAAATTGGTTCCAGGTCTGAAACGAGGATCAGAATTTTATGAGGTGATCGGAAATGTTGGCCTTTGTTAAACGATCCCTGCTGACAGTGGGTACAACCTGTCTGGACTTCTGGGATACAATTTCGCTGCCGAGCGAACTGAACGCTTTAAAAAAGCCCTCTCCCTCACCTCACCCGCTAGTTTTAACAACTCAAAATGAATCTTTTGAAGCGGCATTTTAGTTTGTTTTATCTTTCTTAAGATAACCTCGAGTTGCACCAGGCTGGTACAATTTTTTACCTGTAATGTCCTACTGTTGTTTAAATTTATCAACCGTTTCCCTTTGAAACAATATTTGATATTTCTTAAGTTTTTCAAATCTTTGTAATTTATTGTGTAATTTTACCGTCTCTTTTACATTTTGTATTCTCTGTATTTTTTCCCCTGTAACTCGACATGGTCGCCATGGGAAAATTTCGGTTGCTTTAAAGAATAAACCATTTGGCATTAGCCTAAAGAAGGAATGAATTAATTATGAGTTTCCTGAACAGTATCCTCAGTGCTATAGAGCAGTTCAAACAGCATGATTTCGTTGTATATCTGAAGAAAATAAGAGCTGCCCTTTTCCCAAATAATAATCTGATTTCATATCATCATGGAGCATGGTAGTCTTGATTGGCGACGTTCAGTTTGTTAACGTCGCCGATATCGCAACACACTAGCTGAAGGAAGAGATAGATCAATGCTTGGACCCGCCCACATTAATTTTTTTTCCTGACCGTGATCCTCCGAACCAGTCGATGCGCCCTCTACCGGTGAGCCAATCAAGACTTAGAAGCCTCCCTGTCTTATCCGCAAGAATAAAGACAGACCCAATGATTTCAGAGGATAACTTGTAGTGACGTAAGCTTTTAATTTCTGTGTTATGATTGGTCTGCTTAGAACATTTCAGCATAAAACAAAGTGATTCACCAGAATTGGCTTTATCATCCTTTTTATTACAGGGTATGTTGATAGTTCAGTTTTACACTCGTGCAATCTACACTAATTAACTATTCGATTGGGCGAGCGAGAGTCTACAGTCTACAATAATTACCATAAAATTGCGCACGCTGATTCGCTGAGAGTCTACAGTCTACAATTATTACCATAAAACGTTTGCAAACGAGACTCGAGTTTCGTTTCTGACAAATTACCACGGTTTTCCGAACGCTCAGATCGCTCAAACCCGTAAATAATCAAGCTGCGGTTTCTTCGTTAAAATAGATAGAGCCAAATGTTTATTTTGACTCCACCAAAACGGCGGACCGTTCGCAAAGTAAAAGGAAAACTACGCAATTTCGAGGCATATTTATGCGGTTCATTGTATTCTACTTTTAAAACATCTCTCTAACCGTATGCATTTTATAACAAACGGTTACAAACGCTTTTCATAGACCGACTCGCCCGATCCAAGGCAACGTGTCCCTTTTTAAAACTTATCACAAGTTCCCCACTTTGCAATCCCGCAGTCTACAGTCTACATTAATTACCATAAGTCTACATTAATTACCATAAAAAAAATTCGCACGCTGATTGGACGAGAGTCTACGTTAATTACCATAAGTCTACATTAATTACCATAAACCTTCGCAGAGTCTACAGTCTACATTAATTACCATAAGTCTACATTAATTACCATAACACTTCGCACGCTGATTGGCCAAGGGTCTACAGTCTACATTAATTACCATAAAATGTTTGCATAAACATGAGACTGAGTCTCGTTCCGTTGCCATCACTTACGAACGTTCAGATTGCCCAAACCCATCACATAATCAAGTTGTGGTTTCTTCGGTAAAACAGCTCCCCAAATTGTTTCCGTTTCGGTGTTTGAAAGGTAAGGACATAACATAGATTGTGTGATAATTTCCATGAGAATAACATCCGCTTTGACACTAAATATTTGAGTGCAAAATCAGCGTAAATCAGCGTACGAAAACTAAAAAGGGTATATTACTAATGGCACACGTGTATGTGTTATGTATGTATGTGTGTGTTCGTATGATGTACATACACATGTACATACATCATGTACATTGCAAAAGTCAGTAATTGTTTATTGTCTTTCTTCTACAGAAACCTCCTCCAACTGAGGATATGAATGACGAGTATAATAAACAAAGCCAGTTATTTTCTATATTATTAAGAGAAATGCAGTCAGCTTATGTATGCCATCCAACACAAACACAGCCTAATTCATATACCCCTGCCTTGATTGGTCATGTTCGGGTACAAAGTTGACACAGACTCAAAATTTTTCATATATAGTCATACTCATAGTGACAGTGACACTGTGACAGTGAATCAGTGACACAGTGACAGGACATCCATAACCAAAAGGCAATTGTAAAGGCCTAGCTAGGTGCCAATAATGTTATTGTTCATCAAATCATTCACCAAAACATAGCTGCCATGCAGCCAAATATAACACAAAATTAGTATCTTAAAAGTATTAAAAACAAATTAAATAAATGTTTTATCACTAAAACAAAATGTGATTATCATTGAGAATTTCGTGAGTTATGACACAGACCAATTGTATACCACAGAAAGAAATAGCGTCACATTTTTCAGGGACAAGTATGAGAACAGTCAACTATACTTTCACTTTTTCCTTTCAGCCTGGTTGACTCAATATCACACGAAGGAAACGTCATAAGCTCAAAGAAGAAAAGGGCCGATTGGTGATTGAAAGATCGGTATGCTGGGTTTTTCCATCAGGTGGCATCTCTCCTCGACTGTAACATCGACAAGTGCTTGTACCCATCAAAAGATTTTTAAGAATAATACCTTTTTTGATATGTGGAAGATGTATCACCATAGTACAAGACCACGTATACAAGACCCTGTGCGTGATAACCAGCCAACTGGTGGTGTTTGCACAGTATCAAGCAGAAGCAGAAGCATACAAAGACCCCACAGGCTGCTTCTCCCAAATGTCTTTCTTCATGCAAGAAGGCCTACGAGTCAGTGAGGCACTGGTTGCTCGTTCCAGAAAACAGCATCACAACTCAGCTGGGCCTAATTTCATAAAGTCGTTAAGCAGAAAATACTGCTTATAAAATTTCTTTGCTAAGCAAAAAAAAACATGAGCTGGGCACCAGTCGCATCAATGTAAACTTGACAGAATATGGGCTGGTAACCTGTTTCTGCTAAGCAAGATTTTTCTGTGCTTGGCAAGTTTTTGTGCTTAATACAGGCTTTATGAAATTGGGCCCCGGTGAGAAGGTTTCGCCAGTACGTCATTAACAAGAATGAATCTACAGTGAGTAAGATAAGATAATTACTATATTAAAACAGCCAAGCATTTTTCAAGAAACTCATGCTCCAAGGCCTCGCCAAGGGGGTAAATCCAGGTTGAAAACTGTTGTGTGTGGGGGGGAGGGGGGGGGTGATTTCAAAGTTTTAATTTATGATTTATACAATTTATAGAAACACATGAGAAAATGAAACTTTAGAATATTGCATAGTTGACCATTTGGTTCATCTTCATAAAGGAGTCACTAGGATTTTTATTTTTATTATTATTATTATTATTATTTTTTGGGGGGGAATGACAAAACAGGAATACCAGCAGCTGACCGCAAGTGGCTCAAAGAGGATGCTGAGCGAGGGATGTTTTGCTCCACTCGGTTTTACAAGGACATCACTGGGGCATACAAGAAACACCGAGTCCTGAAGTCAAATTGCATGTGGTTTAATCCTCCTGAGTCCCCTGGTGTTGTGCATGGTGGTTTACCAGTCAGAACCAGTTTTTCCGAGGCAAAGTGTTTTGGGGGCGTGTTTTACAGCATTTGGTGTCCTCGACCCAACTGTCCTGGTCGTAATCTGATAGATGTTTATCTTTATCACCCAGGGTACCATTCCTCTGTCAGGCAGGTGTGCGACATCTCTAGCACATCCACGTAATTTTTGTACATTTACATTATTCATAATGTTTTAATAGATGTTAAGGGTAAAAACAAAATATATTCATAATGTTTTTACACATTAGAATGTTTTTGTAATCACAAATTCTATAAGGAGTAACTATAAATAAATAAATAGTAAACTTGCGGGTACAACCATGTGTTAAATCTCTTTTGAAGGAGTGTTGGCTCTGAAAAGAGCCGGTGTGGTTTTGACGTTTCGAACAGTATACTCTGCTCGTCTTCAGGAGAGTGCTGGACTGGTGATGGTGAGGCAGCTTGAGTAGAGCTTGAGGGATGCACATTTGTGCAGGAAGTATCCCCAAAGCTTTTGTTGATTGGTGAAGTGTGGGAGTTGGTTGCTGGCTGGATGTGTTTGTGCTGGAGTGTGTCATTGTTGTGGTGAGCTGCTGCTGGAAGGGTTGGCTTAAGTAGTGGTGACCAGATGTCGTTGATGAAGAACCCGATGTCTTGTGGAACTGTGTGTCTTGATCTCGATTGCTTACCTGACTCTGCGTTGGTGCCAGAACTTGACAGGTGCGATGAGCTTGGCTTGCTTCCAGTTGATGAGATGATCTTGTTCCTGTGAATGTTTGATGATAATAATAATAATAATACTTACAACATTTATAGAGCACTAAATACGTATGTTTCTAAGCCCTATAACCAGACTATACAGAGTGATAAAACAGATGGGTTTTAAGTAATGATTTAAAAGTATCCAATGAAGGTGCCGCTTGAATGTGGGTGGGTAGCTTGTTCCAAAGTGTTGGAGCTATGACCAAAAAGGCATGATCGCCATAGCGTGTCATGGTGCGGGGTCCCGGGGAAAGCTGGAAATGAGCGGTGGAAGAAGAGCGAAGGCGTCGGGTAGCTAATGATAGTGAAGATGAAGGAAGGGCTAAGAGATCTTGGAGATATACTGGGGCCAAATTATGAAGAATTTTGTACACAAGAAGAAGAATTTTGAAACAGATACGTTGGTGAATTCAAAGCCAATGAAGAGAGCGAATAGTGGGTGCAATGTGCTCTGATTTTTTAGTTCAGGCAACCAATCTGGCAGCAGAATTTTGTATTCTTTGCAGAGGAGCAATATGAGAGTTTGGGAGACCTGCCAATAACCCGTTGCAGTAGTCCAGATGAGAAGAAACAAAAGCATGTCGGTGCGCTCGGTGGCTGTCTTATCTAGGTACTTTCAAATCTTCCCAATTTTACTTATGCCCCATGAAGCTGATGGTGGATTTGTCCAGGTGTCCCAGTCTGCCGTGTGCACGATGTACCTTGATTCTTGTAGATGTGTTGCAGCCGGTTTCCCCAATGTATACTCTACCATATTCGCAGGGAATGCCGTAAACACCGGCCATGGCTTGAGTGTCTTGCTTGTCCTTGTGTGTGAAGTGATGCTTGAATCTTGTTTCGTGCTGTATGGAAGGTCTTGACTTGCGCTTGGCTGAAGATATGTTGGAGCTTGTGTGAAGCGTGGCCGATGTACGGACGGGTGACTGTTGCCTTGAACTGTGGTCTTTCTTCTGGTGAGAGGCTTGGCTTTGGCTGGCTGAAGTTGAAGGTCTTGTATCCCTTGAGATGCAGTGATGTCTTGATGTGGTGAAGTTCGTGCTTCAAGATGTCTTGGTCACAGGTGTTGAAGGCACGGCGGACCAAGGTGTTGTGGACGACAGACTTGAAGCTTGGATGGTGGAACCAAGAGCTGTGTAGATAGCCGGCTTCCCACCCAAATGTGCATCCCTCAAGCTCTACTTAAAGGGTCTGTATACGCTTGGTAATGACAATAAAAACTTACTTGGTAAGAATTACAGCAGCTTTGGACATAATGCATTTTGAGAAACTTTTCACTTCAAAGTACTGCGGTTATGGAAAAAGATATCACTTTTTATCCCCAACAATTTAAGAGATTGCAGATTATTCTTCCTGCGTGGACATAACCGCTCCAGATTTTCGGCAATATCTCAAAACGCTAACACCTTTTGAAATGAAATTTTCACAGGTTAGTTTTATGGTATATATTTACAACTAGTGAAACAAACAGTGGGTTCCAATTACCAAACGTATACGATTCCTTTCTTTAAGCTGCCTCACCATCACCAGTCCAGCATTCTCCTGAAGACGAGCAGAGTATACTGTTCGAAACGTCGAGACCACACCGGCTCTTTTCAAAGCCAACTTATATTTCACACATGGTTGTACTCATAATTAATAGGGGTAATTTACATTTACCCCTAAATCGCACACCATTTTGTGAAGTTCTTCCATCCCTTGTGTTAAATATTCTATTTTTGGATTTGCTTATCAGGGAGAGCGCGAACGCAGTCCCCACTATCAGAAATTGTACTCCCGAGTTCCCCACATTTGGGGGAATCGCATAGGTCAACCCATCCGGATGTGCAGTGGACAGGCCTCGCCATGGGAGAACCGCCTTGTTGATCACGGTATCTCCTGAGCCAGGTAAGTATGATTTACGACCGTTTGACAGCACGTGTGGATCTCTGCTGTGTGCCGTCTACCCACGGTACAATAATTATTTCAGGTTCAGCTTTCATGCGTTTTTAAACAGTATACTGCGCATGTGCAGTTGGATTTATTATGCAAATTAAGTACGCTGTAGCCGCCACGCCCACGGGTACGGCTCTGCACGGGTAACCATCACACCGCCCTCTATTGAACAGAACATAAACCACGGACTAGTACCTATACTTAACAAACTAAATAGCAATGCCATAAGAAGTAAACATAAGAGTACCTGTCTGTTTGTGACCCCCATAACATGGGTACCCATAACATGCAATGCGATAATTTAAGACAAGCAAGATGTCCCGTCGGTCGGGATGCTGTCCATCATTGCGGAAGTGTTTGGCGATCATTGTTGTTTTGTTCTGTCTTTCTGCTTTTCTTCTTCACATGGTATGTAATTTGGCAATGCTTTTATGGTCATGATAACAACAGTGTATTTTACTAAATATTAATAAAGATTGCCCAGTTGCGAATATCGAAACCCTCCTCCAGCTCCAGGGCGGTCCTTAGCCGGCTGCTGGTGGTAGAGGGGTCATAATATGGGTATGCTGAGTTGGGCCAAACTCAGCATTTGGGAGTGTTGCGAGCTGGTTGTCTTGAGGTCAGGAGGGATTTACACCGCCCCGGTCTTTGCAACTAAAAACTACACTACTCCACTTCCTTGTTTACTTCAATTCCTTGTTTTGGTAAAACCATGGTGAACTTAAGAATGCGGCACCACTTCAAATCAAAGCCATGAGAAGATTAGTGCTTTTAATTTATTGTTTAACTTTATTACAACAAAGAGTTTTATATATAATATTGTCGACAAAAACACAATATATTTGTGGCATGGGGTAACACTATTTTGTAGGTTAAATCTCTCTTTAGTTTTGACATGTTTGAGTAATACTTATAGTGCCATTTAGTGGTTCCAAAAATAACCGTTGGTCTGGCGAGTGGCGTAGTCCATCGGTTCTTTTCAGAATCACAATTACTCAAAAGAGAGATTAATCTAGTTACGGCAAATTTCTTATGTTAAATTGTCTTTCCACCATGTAAACCTTGAAGTCTTTTATTGTCAACAAACTGAGTCACTTCATGACTGGTGACTTGTGACAAGTCAGGGTGGCCCTGCCCTGCTGTAAATGGATTAATAGGCCTACAGTCGATAGCTCTAAACTATTTTTGGGGGGTAAATTGGAAGGTGTGGATAAAAGGGAAGGTATACGTTTGGTTATCACTCTTAAAACCAATGGCAATAAAAACCTACTTACTTGGTTAGAACATGGGAGGTAGGATTAGAAGTACATCAGCTTGCGATAGTAGAGAGTATTTTGAGAATCATTTCACTTCGAAGTAATGTGGTTATGGAAAAAGATATCAGTTTTTATCCCCCAAAATTTGAATCTGAGAAACGTTGTCAGATACGTTTTTCAGATTGTGTATTCCACTTACAGATTATTCTTCCTGCGTGGACATAACCGCTCCGGATTTTCGGTGATATCTCAAAAATGTGACCACCTTTTAGTTTTATTGTATATCTACATTTATATAAAAAATATAGGATTAAAACAATCGATCGGTTCCAAAACCAATGGTAAACTTAGCCTTAAAGCTTTTTTTTAATGACAGTGGAAATATGCTTTCGTGGATGAGGCCAGCATATTATTCATTAAATTCACTATCACTCTGTTAACAGGTTTTGCAGTATTTTGATACGGGCGATCTTTATGAAGATGATGGAATTTGGCTGCAGAATGAACAACAAATGCAACATTTTGCTCAAGTCGACTACGGAGGAAAATTAGTATCAAGTGGTAAGTAATATGGTTTTCTGCTCGAGATTATAAACTTGTTGATACACATTGTATAAGAGGTATTAACCTTTACCAAGCTATGGTTTTTAAGTCTTTTTGTTCAGAGATTATTGTAGCTTTCATCAGTTGTATTAAAGGGTCTGTTTATGTTTGTTAATGACTCTGAAAATTAATGGCCATAAAAACTTACTTGGTAAGAAGTACAACAGCTTTGGATAGTATCATGCATTTTGAGAAACTTTTCACTTAGAAGTACTGCGGTTATGGAAAAATATATCACTTTTTATCCCCCAAAATTTGAATCTGAGAAGCGTTACAGACAGTAACGTTTCCCAGATTGTGTATTCCAATTGAAGATTATTCTTACTGCGTGGACATAACCACTCCAGATTTTTGGCAATATTACAAAAACGCTACCACTTTTTGAAATAATTTTAACAGGTTAGTTTTATGGTATATATCTACAACTGTATAGGATTGAAACAAACAGTGGGTTCCAATTACTATACGTATACAATCCCTTTAAAGAAATTCAATGAGTTAGTTATTTACGTTTTGTTTTCTTTCTCTCTGATCAATTTCAGACGGCACAGATGAGCATGACAGAGACCAGGTAAACGCCACCAATTTAGACATCAAGGTTCCCATCATTGTATGGTGGACGCCTTTTACCGGTGAGCGTGGGCAAGTCAAGCAATGCGGGGAAGACAAGTGTTTCTTCACTGTGGACAGACACTTTAGAAGTCATCCCCAGACGAAAGTTTTTATGTTCTATGGAACAGATTTCAAGCCGAGAGATCTTCCACTTCCGAGAAAGAGGCAGCACGAGTGGGCACTTCTACATGAGGAATCCCCAAAGAATAATTATATTCTTACCCAGAAAGATTGCCTGACCCTGTTTAACCACACCGCTACATTTAAACACCAGTCCGACTATCCAATCACCACTCAGTATTTAGAGCACCTGTCGGACCTAATGAGCACAGAGTATCTCGTCCCAACAGATTTAAAGAGTCAGGGTAAAGTAGCCCCACTGGTGTACATCCATTCCGACTGTAATCCACCGTCGGGTCGTGATAATTATGTCCAAGAGTTGATGAAATACATCCGAGTGGATTCTTATGGAAAATGTCTTCATAATGAGGATCTACCACCAGATCTTGTAGATCCACTTACTATGCACAGCAGGGATCTCTATAAAATCATAGCCAAATACAAATTCAGCCTTGCCTTTGAAAATGCAATCTGTGATGACTACATTACAGAAAAGCTCTGGCGCCCTCTGTTGGTCGGCTCAGTTCCAGTCTATAGAGGATCACCATCTGTTCGTGATTGGCTGCCGGATAACCAATCAGCAGTTATCACTGATGATTTCTCAAGTCCAAAGGATCTTGCCAAATTTTTAACAGGGCTCGCTGGAAATAAAGAACGCTATCAAAAGTACCTCAACTTTAAGAAAGTTGGTGTAACAAATAAGAAGCTGATAAACACCATGACGAAGAGGGAGTGGGGAGTCAATGACTACGAACGTCTCAACTTCATCTCAGGATTTGAATGCTTTGTCTGCAAACGTGTCCATGAGAATCTTAAGCGTTCTGAGAGAGGGGAGCCCCTCAAGCCATACAGAGCTGAGGGCAATCACTATGATTGTCCGAGGCCGAAACACAGCGACGAGAACTACAGACTTGACAATGATCTGTACCTTCAAATGTATGACAGGCACAAGAAAAAGGCAAAAGCTCTCCTGAAGATTGTCGAAGAAGGAGTGGGATATGACAGCATTAAATTTCGTGACTTGATGTCAAATGTGGAATAATTCAGGAGACTTATTGCGAGTCTGCAGTCCGTCTGTCTTGCCAACCTTTAAGGCCAAGTAACAAAAGTAACGAGTTTCTCGTCCCCGACCGCCTCCTTTTTGGTCGCCGCCTCCTATAATTTTTTTTTTTAAATTCGAAAAACCCCTTCGATATTCCTTGGTTTATTTTTGCCTAAGAATTTGTTTAGACTCTTCTTTCACCTTTGCAATACAACAGCCGTTTCTGAATTTTGAAACTTGTTGAGCAAGTGGACTAAAATGACACAAATCATTTGTTTTGTCATACATTGCATCAGTATACTCAAATAGCACAATATTTGTGAATAAATATACCTTGGCCAGCCATATTTAGCATGGCGGCCATCTTGGAAAAAAGTAGCAAGAAATTGAAAAATAGTAAATAGTAAAGCCCTGCCTCCTCTTTTTTTTTAAAAGTCTGGACGAGAAACTCATTATTTTTGTTACTTGGGCTAACAGCTTTATAAATAAAAAAAATTCAGTGCAAGATGCCAAAAGAAATAAGGAATTGTATTTTTGTATCACTTCTTCAAATCTTGTGATCAATGATTTACAAGATTTGAAGTAAGTGGGTTCATAGCACTGAATAAGAGTCCCAAGCTGACAAACTTGGACAAACTGAGCGTTGTCGGCTAAGCTCTTGGAACAAAGCAGGGCTCGAATTTGAGGAAACAATCCACAAGACCGCAGGGCTTGTAGCTCAAGTCTTTTACTGGACCAGAAAATTTGTTACAAGACCAGAATCAAAATGAGAAAAAAACAAATTCTACACAGGTTCACATTTGAGCCGTTTTTATTGAAACAAGCTCTATAAGAAGAGTTATGTCATTCTTGTCTTAATACTTAAATACTCTCAACAGCCTTGAAAGATACTTGTATTTTTCAGTTTAGATTAGAAATAACAGAGGTATTGTATTCAAAAACACAAGACCGCCAGACTAGTACGATTGATAGTTAACTGGCCCGGCGCTAAAATCACTGGCCTCGAACCTGTGGTCCAGTGTAAATTTCGAGCCCTGCAAAGAGGGATATAAATTGTGAATTACCAACAAACCTTGTTGAAATACAAAATAGTATTTGATACAGAAAATTAAAGATAAGATTTTATGTAGTCGCAGGTAAGTTTTATATAAAAAAAGTAAAACTGTATTACTATTGTATAGTTATTATTAAGATGGATAGGTTTTAAGTAGTAAAAAAAAGAAGCAGCAGGTACCCCATGTTGGCCAGTAATGTAAAAGTTGAACAAATTGTAGTGCAGGCCTGGAATTTCATCTTTGAGAGGGTAAGGGCCATTTTCATATTGCAAAGGGCACTTCTATTTAAAAATCTTAAAGTCAGTAGGAAAGTTCTGAAGGGGTACCAAGGCTAAGACTAGGGCAACTGAGGCCATGAACTCTGTGCTGTGTAATTGTGGGCCTGGTAATTATATGTTTTGGTTTTTTTGTTTTTCATTTCTAAATTGAAGTATGTACTGTGAAATATGTGCGCTTTGAGTTGTTCAATACTTAGTCTGTTTTATATGAATATTTTGAAATATGCACCAAATTTATCAATCTTGGGTATTAGAACTTACAAACATATTTTATAATATTGATAGAATTAAATCAAGTTTCTTGCCCTTTTTATATTGCTTGACAGTATTGATGTAGTACTTTTTTAGTAACGTTTTGTATAAATTTATTATAAAACTCATCATTATTTTGTTTGTGTTTTTGTCGAATGGTTAAAAGTATTATCAAAGAAATATATGTAAACATCATAGTGTTGTTATGTCATGTCAAAGAAATAATAGTTTTATAATAAAAGTTTTATAAACATATACATTTATTTGATCAAATGAGAAATAAAAAGATGTTTTTGGTCAATATGGCAGCCAGAGTATGAGACTTCTGTTAAATGTTTTTTTCTTTCTCGCTCTTCATGGATCATTAAAACAATCACAAACAATAATGTTATGTATTAGTTTTGTATTTTTGGTGTATTCTTTAGTTTTGCTTAGTTTATGTGTGTTTGTTTATTTTTTGTTTTTTGTTTTGTTGTTTTTTGGGGGGATGGGGGTTTACTTCCAATCCCATCCAACAGATATCAAAACATACTCCCATCCGCCCACCCCCGCCCCAAAAAGCTCAACTCTTATTCCAAAATGCGGTTTATACCGGTGTCGCAGTTATGTAACGTGGTTTGCACAACATCATACAATTAGTCCGTTTTATTCATGCTATAAATAGACCTTTGATGGTTTATGCTAAAATACACCAGGGGGGTATATTTTTACATTTACTTACTTAACATTGGCATTTAGCATTTTTAGAATAATATACAGTGTCCATATGTATATGGAAATATAGCGCTCTAAATTTTACATTGCAAAAGCTCAAAACATTCAAATATTTAATTACAAAAATACCTAAAAGTCGCGCTTTTAAAAAGACACCCCTTGGTTTGTAATGGAGAAGGCCGAGTGGTCTGATATCAGGTGATTTTGTATGGCACGAGGGTATCGAGTGACATGACAGGTGACCTGACGGCAACCCGCGGCTAGATCGATGATCATACGCTATCAACACGGTCACTGTCATATAATAATGGCTGTTGTAGCGGGTTCAACGGGAGAAATCTTGCAGAATTTCCTCGCCGGTGGTAAGTATAATTCCTGCTCAAATGGTTCTTTCTACCCCTGAGATATAAATGTCTTTGTGAACAGACTACTTGGCAGAATGTGTCAAATTTTCAACCAGTTTTTGTGTGGAAGTTGTTACTGTTAATATTTAGCTCTAATCTCTGGCAGTCTGGGACCGACCGCTGTATTTTGTTGTCACGCAGCGAGCACGTGAAAGTTTAAACCACCCCACACCAAGGATGTACACATGTGTGTGTGTTTGTGGTATCAGTCACTATATCGGGATCCATATGATAAAACTCATTACACCCGGAATATCGACAGAATACGGCGAAAACCCTTTTCAGAACGTTCAAATCCTGTTTTTATAGACCTAACAAAAGATTCTTTTTGAAAAATGTCCGTATTCGACTGCCACTTTTCACTCATTTGAGCAAATAAGATATTTTATTTCATAATGAATGAAAAAGTGGCAGTCGGATACTGAAATTGTACCGGTTTTTTAAACGGTTTTGAATATTTATGACACATTTAATATAATAAGGATATAATAATGATAATGATATAATTAAAAGCAATTTATAATAAATTATGCCAGCACTGAACATGCGCAGTGACTGTTTTGGGGACTTAAATGTAGACTGGACCCAGTAACTTGGGCACTGTACTCCTTCTTAAACAAGTTTTGACATCTGTGGTCAAACATTTTTTTTTTAAGTACAGCGCCCAGAGGGGGTGCTATACTCGGCAAGATTTGCCGGCTTTAGTAGTGTTTAGTGACATTTAGCCGGCACCAGCTATAGATCCACTATCTAAAACAATAATGTCTGGTTTTAAGTTTAACTTTAAAAATTAAATAAAAGATGTGTTACTGTTTTGTTCCTTTTCAAATAATGTTTATGCTACGCAATCGTCCACAAACCTCAGGGATAGTAGGAGGTCCTCTCAAAGTAAGCTTGCATAGAAGTGTTTTGTCAATCACATATTTACGCAACTCGCGTCTTTTAATCAATGAAATCTCGCTAAAATTTAGCTCTAAGTATGTGTTATTTGCTTGTATCCTGCATGGCATTCTCGTTGAGTTCTTGGCTGTAGTATTACAAGAATTTCACTTTGCAAACTTTTAATATAAAAATAAATTGGTAATTTCTCACCGTCTTCTGAATTTTTACTTATAATGTATTGAATTTTCAGGAATAGCTGGCTGTTGCGGCAAAGTGACCACAGCTCCTCTAGATAGAGTTAAAATCTTAATACAAGGCCACCATAGGTACTACCAGCATCTTGGTAAGTAACACTCGATAAGAATAATTTCAAATAAGGGGTCATTCTGAAATTTTTGTGTTTTTAGATTTCATTTTTCCCAAAAATTGTACATTACTCTCCAACCCCAAATTTAAATTTAAACATTCTTTAAAACTTTTGTTCTGTTTTAAGTTGAAAAGCAAATTTTGAAATTCAATTATTTTCTGTCACCCACCAACCCACATTTTCAAAATAATGATCATTTTAAATAGCCTGAATAAAACAGTGTGACCAGCAAATCACCAGGGAGTGCAGGGACCGATTTTAAAAAGCTGTAGTTTCGCAGCCCACTTGGAAAAGCCCAAAACTTAGTTGGGTTGCCCAAGTTCCAATATGAGGTTACCTTTTGAGTACTCAAGATGGACAGGACCAACTCTTGTTTAAACAGGTATCATAGTTTGGGTGTAACAGTGAAAATCATACCATAATCGACATGTGGCAGAAGGTCCCCCTCTAAAGAATTCCTGAGATTCCCAGAACACAATGAAGGCACAATAGGAGGGGGGTACACCATGCCACATATCGAGCATCAAATGGTGAAAATCAATGTTAATAAAGCATAGTTTGTTCCTCTTATGTAATTTCAGGTGTTTGGTCATCGGTTGCCAAAGTCCTTGAGTATGAAGGGGTCAGAGGTCTTTACCGTGGCAACGGGGCCATGATGGTTCGGACATTCCCTTATGGTGCTATCCAATTTGTAGCGTATGATTGGTTCAAAAAGGTGAGGTTACATCTTGACAGACCCTTTCACGGTAATATTCGCCATGTTGAATCTGCCCCGTGCGCCATGGTGCATTGTTTATTTCGAGCGGACATTTACACGATTTGTAACTTAGTGCGAATATCAAAATAAACAGCACACCAAGGCACACGGGGCAGTTTCAACCTGGCTCATATTACGTTGAAAGAGTCTATTGCTTTTTCAGCTTTAAGAATAAAATTTACATATTTCATCTTCAGACATTTGTTTTGATCTAGATTACACTAGAATGTAAGTCAGAATTTGCTGATCCTTGATTTCTTCTTCTTTGACAGAAAACAAAAACGAAGTTATTATCCGGTTCCCTAGCAGGTAAGATGCCCCCTGTAGCATTTTATTGACAGATTATAAAATGAGTGAAACTTTTTTGAAAGAATACTTCTTGCTGTAAATGTGTAAAAAGAGAGCAGGATAGGGGGTCACTTTCACTGAACTGATATTTTGTAAACAGCGCTAAAACAAGAACTACCAACTAAGGTACACACTTTTGTGTGAACATTTTAATGACCCTGATATCTGCCTTGTGGATTTTTTTTTGTAAACAGTGCTTTTAGCTTTTTATGAAGTAAAACTATTGATAAAGTGAATGATTCGGTATTGTTCTGAAAACATTTTTTTTCTATATATATTGTTTTAATATATATATTTTTTTCTTTACTTCATACACTAAAATGTTTGCAATGTGCACACAAAAATAAGTGTCCAAAATATCAGTAGTCGTATATTACACAATGATAAACTATTGGGTGGGGGGCAACTGCAGTTGATGATTCTGGCACAGCAAGAAGAAAACAAATTGGACAAAGAAAACAAAAACTTTGTACCGGGCATTAGAAATTGGTAAGTTGATGTTTTGATATATGTATATTTTATTCAAATCAACCCCTCTCCCTCACCCCCCTCAAATACGTCTGTGGAACTATTGTTGAATAATCTGTTTTTATTTCTTACAGGTGTTACAGCGGTAATTTTTACATATCCATTAGACATGGTTAGAGCGAGATTAGCCTATCAAGTACAAGGAGAGTGTTTATATAGAGGGATCCTCCACACATGTCGATCTATATGGCATGAGGTAAGACCCCCCTTCCTGTTTTGTCGACTTTCCAAATTTATTGACAGTGCAAACAAAAATTTCCCTTTTAACGTTTGTATCGCAATTTGGTATTTAAATGGCTCAAATAAAGAGTAAACCTTTTGACACAAAAAGTGCGGATATTAATAACCACAAACAAATCACTGAGAACGAAACATCTGAGATTTCAGTGTCAAAATAGGTGCTATTTTATGAATCCAATGAAACTAGTAGGACTTATTTAAAATATTTCAGTTCCTATCAGGAATGTGAACTGTGAGGTTATAGTCTGGCAAACCTTGGGATGGCATTGCCACTACTACTTTTTGTTGGGTTTGTAAAATAGAACTTATTTTGACATTGACCTTTTTTTAGCAATCCTGATGGATCTGCTTCAAGTTATTGAGATTTCATTTCTAAGAAAATGATTGTACTTCTAACCCCCTACATTTGGAGTGGAATTGTTTCCATTAAGATAAATTTATTTTCCTTCCATCACCAGGAGGGTCAATTCAGAGCACTCTACAGAGGTGTTGGGCCAACTCTTGTTGGAATGATTCCATATGCAGGTAAGATAAATATAGACGTTTGATATTCTTCCTACCTCAGTTTGATTTCCGATTGTCTTTGCCTTCAGAATGGTCAGCAAAATAGTTATTGAATAGCTAAACTTCACAAAAGCCTAAAAACCATATGTACATGTAGGCCAGCGCAAGCCCTTGTACTACTTTTTCCAACTTTTTTTTCCAAGGACCAAATATCATGCCTGATAAATACAGACCTGTGATTTGTGAAGATTTTTCCTGTTTGCAGGATTTTGTTATTGATCTTCTCTGTGAAAGTTATTTATATTATTCACTTCAACTTTCTTGAAATAACTCTCTCAGAGTGCATCTCAATCTTTGGAAAAATGCAGTTTTTAAATCTGTATTATCACTGTCATTTTGAGCTTCAAGTTGAAAATGCTCTCCTGTTTTACATGTAATACATTCTAATGATAGTTTGAATCATATGTTTTGTTGCCAGGTGCTGCTTTTTATTCCTATGAAACTTCCAAAACATACCTCCTAGAGAAGGGTCCCCTGATCCTGTCCAAGCCCTCTCCGTCGGACCCTAATCAGAGAGTTCTAACTGCCCAAGCTAATCTTGTCTCTGGGGGCCTGGCAGGAGCAGTTGCGCAAACTATAGTGTAAGTTGTCACCCTCTAGTACTTGCTTCATCTTTAGCCTTCGGTTTGTATCTATAACTGTACAAAAATATTGATGACTATAGGCCCAGGCTTGCATATGATGTCACAAGCACAAACAGCGCCCTCACTGAGGTCAAAGGAAGACCTATCATTGGCTGAGAGCTGTTTGTGGCCTTGCATACACACATTATAGTTTTCAATCGTTTGACCTCAGCAATGGCAGCCTATGCAATTGCAAAGGGTATATTAAGAATCAACATCATGTGAAATTGTTCTGCTAAGTGTGTACTTTTTCAGTCAAATGTTTTTAAATGTTTTCTTGTCAAATGTCAAATTTTCATCTGATTCTTTATAAAACTGGTTCAAAATATTGATTTGCTTTGATTTGAATTTTAGGTATCCCTTAGATGTAGGAAGGAGACTGATGCAGCTTGGCTCCATGGTTCCAAATTCTAGTTTGTCGAGGTAGGTCACAATACAACCCTCCTACTGTTGGTAACATTCTTCAACTAGTTAACCAACCATATGAAATCATTTAGAGTCCACACTAAATAAACTCCCATAGCATACACATTGCAAAATGCTAAGTGTTCAAAAATACATTTAATTTTTTAAAGTCTCACAGCTTTTTACAGTGAAGAGACAATTATCCATTGACACCAAAACTTTTATCCTCTGCTCAATTTGACATGGGGTGTCTCAAGGCTTGCCCAGTTATTCTCCCTCCAAATAAAAACAACCTTAGATTTGATTAAATTTCTAAATGTCAGAGCATCAATCTTGAAAAACTCACCCTACACCTCTCGGCAAATAGGACCATCTTTCAGGGCCTATGTCATCCAAAATACTTTGAGTTGGAAGTCGAAACCCCAAGGTCACAATTGTGCAAAATAGACAACGTTCCCCTTTTATTTATTTCTCAAATATTCCTAGTTGTAGTTTATAATGTTTTGAGGTCCTACAAAATATTTATGGGGCCATCGCTCTATTTTCTCGTATTTACAAACATGATATTATTTCTACTTAGTCTGATTTCTGATATTGTTGTTTGTTTTGCCCTTTGAAAAGAAAGAAAAATTGTTATTAAATAGCCTGAAAAGTCTATTAAAGTCTACACCATATGAACAAGTTTCATTTCATTTCATTTCTTCTGGTTGTTGAAGCCAAGGACTCTCAGAAAAGTGAACTTAATCACTGTACTAGCCAAGAACCCAATGGGGAGAAGACAAGTAGGTCGGCCTTTGTACTACTTGTATCCAAGGACCAAATATCATGCCTGTATTTAGTGGGGTGCACCCTTCAACTGCACAGGTTGGGTATGGTGGCGCAACTGTGCACAGAACTGCTTGTTGATGTGTGTGTTCTGTAGACTGCATTCCCAACATGATATTATATTTCAGGCAGGGTAGTTTATCATTCAAAAACACAGTGGATGTATATTGAATGGTCAAACAGTACATTCCTGTATTTTTAAAAGGCAAGTAGATTTAATCAAAGCCCACCAGTAGGTTTGAAGCAAATTTGCTTTAAAACAGATGACACCAAACAGAAGGTTCATTGTATACAATTTTTGTTTTAAAACTTGCAGTTCATGTATGGAGACGTTAATCCTGGTTTACACAGAGCATGGTGCAAGAGGTCTATTCCGAGGAGTTAGCATCAACTACTTGAGAGCCATTCCTGCAGCCGCTGTGTCCTTCACACTTTATGAAAATCTAAAACAATACCTTAATATCACCGTAGACAGTAGGTAATGAACAGCATTTGTTTAGTGGCTAAACCAGAGTGAACCAGTTAAGACCTGTTTTGTCAATCAAAGTCAAACCCAGAAGAAGCTTCAAACAACACTTAAAGTACACTGCACCCAAGGGGTTTCTCACACAATGGGCAACCCTAACAATAGCCCTGAGCCCGCCAACCACTCAACCAATCAGAGCATCGATTGACTCACTCTGGATCCTCTGAACCCCTATAAATAAGCCCACTCATCTCTTACCTCTTCAGTCTCCTGACGATGACTAGAGCAAGCTAGTCGAAACGTTGAGACCAATCCAAGAACTGACTCCGCGGTAGTACAGTTAATTACGATCCTATAAGCTAAAGTAGTAGTCCCAGCCTAATTCTATACCTTCCGCCCAGGTAAACAGGACAGTTCTTTTCAGAACTGAGAAGTCTCCCGAACACCCGAACAATCTACTCCGCGGTAGTAGAATTAAGCAAGACAGTTCTCTAAGAACAAACTCTACCTGGCAAGTAGATACACACATGGTGTTACCGCAAACCAAATAAATATACTTAAAGTCCCTTTGGAAATAATCTGCCCAATCCAGTAATGAAATCTGCTTTTGACAAGTTGGTGTCCACTGTCCAGACCAAGGCCCAGTTTCCAATTGGGGCATGGTGTACCCCCCCCCCCCATTGTGTCTTCATTGTGTGCTTGGAATCTCAGGAATTCTTTTGAGGATTTTAGGGGGGAGTTCTATACAAGAGGAAAATAGTGTGTTATAGTATGGGAACATTGGGGGGGGACCCTCTGCCCGATATCGGGCAGGCTATACCAGTTTCATAGAGCTGCTAAAGCAGAAAATAGAGCTGAACACTTTTTTGCTTTGCAGAAATGAGCAGGATACCAGTCACAAATGATGGTACATGTGACATTGTATTTTGGCGGGTGACCTTATCTGGAAAGCTTGTTTTGCTTAGCAACTTTTTGTGCTTAAGCAGCTTTATGAAATGGGGCCAAGATTAAACTAGTTTTAACCTGTCAAAAGTAATTGCTGAAACCAGTTTGCACCATGGACGGTTTCTATTTTAGCATTTCGAATGTCCAAGTGACGAAACTATGGAGTGAGCTGCAAATCTGCGGTGTCTGATTGACTGTTGCCTTAATTGTACATGAATTCTCCAAGCCTACAACCTTTATCATAGACTTGATTTCAAGTCTGAGATTTTAATTTTGTTTGTCTACATCATTAAATGTCTGGATCTTATACAGAAAAATGCTGGTTTTGAAAATAGTGCAGAGGGAAATATGTTGTCTTCCCTTGGCTCATACCCCACCCCCCCCCCAAAAAAAAAACCTATCAAAATATAGTTCTAGGATCACCTGATGAGACTAGGCCTAACAATTCCCATGGTCTTATGTTCAACGGTTTGTTCCGTTTCTTATTGTGTCAAAGAATATTTAATGTAAAAGACAATAATAATATTATTATATTTGGAACAAAGAACTTTTAAAGTGCAATGTAAATTATAAAAAGCTTATTTTATATGGCGCTATGCTGTGGTATTAAATATCATTATGAAATAAAACGTTTACAATGAAATTGTGCTCTGGATGTATTTATTTGTTTGTATTCTTGTGGTGGGGGTGCATCAGAGCGGCAGACAGGTGCCTGGCGATTTGCCAAAACGGAAAGATTTCTTTTCTTTCGGAATGAAAAGATTGTTTGCAGTCTGGGATGGAATAACTGACTCATCAGCAGCCACGAATGAAATATGAATCATTCTTGTTTGTACTTGTTTGATGGGCGGTGGTTATTGTTGCACCTGCAAACTCCCCTGGTTTGGTGCGCATTATGTGAACACCACGTCATGCCATGTGCGTTGTGAATTTGTCATCGGATTGGAATGACAACAGAATTAACAGGTGACTATCAAACAAAAAACACCGCCCTCTCGTGGCATAATACGGGAAAAACAACTTAAAAAGACGACAGAAAACGAAAATAACACAAGGCAGATGTTTGCACTAGCCAGATCAGTCATGGTGACCTATGCGCTCACAGTATGACTATCTTTCTTGGTAAATATTGTCGGAGAAAGGATGGCCAGCACCCTTTCCTGTTTTTGTTTTTCAGCTCCTGAGGAATATGCAAATCAATCAATCGGAAAACCCATCCGCTGGTACTCTGCGTCCACGTTGTGTTTGTTGCTAGCTGACAAACGAGAACCAGTTACACATTTTTAGCAGACGAGAGGTGGTGTAGATATATCAATGGCCGACATGGCGGACAGTGCAAGTGCAAGCGAGATTGAAAGCGACACGGACAGCATAAAGATGTCCGTGCCCACGAGGAAAGAGGAGTTGTTGAACAGAATTGCCTCCTTGGAGCAGGAGAATAAGGTCTTGAAGATTGAGCTGGAAACTTACAAGATGCGCTGCAAGTCTCTGCAATCGGACAACCGCGACTTGAAACGAGCAAGTGTGAACATCGTAAGTCCATACTCGATTTTGTTGAAAATTGTGTAGGCCTAGTCTAGTGCATGCTGTGTGCATATGTTTCACAAAACAATTCAAACCATAGTTTATGATTGCTGTTTTAAAAACAGCTAGTCTAAAAACAGAGTCCAGTAAGGCTGCTAATTTTTTTAAATATTGTTTCGACTGTGGTAAATTCTTGGAATTTATTTAAACAACTTAAATTCTTCTGGGAAGAATAGTTGGGGCAAGTTTTGACATGTTTCTTTTTTGTGCTTTGTTTCATAATTTATTGATTGACCCATTTCACGATGTGCAGCAAACTTACATTTTGGGAGTCAAAATGTACACAAAGTAATTGACCCCCATAATGGTAGAAATGGTTACTAGTTTCTCATTTTGCGGAGCTGTGTTCCGTGTCTGCAAGGGGTAAATAAATTAGCCTATTGTTTTGTTACTGTATTGTATACGTAGCCACTGTTTAAGATGAGGCCACGTTAAAAGTTTACGAACCAAACGTTATTTTTAGGTACATTATTGTACACTAGTAGTAGGCTGTTAGTAGTTTACTTTAAAGCTAATTTGTAAATTAAAAAGTTCCAAATGAAATAATAGCAATAATCGTAATCCTCCATCCTCCCGATGGTCGCAGACTGGAGGGTTATGAATCAGTGTGCATATTAATCACATCCATGTGCAATTTTGACCATTTTTGTCAGACAAAATAGTGACCAGATTTGCGTAATATTTACCACTTCAAAAATCACAACACACTCTAAGAACAGGGTTTTGATCTTCAATGGGTAATGAATCAATTTACAACACTTAAGGGTTAAGTCTTTAAAAAACATCATCGAGGAAATATCTGGCAGAAAATGTTTAAAAAAACTGACCAGAGACTGGTCGATTTGTCCATGAACCATAGTGGGCGTCAACATGTGTTTTTCAACCCCGCACTTTCAAGATCTCAACAAATCAGGGTAAACCAAACTGCTGCATACATGTACATGTAGGCTTGGCACTCATCTGTGTGCGCGCAGTGGATTAAGTGTGACACAGATTTGTCTCTCACAAATATTCTGTGAACTTGTGCAAATCCTTAAAATGCACTCAACATACACATGCCAATGAGTCTGCACGCGGTTTGGCTTAAATATGCTGATTGGTCGAGATCTTGCATTTATATACTTAACAGAGTAAAAGCACATAATGAAAAAGTAAAACAAAACACAATCACAATTTTTTTAAATTAAATACATTTAATATCGCAAAAAAAAACTGTACATTAAGTTAAAAGACAGCAGTTAAAAAATATTGGAGTAGGGGGTCATACCTTTTAAAAAGAAATATGTATTCAGTTGCTTTTAAGAAAACTCCAAATTTTCTTTCGACCCACCCTCGAGTAAACAGGAAATTTGTTCCACAGAGTGGGTGAGTAAATTTGACAGGCAAGAGTTTGTTTTGCAGTATAAATATAACAAATATTGAGTGCATACATACATCGTGATGTTTGTGAATTCAAATACCCAGGCCTGGAATTTCATCTTTGAGAGGGCAAGGCCATTTTCATTTTGCAAAGGGCACATCATTGGAAAATCTTAAAGTCTTAAGTCGATGGGAAACTTTTGAAGGGGGCACCAAGACCCGGGCAACAGAGGCTATGGCCTCCATGGCTTCTGTGTAATTCCAGGCCTGTACACCATGTGCTACTTCCATTGCTCTAGTTTGCTTCTTGCATGATTATACTTCTCCCGTACCAGCGTACCATGTCGTTGAATCATATGTATTCATGAATGACATTATACACACATTGGTTGTGGTGGGGGGCTCGAATTTGGGTGGTAAAATTCACAAGACTGTAGAGCTTGTATTTGTTCTCAAAAACGTTTACTGGACTAGAATTTTTTTTACAAGACCAGAATTGAAATGAGGAAAAAAAAATACATACATGTACACAGTTTGACATTGGAACTGTTTTAATTTGTACGAGCACTAAGGGGCAGAGGGTTTGATTTGCCCAAAAGTTGTACACAGATAAAAAAATACCAATTTATAACACCGGGTAAATGGTTGGTTTTTTTTGCTTTAATTCTCTGTTCAATTTGTTTTCTTCTTTGAGCTGTGCCCGAATGAATTTTCCCTTCTGTTTTGCCTGAATTTGGGAGGGCATTTGACCCCGCCCCCCTGGGTCGTACGCCTTAATTCAGTTCGCTAGTGCAGTCCTCAATCCAAAAGAATCAAATGAAACATGCAGCTGGTTTTTGAAGGGTTGATGTACACGTGAGAACATGACAAATGTCTATTTGGTTCAACGAACACCAATAAACAGAGTCCATGACTTGGGCTTGTTAATGTTACAGTTCATGGCCTGTTCACTTAAAACATAAGTTAAATGACGTCAACCCAATTTTACTAGCTTCAGACATTAAGCTCACTTTTGTTATTGCCTTTTTTTAATATTGAATGAATTGATTGATTGAAAAAGACCTACTTTCTGACGCTGTCCTAGTGCTATCCTAAATTGTAGGATAAGACTAGTGAAGATTGAATGAAATCTCATTGCAGTATGCAGTCAAGGGTGACCGGTGAGCTGAAAAAATACCGTGTTTGAAAACAAATACCCTGAATTTGATTAAAGGGTCTGTATACGTTTGGTAATGACTCTGAAAATTAATGGCAACAAAAACTTACTTGGTAAGAAATACAGCAGCTTTGGATACAACATGTAATGCATTTTGAGAAACTTTTCACTTCGAAGTACTGCAATTATGGAAAAAGATATCACTTTTTATCCCCAAAAATTTGAATCTGAGAGTAACTTTTCTCAGATTGTGTATTCCTATTGCAGATTATTTTTCCTGCATGGACATTTCAACTCCAGATTTTCGGCAATATCTCAAAAACGCTACCACCTTTTGAAATTAAATTTTCACAGGTTAGTTTTATGGTATATATCTACAGCTGCAGGATTGAAACAAACACTGGGTTCCAATTACCAAACGTATACAATCCCTTTAAACAGTATGTTTTGATGTACACTAAGTAGTTTTGTATAGTATCATTAGTGTATACTATTGTAGAGTATTTGAAGAGACCTTTTTTTCTTCATGGGGGATGTAATTGTGGTGTACATATTCGTATGAACAGTCAAGTTACATGTACAAGTGAAGTACATGTAATTTGTTTTCATTCAACCAGCTCTGGAAGTAGTCATCCACTCTGCTAATGTCGCCCCTTAAAGTACCAAAGAAGGACAGATTAGCACATGCGGTGGAGTTTGTGTATGTATCTCAACATTCACAAGTTGTTACATACATGTAGTGTACATGGTCAGGCCTGATTCTGTAGTACTTCACAAATGCAATTGCCGCCATTGCCCTGTGGTCATTGCCTTGTTGCCTCCTTAAAAAATTTCCAATAGAAATTTACAATTTCCTCATAGAGGTGCCCCTTTACTAGGGAGAAAACACCTCAGTGTCCTTCCCCTTTCAAGATCGAAGCATCAGACCTTTACACATTACAGAGCCACAAAAAAAAACCATCAACTTCCTAGGGAATTTTAACCCCACAGCCACACCTCACACTTCATGCATTTTTCCTGTTGAAAAATGCACACTCAAGATGCTTACCCTGGGGTTACAATGTCCTGGCTATAACCCTACTCCCAAGCAGGGATGGCTATCTGTTTTTTGGGGGAAATGACCGTTTCCTGGGAGTCTTCAAGGGTTTGCAAATCAAGTGGGAAAAGGTCAAATAAATATTCCACTTAATTTTTTTTCGGAAATTCGTGTAGTATGATAGGGCTATGGACATCACAACAAGCTCGGCAGTGTAGTGTTTTTCCAAATGCATACATTTATTTAGATGCTTACTTTGTCCAAACCAAAACGCCTCTTAAAAGTTGAGCAAATATTAACAGAAAAAAAAAGTCATTTTGTCTTGTAAAAATATTTATGGTCCGGTCAAATGTTTCTGATCTACAAGACGTTGTCTAGTAGAGATTTGCTTGAAATTCAAGCACTGAAAGACACAAGTCCAGTTAATACTTTGAGCCATGATATTTATATGAATATTCATAAAAGAAAAGATGTACAGTATAAATTTACATAAACAGAAAGTGACTGTCTCGCCTGTTTAAACAAATTAATGAGAAAATAACATTGTACGTAGCTTTCCATGCATCATGTTTTATGTTTTAAAATACTAGTACGTTTTTCAGAAGGCTTTGTACAATAGCCTATAGGGCATTGAATAGAACAGTCTAGGTTATTGTGTTTGATTGAATACTGTGGCCGTCTGCCAAGATTTTGACACACTTATTGCATTTGTTGCGAGCAAATGAGAAAAGGAGGGGGGTAGGAAGAATTGAACAAATTGAAGTGATCAACATCTTCATGAAAAATGACACAGGCCTCGTACACCGCTAAATTAAGACACAAAAGAGCAACCTGTCCCACTCGGCCATGGATTAATTCAGTTTAATTTCCCATGGCATTCTGCATCCTCTCCTGGCGTTAAGGGGTCATCATCACCGGGTTCTTACTCAGTGTGTCGTCCGTTGTTGCTTGGAGGGGATTGTAGTAAGGTCTAGTACGAAGATTGACTAGTGAAAGGGTCTTGCTACATACAGTAGCTGTCGTCATTCGGGGGCTACATGTAAATCCCATCTTTTCCGGATTCAGAGAGGGATTGTACATTTTTGTCAAGGTTTACTGGGCCCAATTTCATAAAGCTGTTTAGCAGAAAATTCTGCTCAGCAAATTTCTTTGCTAAGCAAGAAATGAGTGGGGTACCAGTCACAGCAATGGTAACTGAATGGTATTTTGGCCGGTAACCTATTTTTCTGTTAAGCAAGAGTTTTCTGTGCTTAGCAAGTTTTTGTGCTTACATGTTTTATGAAAGGGCCCTGGTCTCTCATTTGTAAGGATTCACTTTTTTAACTACATGCTTCAGAGTCAGAATGTACATGTAGGCAGAATTTACAAATATTTGCTATACATGTAGGTTTAAAAGCTAGGCAGGACTTGAATTTCAAAAAAAATTATTACAATTTTTTATGTCTGCGTGGTGTAAAATGAACTCTTATTTCTTCAGATAAATATAAATCGTGCTCTGTGTTAAACTTAGTGCTGAAATTGTTTATATTAGTCTAAAAGCTTACTGATTATGAAGTTCATACTAGAACCATTTTTTCTGTGAAATATTTCCCTCTGAACTGAAATGAAGTCAAATTCAAGAAAACTGTATCTAAAACCCTTAAAAAGTGCAACAGCTGATTTCGGTTGTTACAACCAAAATTAAGGACAATGTGTTTACATGCTGAAATTGTGCATGGTCTTTCACTATTTTCTACTGATTCACACACCAGATTAAGCCCAAATTTTCACAGGTTTGTTTTTTCATGTACATGTACATGTTATGGTTGATCACACAAAACATGATTGCTGTCTGCGACTATTTTGTCAGCTCCAGCAATCCTGTATAATACCTTTAAATTACCCACATGACTCATAATGGTTGTACATTGTAAGTATTAACACATCAGCGTCTAGAGCAATTAATGTTTAGGACTGGTAAAGTCATCATAAACACTGACATGTTATAATGTGCACACTGATGTATGCAGCCTGATCAAGGCCTTGACAGAATGACTGCATAGAAATGTCTTGCTCATATCTGGAGCAGAGCTGCCAACTCTTCCTGATTCTTCAGAAAGTTCCCTAAAAATAAATCAATCCTTTTGATGAACTAATTTCATGAATTTGAAAATCTCCCTGATTTTGGAAACTTTGTCCCTATTATGTTGAATGTAATTCTAAATATCTCCATGATTGTTGTACAAAATCTCCCTGTTTGAAAGATACAAATGATGGCACTCTTCTGGAGTGAATCAGTCAATTTCTTATTAAGGATTAATTGGATACC
Organism: Plazaster borealis; assembly: GCA_021014325.1. Classification (NCBI taxonomy): domain Eukaryota; kingdom Metazoa; phylum Echinodermata; class Asteroidea; order Forcipulatida; family Labidiasteridae; genus Plazaster; species Plazaster borealis. The sequence goes on from CM037468.1 coordinate 2,056,200, forward strand.
TCCCTGATTGTCGTACAAAATCTCCCTGTTTGAAAGACGAAAATGATGGCAGCTCTTGTGGAGTGAATCAGTCAATTTCTTAGAAAGGATTAATTGGAACTTGTTTCCATGACCAAACTTTTACTAATATAAAACGTCTGTAGCCAAGTGATCGGGAGGACCGCAAAAATCTTCATTTTAAGAAAAATGTTTATAAACTGTGATATTTTATATTAACAAGAATCTTGATGCAAAATTGTCCTAAACAAAAATCATAAAACCACTTTTAAAATTACTATTATAGAAAAATAAAACCGTGTATAGCAACAGTGAGTACTTTGTAAAGCTAAAAATTGTCAATTTAAAAAAGATTAAGGAAAAACAACATCTTATTGTGATGATCACAAGTCACAACTTTGTTATAATGTTGTGATAGTAATCAATAATTGTAATGAACTTGTGTGTTCCAATTTCCATATGTACAGTATCACTCAATGAGTATACAGAACAATTTATTTCTCATCTTGTTGAAATTCCGGTTTCACTTTGAATTTTTTTCTGTTTGCATTTTTTTATCAAAAGCATCAGCAGCCGGTCTTATTATGTAGTTGGTGGGTGATACAATACTGACAGGTGTTTACTACCAATGTGTATAATGGATTTTGGACTGGATTGTGAAGACCTCCCCTTGCAAACGACATTGACCGTCAAGCATTGTGCCTCCACAAAGATCACTTTGATATCATTTGAATTGAAATATTTTAAAGAGCCAACCCAGTCTATGATCCCTTTGTTGATTTGAGACCTATTGAAAAATTTGAAAGTGGCAAACTACAGTAGCCCACTAAAAATATTTAATATTTTAAACTTTTAAAAAAGGCAATTTGTTTATCCTGTCAACAAATATTTCTTTGATTGTCCATTATGAATTAAAATGATTTAAAGGGGGCAACCCAGCTACCAAACAGATCTCATATGATTTGCCAATTTGAAAGCGTCAGTGGTTTAAATATTCTTCCCTATTCTATCAAAAAGGTTTAAATACACAATTTTATGGATTTAATTAGTTTATTTTTTGTATTATCTGTGAATAAGATCCATGAACAGATCTCACTTGAACTCCTCTTTTCCTGCTCAAAGGAAGTCTTGAAGATTATTTAAAGTTATTGTGCAACATGTGAAAACACTTGATCTTAACATTAATGTACATGTAAGGGGGTGGTACTGGGGCTTGGCAAGCAATTGTAAAATGATTTCATTATAAAATGATTGAAAGAGTAAGAGAATATGTGATTCAAGATTTGTTCTTGAAATACACTGTAAAGATGCATTACAGAAACAAGGAATATTACAGGGTTCTTATGACAACCTCAAGGTTTCTCTTTGTGGTTGTATATTTTAGGCACATGAGGTATAAGACTTGAAGATGCTGAGATCTGTGAGAATGATACATGTAGATGGCAAGGATATTCAGACAATTTTGATCCTGGTTCTGATGTAAAAAAAAAAGAATATTTTAAAATAAATTTAATAATAATAAGATGGTATGAAGAGAAGATACATAAAAACCACTGCTTACTGTACATCTCTAGGGAAAGACTTGAAAAACGCAGAGCACTGTCTGAGAGAGTACCAGACAGAACATTTAAAGCAACTGTAAAATTTGATTTATATTATATTGAACACAACAAAAACTCAAAATGGGGGTTAGGGTTCTCCCCATGCACAAGCTAGCATATTGGGCTGGTACGCGCGAATTGCGTGCTGATACGCGCAAATTTGGGTAGTTTCACAAAAAGCATAAAGAGAAAACCATATAGAATGCTCCAGATTGCACAGTAGGGCTTTGAAAACCAAGAAGAAACAAATTAGAAAACATTCCGAAGACCTTGTTTCAATTCAGCGCACTTCGGCCAAACATCCCACAATTTTGGCCCAGAATGCCCCACAGTTTTGAAAAAACTTGGGGAGAAAACCCTGGGGTTGATTAAAAGATGCCGAGGAACCACTGTTCATTTGCGATCTGAGACTTAATAGAAATACTTAAGATGCAGAGCTGAGATAGAGACAGGTGCCTCCTTGGTCTCCTCCTGTTATCGTCAACATCATCACGGGATTCGCTTCTATCAGTCTCAAGCACTCCTTGCCTCAGGCAGAACAGTTATTATTGAGGTCTATTGTGAACTCCGACATTGATCAGTTTCAACTGGAATAACATCTCCCGGACCCAGGGAGATGGAGCAGTGTTCCCCCCCAGGGGAGACGGGGACGGTGTTCTCCTCAAAATGTCAACTTGTAGCGTTTTGATTTGCTTAGATTGCCAAATGAGGTGCAGTGCAACAACAAGAGAACAAATCTAAAAGTTAAAAATATATTTATTTGATTGACAATCGATTATTGCTTGTGAAAAGAAATTGCTACATAAATGTACAATGGCCTCTTTCCATAGAGACTTCAATCCTTCTTGAGTAATGTAGCTAGATTGGGGCTAGAAAGAAAAGTAGTCTGGCCCATTTTTGGGAATAATTGAAATCGGTATTCATTATTACTGTTGTATACAAGGAACATGACAAAGATTTTATTTTATTTTGTGTTGGAATAACAAAAAGTTATAACTTGGTAGTTCAATTCCCTAAGATACTTTGTTTGTTACAACTTCCCTGGGTGTTATGATAGTTGAAGTAGTTATTGTGGGTGAAATCCTCCACCCCCACCCCACCCCACACAGTTGGATAAATGTTATGGTTACTCAGAATACATATTGCATGGTTGAAGTAGTTATTGTGGGTGAAATCCTCCACCCCACCCCACCCCACTCAGTTGGATAAATGTTATGGTTTACTCAGAATACATATTGCATGGTTTACAATTTACATGCATGGTTCTCCCCATGCAGAAGCAAGCATATCAGGTCGATGTATGCACAAATTGCGGGCCAATATGCATGAATTTTGTGGCCAATATTTATTCTTATTTTTTACTTTTTTTAACTTAAGATCAAATTCACAAAAATCATAAAGATAAAATACATTGTAATTTACGAAGAATGCCCTAGTATGCACAGTGGGGCTTTTAAAACCAAAGGTAAACACTCAGTGAAAAGCATTCAGAGGACCTTCAATGAGTTCAGCTTGCTTATACTATAAAATGTTGGGTCCAGAATGCCTCACAGTTTTGAAAAACCCTGGTTTATAAATGCTGACCATTGATCTGGACCACATCCTAACATGTTAGTTACCAGCCTACCTCAAAGACTCCAAAAAGAACACACTATATCAAATTTTCTATCCATGTGCATGTGAGTAGAATCAATTTTAAGGATGACGAGGCGACTTAGGCCTCGTGCAAAATTCTTGGAAAGTTTCACATTGTATTCATGTAATGCATACGTGTATCCATTTAGACGTCAAGCCACCAATTATGAAAAGAAAAAAAAACCCAGACCACTAAACAAATACAGGGATTGCAGTGTTGAATATTAAATTTGTTATTGATCGTTATCTCAGAATTATTTCTGATTTCAGCAACTCTGTTTAGTTTTTGTTTTAAAAAAAGAATATTTTAAAAAGTTTTTTTGGGGGGTGTAACCTATATATTGGCTATAATGTTTAAACCTGTAACTGTAACACTGTGTTATTGCATGTTGTGTGTTTGATGAGTGTCTATTAAACCACCAGAACAACAGTTTCATGCCAGTGTTCTCCCTTAACAGTGGTCCGCTGGCTAAATGGCACTTAAAACACCAGAGGACCAGTCAAACTTTACTCCAAGTGGTCCAGCTGGCTAGTTCAGTGTTGAAAAGCATCCCTATTTAATATGAAGTATGGACTAGCGAAACAAGCTGAGTGGATTAGTGAAATGACAAGCTAACTGGTCCTGCTGGCTCGTCACTTAAAAAGTTAAGGACAAACTCTGCATGCATTGTTAGATATCGACTGATGAAGCTTGTAGGCAGGTGCCACACACGATAATAACTAATTACGCAGACTAATTGATTCTTTACGTAAGAAGATTAAGTTAATTATTTGTATCTGTAGTATGTTGAGATACTGTAGTTAGTGAGTGCTCGGTTGAAGATGGGATTTACAGAGACATGTGGGAGTATACTCCGGATGAGGTTTCTGCACTGTACAGGAAGATGATGATGATGTTCGTGAAGCTCTTGTAATGTTGTAAACCATTCTGTAACGTACATGATGACTTTTTGTGTGTGCAGAGCAGATAGAGTCTGCAATTATGCAAATGTACAATGGAGATCAGGCGTGTGATTTATCAGGATTTTTCTTGATTTCAGGGTTTTTTCATTAGTTTTCCTGCACCTTCCAGATTTTCTTGACAGTGACAAAATTGCAATCACAGAGATGAAAGACTTGTCTCTTGTTATGACCAGACCATCAGATATCTAATTGAAATGATGTAGAGAGTCTGTAAACCTCTACAGGGGTTCTCCCCAGGGTTTTTCATAACTGGGGGGCATTCTGGACCCAAATTTTGGATGTTTGGCCAAAGCACGCTGAATTGAAACAAGGTCTTCGGAATGTTTTCTACTTGGTGTTTATCTTGGTTTTAAAAGCCATTCTGGACCCAAATTTGTGGATGTTTGGCTGAAACACGCTGAATTGAAACAAGGTCTTCGGAATGTTTTCTACTTGGTGTTTATCTTGGTTTTAAAAACCCAACTGTGCAATCTGGAGCATTCTGGTTTTCTCTTGATGTTGTTTTGGTGTTTTTTGTGTATTGCCGAAATTTGCGCATATTGGCATACAAATCACGCGTATCGGCCCGATATGCTAGCTTGTGCATGGGGATCTTGCAATTCTATTGGCTTTATCTCCACACAAAGAGGGAATTATTTTTTTCTAAGTTTCAGGTTTTTCATGTTTATACAATCTCATCTCTTGAGATACATTACATGTAAGCAAATACAGTACAAATGTTACGCCTTAATTTACATAATGTCCCTAAAAACTCCCTTGAGTGATTTACCAGGATTCTTCCTCAATGAAAACAACATTCAATGCCATATGGTAACTCAACACCCATACTGCTGCTGGACTCTGATTATGGTGGTACATGTACATGTATGCATATTATTCAGTTGACTAGTGCAGTTCTCAGTCAAACAGTAGCAAGCGAACTGGCAGTTGGATTTTGAAGGGTTTGGGAATGGTAAGTGAGAAAGGTTCGAATTCCATGTAATTGTTCCGTTTTCTCAGCACGAGGATTCAGGATGTTAATTGTTAGATGTTTACGGCAAAACAAATTGAAATTTTTAGTGTTCAGCTACTATTTTTATGTCAGGGTTCTCCCCATGCTGGACTAGCACCTTTGGCCGATATGCGTGAACTGAGGCCAATATACCCCCCCCCCCCAATTTTGTTTATTATAATAATAATTTGTAAATAAATAAATAAATAAATAAATAAAATAAATTAATTAATAAATTTAAAAAATAAAAATAATAATAACATAAAAATAAAAATATAATAATTAAATTAATAAATACAAATGTTGTTTTTTTTCTTCTTTTCTTTGACTTCAGATCAAATTCACACAAAAACTTAGATAATAAATCACAATATAAAACCATTGAGAATGCCCCAGATTGCACAGTAGGACTTTTAAAACCAAACATACCAAGTGAAAAACATTCCAAAGACCTTGTTTCAATTCAGCCTGCTCAGGCCAAACTTCCAAAATGTGGATCCAGAATGCCCCACAGTTTTGAAAAATCCCAGGGAGAAGCGTGTATGTAAAGTACATTACCTGGGAGCATTTTTATTAATGGATTTGGCGCAATATAAATTGTTATTATTATTATTATTATTACAAACACAGTGAGATGCACATAGATGTTGTACAGACAAAATGTAGTGCTAACACAAATCTGCTAAGATTCATTGCTCCGACTAGTAGGTTTGTAAAATAAACGTCCGCACACTCTGCCAATGGCCAAGGGAAGAAGAATTCACAGAATTTTGATTGGTGATAAGACCTACCAAATATTTCAGAGGGCATTCATGTGGACGCATAACCTTTCAATCTTGCCAACAGTGGATTGCATAGCTTTGAAAATTTTGGTACAAGAAGGCCTTGGCATAATATACAATTAGATTAACACAAATTCATAATTTTGTCGAAATAGAAAATTAAATCAGTTTGTACAAATTCATACAACTGGAGGCGTCGAATTAACCCACGGCACATACAGCAATTGCGTGGTACCCTGTGATTTTCCTGCGGTGCCCTTTGCAAAGATCCAATACAAATTTACGTTTTCCTCATACTGGAGAAGTGCCCCTTATTGACAGAGTATCTATACCCAGGCCTGGAATTACACAGAGGCCACGGTGGCCATGGCCGCTGTTGCCCTTGGTCTTTGGCCTTGGTGCCCCTTCAAAAATTTCCCAGAGACTGTAAGATTTTCCAAGTGCCCTTAACAAAATGAAAATAGCCTTGCCCTCTCAAAGATTAAATTTCAGGCCTGCATACTTCTAGCCCTTATTGGTTATCCATGGTAACGATGTCTTGTTGTACATGTACTGTATGTGTATTTTTGTATTGTGTTTTTTGTCATGTGTGCACCATGGACTGTGAAGAGAACAATCGAGTGATTACTGAATTAGGATATTGGTCACTCAACAACATATACAATGGTACAATGTACCAAGGTTTTAGCCAGGATTTGGTAAAAGGGTGTCCAAATTTGCTGGAAATTTAAAAACTGGGTGTCCAAATTGTTCACTTACAATACATACATGTAAATGACAGATAAAACAGGGTGTCCAAATTTAAAACAGGGTGTCCAGACACCCAGACACCCCTCTGGCTTATTCAATGTACTGCATACGCTTGTTTGCTTGTTATCACACTTCGGACATAATATGCGTGGAGAAAGGGCAGCAGTCTGGAAAAAGTTATCTTGCAGCGAAGAATTCAAGGAGAATGAGAGATGAGATGATCTACATGTAGAGACTGAGATGGTTTGATGAGGTGAAGTGTAATATATGATGAGATGAAGATGGTTTGATAAGGTGAAGAAAATTACAGGCATGCCACTCAATCAAAGCAGCACAGCCCTCATACGTACGTGTACACAAGCAACCGGGCCGCTATGCCAACATTTCAGCTGATACACACACACAAAAACAATTTTTTTTTTTTTTTTTTTTTTTTAATACACAAAAATCATCAAGAGAACACCATTTAGAATGCTCCAGTTTGCACAGTAGGTTTTTTAAAATCAAGATAAACACAAAGTAGAAAACATTCCGAAGACCTCGTTTCAATTCAGCATCCCGGCCAAACTTCAAAATTGTTTGTCCAGAATGCCCCACAGTTTTGAAAAAATCCTGGAGAGAACCCTGACTATCACGTAGTATGTCATTAGCATTGCATTGTGCAAACCATGAAACTTCATCTATGATGTCCCCACAAAAACATCAACATGTATGTACATGCACCGGTAGTTCAATTTGACATACTCTTTTATAGGAACTCTGCAGTGTCAGGAAATTTCCTTATTTTAAGGAAATTTTTACCATCAAAGGAAGTTCTAAGGAGATCAAGAAATCAAAGGAAATTATGAGGAAATCCTCAAAAAATGATATGGAAATTTCTAAAATAAGGAAATTTATGCAAATATAAGGAAACTTGGCTCTCAAGATACAATTTTTTAAATGTTGACTGTGGAAGCACTGTCCACACACATGTACATGGTAGGATCTGTATTGTACCCATTATGCACTGTATGCATCATAAAGTTACAAAGACATTTCTTCATGTCGTTGCCCACTTTTCTCGGCAGGGCCTCCATGATGCGATCACCATGAGCGTCACCCCAGACATTAAACAGAATAAGAAATATCACACCAGGGATCTTGGAGAACCTTATTACTTAAGTCCTCTGTCGATATTATTAAGTCACCTTGTGGTATTTGACGAGGCAGCATACATACATCAGGAGTATTAGGATGCAGGCACAGTCATGATTCACTATTTCCCAGTAAAGGAAGTTTAAAGGAACTTGTGGCATGGCGTGACCGAGCGGTCTAGTTCACCGGACCCAAGCTCTGGTGTTGTCAGCAGCAGAGTGTGGGTTCGATACCCGGTCATGACACTTGTGCCCTTGAGCAAGGCACTTAACCATAATTGCTTCATAAAAAGTTAGGAAGGTAGTGCATTCTGCTCTACCAGCCAGGCTCCTAGTGCATGATACCCATGCCTAGTACATCCTTATGGACTGTGAAGGGGGTAGCCCCGTTTCAGCCCCAGGAGTTGGTGGCAACGTGGCAGTTGATTTGGGTCGATAGCAGTACCAGTTAAGTGTAGCCCTCACCTTGAAGTGGCTGTCTGGCCTTGTGATGATAGGCGATCTCTCTCTCTCTCTCAAAAAAAAGTTCACTTATTTAAATTAAATCATAGGGGCAAAAAATAGGTAATGGACTGATGTTTCGACTCTATTAGAGTCTTTCTCTTATAGCCTTCGAGAAAGACACTGCGAGGGTCGAAACATCAGGCCACTAACTATTTTTTGCATTTATACCGTAGGTCCTTTTGGTTGGTAAGCAGTTTGCAATAGCTAATTCTATTTTCTCTTCAATACTAGGGTTCAGTTTCACTAGAGCTAAGGTTGATCTCAAGATGTGTATCAATCTTAATTGCCAAGCTTTAGTGTGATGTCATGATACTATGGAAACATTGACAACTCATCTTCAGATGAATCTTAGTTTTTTGTCAGATTGAGCCAAGACCTGTGATTTTTCAGGATTTTGGGATCTCAGGATTCTTCATGGGTCTCCCCTCATCTTAATTTTTCTTAAAAGAGATATTGTATTACAGATAAGAAAGGCATAGCTCTTGTCATGACGAATTCTCTGGATTTTATATGCGGGATGTAGAGAGTCTGTAAACCTCTAAAATGTATCATCCTATAGTCTGGGGCTTCATCCTCCAGACCAAGGGGAGACCCAGTCCAACCACCCTATTTGTGGTGATGTTGAGAGTCTGTAAATCCTCTGAAATGTAGCACCCAGGAGGTTCAGGTGGATTCATTCTCTTTTGTCAAAACCGACAGCTTGATATTTCTGGTAATGTGCTTAGTCTCTAAACCTCCTGAATCGTAACTTTGCGGAGGCTCTGGGTCTAGAATAAGGGGGAGCCCAGGCCTGAAAGGTAGTTTTCAGGAATGTGCATATATATACCAAATCTCCTTACTGAGATCAGGAATATGTTTCTGAATTAATCATACAGTGCCCCATTAAAGCTCACAATGTTAGTGGGTTGTTGCCCCAGTTTCACATCACTGGCTTGAGTGTTTTGAAGATCATACTCCTACGTCTGACCTTTTGCCTGACTAATGTTTTCTGCTCATTAGTGCCGTACATGTAGATCATGTTCAAGAGGCTTTATGAGCGTCATGCTACAGCCAGCTACGTCTAGTCTCTGTATCTTTCTCCCATTAGTAGTATAAAATACTGAATAGGGCCAGACTATCTGTCACCCTAGTCTCACTGTGGTCACATTAATGTCAAAGAGATAAATACAAAATGGCTTTAGTGTGTTAAAGGTCAAGTTATTGTAAGGTACAGTAATGGTAAACGCCAAGAAACGGGGGATTAAAAAAGGGCCATACTTAATGAATTTTTCCACAGTTTGTACATAAAGTGTACAATGTACAATGTTCAAGTACATAAAGTGCTAGCCATGCTTACAGCGTTTAAATATGTACAGTGAATAGTAGTCTTAAAGGGAGGGTATACCTTTGGTAATCACTCCAAAAATTAATTACCATAAAAACTTACTTGGTAAAGAGCAGTGGAGAGCTGTTGGTACTATAAAACATTGTTATAAACGACCCCCTTTGAATTGAAGTAATGTAGTTTTAGAGAAAGAGGTAATTTTCACCCCAAAATGTGAATCTGAGAAAGGCTTCAGGCGTGAAGCCTTTCTCAGGCATCTGAAAGCACACAATTCTATGCAACAAGGGTGTTTTTTTCCTTTCATTATTTTCTAGGAACTTCAATGTCCAATGGATTTAAGAATTTTTCACAGGTTTGTTTATGATGCATATGGTGGGATACACCAAGGGAGGATACTGGCCTTCAACAATAACCAAAAGTATATACCCTGCCTTATAAATGTTATTTATTAGTATTTTTAATATTTTGTGTGTTGGTAATAATAAGAATTTAATGCCACCCCTTCTTCCCAGAAGAGATTAATGCATGGTGTATCCAAAAGAAATTGTCATAACAAATTCCACTTTAATAAACCGAAATATTAATATTTATTTTTGGCGCTTGACCTATTATTATTTTAGGAATATCATGCGCTGAATTATAAAGTATTTTTAAACGACCAGTTAATCTATTTAGGTCAACAAATTCCAAAATAAGATAAATGTCTTTATCTTCAAGCAAACATAATGCGCTATTTTAAGCAGAGCATCAAGTTTGCTTGAAGATAAGTTCATTATCACACTCGCGCTTGTGGATTACGGAAAAAATATAAGGCGTAAGCCAGCTAACTTGGCGTTTGGCCTCATTGGATATGAGACGCAGAAAAAGCAGAAGCTCTGTATTTTTCCGTATTCCACTCGTGCTTGTGTGATAATTACGTTACGATTCCAGACTTCAGAAGTACAGGGTTCTCCGAATGTACAAGCTAGCGTATAGGGCCAATACGTGCAAATTGTGTGCCGATACACGCATATTGCGGTCGATACGAAACAAATAAAATTTAAATAATGTTTTTTATTTTTTATTTTTTACTTCAGATCAAATTCACAAAAATCTTCTAAATAAAACCATTTCAAATGCTCCAGATTGCACAGGAGGGCTTTTAAAACCAACATTATTGGTTTGACCTAGACATTATTGGTTTGACCTAAACATTAAAAGGACCTCGTTTCAATTTATCAACAATTTTGGTCCAGAATGCCTCCTAATTTTGACAAATCCTGGGGAGAACCCTGAAGTATCATTAACTGCCTCTTCAAGTCACCCTATTTCTAATTTCATTTCATTGCATCACAGCAAGCTCAGGCTGAGCAAGAAGAAGAGTTCATCAGTAACACCCTCCTTAAGAAGATCCAAGCGCTGAAGAAAGAGAAGGAGAAACTGGCTGTCAACTACGAGCAGGAAGAAGAGTTTCTTACCAATGATCTTTCCAGAAAACTTGTTCAGGTATTGTAAATAAAACTATCGGAGAGATCAGTAAAGAAACATGGTTTCAATTTGGGTGTGATCCCTGGCTATATGGCAGTTACAGTTTTGGCTTCTGACTTGCACCCCCAAACAAAGATATTGACAAAATAGGGAGATTGCCAACATTAGGGTTAGATAGCTCAGTTGGTAGAGCACCCGGCACAATAATCTGGAGGTCTCAGGTTCAAGGCCCGCTCTATTAAACGTTTCTTTGTTCAACCCCAATTTATTTATTTATTTCCCTCCATGTCACCGTAATGTTTGTAAACCAAGTGCTTCACGGCAAAAACAGATACCTCATTTCCCCCAAGTCTTTGCCTTGGTCTCCTTTGAACTGTTCCAGTAGAATTATTCATCTTCAGGGTGCTTTTTGCCAAGGAAAAAATGTCATCGCCCTTGCAGGATGAAACATCGGGCCTGTGTACACGTATTGACTATCCCCCTACCCTGTCTGCCATCGTAATAAATTGAAATTTCCGATTGATTGTGTATATTGATTTGGCGGGAGTAAATATAGAAGTTCCACACGCATGTTTAATGTTTTCGGTTTCCTTGAGTTGTACAAGATGCGTGGGTAGTGCTTATCTGACAGTTTATGAACGTAGAGTATTGCTTTTTAGCCACCACATCACATCTCCACTCTAGGGCTCAATTTCATGGCTCTGCTTACCGGTGAATTCAGCGCTTGCGATCACCATTCTTTGCTTTAGGTATTATACAGGAATGGTAAGGATAACAAATATTGTTGTTTAATTTTAGTCTGAAAGCTTACTGATTACGAAGGTTGGTGTAGTGGTATCTTTCCTTGCCTTCCACCTCTAGGACTCCGGTTTTGAATCACGCCGGGGACAATATGTGGATTGGGTTTTCAGTCCCTACCTGACTGCGTTGGTTTTCCCTGAAATAATTCTCTGGGGTTTTCCTCCCGCATCTAAAACAAATTCCTTCCTTGTCTTCTCTCCATTGGGTTCTTGGCTAGTACAGTGATTAAGTTCGTTTTTCTGAGAGTCCTTGGCTTCACAACCAGACTAACTGAAATGAAATGAAATGAAATGAAGATCATACTAGAACCATTTTTTTCTGTGAAATCTTTCTCCTTTGAAATGAAGTCATTCCAGAAAACTGCATCTGAAGACCTAAAAAACACAACAGTTGATTTCGGCTGTTACAACCAAAATTAAGGACAATGTGTTTACATGCTGAAATTTGTGCGTGGTTTTTCACTATTTTCTCCTGACTCACACAATGGGTTAAGCCCAAATTTGTTATTTCGTGTAAATGGTTTTGTAATAGGTAACTACTTTCATTGTTAGCAAAAATGGTTTTGTTTTTGTAATAGGTAACTACTTTCGTTGTTAGCAGCTTGTGCATTGAGCCTTCTCGGTCATCTGTCCTTTCAGGGAAATTGTTTTTTACCTGGGGTGGTGTCTTCCACAAGACTTCAAAAATAATTCTCCGCTTAACGCACAAACTTTCTTAGGGACCCATAACCTTACAAGCCTTCCTTCTTTTTGGGTCCCTCCACAGTTTCATTAACTTCCAAGCTTATTCTTTATTTAATTAAGTCTTATCCAACAACTATTTATCTCTTAACTTCCAATTTACATTGTCTTTGATTTTGATACTGTGGAAATAAACCGAAGATGGTAGAAACTGAAAATGGTTGAAAAAACCCATGAAAACTGTCTGCGACTATTTTGTCAGCTCAGCCAATCCTGTATAATATCTTTAAGCTCTGCAAGGGAAACCACCACATCTCCACACCAGATCCTGAGGTGCCCATTAATTAATAATTAAAAAACCAAAACCACAGAGACAAGATAAACAAATCAATGATGTTTTTGTTCACAGCTCCGGCAAGAAAAACACCAGCTGGAGAGAACGCTGGAACAGGAGCAAGAGTACCAGGTCAACAAATTGATGAGGAAGATCGAGAGACTTGAGAACGATACCGTCTCAAAACAGAAGAAGCTCGAAGAGGTAATTTAATATGCTCATGGAGAGAGAGCGGTTTTTTTCTTTTCTTAAAGTGAAGGTTGCCGAAAACATTGCCAAATGTAGAGAGCGTGGGTTTTTTTCTTAAAGTGAAGGTTGCCAAACACTCTGCCAAATGTAGAGAGCGTGTTTTTTTTATCTTGAAGTGAAGGTTGCCGAACACACTGCCCAATGTAGAGAGCTTGTTTTTTTATCTTAAAGTGGAGGATGTTGAATACATTGCCAAATGTAACAAATGTAAAAGCAACTCAAGGTGAGGGCTGTTAAGCAGAAATACATTAATGGTTTGGTAGTTGAGTTAATATTAAATGCTAATGGAATCTTTGGATCCAGGGCTGTTAAATTAAAAACACAAGGTCAAGTTAAGGGAGTGCAGGCTTGGATATCGAGAAAAACATTATGATGAATCATTGGACTGATCTGACATGGGTTGACCTGACTCAAACTGAGTCTGACCTGACAGGATCATGACCTAAACGAAGTCTCACCCAAATCAAGTCTCGGTTGACCTACATGTAGTTTGACACAACTCAATGTGACGTAACCCCCCAAAACAACGACCAGAATTGACCCCACCTGGTCCCTACCAAAGCTGACCTTACATTTACTTACATGTATGTAATATAGTTCAATCTTACCTGATATGACCATAACGGACCTAAATCTTATCTGACTTGTCCTGACCAGAACTGATCTATTTACCTAACCTGACCTGACCTGACCTGACCTGACCTGACCTGACCTGACCTAACCTAACCTAACCTGACCTGACCTGACCTGACCTGACCTGACCCGACCCAACCTGGTCTAATCCAACCTGACCCGACTTCACCCCACATTATCTGACTTTACCCAATCTGACCTGACCTGACCTGACCTGACCTGACCTGACCTGACCTGACCTGACCTGACCTGACCTGACCCAACCAAACCTGGTCTAACCCAACCTGACCTGGTCTAACCCAATCTGACCTGACTTCACCCAACCTGACCTGACTTCACCCGACCTGACCTGACCTGACCTGACCTGACCTGACCTGACCTGACCTAACCTAACCTAACCTGACCTGGGGTGCGTTTTGGCGGCTGTAACCAATAATTGTTTCTGACGTCATAACCAAAACGGTAACCGAGCTCACAACTCGGTTATCGTTCAGTCTGAACAGCAGAACCAACGACCAACAACCGAAACAATTTTTGGTTACCGCTGCCAAAACGCACCCCTGATCTGACCTGATCTGATCTGATTCAATCCTGGTCTGATCCAACCTGACCTGACCCAACCTGACCTGACCTGACTTCACCCGACATTACCTGACGTCACCCAACCTGACCTGACCTGACCTGAACCGATCTGACCCGGCCGATTGCTGAAATGTGACCTCCATTCAGTAATGCCATGTATTTTTCCATGCAGATGGTTCTGCCATCCTGCCTCTACACTACATGTAAAATACCCTTAGTGTCATCATTTTATTTTAATGTGAGTAACTTTGCATGGAATGATGCACTGGTACCCCTCACATCAACATTGATCTTAGAAAACAAAACTCCCAAATACTTTGTTGTTTCTTGTTTTGTGTGTCTAATCCAGATTTTGTATGTGGTAGTGAAACCTTATTAGTCAACGTACTTGTTTACTTGCAGCGTATTTGTTTACTTACTGTTGCTTTTCTCCATTCAAATCAATGCCCTTTGCGAAACAGTGGCTTGGGCTAGGCTCAAGCTTGGGCTTGGCTCAGGCTTGGGCTTAGCTCAGGCTTGGGCTTGGCTCAGGCTTGGGCTTGGCTCAGGCTTGGGCTTGGCTCAGGCTTGGGCTTGGCTCAGGCTTGGGCTTGGCTCAGGCTTGGGCTTGGCTCAGGCTTGGGCTTGGCTCAGGCTTGGGCTTGGCTCAGGCTTGGGCTTGGCTCAGGCTTGGGCTTGGCTCAGGCTTGGGCTTGGCTCAGGCTTGGGCTTGGCTCAGGCTTGGGCTTGGCTCAGGCTTGGGCTTGGCTCGGCTCAGGCTTGGGCTTAGCTCAGGCTTGGGCTCCGGCTTGGGCCCCGACTTTGGCTCTGTCTGCCTGTTTGAAACCCTGTACTGAAAGTACACAATTTCAAAATGACTGGAGCCAAAGATGAGACCTTTGTTTCTAAAAGGGCCTTGTTTTTGTCCGTGGCTTGATCATCATTTGAACATACATTGAAGCATAGGAGGCCCATAGCAACACCCTTAGCAACAGCCACAGCCTTATGTAGCTGCAGCTGTCAATTAGGACACGGCCAAACTGAGGCAAAGTAGTCGGGCCCTTCTTTTTGTGTAATGAGAATCGTTATTCATTTGTGGTTGTTTACAAGGAACAAGACCGAAAAAAGATTTGTGCATTAATATTTGAATGAAAACAAGCCAACCAGTGATAAATTTTACAATAAAGATAAATACAAATAAATAAGTACACATTTTCATTGTAACTAACTGAATTGAGAGGTTTAATCCGTACTGCCTCTTTACAGGCCTGGAGTTTCATCTTTGAGAGGTCAAGACCATTTTCATTTTGCAAAGGGCACTTCCATTGGAAAAATCTTAGAGTCTATGGGAAACTTGTGAAAGGGCACCAAAGCCAAGACCAGGGGCAACAGAGGCCATGACCTCCCCGGCCTCTGTGTAATTCCAGGCTTGTCTTTATTATTCACTGATGCCCAAATGAAGAGGAGAGCATCTTAAAGTCATATTTCATTAACAATGTTATTGTTGTCTCGCAGTTGAGAAGGGAGAAAGTTGATCTGGAAAACTGTCTTGAGCAAGAGCAGGAGGCATTAGTGAACAGACTGTGGAAGAGGATGGACAGACTAGAAGCAGAGAAGAGGTGAGTCCCTTAAGATCTTACAAACATCTCACCTCGGACCACGCCCAATTACATGAATTTCATCATGAAGTCCCTCTATTACCGAGCCGTTTAATCCCAGATTGTCGTCGGGTTCCACTGAGTGCTCCTTACCATATGTCGCTAGATTAGAGGTATCATACAGGATTACTGGAGCTGACAACATAGTCACAGACAGTGCTCATGTTTTGTGTGATCAACCATACATGAAATAACAAACCTTAATCCGTTGTGTGAGTCAGGAGAAAATAGTGAAAAACCATGCACATTTTTCAGCATGTAAACACATTGTCCTTAATTTTTGGTTGTAACAACCGAAATCAGCTGTTGCGATTTCTTAGGTTTCCAGATACAGTTTTCTCAAATATGACTTCATTTCAGAGGGAAATATTTCAAAGAAGAAATTGTTCCAGTGTGAACTTCATAATCAGTAAAATTTCAGACTAAAATTAAACAATTATGTTTTTTATCCTTACCAATCCTGTATAATGCCTTTAAAGAACAGCAAGAGGTTTAGGTTTTAAGACTTCTTTAATAAGTTAGTTCCCACCAAGGACTCTAGGAATGCCATTTTCCAGAGCTTACGTTACAAAGAATTTTTCAATCATCACTTTGATTAACAGAATGCTTCAAGAAAAGCTGGACGAGCCAGTGTCTGCTCCCGCCTCACCCAGGGAAATCAAGAACGGGAACACAACAGA
Source organism: Plazaster borealis (assembly GCA_021014325.1). NCBI lineage: Eukaryota > Metazoa > Echinodermata > Asteroidea > Forcipulatida > Labidiasteridae > Plazaster > Plazaster borealis. The sequence goes on from CM037468.1 coordinate 2,072,943, forward strand.
AAACCTAACGATTTACGTCGACCAGCTACGCAGTGAGGTCAGGAAACTTAAAGGTCAACTAATGTCATCGCAGATGGAACGTAAGGAAAATCAATTGAGAGAGAGAAAACAATTTGCCTTAGGGATTTTCTTTGATTTATATTGACGTTTATGTGATCCTGTTTCGTCAGTGAAACCAATGAAGCATATCTTGCTCTCTGCTGGTGATTGATGTTTTGTTTTCTTCTCATTCCTTAGATCAAGAGAGAATGGCGCACCTTGTTCAAGAGGAACGAGAAATCAAGGAAGAGAACCTCCGTCTACAACGTAAGCTCCTGTTAGAGCAAGAGAGAAGAGAAGCTCTTAGCAGGCACCTCTCAGAGAGTGAGTCCAGTCTGGAGATGGATGACGAGAGGCAGTTTAACGAGATGGCTGTCCATGGGAGCCTCAGACCTCGGACGATATCAAGCCCCATCCCGTACTCTCCCAACCCTAACAGACCCATATCACCAGGTATGTGAAGAATGAATGTCTCCAGCAGGTTGTCTTAGAGAAGGCCATCAACAGGGTCTTGAAAAACAGAAGGCAATCAAATGTCTTGGATACAAGAAGGCTTTTTGTGCCTTTTGTGCCTTGAAAAACAGAAGGCAATCAAATGTCTTGGATACAAGAAGGCTTTTTGTGCCTTTTGTTTAAAATAATCTGAGATGTCTTAGAGAAGGCCATCGACAGGGTTTTGTAAAACAGAAGGCAATCAAATGTCTTGGATACAGGAAGGCTCTTAGTGCCTTTGTGTAAGATAATTTGAGGTTCTTTTCTTAGATACCTGATGGCTCTTGCAATTTGTAAGATCATAGAAAGCTTTAGCCTTTGAGAAAGATTCTGCTAGGGTACAAAAATAAGGACATTTTCACATGTTGCATGATAGAATGCTGTCAACTGCCATAAAACTCAGATGCCTGAAGAATGTCAACTAACTTTTGATAAAGCTACCAACGGCCTTCCTTCCCAGAGATTGTTTTGTGCCAGAGACAATGGAAGGCTTGCAGCCGCTTTTGACTTAGCCTCAGTGCATAATTTACATTTCAGTCAAGCTTACAATGCATTTCAAGACCTTTATTCCTTCCCCTGTTGATTGTTACTTAAAATGCCTTGAGTTATTATTTGTACCTCCGTTGTTAATTAACCAGGGCTCAATTTCATAGAGCTGCTTTAAAGCAGAAAATATCACCCAACAAGTTTCTACTAAGCAAAAATAAGCAGGTTACCAGTCACAGTTCCTACATATGAAATGGTATTTTGGCTGGTATCCTTATTCTGGTAAGCACCATTTTGTTATGCTTAGCTACTTGTATGTTTAAGCAGCTTTATGACATTGGGCCCTGATGACAACTTTATCCTTTGAATGTGTTAATATGGATGCAGAGATTCTGAGATGGCACAGACTTGAAATCAAGTTGGTATCGATGAAGTTAGCGTATCACTGCTCCCTTTGGTGGTCAAAGAGCTGCTGAAGCAGATAATTCTGCTTAACAATTTTCTGCTTAGCAAAACAAAGCAGGAAACCAGTCATAGCACGGTACTTGTGATATGGTATTTTGGCTGGTAATCTTATGGATCGCATATTGGATTGGGCTTAGCTACTTTTTTGTGCTTGAATGGGCTATGTCGTTATGATCAAAGCAGGCCTGTGGCTGTAAATGGAATTATGAACTCTCACCCAGTTACAGCATTCGTGCCCTCCATAGATACGATACGCAGGGAGGGCATGCGCGCGCAGTAAGTGCATGAGAGATCATAATTCCATGTACAGCCGTAGGCCTGTTGATCGTGACCACACAGTCCCTTTAAGTAGCTCTATGAAATTGGTCTTCGTGAGAGCCTGTATGCTATATGACCACTAGAGGGCGCAATGATAGACTGGCTGTCGTACTGACTTGATTTCATGTCTACAGTTAGCATCAAGTTTTTAAGTAGTCATTTCTATTTGGCAAAACAAGACTTGTGTTTCTGCTCGCAAGATGAATAGTTCACACGTGCACTGTGTAATGTGTAATGCCTGTGCTTACTGTTATTCTCTGCTTATAAGAAGAGACTTTTCATGCGGGTTTGTACTTCTAAACTCTGTCAGAGAAGAGCTTGAAATAGTATCCAAAACTTGGGCACACTTTGCATTGCTTCCTTTCTTGGTAAAATGTTTGCAGAATTTGTGTCATTTTGAAAACTACTGAAGGAAAAAGCTGACTCTTGTACATCTTCTAACAGCAACATAACTTGAAACATCTTAAGTGCAAAACCTTTATTTACTTATTCTTGTAAGAAAATATCAAATAATATCATTTATTGCATTGCTAGTGTGCCCTCTCCATCCGAGGATGTTCGAAGGTGCAAATTAAACTAACAATACCATCGGACTAACAATTACCAAACAACGTACAGATGCAACAATAATAGTCACACACAAATTATCAGAGAGAGAGTAAAACCTTGCAATGAACACAATAATTATCAAGGTACAGATGTAATTACAGACTATGTATCTCTCTTTAAACAAATGAGTTTTGAATTTTTCCTTGAAAGACCCCGGCGAAGCATGTTTCTTAAGTTCACGCAATAAGGAAATAGATTGCGGTTGACAATCATGAGGGTAAAATGTCTCTTGTAAGAAGTAGTGGTTCTGAGAAGTCAAACGGAGTACATTGGTTGAAACGTCAAGGCTATCTCAGCCATGATATTCTTTCTACTTTAGTCAGACTTCCGATATGTTTGCCCTTGGGAAAAATTTCAAAAACAGGGATTATTAGAAATAGCTTGAAAAGCCCATTAAACCCTACACCATAGGTCAGCCCTTGTGCTAAAAATATAATCCTACTTTTTTCCAGGGACCAAATATCATGCCTGCTCATTTCTGGTTCTTCCCCTAACCACCACGTCTCACAAGAGAGATTTTACCCACACGGTCGTCACCTGCAATCTATTTCCCTATTGGTCTTACACCATGCAAAGCTTCAAATCTTTTTTCAATTCATGCAATTTACAGTTTCAAACGAAAGAACCTAGACTCCCTGTGTGGAGAGTGTGGAGATATTGTTTTTTGACATTATGGGGAGTCTTGCCTGTGCGTGGAGAATTTGGAATGCATTGAGTATAGGCCAGCACAATGGCTATCATGATCTCCACACACTCTCTCCTTGCGTGGAGCGCTCAGAGACAATTCGGCACACTTACGTTGGGTATTGGATTTGCATCAATGAATAGTTATGGTCTTCACACTCTCCTTGCGTGGAGTGCGCGGAGACCACGCATGGAATATGGAGCAATGTGTATGGGACAATGTGTATGCATACCAAATTCTCCACGCACAGGCAGGATGCCCCATGATGTCAAAAAAACACTCTCCACGCAGGGTGTCTAGGTTCTTTCGTTTGAAACTGTAAACTCTGAAAAATTATTGTGTGTCCAGCAGTCTGTTGAAGGCATATTGTTGACCCCTTTCTGTCACCATACAGCATGTTGCATGATCATTGTAAACCGTTATGATTTCTGCATTTTGCTTTTTCTTCTTTCCTTTCCCCTTGTATACAACCTCACGTTTGCAATGCCTGCCATCCGCCCGTACATGTTGTGTATGTTGCAAATGAACTGCGTGTGTTGTCTGCCTGCTGCCAACTTCTCGTACTTCTTGCGACTTCTTGTACTGACAGCGATGCACACCAATTTCTCCCCTTCCTCATCTCCAGCGGGCCGAAGCACGCCCTTTGCGGTGGGGCCGACCAGTCATCCCTCCCCCATCAGCCCATTTGGGACGTCCCCACCAATTGGACCCAGTCATCTGGTACATGTGAGTATTGGAAGAGTTCATTTTGGTCCAAGGGTTTAAACAATCTGATGCAAATCATAATTTTCGTTATGTAATCTCCTTTTTTCGTACAGTGCAGTATAGTTGAAATAATTTGAGATGACAAGAGAAACATCAAGTTATACCCTTGAATTTTCAAATTTATACAAACTTTTGGTACTAGTTTACTCTCACAACAAACTTCCATTCAAACAACAAATATTCATTGCAAGAAAGTCGGTAATAACACAAATTAAAAGTCACATGTTCATGTAATACCAGTTCTAAAAAACTGTACACACAACTTTAAGAGTGCAAGTTTTAGCAACAAGTGTCCCCTGCAGAGTGCAGTTGCTGGTTCCAGGCTGGATTCAAATAATTGGTTTTGGGTACAGGTGGACAACTGTCTATACCCAGACATTGCTTCTTCATTTCCAAAAGCCGTAGCCAAAGACGCCTCATTCAGTCATAGCTTAATTTTCCCTCCGTATTTACATCTTCAGATGGGCTCTTCATCACCTCAGGTCCAGGTAAGGACCCCCCCAAATCCGTAGCTTTCAAATTTTACTCTTCATAATATGTACTGTAACCTCTGTACTCGGTGAACAACACCTCAATAGACTAACCCCCCCCCCAACCCTTACCCCCTCCCTTTCCAATTTACATGTACCTGCTTTTAATTAAGGCTGTATCCGAATCTGCGGCTGTTGCTAAGAGGGTTACTAGGGAAGTTTATGTATGCTTCAATGCATATTACCATGGTGATCCAGCCACAGCCGCTAATTCGGAAACTGCCTGAGACGGCTTCAGGAGTCACTGTAAAGTGACTCCACCCTCTTAATACACTTGACCTTTGACATTCTTAAAAGTAACGGTACAACATTAAGAGCTTCAGTCATGACACTCTCTTATAGTGACAAATAATTGCAACTGATATTTAATGAGTGCTTACCTTCACTAACATTTATAGACACGATCAAAAAGTCGTCAAACTTGTCAAACTTGACATTTTCATAAAGGCCTCTATTGTTAGTCTTCTTCTCACAACGAGATATTACTGTCTGCTTTTCATCTTAGTTCTTAATATTGTGCAATCTCTTCAAAACAGAACCTAAAAATTCTTTCAATTACAGAATAACACTTTTACCGTACATCACTAAGTATTTACTACCCATGGCTTCTGATTGGTCAGAGGACTTCGCTAAAAAACAAAAAACAAAACTCTGATTCTTCATCATGTCTGCATCACTTTCTAACTGCTGACAGACTTCCGGGAAATTCGGTACACTTTTCATAATAATAATAATAAAACCATACTTATATAGCGAATATCCTGTGAGGTCCCTATGCGTTGTGATAAATTTAACAATTATGCAAATTGAACAGATATCATATGTCTTAAAGGTATCGTACACGTTTGGTAATGACTCCAAACAAATATTAGCTTAAAAACTTACTTGGTAACGACCAACGGAGAGCTGTTGATAGTATAAAACATTGTAGGAAATGATTCCCTCTGAAGTAACGTAGTTTTTGAAAAAGAGGTAATTTTTCACTAAAATAATAAAAGACTTCTAGCTAGAAGTCTTTTATTCCTAACTGAAAGCACACAAATTTATACAACAAGGGTGTTTTTTTTTTCGTCATTTTCTTGCAACTTCGATGACCAATTGAGCCCAAATTTTCACAGGCTTGTTATTTTATGCATATGTTGGGATACACGAAGTGGGAACACTGGTCTTTGACAATTACCAAACGTGTACGATGCCTTTAACCCAGGTTTTGAATTGTTCTGATGTGTTTCGACCTGTTTGACAACTTCTGGTAAATTGTTCTGAAACTGAACAGCAGCAGATTGGAAAGATTGGGAACCATATAACTTAGTTTTTAATTACGGAGGAGTCTAAAAAGATTTATTTGTAGAATGCAGATTTCTAGCTTGTTTGTACTCCTGAACTAAACTTTGAAGATAAACAGGGGTATACCATGGACACAATAATATATGCAAGAACCAAAACAAAGATTTTTCCCAAAACAACGATTATTGTAGCAAGAATCTTTAAGGGAATGTTTTCTCCCAACACAAATAAAAGTTAAACATGTTTTCCAAAAGGACATCCTGGTACCAAACCGAATTTCACATTCAAACAAGAGTTTGTTTCTCTTTCATTTTTTGACAGTTAATACATGAATATTTGAGGGTCATTACCAGGCCTGGAATAAAAAGGAGGCCACGGAGGCCATGGCCTCTGTTGTCCCTGGTCTTGGCCTTGGTGCCCCTTCAAAGGTTTCCCATAGACTTTAAGCTTTTCCCAAAGGAAGTGCCCTTTGTATAATGAAAATGGCCTTGCCCTCTCAAAGTTGAAATTCCAGGCCTGCATTACCAGTAGTGTGTAATTGCCCTTTCAAACACTAGATCCACATCTCTCCTTGTGAGGAGTTGTTCTTAATTCTTGCCCCCCTTGTTTGCACCCTCTTCAGATGGGCCATCCATCTCAGTCCCAGCTGCAGGTGAGTATGCCGCATCCTAAAGCCAATTTCAGAGAGATGTCGAGTGGGGAAATCATTTGAGAGAGAAAAAAACAAGAAATACATAACCTGTACACAGGAGAACGATAAATGCATGGTTGCCTTGGAGACTATATTCGCATGCGGTTACGTTTGAACCCTTCTCAACATAACCGATCAAAATCCAACGTCGTGAATTTTTGAGGGATGACTGCTTTGCCAAAATTCAAAGCTTGGCAGTGGACAAGGCATGCTGTCATAAAATAAGTTTTGACATTCAGTTATCATGGCATAGCCAGAGAGCCGATGGTTTGCTGAAGGTTGCTGAGAAGCACTTGCCAGGCAGACTGGGCAGCCTATAATCAAGTCTGAAGTTATAGTCGGACTATATGGAAAAGATACCACTTTATGTGGTAAATCTCAGCATTGTGTAGACATTGTGACAAAAATCTCTCTCATTTTGTTTAGTTTCTATTCGGCACAAACATGTCTCCTTGGTTCAACATCAAGAGTCCAGTAAGTCTACCATCCTAAGATTTGTCTATGGATGAAAAGCTCGGTTTCTGCTCGACATCTCTCAGAAATTGGTCCCCGCTACCAAAATCATTCACTAACCTCCTTAACGACCTTACAAAAGGAATGAGGGATGAGAAGGGAAATGGCATTTAATCACACAAAAGGCTTTATTAATGGTGTCTGGCAAGGTTTGTCGTGGGCCTAACATTGTGGTAGTTTAATCAGCTCGGTATTCGTGGTTTTAATAATCAGATTTTAACGGGCGAGAAAGTCCTATGGTTGTGAATCAAAGGCAAAGAAGCAATGACTGATATTGGCCTCCTGTAACATTTTCAGGAGTGTTTCATATTTGAGGGGAAAAGAAATTCATGCAATTGTTTTCCCTGGAGTGTAGAAAATAAGGAATATTGTACAAGTATTTTCTCAGTATGTATTCACTTTTTATCTTCAAGATCATTCTGAATGCATTGCTGTCTACGGCATAGCAGAATGGAAATATGGAATTTGTAACAATTCTTCTATAGAATGCAAGCATCCCAAACCCATGCCTGACAAAACTCGGGAAAAAACACAGGCATGCAACTTTTGAGCTGATTTCCCCAGTTCTTGGTTTCTCAGCTGTGAACATTATTAACATTGGAAAACACGGTAAAAATACGGCTGTACCTGGCACTTTCCTCTTATTCTGACACACGCATTTGCATGTCTGAAAAAAAAATATCTAAATTCTGATTTTTTAAAAACAGATTTGATGAATGAATCAAACTGAATCTATGGAAGGAATTGTTACTTCTGTTTATGAGTTTATGAAACATCAGATTGTCTCAAGATGCCTTGCCTATCCCCTTCATTTGAAAAGTCCCCTAACTTTGGGTTCATTCTCATCTCTACAGCATGTGCATCAATAACTTAACCCTTGTATTTTCTTTCCCAGTATAAATCTTGAATTCTGTATCTTCTTTGAGTTTCTGTATTCATTTCGTCTTGTGATGTTTCAAAGAAAACGAAAGATGGTGTTACTGATCTTAACCCGACATTTACTCTGGGAGTTATGCATGGATTCATTAATCTTTATTTTTTGTAATGAATATTTTCATTAATAAAGTCTGAACCACCTTGCATGACAACTTAGACTAAACTACTTAAAGGTGTGCTAACTTTCCTGATGCATCTAGGTGTTTGACCTTCCACTGTCAAATGAGAGGTCATTGACTTTTCATTGTCATTTGACCTTTCATTGACATTTGACCTTTCATTCTGGAATCGGATGGTATTCGTTGTGTTCTGTCTATTCTGTTTCTATCTGGACTTGTGTCTTCTAGAACACTTTTGGAAGTCTGTGTGGGGTTTGATGCGATTTGTTGTAGAGTGGACTAAGTCGAGATGCTCGAGTCATACGCGTCACCCACACCCAGCCACACCCTGCCTTGTGGCGTGTCGTGGCCGAGCGGATAAGAACACCAAACTCAAGCTCTGGTGTTTCTGATCAGCAGAGTGTGGGTTCGAATCCCAGTCGTGACACTTGTGTCCTTAAGCAAGACACTTAACCACATGCTTCGTCCTTCGGATGGGACGTTAAGCCGTAGGTCCCGTGTGTTGTGTAATGCACGTAAAAGAACCCAGTGCACTTATCGAAAAGAGAAGGGGTTCGCCCCGGTGTTCCTGGTTTGATCGGCAGCATATTGCGCCACAGCACCTTGTAAACCATTACATAGTGCTATGTAAAGGACTTGGTCTCATACTTCAAAAACGTAGCTCCACAATACCTTGCAGGAAAATAATGAACGTTAAAAGCGCCCTGAGCGTCACTGAGTGACGGATATGTGCGCTATATAAGAAGCCACTATTATTATTATTGTATGTTGGGCAGAGTCTAATGAATTGATCTGCTTACTTTGTGTGTGGGGTTGTTTTTTTAATCAATGCCAGGAAAGTCAAAAGTCAATTAAACTTTTTTTAAAAGGGCAATTCCGTAAAAGAGGAATAACTTGTATGACTTTTTTTCCAAATATTGATTGACACAGTCCATACAACAAAATGGTCATAGAGATGTTTTACTTTTTTTTTCTTTTTTTTTCTTCAAAATAACCGTTAATGAAAATAATAATCTTACAGTTTATAGATACTTTTTGATTTGATTTTGTAGATTGTGAGAGATACGATGTTTGTAGTTGCCTGCTAAGATTCTGTTATGATGCAATAACACTATGAATCAACTTGATCAAACTTAATCTTCTTTTACTCCTCATCTACAGAGGCACCGGGTTGCCGTGGCAACAGGAGGCAGCAATTCAGGATGTCACAACCCTGAAAAGTTTATTAAGCCCTCAGCTCCGACCTCATAGGAGGGGGGCGGTGATAATACACCACCTTAGGAGAGGAGGAGGTGACCAAAGGAAGATGAAGACTCTAAATCTTACTCATCCTCGGTTGATGATGATGAAAGAAGATTTAATGGAGATTGAGGAATTGAAATCGTTTAAGGAAACCCTCCAGAAGAGAGGTTGCCACGGTGATGGTTGCTATGGAAACAGCGATACATCTGCTGAGATGGTGGTAACTTCAAAGAGTTGCTTGATTTAAGCCAAGTCATATCCCCATTTGGGACTAGATTTCCAATTGGGGTAGAAGGGTTACACCTCGATCGGGAAATGGTGGTTTCAGATTTTGATCCAGATGGATGCATGCTAAAAAAAATCCCGAAGCCAGTGAGCTATGGTAAAAATTTGTACCATGAACTTTTTCTATTTTGAAGTTTTTTGCCGCAGATGAAAATTGCAGTCGCTGAAAATCTGTACAAATTATTTGTGTCGTTTCGACAGATGACTCAATTTAGCACACATTAACCGAACAGATCCCTCTGTTTAGAGGTTTGTGTATTTTGTAGATACCACTAGATTTATTTGGTTGCCTACAGCTGGTGAAATCAGTAAAGGAAGAAATACTCAAAGCCAAAAATGTTTTAGAAATTTGCATAGAATAACACAACTGCAAGATAATTGTTGGCATTGTACAAAAAAAGTATCAGTAGTAAAAACGCTTCATATTTTTGCAAAAACAAATATTTTTGCATTTTCTCGGGCAGATGACTGTACATTTAAGGCAGGATTAAAGTTTATTTCAAACTTTGACAGATTTCTGTAAAAGTTGTAACGTTCAAAGTCAGTTTAACGGCAAGGTTTTGTCTGTTTGGAATAATCTGGATTATTAAAATGATAATAAAAGTTTATAGATATTTAAGAGAAAAATTGTGTATATATATAAAAAATTATATAAGTTTGCCTGATGCTGAGTTTGTAAATGTGGGGAATTGGGGAAAAGGCAAGTGTGCTGAAAGGTTGTAGACGTTAATCGATGATATTGATAACTTTATCAACCTTTACCCAAGAAAACAAAATGTATTAGTGTTAACAACTTTGGAAGTAGTTATAACTTACCATGATTGTTCTTGATGAATGTAGAAGTTAAGTTACCACCTATGTAATGCTTTACTAAAAACACACATGTCAATATACAGTGCGGCGTTGAATTTCTCTCCACCAGTTTTCGCTGTAACACTTTGTACATTTGAGATTGATTTGATTTGAAAGGTTAAAAACACATGGTTTTTGTTTGAATTAATGGCTTCAGAGTGGCTATGGCTGGAACGCCGAAATGTCCTTTTCTTCAACATTGTCTTCGCAGCCATTTGCCATATCCATAGCCGAAGTTGCTTGACTCGGACGTGGCTTTTGTTTTCAAGGAACCCAGTGTTGATTTGTGGGGGGAAAGGTGCCCATTTTGGTGGGTTTTGAGAGATTAAGAATCATTAAAAAAAAAGTAAGTAGATATATGTTGTAGTTAAGATGGGAATGTATGTGCAAAGGAGTTTCTTAAAGCCCACAGTGGTGTAACAAGGTGTCATAAGGGGGAACTGGGCGTCACTGGGGTGCAACTAATGGTCCAGATGGGTTCAACTGGGTGTTCAAGTGTAAGTGAGGTGCTTACTGTCCGTTCCCAATTCTGGACAATGTATTGGGTTTAACTAGTTGCTAACCTCAAGACTCTGAACCTATGTGTACGACTATGAATTTATTTTACTTTTTTTATGAAAATTATTTTTGATCGGTTCTTGGTTTTTATTTTATAAATTTTATACAAAAACTCTGTTGAAAATGTTTAATTCGCCACGCAGAAGTGCTGTTGTCATTTTATCCTTAACCCTAACCCCAAATTCTCAAAAAATACTATTCATGACGTTTTCTGACTTTGAGGGATGTTGTACTGCGGGGCCAAACAACAACCATTTGTCATTTGGCTCGGCACACCAATCGTATCAGAGTCCAAACATTTATGTGTGGAGTTACCATAGAGGGGGGTATTTTTTTGAGAATATGGGAGGGTCTTAAGCCTGAGACACGAGGGGGGTGGGTGGAGTTAAAAAAACAAAAAGTACCAGTTCAGTAGAGGCATACAATTTTTCTTCTTCACAAAATTTCACGTTTATTTTCTAAGATAATAAATGTTATGGTAAACACTCCCTAAGAATATGTTACTTTCACATCATTAACGTCTTAGAGGCAGGGTATACGTTTGGTAATTGTCAAAGACCAGTATCCTCACTTGGTGTATCCCAAAGACCAGCACCCTCACTTGGTGTATCCCAACATATGCTTAAAATAACAAACCTGTAAACATTTGGGCTCAATTGGTCATCGAGGTTCCAAGAAAATAATAACAGAAAAAAACACCCTTGTTGCATAGAATTGTGTATTCAGATGCCTGAGAAAGGCTTCATGAGTGATGCCTTTCTCAGATTCAAATTGTTTGGTTAAAAATTACCTCTTTCTCTAAAACTACATTACTTCAAAGGGTGTCGTTTCTAACAATGTTTTATAGTGCCAACAGCTCTTCAGTGCTCTTTACCAAGTAAGTTTTTATGGTCATTAATTTGTGGAATAATTACCAAAAGTACACCCTCCCTGTAAGCCGATTGGCTTAGTACAGGATTGTATCTGGCAACATTTGTGTAAGGTATGCATCCAGATTTTTTGTGAAAAGAAAGATGTTATATGATCAGCCTTTCCCATGAAATATGCTAATTACATTCTAGCATGCATACAGACACTATTGGTTGGCAAACGCCATTTTGTTGTGCACTAGGCAGATATGCGTCTCACCACCATCAACCCCGTACAAAAAGGCTTGATGTTACCGCAGTTTGCCAACTGGTCGTGTGCACATGCGATATGCAATTAACATATTTCATAGGAAGGATCTGTTGTCTAAACAACCAATTGATCAAATCTTTTCTCATTTAAAAAGAAAATTGTTCTTAAGGTGTATGAAAAGTGACAACAAAAGGTAACCCAGTCCCTATCACAATGTATAATCATTTTGTACAAACGCGGAAGGGTCGGTAGAGGTCGCAAGCTGTACCCAAGACTAGAATATTAGTGTAGTAAAAGACCAAATGTTGGTACAGATACTGCCGTCTTGTTTTTCAGGAGTAAAATCCAACATTATCTTCAGTATTTAAATAATGCTGTTTCACAACAAGTAAAATTTAAAAAGCAACTAAGTCGTATTTCGGCCAATTTATAATATTGCTATAGATACTCATGAAGTTGGAGGAGTATTTTCGACTCGTTCATTGTATATTCTTTGATCGCTCCATCAAAGAAAAAAAGTTGTGCTCAATTTGTATTTGTGGCTATAAAAAAAAGGTACGGATTTAGATGTAATAGTTGGAACAGACTGCACAGTGAAAAGGTAAACTTAGAAAACCAGATTTGTACTTGGTCAACCAAAGATTTAGTTTGCTCACTTCCTTTTGGTTAGAACCCTAGAAATAGAACTGTCGGACTCGGTCGTATCGACAAATCTATTCAGGAAGTCCTGAACCAGTGTTTTCCGCCATTACTAGGACACAAATACACCCAGTGTAAATTTATTTTACTCATAGAAGGCATCCCGACCGATGTTGCAACTGTACAAAGCGTGAGTGTGACGCAAGTTAAAGCTTGCGACTTAATGCGTAGTGGAGTGGAAGAGCGTCACAGTAATGGCGGACCAGGACTTATGAAAATGGACCGAATGGGTTGGTCTATAGATGGTTGATGCCATTTTTATGCAGGTAAAATTTGCTACGCAGATACTACGCAATTTAGCCAATTAAAAACAGAAAATGCTCTATGCACCCCGCCATCTTGCCATACTTGTGTGTCATGTGATATCGATATGCCACATCCTGAACGAGATACAGAGTGGTCAAGCTCGGCATATTCTATTTCTATGGTTGAAACTTAGTAGTAAACTAGCGGGTACAACTGTGTATAAAACTGTTGGGAGAAGTGTTGGTTCTGATAAGAACCAGTGTGGTCTCGACGTTTCAAACAGTATACTCTGCTTATCTTCAGGAGATAACTCAAGAGCTCTATTCAAAAGATCACTGTATCAGAAATATTGAACACTTAAAATCAAACTTGCACTTCACAGACGTAGCTGCAATTCACGGTGTACCCTCGTCTTTAAGGTTTTGCAGAGTGTTTAATTTGAAACCGTGGTGGCTGCTGCTTTAAAACAATTCAAGCCAGTTCGTTATTCTAGGGCACACTGTAACGTCCTTACTTTATCAAGTGCTTAGCCTTGTCTGCCTTAAGAACCGTCCAAGTTCCTAACGAGCTGAATGGTGGGGGTTGAATTAATTAGTCGCATTCTTAACATTTCTGCAATTGTTACAGTGCCTATAAAGAGTAAAGTACAAAAATGTAATCACTTTTGCAAAAAGTTTCTTTGTGAATCTGTGTGTAGAGAAGAATTTTTTTGTCAAAATCCATTAATTTTTGTTTTCTTGCCAATTTGTTGTTTCCATGTGCTTTGGGGAAAATCCATGGTGAAAGAAGGAAACCTGTTTCATTAAACTTGTACTAGTCCTTGTTGTAACTGTCTTGACCCACTCCTTTTGTGCAAGTCTCGTGCGCACTCAAATGTCCGGGATCAAGTTGGTCCCAACCATTATTGAGTTTTACGTGTGCGTGATTCTGTTTCTTTGAATATTTGAGTTTAAAATAGTTTATGGCTTTTATATCATTATTGTTGGGAAAGTAAATTTTAGCCACGGAATATACGAGGAGAAAAATTCCACAAAATATATGAAAGTAAAATAAATTTAACAAATCAACAAAGAAAACCTGAGAATAAGACTTGACCTGTTTGCGGTTACTTGTAAACAATTAAGAATTTTGTTATCATTAAACCTATGTAATGGTCACACAAATTGCGTGATTGGCAAATGGGGTTTCAAAAAAAAACAAGGGTCCTTATCCCAAAGTTTATTTGCAATGTTATTTTTAACAAATAATTTGTATTATATAAAAATTGAAATTGTATTTATGACAAATTGCTATGAGTATTTTCAAGAATTTTGTATGGAATAGAATTTTAAAAGTCGATTCAATTTAATTTTAAAAAAAGTATTCGTTCCACTTGTTTTCTGGTTTTTGGTATGTGCGAGACTTGCACAGTCTATTAGTCTATTAGTGCTTTGGGGGAAATCCATGGTAAAAAAAGAGAAAACAATGTTAATCTTATTTCTGTATTATTAAACTTGTACCAATCCTCATTGTAACTATCTTGACGAAAAAAATAAAGTTCGCCCGCTCCTTATTAACACATTGTGCCAAACTCTTCTTCAAAAAGTATTGCTTACAACCATTTGGGGGTGTTTCAGCATGCCCCCCCCCCCACACACACACACACACATGTTTGTAAATCCCGCTTACCGAGGACTTCTCTTTGTTCTCCCATTGTTTCGACATAGTTTTTTTCAGCGACGTCCCCATTGGGTTTGTACACGAAAACGAAGCGAGGACGTCCTCACTATGGAATACACTAGTCGAGGAGATCAAAGATAACCTCAGCTTCCTTGCAGCTTGAGAAAGTCCCAAAGATGAAATAAATTCCATCTTAACTTTGGCTTTGCCGCGGGCAATTTTTAATTTGTGCAGTATGTTACCATAACTATGTGGCATTACGTTTTCGTTCTTATTCACACACACAATGTAATGTACGATATAAAAGAGTTCTTAAAATAATTAAAAGAAGTTGAAAATCCATACATTGCTTCTGATGCTTTTTATTGCAGTAAATCTTAAAAATAATTTCAGATTTTATTTAAAACCATTACACAGTTTTCTTTAAAAATTGTACGCATAGTTTGTTTAAATATCACATAATTTATTTAAAATTTGGATCTCTCGAACCATCTTAGTTTGTGGGTGTGGTTTGTATCAGGGTAGCTCCCCCAGCGTCCAAACGGAACAACGATTATACTAGAGTTATCATCGCTACCAAACTGAAGTGCTTGATCAGCGACGAAGTTTGCCGCTGTAGGAGGGTCGTGACATTGGCCGATGGAATCACATAGTTCCTGGTCGGTCATCACGGAGATGATACCATCGGTGACCATGACTAACATACTGTCTTTGCTGTGTTTTACCTGTTGGGGGGGGGGAAATCGTGACAAATTTTGTTATTTGGGATCAATTAGCTACGGTAATACTCTTTGGTATGCCTTATGTGGGATTATGTGGGATTCGAACCCATGACCAGCCACATTCTAGAGCAGATGTCTCAATCCAGGGCCAAATTTCATTGCGCTGCTTAAGCAGAAAATATTGCTTAACAATTATCTGCTAAGCAGAAATGAGCAGGATACCAGCCACAAATTGTACTTGCGACATGGTAGTTTGGCTGGTACCCTTATTCTGGCAAGCATAATTTTGTTGTGCTTAGCTACTTATTGTGCTTCAGCAGCTCTGTGACATTGGGCCTAGGCCTAGAATTAAACTGCGGCCATGGCTTCTGTTGCCCCTGGTCTTAGCCCTGGTGCCCCTTCAAAAGTTTCTCCTAGAATTTTAAGATTTTGCAATGGAAGTGCCCTTTGCAAAATGAACATGGCCTTGCACTCTCAAAGATGAATTCTTGATGCTTGCGATCACCATTCTTCAATTACAGGGCAAGCGCAGAATTTCTGCGCTAGCTGTATAAGCGAAGAATGCCTAGTAACGTGGACTACGCACGCGCACAAGCAGAAATTCCCTGCTAACCTGTGAAATAGGCTTGACATAAATGCGGAATTACCTGCTTCCATAAGCGCCGATTCTTTGCTTATGGTAAGCAGAGCCATGATATTGGGCCCTGGGCCCAATTTCAATGCCCTGCTTAAGCACAACAAATTTGCTAAGCACAACAAAATTATGCTTACCAGAATAAGGTTACCAGCTAAAATACCATTTCACATACAAAAATGTACCAAATGTAACTGATATCCTACTCAGTTTTGCTTAGCATAACATTTTTAAGCAATATTTTCTTCTTAAGCAGCTCTATGAAATTGGGCCCAGTGATGAGTGGTCAGTTTGAATCCAAGTAGTTATTGTTTCCCCATTTTCATACATGGTTTTTGCAAGAGATGTTTCTCTTGATGTTATTCTCACCTCCACTGATTTTGTCTCCGGTTGTGCCGTGACGCCATATCGTTTCAATGATTCGTCACCAATACTCCTGGTCATTGTCAAAACACCACTGACCAATGGTCTGCCGTACTGGTTCCTCCTTCAATAAAACACCAATTCAATGGTCAGTTTCAGATGTTCCTTTGGTTTCACTTTTAACCCCTAATTAGCCCTCTTACTGTTCGACATCACCCACTATGGTTATGAATGATATGCACTGTGCCAGCCTGCAATTTGCTATAATGTGGTGAACCCTCCTACTGTCTGACCATTCAATATCATCCACTGTGGTTTTGAATGATAGATGCACTATGCCAGCCTGCAATATACAGTACGTGGTGAATGCATCCACACAGTACACAGTCAACCCTCCTACTGTATAACCATTCAATATCATCCACTGTGGTTTCGAATGATAGATAAACTATGCCAGCCTGCAATATACAGTACGTGGTGAATGCAACTACACAGTACACACATAGGTACCTGTACACCCAATCTGTGCACACTTGTGCCACCATACACAACCTGTGCAGTTAAACGGTTTCAAATGCTCCTCACTGCAAAATGTAACCAAGAGTAAAAGGGGAATTTGTTTGCACAAATCGAGGTTCATGTACAATAATTGCTTGGAACACTTGCTACAGTGCGAGGAATGGACGCCTTGCACGGCTCACAGCGCACTTACACGCACCTCTCCTGTCGAGATGGGTGTCAATATGTACCCAATGAAATTGACCCCAAAATTTTTGGAATTAGTAGACACGCTTTGTGCGGAGGTGCGTTCCGCGTCCTTAAGTGGTCAATACTTACGTGATGAATCCATTGCAAGCCTCTATTCTTTCTCGTTCCACTTCGTCTTCAGGGTCATGCTTGCGTGTGAGTCTCATAGCTTTGCCTTTACGGCACAGTATTGCTCGACTGTCGCCAGCATTGGCAACAACCAGTTCGTTTCCATTGCGGAGGAGACAGACCGTGGCAGTCGTACCTGTGTTTTCCATGGCTGGATCTAAGATGAGAAAGAAACAATTAAAAGCCCTATCACAATACTGCCATCTTTGTCATATTCCCTGTGTACAGTTAGTAACAATCAATGCTGATTCCCGTGAGAGTAAAATAGGGCCAGACTATTGCATTAGTTAGAATTGGTCGATCATGATCGACATAATGCAATAGTTGAGTTAAAGCAAGTTATGTGCCAACAATAATAGTGCAAAGACAGACGCTGTAAGTTTGTCAATTTGGGAGAGACTCAGCTATTGTTTTGACGGTGATTCAAGTTTTGAGGTAACAATGGTACTATACCAGGCATGATATTTGGCCCTTGGAAAAAGCATGACAAAGCAGTACAAGGGTTGGCCTGTATATGTACATATGGTATAGGCTTTTATATACTTTTTATGCTATTTAATAACAATTTTGCTGATTTTTCCTATGGAAAACCCCCAAAAACCTCTATTAGAGATTTAAAACTTTGTACTGGGACATTTTGAAGGGCACCAAGGCAATGGCTGGGAGCATGAAAGCAAATAGACGGTTGCAACCGTCAGGAAGATGGAGGGTTACAATTATCGCAACTGGATGGCAAAATGCCTACATGAAGTATCAGGCGTGTATCATGTCCATGTTATAACAAGTCAACACCTAAGCTGCTGGACTTTACTGCTGGATTATGGGGATATTCATGGATTCAACTTTACAAAGAGTTAAGATTGGTGTTGAGTGCGAATTAATCTGAACTGCTAAGCAAGATGTGATGTCACAAAACAAACCACTATGGTAATACTTTTCTTTAAAATTTTGTATGAGATATCACTTAACATCACAAGGCCGGATGGCCACCTCATGGTGAGGGTAGCTGAACATATTTGGGCTGTTGACCCAAATCAACTGCCCCCTGGGGCACGTTGCCACATACTCCTGGAGCTGAAACAGGGTTACCCCCTTCAAAGTCTGTAAGGATGTAGGCATGGGTATCATCCACTTGGAGCCTGGCTGGTAGAGCAGAATGCACTGATACCTTCTCAACTCTTTACGAAGCAATTATGGTTAAGTGCCTTGCTCAAGGGCAAAGGATCATGACCAGAATTCGAACCCACACTCTACTGCTGACAACACCAGAGCTTGGGTCCAGTGAACTAGACTGAAAACTCATCTTAAGATGAATCTGACTGCTTTGTGAAATTGAGCCCTGGCATTATGCCAAGCATGATCCATTTAGCAGTGAAATACCCAGTCCAACAGAAACAGACAAATGATTAAGTTGTATTTTAATGGTTCGTCGAAGCTAGGGTAAGAGTATCACCTTTTAGTTCCATATGCAGGTGTCTTGCAAATCGGTTTTCCAGGTCCTCAAAGGCTCTGGTCAGCACAACCTGGAGATCGTGTTCCTTTGCTAGCCAGCACTTGATATGCTTGTCCATGTTCATGCAAGCGTAATCAGCCGCAACAGCGCCCCCATGCCCGTCGAATATCCCAAAGTACAGAAGATTTGGTGCGAGTTCTAGAACACTGATGCGGTCCTCGTTTGTTAGGCGGCGCCCAATTAGCGACTCCTTGCCGACGTTGGAGATAGAAATCTTTGGAATCGGGATCCCGTGTTTGATACTTTGCTGAAGAAGGATGGGTTCTTGAATTCGGCTTTGCCACGTACCAAAGCTGTCCCAGTCAGGGTTGTCTGAGCTATTATGTGAAGAACAAAATCTTATCGATGAGTAGTGAGGTCTATAATTTCTACTTCTTATACAAAAACTGGGTATCGTTCGGCAGCAAATGTGACCAGCCTCATGGTAAGTTCTCCTGTATAAACAGTTTGAGTTTGTTTGAGTATTAAAACCTTCAGGTAATTTGGGCAGGCTATGCATCTTCAAGCTACAATTGTTGAGAGTTGAGATGTTTGTATTTGGAGAATTGTAGCAACTTCTCTGGAGACATCTTGAGAAGACATTCAATAGACTGCTGCACCTCATCATCCTTCAGCAGCAAAACTGAGTGAAAAGAAATCATGAGTGGTTAAATACATGTACAAGATTTGTCAGCATCCACAAAATGTACAGGCCTTGAATTTCGTTCTTGAAGGGGCACAGTAATTTTCCTCTGGTAAGGGACACTTCTATGAGGAAAATATAAATTTGTATTGAAACTTTGCAAAGGGCACCACAGCAAAAACACAGGGCACCACGGCAATTGCTGTGGGTGCCGTGGGTTATTTCAAGGCCAGCATGTCAGATCTTGCTTTTGTGACGAGGAGGTTGTTGTGACCGTATACGTTTACTGGCACTAGCTGCTACGTTCTCTAGTTTACGATAATTGTTTGTAACGAGGTACGTGCATCATGCATGATCAGGAAGGGAGCCCCACCTTGGCTAGGTAACTAGATAGTGCTGGATGGACACCCTGAGTCCCTCTGAACATGGAACTGTTTCAAGTATAACAAGATAGCTCCACGCTCTGGGGGAATAAGAGATTAACCTCCATGATTGATCGGAGAGAGTCCAGAGTATTGGCACTATTTATGGAATGTGGGGGCTGCGGGATGCACACAAGGGGATGATGAGACCGTGGAGGTAGAATTGGATGAGACTGAGGTGGGGGGGGGTGTTTCCACAGTCATGACATTAAGTTATGATACATCTGATCAATCTTCCGCCATCGATTGTTGACCGTCCATTCATTAAAGGCAGGGTACACTTTTGGTAATTGTCAAACCAGCTGCAGTATCTTCACTCGGTATATCCCAACATATGCAAAAAATAATAAACCTGTGAAAACTTGGGCTCAATTAGTCATCGAAGTTGTTAGAAAATAATTAAAGAAAAAAACACACCCTTGTTGCATATTATTAATTGTGACTTCAGATGCCTTGGCAGCTCTCAGAAAGGCTTCATTCATGTGAGAATCAGATTCAAATTTTTGGGTGAAAAATTACATCTTTCTCTAAAACTACATTACTTCAAAGGGGGTCGTTTCTAACAATGTAAGTTTTTAATTTATGGTCATTAACTTGTTGTGGAGTAATAACCCAAAAAGTACACACACCACTGCCTTTAAATTAAAATTGCACTGATTGACTGGCGGTTGTTGTTGTAGTCGTTTTCACCTGTAAACATGGCCAGTTTTCCACAAGAATAATGTCATGGAAGATGCCACACAGATTTAAAAGCAAATGAAACAATCGTTTACCTTCGATTTCCTTTGTAAAATGTTACTTGGGTGTATTTGAACGTCAAATCTGTCTCGGAGAACGTACACACTCCCTCTCCCCAGTTCAGACATCAATATAAACATTACAACTTCATACTTGCCAAGAGAGGGCGCTGTCAAAAAACTGAAAAAAAGAATCTGACAGGGAAAACAATTCTTTGTTTATTTAATGGATTTTATCAATATTGAAATTGCACTCGTGCAGTGTAATGCGGAGGTTAAATTCTTCAGTGGTGTGTGCAAACATTATGATTTGTTCAGTGAAATTATTTGCATGACTTGTTGCTCATAATCATGGAGCACAAAACTACACACCTTGAGAAGGGACTAGACACGGGGGGGGGATCCGGATAAGGCCCCCCCCCCCCTCCTTTTTGTAGTCTCTTGACATTCACTGATATAATTATGAACTTTCCACCCATTTCATCCCACCACACCCCTTGTTTTCATGTCTTCTTCCTGCGCGATAGTTCAAATAAAATTGAAATCAGCCATATGTAAACAAAAAATGTGGCCACAAAATATTAAATCGCCAATGCCCAGCTGATGAGTAGCCTCCATTCCAGACGTCAATAACAATGTATGCAAAATCGACACACATGCGCATGCGATTGCACTTTACGCACACAAAACACATAGAAAATTCTACTTATAAATCTACCACCTCCTCCGGATCCGATCCTCCAGACCGTACAACGAAACACGACAGTCAGTAGATGAAACCTGACGTTTTTTTCACAATTCCTCCCACATGTTATCCGTCAATGAGTCTTCATTAACGTCAGGAGCTGTGCAACAGTATCAGGATGCGTAGCAGACCGTTTGGTGTCACTTTGGGCCTAGTTTTGGGAGTTTTACTGCATGGATGTGCAACATGTGTGACAGGTAAGAAGTCGGTCTTTTTACCGTACTTTGGGAGGTGTGTGCAACGGGGCGTTGCGGAACTTTGGACGGCGGTGCCTTGTCTTCCTTCTCGCGGCACTCATTATAGTGGGTGATTATTGGGGCGTGTGCGATTACGTGTTTTTGTGCATGCATGATTTGGCGCGGTGGCTCGTGGGATAGGTTGGGGTTTGTGTATTATTTAAATATGGATTCAATAAGAAAATCATTAAACTGATAATATGGAGCCATTTGTAAGGCATTTAAATCAATAATATTATGTAAAAACTGTAGTAATAATTAATATTTTCACACGGAGGATTAGAAATTGGGCTAATTTAATTTAAAACTAGCCTGGCTGAGTAAAGTAGGGTGGTGATCCTTATTTTTTGATCTTTTAAAGTTTGTACAAGAAAAATGTTGTTTTTCCAACAAGAAGGTTGACTGTACACCTTTTTAAGAAAAATTGTGAAAGACAAAAATATTAATATATTTTCTTTTGACGGTGGTACTTAGCCCTCAAAACTAGGCAGTGGCAAACAATGCTAAGTACTGTTGAGTTGTCCAGTATTGTCATTTTAGGTATTCCAGTACAACTTTAAATTTTGTTCAATAAAACTGCCCTCAAAGGACAAATTAGAACCAGCTATGTAAAATACAACAATCAATATCTATATTCTATCCCACCTTGTTGGGCTGTTATTGCTCTCTTTAAAATCGGTTTTGCCATAGTCGCCATTACATGATAAGTAGACTGATATTAAGAGAGCCATAAGAGCCCAACAAAACGGGCTAGCAGGTATCAGACGAGACTTTGATAATCATAGCTATGCTTGGTCACGTTCCTTAGACAGTCGGGAGGATCCAGGGTTACGATTATGCAACAAAAATACATCTGTTTCTGAGCAATCAATAGTAACAATAACAATTCTGATTAGAATCTATTGATGTTGTCTGCTAGAAAAATCAATACCAAAATGTACATGAATTTTAAACAAGATCTTAAAGAGTCACTGAATTTGTCTAAAACAATTTGGAAAAAAACACACCAAATAAACACTAATTTAAAACCGGAGTTCGGTGGAGCACCATTGTTGAATGGTCATGCCTCTGAGAATATTGTCTGTTGAAGAAAGACACATTTTTGTATTCACAGACATCTGTCATTGATTTTTTGTATTGCAAAAATACTCAGAATTTCCACATGATGAAAAATACATGCAAGATTTAAAAGGCACCAATATTACACTGAATTAAACTGTTTACAAAATGTAAAAAAATATATTCAACAAAGTTTTCTCATCTGATTCTGAAGGAGTTAAATGCAGATAAATCTGTTCTTGTTTTTCTTAAATGTTGACCCAAGGTTGCAAATCTTTTGTTTAAATTCCTCTGAGTTCAACAGGAGAAAGCTTTAAAAAGCAGACAATATTGTCAGGTTTGACTGTTTGACAGACATAAAAAAGAGCCTTAGTCCATAGGCTTAGATTATTTGTGACATCCCATGCCAAAATCAGTCAACTCTTGGAAATAGTGAAATGGCATTAAAAATGAGGGCAGCTGAAACAGCAGTCATGATATAAACGTGATGTAATGTCTTAAATATTCTACAGGTTGAGAAAAAATTTGTTATAATTTGATTAGGTGTTATTTGAAAGCTCTTATTATCATCTATTTGATGAGCAAATAAACCCAGTTCTGAGTTTTGGCAGGAAGTGCCTAGATTTGACACTGGCGTGTGATTTCTCAGGAATTTTTCCTGATTTCAGGATTTTCTCAAAATCTCATTGAGCCTTCAAATTGGCTTGAGAGAACTAAGCAGTCACCAAAGGGTGAAAGAAATAGTCCACATTGTGTCCAAACCTGTAGATTGTATTTCTGGTGATGCACAGAGTCTGTAAACCTCCTGAATTGTAACACCTGGGAGGTTCTGGGTCTAGAATAAGGGGGGACCCCTGGCCAGGAAACCATTTTTCAGGAATTTTCAAATGTATGACAAATCTCATCCCCTCTGTCATAGAGCATCACTTTGGTAGTAGAGAGCACTACTGTACACAGCCCACCTTTAACTTTAAAAGCAATTTACTTCGCTACCCGGATAATGGTTTGAAATCATGCAGAGCTGTACATCCTTAGCTCGCCATGATGCATCCTGCATCCAGAACGCATCACGAGCAGCAACTCACCAAAATTAGCCTCCATTTTCATCAATATCAAGTCCTCCGATTGAATCACATGGCCTTCCTTGTCTGTCTTTAAATTGATTAGCTCACCTTGCACTCTAGGGGGAAAAGGGGGGGGGTGCCTCCACCTGCTCTCAAACCACATGCAGTCCGCTACAAGAGCCATCATCAAATTTTGCGAGGACTTAAAAGGCCTTGAGCGAGGCTAATTACAGCTCACCATCATTTCTGACCTTGTTACATTTTCCTGAAAAACGTGGAGGGTTGATTTTGGATGATGGCCAAGGTAAATCGTGCATCAATGAAATTGATTAGGCGATTGGATGTGTAATGAATCATGAACAAGCTTAGCATCATCCGTGTGTACCTAGTGTAAAATAGGCAGGGATTTTTCTTTGCTGATTTTAGGCTTGCCAATTTATTCTAAATTGATTTACATTATTTATATTTAGAATACCAAACTTTAAGCAGATTTACAAATTGTTATATTAATTAACATGAAAAACTAAAAAATATTATTTGTTTCTTAAATCAACAAACACCCCTGTTGTGTGTTTAGCTGCTGATAAACCAATTGATTTTTTAATTAACTAGTTTTTAAATCATTAAGTTTTATATGCTTCAAATTCCTGTAATTTCTTATGCTGATAACTTTTTTTTTCATCTCCAAAGTGGTTTCTGTAAGGTCAAATGCTTTGTATTTTTATTTAAAGACCAAGTAATAAACCACAAGGGAAACTTGCTGGGTATGTATACATAAATTAATGTTTATGTGTCGGGACAAAGAAAAATTGACTAGAATGGGATTTAAACTTGCAACCTGCGGATTTACATGCTAATTGTATTATTTAAAAACTAGGATCATTTTTTGGTAAGACCCCGAAAAGAAATTGGGTAATTTTTATCCAAAGCCTACATAAATTAAAAGTATGCTATAAAAATTGTAATTGTAGTAGCTACATGTAGCAAGCGTTCTGCGAATTTGTTTCGTCTGAAGTGAAACAGTATGGACTCTTTTTGTTAAAGAGCCTCAATATCTGTTAGTGTTATTGTACATTGGGAACAAGACAAAGATTTAACTGCAGGATAAAGATATAGTGAGGTGTGCTGGAATGGGATCAAGATTTGTTGTCCTACTTGTAAGCTGGATCACTAAGAATCCTTGAATAAAGACTAACTGATTAAAAATGTGTATCCTGTAAACACAATACAGTTGTCTGCAGTTTATTGTGTGTAATATCTGATCTTCAGAACCAAAGTGTCGTGGCTGAGCGGATAAGAGCACTGGACTCAAGCTCTGGTGTTTCTGATCAGCAGAGTGTGGGTTCCAGTCCCGGTCGCGACACTTGTGTCCTTAAGCAAGACACTTTTAACCATTATTGCTGTTTCCTTCGGATGGGAGGTAAAGCCATAGGTCCTGTGTGTTGTGTAATGCACGTAAAAGAACCCAGTACACTTATCGTAAAGAGAAGGGGTTCGCCCCGGTGTTCCTGGTTTGATTGGCTGCATATTGCGCCACAGCACCTTGTAAACCATTACATGGTGCTATGTAAAGGAATAGGTCTCATACTTTAAAAACGTAGCTCAGCAACATACCTTGCAGGAAAAATACTGAATGTTTGAGCGCCATGAGCATAACTGAGTGACGGATTCGAGCACTATATAAGAAGCCACTATTATTACTATTATTAAAGTGAATTGGAATTGTTGCCGGGGGAAACAAAAGCAATGAAACAATTTGGACTTCAGTCAGAGACATAATTATTGATTTGATTTGATGAGTTATTTCCCAGAGTGTCAGAGTGAGAATTTTCACAGTCTGTCTGTCTGGTGACAGCATGCAGAGAGTCCATAAGGTACAGAAAGCCTCGGAGGGCAATTCTTTTTCAAATGGCTACAACTTGCACAGGAGGCTGTAATTGGCAGCCGTGCAGAGTGAGGCTTGGAATGATAGGGGGGGAATCTCTGAATGACTCCGACTGTCTGGTGAAAGCAGACAAGACACTGCACAGTAGTCTGTGGGCTCAGCGATTCTTTAGTAAGCAACTTGTAGAGCTGGCTGGAGAGTAGACTAGTTAAGAGGGATTTATTCCAAGCCTGTGTTGGATTGGAGCATCATTGGAGAGAGGCAGCGCAGGTGAAACCTTACTCTAACACAATCCTTGGCTTTTTCTGAATAGTGATGTTCAAAGAGTACACTACTTAGTACAATAATCTCCTCCCTCTTATTAATAAATGATGTATTATTAATGAAATATGGGAATTCTCTTGCCAAGTTTGGAATTTGTTTCCTGCCAAAATATTTTCTTTAACTTTGGGTTGAACAAAGAAAAACTGACTAGAGCTGTGGGACTTGAACCTGCAACCTCCAGATTAACGTGCCGGTGCTCTACCAACTGAGCTATTTAGCCCTAATGTTGGCAGTCTCTGAAATTACAATAAAACTTGTAAGGTAGTGGTAGCATTTAATTTTATAATAAACTGCGTGAGCTTTCGTAGCAACAACTAGTTCATCAGAAAACTTGTGGCAAAGGGCGTGGGTTTGAATCCCGACCGAGTTCTATGCCTGTGGATTTCTTTTCACAGGATTGAGTACTGAGTATACAGTGCTTATCACACATCCATGTACTAGGGGTAAAACACAAATTGTATTCGAACCTCAAGTACATTTATATTTTGTTCAGGTTACCTGAAAGGTTCATGGTTCATGGCCGATAATAATAAAGATAATCACTCTGCGTATACTACATCAATGTGCATGAACTAACGTGGGGGGGGGGCCATAAATTGAACTCCAGACACAAATCAACATTTTTATACAAAACAACATTTTGTAAAAAAACCAAAAGCAGAATTCATTGGAGCATAGAGCTAGCCACAACACAAAAAGGAAACCTTTCTTTGACAAGTAACAGTTTTTCCTCTCTAAAAAAAATCCCAAAAATCACGGCGTCCAGGAAAGTGCTCAATTCAGGTATAGACTGTTCTCCGATTGTTTTCTTCGAGGGAAGTTTGACCTTTTAAAAACCCAGCTTATTGAGCCAGGGGCTGGTTGTTTATTTATGGAACCAAATACGAATGTCAGGGTTGACACTCAGGCTGAAGGCTCACCCACCAATCTTTACAGCAGTCCCTCTGACTGATAAAGTACAAAGAAAAAGAACTTTGTAATTAGATTTGCCGACCTTCAGTTTGGGTTAGTCCAAATTCAAGTGGACAGGAATGCTGTACTTCTAATTTTATGTTTAATACATCTTGGCTTTTGAAAGTGTTCTTTCCTAGCTTCTATATGTAGTTCTCAAAATGGAAATTCCACGGGCATAACTAGAGGGGATGCAGATGGGCAGGAGTGAACCCCCCCAAACAAACTCTTGCACCCCCCCCCCCCATGAGAACAAAATAATGCACAAATGAATGTTTCGATACATTAAATATAGCCCCCTCCCCCAAATAGTGTCTCTTCCCCCACTTCCCCCACTTTCCCCCCCCAATAAAAACAAACACAAAAACAAAATAATAATAATAATACTAATAATAATATTGTTACGCCACTGCACATATCAAACCTTTGAAGAAGTCATTAATAATAAATTGTTTGTGTGTTTGTTTTTGTTTTGTTAAGCCCCAAATTTAATGGTTTTTAATTTCATTGTTTGTCAGGAATTTTGTAGGTGTTCATGTGTTTTATATTAGTTTGGAGATCATAAGGTTAAAACCCTCATTAAAATGCCTGTATCATGTAGCTAGGACTTGGACAATTGTGCAAATTGTATGAAAATCTTATGTTTGTTTCTGACTTTCAAATAAACTTTATTATTCAAATGAAACTTCAGGCCTGATACTTTAATTGTAAGGAAAGGCAGTTTCCCTTGGTAAAGATCACCTCTATGAGGGAAACTAAATTTTCTACTGGAACATCTCAAGGGTTACCAAGGCAATGACCAGGGGCAAGGAGGCAATGACCAGGGGCACCAAGGCAATGACCAGGGGCACCAAGGCAATGACCAGGGGCACCAAGGCAATGACCAGGGGGCACCAAGGCAATGGCCAGGGGCACCAAGGCAATGACCAGGGGTACCAAGGCAATGACCAGGGGCATCAAGGCAATGACCAGGGGCACCAAGGCAATGACCAGGGGCAAGGAGGCAATGACCAGGGGCACCAAGGCACTGGCCAGGGGCACCGAGGAAATGACCAGGGGCACCAAGGCACTGGCCAGGGGCACCGAGGAAATGACCAGCCCCTGAGCACCGAGGCAATGACAAGGGGCGATTGCCTCCATTGTCTTTGTGAAGTATCAGGTCTTTAACTGTGTAATCTATCTGGTGAAGAACATCGTCAGAACTTTAATTCATGTGGGACGGAACAAATAAATTTCTTATCTGTTTCATTTTGATAATTTCAGGCATAAATTTCTTATCTGTTTCATTTTGATAATTTCAGGCATAAATTTCTTATCTGTTTCATTTTGATAATTCAGGCATAAATTTCTTATCTGTTTCATTTTGATAATTTCAGGTTCTTCTTGCCAGGAAATAAGTTTAGATTTTTGCAGAACGCTGCCTTACACGCAGACGGGAACGCCAAGTATGTTCGGATATAACTCACAGGAAGATCAGCCTGTCCACCTCGGAGCTGCATTCCGTACATTAGTTTCTATCGGTTGCTATGACAACCTCCAACTCTTCCTGTGTGCTGCGGCCTTCCCACAATGCACCTCTAACGGAGAGATGCTCCCGCCGTGTCGCTACCTTTGCGACGATTCATTTGAAAAGTGTGGACCCTACTTTATCTATTATGCAGATATATTTCATCATTTAAATTGTCAAGAAATGCCAAATTCTACTGATCCGATCGTTTGTGTTGGATTGGACACCCCCAAGCAAAATGAAACAAGCCAGAGAACCACAGAAAATTCATCTGGTTTTGAAGCAACAGCGATTACCAAGATTACAAACACCGAAATTTACACAAGTTTGGAGACTTTGTTAGCCTCTACATCGCAACCATGGCAACCAGAGACCACGCCTCTTGAGGATTCGGACAAAAAAGCGTCAAACAGCACTTTGGTGAATTTGACATCGTCTGACTTCACTGATGTGTCGGAGGTCAAAGGGCAGAGGTCAACTGAGAGCAGAGGGGAGGAGAAGTGGACAAACAGTGTGGAAAAATCTGTGAAGACAGGTGACCTGATTAATCAAAGTATGTCAAGGGTCAAACTCCAAGTGTCAAAATCCAATGCTAAAAACTGTCTTGTCTGTAGACATTAAAACCAGTATCAAACCTTGGGATCTGAAAACAAATTTCCTTCTGTAAAAATCGTAACATTACTATGATATTATTCTTTGAAATTTTTAGCATTTTTCCTCATTGTGAGACAGTACAGGAGAAATACTTCTTGTAATATTATTTTTACGACCGATTGTCAGTACCTCATATTGGATTATTTTGTGAGTCAAGTAAAGATAATCTTTTTGGGTCACTGTATTTTATCAATTCTGTACAGGTGGTTCCAACAACACTCTTCCATCTCTAGGAATCGTTCTTAGTACAGTCTCAGCTGTGGGTATGGTTCTGCTCCTTCTATTCTGTGCTTTCTTCAAGTAGGTACAATTTTATCAAATTTATTCAATAAATTTGACTGATTTTACAGTTGACATAATTTTGTTTCACCAAACTGAAAGGTACTGTCAAAACGACAGAAAAGTGTTGCTTTTTTATGTTTTAATTTATTTTATTGTACAAGGGTTTTTAACATTGTTTTATTTGTATACCTTTTCATGATTTTTGACATTGACTTCCTGTTGTGATGTTACAGGAGACTAGTAGAGCGCCCTCATTTGTCAAGCTTAAACAATCTAACCATTTGTTTTACCCAATCTTCAGTCTCAAGGAGTTTTAACCTATCTAACATCAGTAGTTTTCAATGGCTTCTCATGGCTTTCAACAAACAACTTTGTTGTTTAATCAAGAATGAAATTGACGATCTTGGCCAGCCGGGTATTTTTTCTTCTTCTTTTTTGTTTGTTAATATGTATATATGCTATTTGTTTGAACAAAAACTGAATTTCGATTTTCAATTATTTCTTTTGACCCACCCAACCACAATCTAAAAAATAAAACAAAACATTGACTATTCTGAATGGCCCCTAAAAAGCATCATGATGGATATCTTTGAAAATGTGTACTCACCAAAAATAAAATATCATTGATTCACCCTTAACAATCAAGCATTCCCCATGTGTTTAAGCAAGCGTAATATTTCGTTCATGCTTGTTTTCTTGAATTGTTTCCTTAAGCCTGCGGTAGCATAACTTGTACAAGGTCAAACATTATACAAGGTTTAAAAAAACAAGCACGCCACTTTTTTTTTCATTCAGTTTTCATTCAGATTTCTTTAAACAAAATATTTGCCCCCAGGGTGTGAATTTTTGCACTCAAGAGAACCAGGTTTTTGTGTAAATGACTATAGAAAAACATTGACTGTTTGGTTGGTGTAAAGATGTCTTTGTTGAAAGTGTGTTGGGTTTAATTCAGCCCATTGTGTCTACAGCAAAACTGAATGAAAATTAAAAAGGAGCTCCAAGGTCAAATTCAGTTTTGTGATTCACTCATTTTCCAATAGATAGAGTCTTTATGAAAGTAGGGGGGGGGAAATGTTTTAAAGTACTTTATGTACCGTACCGGTCACTGTTTTCTGACAAACATGACCCCTTTAAAAAAAATTATGAAATTCAAAATGAATGACGACTTGTGAATACAGAAGCTCAAACATTCCTATGAGCAGTTTGTCTTTTCTGCAAATCGTTTGTTTTTTTTGTGTTTGTCGGGCATTATATTTTTCTCACTTTAATCAAATTTCTGATTTTTTTCCCTCAGAAAAATCAGCAAAATTTAAAGCCTATAAAAGCCTGAACCTCGTGTACATGCAGGTTTAGCCCTTGTACCTTTGCCTTTGAAAATGTTACTACTTTTTTCCAAGGACCAAATATCATGCCTGGTTTGTGGGTTTGAAGCAAAATTTGAGTATTTATACACGGACAGCAATGTTCTTTCAGTTACTGATGGAAGGGAAAATGATAATGGCCCATCCTCACAGCTACATGTAGCCACCTCCGGCTTAGAATTATAATTTCGGAAATCATCTGGGACTCTGGCACACATGTTTATGTTACTTTCTACATGCCCTAACTCCTTCAAATGCTACCCCCCCCTCCCCCATCAACAGCAGTTTTGTGCCTCCAAACCTTTTAAGACAATTTGTGTGCATACGTGTCATGTACATAGACGATCCTTCTTAAATGCACATAGACCATCTTGAAAGGTTTTCTTAAGAGGAGTTATTCTGTAATTTCCGATACAGTGTCTATCTTGACACAGTGTAATCAGGTGGGAAGAAAAAAGTGTTCCGTGTGCTCTAAATGGAAATCCTTCAACATGATATGTACAGGTAGACAAAATGGATGAAATTTCAAAACCTCTTTAGTCTGGTCTCTCTTTTTATTCCCAGCTGAGTCAAAACGGCACAATGGAACTGTGCAATTGACATTGACAATATGGTTGTGTATGTGGTGACCTGCCAGAATAACATCATGTACCAAAAATGTCACAGATCAGACACAAAGTAAATATTGAGATTCTGGGTTACAAACGCCTGGAAAGAAGACTAATTATAGGCTACTATACTCCGTTCACCTTATTGACCCAGGTCGCCTGATATCATCTCAGTAAATCTTCTTTGCACCATTTTGGAAGCCGGTTCCTCTGTATGTTACCGTGTAGTGTGCGAGTTAACACGCTCACCATATCTGTGCTCACAATTTTGATTCCCAAAATGCCAGACCAGAGCGTGGGCAGAGTAACTCCGTGCAAAGGGACAAATTACGCACATTTTAGGAGCTTGGTCCACCTGGAGCCGGAAGAAACACTTCTTACAATCACTGCATTCTGAACGCATACAGAGTGTACAGTTTTTAACTTATTTAAAGATGCTCATTAAATAATTGTGGATTTTGTATAAATGTAAACAGTCTGGCCCTCTCGTTATAACAAGATCACTGGGACTTCCCAAATTACCTCTTTATAACAGGAACGTTGTTATAAGAGGACAGCAAAACAGAAAAACAGAAATGAGGGATTTCAGAATGTACTCTTTATAAGCAGAACCTCTTTATAAAAGTGCTCTTTATAATGAGGGTTGACTGTATTCACCATTATATTTTAAACCTTTTCAAAATGTTATGAATTGCATTTTTGCTGACTCATATTATACTGTGTATTTTTTCTAATCTTGTATTTTATTTTATGCATTTTTGTTTTATACGCGTGTGTGTATTTTTGTCTCATCATATTTTCAATTGAATTGCATTTTTACTGTATGCTGTATTGTATGTTGTATGGTGTGTCTTTCATTGTTATACAATTTGTATTTAATCATGCATTTGTTTTACATCGAATTGATTGACAAATGAAATGAAATATTGATGCAACTAATTATTCACTTCACAGGTGCAATGTGTTACAGTGTATATAAATGCTTATTGTTAATACTTCACTTAATTGACATCAGGTTGATCAACTTATTTTAAGTTTATTAGTAACTTAAAACTTGAAAACTTCTATAACTGGTTTCTTAACTTTGATTTCTTTCACCTCTGTGGACCCCGGTTCGAATCCCACCTCGGACCGGAGCCTTGCATGTGAATTGGGGTTTCAGTCCCTACCTGATTACGTTGGTTTTCCCTATTTGGGGTTTTCCTCCCACATCTAAAACTGAACATTTCTTCTCGTTTCCTATTCACTATCCGCTTATTGACGTTTGCACTGCAGGGTGTGTGATGTAATAAAGAGTACAGATTTATTGTATAGACCCTTTGCATATGACGTCACACTCTCAAAAAGGAGGCAGATCATTGGATGATAGCTGTTCTTTGTGCGTAAAAACGTGCGCGTGACCTCAGCGTATCTGTAGCGTTTCACGTTATGCAAGGGGGATCTATTAATTTATATATACCCCTACACAACGCGTAACGCACCTCCGAACAATGCGCGTCATTTTGGGAGTCAACTCTCTTTTGTGCATGTTTGTATACGATTTTTACACCCAAAATGACACCCAGGATAGGCGCTTGTGAGTACGCTGCGCGTTGTGAGTACACTGCGCGTTGTGAGTACGCTGCGCGTTGTGAGTACGCGGCGCGTTGTGCAAGGGGTCTATAGTTAGTTTGTCAAAGGGCACAACCAAGAACAACAAAAGTCAAATTTTAATCAATCTTAATTTATTGTCACTGTTATATCAATTGTTGCTCATGCGTCATTAAACAATCAATAGCCAGGCCAAACTAAAATACATTAATAATGACTAGGATTCACAAATGCAAATACAATTAATTTATTTCCCTGTCATTAATTTGTTTCTCTTCCACCTGTCTTATTCACAGAAGTTCATTTGGAAAACCTTTTGGAAGTCGGCGTAAACCTAGGGACGCTGCATTTTATACCAACCCGGCATTTGACGATTTACCCCAACGAGGTCCCAGGAATGTGGTAAGAAAATAAATAACTGATCAACATCAAGGCTTTAGTCTTTATTTCTTACAGAAGAAGGCAATATTTCAACAAATTTCTTACCAGCGTTTCTTGTTTTGAAAATACAGAGTTTTTCAACAAGGCTGGTGTTAAATGTACAACAGAGTTTGAAAAACCGACCGGACCACTGGCCAGAGTCCAGTAATTTTAGCATTGGGCCAGTAACCCGCAAACCAAACAAGTCCTGCATTATAGTGTTTTATGAACACATACTTTTAAGAAATTTACTAATGTACTCTAAAGCATGAGTTCATGAATACTTCAAAGCAAGTTTCCCTGCGTCACAGTAAGCCATTTGCGAGTTAGATTTAAATGATGTCTGGTACAATGACTTGCTTGATCACAAGTTACCGCTTAAATTTGAATTCCTCAGACTACCGAGACAGTTGCTATGTCACATGATTCAGGGCAAGCTTTTGCGTAGTCATAAGAGACGGCGAACACCCACACACAATTTTGATTGAATATGGCACAATGGTACCAGGGTTCGCTCAAGTGGAGGTTGCTATACAAAAGCTTGCCCTGAACCATTTGACATAGCAACTGTCTCTATAGTCTGAGGATTCAAATTTAAGCGGTAACTTGTGACTAAGCAAGTCATTGTACCAGACATTATTCAAATCTAACTCACAAATGGCATTGAATGTGTGTGGCACAATGGTACCAGGGTTTGCCCATCTGGAGGTTGCTATACAAAAGCTTGCCTCGAACCATTTGACATAGCAACTGTCTCTATAGTCTGAGGATTCAAATTTAAGCGATAACTTGTGACTAAGCAAGCCAATTGTACCAGACTTAATTCACAAATAACTTGCAAATGGCTTATTGGAAAACAGCATTTCCAGATTGTTTGTGTCATGTAATTCGCTTTGCATTCACTTTCGCGTGAAGTATGAACCAGGCTTTAAGCTTTTTTACTCTAAATCTTCTCCTATAAAGTGAAGCAAGCGTGAATAAGACAGGCATTATTTTTAGGTCTAATTGCAAATAATTATTCTTGGCCATTGACAGTTCTGAGTCGCAAGATGCAGGGTCGTTTAGTGGAGATTTTCTTTGTATTCGAGAAAATACTGCCAAGTTTACACAAAGTATTTTGTTTTATAAATCAATTATTGTGACCATGTTACAAAAATTATATGTTTAATTATTATTGTATTTCTACTTTACAAATTCACTTTCATCTGATGTTTATTTAGAACGGGCAGTCGATGGACTTTAGACAAGAGCCGTACACACTAGAGGATTTACCACCCCATCCAGCCAGTATCATTGGATCGCATTTCCAGCCCAGCCCCGCCCAGTTAAACGCCTACCAGCAAGAACCGGGCGGATACACCCAACAAAATTTATACATTCCTTGGGATTCCTCTCCGAAAAACATCTCGAAGACAGACCCTAAAAATCTTCCCAAGACGGATCGAACTCCTGGCATGGAACAGGGCTGCAGAGCGTCTGGAGATTTGGTTTATTCAAATAAAAACACAATAGTTGCCATGGATGTGAATGCAAATGAGCATGGCGCCATTGAGGAGGGCGGGGCTAGACAAAGTTGCGGAGCACCCTCTGTTGATGAACCTCCACCCAGGGTGTCGACTAATATGGATAACAATGATGATATGATCATTGCAAATCCCATCGCCTGTTGATATTAAATATTTAAAAAATATTAGTGACATTTATAAATGGATTTTCCACAAATTTATCGAAAGTATTCCAACTCAATGTAAATCAAAGAGGCTCATCGTGT
Source organism: Plazaster borealis (assembly GCA_021014325.1). Lineage (NCBI taxonomy): Eukaryota > Metazoa > Echinodermata > Asteroidea > Forcipulatida > Labidiasteridae > Plazaster > Plazaster borealis. The sequence continues at coordinate 2,107,884 of CM037468.1, forward strand.
TTTGTACTTTTTTCTTTTTTATTTGTTGTTGAAATTGTGTTGGGTTTGATTTCTGCAATTCCTCGTATTTTTTTAAAACTAACTATCTTTGACATTCCAGTTATTTAGTACTATACAAAAATTTTAAAATATTAAAATAAAAATCATTGAAGAAATTCCTTAAAAACAGTGATTCCAGGGAACACAGGGTGATCAGGTTGGCTCAGTGGTTTCTTTCCCTGCCTTTCACCTCTGTGATCCCCGGTTCGAATCCAGCCTCGGACTGGAGCCTCGCTCAGGATTGGCTTTCCAGTCCCTACCTACAGTACTCGAGTTTTCCTTCCACATCTAAAACTTACCTTTTCTTCATCGTCTTCATATTTCATCATATTACTGGTGCTTAGAGTAAAGGCAAAGTATACCTGTGGTTTTTGAAACCGTTTGATTGTTTTAATCCTATAGAAATGTAGATACAATAAAATTAACCTGTGAAAATGTCATTTCAAAAGGTGGTAGCATTTTTGAGTTATTGCCAACAATCTGGAGCAGTTATGTCCACGTAGGAAGAATAATCCGTACTTGGAATATTCAGTCTGAGAGCAGAAACGTTTTTCAGATTGAAATGTTTTTGAATCCCTTTCTCTAAAACCACATTTCTTAGAACGGAATCATTTCTCAAAATGTTATACATTAACAACAGCTGAAGTGCTTCTTACCAAGTAAGTTTTTATGGTCAATAATTGTTGGCGTAATAACCAAAGGTAAACCCTCCCTTTAAATAATAATTAAAAAAATTTAAGCAAAAACAATGACCCCTTTGAGTCCCAAGAGAAAATGTTTAAAACAAATCATTTTCATTTTCTTCCTGACATATTGTACATAAACGACTCACCTATCATTATTGCAGTACTTCTTTTTTGTTAAAAGTTGACCAAATTGCTCTGCTGTAAAAGCGTTGGGTGCTAAACATTAAAAATTTTGAAAATATATATTTTGTCTGAGGAGTGAGCATAGTTAGATGGGAAAGAGATTGATGCCAGGGGCTGATTTCACAAAGAGTTAAGATTGATCTTAAGTGCGTATCAATCTTAATTGCTAAGCAAAGTGTGATGTCACAAAACAAATCACCATGGTAACAGTGACAACTCATCTTAAGATGAATCTTTGTGCTTTGTGAAATTTAGCCCAGGTTAAATAAAACTACTCAATAATGTAGAGGTATGTTTTAAAAATTCCTTTAGAAATAATACAATTGATTTGTTTGTTCTGCTTTTTTATTGTATTACCACTTATTATTTTTGACAAATATTGTTCGTTTTAGTCCTAAACAATTTCATTGGTGTTAAATCTCAGGAAAAAAGGAAGAGTACTTGGGAATCTTCTTAAGAATTGTAGACATTACAAGGGATTTTCGTCATGATCATAGCAGGCATGGGGGGGGGGTAAGTTAGGTTCTTAAAATGTCACTTTGCTATCCTGTACAAAATCAATAAATTCAAGTTGACGGATACAATTTTTTCAAGCACAATTAATTTAAAATATGATGGCCTTTGAGACGGGGTTTACCGTAACCTTTTCAGTGGTTCGCCAGCCATACAAACTTGTCATTTCACTAGTCTGCTAGCGTTTTCACTGGTCATGATTTTAAGGCTTTCCTTTTGACATTCTCCTTTGTAATGGACTGGACTTTTTAAGTTACATAACTGGGCCCAATTTCATAAAGCTGTTTAGCAGAAAATGATGCTTAGCAAATTTAAAAATGAGTGCAGCACCGGTGGAAACAGTATTTGTCATTTCAATAGTCTGCTAGCGTTTTCACTGGTCATGATTTTAAGGCTTTCCTTTTGACATTCTCCTTTGTATTTTAAGTTACATAACTGGGCCCAATTTCATAAAGCTGTTTTGCAGAAAATGATGCTTAGCAAATTTAAAATGAGTGCAGCACCGGTGGAAACAGTATTTGTCATTTCAATAGTCTGCTAGCGTTTTCACTGGTCATGATTTTAAGGCTTTCCTTTTGACATTCTCCTTTGTATTTTAAGTTACATAACTGGGCCCAATTTCATAAAGCTGTTTTGCAGAAAATAATGCTTAGCAAATTTAAAATGAGTGCAGCACCAGTGGAAACAGTATAAACTATATGGAATGTTGGCTGGTAACCTGTTTCTGCTAAGTAGGATTTGTCTGTGCTTAGTAAAGTTTTTGTGCGTACAGGCTCTATGAATTTGGGCCCTGGTCTCGGGTATTGTAAAGTAATGAACTGGCCACAGCCGGACTGAATTATTGCAAGTCGACCAGCTAGTGAACAGATTTCCTTTCGTGACTTTAAATTTGTCCTTGCATTAAAGAATATTATTTGGTTTTACCCATACAACAATTTGTGTAAAGCACTGTATACTCGGTACTTTCGCAAGTCCTGTGAACAAAATCCACAGGCATATACTCAGGTGGGATTGGAACCCACGACCTCTGCCATTCTAGAGCAGATGTCGTACCACTAGACCACCGAGACTGCCTCTTGCTACCAGTCAATCTGAGTGGTCTTGTGATGAGACACCTGCTCGTCTTAGCCTCGTTGGATATGGGATGAAGAAACGCTATATTTCTCCATATTCCATCGTGCTTGTGTGATAGTTAATGCTATCATGCCCTGTAAAGGACGTGATTCTGTGGACCAAAAACACGCAATGCCAGGGAAAGTAGAGACATGAAGTTAGGCCCAGATATTGTAACTGGCATTCAAGTACAAAAGAAAAGAAGAAACAAATTCTACTTCTCCAATCTCGTACTTTTTCCATTGATTGGTCAATTTACTTAACTCAGGCGCACTTCCTTGGTGTGTTGTGTTTTTTCCTTGCAATATTTTGTAATATTACAATTTTTCTCTGTGATTTTCCTAGGGTCATTTTAGTACTCTCTTTTCTTTTATTTTGTTGAACTGCTGCAAAAGTAACTTGGCTTTTATTGGACCAATATTTGTGATTAAACATTAAACATGTGTGAATCAGTTTTATCGCAGCTTGATGGAAGACTGGTTTTCCGTATTGTATAAACTGCTGGAAAGTTTATTTAAACCAAAGATCTTCATACTTTTTGTTAGACGCAGAAGTTGGATTTACTCTAAATTGTTAGAAATATTTACTATATGTATATTTTCCTAGTAATTGTAATGCAATGTGTAAGTTGTTCAAATGTTAAAACATAAAAAAATCAACCGATTCACCTTGCCACCGTGGTGGTTTATAAGCGAGCTGCAAAGTGTTGCCGCCCGTCGCTTATAAATCTCCCATGGTACTACCTTGGTATCATGATAGAGCATCCATTCTTATAAGCGAGGCGAATTTAGAATGAGTTATTTATTTAAACAAAGTATCATGAGTGGTAGCATGATAATTGACCGCCCTGCTTAAAGGGAGTTTATACTTTTGGTAAATTTCAAAGACCAGTATCCTCACTTGGTGTATCCCAACATAAACATGAAACAACAAACCTGTGAAAGTTTAAGCTCAATCGGTCATTGCAATCACCAGAAAAAAGTGGGGGAAAACCTTAAGTATTTTCACTGTTTTCAAACATTGAGTTTTCAACTCATGAGATCAAAACTAATTGTTTTACCCATTTCTCAAAAACTACAGCACCTCAGCCAGTAATATTTCAAGGGAAGCTTTCTATCATCATTATCTTTAAACCATGTAAGTTTAATGTAAATCTGTGAGCTTTTCTGTTTTGTGTTTTACCAGAAGTAAAGAGACCCTTTAAAGATAGGTTGCAATATATGATGTAAATCGGCCATCTTTACGGGTAATTTGGAACAGTCATGCGTTTCGCGTGAGAACAGTTTGCAGCATGTGCACATTTCACAAAACTCATTGCACGATTAGTCAGTGAACAACTCTGCTGTGTTAATAATTCGAGCGCTTGATGCGCCTGCAAGCCAAAATGCAATTTGCCAGTAAAGAAGGCATCTATTACTCTATTGGGAACTCTCTGTAAACCACAGTGGCTAGTTGAAACAGGTGAAAAAATAAGATTTTACAATATTAGTAATATTATTGCAGTGTTATTCAAGCTAGGAAAAAAGTTCTACATTTGCTTTTCTACTGACAACAAAATAGATGTTAACATTTCACATCTCTTTTGGACAATCTCAACTCTGAAGTTAATGAATGGAAACATGTCATTTTGACTGAAGTTTTACTCGTCTCTTATAAATAAGGGAATAAAAGAGTAGGCGACGAGTTCTTAAACGGCCGTTTAAAACCGGCAGGGTCGTGGCCGTGTGATAAAGGCCCGAGCCGAAGGCGAGGGCCTTTATCGCACGGCCACGACCCTGCAAGGTTTTAAACGGCCGTTTAAGAACGAGTCACTACTCTTTTATTCCCATTCATAAATGCCCTTATGTTAAAAAGCAATATAATATCACAATTATAGACAATGTCACACTGTTTCTTTTGCGAATTTTTCGAAGTTTGCAAATTTCCAAAAACATTTGTAAAAATGTTTTGTGCGTGTCGGTCGGTGCATACGCGCGTGTACACACATATTACGCGCTGTTACTAATAGCTATGAATTGCATTCTGCGTAATTTAAATTGGTGTACATGAGCTTGCGCGCCCAACACGCGAAGCCAGCCGGTCTTAAACAGCTTCAGCTGTGTCTTTATCAACCGTTTAAACACCCCCACGTGACGCGTTCTCCACCAATAGGAGTAGCGAAACTGTCTGGGGTATTTATGAATGTAGTTTCAACTCCTGTGAACATATTTTTAACAATTAAATATTTTATTTGATGTTTTTAGACCTATTTCTTCCATTTTTCCGAGGGTTGTGTCAATTGGTTTTATCATGTGTCCCTTTCTATAATTCCACAAAATCTGCATTCCTTAAATGTTTTCATTTATTCCCAACTTAAAGACATTCTTTTCTTTTCCACTGTTTGTTTCAATCCTATATAGTTTTGGATATATACCATAAAACTAACCTGTGAACATTTCATTTCAAAAAGTGGTAGCGTTTTGGGGGATATTGCCGAAAATCTCGAGCGGTATGTCCACGCAGGAAGAATAGTCTGCAATTGGAATACACAATCTGAGAAACAATTCTCGGCTTCAAATTTTTGGGGATAAAAATCTTTTATAACCACATTATTTCAGAGTAAAATGTTTCTCAAAATGTTCACACTATCAGAAGCTGCTGTACTTCTTACCAAGTAATTTGTTATTGCCATTAGTTTTTTGAGTAATTACCAAACGTATACAGATCTTTAAACAAATTTACTGTATTCAAAACGAAGTAATTAGGACAAAAGATAAAATTTATCATGAAAATGATAATGCCTCTTTATTAGAATGCAATAATTAATATAAAATGTATCTCAATGGAGTTCTCTGTGTTTAAGTTGCAATGAACATGCTGTATACAGATATACAATTTCCACTTACAATGTAATGGGTCAAAGGTCACGGCTCCGCTTACCTTGAAGCATTCTTCACTTGCACAGCTAGTGCAGAAATTTAGCACTAACTCTGTGAGCGGAGAATAGTGGCGGTAAGCACAGCTGGCCCTAGTTTGTACATTCATCAAAACAACAAAAACTGATCTAATTATTCAAAGATGATAAAAGGCAAAAACAAAAGAATTTAAATTACATGTTTATATACAATCATTTCCCATTCAAAATTTAAGCTACATACCAATTCCATAGAGTTGCTAAGTAGGAAATAATTTACTTATTTGCTAAGCGGAAAATTACGGGGGACCAGTCACAAAGAGTATACATGGCATTTTGGCTGGTTAGCGGTTTCTGCTAGCAATTAATGCTAAGCAAATACTATCACACCTTCATGAAATCCAATAATGGCAGAAATATAAAAGTACACAATTTCCATCACATTTTTAGCACATTTTTGTTAATCTTATTTGCAACTCAATCAGTAAGAGATGTTTTGAAATTGAAAAGCGAAGAAAAAAAGGATCTAAAACGGCATAAAATACTAGTAATGGAATTGAACTGATTTACAAATGATCGTTACTTACGAACACAACTACATGTATATAATCCAAACGTGTTACAAGTTTTGGTGTTTTAGTTTCTAGCAGTATTACGCAACTTTCTTTTTAAATCTTCAAGTTTAAAATATTTCAAAAACAAATAACTGTAAAACAGTATCGAATGTCAATCGTATGAAAACAAATACACTTTACAAAGCACTTCCTTGCACAGATAAATTTCCAATAATTCTAGCCAGGCAAAACTACGTTAACCCAATTTTGAGTCTTGGTTAATACGAGGCGGACATCCAAATTAAACCCAATGAAGCAACTTGTACAACCAACCCATAGTGGCCTAAAGATTTGACTTGTTTTCACTCATCCAACACTTTTTTGAAACAAAGGTCATGACCTGACCTAGCATTCTCCTACATTTCTAAAACGAAACAAAATTTCTGTTTCGTATTATTTTTCTAGACATTTTTACCACGTTTACTGAAAATATTTGCACAAAAAATAATTTTAAAAAGTAGCCAAGGGTAGGCGTATGGTGATGGCCATATAGAAGTGAATAGTCGCTAAATGGTTAATCATACCGATTAATTAACACAACCTATAAACAAAACTATAAACCTGGTACCAGCATTAATCATTTCCAAAACAAATTATATTCTCAAACGAGACTAGTCTGTGTGCAGAGTTCCTCTAAATAATTTATGTACCTGTAAAATTATTTCAAACCACTTGAAAAGACGATTGAGGTCAGAGTAATTCAATATGCAGTTCTTGAAGTATGAAAGATGGCATGAAGGGCTTCAATTTCAAGGAAATCTCCACTGGGCCCAATTGACCGTATTTTTTTATCTAGTGAGGACGCTTTTAACGGCAAAAATGTTTTGCAACGCAATTACAGTTTCATCATATTTTGACTGCATGCATGTTGTTTTCTTGTATCAATGGCCAAATATATAATAATGAGAAGAACAAAAAAACCTAGTTTGTTTTACTTGTATTGCATCACGTAATATTGGTTCACACGCGCCCTCACATGGTCAAAACTATTGCAAATTTCATAGAGCTGCTCCAGCACCAAAAGTACTGCGGCAAAGCAAAATTGTGCTTACCAGATTAAGGTTACCAGCTAAAATACCATGTGACGTGTACGATAAGCGACTTGTGTCATGCTTATTATTGCTTAGCAAGAAATTGTTAAGCAATATTTTCTGCTTAAGCAGCTCTATGAAATTGTGCCCGGGGCTTGTTACGTTGAACTTTGACTGGACAGGAAATAATTTTGTTACAAGACCTTATAGCTTTTGCATTTGCTGAACTTTTAAAAGGAAGTATCAATGTTCTGGATTAAATTTGTCTGACATTAATATTAATTTTGCCAAAAATAGCTATCATAAGTACTCTCAAATCAACACCCAACACATTTTCTGAATGTCTCTCCGATCATTAGATCTTCCAAACGACAATTAAAGTGAAAACAAAATGATCCCCCACCCAAAAGAAAACCAAAAACACAGACAAAACTTCACTTTACTCAGTATTGACAGATTACGTGTTCTATTTTACCTACTTGCGATTATTACATGCAAAGTGTTTCAATGTAAATACAGCATATTTATCTATTTACAATAAATCACACGTAGATTTAATAATCTAGTGTTTTTCCTTTCTTATTAATTAGTTCCGTTATGACTGTTATCGGGTAATTAATACATACTCAAAACGATAAAATAAAACTTCAAAGATTCCCTCCAAACGTCTTCAGTTTTTCAGACAGTACCGATCATCCGGAACAATTGATTAATACTTTACAACATCAAAAACAAAAATACTCAAAACGGTTGCTCGACATCTATGCTCTTTGTCCAACAATGAAGACGATAAAACAAATACAAATAAAAAAGGAAATCTCACAGTTTATGTGATTCTAGAACATTAAGAAATACTTCTGAAAATACTCACTTGAAAAAAGTAATAACAACGGCAACAGTTCAACGAGTAAGACTGTCAGTATCTTTGCTTCTGTACTAGACTTGTTGACTTTAATTAACGAGAATTAATAAAATACAAGTATTAAGCCATTTCATGGCATGACATCTGTCCCTAACCCCTTCCCTTACTCCTAAGGGACCAATAATCCCACTCCCCTTCCCCCTTTCCCCCTTTCCCCCTAATTCAGAGCACCTCTGAGCCGTGTAAATCCCGCTGTACAGACCCCCTTTACACAGGATCCCTACACGAATCAATAAAGCTGTACATACTATGATGAAGGCTGACTATCATACCACAAAGCGACTCTTTGCCATTGAACCCGTCTTGGACATTGTGTCTGCGTGTGCCTGTATCAAACGCAAAGAGAACAAGAATTAGGAAGTACTTGTGTTTGCGTTTGCCTGTATCAAACGCAAAGAGGAGAACAGGAATTAGGAAAAATTGTGTTTGCGTTTGCCTGATCAAACGATAATTGTGTTTGCGTGTGCCTGTATCAAACGCAAAGAGAACAAGAATTAGGAATAATTGTGTTTCCGTGCGCCTCATCAAACGCAAAGAGAACAAGAATTAGGAATAATTGTGTTTGCGTTTGCCTGTATCAAACGCAAAGAGAACAAAAATTTAGGAATAATTGTGTTTGCGTGTGCCTCATCAAACGCAAAGAGAAGAACAAGAATTAGGAATAATTGTGTCTGCGTGTGCCTGTATCAAACACAAAGAGGAGAACAAGAATTAGGAATAATTGTGTTTGCGTGTGCCTGTATCAAACAGGCTAGCTCGGTGGTCTAGTGGTAAGACATATGCTCTTGCAATGCAAAGGTCGTGGGTTTGAATCCCACTCGAGTGATTTGCCTGTGGATTTTTGTTTTCAAAGAACTCATTCCTGGTCCATTCAATATGAGGCGGCCCATCTCTCTACTTTCAGTGACAACCTTCCTCATTCTTTGCAAATATCAAGTCACTCATTTGCCGACTGAACAAGACCAAGACTTAGGACCAACTTACCTCATATGATATTAATGTCTTTGGTGGAAGATTTAGTGTTTCCTTGAATCCTTTGCTGTAAAGAAAACCAAACATAAACAAAATCACTTTAAAATCACAAAATACAGCAGGATAATCACCAGGCCTGGAATTACACTTTGTTGCCCTGGTTTTGGCCTTGGTGCCCCTTCAAAACTTGTATATAGACTTCAAGATTTTCCAATGGAAGTGCCCTTTGCAAAATGAAGAAGGCCTTGCCTTGTTTCATGAAATTTCATACCTAAACACCCCCCCCCCCAAACACCTTGTTGGTTCAGCCATATACCTAAATTTTGCTGGTCTCCATTTATAGTTTGTACATCAATACTTCCCTCTGACCCACCTACTCTTGGTAACTTTTTCAGATAAATTACGCCCAAATTTAACACCATTCAACTGCAGCTGTTTGGGTATGGAGACACAACTGTGCACAGAACTAACTGTGTACATGTTTTTACCATGTAGCATTCCCCACATATCATAGTGCAGGCTGGCATTGTCTGTTTACCATTCAAAACCATAGTGGATGATATTGAATGGTCGGACAGTAGGAGGGTTGACTGTGTACTGCTTAGATGCATTCACAACATGATATCATATTGCAGGCTAGCAGTGTTTATCTATCATTCAAAACCACAGTCGGTGATATTGAATGGTCAGACAGTAGGAGGGTTGACTGTATACTGTGTGGATGACATTCACCACATGATATCATATTGCAGGCTGGCATAGTTTATCTATCATTCAAAACCACAGTGGATGATATTGAATGGTCAAACAGTAGGAGGGTTGACTGTGTACTGTGTGGATGACATTCACCACATGATATCATATTGCAGGCTGGCATAGTTTATCTATCATTCAAAACCAGTGGATGATATTGAATGGTCATACAGTAAGAGGGTTGACTGTGTACTGTGTAGATGCATTCACCACATGATATCATATTGCAGGCTAGCAGTGTTTATCTATCATTCAAAACCACAGTGGATGATATTGAATGGTCAGACAGTGGGAGGGTTGACTGTTTTGTGCAGATGCATGATATAATTCAGGCCAGCATAGTTTATACAATCTACGCGCCATAAGTTTTCTCACCCAATTTTCATAATTCCATCTTCTGCTTTGTGGTTGCCGGTCCAGACAGAGATTTTGTTGCCCTTGCCTCGGACGTTGATGACCCCACCGTTAACTAGCTCTCCTTCATCGTCGCAAGATTCTCCGATGAGAAACAACAGCTGTAGAAGAAAAAACGTGTTCAAATTTTAAGATTTGAAATTCTGCAAGGACTGTTGGCATGTTGGCACTGAGTGGGCTGTGAAGCATTTAAATTGTTGAAAAATCTTAAGAGGCCACTATGCCACTCAGAAAAACCTCTCTTTGATGCATTTATCAAACACCATCAAAATGTTTTCTGTGGACACACTATGGTCTCATCTCATGACTTGCTTGCACACGGCTACATGTATGATTTCACTCTTCCCTCTATAAATATGTGATAATTTTTTGAGTCAGTTTTCCTTGTGGTTTACAACTTGATATTTGAAATAAAAAAGTTGCATCCCCTTAAGACGATCCCCTTGCTGCCGCTTCCCAGGTTGTATCGTAAACTTGGGTGTGATCCCTGGCTACACGGCAACTAACGGTTGTATGCCTTCTGACTGGCACCCCCGAACAAAGATATTGACAAAATGGGGAGACCGCCAACATAGGGCTAGATAGCTCAGTTGGTGGAGCAACGGCACGTTAATCTAATGGTCGTTGGTTCAAATCCCGCTCTCGTCAATTTTTCTTTGTTTAACCCCAAATTATTTAAAATTTACCTACTCAGTTTCCCTTGTGGTTTACAACTTAATTTTTGAAATGTTGACTATAAAGCACATGAGCTGAAGATATGAAGGATGACAGAAGCTTGCCTTAACAGTGGCGATGGTAAACGTAAACCTAACTGACTACAAGGCCAAACTAGAGGTGGAAGTCGTTTCTTGACACCAGGACACAATTTCATAAAGATGTTTAGCAGAAAATATTGCTCATCAAATTTCTTTGCTGAGCAAAAATTGAGTCACAACATCGTAAACTTTATGGCATTTTGGCTGGTAACAAGTTTCTGCTAAGCAAGATAATAATAATATAATAATAGTGGCCTCTTATATAGCGCACATATCCGTCACTCAGTGACGCTCAAGGCGCTTTAACGTTCATTATTTCCCTGCAAGGTATTGTGGAGCTAGGTTTTTGAAGTATGAGACCAAGTCCTTTACATAGCACCATGTAATGGTTTACAAGGTGCTGTGGCGCAATATGCTGCCGATCAAACCAGGAACACCGGGGCGAACCCCTTCTCTTTACGATAAGTGCACTGGGTTCTTTTACGTGCATTACACAACACACGGGACCAACGGCTTTACGTCCCATCCGAAGAACGAAGCATGTGGTTAAGTGTCTTGCTTAAGGACACAAGTGTCACGACTGGGATTCGAACCCACACTCTGCTGTTTAGAAACACCGGAGCTTGAGTTCGGTGTTCTTATCCGCTCGGCGGATCCGCTCGGCCACGACACTCCACAAAAAGATTTGTCTATGCTTAGCAGGTTTTGAGTTTACAGGCTTTATGAAATTGGCAGAGCTCAAATTTGGGGGGAAAATCCACGAGACTGAGGGCTTGTTGCTCAAAATGTTTACTGGACCAGGATTTTGTTTACAAGACCAGACTCAAAATAAGAAAAATTTCCTGACACAATTTCACATGCATTTAACTGGTTTTTCTTTTAACAAGCACCAAGACCCCCATACGGTGTATATTAAGAGATGGGTATTTCGTATACTTCATTCTCAATAGAATTGAAAGGCGACATCTAACATTTAGTCATTTGTTTTTTGTTCAAGATATTACACAGTGAAGTACACGTTACTTTTGTTACTTGGCCTTATAGATTTCAATGAACTTTGGGGACTAGTATCCTCGGTGCTAGCGAAGTAGATCAAAGAGCAGGAATTCTTTGCATCTGAAGGAAATAACACTTATTTTTCCAATAGTCTGAATTCAGATTAAAGTCTAGAATTTCCGGTCCCTGACGACATTAAAAGACACTCACCGATTCTAACCAATATCGATCTACATCCTGTGGCTTGACCCGTCCTAGATTGAGCAACCAACGCCCTCCTTTTCTGTTCTTGTCATCCTCCCACATGGGTTTGATTCCCTCCTGGAAGGTGAAAGGTCATGAAAATGTCAAACAAGAGGTCACAATAGTCTTCAATAAAGTCAATATCTCTTTCAAATCCAAAATGATAGACAGTTTAGGGTTGGACCTACATGTACTGTGAAACTTAAGTGAAAGTAAAGTTAGTAAAGGCTGTCTGAATGAACGGCTTTGGAAGTGGCTACGGCCAAAGTTGCTCGATTCAGATGTGGCCTAATACAATCAAGTGAGGTTTGCGGAGACACCTTGTACATAAACTCTTTTATGAGTAGTGGTAGTTCTGAGAAGAACCGGTGGTTTCACAACTCAACGTTTCAATCAGTATGCTCTGATCGTCTTCAGGAGAAAGTTTCAAATCCTACTGATAGACCCCTTCCATTGGCCGCCATCGCTGAGGTCAAACAATGGAAACATGCATTGGTGTACGCGCCGCGCACATCTCTCAGGGTCTTCACTGACCTCAGTGAGGGGGCTATTTGGGGGGCTTGTGACATCATAAGAGAGGGGGTCTATACACCAACGACACATTCGGCTACTGTCTGTAATGCTCACCATTTTGGGAGTTAAATTACACGTACAAATAATATGATAAACATGTCAACACAGCATGGAATAAAGTGTGCAAAACACTGATTAACACTTCGGGACATTGACCCCCAAAATGGCACAACTGAGACTACTGTGAAGAAGGCTTCAAGTGCCAATAGACCGTGCAAGTCTCGCGCGCATTCGAACATTTATGGGACCACTTTGGTCCCACGTACGATGCTTTAACGCGTGAAGGAAACAAACTCACGCGCTTTAACGGGTCCCAATGTTCAAATACGCACGAGACCTGCACAGTCTATATGCTAGCTATTTCATTTAGTTTGTTTGTCTCCTGAGGATACTCCATTGAAAATGTCAAAGTATCTATTGGAAATTTCAAGTCAGGAAAAAAACAAAAACAAACTTTTCTAAGAGTTTTGACATACCATTTAAGATTACAAATAATGTCACAATGAATTTTATCTCTATGTGAATTTGTTTAAGGGTAAAGGGTGGCAACTCTGTTTTTTGTACTGATCCCGAGTTATTAAGGTGTGGTTATTGAACCGTGCCTTTATATCAGCTGTGATTAAAAACGAGTCATTAATTTTCAAATTTCTTGTCGTGTTATTATTTGACCGACCTTGAATAGTGAGTAATCACATCCTGATTGTAGTTTGCTGGCAGACTGGATATGGTTGAATAACCTGGCGAGGACAAATGGTAAACAATAGTGTCAACAAAAATCATCATGTTGGGATCATCTCTGAATCAGGTTGGCTCTGTGGTTTTTATTCCCCACCTTTTACCTCTCTGGACCTCGGTTCGAATCCCAGACCAGAGCCTTGGATTGGGTTTTCAGTCCCTACCTGGTTCAGGCCTAGAATTAAATGGAGGCCACGAGGCCATGGCCTCTGTTGCCCCTGATCTTGGCCTTGGGTCCCCTTCAAAAGTTACCCATAGACTTTCAGATTTTCCAATGGAAGTGCCCTTTGCAAAATGAACTTTTCCAAACATATCCTTTTTATGAAATTTACAAAACCGCATCTTAAAAGTGAAGTGAATATAAAAACGACTGAAAATATTGTGGGTCTTTTAAACAGTTTTTCTGATCCAGTGGTCAGGGTTGTAGTGCTGAATTACATGACATGTGGTCTTGTGAAGTATATCTTGAAATTTAAGCCCTGCTGGCATTTTTTCCACATAACGTTTATTTGTTTCGACTTACGCCCAAAAGTCCTCTACTGTATCAAAGGCAGTTATGACCCTGAGATTATCGGCCCAAGACTTTGCTTTATCGTTTTTGAAGAACCACAGAGCCCACTTGTTCTGTAGAGGATGCTTGATCTCTTGTTCAGGTTGAAGAAGGGCGGGGCTGTTAGACTCTGTCTCCTCTGTTTTTGTTGTCTTCTTGTCGTGAGGGGTTTCCTTGTGAAAACAAAAAGTATGATTTTATGGATTTTGATGTAAGATGGTTATGAAAGCAACTAAGGCCAGTATGCCATTCCTCTGGCAGTCTCCTGACGATGACTAGAGCAAGCTAGTCGATACATCGATACCAATTAAGAACTCACTCCGCTGCACTGATGTTAATAACATAAAGTCCCCTTGATCCACTAAGCGAAAGTTGTAGCCCCAGCGATTTCCTACCTCCCGTCCATGGTTAATAAGCGCTCAGAACTAAGTAGTCTCCCAAATTCAGAAATCTACTCCGCAACAGTAGAATAAATAGCAAGATAAGTTTTCAAAGAACAAAACTACACAGCAAAGTAGATATATACACATAGTGTTACCGCAAACTGAACATACATTGATACCTCACCATGCAATGCCTCAAATCCCATATCCGTCATGTCTGTTAAAAACCTTTTTCCCTTTATTTTCGGCTTAAAAAAGCCCCTTCTCCAAAGTTTCCCAAAACGTTTATATGTGTTTTGATTTGATTTCCCTTTGCTTTGGTAGTGTCCTTGCGATAAATGAAACTGTCCTTGCAACTTCTGCCTCTGGTGGTGGTTTGATGAAGAAGGCATCAACCAGAAACCAAAACAATGTGCCATCCAACATGTCGTAAAACACATCTATAAAATTAAATTTGATTGTAACATTTCATTCAATCAATGACAAAGACAAAAGCATTCTTTCATTTCACTTTCAGCTAAAAACAAAACAAAATTAGGCCAACTGCTTTGTTGTTCTTGATGGATTGGTTAGCTATGATTAATCATCAAATGTACAGTTTCGAAACAATGAACAGTTTTCATGCTAATCTTACAAAATACACCATAGGGCCTGCATGAAAAATACAACATTCACACACAGGGCGTGAACATATCACGAACGAAAACGATAGCAGACTGCTGCATGCACACACTGCATGTGCACAACACACACAGAACAGAGTGCACGTGTGGTCGGGATTCATATGTTACAAAAGTCTCTGTTTTCATCCTTTTTCCAATGAACACCCGCACTCAAATTTCATCTGAACATCGCCTACAGCCGTATATTTGAGAAATTCTCATTCATAATTACAAAAACTGATATCTACTCCATAAAAACCGAAAATTTACCTCATGAGATATCGCCACTGCGGAGGCCATGTTCGCTGAAAAATCCAATATGGCGTTTAGTCACGTGGTACCGGCGAAATGATCTATAAAAAAAAACCTCACAGTTTGTTTTACTCATAAGCGGTTGGTTAGGTTCGGGACGATGACTAAATATGACCACAGAGCAATATGAGTAGGAGTTGTGTTTATCTTAGTAGGCTCGAAGGTTTACAAATAAATACTTTAGTCGGGGGGGGGGGGTTCTGCTGCCATTAATATTACGTGTCTGTTCTGCTGGTGGGTGGAAAAGGGGTGTGGCTTCTTATTAAAATTTCAGAGAGTCAGTCAAGTGCGCCGTACCGGCTGCGGGTAGGGCCATTTAATTCCGACCCAATTCTTTTAATAAACTCGTATTGCAGCCCCAAAACTACAGGAGAGAGTGTTAGTCATAGTTTTCACAATTGTGGTGTGGGAAATCATGGGACCTATTGAATATTTACTAATAATTATTGGATCATGTCTGATAAAAATCGATTACCACCACCACCACCCGTTGGGCATGGTCGTGGAATTCCATATCTTTATGATTAGACTGCATTTTATAACCTATTGTTTACAAAAAGAGTGATCTTGCCTTTCTGGCGGGGAAGATACTGCACTGGTCTTATTTGAATGTTTACATTTAGCGTCATAATTTCCACATAAATTCAGGGAGTTATACAAGTATAGCAGTACAACTCCCTTTCTTCACAACAAAAGTTGATACTCAATTCAGACGGTGCATGCAATCTCCATATGTATAATATTTTCTTACAGGCCTTTAGTGTTCTTCATTTGAGCTGTAATACAAATCTTGCCTGCATGAAGTAGACTCTGTAGCTCTTTTGTAAACATGTGATGTCACAGGTAACAGGGTTTAGAGTCATGAATTCTTTTGTTGACGAGAGGGAAGCTACCCATGATGAGGCCTATCACTAGTTGGGCAAAAAAGAGAGTGAGAAAATAGATTAGCTGTGTTGCAAACTGCCAACCAAAAGGATCTATGGTATAAAAGCAAGTACATGTATAGTTATTGGCCTGACGTTTCTACCCTAGCAGTCCTTGTTTCTCGAAGGCTATTAAAAAGAGAGTGATTATATCTTCATGGAGAGGAGGCTGCAGATCTTCTGATAGTGATGGGAACGATTCGTTTGTTTATAACGGTGAACCTCTATAATGGAAAGCTAAGGCTTAGTGTCATTGACTAGACTCGCCCGGGGGGGGGGGGGGGGTCAGACTGCAAGTGCCCCACCGGTTATTTTTTTAAAAGTTATACACAAGTTTAATAATCTAGCTTACTGTAAGTTTAAAAATATTTAATGGGGGGGGGGTACAGACAGGAGCATTGCTTTAAATCTTTCCGGTTGCACGTTTATGGAGAAGCTATTCAAATCAATTGAACCAAACACCGAGGCTGGAAGGCATTATTTTGTCAATTCGTTATTTTGGAGACTTGTACATAATTATCTGCTGGTGGTGCGGTGGACAGTGGAGAAATAACATAATTCTGGCGTTGGCGGCAGCATGCATGTTGAGGTTTACACACACCACCCCATGGTACCTCATGTGTTACATACACCATAGAGAAATATTGGTTACACCATAGAGAACGCACCCCACGTGGACCGTAGACTCTAAAATTTAATCTTAGAAAGATAAAGCTAGCTACACTGTAAAAACTAGGGTGTTAAATTGACACCATGGGTATTGTCACATATAGATACTACCCAGAGTTTTGTTACAGTGTATGGAGGAAGTAGAGGGACGTGTCCTTACAGAAACCCCTATCATTTTGAATGGAAACGTCCACCCCGCACTCGCGCGCACGGGATATGGGACGGCATGCATGGCACACTTACTGTGTAACAAGATGACTATTTTTAGCGACGTGTTGACGTCATTGTGCTCGGCCATAGTGGTGTGCTGTATGTGTGGCCATGGTGTGTTTGTGCATTATGTGTAAAACTACGTACTATAGAGCACACAGTTCGTGCATAATGCTTCGTGTGTGTATGTGTTGTATAGAAAAGGGTTCAAGCGCAATACGGACACACAAGGGAACGCAGTATGCCATTTTGTGCACATTTTGGCGTATAAGTTGCCCTTGCTGTTGTTGCATGTGAACACTGTCTTTGTTCAGTTAGGCGACATTTTAGTGGAATAAACACACACTTCGGTTGCAATGTACGGAGGAAGTGTAGGGATGTGTCCGGACAACTGGCAAACAAACGAAATCTTGAAATGGATTCAAGATAACGACGACTCCAAGGGAGATATTAAAAGTCGAGTAATGGGGGTCGTGCAAGCCAATGACTTGGACGGCCACACTTTGAAGCAACTGTTGGCTGAGAAAGATGAGATTCAAAGCCTGTTTCCGGCACTCAAGGACAGACTGGCATTTAAGTCTATGCTCAGGAATCTTTTCAAGGTAAAATATTAATGAAACTCAGAGAGTGTATTTTTGACCCGTAGACCTAGAAAATCCCGTTTGGTGATAAGCTATGTGTGTTCTGCTGTGCTCTTCCAACACTAGTGCGTTTATGTGGTATACAACTTTGGGCAAATCTCTACTCAGCGGAAATGATTGACTGTGATAATATGGGAAGATAAATATTCTCACTAAAATAAATCGCTGAACTGCAATTATAGTGTTATATTTTGTTATTATGTATCAACTCTCAAATGTATTTACAGCTCTTACTTTCTATTGCTATAAATATTCTCACTAAAATATACAAATTCTGCTGAACTACAATTATAATAATATATTTTGTTATTATCTACAACTCTCCAAATTAATGTGTTTATAGCTCTAACTTGCTATACTACTACTACCCGTACATTTTAAAGGGTCTGTATACGATTGGTAATTACTCTGAAAATTAATGGCAATACAAACTTACTTGGTAAGAAGTACAGGCTTATAAGTTATTATCTAAAGCTGCTGTACTACAGCAGCTTTGGATAGTATAATGCATTTTGAGAAACTTTTCTCTTAGAAGTAGGGCCTACTGCGGTTATGGAAACAGATATCACTTTTTGTTCCCCAAAATTTGAATCTGGGAAGCGTTACTGACAGTAACGCTTCTCAGATCGTGTAGGTTGCAGATTATTCTTCCTGCGTGGACATAATCGCTCCAGATTTTCGACAGTATCCTAAAAACGCTACCACCTTTTGAAATGAAATTTTCACAGGTTAGTTTTATGGTATATATCTACAACTATATAGAATTGAAACAAACAGTGGGTTCCAATTGCCAAACGTATACAATCCCTTTAATACCTAACAAGAAAATAATATAACAAATCCCGATCTTGTTCATTCCATAGCTTTTCTTGGCAGGCAAGTTTTTGTCGTGTTAAATTTTTTTAAATGACATTTTGTACCAAAATTACCACAAACAAAATTAAGAATACCCCCCCCCCAGCTAATTTGTACATGCAGTCTATAGTGTTTATGTTTTTTTCCAGTCAGCTTATGTACAAATTTTGCAAATAGGAAGTCAATTTGTAAACGATGATGCCACCTTTAGGTAGAGTCTTAGGCCTTCGATAACTAAACAAAAAAGGACAAAATTGCCTGTGCAATATTTTGTGTATTCATTTTTGTTCAAGATAGTATTAAATGCATCGTACACGTTTGCTAATGACTCTGATAATATTAATGGCAATAATAACTTACTTGGTAAGAAGTACAGCAGCTTTGGATAGTATAATGCATATTGAGAAACTTTGCACTTAGAGGTACTGCGGTTATGGAAAAAGTTTTCAATTTTTGTCCCCAAAAATCTGAGAAGCATTACTGACAGTAACGCTTCTCAGAATGTGTAGGTTGCGGATTATTCTTCCTGCGTGGACATAACCGCTCCCGATTTTCGGCAATATCTCAAAAACGCTAACACCTTTTGAAATTTGTACAGGTTAGTTTTATGGTATATATCTACAACTATAAAGGTTTGAAACAAACAAATGGCTCCAATTACCTAACGTGTATACGATGCCTTTAAGACGGCCTGTGGTAAATTGGGTAACTCAACGTGTCGACCAGTATGCTCTCATTGGTTGTCTTCAGGAGTAGAAGCCTTTCAATATTTTTTATTTTTATTAAATAATTTTAACAATGATTCTCGATAATACAAATTAATTAAAATACTTAAAAACATATTAATTATGAGAATTTAAAAGTAAAATTGTAAACCGATGTTGTACTTTTTATTCTTCGTTATTCTATCTGTTGTTTATGTTGACCATTTATGTTTAACAGGACGTTGATGTAAAACATCTTTTGCTGATCTTGTTGTCCTGTATAAAGATGTTGAAATAAATTAATTAATTAATTAGTTTATAATGTGTTTTTCCCCTTTTTTTCAATGTCAACAGGAAGAGGGTAAAGTGTTACCAATTGAACCTCCTAGCAAAATCATGCCCAAGCATTCCTCGCCCGTTCCCGTGGCATCCTACCCTCATAAACTACAGGTCGTAACCTCGTTCCCTGCTCCCCAAAGCAATCTTCGGTTTCCCGTCACCACATCAACAAGAACATATCTCCCCCGAGAAGGACCAACTCTTCCCGCCCGCCCCAGAGAACTGCATCGTGCAGTGGACACGCACCAAGCGACACCAAAAAGAACAGTTATCGAAAGGCAGCCGATTGACACGAGCTCAGTTTTGCCCAAGAAAATAAGGGATTTGATACACACAGAGAAAACCTTCACTTTACCATCTTCGGTTCATTTCTCTATGAATACTTCCTCACCCATAAACATTAGCACTCAGCCATTGTACTTTAATAGTCAAGCTATGATGTCTCCCCCAGCAGCAAAGAGGCAAGCACACCATCCCAACGACACCTCGTCATCACCCATCTCTCGACTCGTTACCTCCTCCTGCACTGCCCCAACTGCCACCCAAACCGTCACCTCAATACACCTCCCAACCACTCCCCTCGAACTCCCGCCACATACGTCGCCGCAAATTTCGTCCGTCACCTCGTACGGCTTAGGTGTAGGTTCCCTACCAAGTAATAAGACTGTTGCTTCCAACTCGTGGTTGGTTACCAGTAGCAACAACTCACAACCAAAACCCTACCGTAGACACTCGGCATCCGCCGGATTTTATAGGTTCATAAATTATCCGGCTCCCATCCCGGACTTTTCAGAAGATGTGCTGGAGTGCATGAACAACGCGGATGGAGTTCGTCCTTCCGTGCGAAAGAGGATTATGCGAGATAGCGCCCTGTTTTACGTCAACATAAGCATGGGGCAGAGACTCAACTCAAATGATTACGCCAACATTGGACGCACGTTGATTGAAAAGTTCCCGGCTTTGTCATGTGGCGGTCCGATTCCTTGGGTAGGTTCTTTAGCAAAACCGTTTGGGCCAGAATTTACACCATAAATTTGGGGCCAGGGACATAGACTAGGCCGTGTCCGAATTGGCAGCTACAGCTATGGCTACGGCTAGATTTCCGCGTCATCATGCGTTGAAGAATAGGACGTCCTTAGCAACACCCTTAGCAACAACCGTAGCCGTAGCTGTAGTCGCCCATTCGGATACGGCCTAATTTACAATAAGCCTTCCTCCAAGGCATTTTAATAGTTGTGTTTTAACCACAGAAGTAGAACCGATGCCCCGCATTTAAAGGCTATATACAGGGGCGGATCCAGGATTTTCCAAACGGGGGGGCGTGAAAATATACCAAGCAGCAAAATGATAAATGAAGTTTGTTGCGGATTGTTTGTAGTTAAAAAATAATAATACCAGGCCTGAGGGGTGTACGTTTATTTCTTCCCTTCCCCATTTCTTCCTCCCCTTCTCTCTCTCTCCCTCTTTTTTTCTTTTCTCCCTTCTTTTTTTATATGAAAAAGGGGGGCGTGCGCCCCCACGCCCCCCCTGGATCCGCGCCTGATATAGTAATAGTTTCGAAATTTAACTCATATGAAAATAATAAGAGCAATCAATGGGATATTTTTGAGACGCTAGGTGGCAGCAGACTTACCAGGTAAATCCATTGTTCTCGGTAATGTGCGCATGCTCAGATCGACGTAAACAATGGAAATTTACCTGGTAAGTCTGCTGCCACCTAGCGTTCCAAAGTCCCCCATTGGTGCTCAATATGGGGCATGTGCATGGTGGTACCCCATATTGTGTCTTCATTGTGTGCTTGGAATCTCATGAATTCTTTTGAGGATTTAAGGGGGTTGGGGGGTACTTCTGTAAGAGAGGAAAATAGTGTGTTAAAGTATGGGAACATTGGGGGTACACTCTGCCCCCATATCGGGCCAGCATAGTTCACTTAGACTAGTCCCCAGTTCTTATTCATAAAAGGATAAAGACAGGCACTGGTATTACAATCCCAATGGTTTCATTGGATAGACAAATCGACTTATTGCTATCAATGTGAGGACCTTCCTTTGTCCCCTTAACTTGAGACTCTGCATAGACTAAGCGCACGAAACAAATGTGAGAACAAAATAATACAAAGGATTCCAATGTAGGGACAGCATTGTTCCTGTTGTGTATCTTTGTTCTGCTGTCCCCTCTCTGCTGACTAAACCATGACAAATCCATGCATAAGAGACTGATTGATGCAAAAGGCACCAAGGTGTGTGCGTATTATGGCATGCAAGGTTAAAGGTACATATGGCAGGAACCAGTATGTTCTGAATGTCTGCCTGGCGTTATAGACCCCTTGCATATGACGTCACAAGCCCAAAACAGTCCCCTCATTGAGGTCAATGAAGAGCTATCATTGGCTGAGAGTTGTGCGCGGCGTGTACACGCGTGCACGTTTCCATTGTTTGAAATCAAAGATGGCGGCCAATGCGAGGGTTCTATTCACGAGCCTCGAGTGTGACGTCAGAATTTCGGGCTCATGACCACTTGCATTGGCCGCCATCGCTGAGGTCCACGTTTACGCGCCACGCACAACTCTCAGCCAATGATAGGTCTTCCTTTGACCTCAGTGAGGGCGCTGTTTTTGGCTTGTGACGTCATATGCAAGGGGTCTTTTCACTCGGACTCACCGTAAGCAACTAGCAATAACAACAATGCAGTTGTGATGACCGTCCAATAAAGGCAAACTGACCTTTTGGATTTTGTGCTCAATCAAAAACTGTATTACCTTGTAAGTCTGCTGCCACCTATAGCGGTTTGGAGATTTGTCTAGTATAAAAAAAATCCAACCCGATAGAGGCATTAACATTATAATTAAGGTCATCATTGTGTTTGATTGAATTTATGACATACGACTATTGCCTTATCATCGTACAATGGTTTCTTCAAGATAACGTGATACAGATTTTATTGACACAGTGACATTTTATTCTTTCTGTGTGGCTCTTTTAAATAACGGTCATATCTGTCCACTTGTAACTTACCTGGCAACTCATCAGTCCCAAGCGCAATTTGCTTTTCTCCCGGTGGTCGGGAAAAATGTACCGTAAACGGGAATCAAATGAAGTCATTACACTTGACAACCGTTTGTTGTAGGGAGTATTAATATTTCACGGTAGTTATTTGGCACTCAAGCTGCAACGTAAACTTCTCAGTAAAATTCTGTCATTAAAAAAATGTATCCGAATTTAGGGTCTTTGGCTACGACCAGAGCTGTGTAATGAGAGAGTTGCGACATAGAGGGACCAGTTTTATGTGGTCAAGTGGTTGCCATAGAAGCCATTTTCGGTCCAAATCCATGCACAACCCAATGTTCAGTCTGGTATGGCACCCTTTGTGCACACATGCGTTTTGGACCAACAATTTCTTCTAATCGCAAGTTGTCGCAACTCTCTCAATATACGGCTCTGGCTACGACTTTACGCTGATGGTTTCAGACTATACTGCTGAACTAACACGCAGTGGTAATCTAGCCACAGCCGTAGTCAAACTGATCTTTCAGACATGGCTTAACATTTTCTCTCCTATTTTAATTAAAACCATGCAGGCAATGCTCAACAAAAGCCTGAGTCAATGCATCCGAAACCTCCGCCGCCGTATAAAGAAAAGCAACGGAGGATTCCAGTCGCTCAACAAAGTGGGAGACGACCTCGGGTCCGGGAGTGCTGTTGCGTTCGATCCCAATGATTTATCAGATGAAGAAATCGAGGAAGTTACGTGTATCGAGATCGGAGAAGGGGAGGAGGACGAAGAACAAGATGTCTTCTTCATAAAGGAAGAGATACCCGCTTGGACTACTGAGGATCAAGTACAATAAAACGTTATCACTAAAATACTTCCGGGTCAGAGTTGACTTCAATCCGGGTTTCCGGTCCCAACCAGACTGTAATTTAACGACTCGTTAACGCCCGGTTCAGACAGGCGCTCCAGAGTCGCGCCGAACCAAATAGAATTGGACACTCTAGGTAGACCCAAATCAATGTTGGTACAGGCGAACTTAACATAACATTTACATTAGGTTCGGTTCATGACAAGATCGACGTCTGAAACCAAGACGCTCCAGAGTCGTTCCAAACGACTCCAGTCGCTCCTTATAAGTGTGTCAGACGTCGAACTGTTCATGTACTTTAAGGGAAGGTATACGTTTGGTAATCACTCTTAAAATTAATGGCAATAAAAACTTACTTCGTTATAAGTACAGTAGCTGTCGATAGTATAAAACATTTTTAGAAACATTTCACTTCGAAGTAATGTGGTTTTTATAGAAAAAGATATCAGTTTTTATCCCCCAAAATTTGAAACTGAGAATTTAAAAGTAAGGGACTGTAAATATCAAAACATAGGGTGGCCACGGTCAAAAATAGATTTTCTTCTAACTTTCATATTTGACGAACCTTGGCCCCAAACTTACAACCAAAAATTTAAACAAAAACTAACTTCGTTGCCATGGCAACAGCCGAATTACTATTCCAGGGTGGTTTCACCATTTGTTCGGTTTTGGAAAAGTGACATTTTCATATTTTTAAGGCTGCTTTACCATTAAACAGTATATACCATGATTTTCTTTAAATGTTATGGCTAGTTGGGACCTTAGAGGCTGCATTGAATGCATAAAAATAATCACCAGGTATATGGGTGGGTTATACCATTAGTTTCAAATAGGGGTGTTTTTTGACTTTTGACAGCTCATAACCCATAATTATGGAGGGGTCCGATTTCAACATCGACCACATATAGTTGAGATGAGACATTGGTCTTGTGGAAAATTACAAAATTTGCTTTAGGAAAAAACTTTATTCTTTGCAGTGTTGCCAGGCATTTTCCCATTTCTAGTGACATTAACATGGCCATATAGTGCCCCCCCTCCGTATTATTCAAAGTTCTTGGGCGAATTTTATGAAACTTGCCACTAATGTTCATTTTACCAAGTTCTACTTGATGACACAAACAAATTTTTAAAAATGCCAATTTCCAACTGGAATTGTTTTTATTTTTTGTCAATTTTTTGAAATAAATCTTATTTCCCCCTCATAATTACAGTATTTGTTGCTGTCCAAATGCCATAAAACTTTGCAAAAATGTTAATTTTGACATAATCAACAACATGACATTATATTTTAAGTACTGGGGTCACTGTTGGGGATGCTGTAATCATTCATGGTTTATTCTATTTTGGCTAAAAATCTATATTTTTTAGTTTTTCCACTAAGGTTACAACGAAGAGGCCTGATTGATGATAGTATTTCTTCGCCAGACAAGTTGGAAATTAGCATGTTGAAAATATTCCATTAAAAAACCCTGATATATAGTTTGAACCCCTCAATACGGGCTGAAAACACGAAATCCAAGATGGCCGCCGGATATGGCGGCCATTGTGAGTTGCCACAATGCATTTAATTATACATGTATAGAAGTCACATATCACTACTATTTGTTTTTTGGAAAAAACAAGGACAACTAAAACTTTGGTTGAAAAAGACAAAAACTAAATCATTAAAAAACATCGAAAATGTTTTACCAACGGTTGCCATGGTAAGAGCTGACCCTGATAACAATCAACCCTTGATAAATACTGGGAAAAGTCAGGACCTTTGGTGGTGATCGGATGCAGTGTTATACAAGGTGCGGGCAAACATCCTGGTAGGAATAATGTATTTTCACACTCTCAAAAAGTTTATTAAATCCTTATTTTACTGCTTAACTCCAGTTATACCAACACCATTACACGTTATCGCAGCAGTTCACTTTTGTTCAATTTAATTTTACATTTTTACAGTCACATTCCCCCTCCAAATGGGATAAACCAAAGGTTATAGCACCCCAACAATGAACCCAGTAATAAAATACAATGTCATGTTATTGATAAAGTCAAAATAAACAATTAAGTTATAAAAAATTATTGAATTAATTTGGGAAAAACACTGAAATTATGGGATAAATTTTTTTTTTTTTGAAAACAAATTGGCAAAACAACTCAAAAATTTCCCTTTATTGATTTTATTTTTTATTTAACCAAATAAAGAACTTTGGATAATACGGAGGGGGGCACTTTATGGCTATGTTAATTTCAAAGAAATGGGAAAATACCTGGCAACACTGCAAAGAATAAAATATTTTTCCAAAGAAAATTTTGTAATTTTCCACGAGACCAATAATGTGGTCGATGTTTAAATTGGAGCACTAACATAAGGGTTATGAGCTGTCAAAGATGGTATATTTTCATATTCTAATAAAGTCCCAAAACACCCCTATACTTGAAAGTAATGGTATAACCGACCAATATACCTAGTGATTATTTTTATACATTCAATGCAGCCTCTAAGGACCCACCTGTCCATAACTGTTACAAGAAAATAATTTTATATATGTTGTTTAATGGTAACGCGGCCCTGAAAAGAGGCAAATATCACTATTCCGAAACCGAAAAAATTGCAAAACCACCCCGAAATGGCAAACCGGCTGTTGCCATGGCGACGAAGTTATTTTGAGAATTGGTTTCCATATTTGTTAGTTTGGGGCAAAGGTCCATCAAATATGAAAGTTTAAGGGAAATTCATTTTTGGGCCGTGGCCAACATTTTCTAAAAATCTTTCATATTTACAGTCCCTTACTCTTAAAACGTTACTGTCAGACACGTTTCTCAGATTGCGAATTCCAATTACGGATTATTCTTCCTGCGTGGACATTATTCGCTCCGGATTTTCGGCGATATCTCAAAATCGAAATTTTCACAGGTTAGTCTTACTCTTAGGCCTAATATTTATAACTATACTTTTATATAGGATTAAAACAATCGAATGGTTCTAAAAACCAAAGGATATACTTTTTCTTTAATGCAATAATGTGGTTCGGCGCGACTCTAGAACGCCTGTCGATGTCTGAACCGGGTGTTACAAAGTCAAACTGACCTGGAATCAAAGTCAGCACCACTGATATTCTGGGTCGTTTTGACCGGGAATTTTGTCCCGCGAGATTTTTTTTCCTACGAACTTGTTGTCCCCCCATACGGCGAACTGTGTACAAACTTCTTTTGATAGCGCCCTCTTTTGAATCATCCTCCTCCAACCCATGTTAATTTCTCGTACGGGGACAAAAAGTTCGTATGAACAAAAATAAAGCGTCCCCGGGATGCGAGATTGTTTTTCCTACGAACTTTTTGTACCCCCTGCCCCCGGGATCGCGGTACAGACTGACCCAACCATGCAGGTCTATAGAGCGCCGTGCGATTTACGCAGAGGTAAATTGACGGAGTGGTCTGTTTTTGCTCGGTCCCAGTGTCCCCCCCCCCAATGTTCCCATTTCCCATACTATTGTATAGAACTCCCCCCCCCCTAAAATCCTCATAAGAATTCCTGAGGTTCCAAGCACACAATGAAGACACAATTATTGGAGGGGGGCATATCGAGCACCATTGCTGGGATGTGTTGACGTATGCACTTAAATTGCATTTGACCATTTCCCGTAAAGGGACATGTTGCCTTGGATCGGGCGAGTTGCGTCCATGAAAAGCGTTTGTAACCGTTTGTTATAAAATGCATTATGGTTAGAAAGATGTTTTGAAAGTAGATTTCAATGATCCACACAAAATTGCCTCGAAATTGCGTGGTTTTCCTTTTACATCGTGAACCAACACGGCACGCCATTTTGTAGAGCCAAATTTTTGACTCCACAAAAATGAAGGGCCGCGTTAGTTCGCAAAGTAAAAGGAACACCGCGCAATTTCGAGGCATATTATTTTGTGTGGATCATTGTATTCTACTTTTAAAACATCTTTCTAACCATATGCATGTTATAACAAACGGTTACAAACGCTTTTCATAGCTTTTTAAGACCAACTCGCCTGATCCAAGGCAACGTGTCCCTTTTTAACATACCGGTCACCTCATCATGTTTACATAAGATTCGACTATCGATAATAATGTAGCTGTTGTGTGAATCAATGGCAACTGAAAATAGGGCTCGGTCGCAGCATTCTTCTTGCAACTTTGGTTTAAAAAGATCGTTTACATTATCCATATAGCCTGCATGCATTATCGTATCGTGTGCCATGTTGTACTCGTTCCCATCATGCATTACCACATCCTGAAAAAAGAATTTTGTACAAGCATCATCGATCATCGGTCCACCCCAGCGGTAATCAGACCGGTGGGGCCGGGCCGATCGAACGGGCTTAATATTTCTTAAAGGTATCGTACACGTTTGGTAATGACTCAAAACAAATATTAGCATAAAAACTTACTTGGTAACAAGCAACGGAGAGCTGTTGATAGTATAAAACATTGTAGGAAACGGAGTTTTTGAGAAAGAGGTTATTTTCACTAAAATAATAAAAACTTCTTGCAAGAAGTTTTTATTCCTATCTGAAAGCACACAAATTTGTACAACAAGGGTGTTTTTTCTTTCATCATTTTCTTGCAACTTCGATGACCAATTGAGCCCAAATTTTCACAGGCTTGTTATTTTATGCATATGTTGGGATACACCAGGTGAGAACACTGGTCTTTGACAATTTCCAAACGTGTTCAGTGCCTTTAAAATGACAGCACCGTGTTAATTATTGACCACAACAACTATTGCCTCACATTGTAATGTTTCTAAGCTGAATTGAACACTAAAAAGAATGCATTTACAATCCGTCGCCTGATACTGTAGTGAATTGAACCTAAATTTCAAATGCAGTGTGGACCTCGTTGAGAAAGGTGAAAATCAGGAACACCACCACACAAGGCAGATTCGGGGTGAGTTGGAGGAGGGGGTCGTGAACTGTGAATGGACTGTGAAAGTCTTATTTAGATGGGAATTGTTTTTATTCGGTACACAGTCACGATTATATATAGATGAAGGCTGGTTATTAAACAAATAATTGAATCCAGTAACTAAATATCACAGTTAATACAAACCTTGTCTGCACCCAGAAGATAGGGGGGCGTACGCCATGCCCACGTTGCCTTGGATCGGGCGAGTTGGTCCATGAAAAGCCTTTGTAACCGTTTGTTATAAAATGCATTATGGTTAGAAAGATGTTTTGAAAGTAGAAAACAGTTGTGTATTGTGTATTTTATTGTATTTTTTAGTATTTTGATTTGTGTGGTGAGGATGGAGGTTATCTCGGTTGTTGTATAACCATGGAGGGTATCAGAAATATCCATGCGTCGGCTCAGAACTATAAGGTCCTTAAGTACGTACTGGACAAAAGGTCGTTAACAAAATAAATTTAAAAGGTCTAAAAAAGAGTAAAAAATTTAATGTTTTGTCATGAATTCTATAAGCATAGGTTTCATAATGAAACATTAATTTTTGATTTTTATATTTAATTTACTCTTTTTTAGACCTTTTAAATTTAGTTTGTTAACGACCTTTTGTCCATTACGTAACTTAAGGACCTTATAGTTCTGAGCCGACGCATGGTAGATTTAAGCAAAGTAGATAATCAAACACGATAGTGAGAATGTCCACGTCCCGTCTGCATGGTCCATGCTCTGTGGTCCAATCTGTGAGCTTGGTGACGTCAGTGAGAAGCGGGCCTGTCCTCGATCCTCTGGACCCAGTTTCATTATAGAGCTGCTTAAGCAGAACAAAAACTGCTGACGAATTGTTTGCTAACCAGACATAAGCAGGATACCATGTCACATTCACTACATGTGTCAAGGTAGTTTGGTTGGTAACCTGTCCTGGTAAGCATATTGATACTGGGTAACTTTTTTGTGCTTTAGCATCTCTATGAAATTCGGCCTTGATGGTAAGTCATTACGTTACTCGCATGCGCATCTTCTGAAAGCACGACAAAACTTTTACTCTTCCGGCTCTATATAATAACATGTACATGAATTTCGTGACACCTTGACGTCATAATTGTTACACATTTACCGTGTTTCTTTTAAATCACAGAAAAAAGGCTTTATTGATAACCAGAATAGGGGGGTTGTTTTTAATACGACGATTTTTCCTTCTATGACTGTTGTGTTTCATTTTTGTTAATATAAACCCGACGAAAGGGGTGTGCAGTGTAACCGTCGTAAACTTACCCATGAACACGTGTAAAGTGGGACAAGAGAATGTAATTGGGCAGAGAACAATCTTAAGATGAATAGTACCCCAGAGAACTCTCAGCCAATGATAGCTCTGCATTGACCAAATAGTGATGTGACTGTTTGGGCTTGTGACGTCATATGCCAGGGGCCTACACTGAGACTATGGTCACAGCGTGCTGAAGTGCCCGGATACGTCATCCGGATAGCTGAGCACGACTGGCGATAGCTGAGAATGTGACACCTGAAACGAGCGCTCTATTAATGTTAGTATTACTGCCAGCTTGGACTTTGGACAGTAGGTATACGTACACCGAGGCAGTAAGCATTTACCCCCGTTCTACGGAGGTTGTGTTTGTGGTTTTGTTTTACTTCGTTCTCGACCATCAGAAACCAAGATGAGCGAAATGAATTTGGACGATGATGGAGACATCCAACAAGAAACCGTTTTAAGTACTCCAGCTATAAGTAGTGTTGTTCATCCGTTACCGGTGAGTATAACAACATAATGCATTTAGTTGGTCCTTGCTCTTGTGATTTGTTATCGCGAGGACACAATTTACGTACGCTGTCTAAAAGGCACTGAACACGTTTGGTAATTGTCAAAGACCAGTGTTCTCACTTGGTGTATCCCAACATATGCATAAAATAACAAGCCTGTGAAAATTTGGGCTCAATTGGTCATCGAAGTTGCAAGAAAATTATGAAAGAAAAAACACCCTCGTTGTACAAATGTGTGCTTTCAGATAGGAATAAAAGGCTTCTTGCAAGAAGTCTTTAATTATTTTAGTGAGAAATTACCTCTCTCTCAAAAACTACGTTACTTCAGAGGGAGTCGTTTCTCACAATGTTTTATACTATCAACAGCTCTTTGTTGCTCGTTTACCAAGTAAGTTTTTATGCCAATATATATTTTGAGTAATTACCAAACGTGTACAGTGCCTTTAACCTGGTTTAACTAAAATGAAACTGACTCGGTCACTGTTGGAATCCAAGTCAGCAGAGAGACTCATTTTGACTGAGATTCGATTCCCATGCTTCCACACCCATATTTTATTTCCTTGGTTTTCATCAAAAGCAATTATATTTACCCCTGTTCTGCATCTTCAAGTCTGTCTTTCTGGTTAGCCCACTATAGTGTTTATTTGCCCGTGGTTGGCCCTACCATCCAGTTCTCTTCAAGTCTCTTGCTCTGCCTCAAGACATGTCTGCTTTTAGAGCCCGCACAGATTGGAATAATGGTCCTTCCTTTATAAGGTGATCACGTTGGCTAAGTGGTTTCTTTCCCTGCCTTTCACAGCTCTGTGGAAACCCGCGGTTCAAATCCCACCTCAGACTGGAGCCCATGTGGCTTTGGTTTTCAGAGTCCATATAGACCTTTATCCCGATGCGGCCATCTTGATTTTCTCCCATTCAAACCAATGTAAACAAACTTAGGCTGGAATGGAAAAATAGTCTGGTTCCTTTTTGCACAATGAATATTAGCATTCATTACTATTATTGGATACAGGGAACATGACCAAGATGGCGGCAGTGTGATAAAGGTCAATACCTGATTCCGTGGGTTTTCCCATTGGGGTTTTCCTCCCACATCTAAACTGATTCTTCATCGGCTGATTGGCGCTAATTGCACTGTTGGATGAAATAAATTATGGAGATCGATGGTCTGACAACAGTCACAAGAGAGAGTCGGTGGACCTTGTGCCTAACAATCAGTCGGCTTCGGTATAGCCATAGAGAAATAACCCATTTTTTCTCTCTATAGGGCCTATAGCCAAGCATTATGTGTAGTGTTAATACACACACGAAGGCCCATCGGAAAAAAATTGTCAGGAAAATCATAGAAGTTCCTTTCTCCGTGGTCGTCGTGGATTAAATTACCGTCGAATCATTTCAGATAATAATAAAACGAGAAGTCCCCCCGATCCACTAAGCGAAAGTAGTAGTCCCGACCGATTTCCTACCTCCCGCCCATGAGAAACCGGACAATTCTTTTCAGAACTTGGTAGTTTCCCGAATTCCGAAAATCTACTCTGCGGCAGTAGAATCATGGTTCCTTTCTCCATGGTAGAATAGTCTCCTGAATTCCGAAATCTAATCACGCGGCAGTATAGAATACAGCAAGACAAGTTCTCAAAGAACAAAAAAATCTACACATTAAAGTAGCAAGCCTACACATTGATACCCACCATGCAATGCCTCAAATCCTATAAAAAAAAGGTTGTTTAGCAAATTTTCGAAAAGCGAGTAATGCAATAAACCAGTCAAACCCACGTTGACATGCAGGCTGGAAAAGTTCAACCTCTGACAACATTCATGCTATACCCATAGAGAAAGGACATTCTGTGTTGGTCCTTTTACTGACGGGGTGCCACACAGTGATTCAATTTTTGTTGTAACGAGAAAATCACCACTTTGACGGACCCTTTCAGCCCGAATGGCGACGACTTTAGTCGCCTGTGCACTATACTCTCCTTGAGCCCCAAATGGCGACTTAGTCGCCCAAGATAACACAAAAAAGCACTCAAGCCTGAGCAAAAAGGCCATGTTAAAAAGATGTAGTTTTGTCCATGTTCACCTTCCATACCCAAGCTTACCATCATTGGAAAGAGAAAGATCGGATCTTTCCAATGATGGTAAAATATAAAAGGGTTGCTATTATGCAACCGCTTTAAGTTGGAGTGGAAAGATCCGAAATGCCAAACACCTACGGAGCGCCGTACGGTGCTGTACAAAAAAGTGTTTGGGTTTACAGAACACACCGAGGAAACAAAGAAAAAGAACTTGGCCATTTATTGGCTGATTTCAATGATTTTTAAATTACAATATGAAAGTAAATTCATTAAGTAAGACAATTGTTACTACTTATTATGCTCTAAATTAATGAACTCTTCAAGGAAATAATAGAGTTTGTAAAATCGAACTTTGAACACAAGCTCCCTGTTGTGTGAGAATGTTTGCTTCATGTTTGAGTGGTCAAACAACGTGGGCCACAGCGGCTGTTTGTGTCAAAAGTACTGGGGCTGAAAGGGAAAGCTGCAACACAACTGATGAAACCTTAGGCCAAAAAAAAATTTTTTTTAGCGTCCCCGCCCGCTTCCTTTTTAGAGGCCGCCTCCTTTTTTTCTTTTTGAAAGAAAAAATTATACATTTTTATTTTCCCTGACGATTTTTATTTTATATGTTATAAATAAGATCGTATTTTCGACTTTAGCACAGCGAAAAAAGCACACCGAAAAAAGCTGGCAACCATCTTGAAAAATAGCCCGGCCGGTTGTCTCGAAAAACTTGTCGGGCGGCCATTTTTAAAAAAGAAAAAAGAAAAAAAAGGCCCTCCTCCTTCCTTTTTGGCGAGCTGCGAAGCAGAGTGAGCCTATGTAATGACAATTTCCGTCCGTCTGTTCGTCCGACCGTCCGCATTCAATAGATGTTAAAGTTTTAGCATCAAGCTTCAACATTTTGTTTTCAGTTGTTTTATGGGATCTAAAAGCCCTAAGTCAAATCAGTATACAGTGACAGTCATGTTTTGTGGTTCTCAATCTTGTTTTTAAGGAAATGTTGAAGTTTTTGGGAATAAAACAATGCTATAAACATTGCCCCTGGATTTTAAAGAGCCAAAGTCAGAGTAAATGTTGAAGGTTTAATACTGACTTATAACTTTGACTTACAACCAGGCAACATTACAACAGACATGCACATATTACACAGTCACACTAAGAATGAAACTCGTGATTGTTTCAATGGTTCCAGATGAGTGAGTTAAAACAATGAGATACCTCAAATGTCCATAACTCCTTAATGCAATGATGTATCCATTTGAAATTTATATCACATTTTGCCACTGACATGCAGATTTGTATGAAAGAATAAAACTCATTAGTATGACACCCGTTCCAGTTGAACAAGCTAAAACAATGAAAACCTTGAGTGGCTATAACTCCTTACTGCAATGATGTATCAACTTGAAACTTATATCAAATGTTGTCGATGACATGCAGATTCATAAAAGAATAAAACTCATATGACACCCGTTCCAGTTCAATGAGCTAAAACAAAGAAAAGCTTGAGTGGCCATAACTTCTTCTTGCAATGAAATATCCACTTGAAACCTGGATCAAATATTGCCACCAACATGCTTATTCATATCAAAAGAATATAACTCATAATTATGACACTGTTTCCAGTTGAATGAGCTAAAACAACAATATAGAAAGGTTTTAGAATATGGACGATTCCAAAATTGCAAACCTTAAATTTGTAATTATCTTAACTTGTTTTTATTTTTGTAAAATATCAGGCAAATCACCCCTCTGCCCCCCTTAACTAACAAGTCCCCATACACCCAGGCCTATTTGTTTCTCTTCCCAGTCGGCCCTCATCCATCCTGATCCCCTGTCACTAGCCCATGCCAAACAAGTAGGCAGTGTTCAAGTGCATGCAAGTTTGTTAATGTCCCCACCCCTATAACATCATTTGATAAAATGATTGGTTTTTCTATTAGTCCTTGTTTTTCTATCGGGCGATCGGCAGCTCGCCATGGCAGCTTTGCTGTTCTAGTTTCAAAAAGGCAGGACGCTAAACATGTTTTTTTTTATTTGGCCTTACGGAAGAGTTGCAGTTAATTCGTTCTATAATACATTTTTGCTGGTTGGGTATTCAATTTGAATGAAGCTTTGTTTTCACGAAAGCCTTATCCTGCTGATGCAAATAAATATTATAAACATTATATTTTTAATCTGCGTGTTGTGTGAAAGCTCCATTATAACACCGGCGCTTTGGAGCAATAAACATGCGAATAGCCTATACAGATTACGTAACGTCAGTGTATATAACAAGCAAGTGCGTGCACTGCATGCCAACCGGCAAATTATTCATGAGCGGTATAGTCTCTGTCCTTTCTCTATGGCCTAAAAGTGTACGTTGTACTGCCGTTCGTTCTTGCTGTTCGTCCGCTTGATTTCACCATAGAGTTCACCATACCTCCATGATTTCACCGTCCTTTCTCTATTCATAAACACTCAAACACCGAGATGAGCGAAGCTGGACATATTCAAGAAACTGATCCCATTGGTGATGAACATTTACCGGTAAGTACACAGGCATGAGACATTGTTGTATAATTCAATGTCGAGAAAGGAGGGACGCTGCTGGTGCTATTTATACATCCATGACGCAACCTTTACCTTTAAAATTCCGCTGGGCGTTGTTGTTACGTTTTGCATTGTGGCATGGTCCTTTATTAGTCCACTTTGTTGGGCTGTGGTGTAATGGCTCTCTTTTAACATCGGTCTTTATCATAATTGCCATCGAGATCGAATAAAGACCGATGCTAAACTACCTCCATGCTAAAACCATGGAGGTAAAACTAACAGAGCCATACCAGCCCAGCCAACAAGGTATAACCATGGAGATAGCTCCATGGTATAACCATGGACATGTATGATGTAATAAATAGATTCGATGTTAACTTTGCATCGAGGATAAAGAATATAAATTGTTTAGCATGCAATACTACTCGGTACTTTCCCCGAGTTCTGTGAAAAAGACCACAGGCAAATCACTCGGGTGGGATTCGAACCCACGACCTATGCATTGATAGAGAAGCTGGAACACCGAGCTAGCCCGGTGGCTAGAGGCATGCAGTTCGACAGGGGGTTGTTAACTTTGCATCGAGGATAAAGAATGTAATTTGGTTTTTACCCTTACAAGTTGTGTTGTCAAGAACACAGAGTAAAATTAATATTAATGTTTTGAGGGAACTAAATATTTGTTTTTGAAAAGAGTAGATTAATTCCTATCCGATCTTATTATCAAGAAAAACACCGTTCGAGAGGTAGAACAAACAATCCGATGTGAAAATTATCCTACCAACTTTGGTGACCACGTTTAGGCTAAACAATTGTGTAATTATATTTATGTTAAGCCTTCGCGAAAGACTCTGCTAGTGCTAGGGTCGAAACTGACTGATCCTCTGCCCATGGGGAAAGCACTACATGCATGCAGTGCACAGTACAGAAACAGAAACGTCGGGACGTTAAAAAATTAAGTGAACATCAAATTTTATGTAAAAAAAAACCCACAATAGTATTATCAGCGGAGTGGGGACAGGAGAACCATTCCTTCCTCAATGGGAGAACAAAGACCTCAAAAGGAGAAATGCTGTCCTGCTCATATTGGAACCCCATGTATTTATATAATGTCCTCGCATAATATTTGCCCGTGTGCTTAGTCTGTAGTAGACTTGGTTCCAAGTCTGTGATCGTGGTTTTAGTCGTCCTGATTATTGCAGAGCCGTATGCATACACAGCTCTGCATTATTGGCTGAAACAGCGCCCTCTTGTGGATAAACCTCCGTCTTGAACCTACAATCACGGTAGAGCGCGTGATAGCAAATCTGCGGGGGAATCCTGCGTGGCTGATGCAGAGAAATAACCGCAAGCTCAGACTTGAAATCAAGTCTAAGTCTATAGTTAAAGGGTCAAAGGAAAGCCACGACATTGCGATGTCAATTGATGTATGTACTTTTATACATGTACATTGACAGTCAGCGTGTATGACTAATGATTATGAAGTATGCAGGCCTATTCAATAGTTTGCTGTCCCTCATTTGGATGAGAACATGAGAGAAAGATCTATATTTGAAGCCGGTGTCCCAGGGAAATCTGTCCCCCGGAGATTCTATCCCCATACGGGAAATTAACATGCATGGGCTGGAGGAGGAGGATTCAAAAGAGGGCGCTATCAAAAGTAGTTTGCACACAGTTCGCCGTGTGGGGGGACAGAATCTCCGGGGGACAAAATCTCCTGCCACACCGGTCAATACACTCCCTCCCACAACCCTTTGTCCACGTTGTTTGGCCTGACTCCATGTCCCTGGTTTAACTATAGTCTTGGTCCACGACGTTACTATCTCATACTCGTGATAACCCGTCAGAGGGCGCGCGCTTTTCTTTTTGAATTCATCGAGTTTGACGAGGGTCCTGGAACCAAGACTACGGTTTCACTGGACGGCAGTGCTATAGAGGGCGTTCTGGGACGTCATCGGGGTCGTCACCAGCCGGGAACTGGGCTTTTCGTATACCATTCCCGATATGGGGCAGAGGGTACACATACCCCCCCCCCCCCAATCCATGTCCCCACAACACACTATTTTCCTCTTATAAAGAAGTACCCCACCCCTGAAATTCTCGAAAGAATTCCCGATTCCAAGCACACAATGAAGACACAATGCCCCATGTTGAGCACCAATGGGGTTCCCGCTTCCTCTGGTGTTGATAGCGAGTTGCAGGGCCCTTTTTCGGCTTGTGTGTGAAAGGTGGATTATGTAGTCAAAGAGCACACAAAATGGCGCAACCAAGTTGTGATGATGACGTCAGTTAAATAGGGACATTGACAGTATACCTGCCATCTTATGCCCAAGATGGTCAATACCATGCCTTTATAAAACACATTTCCCAATCTCTAAAAATTGTACCGTTTTTCAATGAAAACGTTTGCGCGGGTTATTTTGACGGCATTGGTCAACGTGACGAGTGGCTGTCCAGAAAGTTCCATGATGAATCGTATTGTGTGGGTTTTACGTGTTTTATGCGTTCGTGTACATCATTCTACAGAGAAGTCCCCCCGATCCACATAGCGAAAGTAGTAGTCCCGCCCGATTTCCTACCTCTCGCCCAGGTAGTT
Organism: Plazaster borealis; assembly: GCA_021014325.1. Classification (NCBI taxonomy): domain Eukaryota; kingdom Metazoa; phylum Echinodermata; class Asteroidea; order Forcipulatida; family Labidiasteridae; genus Plazaster; species Plazaster borealis. The sequence continues at coordinate 2,145,308 of CM037468.1, forward strand.
AATAAGCAGGACAGTTCTTTTCAGAACTGAAAAGTCTCCCGAATTCCGAATATTCTACTCTGCGGCAGTATAATAAAAAGCAAGACAGGTTCACAAACATTCTATACAGATTGTTATAATTGTTGTGTTTTGTGATAGACTTTGTTTTCCTCTAAGAAAAAAAACCCTCACTAAGAGATGAGATTAGGTCATTATACAAGCAATTTAAATACTTTATGCTAAAGTATTATTGATATTTAGTTATGTTTATTTATTTATTTCGTCTTATTTAACCAGGGTAGCCTCATTGGTTTGTCAATGAACTGTTCTCCCTGGGGGCCCTGGATACATACAATGATACAATAAAATACACAAGAATAAAATACAAAAGCAGCTAAGAATTACCTACAAGAACACAGTGAGTCCTATAAGACGTACATATTGAGGCCTATAGGAGTAAAGAAACCAACAAAAACAACAATTAGCAATGTTAGCAATGATGTCATTTCCCCCATCTCTTCCATGGCCTACCCCGTCTACTCACAGTAACTGTTTAAAATATGATGCGTTTTGGAAGTCTGCTGTTTTCCATTCTCACTATGTGGCCAAACCAGGCAAGTCGGGTCTCGTAGATGATGGGTTACATTATCCGATACTCTCCTCCACACCTCTTCGTTTCGCACTGTCTTGCCAGGAGATGTTCAGGGTTTTGCTGTGGCAGTGTACTAAAAGGCTTTTAATTTGTTTTGTTCTGCCTTCCTGATGGTCCAGGCTGCTGAGCCATAAATAAGAACAGGATAAAAGTCCTTCCTTACAATGCCACTTAAATGTTCCTTACCTCATGCGTCCGGGAATCTGAAAAGTAAGCATGGATGAAAACCAAAATACACCCTCTTGTCCGTTGCTCAAAAAGGGCTTTTATTTTCGCATCCGCACCATCTTTCCCAAGAAAGTATTCGGCATCTCTGTGTGTATAATTGACGATTTATAATTCAGGCTTTTAATATGTTATGTAAAAGACAAAATTAAAAAGAGAGCCAAATGCAAACGGAACTGGGGATTGTGTCAGCTAGGCATTATGCCGTATGAAGAAATTGCGCGGGTTATTTTGATCAATTAGTGCTCTGAAGTTTGTGAGAGATAGTCAAAAGAGGGCGCTAGTTCAGGGGACCAGTCAGAGCCGTATATTGGGAGAAACGGCTCTGGGACCAGTGTTTGCCGGGTGTATATCGGTGTGATACCTGGATTGGGCGAATTTCACATGGTTTGTGTACTCTCATCCAGTTACTGCATGCGCGCCCCTCCCCCATCATTATAAATGCCAAGATTCGAATACATCGCTAGCTCCCATTGGCTGGGGTCCGTTGCATAAGCTTCATTACAATATCGAATAGCAGCTAGCTGCAAATATTCGCTCATCACACATCACTTTTTGCAAGGCCAGTTTGCTAACAGTCTAGCAGCAGAATACACGCGTCTGAGTTGAGTCAAAAGTTATATTTATCAGTTGGTCATGCCACGGGTGTAGAGGTCTCTGTTAAATCAAACTGAAACGTTTGAAGATGATACAAAATATCCAAGCCCATTTTGGCTATTTGCGCCTTGTCCAACATGACTTGAAATTGATATACTGGCTGTCGCATTGTTATTAACATTGCTATTATTATATAAAAACTATAAATAGGGTCTTATTGTTATAATGGCAAACAATTAATGAGAGAGAGAAAAGAAACAAAACACACGATGTAAATGGAAAAAAAATGTGTTTGTATAAATATTCATCCATAATTACTCAAGAAAATAACAATGATTTAATTACACAAGTCCTTTTTTTGCCAATCAACACAAACACTAACTTGTGCAGTATGTCCTTCTTAAAGGCATCGTACACGTTTGGTAATTGTCAAAGACCAGTGTTCTCACTTGGTGTATCCCAACATATGCATAAAATAACAAGCCTGTGAAAATTTGGGCTCAATTGGTCATCGAAGTTGCAAGAAAATGATGAAAGAAAAAACACCCTTGTTGTACAAATTTGTTTGCTTTCAGATAGGAATACAAACTTCTTGCAAGAAGTTTTTTATTACTTTAATGAGAAATTACCTCTTTCTCAAAAAGTACGTTACTTCAGAGGGAGTCGTTTCTCACAATGTTTTATACTATCAACAGCTCTCCGTTGCTTGTTACCAAGTACGTTTTTATGTTAATATTTGTTTTGAGTAATTACCAAACGCGTACGATACCTTTAACAAATAAAATCGTGTCAATGCACTCACAATTTCTGTGTTCAAAGTTGTAATTCACAGGCCTACTACTAAATATTTTGAAGTTTCACTTTTTTCAAAATTAATGTAACGCAGAGATTTAAATTGAGGGTTTGATATGTTTTTCTCAACTTCCCTGGTTAACTAAAACTGTTGATGAGCGTGTGCCTGAGGTTGAGTAGAGTGAGAGTGTGCAGACATCGATGAATCAATAATGATGTACAAAAAGCAAGCATTTACTGATACCAAACCAAAACTTATTTATAATTTATTTGACTGGCAACGGTTGCAAGTACAAATCTAGCTCGTAGACTGTGAGAGGCAAGTCTGTGATGTATGGAGCCACACGGCCAAGACAGCAAGTCGGATGAACAATCAAAAATGAGAGTCAGTATAAGAATAATCTCGAAGGAGAATTTGGGAGATGTTCAAGGGTTTCTGGAGAGGGGTAGGGCTAGATTTAGAAATGATATCACAGAGAAAATACACTATGATCAGTGACATCATTTCCTAGAATAAGGTTGGATGACGTGGTCAACAGGGGAGTAATGGTCACAGTAATGGTCATAGCCTAAGAATGTGTGTTTGCTGAGAAATGGGAGTGAGCCTTGAAATGACCGAGTATATGGATCACCTGTTGACATGTTATGCATTTTGTAGGAAAATAGCCTTACTTTTAAATCTTACTCAATTTATTGGCTTAAGTTTTGGATCTTAAACTTATTAGCAATCCTTACCTTCAAAGAAGGACAGTCATCTACAATGAGACGTGTACACTCACAGTCCATGATCGCAGTATTGTTTTAGGTAGGCCTACATGGATGTACATGTACTGTACATGTACACAACTTATTTTAACACGTCCGCGCTATAAAGCAAAGAGAAATCTTTTTAACAAAGTTGTCTTCTTATAATTATGACAGTATGAGAATCACGATGCAACTGCATGATGAGCGGCACGTGTACTACATAGACGTACACGCAAGAACTTCCCAACTTGAATAATTCAGCATTAAAAGTGCAAGACCCAGCCAATGGGAAGCGAAAATGCAAATAATGGCCTTTACTGCCCCGCCCCCTTGATCGTACATTACGCCGTCTATGGGTTGATTTTGAACTAGCACTATATTAATTTCACCTAGCTGTGGGGTGTGTGGGAAGATCACGATCAATATCTGGCAAAAAATATCTTGTTTAGGTGATCTAAACAGACAACATGTTAATTGTAATAGGGGTGGGGCGAAGCTACAGTAGTCTTTCGTTCGTGCTCCATGACCCATCAGTTTTGCACCTGACTAATTTATAAATGTCTTGAATGGAGACTACACGGGGGGTGGGCATGTGCGTTTCCGTAGGTAGGTGTGTGCAAAATCAACACTCTCTGGACTGCCTGAAGAAGTCCATTGTTGTTGTTCGATACTTACGTAAACCATTACGATCTCACGGCCAGGCCAGAGAGAGAAAGGTAGAATTAGTGATGTGATGTACAGTTATCTCACGTAATTCTTCACGCTGGATGCTAAAAAAATGGCGAACGATCTGAAAAGGGACCGAAACTCGGGCACTCCAAAGGTAAAAATACTCGATTTAATTGATGAACGTTGGTTGAGAATGAAAATAGTAGCTACGACCGCCATGTCACGGTCCGGTCCAACTCGTGGACAATGGTTGACCTCCTTGTTTTCGATCCGTTTTTGTCAATGTTTGCCAAACGCTGTGTCAGGAATAAGTGGAACCATGGTGGAACACTACGTTTTTTTTATTGGAAAAATACATTGTGCATGTACATTGAATAGTTTGTGTTCATTTTGGAAGCTAAAGTGTGTGATTAGACCCAGATGAGTAACTGGGCCTGGGGTATTTGAACTCCTCCTTCGGTCGTACGAATCGGCTCCAACCAAGTGAAAAGTCTAATAAAAAATAAATAACTTTCGTTGCAAAATTTGCACAAGTTTATAAGTCAAATTGTCTTATCTATCTGACGATCTTGTCTTGTTCAAACTGCCACCGCTGTGCTAAAATCGCCACATCGCATTGAATGCATCGGTAGTTCATTTCATGCACAGCAAGTGTTTTGTTTTTTCCCTAATTTGTTGGTTAAATTTATCCATTTCAATTTTTTATTTAAGGAATCATGGTTCACTGGGCGGGGGCGGGGGTGTTGGAGGGGGGATTGGTTTTCAGTGGGATGGCGGAGGGTCTATGATTTTTCACTCGATTGCATGTCTTGAAAATTATGGTCTGCTGTCGGACTTCTTCTGAGTTTTGGTTTACAGGACTTTGGGCACAAGTGGGAATTTCATTCAATTTTTCAAAACCCGATGCTTTCATAATGATTTTGGACATCTTTTAATTTGAACAGCATTTCCTCCTAATATAACATTTGTTTTATGCCAGCAAGTAAGCAAATTTGTATGCTTTTGATTGATTGATTTTTTTCTGAAACGCCTGCTTGTAAACTTGTCGTAAGGTTTGCTTTTGTTGTTGTTTACAGGAGAAGCTCTTGCCGAATGCCATCAGTCCGCAGTATGGGAGCACTTTTGGGAACCATGTTGCCCGGGACGTTGAACCGGGAAGCCAACATACAAGCTCGGTCGCTGGCTCAACATTGTCGTTCCACAACATCAGCTACGTCATCAAGACCAAAGTGGACGGGAAGAAAACAGAAAAAGTCATCTTAAATGAAGTCTCGTAAGTAATGACTGACAGTAGCGTTTAAATAGCCTTTAAACAATTAATTATGTCTTTGCCCCCCACCCCCCCCCCAAAAAAAATAATAATAATAATAATAATAATAATAAAAAATGTCTGATTACGCCACTGATTGCAAAGTAAGACTTACACTTTTACAGTACGATTTGTTGCTCCTTTGCTACTCAACATTTTGTTGTTACGTCCACTGTTCCCTGATCGTCTTTTGTCAATATCTCCAGAGGATGATCGAAGCAAACAGGTCACATAGTCAAGTAAAACAACAGACTCTTTTCAGAGTAAACTCTACTCACGAGAGGTTTTCACATGGTTCTGCCACAAACATTTAATTTACAACTTGACGACGCTGTCAATTTTTCATTACAAACCCTTTAACTCACATTATGTTTACCCTGATAAAAAAACATTTGATCTTTTTACCTGCTGTAGAACTTGCTGTTTGAACAATAGGCTGTAGCATCAATATGGCAAGCCACAACCATGTCAAAGATTAGAATTACATGAATTGATTTGTGCAACAACTGGCATCGTTTTTGTTTTGAAATCACTTAAAAGGGACAGTGCCCTCGGATTGGGTGCTTTGGGCTATAAAAGCATTTGTTATGAAATGAATATGGTTGGAAAGATGTTTTAAAAGGAGAATGTAATGATTCACATAAATTTCCCTCGAAATTGTGTGGTTTTTCTTTTACTGCATGAACTAACGGTTTGCCATTTTGTGGAGTCAGAAATTTGGTTACAAAATGGCCGACTGTGTTAGTTCCTAATGTAAAAGGAAAACCACATGATTTTTAGGTATATTTGTTTGGATCATCATATTCTTCTTTTAAAGGAACATTACAGAATTGGTTTTTGCTAACAAAGCAGTTGCTGGCAGTGTAAGCACTTTATATTATCCACCATATACATAAACTGACAAACCTGTAGAAGTTTGAGATCGATCGGCCATCTGGGTCACGAGAAAATAGTGAAAAACCGATTACACACTTTGCTTGTGTATAAAGTATACAATGAATGAAAAAAACGCTCATGAGCGATAAACTCCAATCGGAAATTAGTTTTGTTTATTTATCATCAAATATGGCATTTCAGACAGAAATATTTCTAGGGATGTTTTCTACTATCATCATCATTGGACCATGTAAGTTTTATGTAAATCTGTGATCTTAAACTATCTTTTGCAACCATATTCATTTCGTAACAGACACTTTTATAGCCCAAAGTGCCCAATCCGAAAGCAACAAGCCTCTTTAATTGTACATTTCTTGGCACCACAAAAACATCAATTGTGAATTGATTTTGTTTGAAAAAAGAACCAATGAATGGCATAACAACTCAATTGTTCCCAACATTGCTTTCCCTGCCCAAAGCCTGTGTAAATCTCGCAGTATCAAAAATGAGATAACAAGTCGAAAGAAGACTGTAGTTTTTGTTTTATGAAATCAAATCTTCTTGTTAATTGGAAATAAAAATACCCATAGCAACTTGATTTAATACAAGCAAGTTCATTTTTTATATTATGCAAATAATTTTATCCAAATTAACATTGAAACAAAGTTAAAACTTGGGATGAGGATGCTTATTTTTTAGAAACCCCATTTGTGAATCACGCCCTAATTTGTGCAACCATTACATAATGATAACATGAACGTCAGTTGGGCAAAATTCTTGATTGTTTACAAGTAACCTTAAAACCAAAGTCTAAAACCATATATTGAGTTTTCGTTGTTGATATGTTAAATTTATTTTACTTTCATATATTATTTCATTGCTAAGTTTTACTTTCCCAACAATATTATAATTTGTTTTTATTACTTGTTTAAACTATATATTTTTTGAAGAAACAGAACAATGCACATGTTAAACTTGATGGTTTGGACCAACTTGCCGGTCCCAGATGTTCGAATACGCATGAGACTTGCTCAGTTGAAACGTGAGGCAGCCCACCGTGGTACAAGTTTTAGTGACCAGTGTTGCCAGTGACACCTCATTCAATTTTTTGCCAATATCTCTACCTCAATATTATGATTTGCCAGAAAGACAATACAAATTGAAAAGTCATGTATATTATTGATCATCAAGGTTCTCCCCAGGTTTTTTCAAAGCTGTGGGGCATTCTTGGTCGAAATTTTGGGATGTTTGGCCGAAGCGCACTGAATTGAAACAAGGAGCCTCGGAATGTTTTCTACTTGGTGTTTTTCTTGGTTTTCAAAGCCCTACTGTGCAATCTGGAGCATTCTATATGGTTTTCTTTTCATGTTTTTTGTGAAATTACCGTATTAATAAAAACAATTTTTTTGCACATCGGCCGAAATTTGCGCTTATAAGCCCGATACGCTAGCTTGTGCATGGGGAGACCCCGAATCATTTATTTGAGCTTTTTCCTTGACCTGTGTATATCAAGAATTCATAATTTTGATGTGAAGATGGAATCAATGTGCATTTTTCGTGAGTGCTGCATTTTTGTCATTTTGCAGACATGTATGAAATTTGCTTTAATCATCAATTTAAATTTATAATAAATTATATGATTAGCCCGTACCAAATGTGTCTTTTGAATAAAACAAATTGATAGTGGTGTTACTGTTACATGTAAAATACAGCTATACAAAGCCATATTGGAAGATCTGTAGTCTTATTTAAAATGCTAACAAAGCTACAGGTTGAAATTGCTTCTGACTGGCACCTCCAAACAAAGATATTGTCAAAATAGGGAAACCGCCAATATAGCTCTATATAGCTCAGTTGGTAGAGCACCAGCACGTTAATCCAGAGGTCGCAGGTTCAAATCCCGCTCTACTCAATCTTTCTTCATTTAACCCAAAATGAAAAGTACTTTTAATGTTATTATTCAAATTCTCTCTGTTTTCTCCATTAGTGGGATATTTGGAACTGGAATGAATGCTATCCTTGGCCCAACAGGCAGCGGAAAAACTTCGTAAGCAATTTAATTTTCTTAAGAATTCTTACTCTTAGTGGCTTTAAACTTAGTATCAAAATGTCTTACATTGGATCTCGAATAAAATCAGAAACTGTCTCAACTCCTTAGGAGTATGCAGCACCATCAGCATAAAAGTGCTCTTGTAAAATTATAAACAACTATAAAGCATAAGTGAGATTCAGTAGCCTACCGAACTGCTATTTAACGTAAAATTATTACAAAACTAACCCAGACCATTTTTAAAACATGTAAAACTTTATCATCATTTTAATTGCAAAAAATAGTAGCTGTTGCAGACTGCATACCAACCAAAAGGACCTTTGGTATTAATGCAAAGAATTGCTGGCCAGTGGCCCCCACGTTTCAACTTTAGCAGGGTCTTTCTCAAAAGCTAATGTCTGACAACACAACCCAACACAAACAAGACTGTACCGGTATGTGTGTGTTGTCATTTAGCCTTTGAGAAAGACTGTGCTTGGGTCGAAATGTGAGGCCATAAACAATTTTATGCTTCATTTAAAGTGAAGGTATACGTTTGGTAATCACTCTTAAAATTAATGGCAACAAAAACCTACTTGGTTAGAAGGACAGCAACTTTCGATAGTATAATGCATTTTGAGAACCATTTCACTTCGAAGTAATGTGGTTATGGAAAAAGATATTTGTTTTTATCCCCCAAAATTTGAAAATGAGAAAAATATACGGTCAGTTACGTTTCTCAGAATTGTGTATTTCAACTACAGATTATTCTTCCTGTGTGGACATAACCGCTTCGCATTTTCGACGATATCTTAAAAACGCGACCATATAGGATTAAAACAATCCAACGGTTCCAAAAACCCAAGGTATACTTTCCCTTTAATAGACATAATTTTTGAAACAGATTTCAAAGGGACTCTCTCCTCACAAATTGTTTGACAGGCTTCTTGATGTATTGGCTGCAAGAAAAGATCCTCATGGTCTGACCGGGACCGTGCTTATCAATGGCAAGGCTCAACCTGAAAACTTCAAACTCATCTCAGGCTACGTTGTTCAGGCAAGAGTTTAAATCTTACACAAAGTTTGCAAATATTTTATTTATTTTATCACTTTGTATGCATCTTTTAGCAGCTTGTTCAGGTACTTCAACTCTAAGAATCTCTTCGCAAGATTTTTGTGAGGTATATTGGACCATAGAATTGGTCTTTTTTCTGTGACTGGACTGCACCAATGGTCATTTTCCTACTTTTGGATTTCCTCTTCTGTTATACCCTTTTACTATTTTTAGCCATTACCTCAGGTGGCCTGTTTTTACGGCCTTGTGAATAGCAACTTTTGTTTTGTCTGAAAACTGACCCTTGATAAAACTAACTTGGATAAAACTCCCAGTTTCATAGAGCTGCTTAAGCACAGGAACTAGCTGAGCACAATAAAATTATGTTTACCAGAATAAGGTTACCAGCCAAACTACCATGTCACATGTGCAATCTGTGACTGGTATCCTGCCTAATTTTGCTTAGCAGAAACTTTGTAAATGATATTTTCTGCTGAAGCAGCTCTATGAAATTGGGCCATGGTCTATAATGGTCTATTTATGGCCTACTGTTATAGTGTTATGACATGAGTACCATGTGTCTGGTACAAAAGGACTACAACAATTTTTGCTCAGTTCATCAAAGGTTGAGGCACATGAAAATTTCACTTCAGTCCAGCTTTTTATCTAAAGCTTGTCTTACTTAAATAATTCCACATTTTAGGATGATGTTGTCATGGGAACCCTCACTGTGAGGGAAAACTTGGAGTTCTCCGCAAATCTTAGGCTTGCAAAGACTGTGACGCAAGAAGAACGGAAGCATCGGGTCCAAGATGTCATAAATGAACTTGGGCTGAATCTTTGTGCTGACACAAAGGTACGTTTTCATCCTCTTCTTATATCTCTTTGGTTCCAGTTGGCGGTTATTAAAGGCATCGTACACATTTGGTAATTGTCAAAGACCAGTGTTCTCATTTGGTGTATCCCAACATATGCATAAAATAACAAGCCTGTGAAAATTTGGGCTCAATTGGTCATCGAAGTTGCAAGAAAATTATGAAAGAAAAAACACCCTTTTTGTACAAATTTGTGTGCTTTCAGATAGGAATAAAAGGCTTCTTGCAAGAAGTCTTTTATTATTTTAGTGAAAAATTACCTCTTTCTCAAAAACTACGTTACTTCAGAGGGAGTCGTTCCTCACAATGTTTTATACTATCAACAGCTCTCTGTTGCTCGTTACCAAGTCAGATTTTATGCTAATATATATTTTGAGTAATTACCAAACGTGTACGATGCCTCTAAAGTCCAGAAAGGAAGATTTCCCCATTCAATTTTTGTTTGCGCAAAGAAAACATCAAAGTTCATCAACGAGCAAATAAATCATGCCCCAATAAGTTTGTGGAAGATAATGATTTAGATTATGGTGAAAGGCATTTTTCAGCTCCGGAGCAATTCTGAAACACACAAAAATAAAATTAGCTTCTCATCGTGCTGATTTGAAAAACAAGCAGGAGGCTTCTTTTAAATGTTTTGTTTCAATCCATGATGGTGGATTTGTCCCCCCAAGTTGGTGGTTGTCTTTTCTAAAACTTATTCCACTTATAAATTTTATGTTTTCCACTGTGAAATTTGTTCACTTGTTATACATTAAAAACAACAAAATTGTGTATTATTTATGGAGGTAACCTTAAAAAAGGAAGTGGGCTTGTACAAGAAACACTGTTTTTTTATAGATTATGTTGCATTGTATTTTTCCTCTCATATCTTTTATCATCAAAGGTTAACAGGGCACCTTGTTAAACCTAAATTTAGCTATATCGTCAGCAATTTCACGAAGGGCCAAAAACCTTAAAAATCGATAAAAAACTAATTTTGATTTTTTGGGTGGATTTGACTAAGGTGATCGGGATCTAACTATTTACGAAGTTATAGGTCTCAAAATTGTCTTGTTTCTTAATTACGCTAAGTTGATAAATGACAAAACCTCAAGAACCTTGTTTTCACGAAGAGCCAAAAACCTTTTTGTAAATGTTTTGTATACCTTACCACGTTGATTGTACAGATGGCACAGTGCCAATCATGAGCGCGCCGGCTTTTGCGTTTTCACGAAGCGCCAAAAACTTAAAAGGACAAAAAATAAGCACCACCTGATATTGTGTTTTCACGAAGTGCATAAAAGTGTATTGCTCTACCGCGTGGAATTATCCCTTGGCACGGTGCCAAAAGTGGGTGCTCCGGCTTTTGCGTTTTCACGAACAGCCAAAAAGTTTATACACGACGCGCTGCATGCAGACCATGTTTTGTAACATTTTCACGAAGAGAACATTTTGTTAATTAAATAATTACTCAGTAATTAAACACGTTAGGGACAAAATTGAAACAGATTTGTATGATTTAGGATCTCTTCTTCCCTGACATGTAAAAAATTCCAAGATTAAATTTCGAATAGTCTACCAACTAGTAGTTTCAAAATTAGCTAAACTTAAAACGCGGTTTTCTCGAAACAGACATATTTGGCCGCATGGGACTTTTTGGCCCTTTGTGAAATTGCTGACGATATGTAGTACCCTTTTACCCAAATAAACTTGGTCACAATATGTCTAAGCAATACCAAATAAATCATGTAACTTTTGATTTTGATTTTGATTGATTTTTTTTTTTGGGGGGGGGAGGGTATTTTTCTGTAGATAAAAAATAAAAAATTAGGGGAATGATTACGTTATGGACTAGCACGTTTTCCAAAATGGTAGATGCAAAGTGCAAAAGGATTTATCAGGAATGTCAGTTCAAACAAGAGTAAATCCCCTCAACCCTTGTATACATTCAATGTTTGGAGCATGCATGTGCATGTTTTGAGATGAGAAACCAAAAAAAGGCACAGGGTAGCTGGTTTGTTGTGAATTCTTTTTGAAACTAAATAATTTATTGATTGTTCACTAAGTAGCGGCACATAAAAATAAACTAGGTTTTCCGCAGACTAGGTAGGTTTTCTTTAAGCTTTTTTTTTCCTCGTTTGTTTATTAGCAGACAGGTTGGTCAAGTGGGTTAAATTGTTCCCCTGTCTTTTGTAATCCATCTTGTCATCAAAAGTCAAGTTGGGTTATTCAACTTGTCAGTTTCATTCATGCTAAAGTTGTAGAATTTATACATGAAAAAGCAATTTCAAGTTTTACAAAACTCTGACATGCAGGAAGCATGTGATAGATGTCGGTTGTAGGTGTATAAAGGAGAAATTAATCAACATTATAATCAAAATTTTAAAAGAAATCAGCAATACGTTGAGCAACATTCATGATTTGTTTTTGGGTTTTTTGCCCCCTTTTGTGTTCATGTTTTCTTCCTATTTATATAATAGATTTACCATGCCATTTATCAATTCAAGCGTGGAGGAGCAGGCTGTATGAAAAGGAAATGTTACAAAAGTATCCAGAAGGCTTGGCGCCATTGAATTTTCACCACTAAGTTGAATACCAGGATTTCAGCCTTGGATGGCACCAATATTTCTCCTAATCAATCAATCAATGCCTTTCATATAGTACCATGGATTTAACACCAGTCTATAAATCGCATTGCACAGCCAGAAAGTTTTAAAATTATGTCTCTGCTACTGTCGAACAAATGTGATGCGATCAAGCAAAATGATTCGTTTGTCGACCCAGGTCATTTTTTAATTTTTAGCTGTTTCGTGCAGCGTAGCGCGCAGCGAAACAGCTATTGTTTTTGTTAGAGTTTTTGTTGTTTTTATTTTTATTTTTCAGACAGGAAGTCATTGACATAACGCACGATTCGTTCTAAGCAGCCTTTTGCATAGTTCCTAAGGAGCAATTGCAATGAAACTTTCAGTGATGATTTGCATTGGTGCAAGGAAGTGTCTAAAAGAAATTCGTCATGATGACGTCATCACCTGTCACGTGACGTCATCTTGAAGGTTTCTATTTTAAATATTTGAAAATCCGTATCAAATCAGCCACAAGAGACCGTAGGTTTCTGTTTGCGGGATTGGGTAGGGATAAATTAGGTCTTAATTTTATTCAGTGTGCGTGACCTCACATGACCTCTACTTCCGGTCGAAACCGGAAGTGCCTCGTAATTCAAAAGTGGCAAAAGTTATGAAGTTGCTTTCAACGATGTTAGTGTCTGGCATGGGTGGGCAATTACAAAAAAATATCAATGACGTCACGATACACAAGAGCGCCCTCTAGCGGCAGGTTTAAAACTGTTCAAAATGGACTTTTTGAAGATGTGTGTGGTGAAGTTTTATGCAATCACTTCAAAATTCACACATATGTTGATCGTGAGGCAGTCATCATATGTGTGAAGTTTCAGATCAATGACGTCATCAGGGGTCACGTGACACGGCATTAAAGGTGCACTTTATGAATTCGTATAACTCCCGAAGTAATGATGCGATCATTTTGAAACTTGGTAGGTTGTTAGATATTAGCAAGTTCTTGTGAATTGTGAAATGACGTTATGATGACGTCATCACTTGATTTTTAAACATTTTTTTCATTTTTTCACCATAAATTGCTAACTGAACATGGTATAACTTTAAAAAAAAATTAATAGGCTGGATTGGTCATAACTGCTTTGAATACAGAAAGAATTTCAAATTCAGTTGAGAAATTTGAAAATGTTATTAACGAAACAGCTATGCATTTGTGCACAAATGCAATCATGTCTCGTTTTTTTTTTGCATTTGAAAAGAGCTTATCTATGCTTTAATACTGTTAAAAACTCATGTTGATACCACCTTTGGTTCAAAAGTTGTGAAAGTAAAAACACCAAGAGATGCGAGAGAATTAAACTGAGAAAAGAAGGTTTAAAGTCGAGTTGTTTGAAACTACATCGACACATTTTCTTTCAATGCTAATTTTAACCCCTTTTTGATGTTATTTATTAGGAAGGAAGTTGCCAATATAAAATAAAATATATTTTGTCATTTAAATTTACAAAAAAAAATATTTTTGAAAATTTCACCCCTGTTGGCCTGTTTTGGCTTGTTTCTCATACTGATATTTCCGACAATTGACTCATTTAGCTTGATCGCATCACACATGCAAGTGATAAGCGTTTATTGTGTGACATATTAACTCAGGCCTGATGATTCACAGAGGCAACAGAGGTTGCCTCCATGCCCCTGCATGCCCCTTGCCTTTGTGCCCAAATAGAAATTTACAATTTCCTAATAGAGGTGCCCTTTACAAAGAAGAAAACGCTTTCTTGCCCTTTCAAGAACGAGGCATCAGGCCTGTTGACTTCAACAGCTTTTTGTATTTATAGCATCCCATTTATAAAGGGATTGTATATGTTTGGTAATTGGAACCCACTATTTGTTTCAATCCTATAGTTGTAGATATATACCATAAAACTAACTTGTGTAAATTTCATTTCAAAAGGTGGTAGCGTTTTTGAGATATTGCATAAAATCTGGAGCGGTTGTGTCCACGCAGGAAGATTAATCTGCAATTGGAATACACAATCTCGGATTCAAATTTTGGGGGATTAAAAGTGATATATTTTTCCATAACCGCAGTACTTCAAAGTGAAAAGTTTTCTCAAAATGCATTATACTATCCAAAGCTGTTGTACTTCTTACCAAGTAAGTTTTTATTGCCATTCATTTTCAGAGTCATTACCAAACGTATACGGACGCTTTAAAAGTACAAAAAGTCCAAATTAAATCTTCTAAGTATTTGTTTGTGGCAGTAAACAACTATTAAGTTGATTAAAAAGATAGGTTGCCCTCAAGGCTATCAATCGGGGTTGTTTTTATTAACTTTTTATTGCTGCATAAGGCAAGTTATGAAACACCGGAATGGATTTAAGTCGTTCGTAACTCACACAATGCAACAAGTTGGAGGTGAAAGATAAGGGTTTGGTTCAGAGGCTTGTGACCTTGTTGTTCACCTCGCTCCACCAGAACAGTGGCAGATGAATCAAAATGCTCTCATTTGTAGTTACCACTGGGCCAGTCAAAATTGTTACTAGTCAAAACAACAAAATGTGTGAAAGGTTGAGGAACTTTTGTTGAGTATCACTTACAATAGATTCACAATCAGGAAATCACAAAAGTTCAAACTGAAGCACTTGTATACTAAGATTACAAGAATAAACATTTTTCCGCAAGTGGATTCGCAGGCAAACTTTTCTAGTCTGCCCTCTGCAAGCATTTTTACTTGATCCTGGTCCTCAGGTGTTTTAACTGGCTTTTGGCCACTGTTACGGGAGAACGCTTGTTATTTATTTATATGCTATTTGGGGTTGAACAAAGAAAATTGGATGAGAGCGGTATTTGAACCAATGACCTCTGGATTTACATGCATGAGCTCTACCAAGTGAGCTATCTAGCCCTATGTTGGTGGTCTCCCTATTTGTCAACAAAGATATTGACAAAATAGGGAGACCGCCAACATATAGCTCAGTTGGTAGAGTGTCGGCACATTAATCCGGAGGTCGTTGGTTCAAATCCCGCTCTAGTCAAATTTTCTTTGTTCAACCCCAAATTATTAACAAATTTACCCAGACAGTTTCCCTTGTGGTTTATTACTTGATAGTATTTATTACTTGATAGTATGTTAAAAGATTTCACGTTTCATTTGTAATTATAAATTGATGTTTAAATCTTAAACAACAAACTACCCTTAACAGGACATTGTGTAGCTCATGGTCAATTGGTCTTGAAATCCGGAATGGATTCCTGAACTATTTCCACTTCACCTTGAATTGGAAATCGATATACCACAACCTTTATGGAAAAGTCATTGAATGATCGGGTAACAGAAAGGTCAAAAACAGCCTTGCCAACTCCTCCAACCAAATTTCCACATGATTTTCAGGATAAGCAAACAACAGCTGAATACAGTAACAAGCAATATGCAACACATGGAAATTTGGTTGGTAAAATCCTGTTTTTATCAAGGAAGAAATTTCATGCTAAGCAAATTGTTGTGCTTAGCAGCTCTATGAAATTGGGCCCGGAGCTTGAGTCCAGTGCTCTTAACCGCTCGGCCATTACATATTATGATCATTATAGTATCATGATTGAGCATGCCAGCAAAATGTACCCAAATGCCCAAGGTGACTCTATTTGTAATTTAAGTTGACATTGTCTATAGACTGAGTGTAATTCACGATGTTGATATATTTATGTGTAGAGATATTTCCTTCCTCAATGATATCATAACCCACGGAGAAGGATTTCCTGCAGGCACAATGTGTACACACAGCGCATTGCAAGAAAACAATAATCTTTTGAGCACATTCTATGCAGATGACAGTGTACAACTGCTATGAACAATTTTATGAACTTGCGTGTTCATCAACTCTTATATAGCGCAATTCCAAAGAATGATCATTGCGCTTCAAACATTATTACCCCAGGTCACTGGGCCATTCATTTCTTAAACCATCTCAGCTCCCTGGGTAGCATACAGCCGGTGCTGCCAAGTATGTAGCGCACGAAGCTAAATCAATCACAAGAATCATCTCTGCCCTCACAGGAACCATTTACCCTTGTGTGATGAGTAGGAAGCAATTTTAAGTTAAGTGTCTTGCTCAAGGACACAAGTGTCATGACTGGGATTCGAACCCACACCCTGATGTCTCAGCAACCAGAACTTAAGTCCAATGCACTAGACCGCTTGACTGTACACTCTAACGCTTTGAAGGTTTTCGTAAAGTAGCCCACCAGGCTAGGACACTATGCACTGTACTTGCCCCCAGGAAATTTTAGTAGCCCAGCTTTGTAAACATGTATAGCTGTCACTCGCAGATGGGTATGACTTTTGGGGGGTTGTCTAGAGTTGGGTTTGCACTTCTTTTCATGGGAATGGAGTCCACTCCTCGCTAATGGAGGCCTGCCGCAGTATCTACACTGAAAGCTCGGCACTGTAATTGACATCCTGTTGTGATGCCGAATCTTCCTCTCTCTCCTCTTTCATTTATACATGTATCTTTCTGATGAAATAATGGGAGCTATTGCAACCAGTTTAAAGGAAAGGTATACGTTTGGTAATCACTCTGAAAATGAATGGCAATCAAAACCTACTTGGTGAGAAGTACAGCAGCTTTCGATAGTATAAAGCATTTTGAGAATCATTTCACTTCAAAGTAATCTGGGCCCAATTTCACAGAGCTGCTAAGCACAACAATTTGCTTAGCATGAAATTTCTTCCTTGATAAAAACAGGATTACCAACCAAATTTCCATGTGATTTTCAGGATAAGCAAACAACAGCTGAATACCAGTAACAAGCAATTATGCAACACATGGAAATTTGGTTGGTAATACTGTTTTTATCAAGGAAGAAATTTCATGCTAAGCAAATTGTTGTGCTTAGCAGCTCTATGAAATTGGGCCCTGGTGACGGATAAAGATATCAGTTTTTATCCCATAACATTTGAATCTGAGAAACGTGACTGTCGGACACGTTTCTCAGATTGTGTATTCCAATTACTAATTATTCTTCCTGCATGGACATAACTGCTCCGGATTTTTGGCGATATCTCAAAAAAATGCGATCACCTTTTGAAATGAGATTTTCACAGGTTAGTTTTATTGTATATATCTACGTTTATGTGGGATTAAAACAATCCAACAGTTCGAAAAACCAAAGGTATACGTTCCCTTTAATGGGCAAATGAAGTTACATTCACACACTCAAAAGTTAACACTTTAAACAATTTATTATTCACCTCTAAAAATGAAGAAATATTAGCATTTTAAGCAAGTAGTACACACAGGTTTTTAGTAGCCCACAGGGCACTTTTAAGATTTGGTATTTACTATAGCCAGCAGTTTTTACTGGACAATAATACGCAGGGTATGTGTTAAAGGGAGCCCTGCTGTGTGAGTGTGATTATTCTTTGTTCTTTTGTGTGGCGCCTGGAGCACCTTTTCAGTCTAGTCATGCATGCCATAAATTATCATATTATTAATCTGATGGTGTTATTCAATTAATAAACCACAATGGAAAATGTTTATGAACTTTTGAAAATATTATGAACGGGTGGCAGAGCGGTTAAGAGCACCGGACTCGAGCTCTGGTGTTTCGGATCATTAGAGTGTGGGTTCATGTCCCGGTCGTGACATTTGTGTCCTTATGCGAGACATTTAATCATTATTGCTTCATCCTTCGGATGGGACATAAAGCCGTAGGTCCCGTGTGTTGTGTAAACCATTCTAAGGTGCTACATAAAATTTGGTCTCATAATTTTATAAATTTCAAAAACCTGTCTTAGAATGTTTCTGTTTGTTCAAGGGCCTTGAGTACCTTATTGGTAGACTATAAGACTATACTGTTATTATTATATGAATAAATGAGATGCTAGTATTCATAACTTCTTACGCTTTGAGATGCCGTAGATAAATCGCTATATATAAAAACTAGTCAATATTAATATTATTAAATATCAAGTTATAAACCACAAGGGACATTTTTTTAATGATTTGGGGTTGAACAAAGAAAAATTGACTAGACTTAGGATTTGAACCAACGACCTCCGGTTTAACATGCCGGCGCACCCTGAACAAAGATATTGACAAAATAGGGAGATCACCAACATAGGGCCAGATAGCTCTGTTGGTAGAGCGCCGGCACGTTAAACTGGGGGTCGTGGGTTCAAATCCCGCTCAAGTCAATTTGTCTTTGTTCAACCCCAAATTATTTGTATTTACTTGTTTACCAAAAACTATAATTACAAAGGGTTGATATTGGTTCTGTTTTATAGGTTGGGACGGAGTTCATCCGGGGTGTCTCCGGTGGAGAGAGGAAACGGACGAATGTTGGTATGGAGTTGATCACCAAGCCAAGCGTTCTGTTTCTGGATGAGCCTACAACGGGTCTGGACGCGAGCACGGCCAACGCCGTCATGGTGCTACTCTCAAAGTATGTCTTACTTAACTCATACTCTATCAATCCATCAAAATCAAACTGCGAATTGTTGTGCATACTCAGCTTACCAAAACAACAATTTTGCCAAATGCATGGCTCAAATTTGGGATAAAATTCCACAAGATTGCAGGGCTTGTAGTTAAACAAATTTACCGGACCAGACTTTATATTTTTACATGAACAAAATCTTAAAGATAAAGAACTTTCTACAAAGTTTAACATTTAAACTGCTTTTATTTGAACAAGCACTAAGAGAATATTTATCTCATTTGTCTTATGGGTAAATATAGTTTAATACTCAACAGAATTAAATTTTTTTTACCAGTACCAGACCCAAAGTCAACATTTGAACACCATTTCTGTAGTTATTATTAAAAACATATTACATGGTGAGGAATTACTATTCAATTGAAAAACACAAGACAGTCGGACTTGTCCGGTCATGAGTTTACTGGCCCGGGTCTAAAATCACTGGCCAGTGGCCTGTGGTCCAAAGTAAAATTCAAGCCCTGGCTTTTTATAGACCTACAATATACTATGTTGTGTATTTTAATCAACAGGTTCATAATTATATCTCATTTGTTCTTTTCACTTTTGTGATGACTGAACGAATCATGCCATCTAAGGGATGAAAAATTTCAGATTTTCATCTGAATTCAGATATTTTTTATGTCTGCTTGGTAAAAAAAGGGCTGTTTTTTCTTCATTTATGGAGAAATCCTGCTCTTTGATCTACTTCTCTAGCACTGTGGATACTGTTCACAGAAGCTCCTTGAAATCTACAACTCCAGGGCCTTATCAAAAGGTGGAAATGCCATGATTTTAACACGTTACGTAAAGTTTGGACTCTCACCCCTGCCTGCCTGACAGCTGTCCCTTAGGTGCTATGCTGGAATACAGTCTGCACCTATAACCACCCCAACCTTTTCAAATCAGGCAGGCAGATTCTCAGCGAATGAGCTGACTTTCTCTACTTCCTTGAATTTTCGTGACAAAGAAAACTTTAAAAAACAACTATTTGTGTGAATTTCGAACCCTGAGTAGGATTTTGAACTTTGCATGGTGGGATTATGCAGTGAGGGTTTGTGGAGACACCATGTACATTATGTGCATGGGTGCATCAAGCTTTATCTACAAGAAACATTTCTGCCTTCACAAGTTCCTATTTACTTCTGGGTGACTATGTTATTTAGTTTGATTCGGTTGAACGACCAGATCACTAGGTTGTAAATTTCCCATTGATATGTCACGGCTCACCAGCTTACATAACAATGATCCTGTTGAATCATTCTTGGGAAGTAAATGACGCATATCGCCATTGACTTGGCAAAAGGTAGTCACTTCAGGCCATTGACTTGGCAAAAGGTTGTCACTTCAGGCCTACATT
Source organism: Plazaster borealis (assembly GCA_021014325.1). Lineage (NCBI taxonomy): Eukaryota > Metazoa > Echinodermata > Asteroidea > Forcipulatida > Labidiasteridae > Plazaster > Plazaster borealis. The sequence continues at coordinate 2,165,498 of CM037468.1, forward strand.
GTACGCACTTACAATGTTCATTTTATAATTACATTCTGTTATCTTCCTGCCCCTACCCCCCCCCCCTAAAAATAGTTATGAGTATTGCTCTCTAGATATTTTCTTTCATTGCTTTTAAGCTTTGTCCAATACTGACTCATCTCGCTCTTGCGAGATTCTCGGACTTTGGCCAAGACAATTCCCAATACACTAAGGCTTGGGAAATGTGACCTAGAGTCGCCCCAAGAGCTACAGCCTGCCCTCTATTGGTTACAACAACTTCCACACAAGAAACTACTCCTGGCATACTCCTTTTTTTGCAACGACCGTTAGCGCTCGCAGTCCCTCCAATAGCAGTCTACTATAGTGCTTGCCCTCTCCCAATATCAACCAGACATGATATTCTTCCTACATGTACTTCAGTCTGATTTCCGATTTTTTTTGCCCTCAGAAAATTGTTGTTTTATTAAATAGACTGTTAAGTCTATAAAAGCCTATACCATATAGGTCAACCCTTGTACCCAATAAAATGTTCCTACTTTTTCCCAAGGGCTAATAACATGCCTGTACAATAAAATAATCCAAATCAAATACTTTTTTACAATGTATGATCCTTCTATCTAGCCGTTCATCAGAAATAAACTGTTTTTCATTCGTATGAGAGCAGCGAAGGAGCATGAAAATTATAGTAGTGTCTCGTGCAAGGACACAAGTTTCATGGTTGGGATTAGAACGAACACAGCAAAGACTTTGAAAAGCAGAAAATATTGCTCGACAAATTTCTGCTAAGCAAAAAAGAGCAGGATACCAGTCACCATTGGTACATGTGATGTGGCATTTTAGTTGGTAACCTTATTTTTCTAAGCAAAAAGGGCTGTATGCTTGGTTACTTTTTGTGCTTTAAATGCAAGATGAAATTGGGCTCAGAACTTGAGTCTGGTGCCTTAGAAGATCCCACGCAACGCCACGCTTTTTCTTTCTTTACTTTTCTGCAAAATTTGTCATTTTTGGGGTATGAATTTGGTTGCATTCGGTGAACTCGCTGCCTAAACTAAACAACTCTTAAGCCAAATAAAGAACAGTCTATTAAGTACTGATTCTATTAGGTAATCTTTAAGATTAAAAAATTACATGATCCTGATAACAATTAATCCCTTCTGGCGGCTAATAAGAGTTTCTAGAAGATTAAAAGATGATGGCCACTTACATAACCATGATAAAAATTATCTATCTACTTGACTGTTGGCTCATCGGAAGCTCTCTTTAAGATAAAAACAAATACCAAACACTTATCCATAATTTGTTATGGTTTTATAATTTCAAAGGTTGACCAAGCGAGGGCGCACCATCATCTTCTCTATCCACCAGCCTCGATACTCCATCTACAAGTTGTTTGACAGACTGCATCTCTTGTCACTAGGCGACACTGTGTATCATGGACCGGCCAAAGAAGCCCTGCAATATTTCTCTGATAGTGGTGAGTGAAGTCACCGTGGTCAAGTGGTTGTGGGTTCGAATCCAGCCATGCTAACCGCTGACAAGTATAAGCTAACCACCTATCAGTCACAATGACTAGAATACGTATTGTCGTCTAGTTACTGAATCACAATTTATTGATTTGTGCAATACATAAATCATAGACGTTAAACCAATGTTTGTATGAGAGAGATTGGCTGTTGCAAGCTTGGCGTTTATATCCCCTTATGGGAGCTTTTCCGAGTTGCCTTGTTGGGAATATCATCTGAACAAACAAGTCTTTTTTTAAGCCATATAGGGCCCCCCCCCAAAAAAAAGTGCCTTACATTAATATTACCCCAGCTCATCAGGCCCTAAGCATTCCTGAAACCATCTTTCTTAACTCCTGAGGAGTAGTATGCAGCACTGGCACCAAAAGTGGTGAATAGGTTGCTAATCATTCGCGTCAACATTCTCTACCCTTGTAGGTACACACATTGTGTGTCTTGATCACCAAGCCACACAGGTGTCACGACAGGGATTCGAACTGGGGTTTCGATAACTCCGTCTCTAGAACTTGAATCCGATGTGCTCAGCTGCACGACCATGACCCATGTTCCTTAGTTGTGATAATAATTTCTTGGTTTCCACCGTTCTTTCTCAGGTTACGTCTGTGAGGAACACAACAACCCCCCTGATTTCTTTTTGGACATTATTAATGGAGATTCTACCCCTGTTACCATGGCAATGGAGGAGGACACTGATGCTTATAGTAAGTTGGATGTACCCATTGAATGATACGGGGAGGGGGAGGGGGTAGAGTTGGAGGGGAGGACTACAGTTGGAAATTTAATTAATACTAATGCTAATGATTAATACTTGTACTAATAATTTTTGAATTGTGTAACTTTCTTTTTGAATGTTCAACTACATGAAGCAGGCATCAATAGCCCTGGAGATAATGAAGATTCAGGCAAACAAAAGATTACGGAAATCTTCAAGACGTCTGAGTATGAGCGCAAGCTTGGGGAAGAGGCTAGCCAGATCTACAAAGAGTACATGGCCACAGAGCAAGTCAACTCCTTAGTTATTCAGTACCCAACATCCTTTGCCACACAGGTAATAATAATAATATAGTCTTATATAGCGCACGTATCTGCCAATAAGGTACTCAAGGCGCTTGAACAGACAATCAGTAAGTTTTTCCGCAAGGTATGCGGGGCTACATTTTTGAAGTATGAGACCTATTCCTTTACATAGCACCATGTAATGGTTTACAAGGTGCTGTGGCGCAATATGCTGCCGATCAACCAGGAACACCGGGGCGAACCCCTTCTCTTTACGATAAGTGCACTGGGTTCTTTTACGTGCATTACACAACACACGGGACCTATGGCTTAACGTCCCATCGAAGGACGGAGCATGTGGTTAATTGTGTCTTGCTTAAGGACACAATTGTCACGACTGGGATTCGAACCCACACTCTGCTGATCAGAAACACCTGAGCTTGAGTTCGGTGTTCTTATCCGCTCGGCCACGACACTCCACAAGAGGCTAGGCTTGTAGAGATCAGGTTGACTTTAGTGGGTTCTTTCCCTGCCTTTCTCACCTCTTGGTCCCTGGTTCGAACTCCACCCCTTGCATGTGGATTGGGTTTCCAATCCCTAACTGATAATGTGGATTTCCCTATTTGGGGTATTTCTCCCATATCTAAAACTCAGCATTTCTTCATCATCTACTCTACACAGGTATCTTTAGGCCTACTGGTCATAGTGCTAGTCATTTTTGACGACCACTTGGTGTCATTATCAGAAAGATGTAAAAATATTTTTAAAATTAACAAAGTTTTCCTTTTTCTGTGGAAGTGACAAAGCAGCTTTTTTGCCGGCCTGTGATTTTTGTCAGTTTTTTTTCTGAATTCAAAATTGTTTTTCTCCTAGAATTTTCTTGAAAGGGTTTGTAGAGGCCCAAGCTTGTCCTTCTTATTAAACGTCTGTAATCTCAAAAGAGGACTTGATCCAAAATGTTTAAATTCTCTATGATGTGAAACTGAATTTGCATCCAGCAGTAACATAGACTCCGTCTTCATTTTTTTTTCACAGCTCTATTACGTCTCAAAGAGAACCGTCTTGAATATTCTGAGGAACCCCATGCAGTCTTACATCCAGGTAAGACATAAGAAAACCTCTATTATTTTTGAACCTATCTTCTTCTATATTGGGTTGGGATGTCATGATGGTTAACATCCCATCCAGAGTTGACAGGGGCCAGAACAAAAGTTGTACAGAGACACGAAAAACCCTCGTCAATTGTGAACCCGTCTTAATTTTACATGCAAGTATAGGTCGTGTACGAATTGAGGGCTTTGGCAGTGGCTATGGCTGGATCACTGAAAAGGGTTATTCTTCAACGTTGTAGCTGTAGCCAATGGCTGTAGCCATAGCCAGAACTTGCTTGATTTGGACCTGGCTTTATACACAACCGAAGTTAGGCTTTGAAGCACAGAAAGTCTGGTTCCTTTTTGTGTTTGTTTATCGGCACTGAAATCAAAATTGTGTTATCTAGGAGCCCCACAAGACCTTCATTGAAAGGGGGAAAGTATTTTTATTTGTAATTTGCACAGAAAACTTGTTCCCATTCACTTTCAAATGTTTGTTTTTGTTTTTTTCAAATGTTTTATATTTTATTCATTTTTCCCCCCTTTTCTTTCCTCTTTAGTTCCTTTTCATGATTATATTTGGTCTGGTTGTCGGTGGGCTTTACTTCCAACTGGATTTATCCACCGCAGGAATCCAAAACAGGTAAGTCACACATCAGAAAAAAACTCCTTTACATCTTTTGCTGCTTTTTCATCGTAGAGCTTGTTTTTCATGAATTTTTTCGCTATATAAATACTGTATTATTATTACTTTATCTTCATGACCCCTCATATTTTGAACCTGTTGACCCACAATAAATCTTGACTGCGCTATTTTGGGAGTCAATTTCCCTGTGTGTTTTACAGTGTAGTGCACAGTTTAGGTGATGAGCGCCCAGTTAAATGCTTACCATATCTTTAATTTTTGAATGAACAAAGAAAATTGAACCTGCAACCTCAAGATTATTGTGCCAGAGGTCGCAGGTTCAAATCCCATTCTAGTAAATTTGTTGTTTGTTCACCCAGATGTTGAATTAAATTTACTGAGTTGGCTTCCTTTGTAGTTTATTGCTTGGAAATCTTGGCCCAATTTCATGGCACTGCTTGCCGTGGAATTCTGCGCTTACGCCCTGCCACGGCCTGTAGAAATACACACTTTACAGGGTGCCCTGATGCCCATAATCTTTTGGTAATTGGTAAGTGCACCATGAAATTGGGCACAAATCTTTCCATACAATTTGACTCTCAAAATGGCGGACAGTAGCGATGTTTGACGTCAGTGCATGATGGGCCGAAACATTTGAAATACGATCTTTTAAAGGGCGACTTCTTTCTGCACTGACTTTCTGGCATTTTCATTTTCTTTTGGTAGGAACCTTCTTCTTTCTGCACTGACGTTCTTGTATTTTCTATTTTCTTTTGCTAGGATCGGAACCTTCTTCTTTCTGCACTGACGTTCTTGTATTTTCTATTTTCTTTTGCTAGGATCGGAACCTTCTTCTTTCTGCACTGACGTTCTTGTATTTCTAGTTTCTTTTAGTATGATCGGAACGTTGTTCTTTCTGCACTGACGTTCTTGTATTTTCTATTTTCTTTTGGTAGGATCGGAACCTTCTTCTTTCTGCACTGACGTTTCTTATATTTTCTAGTTTCTTTTGGTAGGATCGGAACTTTCGTCTTTCTGCACTGACATTCTTGTATTTTCTATTTTCTTTTGGTAGGATCGGAACTTTCTTCTTTCTGCACTGACATTCTTGTATTTTCTATTTTCTTTTGGTAGGATCAGAACCTTCTTTTTTCTGCACTGACGTTCTTGTATTTTCTATTTTCTTTTGGTAGGATCGGAACCTTCTTTCTGCACTGACGTTCTTGTATTTTCTATTTTCTTTTGGAAGGATCGGAACCTTCTTCTTTCTGCACTGACGTTCTTGTATTTTCTATTTTCTTTTGGTAGGATCGTAACCTTCTTTCTGCACTGACATTCTTGTATTTTCTATTTTCTTTTGGTAGGATCAGAACCTTCTTTTTTCTGCACTGACGTTCTTGTATTTTCTATTTTCTTTTGGTAGGATTGGAACCTTCTTCTTTCTGCACTGACGTTCTTGTATTTTCTATTTTCTTTTGATAGGATCGGAGCATTCTTCTTTCTCATCATGAATATGGTGTTTAGTAATCTCAGTGCTGTGGAATTATTCATCAAGGAAAGGGTCATCTTCATGTAAGTCTGCTATCTGGTTTTTAACCCTTACACCGATGTGTATTAAAGAACTGTATACTCAACAAACTTGTGCTTTGGGTTAGGGGTATAGGACACCACACGAAATTAAAGAAGATACTCAGTACTTTCCCCGAGTCCTGTGAAGAATCCACAGGCATATCACTCGAGTTGGATTCAAACCCACCACCTTTGCCATGCTAGAGCAAATGTCTTATCACTGGACCACCGAGCTAGCCTGGTGGCTGGAAGCAGTATGATAAGTACCGAGTATACTGTGCTTAATACACATCAACGTAAAGGCAAAAAACAAACAATATTTGTTATACCGATGCAATTTTAATATCTACTAATTCATTTAAGTCCTCGTTTTAATTATTGAATTAAGTTTTGGCAGTGCACTGTCTAAAATAAACAAAATGGAAAACATAAAACATCTGCTCCATTTTGGTTGGTTTGGGATGTGTATTTGCTGGGTAAAACCTTGTGGGGAAAACACGTCGCGAAATTCACATACAACTCCGATTTTTATGTCGACCAAGATAGTTAACTTTGTTATGATGAAATAATGACAGGATTTATATAGCGCACATATCCTTGAAGCTAGATTCTTCTTATTGTGTCCACAGTAGCTAGATGAAGACGCTTTATAACATTATCCCTGTTCATCAAGCGTACTTTAACCAACTCGATAACTTTCTCAATTCCCTTGGGAGCATACAGCCTCAGGCTATTAGCGCTAACATAAGCCCAACATAATATTGTCGCAGCCCTCGCAGATTCCCAATATACACGTGGGTTAAAGGCATCGTACACGTTTGGTAATTACTCAAAATATATATTAGCATAAAAACTGACTTGGTAACGAGCAACAGAGAGCTGTTGATAGTATAAAACATTGTGAGAAACGACTCCCTCTGAAGTAACGTAGTTTTTTGAGAAAGAGGTAGTTTCTCACTTAAATAATAAAAACTTCTTGCAAGAAGTTTTTTGTTCCTATCTGAAAGCACACAAATTTGTACAACAAGGGTGTTTTTTCTTTCATCATTTTCTTGCAACTTCGATGACCAATTGAGCCCAAATTTTCACAGGCTTGTTATTTTATGCATATGTTGGGATACACCAAATGAGAACACTGGTCTTTGACAATTAACAAACGTGTACGATGCCTTTAAGAGAAGCAATTTATGGTGAAGTGTCTTGCTCAAGGACACAAGTGTCATGACCAGGAATCGAACCTACACTCTACTGACTAAGCCATCTGAACTTGAGTCCGATGTGGTATACTTCTCTGCAAGGACATGCCATATGTATTTGAAAATGATGACTGAATTTAACAGTGAGATTTGTTTAATTTATTTGTTTTGCCTTTGTAGACATGAGTCAGCGAGCGGCTTCTATAGATGTTCCTCCTACTTCTTTGCCAAAGTCTTCTGCGATCTACTCCCGATGAGAATTATTCCCACCTTCATATTCTGCTCCATCACATACTGGATGATAGGTATGATCAACTTCATCTGTGTACTAGGGCTTGGTTTTTTTGTGAGCTGGCAATTTGTCCGAGTGCAACTGGGCAAATTGGGATTCCATCAAACGTCATTTTAAAAAACATGGGCTCGATTTCACAAAGCACAAAGGTTCATCTTAAGATGAGATGCCAGTATTGCCATAGCGATTTGAATTGTGTCATTACACTTCGCTTAGCAATTAAGATTGATACACAGTTAAGATTAATCTTAGCTCTTTGTGCAATCGGCCTCTGGGCCCAATTCGGTAGAGCTGTTCCAGCACAAGAAAGAACCGAGCACTAAAAAAAGGACTTGTTAAACCACTGGTTCTTCTCAGAACCACCATGGTGTCTCCACAAACCTCTCTAGATTGTGTTACCACCAAGCAAAGTTTCAAATCCTACTTAAGCACAAACAATTTTGCTCACCAGATTAAGGTTACCAGCCAAAGTAGCATATCACACGTACTGTCTGTGACTGGTTACCTACTTAGTTTTGCTTAGCACAAAATAGTCAAGTTAAATTTTCTGCTTAAATAAGCAGCTTCATAAAATTGGGACATGTTTGTTTGTGAAGTTACTGGCACAATGTCCAAATTACCGGAATCTGACCATTGGTCCAGTGAATATTTCAAGTTCTTGGAATGGGCTGAATAAAGCTCATTTTTGTTGTAAGGTTTTTACAAATGAATTGTTTTTGATATCCCCTTAATTCCTAACTTATCTTATATTTCAGGACTAAAGCCTGAAGTCGGAGCTTTCTTTATTTTTTGTCTGACCCTGATCTTGACGACAGTAACAGCCTGTGCCTTGTCCTTTGCAATCAGTTCCAGCGTCTCCATCATGGCAGTGGCCACCTTGTTTGTTGCCGTTGCATATATCTTAATGATGGTAGGCTTTTATTTTTAAGTCTACATAGAATACAACACTTGGAGAAATGAATAGTTGTCACAAGTCTGTCAGGGCAAGTCTCAAGTTTTTCAAGGCCAGTCTAAAATCAAGTCCTGAGACTTAGAGGACCAGTCTGAAGTCAAGTCTAAAGTCTTCCTGGCCAGTCTAAAGTCAAATCCCGTGACTTAGGGCCAGTTTCAAGTCAAGTCCCAAGACTTCTAGTAGCAGTCTAAAGTCAAATCCCAAGTCTTCCAGGACCAGTCTCAAGTCAAGTCCCAAGACTTCCAGGACCAGTCTAAAGTCAAGTCCCAAGTCTTCCAGGACCAGTCTCAAGTCAAGTCCCAAGTCTTCCAGGGCCAGTCTCAAGTCAAGTCCCAAGACTTCCAGGACCAGTCTCAAGTCAAGTCCCAAGTCTTCCAGGACCAGTCTCAAGTCAAGTCCCAAGTCTTCCAGGGCCAGTCTCAAGTCAAGTCCCAAGTCTTCCAGGGCCAGTCTCAAGTCAAGTCCCAAGTCTTCCAGGGCCAGTCTCAAGTCAAGTCCCAAGTCTTCCAGGGCCAGTCTCAAGTCAAGTCCCAAGTCTTCCAAGACCAGTCTCAAGTCAAGTCCCAAGACTTCCAGGACCAGTCTCAAGTCAAGTCCCAAGTCTTCCAGGACCAGTCTCAAGTCAAGTCCCAAGTCTTCCAGGGCCAGTCTCAAGTCAAGTCCCAAGTCTTCCAGGGCCAGTCTCGAGTCAAGTCCCAAGTCTTCCAGGGCCAGTCTCAAGTCAAGTCCCAAGTCTTCCAAGACCAGTCTCAAGTCAAGTCCCAAGTCTTCCAGGGCCAGTCTCAAGTCAAGTCCCAAGACTTCCAGGGCCAGTCTCAAGTCAAGTCCCAAGTCTTCCAGGACCAGTCTCAAGTCAAGTCCCAATGTCTTCCAGGGCCAGTCTCAAGTCAAGTCCCAAGTCTTCCAGGGCTAGTCATAATTCAAGTCCTAAGTCTTTTATGGTAAATCTCAAGTCAAGTTCCACTTTTAAGGGAAAGTCTTGGATGAATTCTCAATTCTTTATGGGTATTTTTTTTATGTATCAAGTCAAATCCCAAGTCTATTAGTCAAATCCAAGTCAAGTCCCAAAATGACTGGACTCAAGTTATTTGAGTCCCAGTCTCAGACTTGAGCCCCAACTCCATTGACACAACACAGCAACTGGTGAAGTTTCAATTATTTACATAATTTCTTTTTTTTACTTTAATGGATTTATTCTTCTGTCAAAAGCATCAAAAGTCTCTCACTCTTCCTAATTATTTAAACGAACTGATCACAAATTTTAGGATGGTCAGAAATCTGTGACTAGAGACATCTCTGCTTGAACTCTACCGAGGTAGCTTTCAGTTTTCTGAAGTCAACAATTATCAAACAATAATGAAGCACAGTTGGTGAAAACTAAACATCTCATCTATTTCTTTCCCTTTCGTTAATTCACAGATCTTTAGTGGCTTATTGTTGAACATATCGACTCTACCCGTTTGGCTCCAGTGGCTTCAGTACGGCAGTATATTCCGATACAGTCTCAACGTAAGTAGTCATGTCAGAGTGTTGTGGCCGAGTGATCTTAGTGCACCAGACTCAAGTTCTGGTGTTGTCAGTTCGTGGGTTCGAATCACGGTCGTGGCACTTGTGTCCTTTAACAGGATACTTAACCATGATTGGTTCGTCCTTCGGATGGGGCGTCAAGTCTTAAGGCCTGTGTATTGTGTCAACATCTTTTAAATTGTTGCGGTACCAGCTGCTAAAATATATGATTCGAACTGCATTTAGCTACCGGGCAGTCTCGGTTGTCTAGTTGGTAAAGACATCTGCTCTAGAATGTCAAAGGTCGTGGGTTCGATTCCCATCCTTTTTTCACAGTACTCAGGAAAGTATTGAGTATACAGTGCTTTACAGACATCGGTGTATGGGTAAAACCAAATAATAGCATGTGAAAGAGCCAAATACACTTATCATAAAAAGAAGGGTTTTTTTTATGAAGCTTTTTCTTGTTGAATTTCCTTCCAGTCATTATCAGTGAACGAATTGAAAGGACTTGTCTTCTGCGGTAATGCAACCATCCCATCAACTTGGTGAGTTGTCTGTTATAAGTTTTATTTCATTATCCTTTATATTGTTTATTTTATTCTTTTTTCAAACTTAAATTCTTACATTCCATTTCTAGCTAGTCTTTTTCTTCCAGCTGTTGTCATGACAATTTGCCATTTGTCAGTTTCTAGCTACTGTCATCACCGTTGCTATTGACCATATTTTTTGACCACATGAGGGCGCTTTCTTCAGGGAATGTCTTGCATCACAATGAAAGTTTCATCTTATTTTAAATGCTTGTATGTAGTTTTCTTGCATCAGTGACGAAACACATAAACATAATAATAACAAAAATGAAAAAACCTGTTTGTTTACTTGTTTTTCATCACGTAAAAATTGGTCGACAAACGCCCTCACATGGTCAAAAATACGGCAAATTGCCATATCTCATGACCTCAAATAATAATTGAAAAAGAGTCCTGTAACTCTCATGACAGCAGAGGTTTAGTTTCTCTGCCAAAAATAAAACCTAAAACCAGTGTCTGTTCATTAATTCGCATGGTCTATTTTCATCGTTGTGTCCTAAATGTCAATTTCATTGCGCATATCTATGCTAATATCAGTGCTGTAATAGCACTCCGCACTAATGACGTTGCTTTTGCCTCAAAATACCCAGCGTCAGACAAACATTCCACCACTTACGCGATCACCGCATTATCGACGCGCCAAACTGCACTAGTAGTATAGTCAGTACACACAAGTAAAGATAAAACTCTGACATGTGCACGCGCGTATGTTAGTGAAATCTGGCCTGTTTGTCTGAGCTTTTACTTTTAGCATTAGTGCGGAGTGGTGTTGCAACTGAAAAGAATTCTCCACTTCCTTCATAAAAATTATATAAACCAAATTGCAAGCAATAACTCTTATCTCCGTTTTGCTTTCAGTGTCCCCGGCGAGGCTTATTTGGAGAACCAGGGAATCAACGACTCAGACTGGGGATTATGGCAGAATTTGGTTGCTTTGGGTTCAATTTCCCTGATCTGTCTCCTCTTGGGTTACGTTCAGCTCCGACGCATCCATAAACTCAAGTGAGGGCCCATGCCCCCAACCAACCTACACCCAACCTTCTCCTACCTAGCTTACGTTCAGCTCCGACGCATCCATAAACTCAAGTGAGGGCCCATGCCACCAACCAACCTACACCCAACCTTCTCCTACCTAGCTTACGTTTAGCTCAGACACATCCATAAACTGAAGTGTTCAGTGTTTTCGTAATAAGTCATCTGCTCTAGAATGGTATACAGTGCTCATCACACATCGATGTAGGATTGTTTCAATAATCTTAAAGGGTCTGTATACGTTTGGTAATGACCCGGAAAATTAATCACAATAAAATTTTACTCGGTAAGAAGTACAGCAGCCTTGGATAGTCTAATGCATTTTGAGAAACTTTTCACTTAGAAGTACTGCAGTTATGGAAAAAGATATCACTTTTTATCCCCCAAGGGAAAAGCTCATTTCCAGTTCAGCTTCCTTTGGGCTTGCATTAATTTGATATAAAACCTACCTCATTCCCCTTCAATACCTCCTTGCCATTGGCTTTCATATTGATCCCTTCGGCATGGGTAAACATGTTATTCCGAGCATTTGTTTCTAGGGAAGTGGACTGCCACTGCCTGGGGGTCAAACTAATTTCTCCATAGTTGTATAAATCGTTTAAATAATGTTTACTTCTATAAAACCGCTAGTTCCTGTACTCTGACTGCATGTTCAAGCAGTGGATTAACTGTAAGCCTTGTTGGCATCTAGGTTATTTTATTATTACATTTTGTAAACACTTTTTATAGGGGTAGAGCAAGCTGCTCCTCCTTTTGATTATTGTTGGGAAGGGCAAGCTGCCCTCCCCCATTTTATCTATGGCAAGCTGCCAAGAAATCCGGACCCGGTAATTGTTGTTGAGCAAGCTGCCCTATAATGTATTGTTTTTTTTTTTTTAGTATGCCGTACTGACGTTGCATGCCAAGCTGGTCATTGACCAGTTTTTTGCGAAGAAACACAGTCTGAACTTACAAAAAATCACATCAGTTTTCGTTTGCTTTCTGTGGGTCATCCCAGAATAATGTAGAGATAATGTGTATAATACAAATTGTGTAATTTGTAATACAAATATGGAATATGGTTGATACTGTTTATATTTTTACTGACTATTATGACATTATGGATGATTTGTTTCACAGAAAAATGCACTACCCCACAAAAGAATTAGAAATCTGTAGACAATATTGTAGAATATAGAACAAAATTCCCCTTTTGTTTTAACGGCGTGTTGTGGCCAAGTGGTTTACTGCGTTGAACTCAAGTTCTGCTGGCTGATTCATCAGGGTCTGGGTTCGAATCCCGGTCATGACACTTGGGTCCTTCTCTTCACCCAGGGGTACTGGGTACCCGTGAGAGCAGAGATGGTTCTTGTGATTGATTTAGCCGATTGCGCCTTAGTATACTCCCCAGGGAGCTGAGATGGTTTTAGGAATGAAATAAATGGTCCAGTGACCAGTGTAATGTTCGAGCACCATGAGCGTCACCAAGTGACAGATTTTAGCGCTAAATAAAAAGCCACCATAGGTAATCACATTCTGATTGCCCCCATCTATTTGTACTTAAAATACTGTTCTGTAATTTTAACAAAACCTTTTTGCCACTACCATTATCACTACACATATAATTAGATTTTTTTAAATTAGTTTATAACTTATGAGATTGTATTTATAGGTTTACATGAATGCAATGATGATGTTTTTATCTTATTGCACAATAAACATTCCAATAAATCTTAAAGGCATCGTACACGTTTGGTAATTGTCAAAGACCAGTGTTCTCATTTGGTGTATCCCAACATATGCATAAAATAACAAGCCTGTGAAAATTTGGGCTCAATTGGTCATCGAAGTTGCAAGAAAATGATGAAAGAAAAAACACCCGGCCTTGTTGTACAATTTGTGTGCTTTCAGATAGGAATAAAAGGCTTCTAGCTAGAAGTCTTTTATTATTTTAGTGAGAAATTACCTCTTTCTCAAAAACTACGTTACTTCAGAGGGAGTCGTTTCTCACAATGTTTTATACTATCAACAGCTCTCTGTTGCTCGTTACAAGTCAGTTTTTATGCTAATATATATTTTGAGTAAATACCAAACGTGTACGATACCTTTAAGTAGAAACCTGTGTTCAATTTCTGTATTTATTGTACACTTAATTCATTCTGAAGACAAACGTAGAGCAAAAATGTAAACCATTAATGTATAAAAGTTGAGGTTTTCTTTTTAAAGTACGCCCGGCCACACCCCTTTGTAGAACCAAACACGATTGATGAACTTTGAGGGCGCCCTTTAATCTTACTCAACACACAATTTAAACCTAGATCGTGTGGTTTGTTTTGGTGTTTTCACGAAGTGCGCTGAGCTGAGAAACTCTGTTCAGGCAGTAGATGTGGGTTATACCTGGTCTCGATAGACGATGTCTACAGGACATTTTGGGCACATAAAACGCACAGTTGAAGAAATAACGGAGACTTTGCTGCGGTGAAAGTGAAAAGTGAATACTTCCAACAACGAGTGGAGTTTTCGGGGGAGAGGCTGTTGTTTTGAAGACTATACGGCCGGCCGTGGAACTAGCCGACACATGACGGCCCAGCCAGATGCTCATGCACGATCATTGTTTTGTGCAAGGACTACCCGCGTGCACGATTGTTAGGTCTGCTCTGCATGAACAACATCGCTAGATTAACTTGGAATTGCAATTTTGCGGTATGTGTAAACAAACAATTCTCATCTGTTGTTTGCCCCTGTTAGTGTTGAATCATGGAGGAAGAAAATATGACAGAAACGATGATTAAAACTTTCATTAGTTGTGTATGTAAATTTACCTAAGGTCATGAAGGTTGTTAATGTTAATTTGTTATTAGACTGTTTCTGTTCGTACACGTTTGGTAATGACTCAAAACAAATATTAGCATAAAAACTTACTTGGTAACGAGCAACGGAGAGCTGTTGATGGTATAAAACATTGTAGAAAACAACTCCCTCTGAAGTAACGTAGTTTTTGAGAAAGAGGTAATTTCTCACTAAAATAATAAAAACTTCTTGCAAGAAATTGTTATTATTCCTATCTGAAAGCACACAAATTTGTACAACAAGGGTGTTTTTTCTTTTATCATTTTCTTGCAACTTCGATGACCAATTGAGCCCAAATTTTCACAGTCTTGTTATTTTATGCATATGTTGGGATACATGTACACCAAGTGAGAACACTGGTCTTTGACAATTTCCAAACGTGTACGATACCTTTAATTGACAACCAACAAATATATAGAAACTTCTGCTTTGTTCATGATTTATGTTGATTTTTTCCTCTAGCCTCATTTAATTAATTTATTCATGTTTACATCTCGCATCTTCATTGTTCAATTAATTACAGACATGACAGAAACTATAGAAACACCTGTTACAAATGGGAAGCCTTCTGCAAAAGAGAAAGAAAGCAAAAATGAGGTTCGTTTCAGTTTGGAAAGTTGTTTATTCTCTCAATAAACATTTGTTTATAACTAGAGTGCTCAATTTATTTTTGAGTTTAAAATTTTTTAATTATAGTGGCCTTTGTATATTTCTGAAGCTTTCCTTTTCATCTTCTTGTTGTTACACTGGTTTATTAAAAACGTTGCACTTGTAGACGAAGGCTAGATTTAGACAATGTCAACATTAAAATAGAAAAGGACAAATTCATACAACTCACAAAAGATAGTGAAACAAATGATGAATAATACTGATATATAGCACAATAAAAAGTAATACAAAAATAAGCTAAACACGGAACTGTTGACATTAAAAATGTAGACCAAATAAGGACTATTTTTAAAATGATAAAAGTCATTTACACTTAATTAATTTTACCTTATGGATGGGGGATGTTGACACACAATATCTGAAAACCTAGAGCCTATATTCTGTTTTCTGGTTTTGCCCAATTTTGAAGGCAGCCCTTTAAAAAAACTATCTGCCCTGTCTAAAGATGTTTTCTGGGTGGGCCGCTGTCACTTTACAATTGAAGGTCTTATGTGTTGGAGTTCTTTAGAATGGGAAGATTACGACAGAACACAATTCACAACATCCCTGATATGGCCAAATATTCAATGAGGTATATATTCCCTCCACCTCTACTGGCATACAGAGAGACAAACTCAATGAGGGTGCCATTTGAAAGTCCTCACGCTAGATAAACCAGAAGAGACCCACCACCCCCCCCCCCCTGAAAAAACACACAGTATACAATGTGTCTGTTATAAAGTTCTATGCCTAAACCCATTTTCTTCACTGGCTGTAAATCCTAACCTATACATTCCCCCCCAAAATGTTGGAGAACAGCAACCCGTCAGTCCAAACAGGTGCACTGCAATAAACCTCCCATCAGCAAACCCTAAGATTTATCTTGGCGACAAAGGCCCTGGCATTTCAAAGAAGGCTTTGCTTTGTTTTTCCCATGTGGGATTAAGTCGTGGAGTAGACTCAATTCCCATGTGTCTTGCCGCAAGGTACTTTTTGCCTCCAAGATGACAACACAACATTTGAGCTGAAGTTCTCTGTCAATTTAGTTGAGACACTTGTGGTGTTTGGCTGAAAGTTTAGATTTTTAATTATCTAAAGTAATTAGAGAATTATCGGTTTCAAAAAAGGGTCAACCAACTTATAGGCCTAACAGTCAGATTGTTTTGTTAACGACATGAGATTTGTACACTTAATAAAGGTTTGCCTGAACTACATGTGCAGGCATTAGATTATTAGGTAAAAATTAAATAAACAAAATTATTTTTTGTTTAAAAACTATGTTGCCAAGGTAAACGACTGCAGTGTTGAATATTTGAATTGGATGTGGGTTTTTGATAATGTACCCTAGCACATGTCATAATTTGCAACCGGTATTTTCTTTCCCTTTTTTTCCTTCAAAATGGCCAAATACAGTTGTTGTCATCGGTGATGTATTTTTTTCTAAAAGAAAGTAAAACTTGAATGTACACGAAACTTACAAGCCAAACTAAAACAAAACACAAAGTTCCAACTTTATCTTGTCAGTGATTTTCATGAGTTTTTAAATCATTTTCATTTAAAAAAAAAATTAAAGGGAAAAAATTGAGAAAATGATATTTACAGTTGACATCAGGGGCCCAATTTCATATTTAATGCTGTTCTGCACACAACTTTGCTAAGCACAGAAAATTTTGCAAGGTAAAACAGCCTATCATACAAAATACCATGTAATGGACATCACTCGTTAGGACTAGTTCCCTGCACAATTTTGCTAAGCAATTTTTAATTTTTTTAATGAATATTTTCTTCTTATAGTTTCGTACAAAATTGTCCCTATTCCCAGGGCAGTCAGAGTTGTTTGTTGTGATCTAGGTTAGAGTACGCAATGTTGACAGCAATATTGAATAGTATTTACTAGTTACTTTCACAACAATCAAGCTTTTGACAAACCCCGGGTTGCGTAAAAGCTGTTGGTGGTCTGCTCTTAAATTTATAAAGAATCAGTGGAGTATGAACATGTAGTATATATTTGGTTTGCGGTAACACCATGTGTATATCTTTGCTAGGTAGATTTTGTTCTTTGAGAACTTGTCTTGCTTATTATTCTACTGCCGCAGAGTAGAATATTCGGAATTCGGGAGACTTCTCAGTTCTTAAATCTACTTGCTAGGTAGATTTTGTTCTATGAGAACTTGTCTTGCTTATTATTCTACTGCCGCAGAGTAGAATATTCAGAATTCGGGAGACTTCTCAGTTCTGAAGAGAACTGTCCTTCTTATTAAGTACTACCTGGGCGGGAGGTAGGAAATTGGGCGGGACTACTACTTTCGCTATGTGGATCGGGGGGGACTTCTCGTTAATAACTACACTGCCGCGGAGTGAGTCTAAATAGGTCTCAACGTTTCGACTAGCTTGCTCTAGTCATCGTCAGGAGACTATGACCATAGTATTTGCTGGTTTTATCATCAGACTTTTGATTCAATGTGAGGTGTTCAGAGCGCTTATTCTGTTTCATCTCTGTTTAACACCCCAGTGGAAATTTTGAATCATTGTTATAGGAAAGCAACGTCATACCCAGAATGTTTCTAATAGGAGGGCTGAGGAATAAAATATATCTTTAGTGGGTGTAGGGGGTGGGGCTTAAGGATGGGAGTGTTCATTCAAAATGCAAAAGGAAAAACGTAAAACTACAGAACAGGTTTTTGGATTGTGCCAACACTCTACTACACACTTCCTTTGGTAACAGTTTTCCCTTCCTTTCTCTTCTTTCACACAGATTTGACATTAAAATGCTCCACAAATTCAATAGTAATTTCTTGTTTTCACAACTTTTCATTGAAGCTATACATCAGCGATGTTAAAGTTGTTCATTTATCAACCCACTTTAGAAGAAAAGTACAGTTGTGATTCCACAAATGTACAGTGCCAAAAGTTTATTAGTTTAAAAGGCATTGCACGATTCCCTTACAGAAACCAAATCCCCACAAATTGATGGTCTGTTCTCTTGTTTTGACATTTTGAACCCCCTGGGCCAAAGTTAATCTTCTCCTCATCGGGTGACAAGTGCACCTACCCCATGGAGTTGACCAATCTTGGTGTCTCCTCAGTTTTTCTCTCTCTCTCTCTCCCAAATCGGGTTATTTTTGTCTGCGTTTAGCGAGACCACCAGAGAGTGTTGAGCCACTCTGAAGAAACATTTCCTCTCTGTGGTATTTTTGTTTGAGATTCCTGAAAGCGGAAAGTTTTTTTTTAATCCAGTACTGATGAAAACAATGTGAATTTCAGAATTTTAGAGCTGCCAACTCTCCCTTACTCTGCAGAAAGTTCCCTAAAAATAAACCAATCTTTCCATGTTCAGATGAACAAATTTGAAAATCTCCCTGATTATGGAAACTTTGTCCCTATTATGTTGAATGTAATTCTAAATATCTCCCTGATTGTTGTACAATTGTTTCATGAAGGCCTGGGTTCTTGGCCAACGAATGGGAGAGGCAATTTTCTTAGTAAGAGGCACCTCTCTATGAAGGAGATTTCAATTTCTGCAGGATTATCATAAAGGGCACTTTGGCCAGGGGCATGGGGGCAATTGCCTCCGCTGCTTCCATTAAGCACTGTGCAGGCTCACATTAAACAAATTCCAGCACAAGTTGGTTCTGAATATATCACTGTAGAGTTTGGTTTTGTTTCAATCAGTTCTTGATTGTCTTTGATTGAAAAAAACTTGGTCTAAATTTGTTTATTTTTCTTTCATTTTCACCAATATGGAAATGAATGTTGGATTGAGTTGAGTTGAGAGCAAATCAACAATATCTTTTGTTTGTAATACAGAGGAAATGAGCTTTGATCTTTTGTTTCTAATGAAATGGGAGAGATTTGTTATTTTATTTTCTATATTTTTTTGTTAAGTGAAATAAAATTCAGTTCGAAATTATTGACATTGAGGATCTATGAATGCATCTGAGGGTCCCTGTTTTTATATAGAATTTGTCAAATTTTCTGAATTGTCCTCAACGTTGGAGGAATGGTCTTCATTCTTCATACTCGGAAGTCTTACTCGTACTGTCTTCGTTCTTCTGGAGACGGATGTCTTGATATTCCCAAATCTCACATTCAGGCTGGTGACTGGGCTTTTTCTGTCTCTGCCCCTCGGCTAAGGAATAAACTTCCTACTCCTGTTAAAAATTCAACTGGTCTCACTCCCTTTAAAAAGGCCTTCAAGACCCATCTCTTCTCTGCTCGCATGTAATCAAAGTTTCTCCTGTCTGCCTCCCCCTTTTTTCCTGTTTTTCTCTTCTTTTCCCGTCCAGCGCTTTGCATCCTCTGGTAAATTTATATTATGATTTGCTCCTAATAATGGAATTCATGATGTATATTGGTGTCATTGTGATCACCGAAATTTCAATGTTGACGGCTTTGTTATGCTCCATAACAAAATCAAAGTTCAACACCAGAAATTCCCCCAGGGTTTGATTGTGAATGGTTTCAACATGCTGGTATATTGTCAATTGGCCTTGACGGGTAAATCATCCATTAAAAGACTATTTACTTGGAGGAAATGCACCACTAATCTAAACATTTCACAAGTGGATTGTAAGGGACCGTCCAAAGTCTATCCACATAATATTTCAGGTCGTACAGAGAGTTGTACTTTTGAGGACCCCCCTCCCCAAGTAGTACTTATCAACATTTTCATTGAATTGCAATGCACATTATTTGTTAAATATCATCATTTTACACATCTTTTAAAGTCATACGTGGTCTTGGACAAGGGGCAAGGAGGCAATTTCCTCTGTGAAATATCAGGCCTGATATTGGAACATTTTAAGGGGCACCAAGGCAATGACCAGGGGCATGGAGGCGATTTCCTCTGTAAGTATTAGGCCTGATACTGGAACATTTCAAGGGGCACCAAGGCAATGACCAGGGGCATGGAGGCAATTTCCTCTGTGAAGTATCAGGCCTGATACTGGAACATTTCAAGGGGCACCAAGGCAATGTCCGGGGGCATGGAGGCAATTGCCTCTGTGAAGTATCAGGCCTGATACTGGAACATTTCAAGGGGCACCGTGGCAATGACCGGGGGCATGGAGGCAATTGCCTCCAATGCCTCCATTAAGTATCAGGACTGTTATAGGTATTTTTCTTAGTCAAAACAACTTCTAGGCCTATCAATTGAGAATTATTACCAGCTTAATTTCATTCCGAATTTTATGATCGAGTAGGTTTCCATTATTATAATTACGCCTCAGGGTCTTTCCAAGTGTTGCTGAATGCGTTATTGGAAAAAGTGTATTCATCTGAAGATTTGTCTTGTACAATTTTTCTTTAGCATTTTCCCTTTTTAGTTCATTTGTAAAAAGTATTTAATGTTCAGGTATCCACCTCAGCATATTTTCTCTTTTTGTTTATTTTGAATACCATTGAAAACTGAAGAAGAGAACCCAACACTGTATAGAGTTTTGTGTACAATTTTGAACAGTTTCTAGGGTTGGGATATTTAACCATAAAAAACACGTTGCAATCTGTTTCCAAATTTCTTCAGAGGTTAAAGGGAAATTTCTATATTTTAATCCAAATTTCTATATTTTAATCCAAATATAGAAATACAATAAAACTAACCTGTGAAAATTTCATTTCAAAAGTTGGTCGCATTTTTGAAGTATCGCCGAAAATCCAGAGCGGTTATGTCCACGCAGGAAGATTAATCCGTATCTGAGAAACGGATCTGACTGCAACGTTTCTCAGATTCAAATTTTGGGTATAAAAACTTATGTTTTTTTTCATAACCACATTACTTCGAAGTGAAATGATTCTCAAAATGCTTTATACTATTGAAAGCTGCTCTACTTCTAACCAAAAAGGTTTTTAATAAGTGTAATTACCAAACGTATACCTTCCCTTTTTTCTATATGTTGTCTCCTCCTTTTTTTTCATTAAAGAAGTTCCATGTTTGATTATTGTTACGTCTAACATTTTTAAGAAGCTGAAAACTAAGATCTGTTTAGGGTTTTATTCAAATCAGGAAGTATACGTGGACAGGTTTTTCATGTAAGTTTAATTCCAGATTCAATATAGGTTATTAGCATAAAGTTGGTTATTAGCATAAAGTTGGTTATTAGCATAAAGTTCAGCTGGAGTCGTAGCTTACTCATCCTGGTTGTTATAGAGATACCAGCAATTATATCCAAATGTTTTGTAACAAATCATTAAATTGACTCGTGATGACCCCTCCCCCTGCATGTTGTTGAGTCGGAGTATAAATTGAGATGCTGTCTTTTGTTTGTTGGGATTCAATTGATTGGAATCTATGTGGACAAGAGTGACAACTGCATTGAGGCAATTATGGTAAGATCTTGTATGTTTACAGGCTTGTGTAAGTTTATAAATAGTGTACAATGAAGCACTGCTGTGTTTTGGAAATTTAGTGATGTGACGAATGGAGCGCAGGGTTCTCCCCAGGATTTTTCAAAACTGGGGGGCATTCTGGACCCAAATTTTGGCAGTTGGACCTACATAAGCACCCTGAATTGAAACAAGGTCCTCAGAATGCTTTTTAGTTGGTTGTTTTCAATAAAAGCCGTACTGTGCAATCTGGGGCCGAGTTGTGGCCGATACGCCAAACAAATTATAATAATAATGTTTGCTTTTTTTAAGATTTGAGATCAAACTCACAAAATTCATTTAATAAAACCATTTAGAAATGTTTCAGATTACACAGTAGAGCTTTTAAAACCTAGACATTAAGTTAAAAACATTCAAAGGATCTCGTTTCAATTTAGTGTGCTAAGGCCAAACTTGGCAAAAATTTGGTCCAGAATGCCTTCCAATTCTGGCCTATAAAGCATGCTGAATTGAAACAAGGTCCTCAGAATGTTTTATCCTCTGTGTTTATCTTTGGTTGAATAGCCCTACTGTGCAATCTGGGCAGAATTGTGGTCGATATGCCCCCCCCCCCAAAAAAAAAGTTCCATATTGCACAGTAGAGCTTTTAAAATCGAACATAGACATCAAGTTAAAAACAATCGGACCTTGTTTCAACAGTTTACTAAGGCAAAACATGCAGAAATTGGGTACAGATGCCCCACAGTTTTGAACAATTTGGGGGAGAGACCCCGAAGTACAAACCCTAGTCAAGAGCTTGGCTATAGTCAAACCTGCTTCTTAGGTAGCCTGGTGAGCTTGTCAACAAAATAGCAACCTTCTTAGGTAGCCTGGCGAGCTTGTCAAAAAAATAGCAACCTGCCTGTATGTTTAAAGACAGGGTGTACTTTTGGTAATTACTCCACAAGTTAATGACCATACAAATTTACTCGGTAAAGAGCACTGTGGAGCTAATGATGATTTAAAACATTGTTAGAAACGACCCCTTTGAAGTGATGTAGTTTTAGAGAAAGTTGTCATTTTTCACCTTCAAATTTGAATCTAAGAAAGGCTTCAGGCATGAAGCCTTTTTCAGGCATCTGAAAGCACACAATTCTGTGCAATAAGGTTTTTTTCCCTTCAAATTATTTGCTTGCAACTTCTTTGGATGGCCGGGTTGGCGTAGTGGTATCTTTCCTTGCCTTCCACCTCTAGGACCGCGGTTCGAATCACGCCGAGGACATACATGGATTGGGTTTTCAGTCCCTACCTGACTGCGTGGGTTTTCCCTGGAATATTTCTCTGGGGTTTTCTCTCCCACATCTAAAACTGAAACTTCCTTCCTTGTCTTCTCTCCATTGGGTTCTTGACTAGTACAGTGATTAAGTTCCCTTTTCTGAGAGTCCTTGGCTTCACAAGCAGAATAATTGAAATGAAAAAAATGAAGATGACCAATTGAGCCCAAATTTTCACTTGTTTGTTACTCTTTGCGTATGTTGGGATACACCAAGTGAGGATAGGATATTGGTCTTTGAAAATTACCAAAAGTACACCCTGCCTTTAATTCTCATAGTGGAACTATCCACTCTCACAACAACAGCTTGTGCTCCTAGACACAATTAAATACTGAGGCTATTCAGGTGTATAGAAACCTTGATACTAAATGGAGAACGATTTCCTTCCACCTCTAGAATGCAAGGCCTGCTAATCTGAGGCTTGATAGTGGCAAGAAGGTCTGCCACATTGTGGAGTTCTTTTTAATACTTCATCTGGATCTGGGAGAGGGCACCATTTGGTGCTGGATGTGCGGCATGGTGTATCCCGTGTCTTCATTGTGTGCTTAAAATCTCATGAATTCTTTAACCAGCGTATGAAGATTTCATCGAAAGTTGTGATCACGTTTTGGGGGAAAAAATTGAAGTGAGGCTTGTGGAGACACCATGTACATAAACTCTCTCTATGAGCTGTGGTAGTTCTGAGAAGAACTGGTGGTTTTACAATTTGGAACTACTACAGCTCAGTTGATTTACATGGTGTCTTTGCAAACCTCACTGGATTGTATTCCTACCAAGCAAAGTTTCAAATCCATGGTTTATGTTTTGCTTGTCCATTATACTGAATTTATTTCAATTGCGGCAATTGAGATAATTAGCAACAATTTGTGAAATCTTCAGATGATGTTTCCTCGACTTTGACAGTATTTCAGTTGGAAATATTACTCAAGAAGATCGAAACTGATGTGGGCTTATAGTCTGCTTTCAGGTTGAAAATAATGTTTTATGATTATTAGTTGGAATCTTCAGAGGATGTTTTCTCAACTTTCACAGTCTTTCAGATGGAAATATTACTCAAGAAGATCGGAACTGATGTGTGCTTAGAGTCTGCTTTCAGATTCAAAATAATGTTTGATTATTAGTTGCCTTCCCTGTACTTTGTGGTTAAAAGTTGGGTCATAGATTGAGTTTTGTTAAGGTAACGCTGATTCATGTTCAAGATTATCAATAAAGGTACAATAAAAGTCACCTGTGAAAGTTTTATCTGACTTCAGTGTCTACTTTTAATCCATCCACGTTTAGCAAGGTGACAGCGTGTACCAACCGCATCTTTGGCCGCAGCACTCACAAACAGACACCACAGAAATTTGAATCTCTAAAAGTCATCATTAGGTGATCTTCGGAGATTCAAATTTTTATTTCCGTATTTTAAGCACAGAATAATATGATTATAACAGAAATTTACAACAATGGAGGCTATCATAGCTGAAGGATGAGCCTTCAACATAAAATAAATTAAATATAGTATAAGATAATTAAATATAGTAGGATATTAAACTACCAGTACAAAACAATCGACACAGACAAGCAAACAGACTAGACAACAGGTTGCAAGACTTACAGCTGGACATACAAATGGAAATCTCACTAACTCCCTTTTTAAAGAGGAAGGGAAATGACAAATTCAATTTTGTGATGTACTCATTTTCCAATAGATAGAATGAGGAACAAATTACAAGTCTCTGACCTCATCAGATGTTTTGGATGTTGACAAATTTTGCACTGGAACAGTGGAAGTGTGTCGAATACAATGGCAATTTACACCATTTTAACGCGAGGTTAGAGACTTCAAATTTTTTCCCTACTGACATGAGGACTCTATCTTGGAAAATGAGTACATCACGAAATTGAATTGGTCATTTCCCTTCCTCTTTAAATTCTTGTAACTTGTTGTTATTTAACTTCTTTCATTACAATTCTTTTAGATAAAATTTTATTTTGTTCAGTGCTTGTCAGATTTTAGTTTATTTCACATAGATTACGAATTTATTTGACATGCCATTTTTTGGTTTTTGTTAACCAGGAGCTGCAGGGTTCTACAATATCTTTTCATGACATCAACTACGAGGTGAAAGTCAAAGTTAAGCGAAAGGTTTTCACAAAAAATATTCTAAATGACATAACGTAAGTGTGAATCTATTTTTGGTTATCCATTTCAAGTTCTCTTTCGACCCTTTCCTTGGCTTAGTCGACTGCGTTTATGCCACCTCTTTCTTAGCATCTGAGTCCAATTTCATGGCTTCTGCTTACTGCGGAAATCTGTGCTAATGACGCCCTGTAAAAACCATAAATTTAAGTAAGTGCAGAATTCCACGGTAAGCAGAGCCATGAAGTTGGGCCCTGGTGACTTCACTCTACCAAGATCACTCACAAAAAATACTCAAACCTAAGCTCTAAAGGATTTTTCTTTATAAGGTTGCAGTTTTGTCCATGTCCCCCTCCAGAAATTTGAATCTCCAAAAGTTATCATTAGGTGATCTTTGGAGATTCATATTTGTATTTCCAGATTTTATAAGCACAGAATAACAATTCAAAAGAGGAAGATCGGATCTGTCCAAAAGTGATCAAATAAAACTTGAAGGTTGCTGTCAAGCAATCCTCTCAAAATGGAAGAATGATCAGGTCCCAATTTCATAGAGCTGCTTAAGCAGAGAATTTGCTTTGCAACTTTCTGCTTAGCAAAAATAAGCAGGATACCAGTCACAGATTGTACATGTGACATGGTACTTTGGCTGGTAACCTTATTCTGGTAGCATAATTTTGATGTGCTAAGCTACTTTTTGTGCTTAAGCAGCTCTATGCAGGGCCCAATGTCATAGAGCTGCTTAAAGGCACTGGATACAAGACTAGTATTCTCACTTGATCCCAACATATGCATAAAATAACAAACCGGTGAAAATTTGGGCTAAATTGGTCATCAAAGTTGCAAGAAAATAACGAAAGAGAAAACACCTTTGTTGCACAAATTTTGTTTGCTTTCAGATGCCTGAAAAAGACTTCAGGCTAGAAGTCTTTTTCAGATTCAAATATTTCAGTGAGAAATTACCGTTTTTCTCAAAAACTACGTAACTTCAGAAGGAGTCGTTTCTCACAATGTCTTATATTATCAACAGCTCTCCGTTGCTTGTTACCAAGTAAGTTTTTATGAATTTTTTGGGGGGAGTAATTACCAAACGTGTACAGTGCCTTTAAGCACAAAAGGTAGCTACTAAGCACAAAAGGTTACCAGCCAAACTACCATGTCACATGTACAATTTGTTACTGGTATCCTGCTCATTTTTGCTGAGCAAAAACTTGTTAAGCAATATTTTCTGCTAAGCAGCTGTTTGAAATTGGGCCCAGAATTGCCAAACACCAATGAAGTGCCATTTGTGAATGTGTACAAAGAGGTTTTCAGATCACACTTAGGAAAGTAAGATTGAGAACGTAGTTGTATTTGTATTTTATGACAGGTATTATACAGGATTGGTAAGGATTAAAAACATTGTTGTTTAATTTTAGTCTGAAAGCTTACTGATTATGAAGTTCATACTAGAAATATGTCCCTCTGAAATGAAGTCATATTTGAGAAAACTGTATCTGAAAACCTAAAACAAACGCAACAGCTGATTTAGGTTGTTACAACCCCAAAAATTGACAATCTGTTTACCTGTTTATACATGTAGGTCATGGTTCTGTTTTGCATAAAATGTATGTAGCCCAATTTGCATAAAAGTAATGCATTGTTTTAGGGCGCCTTTTTCACTACAGTACCACATAGAGCAGTACACTGGTTTATTGATTGTTTTATGTGTGTAGTGTGCACACACACAGTTCAGTCCACACCCACTGCTGTTGATTGAATAAATTACACAGACATTCTTGCTCAAGAAGTTGTCTCCTTTTGATCCATGTTTTGAGCTATATATTGATATAGGATTAGCAACATTTTCTCCTATAATACCTTTATGACAGGTATTATACAGGAGTACAGTTAGTACAGTTAATTACGATCCTATAAGCTAAAGTAGTAGTCCCAGCCTATTTCTATACCTTCCGCCCAGGTAATAGTTAATAAACAGGACAGTTCTTTTCAGAACTGAGAAGTCTCCCGAACACCCGAACAATCTACTCCGTGGTAGTAGAATTAAGCAAGACACAAAGAACTCTCTAAGAACAAACTCTACCTGGCAAGTAGATACACACATGGTGTTACCGCAAACCAAATTTATTGATACCTCACCATGCAATGCCTCAAATCCTATATACCTTTAAAGGCATCGTACACGTTTGGTAATTGTCAAAGACCAGTGTTCTCACTTGGTGCATCCCAACATATGCATAAAATAACAAGCCTGTGAAAATTTGGGCTCAATTGGTCATCGAAGTTGCAAGAAAATGATGAAAGAAAAAACACCCTTGTTTTACAAATTTGTGTGCTTTCAGATAGGAATAAAAACTTCTTGCAAGAAGTTTTTATTATTTTAGTGAGAAATTACCTCTTTCTCAATAACTACGTTACTTCAGAGGGTAGCCATTTCCTACAATGTTTTATACTATCAACAGCTCTCCATTGCTTGTTACCAAGTAAGTTTTGATGCTAATATTTGTTTTGAGTCATTACCAAACGTGTACGATATGGCAAGAAAGTTTTCGCTTATTTGGCTCTTGCTCTTACTCTTAATTTAATTTGTAATTGCAATGACTAATTAATTTGATTTTTGTTTTGTATACAGTGGAGTATTCCAACCTGGGATGAATGCAATAATGGGACCAACTGGGAGTGGAAAAACCACGTAAGTGAAACCTTTTGTGCTACCAGATAATTCAAAGTTCTGTCGCTTCTGCAAATGTTGATATTATTGCATTCCCAAGATTTGATTGCCATCAAAAAGTTGAATAAATGTTAACTTTGCATCGACGATAAAGAATATAATTTGTTTTTACCCTTACACCGATGTCTATTAAGCACTGTATACTCGGTACTGTCCCGAGTTCTGTGAAAAAAATCCACAGGTAAATCACTCGGGTGGGGTTCGAACCTTCTAGTGGTAAGACATCTGCTCTAGCAATGCAAAGGTTGTGGGTTCGAATCCCACCTGAGTGATTTACCTTTGGATTTTTTTCACAGAACTCCGGAAAGTACTGAGTATACAGTGATTAATACACCGGTGTAAAGGTAAAAACAAAGTACATCAAAAAGTTCTTTTATTTAATTCAGGGAGACTTTTGTGTGTTATTTATTTGGTTTTATTTCACCAGGGTAGCCCCATCAGTATCTACTGAACTGTTCTCCCTGGGGGCCTTTAATCTCAACTTAATAAATTTAAATAAAAATGTTCTCTCAGTTTGTGGCAGGGGGTAAAATTATTAAAAACTGGTGTTTTTTGTTCTTGTTGTGCTGTTCATAAAGTACTTTAGTAACCTAATCCAAACACAGTAATCAATGAAATGTCTCAAGTAATAAATATTGTCAACATTATATGTCTTTATTCCGAGCTTGAAATTACACAAAATGTTCAGGTGTTTTCGTTTATCATAAATTTTCCCGTATTGCCCCCCTCTGTCATCACCTCTTGTACTCTACGATATTTCTTTTCAACAAACACCAAAATCTAGATTTACAGTGACCCAATTTTTTTCTGTGGGATTTCGTGTCTATCGTAAATTGTAATGTTGCTGTCGTATTTTTTGTTTACGGTTGGTCCTTTGTTTGTGCTTGTATGTAGCCTTCTTGATATCCTGGCGAGACGCAAGGATCCCTTGGGAGTGAGTGGGACTGTGCTGGTAGACGGCGCCAAGCAACCAGCTAACTTCAAGTGTATGTCTGGCTACGTGGTGCAGGTATATCTCCTGCTTTTTTAGTTTTTTTTTAACAACTTGGGGTTGAACAAAGACAAATTTACTAGAGCAGGATTTGAACCAACGGTCTCCGGTTTAACGTGCCGGCGCTCTACAAACTGAGCTGTCTAGCTCTATGTTGATGGTCTCCCTATTACCTCAATATCTGTTTCCCTTGTGGTTTATAACTTGATTTTTTTTTAAACACTAACAGGGATGAGAAATTTTAGACTTTCATCTAAATTCAGATGTTTTTTATGCCTGCCTGGTGGAAAAAGTTGCTGTTTTTTTCTCTTCAGATATAAAAAGATTATGCTTTTTTATTCACTTCTCTAGCGCTGAGGATACTGTTCCTTAAACTCTGTGCCTCACTAAAAGTTGGAAATGCTGTAATTACGACAGACTTTTTAAAGTTTGAATCCTTATTTCACATCTGTTAGTCAGAAAGGACCCTATCCTTGCTGAAATTAATATTTATAAAATGTTTGTATAACCTGTGAAGAATAAGACAAACAACCTGCAGAAAAGATCAAACAATGACACTTTTTTTTGGGGGGGGGGTTATCTCGTTGAATCAAACAGATGAATCACAGTAACACCTGATCTGGTACAGTGTTGTTCTAAATTATTTTAATTGATGCATGAAATAGCTAACTGACCTTTTTAGGTATTATAAATTTTAAAAAATGAATTGTGCCAACTGTTTCATGATCCAATGAATTTTGTATTTTTGGTGTATCTTTTTATCTTTTCTTGCTGAATGTTTTCTTCTTGTTGTTTATCAAAGGATGACGTTGTCATGGGAACATTGACAGTGAGAGAAAACCTAGCCTTCTCAGCCGCCCTACGCCTCCAGGGGAATTTCAGCCACTCAGAACGGGCAGAGAGAGTTGAAGATGTCATCATGGAACTCGGACTGTCAGATTGTGGAAACGCAAGGGTAGGTTAATTAGAAGTGACTAGCTAAAAGGGTGTAGAAACATTAGGCAAAATAAAATAAAAAACATGTTTAGCGTCCTACCTTTTTGAAAAAAGGAAGGAGGAGAGCCTTTTTTTTTTTTCCCCCTTTTTTTTTTAAATGGCTGCCCGACACATTTTTCCAGACAACTGGCTGGGCTATTTTTTAGGTGTGCTAAAGTCTAAGAAATAAGATCTCATTTATTTTAACATTTATTTTTGTTAAAATGTGTCAACCTTTTTTCTTTAAAAAAAAAAGGAAAAAAAGAGAGGTTGCCTCTAAAAAGGAAGCAGGCGGGGACGCTTAACATGTTTTTTATTAAATTTCGCCTTAACTGACTGGTTAAATCTACACAGGGATATCCGGGAAGAGGCAGGTGAGGAGCCAGACACCTTCAGAGGGCCAGTGTGCCCTGTGAGGAGGAAGTCCAGGTTGAGCTCATGAAGGACTAAACCAAGAAGTGGATCCTCCATTTTGTTTCCCTTATTTTTACGGCAAAAAATAGTTAATGGCCTGATGTTTCGACCCTAGCCGAGTTTTTCTCGAAGGCTAAATGACAACACAACACAACACAAATAAACAGAATTCTTGACTGCTTCTGTTACACTTGTATACATACAAGTGTAACAGAAGCAGTCAAAAAGAAACACATGAATATAGAGAGAGAGAGGCAGAGAGCACACAGAAAAAGCAAGGGGTAAACAATGAATAGGGACACAAAAGGGATGGGGTTTGGAGGGAAGGGGCTAGTTTGACCACAAGAAGTTGGAAACACAAAGGACAAAATCAAAGGTGGGAAGATGGAGAAAAAGTAATTATTTTGACTGGCGGGAACTACTACTGCAGACAGACTTTGTTAAGAGCGGGGCCAAAAAACGTATCTTTGACCTTTTTTTTTCTTAAAACTGTTTCAGGTAGGAACTGATTTCATTTGGATGAAACAAGAAATGCAAAGTAAAAGCATTAGTGTTTTTCTCTCCAAATATTTTGTAAAGGTTGGGACGGAGTTCATCCGGGGTGTCTCCGGTGGAGAGAGGAAACGGACCAACATTGGGATGGAGTTGATCACCAAGCCAAGCATTCTGTTCCTGGACGAGCCTACAACGGGTCTGGATGCTGCTACAGCCGGTGCTGTCATGCTTCTTCTCTCAAGGTGATCATCTTGGCAAAACCCTTTTCCTTGCTCTTAAAGTTAAAACGGAAGCTGAGCTTTTTTTTCCACAAAAATCTGCACTGTACTGCACTTTGATTTATGTAGAATGCCAAACCTACTCTGGTTTTCCTTATTTTGATAACTCCCTCGTTTTAGGGTTTTCAAATTTTTCTTTATCTTACTCTGGCCCTTACTTAGATTGTCCAAGAGAGGGCGCACTACCATCTTCTCTATTCACCAGCCGCGATTCTCTATCTACCGGCTTTTTGACAACCTGCATCTTCTGGATAAGGGCGAGACGGTTTACCACGGACCCACGGAAGAAGCTCTCACTTTCTTTGAATCAATCGGTAATTGTTCAATTTTATTCACCTTGGTCTATATACAGTTGCGTAGTTACATTTTCTTCCCCAGAAATCTCGTAGGAACATTTGAAACAAAGCAACAATGACACCTGTGCCCTTGAGCAAGGCACTTAACCATAATTGCTTCGTAAAAGTTGGGAAGGCAGTGCAATCTGCTCTACCAGCCAGGTTCCTAGTTGATGATACCCATGCCTACATCCTAATGGACTGTGAAGGGGTAACCCTGTTTCAGCCCTAGGAGTAGGTGGCAACGTGCCCCAGGTGACAGTTGATTTGGGTCGACAGCCCAAATCAGTTAAGTGTAGCCCTCACCTTGAAGTGGACGTCCGGCCTTGTGAGTAAGGCGATATCTCATAAAAAAAATATTTAAAAAATCTGCATATTTTTTGTTGACTTATCTTTCTAAAACAGGTTACCAGTGTGAGGAGCACAACAATCCACCAGACTTCTTCCTTGACGTCATCAATGGGTGCTTGAGTTCGTCTCTTAAGTCCCTTGGCCCTGCATCAGAGGAGACTGGTAAATATGAATACTCTTAGGTTTCTGAAATTGGAGAGAGGGGAAGCAGTCAGAGCCAGATATTGAGAGAGTTGCGACAACTTGCGATTAGAAGCCATTTTGTGTATAAAAAAAACAAACGCATTAATGGATACAGGGTGCCAGACTAGTCTGCCCATTGGGTTGTACTGCATTTGGACCGAAAATGGCATCCAGCAACCACAAGACGGAATAACTGGTCCCTCTATTTCGCAACTCTCTCAATACACAGCTCTGGAACCGGTGAAAAATAAATATTTAGTACAGATCGACAGGGAGTGTCAACATCCCCTTTCAATGCCTTAAAACACTCCTTTCGTAACAATTTCCTTTTTCCCTTTTTTATTTTTACTAATTTTTCTCTCTCTCCTTAGTGGGGCTCATCAAGCCCCCATAATCTCCGTCCCTAATCCCCAATCCAATCAGACTCTCTGATTTTCCCGGTTCAGATGATTGTGAGAAAGGCACCCAAGTCGTACTGACCGAGATGGACAACGGACTCGCCGCTGACCCATCTCTAGCCAAGCTGTTTAAAGCCTCAACGGGGTATGAAACGATGACCAGCGATGCCGGTGTCATCCATACATCCCATATGAACGGGGAAGACGATGCGATTGTGCAAGATATTCAATATGCAACTTCATTCCCTGTTCAGGTAAAGAGAAAAGTGAAAACCTCAGTCATGATGAGCCCATCTTGTTTTTCTCTCTTTCAAATCAGTGTAACCAAAATGAGGCTGGAAGGAGAAATAGTCTGGTCTCCTTCTCTGCATATGACAATCGGCATCCTAACCTAGCAACAGCGTAAAGGGAGCTTGACATTGATGGCAACATGATGACTATTTACCCTACTTGAACCTTTTGTAATGAAGATAGTTTCAGTAAAAACTTACTTCCTACCTTCATATCCTCTTCATGCCCAGTGGCCATCTCCGCGCTTCCTCTGCCTCGTGCTTGACGCCCTGACTTCATTCCATGTTTTCCATCCAGGTTCTTTTCTACAGTCCTCCTCAATGTTTGCTTTCAGTTTCCCAAGTGCTCCTCTGCCTTCTGGCTGCCGACTCAAGACTGTCATATACAATGATGATCATCAGTTTATTTCCGCATTAAGTGACCATTCCAGTCCCATCTTTGTTTTATTTCTTGAGTTACTTTCAGGGACGTAAATATTTCAGTAGCATCACCACTCCAATTATTTATCACAATCCTCCCAATTCCTTCCCCCTCACAAACATTTTCCGCCTGCCCTCTGGCATCCTTCCCTTGTCTGACAATGGTGTACTGTTTTCTTCCCTGCAGTTGAAGTTTGTGTCAAAGAGAACCTTCGTCAACTTCATCAGAAGTCCACAACTTGCCATATTTCAGGTCGGTAAAGTTGTCACATAATATTTCCCTTTTAATGAATCAAAACTTTAAATTAAGAAAACCTAAAAAAGAACCCGATAAGGACATGGGCCCAATTTCATTCAGCTGCTTAAGCACAAAACAATTGCAGACCTGCCAACCTGTACGCATTTTGCGTATCATGTACGCATTTTCACATCTGGGTACGGCGGTACGAGATTTATGCAGAAAATACGCAAAAGACGCAAAATCTAAATCGCGGTGTTTTTAAACTGCAGCACGAACGGACAATTTTGTTCTCAATTTCTTCAACTGTCATTCGTTCGACCCCAAGTGCAAAAACAACCGAACAAAGACACCCTGCATCTGAGTGATCATTATGTGCTTCGATAAAAAAGAGGTTGTGCTTAGAACTACATTATATTTTAAATTCTTACTCCCGCTGGAATACTGATAAACCAATGCGTAACAAAGGGGGTGGGAATGGCGCAATCCAGTTTCGGTCAATCTGGTACAGTACATTGTTTAGCCGTATGCATGGATGTACGTGCACACAACGCACGTGTTCGGCATCGCCGTGTGATTATCCTTGAGTGTACAACATGGACGCCGATCGAAGTGTCAGATTAATCATGGAGGAAGGAAATACATCATTTCTGTTAGTTTTACTTTTATTAGGGGAGAATAGTGGGAATTTCATGGCCTGTGATCATTGTATGAGAGAAACAAATGATGAATTGAAGTGGAACTGGACAATTCTACGATAGGCTTTCGTTTGTCCGTTTACTGGGCAACCAAAGATGGAACCTTTCTCATTATTATTGTCAAGTTATTTGCATGCCGAGTAAGTTACTAATAATTTAGGAACATTGTTGAACAGTGCTTTTCATATAAATTAATATATGTAATTGGAATAGAAATCAGTCAAAATGGGCTCACCGCCCGTAGGGGAACCCCTGGCCAATTTTTGGTGAAAAGTACATTTTGTACATTATTGAATTATGTTTGTCATTGAGATTTATACATGATAGTGGAACAGAAATCAGTCAAAATGGGCTTACCGCCCGTAGGGGAACCCCTGGCCAATTTTTAATTTTTTTTCGCCCTAACAATTTGTTTGCCCCTTGAGTGACATCTATGATCTAGGCAATTGGAACACACAGTGCCAACAGTACATGTACATGTAGTTGGGCTTCTGGGTTATGTCGCCGTGCACAGGCTTCTGGTTTTAATGCCGCTGCGCTAATGTGGTACTCAATTTTTTTTTACAAGGTTGGCAGGTCTGCAATTGTGCTTACCAGAAACAGGTTACCAGCCAAAACACCATGTCATATGTACTGTTTGCAACTGGTTTGCCACTCATTTGCTAAGCAGAAAACCTTTAAGCACTATTATCTGCTATTAAAGCAGCTCTATCAAATTGGGCCCAGCTTAAAAAAATCTCATATTGAAGTAAGTTAGAGTTAATTTGTTGTGATTTTTCCGAAGAAGGATTTCTCAAAACTTTCCCGTCTTTTCTATTTGGTAGATTTCATTTTATAATTTTTTTATTTCATTTCAGCCTCTGAGTATGATTTTCCTTTCGCTGATTCTTGGTACCATCTTCTTTCAACTGGACAGTTCACTAAACTCCGGTATCCAGAACAGGTAAATGAAATGTGCAAATGTGGAAATAAATGTTATATTGAATTGAATTGAATTGAACTACACTGTCCTTTCTTAGGAAACTGATGCTTACCACAGAATGCTGCGCTTACAGCCCATGAAATAATGTCCTTTACAGCTAGTCGTAAGCGCCGAGTTGAATCAAAAAAATATATATAATTCAGAAACTCAAGTCCGAGGTGGCATTCTGCCCTTTACAGCTAGCAACAAGTGCTGAGTTGAACAGCAAGAGTTCCATAAAGTTGATCCCACAATATCTCATTCAGAAACTCAAGTTTGAGGTGGCATTCTGCCCTTTACAGCTAGCGATAAGTGCTGAGTTAAACAGCAAGAGTTCCATAAAGTTGATCCCACAATATCTCATTCAGAAACTCAAGTCAGAGGTGGCATTCTGCCCCTTACAGCTAGCAATAAGTGCTGAGTTAAACAGCAAGAGTTTCAAAAAGTTGATCCCATAATATCTCATTCAGAAACTCAAGTTTAAGGTGGCATTCTGCCCCTTACAGCTAGCGATAAGTGCTGAGTTAAACAGCAAGAGTTCCATAAAGTTGATCCCACAATATCTCATTCAGAAACTCAAGTTCGAGGTGGAATTTGAGCAACTGTTCTGAGGAGTATTGGAGGGAAAGATACTTTGGGGTGGTACACCTACTTGTTGAGCATACTATAACAAATCAATTTGAAGGTATTCAAAAGATACTGACATTTGACAATAATGATAGAAAAAATGATTGCAAATGCATATTTTGTCTCTGAGATATGGTAGTTTAATAAATTCATGTGGCAAATCAAAATTGATTTGAAGAAAAAAAATCACTAAACTTTAAACAATAATTTTTTTTTTGCATGCATTTCTTTAATATCATCAAAACATAAGTTAAAGTATATGATGACCAGTTTTAACCTTTCCATGCTCTATGGGAAACTTACCTATGAAGACAATAAAAAAAAATTTTAAAAATATTTGTCAACTTCGAATCACCCAATTTTCATAGAGTTACACGTGGACAGCAGTGATTTTAGTGACTTGTATTCAAACTAGCATAATGACTATTCTTGCGATTGTTTAAAGATTTTTTCACCATGTACAGTTGAAGAGCTATACTTCACTACATTGTAAAAAAAACCACTAAAATAAGTTAATAATAAGTACAGGGTTTGAAATTAACATGGATTGCAGGCCCGAGG
The DNA here is from genome assembly GCA_021014325.1 of Plazaster borealis. Taxonomy (NCBI): domain Eukaryota; kingdom Metazoa; phylum Echinodermata; class Asteroidea; order Forcipulatida; family Labidiasteridae; genus Plazaster; species Plazaster borealis. Next base: position 2,201,031 of record CM037468.1, read on the forward strand.
CCAGTAATTTGAGTATCGGACCAGTAAACTCATGATTAGAAAAGTCCGGCGGTCTTGTGATTTTTTAATTGAACAAAAATACCTCACTGTGTAATATCTTTAACATGTCATATGTTGACTTCAAACATCATTCAATTCTGTTGAGCAGAATACTTACCAATACCAATAACACAGTTTATAGGACCTATGTTAAATTAAAATTCATGTCAGACTTGGATTTCCTTCTTTCTTCACCACCCTGTAGGTTACAATATTGAAAAGTGCTTGTTTATTTTTCTAGAGTGGGTGCTTTCTTGTTTGTTACCATGAACATGGTGTTTGGAAACATGAGTGCCATTGAGGCCTTCATCCAAGAAAGAGGCATCTTTGTGTAAGTGAACTCTTCTTCCAACCTCAAATAATTTTTCAAAACCATGATCTGTTCAACTTTTAGCTTGACGGTTTTCAAAGTTGGGGGGGGGGGAGAAAAATGCATTCAGAAATAATCTTCTTCCAACCCCAAATAATTTTCAAAACCATGATCTGTTCAACTTTTAGCTTGACGGTTTTCAAAGTTACTGGGGGGAGGGGGAGGGGGGAGGGGGAGGGGGGGAGGGGAGAAAAATGCATTCAGAAATAATTATAGCTGTCATGTTCCGATCAATTAGAGAATGTTTCATAAATGGTGTATTAAGCAAGACCCTGTTTTTTTGTTTTGCTATTTTTTAGATATCTTTCATACAAATTAGCATAACGCCTTATTTAGAAACTCAACTTATTTATTAAATTTACTTTGAAATCTGTAGGGCTGGCAACAGCTCTTGAGAAAATCCTTGTAAAGAAATGACTTTGAACAGGACTATAACTATAGATATATAACTTATTTTTGACAAGACCAGCACAAGCTTTATTTCTTATTTCTTATTCCTGAGAAGATAGTTGGTTAAAGTTTTTTTCAAGAAATATATTTTACTAGTAGGGTTATAATTTTGGGTAAATAACTTGTTTTCGACAAGACCACAGAGAGCAAGCAATATTCTAGTACCTTGCTTTCTTATGTTCAGAAGAAACTAATTGGTAAAGTTGTTTTTACAGAAATATCATCGTTTTCTACGGTAGGTCTAAAACCTTTTTTGACAAAACTACAGAGCACAAGGATCCTTTCGTCAAATTTCACTTTCTTATTTCCCACTGTGTTATACAGACATGAGACAGCAAGTGGTTTTTACAGGGTATCCACTTTCTTCATCTCTAAAATTTTCTGTGATCTGTTGCCGATAAGAATAGTACCAACGTCTTTGTTTGCTATCATTACGTACTGGATGCTCGGTAAGTAGGATGCTTAAGATTTGAACCACAATTTATAAGTCCTCTGATAGGTTTTTTGTTTGCACCAGTTATCCCCTAGCTCCATTTATTCCACTTGTACTCTGAACACAATACAGTTCCAGTGTTACTCAGAAATTAAAAAAATAAATTTAAATAATTTACAATATTTACAAACTAGGAAAAATACTAATAGGAAACATGACAATCATTAAATATGAACAAACATGGGAGGGTAAAGAGAACTTACAATAGTAAGGCAGTACATGGCTTACAAAACAAAACTTCAGCTTGTCTTCTTTGACAGAACGGAGAGCATTGTTATGACAATAAAGAAGATTAAAGGCATTTGTAAAATTAACCAGGTCATGTTCAAAACGAAAGGAAATTTAGGCACCCTGGTTTCTTCGTTACAACCTTTAGATCTCTGACTTGACTGTTTTTGTTCGATTGGTCATTTTGGGAGCTATCATCGATGGTCTTCTTTCTCTGCCAGTTTTATTTATTTATGTATTTATTTATTTATTTATTTATTTATTTATTTATTGTTTTAATTTTTTAAAAGTTTGTATAGGGGAGGGTTAATGGTCTTTAAAGCTGACATGGTTGAATGATGTTAAGGCAGGAGACATTTATAAGAAACAATTAGTGGTTTTTGAAATGGTATTGGTAATAATCAATCCATGATGGTTACTGGTTGAACAAAAATATCAAAAAACATTTTATCATTTAATAAATGATGATGTGAAAGGAATTTTTTTTCAGCACAAAATGTTACTTTTAGCAATACCATTTTTAACAGGTATGATATTCTTGCTACTTCTGATTTCTGATTCACCCTCCGGAAATATCTGAAAATTGTAATTAAAATAGCCTGAAAAGTCTGTTAAACCTACACTATGTGTACTTGTAGGTCAGCCCTTGTACTTGATAAAATGTTCCTATTTACCAAGAACCAAATATTATGCCTGCTATAAATGTCTGGATATATTTTGTTGCTCATAGGAAATTAACAATCTTTCCTACTCTGAGTGTAGCCCACTTTCTAGGCCCATAGTTGCCTTTTTTTATTCTAACAGTATCAATCATCCATAATTAAGGTAGTTTTTAAAAATTTCTAATTATGAGGGCTCAATTTAATAAAAGCTGTCAAGCAAAAAATGGTGGTTCACAAATTATTGCAAAAAGCACAAATTGACAGGGAACCAGTCATAAACAATATTCATTACACGGTATTTTGGCTGGTAACCTAATATCGCTAAGCAAGATTTTTACAGCTAAGTGGGCCTTTGTGAGATGTGAACTTCTTTTCCACTTCTCCTAACCAGGTTTGAAGGCCACAGCAGGATCATTTTTTGTCTACCTTTTGAATCTGATCCTGACGACGTTTACTGCCTGCAGCCTCTCCTTTGCCATTAGTAGTAGTGTCAGCTTGCAGAGTGTCGCCACTTTATTTATCTCCATGTGTTTTGTCGTCATGCTTGTAAGTGCTCTGCGTCATCATCAGGCCCTTAACATAAGATGAAAAACACTGTATTCTCAACTTTAGTTTTCATTTTTGTTATTCGGCTTTAATCAAATTTCCAGAGCTGCCCATTCAAAACGTCTGTGTATTTAAAAGGACACGTTGCCTTGGATCGGACGAGTTGGTCTAAAAAAAGCGTTTGTAACCGTTTGTTATAAAATGCATATATGGTAAGAAAGACGTTATAAAAGTAGAATACCATGATCCACACAAATATGCCTCGAAATTGTGTGGTTTTCCTTTTACTTTGCGAACTAACACGGTCAGCCATTTTGTGGAGTCAAAAATTTGACTCCACAAAATGGCCGACCGTGTTTGTTCACGATGTAAAAGGAAAACCACGCAATTTCAAGGCACATTTGTGTGGATCATTGTATTCTACTTTTAAAACATCATTCTAACCATATGCATTTTATAACAAACGGTTCCAAATGCTTTTTATAGACCAACTCGCCCGATCCAAGGCAACGTGTCCCTTTAAACAATGAACAAGTCGCATCCCCTTTAAGGTGATCCCCTGGCTGCCGCTTCCCATGTTGTATCGTAAACTTGATTGTGATCCCTGGCTACACGGCAGTTAAAGGTTGTATGGCTTCTGACTGGCACTCCCGAAAAAAAATATTGACCACCAACATAGGACTAGATAACTCAGTTGGTAGAGTACCGGAATGTTAATCTGTTGGTTCAAATCCCGCTTTAGTAATTTTTTCTTTGTTCAACCTCAAATTTTAAACTATGAAATACCGAACAGTGTCTAGCTTTGTAGCCTCTAGGTTTTAAGGAACCTGTCGCCACCTTAGTCTAGTTTCCTGAAACCAGTATAAGTTTCAATGCTACTTTTACAGAAAGGAACCAGACTCAATGTTCAGTATCTGAATTATTATGTAGATAAAAAAAATAAATTAAAAAAAAGCAAAATCACCTTCAAATCAGCAACTTGTTCTTTCAAAAATAGAGTTTTCTGAGACGTTTTTGTTTTGTGTGTTGTGCAGGTATTCGGTGGTCTGCTGGTCAATATCTCATCATTGCCCATCTGGCTGCAGTGGATCCAATACCTAAGCTTATTCAGATACAGCCTCAATGTAAGTCTCGATCCTGGTGTTCTGTAACAATAATAGCTACCAGTTCTTCCAACAACCAAAAGGGACCAGACTACTTCTTCCGCCTAGCCTCATTTTGGGTTTACATTGGTCTGAGTGGTAGAAAACAAAATATAAATATATATTTTTTCTAAATATTGTTTACCATTTTGTTTACAGGCGTTGAGCATAAATGAACTGGTCGGACTGGAGTTCTGCGGAATGATAGACAACAGTACTATCTGGTGAGGAACTCATTATTGTATTTGTGTTATTCTTTTTCTTATTGTTATTGTTATTATTGACATAATTAACTTAAAGGGACACGTTGCCTTGGATCGGGCGAGTTGGTCTATGAAAAGCATTTGTAACCTTTTGTTATAAAATGCATTATGGTTAGAAAGATGTTTTAAAAGTAGAATACAACGATCAACACAAATACGCCTCGAAATTGTGACTCCACAAAATGGCGGACCGTGTTAGTTCGCAAAGTAAAAGGAAAACCACGCAATTTCGAGGCATATTTGTGTGGGTCATTGTATTCTACTTTTAAAACATCTTTCTAACCATATGCATTTTTTAACAAATGGTTTCAAACGCTTTTCATAGACCAACTCGCCCGATCCAAGGCAACGTGTCCCTTCAATCACTGTAGTTCACCATAGTGAGGAAACCTGTAAACAAGGGTGCTTGTTATGTGAACCAGAAACACCGGGGTTAACCCCTACTCTTCCACGATAAGTTTTCTGGGTTCTTTAATAATACAATACCAATCCTAGTACTTCGGACCTACAGCTTAATGTCCCATCCGAAGGACAACGTAATTATGGTAAAGTATTTTGCTTAAGGACACAAGTTCCATGGCTGACACTCTGCTGATTAGAAACACCAGATATTGAGTCCTGTGCTCTTAACCGCTCGGCCACGACATGGCACTCTTGATATGACTTGTAACACTATGGAATCGCAAAACAATGAAGTGCAATTTGAAAAAGTGTTAGTTTTGTGAAAATTTTTGAACTTTTTAAAGAACCGGTTTGAAAAAGTATAATTATAAACGTTCTTCTTATTGTTCACTCCTGTAAACAGCATCTCTGGAGAATCTTACCTCGATGGCCAAGGGATCAGCTACTCAACGTGGGGACTTTGGCAGAATGAAGTTGCTCTTAGCATCATGTGTATTTGCTTCTTGCTTATCTCCTACATCAAACTCAGATTGATTCCTAAGTACAAGTAGAGCTGTCCAACGGCAAGGTGGGTCTCATGTACAACTGTAGACACTTCCATTCAAGCAAGGCAATTCCAAAGTGCAAGTAAAAAATTCCAACATATAAGGTAATTCTTGAAGGCAGTTATAGAGACTTCCAACAAGCAATGTGTTTCCGAAAACAGTTAAACACTTCAAATAGATATTTCTAAGTAGCAAGATGATTCCAAAGTTCAGACTTTCTACAACCAGGAAAGTAATTCTGAAACACGAGTTTGGACTTCTAACAAGTAATCAAGACGATCTTAAAGTACAAATAAAGACTTCCAACAAGCAACGTGTTTCCAATAGACTTCCAACAAGCATGGTGATTCTGAAGTAGAAAAATACAGACTTCCAACAAGCAAGGTAATGCTGAAGTACGAGTGGCTTTCAACAAGCAAGGTGTTTCTGAAGTACTGTTTAGACTTCTATTAAGCAGAGTGATTCTGAAGTACAAAAATGGAGACTTCCAACAAGCGAGGTGATCCCAAAGTACAAGTAGAGACTTCCAACCAGCAAGGTGTTTTCAAAGTACTAGTTTAGACTTCCAACAAGCAAAGTCAGGGGCGGATCCAGGATTTTCCAAACGGGGGGGCGTGAAAATATACCAAGCAGCAAAATCTTCCCTTCCCCATTTCTCCCTCCCCTTCTCTCTCTCTCCCTCTTTTTTTCTTTTCTCCCTTTTTTTTTTTTTTTTTAAATATGAAAAGGGGGGCGTGCGCCCCCCACGCCCCCCCCTGGATCCGCACCTGAAAGTGATTCTGAAGTACAAAAATGGAGACTTCCAACAAGCAAGGTGATCCCAAAGTACAAGTAGAGACTTCCAACAAGCAAGATGTTTTCAAAGTACTAGTTTAGACTTCCAACAAGCAAAGTGATTCTGAAGTACAAAAATGGAGACTTCCAACAAGCAAGGTGATCCAAAGTACAAGTAAAGACTTCCAACAAGCAAGGTGATTCCATACTACAAGTTGAGCTAGACACCAAATATTAAGTGAGGATGTAAAACAGCAAGATGTTTGCAGAGCTACATTATTTCTCATTAGGATTAGTTGGAGATTACAGATGCAAAGTGGAGTTCAAAGAAGAAGATAGCCGAGTGTGTGCTTTCATATTTAACCCAAGAGAGTAACGTCATAAGGCTGTTTCTGAATCGATGTCTTTGGCAGTGGCTACGGCTGGATCGCCTACAGGGCCTTGGGTTCACCATTAGCCACAGCCGTAGTCACTTGGTTCGGAGACAGCCTAAGCCATTGTCGAAGGCATGGTGTGAAACTTCAGGACATGACAATATCTCTGGGTTCAAATACATGCCTGTATATAGTTCTAAATAATAAAAGGGTATATTGTTTTTCTAACTTAAAAGCTAATTAATGTAAAGATTAAAAGTTTATAAATGTTTGTTTTGAACCAACAGGGTGTTTAAGGGTAAATATGGATAGACGTTAACAGTTTTCTATTAACAAATCTGAAGATATAAATAAATTAAAAGTTAACAGCTTCTGTTGGGGGTTTTATATTTAAGAAGTGTATTCAATTTTTTGTTTTGATCCAACTCCCAGGGCCCAATTGCATAAAGCTGTTAAGCAGATAAATCTGCTTAGCAAATACCTTTGCTAAGCAAGAATTGAGTGGGGTAGCAGTCGCAGCAATGTAAACTGTATGGTATTTTGGCTGGTAACCTATTTCTGCTAAGCAATTTAATTCCGTGCTTAGCAAGTTTTTATGCTTACATGCTAAGCACGGAATTGGACCCTGGGCCTGTGATTTATTTAAAAACACCATGTGTAGGCCTACATTTAGGTCAGCCTTTGTACTTGGTGTTCCTACTTTTCCCCCCAAGGGCCAATTATCATGCCTGTTCAGAGGGTGGACTCTCGTAACGCGTATACTATACAGCACATGATTGAAGTACAACCTTAGACATTACCCTCGTTCTACTTTTAAACATGGAAGGTAGTACGGTAGCACTTAAAGGTATCGTACACGTTTGGTAATGACTCAAAACAAATATTAGCATAAAAACTTAGGCCCTACTTGGTAACAAGCAACAGAGAGCTGTTGATAGTATAAAACATTGTGAGAAACGACTCCCTCTGAAGTAACGTAGTTTTTGAGAAAGAGGTAATTTCTCACTAAAATAATAAAAACTTCTTGCAAGAAGTTTTATTCCTATCTGAAAGCACACAAATTTGTACAACAAGAGTGCATTTCTTTCATCATTTTCTTGCAATTTCGATGACCAACTGAGCCCAAATTTTCACAGGCTTGTTATTTTATGCATGTGTTGAGATACACCAAGTGAGAACACTGGTCTTTGACAATTACCAAACGTGTTCAGTACCTTTAAATCAGCATTACGTCGAATAAACCCAAACGATGTAGGCCTAAGTGTAAAGGAAAAATCGTTATCCTGAACGTTAACATAAGAACGAAATTTACACAATCACGTGATGGTCAAACCATTCTTTCACAGGGCAGGCTTTATTTTCTTGCACTTTCTTACGTTAGTGATTCGTTTTTGAAATTAAAAAGTTGATAGTTTTACCGCAAAGTAAATTATGTAAAGTCCTCAAAACAGTATTTTCCCTCGTTTTCAGTTATATTTATGCACCTTTTGTTGTCGTGTTTAATAATCATTTTCTACCTTCTGTTATGAATGTTATTTTTTTTGTTATACCATGCACACAGAGTTGAATAAAAAAAATACGAAAAATCAGAAACGTTTGTAGACAAACAGGTTTTTGGGGTTATTCTGTGAGGCAAAAGTATTACTGTTATATAAAATTTGAGATTGATCCGAAACGGTCGACTTTCCGATCCGAGAGCAAGACGCAGCACTCAAAGTGACGCCAGCTCCTGAAAATCAGTCCTTTTGGGCGCGCAGTTCCGTGATTGGCCAACACAGGGATCGGGTCACTGCAGAGCTTCAGTTGATTGGTCGGTGTTTCATTAAGCCCCGCCCCCGCGAGCATGCAGATACTGCTGTTGCCTGCGTCACCTAGAATTAGTCTTCATTGTCATTCCAATGTCTATGTCTCTATCATGACTATTTTATGATTGAAATTTATTTTGATTACGAAACCAAATTGTATAACAAGTCAATAAAACAAACCTTTAAACGCTCACGTAATGCGACAAGGTTCAACTTTCGAAGCTACATAAAACATTTGAAAAGGCGTTTTTATCCATTTACTGTTTGGATATTTTTCGACGAACTGGTCATTTTAGGGTAAGTTTGTTTCAATTTTGGACAACATTGATAAATGTCAAAATCCCATATCTGCATTTTTTAATGTGTGTCTCAACATTAACTTGAAATAGCAAACCTGTAAATTTTTAAGCTCGGTCAGTCGTCGGAGTCACGAGAAAATAGTGAGAAAAACTTGCGTTTTTTCCACTGTTTTCAAAACTTTGGATCGTGGACTCGCGAGATCAAAAACTAATTTTTGTCTCATTTCTCAAGAACTATAGATTTTCAGGCAAAAGATTCTTAAGGGAAGATTCCCCCTATGACCATTTTACCATAATGTGATGTGCAAATCTGTGAACATTTCAAATGTGGCAAGAGTCTTGCCAAATTTGTGCACATATTTGTAAAAGTCAGATGTGACCGTTTTCTTTCGGAGGTTACCCAGGCTTATACCGGTACTTTCGTTCAATTTCCTCGGTGTGAGGGGTTTTACTTTTGGGGGTTTTGAGCTTGATTCTAATTCTCAATACATATTTAGGAAAACATGGGCCTAACTTATATATTCCAGATGTTGTAAGGTTTCATGTTTGAAAAGACAGTCTTATTCTTAACTTGTCCTCAGTTTGTAATCGTCATCGAAGATGCAAGGTTTTGTATTTCGAGAAAGTTACAAGCTTTCATTTATAAGGAATAATATAGGCCTACTTGTTTGTGAGTGTTGTGTTGTCATTTACATGTATATGCCCCCTGCTACATAGCCTCAAGTCATTCGGTTAGCAGTTTTTGCGACAACAGCTAATTCCCTTTTTTCATGTGGAAACCACAATACATATTTCATATTTGATACAAAATGGCCTGCCAGGATATTCTCTGGTCTGTACTTGTACTTGAAAGTCAGCTATTGTAAACAAGATGACAAGGTGTCAAGCTCCATGTAGGCATTTGAATATAGGTGTGTCCCAACATATGCATTAAATAACAAGCCTGTGAAAATTTGGGCTCAATTGGTCATCGAAGTTGCAAGAAAATGATGAAAGGAATAAAAACTTCTTGCAAGAAGTTTTTTATTATTTTAGTGAGAAATTACCTCTTTCTCAAAAGCTACGTTACTTCATAGGGAGTCGTTTCCTACAATGTTTTATACTATCAACAGCTCTCCGTTGCTTGTTACCAAGTATGCTAATAGACTTGTTTTGAGTCATTACCAAACGTGTACGATATTAAGGATTTGTTGTAGCGTACCTATACGTTTCTGGCTTTATGGAACGCCGAGTCTCGCAAACAATGCTCAGATAAGCAGGGCTAGAATCGGCCCATTTTGATCATTTCGCCACTCTTGTTAGAATCGAAAGGGGCCATTTTGTTTTTACTGAATAAAGTTTCTGTAGAGGTATGGCCTTCCAGGACATTTGAAAGATTCCAGTTTTACAATTGTCAAAGCAACTGCATACAAAAATCATTACAATACTTGTCAGAAATATATTATTGGTAACGGTGCATACATTTTGCACCAATACACTTAACAAAAATAATATAACAAATTTGTTCGTTAAAACACGCGTCATGAACATGAAACTGGTTTAGCGATATAGTATATCAGAGTTCAAGTCGCCAGGTCAATATAAAGAACAGAGGTTGTTTGACCTGTATCTCCACAAGGTCGAACAAGAGCATTGTTTTCAATATTTGAACAATTTCTTATCGGTTATATTATAAGAGTTTCAAGGCTGGAAGTCATGTTTCCTTCCAGATAAAGATTTTGGCCTTTGATTTATTTTGTTGATAAAGATGTGCCATGTTACATACAGCGGCGTAACTAAAGTAAAATTTCAGGGGGGCAAGGGGGTGCACCATTTTTTCAAGGGGGGCACTTCTGGCAAAGTTTCCGCTTGCCTTTTTCTTGAAAACAAGCCCATGCCCGTAATCGGGGGGAGGGGGTCGGACGGCCCCCCTAAAAAGAAATGTTTTGTAAACAAAAAAAATGAAAAAAAAATGATAAGAAATAAAGAATAAAAATGTCTGCAAAAAAATAATAATTAAAAAAGTCTGCATCGTAACCGTGCAACTAATAATAACACACACTAAGCAAAAAGTTTGTTCAGTCTGTTTATTATCGTTAAATTATGACATTTATAACATAAAATAATATACAGATTATGTAAACAGAGGACGCAAGGGGTGGCATACGCCGTCTGAGCATTAAATATGCAGAAATAGCATTGATACAAAGCTGTAATTGAGTTGTTTTCAGATATTTCAGATATAATAACCAATAGCATAGCGTAAAAATGGTGCACCAAAATAGCTTGAATTTGGGCATTCTTGTTTACATAATGTCGAACTTCTGAGAGGGGGCACATCCTCCTCCCACTCCCTCCTGTGTCGCACACGTGACGGGTGGCGCTAACGCGTCAATGTATATTTTATTTCATATTCGTGCCCCCCCCCCCCCAAAAAAAAAAAAAGTAAAAAAAAAAAGTAAAAGAAATTCCTGGTTACGGGCCTGAACAAGCCCCTTTCATCGCCTTTTGTTTATGTAACTTACTGTTTTTGTATAAGATAATCTGGCCTGAGTGTAACAAAAAAATTATTTTCTGCATGTAAATGGAAAACTAGTTTTTAAAATACCGGAATTAAGGCGTATAAAATGTAACATTGTACTCTGGAAATTTCCAATCACAAAAGCACGTGCCCCCCGCCCCCCCCCCCCTTAGTTACGCAAGTGGTGTTGGACCTTGTAAGCTTCTATGTAATTCGGCTCAGACTTTTGTGCCATCTGAGCGTCATGCTTAAAGGCATCGTACACGTTTGGTAATGACTCTGATCATTAATGTCAATAAAAACCTACTTGGTACGAAGTACAGCAGCTTTGGATAGTACAATGCATTTTGAGAAACTTTTCACTTCGAAGTACTGCGGTTATGGAAAAAAATATCACTTTTTATCCCCAAACCATTTGAATCTGAGAAGCGTTACGCGTAACGCTTCTCAGATTGTGTATTCCAATGCAGATTATTCTTCCTGCGTGGACATAACCACTCCAGATTTTCGGCAATATCTCAAAAACGCTACCACCTTTATAAATTAAATTTTCACGGGTTAGTTTTTTGATATATCTACAACTAGGTTTAAAACCAGGCTCCAATTACCAAACGTGTATACCATGCAAGTTTCCTGCTAAGAAAAACTAACTGAGAGCCAGTCACAGTACACGTGACGTGGTTGGCCGATAACCTTTTATTTTTGCTAAAGCAAAGTTGATTGGTGCTTAGCTTATATTTTTGTGCCGATCACCGGCCGATTGAACCTCTCCTGAAGAGGTATAATAAAAACGGGCCATCTTAGCAAGCAGTAAAAGGGTGAATCTGTTTGATGCTGGCGGAATGATCAAAAGTGTTACGGTCAATTTTAGCGCTTCTGACAAAGTTTGATGACCCACCTGAATAGCGACCCACTGAGTTACTGACAAATTGGTCTAGTGGGCCGTGGCATAAAGCCTCATTGTAGGGTCATTGATGTTGGCAAATAGGCCTAGGCCTACTCCAAAGCAAAAATTAATGACCATAAAACTTACTTGGTTAGAAGTACCGCAGCTGTTGATTGCGCTGGTACCGGAGGCCTAGCAGTAGGCCTGAGCTGATTGCGTCATACCTCTGGTCGTTCGACGAGTTGGCGTCTGTATTTGGACCAGTTATGTATCTAATCAGGGCTTCGTATTTTGACTACTGCTTTTTATCTCAGGTTGTCAGGTTGACTAAACCTCCTTATTACCCACATGGTCTCATGCCCCCCACCCCCCACCCCCCCCCCCGAGAGAAGCGGGTATATGACGTCATTTATCTCTGAAAATAAAACAAAGCTTACGATTATTGATGAAGTGGCTTGTTTCCGTTAGTCAACTTCTAATTTGGGGGTGTTTGTTTTCATCGGTGTTGTTATAGTGGTAACCTACAAGTATTACAGGGGAAAATATCTTATACACTAAAGGACACTTTATTCTTCAAATGACCATATACAATTAATAATTCATAATATTGTAAGTCATGCTTTCTGTTTCAGAGTTATTTTGAATTTCCCCAAATAAAAGCCATCACATGCAGCTGATTATTGAAGACAATGGAGGTCAAAGTTGAATCTGTGAGTATAATCTTGATATAGGGCCTTTCCAAACCTTGGCTTGCGTAGACTTGTGGACAAGTCGTTAAATGTCTGTCGCGGTGATAGCGTTCCGACTCTATTCCGAATCTCCCCGCGATTCCCGCGGTATCCGCGATTCCCGCGGTATTCTCGCGAGACTGCTGGCCCGCGAGACTACTGCTCTCACGACTGCGGTCCCATTTAATTAATGGGGAGTAGAAGTCGGCAACCAGCAGTTCGCGCGAGAGCAGTGATCTCGCGAGAGCACCGTCACTACTCGACTATCTCACCGCGACAGACCATTAACGACTTGTCCACAAGTCTATGGCTTGCGGGGCATCGGCTGCGTTGCAGTGGAGCAGTGTACATTGTACACAGTGCTAAAACATCAAACGGAGCCGCGTACCGGAACCGGGGCCTTCTCTTTGATCTCCCTTTGTTTGGACTTACTCTGTGTTGCATACACTCTGTGGACATTCTTTTGTTCTGATACTCTTTAAAAAAAATCATCAATTTTTTTTTAATTACTTGCGACCAAATGACTCTTGTCTTTCCCAGTAGTTTGTCTCCACCCCAAAGAGGTGTACAATCCAAGGGAATGGGGTGAACTGCACCCCTATGAAATAATAATAATCAACTACAAAAAATCGGGCAAAGCAGTGGAGAAAATTCGGGCACAGCAAGAAGAACAAAATTGAACTTGTACTTTTGTCTGTGTAAAAAGTTTGGGCAATCAACCCCTCTTCCCCCCCTTAAACAAGGGGTACCTGTACGCCCGCCCGTGTAAAGAACATAGTTTTACAAACGCCCTCTTGTGTCTCTCAAATCGTTTCGTTCCAGGAACATAGACTTCTGTCTGATGACGGAAACCATCAGTTCGGAAACTACGGGGCAGTCGGAGGCATGCTTGGTCACAATGGTGTCAAGAAACAGAGAACTTCTACCCAATCAGAGAACGGTGTCGTTTTGTCATGCCATGACATCAACTACCTGGTGAAAATGAAAGTGAACAAGCAGAAAGTGTACAAGCCGATTCTCAAAGATATCACGTGAGAATTTTAAAAGGGGACACATTGCCTTCGGATTGGGGGCTTTGGGCTGTAAAAAGCGTTTGGTATGAAATGGATATGGTTGGAAAGATGTTTTAAAAGATAGAATAATGATCCACACAAATTTCCTATCTTTCGAAATTGTGTGGTTTCCCCAACACGGTCCGTAATTTTGTGGAATCAAAAAATGTGGTTCTACAAAATGGCGGACCGTGTGAGCTCCCGAAGTAAAAGGAAAACCACACAATTTCAAGAGGATGTTTGTGTAAAACATTATATTCTACTTTTAAAACATATTTCCAACCATATTAATTTCTTAACAAACGCTTTGTATAGCCCAAAGCACCCAATCCAAGGCAACGTGTCCCTTTAATAATAACTATTGCTGGGGGTTTGAGCTGCTTATTTTTTCTGAATGAGAATTTCATCGACAGTGCTATGAGTTGGGGTTACAACAGAATAAAAATACAAACTTTAAAATGAATGTAAAAATCAGTGTTAATAGTTGGTGTTAAACATTCTTGAATTTCGTATAATTTTGTTTGACTTTTCTTCTGTCTTAGTGGTGTGTTTGAGCCAGGGTTGAATGCAATTCTTGGACCAACGGGAAGTGGTAAAACTTCGTGAGTATAAACACCAACGTTATTTTAATATTAATGTGACTTTGAAACCCATTATCTGTTAACGTTATTTTACCTCATCGGTCTTTATTCAGAGAGCTTTTGTGATTCTGAGCGAATTTCCAATCATAGCACTGCTAACTGGCATGCTAACCTTCCGGTGCTTACTGTATACAAATGAATGACGTAACAATGCAAATTCATGGCAAGCTGGCCGCCTAATTTTCTTGCTAACCTGTGATTAGTACGCTTACGCTTAAGCAAATTTTTCTGTTATAGATTTGCTTACCGTTTTAGCAGCGCTATGGAATTTTTCCTTTTCTTGGTACCTAAAACGTCCGCATGACCTCAGCTTACCAGCAGCGTTGCGCGTTATGGAGGGGTCGCGAATGTTCAGTCTGCTACATGAACTCGCCAATACACCAATCCAGGCGCGCAAGTGCTGGGCGCCGCCATGGGCGCCGCGCGCCACTGCTGCGGTGTTTTGTGCACAAAGACACGAGAAAATCGTTTCCCTTTTCACTTTTTATGGAAATTTAATGTCTTCCTCGACAATGTTTCCCTTTTCACTTTTTATGGAAATTTAATGACATTTCTCTGACATGGCTGCATGATATGACGATTTACTACATTCTTGATAATTTTTTAAAATTAAGCACAGAGTAAAATACTGAAATTCTGACAAAATACTCTGCCGATGTCGACTATTATGCAGTTTCCGCGTCTTTTTCCCCTAACTCACCTAAGACAAGCACCGTTTTCAAGATGATTCGGTTTCTATTTAGTTGCAAATATGATCTACATTAGTATATCATGATGTCCTGGAAAGGAAATCGTGTAAGTCGTTGAGGAAAACATTTAATTTCCATAAAGAGTGAAAAGGAACATGATTTCCTCATGTCTTTGTGCACAAAACTAGGCACATGTACACCGCAGCAGTGGCGCGCGGTGCTCAACACTTGCGCGCCCGGTGCGCGTCGGATTGGTCTATAGACCCCTTGCATAACGCGAAACGCTTTAGGGACGCTGAGGTCATGCGCACGTTTTGTGAGGGCGCTTTTTGAGCGTGTGACGTCATATGCAAGGGGTCTATTGCCCAATGTGAACAATGATGGCGGAAATTATAAGCGTTTTATCATTTCGTGCATTTACTTGTATTATTCCAGACTTCTTGATATTCTGGCGATGAGGAAGGATCCTCATGGAATGTCCGGTCAGGTCTTGATCGATGGAGCCATCCCACCGGCTGATTTCAGGCTCATCTCTGGTTACGTTGTTCAGGTAGTTATAGGACTGGTTCATTGCATCAGAGTGACTTGCACGAAAACGTGAAAAATTTGACTTAAATTAAAGTTGCTTGGCTCGATTTTAGCCGAAGGAGTTTTAAAAAATATTGTTCTCTGTACGATTTTTGACAGATGATTCTGTTTCGAAACGAAAAACATTAAAAAAAAAAACATTCGCATAATAATTATGCCAAGGACAATGTACAAAATACATCTAGCATGCAAATTTGTGTGTATCTTGGCTGATGGACGTGAGATAATATCGGCATCTCGACAATAATTCATTTTCAGTTTTTAATTAACAACCACTAGGCCAATCATTGGAGGATTCGTGGATGCATCCTATACGTTTGGTAATGACTCTGGAAATTGATGGCAATAAAAAGTTACTTGGTAAGAAGTACAGCAGCATTGGATAGTATATATATATTTGAGAAACTTTTCACTTCGAAGTACAGTGGTTATGGAAAAATATATCCCTTTTTATCACCAAAACATTGTGAATATTGAGCAGCGTTACGGTAACGCTTCTCAGAGTGTGTATTCCAATGCAGACTATTCTTCCTGTGTGGACATAACCGCTCCAGATTTTCGACAATATCTCAAAAACGCTACCACCTTTTGAAATGAAATTTTCACAGGTTAGTTTTATGGTATATATCTACAATTGAAACAAACAATAGGCTCTATTACCAAACATGTGCGATGCCTTTAAAAGAAAGCTTAAAACTTTTTCGAATCTAATATAGGGCCTAATTAAAATTTTAAACTTAATTGCTTTGTTTGTCAAATCTGCAAAGAGTCGGACCAAGCATCTTTAAGAAAACTGCTAACTGGCAATATAACAAGATGATTTTCTCTGTGGACGCATCATCGTCCAAGAAAAACTTACTTTGTGTGCGATTCTGTCACCTTATTGAGTTAGTTATGAGAAGTTTTGAAATTGTTTTTAATCAAATAAGTTTTTCTCTCATGTCATGCGACAGGAAGACATCGTAATGGGAACGCTCACCGTCCGCGAAAATCTGACTTTTTCCGCGTCCGTGCGATTTCGTCACACGGTCAGCAAGGCCGACAAGAATCGGCGTGTACAAGACGTCATCGAAGAACTTGGTTTGACGGATTGTGCAGAAACTAAGGTAGGCTATAGTGGTGGTGGAGGATCCAGGGGTTGGACTGCAGGTCGTGTGCTTACCGTGGGGTACGTACCCCCATCTGTCGCCATCAAAAGTTAGACGACACAGTGGGGGCTGTTCATCCCCCCACCCCAACCCTTCTATTGACGCTCTGGATCCGCCCTATGGCAGGATTGACAACTTCTATAGTATTTATCATGCAAATCTTTTGCGTATTGGGACATTGTGGGAACATTGGAGTAAACTGTTATTGCGTATGAAACAAAATCGCGCAGTTTAACAGGGCCCTGTTCAGGATTGCGCGAGACTTGCACAATCTATTGAGGTTTAAAGGGATTGTATACGTTTGGTAATTCGAACCAACTGTGTGTTTCAATCCTATATAGTTGTAGATATACCATAAAACTAACCTGTAAAAATTTCATTTCAAACTACGTGGTAGCGTATTTGAGATATTGCCGAAAATCTGGAGCGGGAAGAATAATCTGCGATTGGAATACACAATCTGAGAAGCGTTACTGCTGTGATATTCACAAAATTGGGATAAAAAGTGATATCTTTTTCCATAACCGCAGTACTTCGAAGTGAAAAGTTTCTCAAATGCATTATTATTATCCAAAGCTGCTGTACTTCTTACCAAGTAAGTTTTCATTGCCATTATTTTTCAGAGTCATTACAGACCCTTTAGCAGGCGGGGTAACAATCAAACAGATCCATAGTTTAGAAGTCACAGAAAATTAGCCCGATCCTCATAATGTTTGGGTTGCATCAGTTCCTCACAATTATCTAACTGTTTCATGCCTCACAATATTATCTTACTGTTTCATGCAATCGGATAATCCTGATTTGAGTTTTTTTCTGTGGTGGAATTGTATGATTTTCTATTTTCCGTTGTAGATTGGCAACGTGTACATCCGTGGTGTGTCCGGCGGGGAGAGAAAACGTACCAATGTAGGAATGGAACTCATTACACAACCCAATGTTATGTTTCTGGACGAACCAACAACTGGCCTTGATGCTAGCACTGCTAATTCCGTCATTATGCTTCTCTCGAAGTAAGGATTTTTCCTGTTTCGTTTTTGCGAAAATGTTTTTTTTTTTTATGAATTTTTGTATCGAAGTTTTCAAAGTTCAAAGCTTTGATTTATTTGAAACACACGCCTGGAATTTAATCTTTGAGAGGGCAAGGCCATTTTTCTTTTGCAAAGGGCACTTCCATTGTTAAATCTTAAAGTCTATGGGACACTTTTGAAAGGGCACCAAGACCAAGACCAGGGCAGTAGAGGCCCGGCATCCCTGAACTCCGATCCGTTCAAATATATAAGCCCGAAACCTTACATTTTAATGCAGAGCTACCTGTAAATAATAATCATGGAGTCGGTGTATAATTAATAGTTATGTGAACACACTGCAATAGACAAAAGACCCGTTGCACTTGTCAGAACAGAGCCGAGCCGTATACACAGCTCTGCGTCAAAAGCCCCAACAGCGCCCTCAATGAAGTCAAAAGAAGACCTACCATTGGCTAAAACTTGTGCGTGCGCGTATACACACGTGCAAGTTTCCCTTGTTTGACCTCAGAGATGGCGTGCAAGTGGTCTATAGGTTTATAATCTTTCCTCATTCAAAAAACATTTATATGCAATGAAAAAAATACGACTACAGCTCCCGTAATACATAACACTGGTATTAGTTTTTGTGTAATTTTCTTAATACCCTTTCCCAGGCTAGCACAGAGAGGGCGCACTATTATCCTCTCAATCCATCAGCCGAGATATTCAATCTACCGCATGTTTGACAAGTTACACTTGTTGAATAAGGGAGAGACCGTCTATCACGGCAAAACCAACAAGGCGTTGGACTATTTCAGATCCATCGGTAAACCAACATTATTCATTGTTTTGTGTCATTAAAATTATACCGCGGAGAGTTTATGCACTCTGATTGGTCGAAGACTGGTCACGTGGGGGTGTATATGATATCAAGACCGGCTCTGAGAATTATGGCCACTAATTGGTTGAAAGTTCTGTATACACTTTGCTTGGGGTACGTTTTCGCGGTCGTAACCAATAACTGTTTCGGTTGAATTGGCCATCGGTTATTAAAACACTGGCCAATGACCAAAACAGTTATTGGTTACAGCCGGCCGCGAAAATGTACCCCTGTTGTGCCTTCGGTTCGGTTAATTAACAAACAGCTGCCAGCCACCAACCCCCGGTGAAGACCGGCTCCCCACACTGTTATTGCGTAATTAATAATTTTCTGGGTTTTCTGGATATGAAGTCAAGTGATTATTAAAAGTAACCCGCTGTGACTCTTACGTCTGAAGATATCTGTAAAAAGAAAACATCGAATCCATGTCAACAAATAATCCATCTTGACAAAGTAAAAATGCAAAAAAGATAGACAAACAAAGGAACCATAAGCCTGTGACAGGCAGCAAAGTATGAAACGCACCCTAAGAAATTTAGACAAAAACAGCTTGGAGACATGGCAGTAATAAACTAGTACATTGTTCATCATTTAAAATAATATACAATACCTTCTGAAATTGAACACATACCAACATTATGTAACTTGAATATCATCATGCACGAACTTTATCTTCTCTTTTCCGTTGCCAAGGCTACCACTGCGAAGAGCATAACAACCCTCCTGACTTTTTTCTTGACGTCATCAACGGTGACTCGTTGGCTATTTCTTTAATCGGTGATGAAATGGGTAAGAACGGGTTCCTTGCCCTCCCCCAGCCCCCTCCGCCCACTAGTAAAACTCAATGGGAAGAAGCTTTACAAAGTTAGGCCTAACCCATTTTGCAAATTTTAACTCCATGTACTTTACAAAGTCCATCTGGAAATCGAGTTAACCCCTTCAGCCCAAGTTCTTTTGACATAAACAACCGCTGTGGCCCACATCGTTTGACCAATCAAGCGTGAAGCACACATTCTTACACAACAGGAAGCTTGTGTTCAAAGTTCGATTTTACAAACTCTATTATTACCTTGAAGATTTCATTTTAGAGCATAATAAGTAATAACAATTGTCTTACTCATTAAATTCCCTTTCATATAATTTAAAAATCATTGAAATTCGTGGATCAAGTCGAAACAAGAGCAATACGCCAGATTGAAGTGTCGGGGTTTTGAGAAGTCACGAACATGAAAAGTACGGGAAAGGGCAACTTAAGCCTGTTTGTGAGACGTCACACAAGCGTGCAAGCACGGCAAGAGCTTTGCTTCCCAGCTCCAAAGATGTCAAACGTAATAATGTGTGTGCCAATCGAAAAACCTCCGGGTCAGAATTGACCCCGGATGCGTCAGGCTTCGAACCCAGAATCCGAGTCAATGATGACCTGTGAGGTTTTAGAGTATGACACAAAATCACTCATTTCGTTCAAAGGCATTACCTTAGACGATGTGACCTCTGTTTACATTCAAACCGCTCTCTGTTGACAAAAGTCATGTTTCCGCCGGGCAAGAAGACGCGTACTCATGGTAACATTGCATGTCCTTTATAGCTGGCTGTCGTACACAAAGGTTTTGCCCGGCGACATGCGCGCGCATCATGTTATGATTTTCGAATGAGCTCAGAGGTCACATCGTCTATACCAGAAATTGATATTTCTTACAATTAGACCTCGATTCGATGCAAGAAATCATGTGAAAGGCAAGTTCAAAGGTTACATACTTGTTTGTCTAAAAATACTAACTAATTGCATTTTCTCCGGGCTTCTGGTAAACATTGGAGCTACTCATGTTTGTGCGAAGTGGGGAGGCTTAAAAGTGGAATTACGTCACACGAACAGGATAGATGCAGCTGAGAAGAAATAACGAGGAAAGCCAAGAGAAGCAACATCCCTCGTAATTTGCATGTAACTAACAGCGTAAACCATTACGTCATTATTTCAGAGGCAACGGAGGAGGGTAAACCGAAAACCGATCCCATACCATCCAGAGATCTTGGAAAATTCTTTCTGAAAACGCAAGCTTACATGGCGATGAAGAACAAAGCTGATGAGTTATATGAAACCTTCTTGAATGTAGAGGCAGCAGGAGGAGTAGATGTCAGCTATCCTACGTCATTTCTGCGACAGGTGAAGCAAAATCTCGCAATTGTTTCTCTCTTTTTTTTTTTGACAAACAAAAAGCAAGAGCAGGCTAGTCTAAACGTTGAGACCAATAACAATTAATAACTCACTCCGCGGCAGTGAAGTTAAAAACGAGAAGTCCCCCTCGACTCACTAAGCGAAAGTAGTAGTCCCGGCCGATATCCTATACCTCCCCAGGTAGTACTAAGTAGGACAGTTCTTTTCAGAACTATAGGCTTAAAGGCACTGAACACGTTTGGTAATAATTGTCAAAGACCAGTGTTCTCACTTGGTGTATCCCAACATATGCATGAAATAACAAGCCTGTGAAAATTTGGGCTCAATTGGTCATCAAAGTTGCAAGAAAACGATGAAAGAAAAAACAACCTTGTTGTACAAATTTGTGTGCTTTCAGATTGGAATAAAAGGCTTCTTGCAAGAAGTCTTTTATTATTTTAGTGAGAAATCACCTCTTTCTCAAAAACTACGTTACTTCAGAGGGAGTCGTTTCTCACAATGTTTTATACTATCAACAGCTCTCTGTTGCTCGTTATCAAGTCAGTTTTTATGCTAATATTTATTTTGAGTAATTACCAAACGTGTACAGTGCCTTTAAGTAGTCTCCCGAATTCCGAAATCTACTCCGCGGCAGTAGAATACACATGGTATTACCGCAAACCCTCACCATACAATGCCTCAAAACCCACATTAAAAGCTATCAGTTAGGATAAAACTAATAATCGACAGGCCCTTGGCGGGGTTGCTTTGGAAGCATGTCGAGATGAGTTCACTCTAAGAAGTCTTGGGTCAGAAAGATTGACCTCCCGTTTTTCTGACAAGGGCCCAATTTCATGGCTGAATTCTGCACTTTATACGGCACATAGTGCTTTATAAGGCGTCGTTAGCGCAGAATTCTGCAGTAAGCAGAGCCATGAAATTGGACCCATGGATCCGGAAATTAAAACACATTACAGCCCCGTTTCCTGGTCGATGCAACCCAGGAAAAAGGATCGAGCTGACCTGGAAATGGGATGGCCATTTGGGATTATCAGTGGTCAATTCTGACTCAGGACTGCTTTGAGTACAGCATGATGGCGTGTCGTGGCCGAGAGGATAAGAACACCGGACTCAAGCTCTGGTGTTTCTGATCAGCAGAGTGTGGGTTCGAGTCCCGGTTGTGACACTTGTGTCATTAGCAAGACACTTAACCATTATTGCTTTGTCCTTCGGATGGGACGTAAAGCCATAGGTCCCGTGTGTTCTGTAATGCACGTAAAAAAAACCCAGTGCACTTATCGTAAAGAGAAGGGGGACGCCCAGTGTTCCTGGTTTGATTGTCAGCATATTGCAACCACATTACATGGTGCTATGTAAAGGAATATGTCTCATACTTCAAAACGTAGCTCCGCATACCTTGCAGGATAAATACCGTAGTGCTTAGAAACGTATAGTATTATAATTAATTTAAACATTCTAATAATATTATATGAAAGATCTGTGATTTATATTTGATATTTCTCTGTTTGCAGCTGTACTACGTCTCAGGAAGAGCGACTAAAAATATCCTGAGGAACCCAAAGAGTTCTTACATGCAGGTATGTTATCAGGCCATCAGAGTATTAAAGACCTAAACCCGTGTTGGGGTCGGTCACGTGGGCACCGTCGCAAATACAGCTCAGTTCTAAGGCACAATATACAACAAATGCAAAGTCAGTGTTTACTGTTGTGCAGAATGCGCAATGGCGGGAAGCGAGATTTGTTTTCCTGTGAACTTTTTGTCCCCCCATACGGCGAACTGTGTACAAACTTCTTTTGATAGCGCCCTCTTTCGAATCCTCCTCCTCAAGCCCAGGTTAATTTCCCGTATGGGGGACAAAAAGTTCGTAGGAAAAAAATCCGGCTGGCGGGAAAGTATAAGTGAGTTGGAAACCAGTCAAGTTTCTATTCAGAAAGCTTGGAATGGAAGTCTGTATAAATATCACACCCAGCTGAACAGACATGAACCTTGAAGTGAGAGGTAACCCCAGGAATTACGCAAATGCGGGAAGGTTCCACGAGTTACTGGCTCCCCCGTAAGCCAAAACGTTTGATTGGTTGAGGGGAGGGCTGTTGGAAACCACAGAACCTAGCACAGGCTGTCAGCCAGACAGGGAAGCCTGCTGCAAAAAGCAGATCTGGGTATGTCTATACAATTTTGTGCATTTTGGGACCTGATCCATCCCCCTCTAAGATTTGTGGAATAGTCCAGTCCAGGATATCAACGACTTTGAATCCTCCGGGGCATTGCACTTTTTAGAAAACAGTGACATAAATATCTTGTGTCATGACTTAGTGTTGCCAGCCCTCACTAATTTTAAAGGAACGTTACAGAATTGGTAATTAAAATTTTTCTTTAAGATCACCGATTTACATAAAACTTACACGGTCTAATGATGATGATAGTAGAACACATCCCTATAAATATTTCTGTCTGAAATGCCATATTTGATGAGAAATAAATAAAACTAAATCATGATCAAAATTGTCTTTCATCGTCAGGTCATTGTGCTCGCCTTCCTTGCTGTGATCGTGGGGCTCATTTACTTCCAGATTGACAAGTCGGCTTCCTCGGGTATTCAAAACAGGTATGAATGGGGGACTTTTGGGACGCTAGGTGGCAGCAGACTTACCAGGTAAATTCATTGTTCTCGGTAATGTGCGCATGCTCAGAACTACGTAAACAATGGAAATTTACCTGGTAAGTCTGCTGCCACCTAGTGTTCTAAAGTCTCCCATTGGAATCCATTCAATAGAAAACAATTATGTACAATAAGAAGAGGTACCTATAAATAGTAAACTTGCGGATGAAACCATGTGTAAAAAATCTCTTTTGGAGGAGTGTTAGTTGTACCCGCAAGTTCACTATTTATAGTTACTTCTTATTTTTCCACGCCATACAAAGCTTCAAACACCACTTAATTACGTACAAAATTAAACATCAAGTAACAAACCACAAGGGAAACTGACTGGGTAAATTTCAAATAATTTGGGGATGAACAAAAAAAAATTTAGTAGAGCGGGATTTGAACCAACGACCTCCGGACGTGCTGGCGCTCTAAATTAAACATCCATACAAAAATGATTACCTCTTCCTTCTTAGGTCATCCTTGAGTTAAAGGTCATTACTGATGCTATTTATGTGTCTTTAAAAGGTCTGTATACGTTTGGTAATTACTCGTAAAATTAATGGCAATACAAACTTACTTGGTAAGAAGTACAGCAGCATTCTGAGAAACATTTCACTTTGAAGTGATGTGGTTATGGAAAAAGATGTCAGTTTTAATCCAAACAAAATTTGAATCTGAGAAGCGTTTCTGTGTATTCCAATTGCATTTTATTCTTCCTGCGGACATAACCGCTCCAGATTTTCGGCAATATCTCAAAAACGTTACAACCTTTTGAAATGAAATTTTCACAGGTTAGTTTTATGGTATACATCTACAGCTATGTAGGATTGAAACAAACAGTGGGTTCCTATTACCAAACGTATACAATCCCTTTAAACCAAAATATGATGGATAGCTCTATTTCAAAATATGTTCTTCTATTTTTAAAATCTCTTGTATAGGGTTGGGGCTTTCTTCTTTGTAATAACGAATATGATCTTCGCTAATATCAGCGCAATCGAAGTCTTCATCGGAGAGAGGGCGATCTTCCTGTAAGTCTCGTCCATTATCCCTCCAATATTACGAGAATTTACGAGAACACAATGTTACTCTGTCCGTTATGTAGTACTTGTTCTTCGGGTCTCACCACAGTCTGGTTTTGAGCCGATCATCAGAGCTCATCATACCGAGTTCCCATGGTGTCGTAATAACAGTAAATACTTATTCTTATCGTACCAAATAGGCACCGTACTATTTTACCCATCCAGCCTCGGTATGGTATCACTTATTCAAAAGGGAGAAAAACAAGATGGCCATTGACCTTATGCGTTGATGTCATCATGCTGACATCTTTAGTGGTAAAACGATGACAAAACAATGGAAAGTTACGTTGTACGCGCGGTGCACAGGATGGGCCAATGAGCAACCCGTTTGCGTATTTTACACCGCAGCGAGGGTTTTTGTACTGTAACACTGTCAATTCCGTCTTGAGATAGGAGACTACGTCTAACCCTAAACCCTAACCCTAACCCTAACCCTAACCACTAACCCTCACCCGTACCCTCACCCTAACCCTAATCCTCACCCTAACCCTAACCCTAACCCTAACCCTAACCCTAACCCTGAACCTAACCCTTATATTTGGTTATAGGCATAAATGTTTGTAGTCTCATCTCAAGACAGGAATTGGCAGTATTGCAGTACAAAACCCCTCGCTGCGGTGTAAAACAAAATATGCAACCCGTTTTTGACCGCTAGCCGAGGGCGCCCTCCCAAATGACATCATGGACAAAAGGTCTGTAAAGGTGTATTACATGTACTTTCCTTTCTCTTTCAAACAGGCATGAGTCAGCAGGTGGTTTCTACCGGGTCTCGGTCTATTTCTTCTCCAAGGTCTTCTGTGACCTCTTGCCCATGCGCATCATACCGACGTTTCTGTTTTCCGTCATCACTTATTGGATGATCGGTGAGGAACCTAATTATGGGCGTGTCTATTTTGGGAGGGGTTTAGAAAATGTTTAAAAGCCAGCGAAACTTGTCAAAGTATGCTAAAGAGACGCACAACAGTTCCAGTGCATGCAAGAACAACTTAAGTTCCAGTGCGTGCAAGAACCACACAACTTTCAGTTTATGCAAGAACCACATAAGTTCCAGCGCATGGCAAGAACAACACTTCTCCCAATCCAGACAAATACATTGTACAAACCAAGAAGAGCGTTTCCCCCTCCCATGAAATACTCCCGACCCAAGAACTATCACTTTTCTATACTCCAAGAAACAATCGCACTTACTTCTATTTCTTCCTCCATGCTTCTATCGAAGATTTCCACCATATTGCATAATAATTACAAATCCTTCTTTCCACGCAGGTTTCCGAGTAGACGCAGCTGCGTCTTTCATTTACGCACTGACCCTTATTGCGACCACTATCTCGGCGAGTAGCCTGGCCTTCCTACTCGGTGCATGTTTCAACCTCCTAGCGATCGCAAACCTGATGATTGCAATGGCTTTTGTCTTCATGATGGTAATATTTATCGTTAATTCAAATCTTTTTTTTGGTAAAGAAAAGACAAATCGTTCGATCCAAAGGTTTAGAGAAAACAACTAACGTTCACGAATCAAGACTACACCGTTCAATGCACTTTACAACAATCTCGCTTCGGGCAAGCTCCGGCTTTGACTTCGGCTCCGGCTTAGCGGATCTCAAGCCAGAGCCGGAGCCTAAGCCTATAGGTTTTTAAAAGGTCCAATGTTTGTCTATGCATCAAAGAAGAAAATCATTTGTAGGTGTACTTCATTTTTCATTTCTTCTTGCAGATATTTGGTGGACTGCTGATAAACATCGCTTCCCTGCCTAGTTGGGTGCAGTACTTACAATACCTTAGTATCATTAGATATGGCATGAATGTGAGTAACGTGGGTGGATCCTTTGGAGGGGTACAGGGGGTACAGGGGAAGGGGTCTATAGGAAGGGGAGGAGGGGTACAGGTAAGGGGTGGTACAGGGGAGGGGTGGTGGAACAGGGGAAGAGGGAGGAGTGGTACACAAGGATGGAGGGAGGGGGTACAGGGGAAGGGGGTCGAGGGAAGGGGAAGAGGGGGTACATGGGAAGAGGGGTCGAGTGCAAGGGGAGGAGGGGATAAAGGGGAGGGGAAGAGGGGGTACAGGGATGGAGGGTAGGGATGGGTACAGGGGGAGGGGGTCGAGTGCAAGGGGAGGAGGGGGTAAAGGGGAACAGGGGAAGGGGAGGAGGGGAAGAGGGGGTACAGGGATGGAGGGTAGGTAGGGGTACAGGGAAAGGGGGTCGAGGGAAGGGGAGAAGGGGGTTACAGGGGAACAGGTTCCTGCTCTTTGCACTATCATGATTGGTTTTGCTCACGGAGGATTGTAAATAAGCCTTTGATTTTATTTATAGACAAGTACCACCTTTTGGTAAGGTGTTCCTTCATTCACTCATAAGGAGAAAGATTCTGTAAACATATTTTGACTTAATAATCCAAGAACAAAGTGACTGCACATTTGCTGTGTCACGCCCCGCCCCTTTTCCGCACCAAGGGAGTGAATGCCGATCTTGATGACGTACCGAACGTCTCCCGTGTAGTGCTTGAATGATAACCATGAATACAAATCGTCAATGTTTACCCACAGGCTCTGTCCATCAACGAAATTAGAGACCAGGAATTCTGTGATCCACCTGTCGGCAATATGACGCAAAACTGGTAAGAACATAAACTATAATTAATTACATCTATAGGCCTATTTTGTTTTTACCCTACACCAATGTGGGAAGAGTCTACTCGGTGGTTTCTTAGTCCTACTGTGGGGGGAAAAATCCACGGGATACTTGGGTGGGATTCGAACCACATGACTTGGAAAGCACCGATTAAAGGGGTTTGTTGTCATGATCATAGCAGGCCTGTGGCTGTACATGGAACTGTGAACTCTCACCCAGCTAATGCACACGCGCCCTCTATGATAATGACGACACAGCCCCTTTCTCATTGGTGTATAAGGGTGTAAACAATGGGTGTAACCATTGATCTCCATTATACTGGAAATAATGGAGATCAATGGGTGTAACCCATTGTAACCCAAATAGATTGCACATGACGTCATTGACCACCATCTTTGATACAAACAATGGAAAAGTGCACGCGTATACGCGCTGGGCACGACTCTCAGCCAATGATAGTCTTTCACGCGTGCGAGTTTCATTAACGATGGCGGCCAATGCAAGGGGTCTATATTATTTATCTGTAATGCAATTATTACCTAATTGTTATAAAAGTATTATATCATTCAAAGAACAAAGTATATAAAAACATAGCTTGACTATTTCAGTATTATTTTTGACCTCTCTGTGTTCAGCATTGACGGAAACACCTACCTCGAGAACCAAGGAATAAACTATTCCGCCTGGGGATTGTGGGAGAACATCGTTGCCATGCTGTCGCTCACCGTCATCTTTCTTTTCCTTACTTACGTCCGGATGAGGAACATCCCAAAGTTTAAATAAAGACTGAGGCAGTAGGAGCTGTATATTCAGACCATGGACCTTTTCCAAACCTCAGCTGGGGCTCTGGTCTGGCAAGAGATTCTGTCCCTCGGAAATGTTGTCCCATTGTGTAGAGAAATCGTTTGACAGCGCCCTCTTTTGTTCCGTCATCAATTTTGGAGCTGCCACCTTGTTTCCAACATCAGACAGAGCCGGAACCCGGAGACGGAGCCTAAGCCGAAAAATCCCCCAAATCTTTTGAGTTGTCTCCACAGCCTTATCCGCCTAAAGAGTGAGGTCATTATTGGGCATTTGTAGCCGTAACACACTGACGGGTCGGGAGGCCAATGACCACTATATCCTATCATCGGGACATGGCTTGATATTGAACTTAATATTGTTAAAGGCACTGTACACGTTTGGTAATAACTCAAAATATCTATTAGCATAAAAACTTACTTGGTAACAAGCAACGGAGAGCTGTTGATAGTATAAAACATTGTAGGAAACGACTCCCTCTGAAGTTACGTAGTTTTTAAGAAAGAGGTAATTTCTCACTAAAATAATAAAAACTTCTTGCAAGAAAGCACACTAAAAGCACATAAATTTGTACAACAAGGGTGTTTTTTCTTTCATCATTTTCTTGCAACTTCGATGACCAATTGAGCCCAAAATTTCACAGGCTTGTTATTTTATGCATATGTTGGGATACACCAAGTGAGAACACTGGTCTTTGACAATTACCAAATGTGTACGATGCCTTTAAGTTTAACGAGACACTGGTGACTGGACGTCAACCGTTTGAAACAGTTAACGTTACACCAAATTACAGATGTCAGATGCAAACAATGATTGTCTCAAGAAGCCGTTGCGTTGGGGCCTACCAACCATTCTATTAGAAGACGTTTGTGATCAAAATATCTGCTTACTACAGCAAGAACTACTCCATCAGGATATCCAGTAGGCCTACTTCACGTAGTCGCGGTTCCGTCCGTCCCCCGTATTTGAGGATAGAAATAGGACGAGAGCAATGGTGATTGAACAGTAATAATTTGAGTGAGTGTTGCATTACGCTAATTACAGGGAAGGAGCCTCATACTTTGTGTGAGTCAATGTCTAATTGAGTAATAACATCCATATTGACGAAATTACTTACCATAATCTGTATTATAATTCATCTCCTTGAAATAATTTAATTAATGAGAGAAAATCAGTGTAATCAAATATCAGCCGCATAACTTTATGAAGTAGATTTTGTGACGTAGGCGAGAAGAGATTTGAGGAATGAGTAATTAAACAAATCAAAGTCACTCTCAGAACTGTGTTTGTCCCGGTCATTTGATGTACTCTTTCCCGCCATTTGTGTGCGTGTGTGTGTGTTTACAATGTGGGGTTTGACTAGTGTGGTGCACTGCGGGCCTGGCGGTAGACTGCCGCCAAAACGGATCGACATCTCCAGCCTTCCAAGCCAGACCGCTCGTAGACTGGTCCCCTGTCTTTATCCGCAAGGATAAAGACAGGTACTGGTTTCACAAAGCTGTTTATCTGGCACGTTTATCTGTATCTGTATCTGTCGAGTACTGCAACAAACTCCTCAGGGGATATATAAGTTGCAGGTGTGGTGTGGCAAGTAGACAAAATTTAGTGGTGAGCTCCCCTTATGAAAGTGGTCATTTGGATTTTATCTAGCCTAGTTATGAATGAATCTATTGAAGGTGCTTCTCTTATACATACTGGCAGACGGTTCCATTCAACGAGGGTTCTTGGGACAAAGGAAAATTTGTAACAATCCTTATTGGTTGAAGGGTGGGTGAACGAGATTGATGAAGATTTCCTAGTGAGAGTTTGGTTTCCCTGTGGTTTGAGTTGATAGTGGTCAGTGTCGATAGCAGTTTTATGATAAACAGATTTATATAGGAGTGTTAACCTGGAGATTGCTAAAGATTTATAAAGTAAATGAAGTAAACAAACGTCTTTGTTCTATCAAACCTCCGAATGAAGTTTCTAGGCTCCCTAGATCAATGAAGGAATCAAAATTCTGGAAAGTAACTGAATGGAGAAACTTCCTGTTGTACTCCCCCAGTGTTTTACAAGGTATTCTTCCTGCGCAATATTAAAAACATTGGTGGTTGCTAGTTTTTGGAATATTTAACTTAATCGGGCCCAATTTCATAAAATATGAAAAGTAAATTTATAATTGTTCAAACTATATGTTCAATGTTTTAATTGTATAGATCTTACAGTTCTTAGTTGTGTAAAATATAGTTTTAACATAAACTGTAATTTACTTTTACTATGAAAATACTCAAGTATAATCACAATAATGTACATGTACTATAGTTTTTATTTTCATTTAACATAATTAACTACACTTTTACTGTACTATTCGGAACCTTCTAAGTAAAGTAAAAACATAAAAACGAACTATAGTTTTTATTCTCATTTAACAAAGATTAACTATATTTTTACTGTAGTACACAAAACCCTTTTTAGTACAATGAAATTGTAATAATGTACTGTAGTTTTTATTCTCATTTAAAGGCATCGAACACGTTTCGTAATGACTCTGACAAATTATGGCAATAAAAACTTACTTGGTAAGAAGAACAGCAGCTTTGGATAGTATAATGCATTTTGAGAGACTTTTTACTTCAAAGGACTGCGGTTATGGAAAAATATATCACTTTTTATCCCCAAAATATTTTGAATATTAAGAAGCGTTATGGTAACGATTCTCAGAGTGTGTATTCCAATGCAGTTTATTCTTCCTGCGTGGACATAACCGCTCCAGATTTTCGGCAAAATCTCAAAAACGCTACCGCCTTTTGAAATGAAATTTTCACAGGTTAGTTTTATGGTATATATCTACCACTATATAGGATTTAAACAAACAATAGGCTCCAATTACCAAACGACGATGCCTTTAACATAGATTAACCACATTTCTTTCAAACTATATGACACATTTCTTAGTACAGTGAAACTTTAGTACATCACCTTGAGTAAAAACTACAAGTATACTTAAAGAAATATAGTTTTATTTTTGATACTACATTGAAACTGCAGTTAAAATGTAGTGAATTTTTCCAGCTTGGGGGAAAAGAGCTAGATTATTCTACTGTTTATAGGGAATAAGCTTCTCTAGCCCCTCTGAGGGGTATTAGGCTTGATAATGATGAGAACAAACCTTCATACCCCAGGCGTAATACGATTTCCCAGACTACTACAAACTGTAGTATTGCCCTTTAAAGTGCGCTTGTACGAACTTTGAAATTAAGGGTTAAAAAGAAAAACAGAAGAAACAAATTTGAGTTTGCAAGTGTACTTTTGTTTTCATCACTTACTAATTTCAGTTTCACAAATGGTTCCAGTATACCCATCTAGGCATGCACAGGTGGTAGAAAGTAGACTAGCCATACAAGTCCCTCCATTCAAACATTCTTGAAATAGACAAAAGTCTGTAATGGTCTGGCAACGGTCTCCTTCCCATCCCAATGCACAGTGACAGACGTAGAAGCCGATCTTGTCTTCGCAGGTGCCGCCTGACGCACATGGACTGCTTGAACATTCGTCAACATCTACGGTAAAGACAAATAGCAAAAAATTACCATCAATAAAAGAAGTTTTGTTTGCCCAACATTTTTATAAATTTACCCAGTCAGTTTCCCTTGTGGTTTATCATTAATATTTTTATTTATTCGACCAAAACAAGACAAAATGTACAATAATTTGGGGTTGAACCCCAAACTATTGAAAATATACCCAGTCAGTTTCCCTGTGGTAAATTAATACTTGATATTTAAAATGTACAATAAATAGATAACTGAACATATAAATAAACTTGATAAAAGGAGCAAAAAGCAACACATATTTAACAAAACAATAATACAAAATGAACAGAAATACACAGAATCTAAATATCTTATATATCTTAAAAGGGCCAATACAACAATAAACACGGATAACTATGGATGAAAAATAATGAAAAGAACCTCCCACAGCAACAGCTATGTGGGTCAGGAACCAGCAAACTACTATTACCCGCTGGTAAGCAGTCCCGCACACAACAAAAGAAAGTGCGATTATTATTTGATATCTAAAAGACAAAGTTGCATCCCCCTATAACGCACTATTTTAAGCTAAGCATCAAGTTTGCTTGAAGATAAAGTTGTTAAAACACGCAAGCTCTTGGATATTGGACGCAGAAGCGCTATCATTTGTTCCCAATGCCGTTCATATGTTCAATGCTACTGCTCAGAGGGGCATTAACCTGTAGTGTGTATTTTGCCTCCCCTTGTCTACTGAGCTTTGCTAGTCAACCCCAGATCACCTCTACATTTTATCCATCAATTGTTGCTTCTAATCTTCTAATGTGCTGTATCTTCTTCTTTTTTATTGTAGTTTTTTAATGTTCATTGTTCTTTGCGTGTACATATTGTATTTTTGTATTCTAATGATCGTCTTTTATTGTTCGTTGTACTTTGTTGTTGTACTTTGTGCGTACATATTGTAAAATACATAGTGTTTGTTCTTTACCTATTTGCCAGTGGAAATCAAATTTCCATATTTCAAAAAATGTGGACAATAAATGATATCTAATATAATCTAATCTAATCTATATTTGTCCATATTCCATGAGCCTTTGTGTGATAACTCATAGTAAACTCAGATTGCATCTCATACTGAAATACTCCACAGGGATTGAGCCCAACAACAAGATGTCACAATAGTTTAAATTGACTCACCATCACAAAGCGAGGGCACTGACAATGTCTGAGTAATGGCTGCCCCTGGTAAGGTCTCGACTTGACCCCAAGCAAACACGTCACCTGGTAAGAAGGGAACGCAGTATGACGCCAGATCTTGCACTTCGACTTCACCCAGCACATTCTTCCATATGTTTACATTACCAAGCTCCATCTCAGCGTTACTGGTACCAGTCCAGGTTTCTGATGGTCCCATGGAGAGGGTCAATCCGCTTGGGAGGCTCGTCAGAGGGCTTGAAATACCGCCCTCTGCTGCCGGTGACTTATCGATGTAGATCTTCCAGTCCTGGTTTGCGGCATTAAGGGTCACTATCAGATTGTGCCAGCGTCCATCACATAAATCTTCTTGATTATCAACAGAGACATCATGGCTGAAAATAGTTTAAAACATTTTGAAATCTTTAACATTTCATCCACATTCCAAAGATTACATGTACCCCTATTACACAAAACTAAGCCAAATTGTTTCACTTTTTCTTTCAAAAAATTTACTGGACAGTTCCTCCTTTCCACATCACTTTCCCTTCAGATTCGAAACACATTATTATGGATTGTGAAAGCCATCAATGTGGCTTATGGAAGCCATGAATGTGGCTTATGGAAGCCATGATTGTGGCTTATGGAAGCCATGATTGTGGCTTATGGAAGCCATCAATGTGGCTTATGGAAGCCATCAATGTGGCTGATGGAAGCCATCAATGTGGCTTATGGAAGCCATCAATGTGGCTTATGGAAGCCATCAATGTGGCTTATGGAAGCCATCAATGTGGCTTATGGAATCCATCAATGTGGCTTATGGAAGCAATCAATGTGGCTTATGGAAGCCATCAATGTGGCTTATGGAAGCCATCAATGTGGCTTATGGGAGCCATCAATGTGGCTTATGGAAGCCATCAATGTGGCTTATGGAAGCCATCAATGTGGCTTATGGAAGCCATCAATGTGGCTTATGGAAGCCATCAATGTGGCTGATGGAAGCCATCAGTGTGGCTTATGGAAGCCATCAATGTGGCTTATGGAAGCCATCAATGTGGCTTATGGAAGCCATCAATGTGGCTTATACACAGCAAAGCCTTTCACAAAATTGTTCAACTCTTTGTCCCTCAAATGCAAAAAAAAAAATAATAATAAAAATGAACACTGTAGCAAAGTCTGTTTTTATTTAGGTACATGTAAAGAGCCAATATCATAAAACCTGTCAGTAGATTTGATTTACATGGAGAGCGGCTCTTGATTTTCACAACAACTGACCGTAAGCGAAACAAAATGCATGCTATCTTGCCAATGGTTCTAATAAGCAGAAGAGTGATGCATGCGTACGGTCTAGTCTATTTGGACACACACACTGTCAATAGTTTTCTGTGCTTAGCTAGTTTTTGTGCTTAAGCAGCTTTATGAAATTGGGCCCTGGTGACTTGTTAGGAGATTGTTTTTATTCTCACCTCAGTATTTTAAGACTAAGATCCATGGGATCTCGAATCTCAATAAAAACATCCGAAGGAGACGACAATTTCACGAAGATGAACTCTGAGAAGCAGGAAGTTGACCTCATCCATAGGGACACTGTGACAGCATCGAGGTCATGAGAGGTCACATTTGTGACCTGAATGAGGTCAGACTCGATTGGGTTGTCGAACACCAGGTCGAAGTTGGACGGCAATTCTGGCAACAAAACAAAGAATTCTATGAATCTCTATATAAAATGAAAATCTGGTTTTGGACAATTCCTTCTTCCACTGTCGTTTTTAAATTACATTTTTTAATTGAAAACCTTCTGGATACAACATCTATTTCATACAATACAATTCTGTTTTATAAATTGTATAGCCTGGCAGACAAACATCTTCATTCATCTAGTTTAATAATCATTAATGTTTTGACCAATTTGTTGGATAGCCTGCAAAACAGACTGTCTACCTCCAAAGGTTTATGTTGATTACCTGTTTGACAATGAACTCCCATATAGCCTGGCAGACATACACACTGGTACCCACCAAACTCATCTTCACAGGTTCCGTGATGGAAACAGGGTTGACTTACACACTCATCAATTTCAACCTCACAAAGGTCACCACTGATACACAACAAAATATATAAATAAATAAATAAGTAATAATGTAAATTTCAACAATACAACAACTCCTTTTTACATTGCAAAATTGACACTATTCTGTAACAATTATCATCACTAAAGACTTCACCCTAATTGGTATTCATCTGGATTAAAAAGGGTTTTGAGTTGAACTATTTTATTATGACCATTTGAGAGAACTAAATATTATCCACTCTTTGGGCGAGGCAAGAAATTGGTAAAGGAACTTCTTCTATTGTAGGATTGAGATTCAAATTGTTTGTGTGTGCGATGTTTAAAATTTCACTACCACTGCACAAACTCATCTTAACATTCACATTCTATTTAGAATAGTTTTCTGCAATTAAGCAATTAAGACACAACTTTGTTTGTATTATTGTTACCTCTGGGTGCAGTCATTGATGTTGACTTCACATTGGGTTCCCCTGAATCCAGTGTAGCAGAAACAAAGATAGCCATTGTCTCGATCGAGGCAGATACCATGCTGACAGGGATCCGGCAAGCAATCGTTAATATTGGTTTCACAGTCACGACCTAAAGCAAGATGAAAATAGAGCATGCTAACACTAATGAATAACAAAATAAAACAATCAAGATTGTTTTAGTTTTTCTGTTAAGGTCATGTTTGCTATTTCTGGAGGAAAATATATAGTTTGAAACAAAAATAAAGTTGGAAATAAGTACTTTCTCCATGCAGTTGGTTCCTTCGGTCTTGAAACATCAAAGAAAAGGTTAACAGTCTCTAAATATTTGATGGAAGTTTTGCCTGGCATTTTTATTTGAATTCTTTTTTGTCATCCCTCTCCTTTTCTACTCACCAGTGAAGCCTGCCACACAGAGACACTGGTAACTGAGCTCTACATTCCTACATGTTCCACCGTGTTGGCACACGGACGGCGCACAGTAATCAATACGGTCCTCGCAGTGGGTACCAGTTAAGCCCGGAGCGCAGTGGCAAGTGTACCCGTTCTCGTCATCTTCACAGCTACTGAGAGCCCCACATGGATTGGAGGAGCATTCGTTGATGTCAATGGTGCAAGTGTCTCCTGTAAAAGTAACAGATATTAAAGGAATGCTCCATCTCAAGTTTCAGGTCCTGTCCTTTTATTGTGGGTATGTTTACTTGGTGCAAAAAGTCTTAATGGCATCACGTTTCGACCCCAGCAGAGTCTTTCTCCTTGCGGTAAACTATGAAGATAAACTATCTGGCTAATTTAACGAAACACAGACTAATGCAGGAATAAAACATACTGTCAAGCAGTTTGGGTAGTTTGTGCAAGTGCTGCTGAGATTGGAATGGTTATGAGCTCCAAAAAGCTTGCAAAGCAATGTTCTGAAAATATCAACTACAGCACATAGTTTAAGTGTCCTTTAGCCACCTGGCATGTGGCCCTCCAGTGGAGGGCAATGATGACCAATGAGCAGTAGCCAGAAGACACCCCCAGGGATAATTACTTTAATAAAAAGGAGTCAATGGTTCTTCAAAAGCCAAATCACATTTGATTTTTCCCGTAAGTTAATCTTTCCAAATGGCTAGCTGCACAAGCTAAGTACTGGAATAGGTCCTTTATGCACAAAGTCCACTGTTTAATTTTGAATTCTCAAGCTTACCTTCAAACCCTTGTGGGCAATCACAAATGTAGGAATTGAGTTGATGTTCCATACAGACACCGCCATTGGAGCACGGTGAAGACCCACACTCGTTGAAGTCAATCTCACAATCACGCCCAGTGTACCCGGCAACGCATTGGCAGCTATACATCTCCATGTCCTCACTCAGGACAAAGACGGCACCGTTCTGACATGGCGTGTCTTCACACAGTAGGCCTGATCGGTGCGGTGGACAGAGGCACATAAACGATGAGTCTAGATCAATGCAGACTGCTCCATCGTGACAAGGAGACCCTGCACAGAGATCGACGTCTATCTCGCAAAACACTCCTTCATATCCGGTGGAACACTCACAAGCGATGTCTGCGATCAAGTCTTGACATGTCGCTCCGTGTTGACATGGTGAACTGGCACATTCATTGATGTCGATGGTGCAGTTTATTCCAGAGAAACCTGGCAGGCAGAAACACTGGTGACTCCCTTCATTGAGCATGCATCTTCCGTCGTTGTGACACGGATTTGGAGAGCAGCTGAACACAAATAAACAAAATTAAATATTAGGCTGACAGCTTCCGTATACCTCCCAAAGTTATCATTTCTCAAGGGTACACTAGTGATGTTTAGCATACCTGCTCAGTTTTAACAGATCTCTTCAGTGGACCTCCCAATGTGAACATTTCTGAGTGGACCCAGAAATTTTAACACATCTCCTCAGCTTTGGCAGATACCCTCAATACACCACCCAATGTGAACATTTCTCAAGGAACCCCAGTGATATTTAACACACCTCCTCATCAAATTTAACAGATCTCTTTATTGTACCTTCCAATTCCAATGTTTCTCAGTGAACCCCGATGAAGTTTAACACACCTCAACAGTTTTCCAAGACATCTTCACTACACGTTCCTCTGCCAATATTTCTCAAGGGACCCACGTGATATTTAACACACCTCTTCAGTGATTTCTTACCTGCTTATCTCCAGTTCACAGTGGGTGCCATGGTAGTTTACAGGACACTGGCAATGATAGCCGCCGATAGCGTCTTGGCAAATAGCATCATTTAAACATGGGGACAGGGCACACTCGTCAATGTTCACATCACAAAAGAAGCCTGAACAAAAAGACAAATTTTAAAGGCACTTTTTATTTTCATGTCGGAAAAAATGAGGAAAGGGCATAAAGAAAACAGAAAATGTTAAACAAAAATACAGAAGAAAAACTAAACTAAAGAAGTTTATTTTGATGAGACCCCTTTTGGAAAGACAAGCAGAATTTGTCAGTAAAAATCAAGCATTTTTAGTTGAAATCTCAAAGTGTTCTCTACCTTCATATCCAGGGCTACATAGACACTGATAGCTTGCCAGTCCATCCACACAGGTTGCATTGTTCCCACACCTGTTACCTTCACAATCATTAATATCATCTTGACAGTTCACTCCCCCATAGCCTGGTGGACAGTCACATTGGAACCCATTAATCAGGTCAATGCAGGTAGCCTCACTGCCACACGGTGAGCTTGCACACTCATCAACATCTATAAAGAAATGAGGGATAAACAAAAATGATGGTAAAAAAAGGTCTGATCCTTCACCACATTGCCTCCATGCCTTCGGGTCATTGCCTGGGTGCCCTTTGAAATGTCCCAGTAGAAATTTAAAATTCCCTCATTGAGCTGCCTGTTACTATAAGAAAAACTGCCCTGCCCTTACAACAACCAAAGCATCATGCATTTTTCTTATCAAAGCTTGAATTTTGTTTATTGTTGTTTAAATACTCCCTTTGAAATATCAAAATCAAACCATTGAACTGTTGTATAACTCATGGTACACACATAAGTATAATAGCCGAATTTATTTTCACACAAGTATAAATCACAAATCATAAATAGACAAAATACAAACCTTGTTTCCAAGTAAAATATTTAAAATGTAAATGACTCTTGTGGGGAAATGAACAAGGTTTGGAATTCTATCCCCTAAGTTTTGGGGCTTGGAATCGTCTTGGATTTTCAAGAGCAGGGGATATTGAAGCAACTGTTCCATCCAACAGTCAAAGCAAACGTTAAAAGTTTTGAACAAAATGAAGCCAACTTTTACATTTGTGCACACCAAAAAAAAAGTTGAAGAAACAATGTTTACTAATATTTACCAATACAGTCCTCTGCTGTAGTGGATCCGGTGTTTAGTGTGGTGCTCCTCCCTGGACACAGTATACAGTAATGCTTCCCACTGTTTGGCTGATAATAGCGAAGTTCACATGGAAGGCAGGGTGCAAGACCCGTTTCTGAATAACTACCAGGAGGGCAGATATCTGTTCGAATTGCAAAGCAGACAAGACAATCACAACAATTATTAAGACAAATATGAAATATTGTGAAAAAGTTTCTTTTGACCTTAAGATATGAAAAGAATAAATACCGGAAAATGAATTCTGTACCTAGACACTGATTGAAGGACTGAGACCCAAAGTGTTGAGTAGTCTTCCCATCAAGGCACGCCAGACAAGACGTCTTGCCGAGCTGTGGTTGATACTCTCCAGTCAGACATTTGGAGCACGGGACGAGACCAGTCTCCGAGTATTGGCCTGCTGGGCAGACCGCTGTCAAAAAGACATGAAGAGAATTTCTGTGAGCAGCTGTGGTTTTATTAAAAGGATGAGGTGGGGGGAGTTCATATGGCGGACACAAGGCTAGGACACAATTAGGTTAGGCTAAATATGTCTGTATAGACCTTTCCACTAATTTAGAAAATGTTTTGTTAAGATTTGTTTTCCTCTTACCTTCGCACAGTGAGCTGTTTTTGGCTCCCTCCAATGCTGTTGAAGTTCCAGAGGGGCATTCCACACACCCGTCCTTAGCTTGTTGGTCCTGGTAGCTACCCTTGGAACAGAACTCACAATCCTCTGTGACTGAATTGTACCATGTCCCTGAGCTGCAGGCAGCTACAAACACAACATCAAGGAAAACAGTAGGTGGTGTTTGAAGCTTTGCATGGTGTGGAAAAATAAGGAGTAACTATAAATAAATAGTAAACTTGCGGGTACAGCCATGTGTAAAATCTCTTTTGGAGGAGTGTTGGCTCTGAAAAGAGCCAGTGTGGTCTCGACGTTTCAAACAATATACTCTGCTCGTCTTCATACTGTTCGAAACGTCAAGACCACACCGGCTCTTTTCAGAGCCAACACTCCTCCAAAAGAGATTTTACACATGGTTGCACCCGCAAGTTTCCTATTTATGTATAGTTCTTATCAAGGAAAATAGTATTTCAAGGACGAAAACAAACTTTGAATCATCCAAAAACAAATAAAGGGCTGCTTAATTATCTCCTGGGCCCAATTTCATAAAGCTGTTAAGCAGCTAAGCAAAACATGAGTTGGGAACCAGTGGCAACAATGTAAAATATATGAAGTTTTGGCTGATGACCTGTTTCAGCTAAGCAAGATTTATCTGTGCTTAGCGAATTTGTGTGTGTACAGGCTTTATGAAATTGAGCCATGATGTCTCCGTTCACCTAGGCATGGCACTATAGTGTAAAATAATCAAATGAGACACAAAAGCCCAATTTCAATATTTGGTCAAATTAGAAAAGTCTCTACCGGCAAAAATGGTTAACCAACCAAAAATAGCACTTCAAGTGCATTGCTCTTGACTGGGTCCCCGCCAATTCTTGCTTTGCGGAGAAATGTGTGAAGCAATGTTTCCTCATCAACAGTTTTATGAAATCAGGGCCTGAGAATTTGACAACATTATGGGCAACGACTTACTGCAGTAGTATGTATCATTGCTAACCACATAGCCTGGTTCACACATCAATTTAGACTCTCCGTATGACATCATCTCTTCAGCGACTTCCAATGTGACATTGCTCACACCCATGACCTCCATTGTGCTGTTACCAATTGCAGACATCAGGACCTCTGCTGCTTCTTTCATCATGGTTTCCGTGGTAACGACAGCATCTAGGCTCTCAATTCCCGGATCATAAATTACTTTAAATTTCAGATTGAAGCTGATGAATGTTGCATAAGTCACCTCTGCATCGCGTCTTTGCCTCTTGGCACCAGCTTCTTCCAATTTCTTCAGAAGCCGACTCTGCACATCATCATCCTCAAGGTAGTCCGCTCCCCGACGATGCATTCCAGGGGGGCGCGGTAATGATGTACTTCCCACTGAGCCACATTTGACTTGGATGTTCTCGATGTTGCATTCGTTAGTCAGGGAGCAACTGTCCATGAATAGCGAGGATTGGATCATCTCAATGAAGGCTTGGGCGATTGCATCTTGGGTCGACTGATCGCTACAATCTCCAGAAAAGTACATTAAGTCCATAGCAAGTTGGGTTTGACCGCTACGCACTGAGAAGAAGAATGGAAAGTGTAAAAAAAAAGTACCGGATTGGAAATTGTCTAGAATTGTTTTAAGCAGTGACATGAAATTCAGCCAAGGTTTGGATGAACTTACATGAGCAGTCAGGCACGTTTCCATGAGGATTCCAGTTTCCTGACAAGGTGCATACATACTGGTCTGGATGCGCAGGTCCCCGAGGGCGCCTGCCTCGTGTTTGCGAGATCTTGTAATTCTCATTGCAGAAGATGCTGCAGACATCGCCAGCTGGGAGACAGGACAAGGCACCGTTCTTGGGTTGATCAAGAGGAACACAACCAACACCTGAGGGTGGAACAAAGTAATAATATTTATCCCTCTGATGAAGTCCAAGTCCTCAGAAATCCTTCCCACAGTTTTATCTGGTTTTAGAGGACATGATCTCACATCTCTAACCCAGCCACTCTTAGCCTAGAGCCAAGAAAACCAATCTCATCTAAATTTGAACACTTGGATGTTGATAGATATGCCAAAGACTGGAAGATCATGGAGGAGTCAAAAGGGGAAAATTAAGTACAAACCAAAATAAATTCACGAGCTTTTAAAATAATGAAAACAGAAAATGGACATAAAGGAGGTGTTTTCCATTTTAAGTGAATTTTAAAGAAATCTAAAAAAAAATACAAGATGTTCATATTACGCTGAACGTTGATGGTAAACTGGCAGACTGCCTTTTGGCCGTTATTGGTATTGGTGGCAGTGTAGACCACCGTGTATCTGTTCCACGTCAAGAGAGCAGTGTTTCCCTCAGCGAGGTTGTTGTTGACCTCCAGGTCATGACCTGTGGGGTCACGGAAAATGGGCTCCTCCCATGTGACCATCGTTAACCTGCTTTCGCCAACAACTTCGTAGTCTTCCGGGCAGAACACAACCTCAGGCACAAGATCGTCTGCAGGAAACCAAATCAAAAGGTAAATTATTATAATGTAAATCCCCAAAATTGTCAGCTGCTTTATTGATTTTAATTAAATTATATTTAATCTGTTTTCTTTGGTAGATGCTGGCCGTTATTTCAAAATCTTAAAAAAGTACTCTGTTTGTTTTAGTCAGCTGCCCCCAAAATAAAGGTTCTATTACACTCTTAAAAACACTTTTAAATCAGAATATCATCTCGTCCTGCCACATTTCAAAAAATCTTAACTAAAATATTAACTTACTCCCGCAATAAAAATTGTTCAAACGGAAACTTACCAAACACAGAAACTGTGAATTTGCAAAGGACAGAATTACTGCCTTGATCCGTGAAGTTATACGACACCTCCGTAACCATCTCAGTGAACAGGTACGGCGAGGTAATGTCAGCGGGTGAGGTGACTAGAGTCAGGGTACTAGATGGCAGATTATCCCGTACTGTAGGAATGTCAAAGGTCACAGAGGTACCTGATGGTCCCTCCTTCAAGGTGATGATAGAAGCAGGGCAAGAGGTTAGCATAGGAGGAATACGATCTTGAAAAAAAAAGCAAGATTATAAATTAATATATAGGGTTACAAAGGGGGTCAGGGGGGGGGCTGGTTTTTGAAAAGGTGTTATTAAGTTGATTTTATCAAAACAGTTGAGCTTGGAGGGGGGGCTGGTTTTTGAAAAGGCGGATTTAAGTTGATTTTATAAAAACAGTTGTGCTTCCAAGTTAAAAAATGCTAAAATAGAAAGCATGAAATAACTTTGGCCGGCAGAATTGGGTTACCAGCCAAAATGATGTGTTGTGAACATTGCTGTTGAATGGTTCCCAGCATAAAACCAAGGTGTCTAGCCTGGGGGGATCTTATCTCCCTGTTACCTTCACAGTTGATATCCAGCTCGTTCAAGTCCACATTCCACAATCCTTCTGCCCCACACGACACCGATGACACGCCCCCAATGAGGGTGAGAGCGTTTAAACAGTACAAGCTGCACATGGAACTGCTCGGCGGGGAACCAGTGGTGCAGATTGAAGGTGTGACCTGTACGATGTCTGGCAGTGAGATGGCGTTGCAGGTAACCACTGAAACCAAGATAATGAGACTTTTAAGAGTTTATTGGCACCCAAGACAATTGCTGTGGCTTTGGCTACGGCTATAGCTAAATCAGTTCCTGGCTATCAATGCTGTAGCCAAGTCCCTGTTGTCAAAGTCTGAGTAACTCATGTCTGTATAAAGTTAGTCCTATAGATTGTGCAAGTCTCGCGCATATTCCAACATGGGACCCGTTAAAGTGCGCGAGTTTGTTTCCGCGAACAGCAATGTGCATTGGACCAAAGTGGTCCCAAAAAAGTTTGAATACCCGCGAGACTTGCACGGTCTTTTGGTAAGTCATTGCATCACACGCATGCATATCTGCTGCGGGCCCAAAGTTTTCATAGCTTCCGGCTCAAAAAATGGCATACGCTTGTGGGTAATTTGACAACAATCAATTATTTCATTGTTTTTTAGGAAAGAAACTTTTAACTTTGAGGAAACTAACTCACTGCAACTTCTATGGACTTCTGGTAATAAGTGGAGCCATTTTCTGTAGAGTTGGCTGTTGGGAGGATCAACGGTTACAATTATCGCAACCCTGTTCTGAACATTTCTGCAATTTCAGCCATTTTCTGTCAGACTTGTGACCAAATTTGCCCAATTTGTACCATTTAAAAATGTCAAAACACATTTTTTCCCTCATTTAATAGTTTTTTCTTAATTTTCATCACCACTTTTAAACAAAAACAAATGGATATTCCAAAACCATAGGATCTACATTTTTGAAACAAATTGCTTCATATATTTCATTGTTTTATGTTGCGCATAGAGGCTCCTGCATTAAGCGCTATATAAATGTCTCGTATTATTATTATTATTAAACCAAGGTTTTGGGTAACACCATCAGCTTCTCCAAAGAAGACATTCTGAGCATACTAAGCGAATCGTTGAGTTGTCAATCCCTTGGATC
Organism: Plazaster borealis; assembly: GCA_021014325.1. NCBI lineage: Eukaryota > Metazoa > Echinodermata > Asteroidea > Forcipulatida > Labidiasteridae > Plazaster > Plazaster borealis. The sequence continues at coordinate 2,244,592 of CM037468.1, forward strand.
GTTTCAAAACAACAGCAACTCACGAAGAGATGGTGTCATTGTAAAACCTAAATTTCTATATCATTTTCCCACCATACAAAGCTGCAAATAAATAAAATGATAAAAATACTCCAAATAAACTAGAATTGACTTACAGGTACAGCGAGGCCTTTCCTCAACCTGCCAGTACATTCCTGTGCCGTTAAATTCACACGTTGCCTCGCTAGAGCCGTACAGTCTGTAGTTATCAATGCATTTCAGATGGCATTTGCTACCATACACGCTTCCGCACTCACCGACGAATTCCCCAAAAGGTGGAGGAGACAATGTATTACACGTCCGCTCTGTGAAAAAAAGTGAAAGATTTTTATTTTATCGTAACCCAAACTTTGATGACTGCAAGCTTATATCTAAACCCTTTAGAGACCATAGCGGCCACAAGCGGCTTGTACCAAAATGCCAATAGCGGCCGCAAGCGGCTTGTACCAAAATGCCCATAGCCGCCACAAGCGGCTTGTACCAAAATTCCCATAGCGGCCACAAGCGGCTTGTACCAAAATGCCCATAGTGACCACAAGTGGCTTGTACCAAAATGCCAATAGCGGCCACAAACGGCTTGTACCAAAATGCCCATAGCGGCCACAAGCGGCTTGTACCAAAATGCCCATAGCGGCCACAAGCGGCTTGTACCAAAATGCCCATAGCGGCCACAAGCGGCTTGTAACAAAATGCCCATAGCGGCCGCAAACGGCTTGTACCAAAATGCCCATAGCGGCCACAAGTGGCTTGTACCAAAATGCCCATAACAGCCGCAAACTGCCGCAAGGTTTGACCTACTTCCATTCACATAAAGAGGTCAAAGTAAAGGTCATGTCCGGATATGAAATTTTCAAATGTAGTATGTTAACATAGTATCCCAATTTCTAAACACAAAACTAAATTTTCTGTTTCATGTAATTTCTGTTGACATTTTTACCTGCAAAATTTGATTAAAGAAATGATTAAACAATATTAGCAATGTCTGGGCATTTTGTGATGATTGTACAGATTGTTAAGTGGTTAAAAGGAATTTGTATTATTTAATTTTGTTGATGGTCAGAGGCAAAGAGGGTTTTGGATGAAAATCCTTTATGAGCTTAATCTTTTAGGAAATTTCTTCTAACATTGTTGGTGAAAGGGAAAGAGGCTTTGGGCTGCAATTATTTTTTTAAAGTTGTTTACAAGACTAAGAAAGGAAACAATTCTTACCAATTACTTCAACATCGAAGGAACATGTGTCTGAGTTACCAGCAGCGTCCACAGCAACACAATTTATACGATAGGTGCCGATGTTGTACTGACCTGACCCAGGGTCACATGACACTGACGGCTGGTCAGTATTATCGGTGGCAGTGAGAGGGGGGTTGAATTGAGCGATGGTTGATCCACGATCAGTATAGACCCTCAGGAAGGATGGACAGTCAGCTAAGCGGGGTTTTTCAATATCTGAGGAAACAAACAAGATGAAATCTGATTTAGTTTTGCCTTACACCAACGAATGATAAGACTTTCAGAGTCATGCAGGGAAAAATCCGCAGGCGCATTAGCTTGACATTCCATCCACAGGCCAGTCTAAATCCCATACACTGTAGCCAAGAAAACAACTAAAGGTAGGGTCATAGATTGGTAAATATTCCAAAAATTCAGGACCATAAAAACTGACTTGGTGAGAAGCAATGCAGCTGTTGATAGTATAGACTACCTTGAGAAAGGATTCCCTTTGAATGGTTTGAATAATTTTTTACCGAAAAAACATTTGAATCTGAGATGAATCGTTTCTCAGATTTATGAGGGTTGGTGTCCGCTCACGAATGCTGTGGCCAGGGATGCGGCTGGTACCCCGCTGACATCTCGCTAAAACTTGGATGATTTAACATTCTTGTGAAAATAACGTGGCTATTCTTTAGTGTTTTCTCAACAAGTAGACACTGTATTCAGCTGAAACTTTAACAGGTGAATTTTGTTTTATTTTATTATTATTTTTGGCCCACAAATCAGCATTTTGTTGACAAACACCATTCTCTGACCCTACCTTTAAAGCAAATGTACAACATTGGTAATTGTCAAAGACCAGTATCCACACTTGATGTGACCCAACATATACATGAAATAACAAACCTGTGAAAGTTTAAGCTAAATCGGTCTTCGGAGTCATGAGAAAACAGTGAAAAACCCCATTATAAATTTTCACTGTTTTCAAACATCGGATGTAATCACCATTGATAAATACTATTGTTTTACTCATTTTCTAAAAACTATAGCATTTCAAGCAAAACTATTTCAAGGGAATTTTTCCACCATGACCATCTTTATACCATGAAAGTTATGTGCACATAACTTACATGGTATAAAAATCTGTGAACATTTATATTTTCAACCTTACCAATGTTGTACACACCCTTTAACTTGAGCTTCTGTTATGCCAAAATCAAAACCTTCCCACTTTTTTGGGGGTCTGCAATTTGGGGTATGAACTCTCTCTACTTACCGACACAGTGGACCTCAGTAACATTTTGAGACCATCTTCCGTTCCCCTCACAGACCACAATAGTGCTGCCCAATGGCGCTACCCTGAACCCAGGACGGGTGCAGTTGAAGATGCAGCTGTTACCAAACACAGGCTGAGTGGCGCACACCGGCGGGGATACCTCAACACCAGATCCAGGGTTGATTGCCTGGCATTCAATTTCTGTCACATTCGAGATATTTAAAAACATTTAGAGAGAAACATACTTGTTAATTTTGGAGCAGAAAGTCTCGAGAGAGACTGTGATAAATCGAAATTATAAAAATGTTAACCATTTCATATAAATTTTAATCGATCAAATTCACAACTTCTCAATTTACAGAGATTTTATTTGAATTTCTGGTCAACAGTTTAAGCTGGATTCAGGATTTAGCAAACAGAATTATTATTACCCTTGATGTGATTTAAAAAAACATATGGACCCTGAGGAGGAATCGAACCAAACACCTTTTTTTTTCATTAATTTATTAAAATTCTGGTTGTGAAGCCAAGGATTCTCAAAAAAGTGAACTTAATCACAATACTAGCCAAGAACCCAATGAAGAGAAGACAAAGAAGAAGTTTCAGATGTTGGAGGAAAACCCCGGAGAATCAATGCAGGGAAAACCAAAGCAATGAAGTAGGGATTGAAACCCCAATCCACATAGTGTCCCCGGTGGGATTCGAACCGGGGTCCTAGAAGTGGAAGGCGAGGAAAGATCCCACTACGCCAACCCGACCCCCTGGATTGAAGAGTGGATTTGTTCACGATCTTTGAAACATTGAAATTGCCAAGTGAAGAGAGAGCGAATTGGTTAAGACATAATTTGATTTTAGAATAACAAAACTCTGTACCAGTGCAGAGGAGATCCGTGCCTGACCAGGAGCCATCAGCCAGGCATCTTGATCGTCCATTGTCGGTTGTTTCTGCTTCAAATCCATTCAGGCAGTAGAAGGAGCACTGAGTCCCGTAGGTCTCCATTGCGTCTGCTTCACTACTACAGCCAGACTTGATGGAGTTTGGAGGGGAAGCCTCGGACGGGCATCTCACAACTGCAAGAGTGAACCATTAAATGAATTATTAAACACCAGGAATAACATTAATCAATACTCTTTAGTAAAACACTTGAAAGTTTTTATGTTTTCAAATACTTACCGCAATACTACCTCATCAAATTCTCCAAAATCTATTTCACGACTTTGCTTGAATTTGATACGTACCCAGCTAAAACCACATTCCTTAGAAGGGAATCGTTTCTCAAAATGTTATACATTATCAACAGCTGCAGTGCTTCTTACCAAGTAAGTTTTTATGGTCATTAATTTTTGGAGTAATAACCTATAATAGTAATACAATAATCAAGTATTTATACAGGGCAAAAATTCATGAAAAAACAAGCTCTAAGGCGCTTATAAGTACCCTCCCTTTAAGTAGAATTTCTAGAAGCATAGGAGACACTCAAGTCTTAGCTACTCACTTGTGCATACAGTACTCTGTCCATCCCAGTATGGTGTATCGCCCCTTGTTACTAGACAGGTTCTAGTCTGAGAGCCACTCATTGTATAGCCAGTATTACACGGCAGGGAGCATTGTGTGCCAGCGATGGGGCTGGGGTTATCACAGGAAACGGAGCCTGATGTAGGGGCCAGGAGTCTCTGACAACGGTGAACTGTTGGGGGGGGGGGGGAACAAGCAAGGGTGTTAACAGGGGCCCCTTGTCATTCCAGTCTGCAGACATTCTGCAGAAGTTCTGTAGGATTCTGTGGTTATTTTAAGCTTTGTAGCATTAGGGGTCACATCGTTGTAAGCATTCACATCTGCAGACATTCTGTGATGGCTCTGCAGAAGTTTTACAGAAATTCTGCAGAGGCTTTGTAGCTTTGTAGTGTTATAAGCATGTTCACATCTGCAGACATTCTGTGAAGGCTCTGCAGAAGCTCTTCAGAAGTTCTTCAGATGTTATTCAGAGGCTTTGTAGCTTGTAGTGTTATAAGCATGTTTATATCTGCAGAAATTCTGTAAAGGTTCTGTAGAATTCTGTAGGATTTTGCTGTCATTATAAGCTCCATAGCATTAGGGGCTCATCAGCTCTGCAGAAATTCTGCTGGATTCTGTCATTTTATGTAGCTCGCATACACAGACATGAATCAACATACGGGGTGAGAATGTTGTTATGAAGACAAACAGATACATTTTGTAGCCAGTACTACCAGTTGGGAGGGTGGGGGGTTCTCTGTGGGCCTCATCAAAATTGTTGCATGCGTCTGAACCAACCGTTGAATTCAAAATTTAAATTCTCGATGACAGGCAGGGAGAGGGCGACATTAAGTCTTACCATTTACTGTTACGATGACATCACAGTGATCAGAGTTACCGGTTGGATCAACGGCGATGTATGTAACAATAGTCCTTCCCTCTGGAAATCGGTTTCCTGGACCTCGCCCGTTGCCTTGCCTACCGAAATAAAAATAATCAATGGTTGGGGATGGCATTTGGAAAGTACAGACTGTGCATGTCTCATGCGTATTTGAACATGGACCCATCAAAGTGCACAAGTTTGTTTCCTTCAGGCGTTAAAGCAATGTACGTGGTACTAAAGTGGTCCAAAAAATGTTTAAACAGGCACGAGACTTGCACGGTCTATAACAAAAGTTTATTCCCGAGTTTAACCGTATCAGAAGTTTCTAATGATTTTCTAGTCAAATTTGAAACTTGTCTCAAGTTAATAAAAAAACAGTTCCTCCTTTCATTCTAAAGTTATTTAAAGCCTCACTTAAGACAGAGAAAGTGCCAATGAATGTGCTAAGGCCATTGATGACTTTCCCTTTCCCTGCCAACTCACTCCACCTACTTGCTCACGGTGACGATTCCAGAGTTGTCATTGGCAGACGGAACATCAAAGTTCACCAACTGAGAGGTACTGTTGAACTCACTGCTGACTGTCACATCTTGTGGACAAGTGCCGTCAAATTGTGGTCTCTGCTCATCTGAAAAAAACAAATGTGTGAAAAAAAGTTTGATACCGAGATTGATTTCTCTTCAAGCTTTCTTCACAATTTAGCTGACAAAGGGTCCTTGAAATGGTTTAAAGTCTACTTGTAATGGTCGTTGGTTCAAGTCCCGCTCTAGTCAATTTATCTTTGTTCTACCCCAAATTATTTACAAGTTTAACCAGTCAGTTTCCCTTATCGTCTATTACCACTTCTTTATATTTGACAGTTATTTTTATTTGAACTTACCAGTGCAGGTGACAGCTCCATTATTGTCCCACGATGCATTGTCTGTACAGGTCTTACTTGAAGGTCCCTGTTGAACGAAGCCATTCCCGCAGGAGAAGTCGCACTCCGTGTTGTACGGCAACGCCTGGGCCTGGCTACAAACGGCTGGATCTACCGATCCATCAGGCAGTGAGAAGGGACCAGGACATGTCACCACCACTGTCAAGACAACATAAGGGACAGTGACAGTATATAGTCCATGTCATATAAAGTGACAAACAATACTTCCCCTGGGTTAACTACAGACAGCTGGCTCTACATACGCCAATTTCATTGAGCTGCTTAAACACACTACAGGTTACCAGCTATTATACCATGTCATTTATATTGTGTGCGACTGGTCCTCATGAGCTAATTCTTGCTTTATTAAGCAATCAAAGAAATTAGTCCCACAAGTCTTTCAGTGCTGTAGTCAGTCCAATAAGAAATGTTTAAACAAAATCCAAAAGGTCTCGTTTACGCATCAATTTGATCAGCAAGATTTCTTAGATTGTCAGATCCGTAATTTACCTATGACCTATGACCCAAATTGTATCTACCTGTACATTGGAAGTCAGCTCCACTCCATGTACCATCTGCCCGACATTGCCGCGTTCGGTAACGTTGACTATTCGGTGTCCTCCGACCAATGTCACAATGAAATTGGCACGAGTCTTCATATGTGGCAGTGTCACCGTGGCAACCGGAGATGTAACCATTAGTGACGGAGGGATACGAACATGTATTGACTAGAAAATGAAAATGTTAAAATGGTATCAATGTTTTTCTATGTATCAATATTTAAAGTAATAATAATAACCAGTTCTTATATAGCACATTTTACAATAGCGTATCAATGTGCTTTACATTAGTGCCACGGTCATTCGGCAATAACATTCCTGTAATCTTTCTCAGCTCCCTGTGGAGTATACAGCCCTGGGCTGCCGTGGCACTCCGAAGGCTTTCTCAAACACAATATTAACGTCTACCCTCGCAGGTACCCATTTATTAAAAGTACACACAATATCCGAGGTAAGTTGAAAATAGTTCACTTGTTGCATTTCTTCCTAAAATACCTTCACAATATGGCTGTGACTGACTCCAAAATCCTTCAACACTATGATCAGACTCTCTCATACATTGCCGTCTGTGCGCAGCGCCCCCTGTTGACAGAGTGTGACCAGTCTCGCAGGTGAATACGCATTGTGAGCCATAGACAGGGCCCTCAGTGCATGAACCCTGCCCGGCTGCCAGACTCAGGATCCCATTGGAAGGTGTTGGAAGTCCCGGGCATCTTGTCACTACAGGAACAAAATCACAAGAATCATTAAGACAGAAATGGCAGAGAACAGACTGTCCAGCAAATTACTACATCTGAAAATTGAACAAAAATAATAAATATAAAACCAACCCAAAATCCACAAAATGGTGGAACACCGTCCTTGCAACATATTTATTTATTTTCAAAAGACCTGTGGTTTAGTCTAAACTTGCCAATTAAGGCGGGGTCGTAGTGAGTTTTTGTTAACTTTAGAAAATTCACTGAAGTTCACTTTCCCGAACATTTCAACACCAGGTGTCCGACAAGTTTTGAATAATGTTTGGTACAATGACTTCATTGGTCTCAAGTAAACACTCAAATTGCATTCCCCAGACTAAGGACAGTGTTGCTACATAACGTCACATGGTTTTAGGGCAAGCTTTTGTATAGCAACCTCCTGCTGGGCAAAGCCTGGTACCACTGTGCCATAGACACTCATTCAGAATTGTGTGTGGGTGTTCGGATCAATGTCTCTACGCAACTGCTCAAAGGCTTGCCCCAAACCATATGAATATAGCAACTGTCTCTAGTCAGAGGAATTCAAATTTGAGCGATAAGTTGTGACTAAAAAGGGCGCCATGTACCGGATAATATTTAAAGCCAACTTGCAAATGGCTTGTTACTGATTTGCGATAATTTGAAATATAAATGAGAGCTGCTAACATTTGCATCTTGCAATCAGGGAGATTTTGTACAACAATGGGGGGGGAGTTAGAATTCGATCAACATAATAGGGAAAAAGTTTCCATAAACAGGGAGATTGTCAAATTTGTTCTTCAGAGCATGGAAAGATTGGTTTATTTCCAGAGAACTTTCTGCAGAATCAAGGAGAGTTGGCAGCTCTGCGTTTGATTGTTTTAATCCTATACAAATGTCGATATCTACAATAAAACTAACCTGAAAAAGTTACATTTCCAAAGGTGGTAGCGTTTTTGAGATATCGCAGAAAATCTGGAGAGTTGGCAGCTCTAAGCCAAGTACACCACAATACACGCTGGCTATAACCCTGTCTTCACACAAGAATAAAGATCACAATATCTAACCTTTGGCCTCAATTTGCATAGAGCATGACTCTGAGTTGCCAGCGTTGTCTGTTGCCCTGTAGACAATGGAGAAGACTCCTTCATCAAACATGGTTGGCTTGGTATTGCCAACAGCGACGGAGTTTATGGTCACCACAACAGCAGTTACATCATCATGACCAACATCAGTGCCCTTGGACAAAATATGACAGGTAAAGATATTCACACTTATATTTTATGGAATCCTGAAAAAAAAGAAAAAAATGTATGTGTAATGAGGAACATGAAATGAATTTAAAGACTAAATGTAGCATCTATGATTTAACCATCCTGTAAGAACCTAGACCTTTACCTCCATAATAGAGCTTGGAACTTTACCTCCAAGCTAGCACCAAAACCTTTACCTTTATAGTAGAACCTAGAACTTTACCTGCACACTAGAACCTAGAACTTTACCTGCACACTAGAACCTAGAACTTTACCTCCACACTAGAACCTAGAACTTTACCTCCACACTAGAACCTAGAACTTTACCTGCACACTAGAACCTAGAACTTTACCTCCACACTAGAACCTAGAACTTTACCTCCACACTAGAACCTAGAACTTTACCTGCACACTAGAACCTAGAACTTTACCTCCACACTAGAACCTAGAATCCATTCAAGGAATAAATCTAGACTTTCTGGGATGACCTTCAAAAATAATTTGGAATTTAGAGCCAAGATTGAATCTTGCTGATGAAGAGATGTTGGAGGGGGAGGAGGGTGGGTGGCTGGTCTTGCCAGGCCTAGTCTATTAAGACAGATCAGTCGACCCTGCAGTTATCCTCCACACATCACCACAGGGTTTCTCCATTTAGAACCTAGAATTTTACCTCCATGCTAGAACCTAACACTTTACCTTCATTCTAGAACCTAGACATTTATTACCATAACCTAGAATCAGTCCACAGAATAAATCTAGAATCCCTAGAAAGACTCTTAAGAATAAATTTGCAATTTAGAACCTTAAATGAATCTTGCTGAGCTTGCTAAGAAGAGAGGTTTGGGGAAGTTTGTTGGTCATGGCTTGCCTGGCCTGGGCTGTTAAAGACAGACAAAGCAATCTTGAAGTTGACCTCCACACCACAGGTTGTCCTTGTTTGCCAAATGGGAGTTGGGTGTTTTGAAGAAGTGGGCCTATCCTTATTAAAGGCAGGGTATACTTTTGGCAATTGTCAAAGACCATATCCTCACTTGGTGTATATGCATACAATAACAAACCTGTGAACATTTTGGCTCAGTTGGTCATCGAAGTTGGAAGAAAAAATGAAAGAAAAAATGCTAGCCTTTCTCAGATTCAAGTTTAGGGGTGAAAAATCACCTTTTTCTCTACATTACTTCAAAAGGGGTCGTTTCTAACAATGTTTATAACATCAACAGCTCTCCAGTGCTCTTTACCAAGTAAGTTTTCATGGTCATTAACTTGTGGAGTAATTACCAAAAGTACACCCTGCCTTTAAACCACTAGACCTGTTACCTCTAAGTAGACTTACCACAACTGGTTCCCAGTTCCACTGAATAGAGACACGAGTCTGACCCTCAGCAGCGAAAAACACTCTATCACTTGGACATTCCAAAACAGGTGCAGTAACATCTGAAATGTAAAGGTAGTGTCATAGATTGGTTGTTGTCAACGTAATGCTGATTTATAGGCAACATTATAAAGAAAGATACAATAAGAGTCACAATGTGAAGGCTTCAGCTGAATACAGTGTCTACTTCCTGAAAAAACAGCAAAAATCTGTCATGGTATTTTCACAAGAACGTTGAATCCATCCACATTTAGTGAGGTGACAGAAAGTACCAACCACATCTCTGGCCACAGCATTCATGAACAGACGTCAACCCTCAGAAATTTGAGAAACGATTCATGCATGAATGGTTTCTCAGATTCAAATTTTTTTGGCTGAAAAATTGTCCGAACCATATTACTTCGAAGGGAATCCTTTCTCAAAATAATTCACATAATAAACAGCTGCACGTGCCTCACCATGTAAGTTTTTATGGGCATTCATTTTTGGACTAGTTACCAATCTATGACCCTTTAAAACAAAATCTGTGACTTTTATTTCACCTTTTGGTCCTTAAGAGTTATAGATTCCAAAAAGTTTGGGGGAACAGTCTCTTCAGCACTAGAGAAGTAGACCAAAGAACAGGATTTCTTTATATCTGAAGAAAATAACAGCTCTTCTGAATTCAAATAAATTTAGTCTGACATTTCTCATCACTGTAAGAAAGGGCCAAGTAAGAAAAAAAAAGTGGTGTCCTGTTTTTTTTCAGAAAGAGGATGAGAGCCTTTTTATTTATTTATTTTTTTTTTCGAGGAAAGATTGAGCCAGACTAAAAATTTGCTGACTTTGTAGAATTTGAAGTCTAATTAAATCAATCACCGTTAGAGAATGGTGCCAAGCTAAAGTAAAATACATGAAATATTTAGTCTTTTTGGACAAAAATTGAAAAAAAAAAACCTTAAAGAAAAACCTGTTGGTTCAAAAAAGGATGAGGTTGGGGACCATCAACTGGAGTTTTTGTTCAAGTGGCCCAATAAATTTGAGCAAATCCAACATTGTCTACCTGTGCATAAGGTGTTGCTGCCATCCCATGAACCACTCACTAAACAGGTGCGGCTAGCAGACCCTGACAGAGTGTAGCCATTGTTACAGGTGTAAGAGCATGATGTATCAAACGGCTGTCTGGACATAATCGGACTGCTTTGTCCACCTCGAGTGCAGCTCACTGTACTATGCATGGGCGATGTTGGCCTTGGACAGGTTATAACTGTAAATATATAGATGGAATTTTATTTCGTCATTCATGTGTGAGCTGGGGTAAAGCATTGGAAAATACTTGATGGCAAAATTAACATCTATTAAATCGTTGCAGTACCCACTGCTAACACATAGGATTCGAACTGCCTCTAGCCACCGGGCAAGCTCGGTGATCTAGTGGTAAGACATCTGCTCTAGAAATGCAAAGGTCATGGGTTCGAATCCCACCCGAGTGATTTGCCTGTGTATTTTGTTCACAGAACTTGGGAAGGTACAGAGTATACAGTGCTTAATACACATCGGTGTCTGTGTCCCATATCCAACTTGACGCAGAAGAGCTATATTTGTCTGTATTCCACTTGCGCTTGTGTGATGACAATAACTATAAGTAAACCTGATGTACACACCGATAGGCGCCGAGATACAACGTTTTTGCACAGAGTGCCTTCGTGCCAAGTGCACTGTTATTACAAAATAGAGATATGACGTTGTTGCACTGACGCGGCGAGAACCACAACAAATTCTATTTTCAAAGTCTCACTTGTGCATGAGATGGTCCCTGCAGACCACACCCCAAGATGATTGCTGTCGCTCTCACACACTCTAGTCACTGGTGTCCTTGGTGTGTAACCACGGTTACATGATAGTGTACATCCACTGCCATAGGATACACTGTCTCCATTGCAGTTGGTCCGTTGACCGTTGGTTGGAGTCGGCAGGGCGTTAGTTGCACACATGATATCTGTACAGAAAAAAACCAATGGTTGACAAATAGAAAACTCAATCAAATTCCCCCCCCCAAAAAAACCCAACCCCCCCCCCCCAAAAAAAGGGAAAAAACAGATAAGTGTACAAAATAAGAAAAACTTTCAGACACTAGGGGGCAGCAGAAATTGCGTATTTTCCCATTGTAAACAAAATTACATGTACCGGTATATGCAAATATTTGACAGTGACTGATTTCAGTACGGAAGTCTGCTAGTACCTCAAAGGGCTGCCCCATGCCCCAACCCCCCCCCCAAAAAAAAGGAAACAAATAAATAATTAACCACAAGGGAAACTGACTGGAAATTTTTTAATTCAGCTTTGGGTTAACCAAAGAAAAATTGACTACAATGGGATTTGAACCTGCGACCTCTGGATTAACCTGTCAGCGCTCTACCAACTGAGCTATCTAGCCCCATGTTGGCAGTCTCCCTATTTTGTCAATATCTTTATTCGAGGGTGCTAGTCAGAAGCCATTCAACCGGTAACTACCGTATACATAGCCTGGGATCAAACACAAGTTTACGATACAAAATGGGAAGCGGCAGGAGAGGGATCACCTTAAAAGGGATGTGACTTTTTATTTCAAATATGAAGTAATAAATCACAAGGGAAACTGACTGGATAAATTTTAATTCAATTTTGGGGTGAACAAAGAAAATTGACTCAACATTTTTTTTTTTTGATAAATAATTAAATAAATTTGGAAACAAATATATAAAATCTTGCTAAATAATTTCATAAGTAAATCGTTTTGTCATACTGACCCTCACACACAGGCAGTGGCTGCAACCATTGTCCATTAGGTCCACATGATATAATCTGGGAACCTGTCAATCGGTAGCCGTTAGCGCAACTATAACCACATGTCGAACCGTAGTTCACTTGATTACCAGCTGAACAGGTACCGCTGTTGGTCGGATTAAGCCCTTCCCCAGGTGTAAGTGTCGCACATGTGTTAACTGAAAAACCCAAATCAAAAGTAGAAAATATAGGTTTATACTCGGATAATTGTTTCATTCAGCTGAATTTGAAACTGCATAAGAAGTTCTGAAATGTCAACCTGATATCTTTTAATAACTGAATTCTCCTTGATTGACTCTGGAAATGTGTTGCTTTATGGAGCCAATAAAGGTGACTTAACTCATCTGCAACGGTTACAAACAAGGATGAGATTTGGTGGATATGAAAATTCCTTAAAACTGCCTTTCAGGCTTGGGTTCCCCCTTATTCTAGACCTAGAACCTCCGCAAAGTTACAATTCAGGAGGTTTAGAGACTCAGCACATTACCAGAAATATCAAGCTGTACGTTTTGACAAAATGTGAACAATTTCTTTCTCCCCTTATTGGTTGACTTCTTTTGAGATAATTTGAAGGCTCTGTGTAGATGCATTCACAACATGATAAAACATTGAAGGCTGGCATAGTTTATCTATCATTTAAAACCACAGTGCATGACATTGAATTATCAGACAGTAGAAGGGTTTTAAAGAAAAATCTGTCCGAAAATTTGTAAAACTTTAAACCAAATTTAACAGAAACTTTTACTTTGACATCCAGTTGTCGTTCCGTCCCACACAGCATTATTCTGTGGAATGATACATCGTCGGACTGAACTGCCCGTTATGGTGTAGCCAGTATCACATACAAAGTTGCAACGGGAATTGTACGTGCGTGGACAAGAAGTGGAGTATCTGAAGCTACCGTGGGCTGGAGCGGTCAGGGTTGGACAACTCCGAACTGAGGGCAAGATGAAGATCAGGAATGGCATACAAGTTATTTTGAAAGAAGTGAGTAAAGTAAATAATTCCGCGTCAACGTTGAGAGAGCTTGGAAGTACTTCTTATTGTAAAGTCAGTTTTTACCGAAGCTGTACCTGAGGGTTGGATAACTCCACAGTATGGTCGATATTATAGCCCTAAAGGACAGTCTCTTTTGTCTTAAGACTACAATAAGATCCTGGTTATGAGGGTCCGTTTCCGGGGCAGAAACATTTCATTTCTTACCTGTAAGAAGCTACTAAACTCACTGGATTAACATTCAATGGCAGCATACATTTTGTTGGCAGTGGGTTTTGGAATATCTGACATCCAAAACCCACTGCTCAAGAAATGTATGCAGCTAAGGAATGATAATCCAGTGAAATTAGTAGCTTATTATGAGTAAGACTTGAATTATTGAGCTCTGAAGTTTGTGCCGCCTCGGAAACGGACCCTCATAACTAGGACTCTGTTTCCGTGTACAGCACAGAGGAAGAGTCCTATATAGGGCTAGGGTGCATAACAATTTGAAACAACATATAACAATATGGAATTTGAGGCATTTTATGGTGAGGTATCAATGCAAATCTACTCTGCGGCAGTAGTATAATCTCCCGGATTCCGAAATCTACTCCGCGGCAGTAGAATACATAGCAAGACAAGTTCTCAAAGAACAAAATCTACACAGCAAAGTAAATATACACATGGTGTTACCGCAAACCGAATATACAGCATATAACAAGTTTTGAACAAGTTAGTGGAGTCAATAATTGTTCACTAAAGTTGCGAAATATTGGAATATCTTTAAGAATCATCAGTGAGCGGCCCTGGCATATCCCTAAACTTTGACCTAATTTTCAAAAGTGAGATTTGGGTATTTTTCAAACAAATTAACGACCACTCAAAATTGTTCTTTTTTCCATCTGAATCAAGAGAAAAAGCTCTAAACGGTGAAATCTCATACTGGTCCCTGGGGTCAAGTGTTTGACCTTCTAATGGCTGTTACACCTTATGGTAAATATCAAGTAGTTTCATGTGTTGTCAGAACGTACTAATTCTTAAATTGTCTTACTTTGGCAGCTAGGGCGCGGTGTGCTCCATGATCCGCTGGACTGGCAAGTAGAAGAACCAGCTCCGGTTAACTGGTATCCTGTTCCGCATTGGAAACTACACGATGCCCCCTTGATATGTCCATTAGGACAGCTGATCACCAACTGGGGGCTGCTTTGGTGTGCTGGGCATGTTATCACTGTTGATTAGAATAATTCAGAGTTTGCAGTTGGAATAAATTCATGTTATATCTTCTAAGGAATCACTTGGAAGAATTCATGCTATTGTTACCTTTCAAAAATCCATTCTCCTGTTTGGGTAGGGCCTACAACTTGAACAAAGAAAACCTTTTGGGTTAGCAATGTTGCATTGTTTGTAGGACCAAACAAGGGCCCATGAATCAGCATGACCCACCCCTTGCATATGACGTCACAATACCCAAACAGTGCCCTCACTGACGTCAATGAAGACCAATCAATGGCCGAGAGTTGCGCGTGGCAAGTTCATGTCCCTATTATTTGACCTCAGCAATGGCAACCATTGCATGTGTCTATTTTATAGAGTTCCTTTAGCAGAATATTGTGCTGAAAATTTTTCTGGTAAAAGCTAAATTTAGCAGGAAACCAGTCACAGGTACACGTGGAATAGAAATTTGGCTCAGTGGTAACCTTATTCTTGTAAGCAAATATTGTTCTGTGCTTAGCTACTTTTTGTGTTTAAGCAGCTCTATCTTGTACACACCTCTAACAGTGATAGTGAAAGTACAATCCCTCGTGTTGCCCTGTCCATCCGTGGCTCTGTATTGGATTGTACGTGACCCTTGACTGAAGCGACTTCCTGACCCAGAGCCTTGTCGTTGCGTTACCGATAGACCACTTGGCACGTTATCGGTCGCAGTAGGTGCCGTCCAACTGACAACAGCGCTTGTCATGGCGTCCTCTGCAACCACCGAGATGGCGCTTGGACATGAGCTGAAACTGGGAGGTTGAGTATCTGTGAAGGATAGAGTATTTACTGTTCAAATTAAGAGACTAATGTAATCACTCTTCGACCAAACATCCAATATCCATCCAAGTCCCCAAATAATAATAATAAAAATAATAATAAATAACTAGTTCTTATTTAGCACATTTTACAATAACGTTTCAATGCGCTTTACATTAGTGCCCTGTTCATTGGGCCAATAACATTCCTTTAATCTTTCTCAGCTCCCAGGGGAGTATACGTAACAGCCCACGCAGCCATGGAGCTCAAAGACTTTTACAAACACAATATTAACCTCTACCCTCGCAGGTACCCCATTTATTCCCCTGGGTGAAGAGAAGCAATTACAGTAGAGCGTCGGCCATGACTCGCAAATAAAGATCAAATCTGTATGCCTGGCCTGATATCAAATATGACAGGTATGGCTAAGATGTACACAAACAGAATAAATTACAAAACCACTGGTTGGATTACAGAGGGTTGGGGGCAGTTAACTCTTTCAGTGCCGAGGTCGTACATGTACGATCTTTTTTATGTACTGAAAAAGTGTCATCAATCGTACATGTACGACCCATAATATAACGAGAGGGCATTATCACTCTAATGAGAAATACTATTGACTTTGAGATGTACAAAGGCAACACAAATCAGCAAGACACATTTTGTTTGATTTGTTTTCTTCAAAATTTTGAAAAAACCTTACAAAAAGGGGCATTTTAGGTTCAAAACGCAAAAAAAGTGGGCACTGAAAGAGTTAAAGGGTTATTAAAGCATTATAAATCAAATTTAAAAACAAAAGTGTGAATTGCAATACTGTACTTAACTTGGTCTTCTAATAAAACAGGTGCATAAAATGGGTCTATTTCATACCAATACAAGTAGGTGTGGATCCAGACCAGCTGTTGCCACAGGTACGTGTCGATGTACTACCACCATGTGAAAACCCATAGCCACTGCTGCATCGGTAAGTACACACGCTGCCATAGTAGTTGGAGTTGGTACACGTTACACTTCCGTGGCTGAGACTCGTTAGAGCTGGGTGGCATCTTTTCACTGGACAGAAATTCAAACCAAGAATCATAAATTATGCCCCACAGCAGGCCTGGAATTACATGGAGGCCAAAGCCACTATTGCCCTGGTCTTGGCCTTGGTGCCCCTTCCAACATTTCCAGTAAGCCACTATTGCCCTGGTCTTGGACTGGTGCCCCTTCAAAAGTTTCCAGTTAGCCATTTTGAGATATAGTGGACACAATACTATAACACTATTAGGTTTGGGTAAATTTGTCTGTACACCCAAAGCAAACAGTGCACTCCTATAGTGTCCACCATATCTCAACAAGGCCAATATAGATTATAAGATGGAAGAGCCCCTCTGCAAAATAAAAATGGCCTTGCTCTCTCACCCGGTCAAAATACAGCAATTTAAAACAAACTTCCTCGACAGTGATCAAAGGGTTAGTAGCTAAAATGCTTTCCAAACAGTATTTTCGTAACATTATAACTTATTGAAAGTTTTTATCTATTATTCAATTTCTACAACTATTTTTTAACTAGTTCATCTTTTAGCTTACTGTGTATTTGGCTGGGCCAGACGTAATTTTTATCGATGTTTTCAATTTATTTTGTTTAATCCATTTGCTTGTATTCAGCGCCTTGAGGCGAGCCGAAAAGCAACTGTATGCGCTTTCTAAATGTCCCTTTATTATTAAATTATTAGTATTCCTTTCTGTCAATTTAAC
Source organism: Plazaster borealis (assembly GCA_021014325.1). Lineage (NCBI taxonomy): Eukaryota > Metazoa > Echinodermata > Asteroidea > Forcipulatida > Labidiasteridae > Plazaster > Plazaster borealis. Next base: position 2,261,829 of record CM037468.1, read on the forward strand.
TCCCTCAAAATTTTCCCCATTTTTCTGCACTTTAAATAAACGATTTACAAAACTCTTTTGCTGAAAGAATAATTGAAAAACACTGCCTAAACAGTGATCCAAAGGTTTGTGGTTCAAATCAATTCCTTTCAATAACTCAAATCATTCTTAGAACTTTCTTCTTAATAAAACGAATGACAAAACAGCTTGTACTTTTGCTTCCCCCCATTGACCCACTCCCGCTAAAATAAGTGCATCATTTATGAACCGTGTCTGTTCGGTTTATATCTATTTTGCTGTGTAGATTTGTTCTTTGCAAACTTGTCTTGCTATTTATTCTACTGCCGCGGAGTGAATTTCGGAATTCTGGAGACTACTTTGTTCTGAAAAGAGCTGTCCTGCTTATCATTATTTTACTACCTGGGCAGAAGGTAGGAAATCGGCCGCGGAGTGAGTTCCTTTGAATCATGTGTTACAAATCAAAACTGACCTTGGCAAGTTGGAAATGAATGAGACCATGGAGGAAGGGCCCTGTAATACACAGGGTGACTACTAGTTCTAATAGGTGGGCCACGACATAATGCAGTTGAGTGTCCGACCAGTTCATATCCAGCGCTAGAACAGCTGAAGGTACATAGTGAGCCTGCGATGTTGGTTTTTGAGCAGGAGTGTGAACGATGACTGCTGAAGGAAATACTTGGGCATCGTTGGACTGTGTAGGAAAATCAAATAAATCATGAGTGTTACTTTTCCAAAACATGACTGGGCAACAGAGGGCACCATTACTTTGTGCAATAGCCAATAAGATCACACGATATGATCAATGTGTCACGAATCCCTTGAGTATCTCCGTCTGTGTGAATGGGATGCGAGGTCAAAGGTACATCTGGCAGGGTCCTGCCAGGTACTCAATGCTGGTATCTGGCGTTATTCACAAGCCTCGGAGTGTGATGTCAGATGTTCAGGCCAACGATGATAGTGCCCATTAGCTTTTCCTACTTCTGCCAATAGGTGGCGCTCTAATGAGACATTTCAACTCAATAATGATCTACCTGATGATTGCAATGGAGGTGTTTGTTTAATTAATCATACATCAATATTTGATAAGTACTGTATACTCCAGCGCTTTCCGAGTGCTTTGGCGAAAAAGAATCCACCTGGACAGGATTTGAATTATAAACCCTGCATTGATACAACAAAAACCTCCTTGTCAAAAATCAATAGAAACACATTCTCTCCCTTGCGGGTTGATTACAACCAAAAGACTGTTCAAACTTGGATAATTAGAATATAAACTGCTCTTAGACCATGGCTTGGTATCTTTGTTTTTTAATTCCACTGTCATATTTGAGCCATTGAGAGTGTTTTATGCGAGGGGGCTTGGTGCCAACTAATAAAGTCTCCTAATTGTACTAAGAAGGAGGAGGAGGATGCCACCGAGCTCCACCCCTCCCTGGATCCCAATCCCTACCCTAGTATGTCAAATTAAACTAAAATAGAACAGGTTTCAGATCGAGTTTGTGTTCCTCAAAAGACAAACACAAACGTGAAAAGGCAACAACATCTCCATCTACGTGACGATTTCTTTCTTCATACATTTCACATTTAAAAAAGTCAAACCTACCTGTGACTGTGATACGAATTGTACAGCTTCTTGTATTCCCAGCCGAGTCTCTAGCTTGGTAGGTAATCGTTGTTAGCCCTTCATTAAATCGAGATCCTGACGCTGCTCCATTGGTACGACTGTTGACAGTAAAGGGAAAAAGATTAAGTTTCAGACTGCAACACTCGAAATTCACACCACGCCCAGTGTTTGTTGGAGTCAGGCCACTAAACTCACAATAGGACAAGTCTGACAAACAACAGTCTTGTGTACACATTGAATAAGCATACCTCACTGTGTAATATCTTTACTAAAAAATAATCAAATGTTGACCTTGAGTGGGACAAATATCTCTCAAAACTGTCAAAATAGGGATACCGCCAACATAGGGCTAGATATAGCCCAGTTGGTAGAGCACCGGCACATTAATTCGGATGTTGTTGGTTCAAATTCCGCTCCAGTCAATTTTCTCTGTTCAACCCCAAATCATTTAAAAATTTACCAAGTCAGTTTCCCCAGTGGTTTATTATTTAATTCTGTTGAGTATCAGAGTATACTTAACTTACCCAAAGATGAATTAGGTATCTTCTTGTGCTTGTTCAAACAAAAAAGGTTTATTTTTCATTGTGAGAACAAAATGAATGTCCCTCCCAACATGTAACTTTGACAGAGGAATTGCAGATAAGAACAAAAGGTTGGTGCGTCTATTCTTTAGTCCAGGGCCCAATTTCATAGAGCTGCTTAAGCAAAAAATACTGCTTTAACAATTTCTGCTTAGCAAAAATAAGCAGGATACCAGCCAGAGGGTAGTACATGTGAGATGGTATTTTGGCAGGTAACCTCGTTCTGGCAAGCATATTTTGTTGTGCTTAGCTACTTTTTCTGTTTACATGCTTTATGAAATTGGGCCAGCCAGATGACCATGACAATATATTGGCAGCAAATTCATTGTCTTACTCTTGAAGGTAGGGTCATACTTTTGTAAGTACTCCAAATATTAATGACCATAAAAAAGTATTTGGTGAGTAGCACTGCAGCTAGCTATTACAATGTCGCGAAAGGATTCCCTTTGAAGGTTTGGTTTGGATAATTTTTCACCCAAAACATTTGAATCTGAGAAACGATTCATGCATGAATCGTTTCTCAGATTTCTGAGGGTTGGCATCCGTTTGCGAATGCTGCGGCCAGAGATGCGGTTGGTACCGGATATACGTTCGTGAGAATTTTTTTGTTGTTGCTGTTTTCTCAGCAAGTAGACAGTCTGCTTTCTTTATAATTTTGACTATAAATCGGCATTACGTTGACAAAAACTAATCTAAGTATGACCCTACTACAGTTGCGACATTGGGACTGCAGATATTTTCTCATCCCATGGGTTGTTAACATTTCACCGATTTACATCTTTTACCTAACCGTTACACTCCCGCGGTTATCTGTTGCTGAGGGAGTCGAGTAGCTAACAACTTCTCGGCCATCTGAGTTTCTCGTTGTCACAGAATACGGCCCAGGACATGATGTGAAACTTGGTGGTGTTGTATCTAATATTATAATAATATTGTAAAAAGGATTGATTTCATTTGGACATGTTGGATAGACCTCTTCCCTAATTATCAACAAGTCAATTGAGCAGCTTACAATCCTGTCCAATGAAGCACCTAGAACATTGTTATAACTTATAAGCCTCAAGTTTGATACAAAATTAAACAAAGACAAATAATAAAAAAAATTAAATAAAATAATGTACTGAACAGGTTGCTTTGGTGTATCAACTGTGTTTGTTAAAACCATAATTTCTACCTGTTAAAACCTAAAGTTAGTGAATATTATAATATTAATAACAATACGAGACATTTATAGCGCAAAATGCAGGAGCCTCTGGTACCATTACAGAGCCTCCTACCTAGTCTATGCGCAACACAAAACAATATTGAGGAATGATGGTTCATACACTGCCTTTTCCATTTATATGAGGTTTCAAACTTTCAACTTCGTAAATGTAGCCTTCACATCAAATAAATGTGTACTGGGTATTAGAGAGGTCAAATTTTGTGATTTTTAGGGGGAGGTTTTCGTTACGCGCAAATTCCACACTGTGGTCACTGATGATTATTCGTCTACAAAACCAGTGACTTGACTTTACCTGGAGGCGGTGGGGATCTCCGTCTTCGTCGTCGTCTTCTCCAAAAACCCTCTACGAAGAAAACAAGTGAATTTAGTTATAAATCATCAACAACATACAGTCCTAGTTTCCAAAGAGTACTTATGATTAGACTTCATTTTGTAATGGCAGTATGGTCATGATTCTTTTTCACGCAGCGCATTCGAGACTACTTTTTATTTTACAAACCTGCCGCCACGGCCGCCGGACGGCTTGTTGTTCTTCCGGTGTTGTCCTTTTCGTGCCTTTTGATGGAAACATTGGAGCCCAAAAGAGCCCAAAAGAGCCCAAACCGAGGTTTGGATAAAGCTTTAAGGACCAATTTCGACATTCGTCGTCACGTGTTAATTAAGGGGTTTAAAAAAAGTATACCAAAAACTGCCTAAAATAAAAAATAAAACAAATTCCTGACCAAAAGGCCTTGTCCGAACTAGCGGCTACAGCTACGGCTACGGCTAGACGGCTAAATTCCAACACCCTTAGCAACAATCGTAGCCGCAGGCCTAGCCGTAGCCGCTTATTCGGTCGGATACAGCCCATTAATTATAACTTTTTTTTAAATCATCTTCGGACACTAAAAACATCTTGACCAGGAGTAGTCCAGGGAAGTAAAACAGTTTTAAAACTCACGGTCATCAAAAAGATGCGTCTTCCAAGCCACTGGTCCGTAACCCGACTAAATTTAGGAATAAGCCTACTAAGATACAGTTACGTTACATTAATATAGGCCTACATTTGCAAGAATAGGTTATGGAGGAGGCCATTCCTTCCTCCATAAATAGATTTTTTTAAGTTCTAGGGCCTATGCCTTTAAAGAAATGACAAACAAACAATTAAGGAACGGTTATCTGATAGATAGGCCACAATATGTTTCCGTCACTGGCATGCCAGTCCGATGTTCTTTATGGTGTACCACAAGGATCCATCCTCGGGCCCTTGTTATTTATCTTATACATTAATGACTTTACTAATTCCTCCAGTGTGCTTTCTTTTATATTATTTGCGGATGATTCAAATTTATTCTTTTCCCAGAGCAATCTTAATTTCCTGGTAAATACTGTTAATGAACCGCTTAAACTTGTTGCTAATTGGTTTACGGTCAATATCCCTTAATATTACCAAAAACTAATTACATGCTGTTCAGCAACACTGCCAGTGACCTTCCATGTCCTGTAAAGATTAATGACTTTATCATCAATAAAACTAATTTCTGGGACTTTTTGTTGGCCTTACGTGGTCATGTGGATGCGAAGTTATTTCTCTGGTGTGCTTAGGATCAAACAGTCCCTTTATATCACGTTGATTGGATCTTCTTCATTATGGGATACTTGCATGGGGAGATAGTTCTGTCCAATCTCAATAGACTTCTTATCTTGCAGAAACGAGCTCTTCGTATAATTTGCAGATTTTAATGCACAAACAGATCCCCTTTTCATCAAATATAATACTTTGAAAGTGAATGATATCGTCTTCAGATTGGTTCCCTCCTTACATCCGTATATACCTCCCTTGCTCATAAAACTCAACATGAGGGACCCATGCTCTGGAACATGCTTAAAGGAACATTACATAATTGGTTTTTGCTAACAAAACAGTTGCTGGCAGTGTAAGCACTTTATATAATCCACCATATACATAAACTGACAAACCTGTAGAAGTTTGAGATCGATCGGCCATCTGGGTCACGAGAAAGTAGTGAAAAACCGATTACACGATGTGTTGTACAATGTATGAATAAAACGCTCATGAGCGATAAACTCCAATCGGAAATTAGTTTTATTTATTTCTCATCAAATATGGCATTTCAGACAGAAATATTTCTAGGGATGTTTTCTACTATCATCATCATTAGACCGTGTAAGTTTTATGTAAATCTGTGATCTTAAAGAAAATTGTAATTACCAGTTCTGTAACGTTCCTTTAATGAACAGCTTAATTAGAGTCTCAAAAAGTGTATTTGTCTTTAAACCTGACACATTGGAATCTTATTGTGGATGAGTGTACATTATGCATGTACATGTACACTCAGACTGATATGTATACATGATCTAAACTGGTATTACAGTGCTGACCGGGAATGGGTGGTCCATTAGATTAATCAAGTCAAAAAACGCACTTTTGTCTACGCGTTTAAGAAAAACCATCAGTACCTGGCATTTCATTGATAAGTCACTCATAACTTGAGTAGGTACCGGCGCATTTGCCTATTCGTCACTTTGTGAAAAAACAAAAGGGTATATTTATGTGTTTACGGAGTGGCGAATCACTTATTTGTCAGTATGTAAAGAAACATTATTAGCCTTCAAACATCGCCAACAATGTGTCTTTATATCTTTAAAATGAGACATTATTTTGGTTCAAAACCTTCAGAAATGAATTCAGAAGACGATCATCATCATTATCATCAGTCGGCTGCACAGCCCTAAAACTGCAAAAATCTCAATTGCTTAAAATTGCTGATTCGTCACTATGAGAAAAATGCGACGAGACTGAGGACAAACACGTCACTTCGGACGGTCCAATCATAACGCAGATATGGAAAGATTACGTCACTGCACGTTTATCCAATGAAATCTTTGCACCAATGAAATCATTGGGTCTGTAAGACAAGTACCTGTATCCTTGCGGATAAAGACAGGGGACCAGTTTACCTTGAACCTTGAACCCTTGAAGTAAACAATCTGTTTGAGATTTGTAAGTGACCTTGTAAACATCCGGCTTCACGGTTGATTTGTATTTCTATGAATTCTCCGACAGCTGCTTGCGCAATTACAGGGAATTCATGCCGGAGTAACATTGTTATAGGAAGTAAAGTGGTTATATTGTCATTACTGATGAGCAAACTTTACTTGTTTTATGAACTAAGCTTTATTGAAGTTAGAATAGGCCTAACAGTTTACGCACTACTTCCCATCCTCCTCAAAAACGGTGCCAGTCAGAAGCCATCTCAAGGCCGCAGGGCCTATAGTCAATTTTTCTTTGTTCAACCAAAAACTAGGAACTATGATTACCAACCAAATTTCCATGTGTTGCATATTGCTTGTTACCGGTATTCAGCTGTTGTTTGCTTATCCTGAAAATTACGTGGAAATTTGGTTGGTAATCCTGTTTTTATCAAGGAAGAAATTTCATGCTAAGCAAATTGTTGTGCTTAGCAGCTCTATGAAATTGGGCCCTGCTTCATACTTGTTTTAATAACTATACAAATGTGTGGATCAATTTCGCGTTAGCGCCGCCCGTCACGTTATAAGATGCAGGAGGGCGTGGGAGGAGGATGTGCCCCCTCTCAGAAGTTTGAAATTTTGTAAACAAAAATGCCCAATTCAAGCCATTTGTTGCACCATTTTTGCGCTATAATATTGGTTATTATAATATCTGAAACCAACTCGATTACAGCTTTGTATCAATATTATTTCTGCATGTTATGCTCAGACGGCGTATGCGACCCATTGCGTCCTCTTTTTACATTTGTAAATTTTGTTCATGTTATAAAACAATGTCATGATAACGTTAATAAACAGTCTGAACAAACTTTTTGCTTAGTGTGTTATTTATTAGTTGCACAGTCACGATGCAGACTTTTTTAATGAGTATTTTTGTTGCAGACTTTTTTATTCTTTGTTTCTTAGGCCATTTAGTTTTTTGTTTATTTTAATTTGTTATGTTTATTTGTTTTAGGGGGCTGTCCGACCCCTCCCCCCGATTACGTACGGGCTTGTTTTAAATAAAAAGGCAAACGGAAACTTGGCCAGGAGTGCACCCCCTTGTGCCCCCTTGAAATTTTACCCTAGTTACGCCGCTGGGGGCACCCAGAAAACAGTCCGTCGGCATCATGAATATTCTGTTGGCCACGGAAAACATTCTATACTAGACAGATAGGCCTGGTTGTTGATTTACAACTTGAAGTATATTGGATGACCTATGACCTGAAATAATAACCCTATAATATTTGCTGAGAGGTGACGGGCCGAATTTTCAAGATTGATGCTCGGCCGTTTGGAACTGTTTATATAGTGGACGGAGAATAAACTCAACTGGCCCTGGGACAACCCATTCTGAGCAGAGGGTGGAAGTTTTATATAGAAGTCAATGAATATTTATTTTTACTGTGAGATTTCTAAGTGTTTAAATCTTTTGAATATTTAGCATTTTGCAGTGGATGCTATGTGAGTGAATTTATTTAGTGGGGTGCACACTACACTGGATGTAGTTGTTACTCATTGCACTTCAAATCGTCAGCAATTTCAGGGCCAAAAAGTCCCCTGTAGCCAAAAATGTATGTTTCGAGAAAACCACGTTCAGGGGCGGATCCAGGATTTTCCAAACGGGGGGCGTGATTTTTTTTTCAGAATGAAAGACCGCGCCATCCCCAGACAGCATTTTATTTTTCTGCACTGCGAAATTGCCAATGCACTAATGAGTATGACTTCTGTTTTTTTTTTTTATCTCCCTTTTTTTTTTTTTTTTTCCTGGCAATAAGGGGGGGGGGGGCCCCCCCCCACGCCCCCCCCCCTGGATCCGCGCCTGACGTTTGAAGTTAAGCTAATTTTGAAATTACTGGTTGGTGGACTATTTGCAATTTAATCTTTGAAATTTTACATATCAGGGAAGTAGAGATGCTAAATCATACAAATCTAATTTCAATTTTGTCCATAACGTGTTTAATTAATGAGTATTTATTTAATTAACAAGATTGTCTCTTCGTGAAAACTGTATAAAACGTGGTCTGTGTGCAGCGCGTCCGCGTGTGTAAAGTTTTTGGCTGTTCGCGGTGAAAACGCAAAAGCCGGAGCACCCACTTTTGCCAGCGGATAACATCAGAAAACGCAATTCCAGGTTTTTGAGGTTTTTGGCCTTGCATAAAACATTGTATATAGGTCAAAGTTTTTCTGGGACTTCGTGAAATCGCAATTCCAGGTTTTTGAGGTTTTTGGCCTTGAATAAAACATTGTAGGTCAAAGTTTTTGGTATTTCGTGAAAACGCAAAAGCCGGAGCACTCATGATTGGCACTGTGCCAGCTATACAATCAACGCGGTCGCGAATACACAAAATGACAAAAAGGTTTTCGGCTCTTCGTGAAAACGCAATTCCATTTTGAGAGCTATAACTTCGTAAGTTGTTAGAAACCGATAAACTAAATCGAAACCACAAAAAAAGTCAAAATGAGTTTTCCACAGATTTTTCAAGTTTGTGGATCTCCGTGAAATTGCTGACGAAATGTTAAAAAATTGCAACACAATCTGGACTTCCTTCTAAAGCCAAATGAAAGAAGACATGATTTTACATTTTTAAGGAGATTTTTAACAACTGTGCGATTTTTACTACTTTTAATATACTACAAAATAAAAGAGTTAATTTGGGTTGAACACAAAAAAATTGACTGGAGCGGGACTTGAACCGAAGTCCTCTGGATTGTTGGCGGTCACCCTATTTTGTCAATATCTTTGTTCTTTGTAAAAGTCCCGCTCTAGTAAATTTTTCTTTGTTCAACCCCAAATTATTTAAAAATTTACCCAGTCAGTTTATTTGTGATTTATAGTACTTGATATTTCAAATAAAAGGGGGCACATCTCAGAACTTTCAGCTCTTAATTCTTACAGGAAGGTTTTAGATAAAATAATGTGAACTTTCTTATAATTATAAATGACCAGTGTATTAGTAACTTGCCTGGAATGCACAACGTCACTGTATTAAGAAACAACAACTAAGTGATGCTATACTAGCTCATTACGGACGAACGAACTTTGTAATTTCTTTTGGTACAAATTTTGCAAACAAATGTGAATGGCGATCACGTCTGTCCATTTCATGAAATTGGCGCTCACACAGTCTCTCATGCCACGAAAACGATATTTGGCTAGGCCCTATAGGGCTACCGCTGATTTGTCCTTTGAAACCATATACATAGAATAACAAGCAAGGACAGCCATTTTCAAAATTTCAAATCTGCGATGGCCCTATTATACCAAATCTCGTGACATAATTTGTTTTCCCCTATCTGCCGCGGTGTATTGTGTAATACAAGAAATTTGCCCCATTTGTTTGATTGATCAACCGATGACAGCATACCCAACTGCGATCATTTATATTTTGTTCCGTGATTGTATACCTATTATTGTGCCTAATACTTTCATTAATTCATTCATAATGGTTTAAATAATTATGATCGTACATCGCAGCCAAAGGCTGAATTGCACACGATTTACAGTAAAAACAACAAGTTCCAGTACACAATTAAAAAAAAACATGCTGAAAATGCGGAGTACAATACACATAATTACAACAAACATCAACAAATTTAACATTTAAAAAAATTGCCTGAAAAAGGCCTGATACAAGAGATATGAAATACAAAAACAAGAAATAAAACATAAAGATTGGAGGAACTAACAAGTGGGGATAAATACAAAGACTCAAAGAGCAAGAACCTAAAAAGCAAAGGACACGAACAATACAAAATTGGCACAACTATAAACAAAGACAGCAAGAAAACCAGCATGGGGACTCTAAAGCCACCTATCGGGAATCCGGGCAACCATGGAGGTGTTCCTTCCTCCATGGGGCAACTAAGGAGCATATATTCTCCCATAGTACTAAAGAACCCGCTATCAGAAGCACAACAACATAAAGTACACACAATTCTTATCTGGTTTAAGCTATGATGGTAGTACTTAACGAAAATGAAACTACTTTTAAAGTTTTACCTGCTGGCGTTGACAGAAGGAATATGGCGAGCACCACAAGAAAGATCTTGAAATGCATCCTCGCGGCTTGGTTTGTTTACCAACCGAGAGTGATTAGATGGGGCACACTCAGCAACGCTCTGCTCCCGGTATCTCGCGAAAAGCTTGCTGGCCAACCGCAAAGAAGTTTATGAAAGTTACCGCTAGTCGAACCAGCAGTATTTACAGACAAACTTCCAGGTATATATTCACTGTTGCTACGCGATCTAGTTAAGGGGCGTGCCCGTTGGCATTCTTCGTAAACGATATACAGAATGTGCCCCCATTTAACCTTGAATTCTGGTTCAAACCGGAATTTGAAATTTAATATATAAAAAAATCTTAACTTCTTAACAACACATTCGAATTTTACAATCTATACATTATTGGAAAGTATGTAACAACTTAAGAAACGATATACAGAATGTGACCCCTTTTGATCTTTACGTCCGGTTCAAACCGAAGATGAAATTTAATATTGATAATTTAAGTACATTGATAAACCGAACGTTGGATATTTATACAACCAATACATCATCTGAAAGGTCTCACAAACTGTGACCCCGTTTGACTTTGATTTCCGGTTCAAACCGGAAGATGAAATTCAATGTTTCAAAAAATCACATTTCTAAACCAAACATTGGGTTTTTACAATCAATACATAATTGGAAAAGTAACAACTTTTAAAACAATACAAAGAATGTAAACCAATTTAACCTTGACTTCCGGTTCAAACCGGAAGATGAAATTTATTATTTGAAAAATTGATAACTCCTGAACCACACATTGTTTTTTAAACTCTACACATCATAAGAAAGTTGTCCAAGGACTCATCAAATGATACGTAAAGTGTGACCCTCTTTGACCTTGACCCCCGGTTCAAACCGGAAGTTTGAGTTTAATAATTAAAAAAACATAACTCCATGACCACACAATGGATTTTTACAATGTTTACGTTACCAGAAAGGTCTTCAAAAGGCAACAAACGCTACACAGAGTGTGACCCTGACCTTGACTTCCATTTCAAACCTGGAAGTTGAAGTTTTATATTGGAAAAAATCTAAATCCTGAACCAGACATTGGATTCATAAAATAAAATGTCCTCACCAATTCATTCGCTCTTCTTCTTCCACGGACTCGGAACTCTTCTCTACAGCATAACTCAAGATTGAAACTGAATTGAACATTGAAACTCATCAGACATTAATTGAACTTCAATATGAACAGGGCACAAACTATAGTTGGGCATCATATAGATCAAGACTGGGGCAACTTTTAAAAGGTTAATGCCAAACAATCGTAAGCAACAGCAACAGCAACAGCAACTGTTGCGTAAGCCAAAACAAAGTTTGCCTTTGTTTTTCTTCTTAAAAAAAAAATAAAAATCATTTTTAGGGCTTATCTACGGCATAACTCAAGATTGAAATTGAATTGAACGATGAAACTCATAAGACAATTGAACCTTAATATCAAGACGACACAGACGTGACGACACAGACGGTATTGAGTTACATTAAATCAAAATTTAATATTTGCCAAAAAAAATCATAACTCGTGAACGACATGTTGGATTTTTACAATCTATCATCGGAAAGTTTGTTAGAAGTTCAACAAACGCTATACAGATGAGTGATTCCATTTGCTTGACTTCCGGTTCAAACCGTATCTCAAAAACTACTAATCATTTTTTTAGCATAATTTTTGCATCAGGTTGTTGAACGTTGAGCCTGCTCAAACGTTTGCACGAAATAACAACATTTTGACATTTACATCTTGTCTTAACCACCGGCATTTGCTGTTGCTGTTGCTGTTGCTGTTGCTGTTGCTGTTGCTGTTGCTGTTGCTGTTGCTGTTGTTGTTGCTGTTGCTGTTGTTGTTGTTGCTGTTGCTGTTGCTCATGCTGTTGCTCATGCTGTTGCTGTTGCTGTTGCTGTTGCTGTTGCTATTGCTGCTGTTGCTGTTGCTGTTGCTGTTGCTGTTGCTGTTGCTGTTGCTGTTGCTGTTGCTGTTGCTGTTGCTGTTGCTGTTGCTGTTGCTGTTGCTGTTGCTGTTGCTGTTGTTGTTGTTGCTGTTGCTGTTGCTCATGCTGTTGCTCATGCTGTTGCTGTTGCTGTTGCTGTTGCTGTTGCTATTGCTGCTGTTGTTGTTGTTGTTGACGCGTTGTTGTTGTTGTTGTTGTTGTTGTTGTTGTTGTTGTTGTTGCTGCTGCTGCTGCTGCTGCTGCTGTTGCTGTTGTTGTTGTTGTTGTTGTTGTTGTTGTTGTTGTTGTTGTTGTTGTTGTTGTTCCTCTTCCATTGTAAGTGGTGTATGTGTGTGAAAGAAGTTTTATTTACAAATAAAGTAAAAGGATATACCATTTTAAAAACAATCGTCTTTAAAAATACAGAAATTTCGCTTGTAAATACACTGCAAAAACTCGGATGTTAAAATTGACACCAGGGGTTGTCTCATCTGTCTGCACACCTGAATCCAACCAGTGGGCACATAGGCGGAATGCAATTAAACAATTATTCAAAATAATTATATCTGAAAGTTATACAATGAGTTTAACCCATCCCTCCGCCACCTCCAGTCAAAACTCTTTCATGGAGTATCTTGGAGGAAAATCAACCAAGAACCAATCAATTAAGTTGTGAAGTTCCACATTGGCACATGCGGTCGGAATAAGCCCCTGTGGTACATCAGAGCGCTAACACAACTTATTGTTACAATATTGGATCTTAATATAAAAAAGGGTGTGTACGCTTATTGAACAAAGAGGTGTTCAAAGTTGAAGAAATAATTGGCCTGCAAAGTACATTTTACTTGCAACTATAACCCCAAAACTTAAAAAAAAATGTGTGAATCCCGTCAACACGCCAAACGCGCGCGGGGCGCGTCCCACAGGGAGAGCAAAATTTGGGATCATGCATGGTGATCCGTAACGGACGTGCACGGAATTTCACAACGTAGGTATAGGGCGAATGTAAGGAGCTACCGCGATAGAACGCCACAGCTACTTGTGTCAAATCGAGTAAAAAATATGCCCCCCTCCAAACCTAACTAGACTCCGCCCTTCGTTCTAATAAAAGGAAATAGCGCCCCCTTTTGATTGACTGGTATCCTGTTATTGTCGGCGATTTGGAATAAAGCTGTTTCCAACGTGTGGCGGCTACTAGTACTAGACACCAGCGACTCTTTCGGACAGAGCAGCTGCAGGCCTATGTTTTGACATTTCAGTGATGGAATATCCAGGTATAAATAGTGGAAGTTACTTGAACCGTAATTAAGTGAGTATCAGACTATTACCGACTATTATCTCTATTGACAACTATGAATTATTTGAATTGTAATTTGGTCAGTGAATTACAAATGCTCGTTTCAGACTTTTGATCACACACACATGTGAGTTGTCACACATCAGTGACACAAAACAAGACCGACAGTTTGTTACACAAGGCTAGACCCAGTAACTGGGGCGCTGTACTCGTTTTTTCGAATTTTGACATTATCGGTCGTAATATAGCGCCCCAGGAACAAGTCGTACCGTTCACGAGTGTTCTTCAATAATTGTCAATTGGTAACAAAAATGCCTCGGAACGATAAAAATACCCAACAAAATACCTTCTCCCGTGTCCGGTTTTCGATGTACTATGCCTTTTTCTTTGAATTGAAAAAAAAATAATGATGCCATATATCAACTGATGCCCTAATTACCTTCCTTTGTTTATAAGAAGTATGTAAAAATATATTAAAACTTGATAGACATTGAAACTTTCACACCACGCACCGATCTTCGATGACTTCAATAGCGTCCCCGTGTTTTGAGTTTGACCTGTTTTCGAGGCAAACAAGAAAGTATGGTGTCCTGGTGAAGCCATACGCAGAAGAAACATCTGCAGTGACTTCAATTCAAGTGTTCTGTGAGACGTTGTGTATGACTCTATAGCCAGCAGTTGTCTTCATTTTATTCAAAATATTTTTTATTTAATTTTAAAAATTACGATGGTAATTTGCAAAAACTAAAAACAAGAGAAAGAAAAAAAAAGTGTCAATAAGTCTTGGCTTTCAAATCTAATTTTTTTAAAAGTTTTGAATCTTTTTATGTTTCTTAACATTTATAATAAAGCATATCAATAAACAGTGATATTTGAATCACCAAGCCAATGTTTAAATTTTAATGTTATTAATAATAAATGATATGAGGGTTTAAAAAAATTCTCCAGACTGTTAGAAAATGATATAAGGCACATGGCTTCTTTAAGCCTCTGTATTTTTTTCCCCAGAATGCCCAGCAGAATTTTAAGTCACATGATTTTATCATCGTGAATTGTGAATTGAAAAATTGTTCGATGAAACTTTTTCGGCGGGCAAATGTTTTTTTATGGCCCCGATAGTATGACATATTTTTGTACCTTGTAGAAATGCCTAAAATACCACAAATGTTTGCAATACAAGTGCAACTTGCCAGTGGAGCCTCACATAATTCTAAGTTTTGGTCAAAGGAGAGGAGACCCTTTGCTTGGCAAGTCAAACCACAAAAATTGTATCTAGGGACTGTTTACATCGCGCGCAAAGAGGTAAAAGATTTGCATCGATTTCAGGGACGCCCTGAAAACAGGACCTCCTACGATATACGTCTGCTGTCTTCTTGATATGTCTAAGAATAGATGCAACATCAGGCATTTAAATGTATAGTCAAGCCTCATATTACCGTGGGTCTCCTAATACCGTGGTAGCAGAAAATGCACCTTTTTCGTTGTCAAAACGTTATCTATAGACGACTTTCATATGGTGAATCGATAGCCAAGAACCCTTTACCAATCTGGTAAAAACACAAAAAATGAACTGTTGCGGAAATAATTTAAATTTTAAAAAAATTGAAAAAAACGCTATTTTCCCGACTGGACGAATTTTCGCTGACCATGTCTGTCAAAAGTGCCATTATATCATTAACATTTTTACCTTAAATGTTGTTCTGTGCATTGAAATATCAGTGCCCAGATCCTGTTCCAGGTAAAAAAAAAATTGACATCGAAAGTATGTGTTTTCACCTCAAAAACGTAAACCAATGTCTGGCGTCCGAATAAGGACAGGAAACTAAAAACGCTAAAAAATTCAGCATCTTTGCAAAGGGCGCCCTCAATATGTAAGTTAAACACACAAAGTAAAAAACTCGCTCAAATTATAGATATGCTTGCACAAGTACAATACTTGTAGCAGGCGAATGCACGCAATTTCCGAACTTGCGCAGGTATGTTGTAACTTGCGCGGATTACTACTTTGCGCTTGAAATCTACGTCATCGGATTGTTCCATAATTGAGCGCAGGGGGGTGACTAAGGAAATTGTCGGTACTCGGTAATTAAAATGCCTAAAAGACAAAATTTGTCCATCTGCTGGGAAGTTTAACATCGTAATCCCAGTATTAGGTAAATACATGTACTTCAATATTATCTTTTGATTTAGCTCCTTCAATGTAGAGAAAGTTCATTTAAAAAAATTATTTCTGATTACCACGATAATAGGAGGCTCACCTCCAGAATCACTCCGGGCGCATGCACACATTCAGAGACTTCGTGGACGAATTTAATCAGACAAACGATGTATTTTTTTTATGTCAAAGTGGAAAGTAATACTTCAACAATAGTAATAACTTGACACTTTTTATAGATTGTTTATTTTTATTTTTTCTAATCGAAAAACGTTCTAACCCCCACGGTAATAGGGTAACCCATCCTACTCACGATTTTGTTTTGTGCTGCAAATTTACGATTTTTGTGGAGTCGAAATCTTGTACAGCTCTAAGCTGTATGGGGTCAACTATCAACATTGACCTCGGCCGGACGTGTCATCGTCGCGATGCGTTCTGAGTTGATCAACAACTGTTTGTTGTAAAAACACTGGTTACCGGGGCCCACTCGCGCTGCGGAGAGAGTGCACACAGTATGGGCAACGTATTCGACGGAGCGTGTTGTGTGAAAGAATGGTTCTATACCTTTCTATTGCAACGTCACAGCCCGATTTTGTTTAACAATGTTACACAAATATTTTAAAATGTGTTGAATTTTTTGAAAACATAGCAACCAATCATGGGAGGTGTCTTATCTATATTATTAAAATCGGTGCCAACTTCCTCCCCGCGGCGCTGCGAGATCCGACCGTCCGCTTGCGCTCGGTGACCTCACCCCCCTTGAGGACGAGGATGCCGCTGGGCTGCCATCTTTGGTCGGTGGGTCCATCTTGGGTTGCTATGGCCGTTTCCGAATTGGCGGCTATAGCTAGGGCTACATCTAGATTTCCGCGACATCATGCGTTGAGGTAGGACGTCCTTAGCAACACCCTTAGCAACATCCATACCCGTAGCTGTAGGCGCCAATTCGGCATACGGCCTATCTTGCTCGATTGGAGTCCCGGCGGCGTGTCTACCAGACACTGGTTCACGGGCGGCGTGTCGACCAGACACTGGTTCACGGCTATCTTCCTTGACTGGTATCCTGGCGGCGTGATACGGCCTATCTAGCCCACCTTGTTGAGCTGTAATGGCTCTCTTTAACATCGGTCTTATAACACTCACCATTACAGCCCACCATCCATACATGTCTTAAACACGTAGTTTTTAGTGCCCTGACTTCTCACGATCAGCAGGCAGTGAATCATCATAAGATGGCGGCCCCGTTGCGAGACGAACTTCAATGTAATTTTTGTACTCATTTTTTTTTTGCCATTTTCAAATCATCATATCTGGACAAAGGCATCATTTGGTGAGCCCTGAAATATGTCACAAAAATTCGCCAGATCTAAGGAACAAAGTGAGGGAGGTTGGAGTAGTATGTGGTGTTTATAAGTGGGAGAAATTTGCGACTTGCTCGTACTTTTAAACTACACGTTTAAGACATGTATGGATGGTGGGCTGTAATGGTGAGTGTTATAAGACCGATGTTAAAAGAGAGCCATTACAGTTCAACAAGGTGGGTTACGGCCTATCTTGCTCGACTGGTGTCCCGGCGGCGTGCCTACCAGACACTGGTTCTCGAGCCGGGTGCAAATTTTTTTTCTTCTCATGTGTGATTGGTCCGTTATCTCCTCGGTCTTCGGTGTTGGCCACAATTTCCCAGCTCTCTCGATAAGATTGTTTTAATGCGGTTTGTCTTCAGAAGATATTCGTTGCACGTTTTGTGGGTAAAATGGTGTTAAAGAAATTATTAATAAATATCTACTGCATTTTATGTCACCGAAAGTCCTAGGTTCTAGCGACACATGAGTCTTTTCAGTGAACAGTGAGAAGTAGCGTTGCATGACTAAGGTAATTTCTCATGATGAATGCACGCAATAAACAATTAGTAGCATTGCATAATCTACGAACAAAGTAGCGTTGCATAATCTAAGGTAATTTCTCATGAATGCACGCAATAAACAATTTGCATGTTGGGGGTGGGATCGGTGCACTTATTTTTGTCCCACACCCTGTTGAATTGATATTTCCAATTTCGGGGAACCCGTGGGGTCTGCGTTGGTGTTCCGACGTCTACCCGCGATTGTGTGCAACGGCAGCCGGATACCCGCATTTATTGCGTGGGGATGGGGTGGTTGGGGTCTGCGCTGGTGTTCCGACGTCTCCCCGCAAAAGCGTACAATGGTAGCTGGACTCCCGCATTGGTTGGCCCTTGCGTGTGTTTCATGGTGACCCGTCAGGCATGTTTTTTTTCTTGCGGCAGGGTAATCTCTTTGCGGAGCTTGCGTGGGGGTTTGATGATTTGTGTGTGTTGACTTTGGGATAAATTTGGCATATTCAAACCATAAATTGGGGGTTTTGCCATTTTCTTAATTTGCGTTCGCTGTTTTGCATTTTTGTGCATTCTGGGAATTTTCGCCTGCCGGACACCGCTTACTTGGGTCAGCACTGGTGTTCCAACGTCTCCCCGCGATTATGTGCAACGGTCTATTAAAATAGCGTATAGGCCAGGCAGAGTACCATTTTAAAAGCATTGCTAATCTGCAAATCTTTAAAGTTGCTATTTTTAAACTGTTTACATTATTAATCATGGAAGTTTATTAAAGGGAAGGTAAACGTTTGGTAATCACTCTTAAAATGGAGGTAGAACATGGAGAAAGGAACCTTCCTCCATGGTTAGAAGTACAGCAGCTTTCGATAGTATAAAACATTTTGAGAATCAACTTACTTACTACGGTTACTTATTAATGTGGTTTATGGAAAAAGATCTCAGTTTTTATCCCCCAACTATTAAATCTGAGAAGCGTTGCTGACAGAAACACTTCTCAGATTGTGTATTCCAATTGCGGATTATTCTCCCTACTGCTCCAGATTTTCGGCGATATCTCAAAAACGCTACCACTTTTTGAAATGAATGTTCACAGGTTTGTTTCATTGTAGGCCTATATCTACATTTAAATAGGACTAAACAATCGAACGGTTCCAAAAACCAAACGTATACTGGGCCTTTTAAATGTACTTTTTGTATTCAGTACCAGTAACAAGCACTTTGCAAACTCTTTTACATTCCCCAAACTACCACTATACAATGCCTCGAAATGTATACATGATTGTATGTAGTGTACAGTTTCTTCCACAAAACCAGCACAAAACTAGAATGCAGTGGCCCCAATTTAAGCCCTCCAACTTTTGTGAAATTTGACAACACATACTTATTAGTACAGTACTTTTGATTCCTGTATGTTTTTCCCCATCGTGTCTCCATTTTTTCCTTAGCCATCCCCCTTCCCCCTAGCTGTTTGCCGCGCGTTTACACCCTTTCCCAATATTAAACTCCCCAGCCGTACCCACCCCAAATTATGCTCCGTAGTTGGAGAAAGGGGATGAAAGGGGTTAGGAGGGCAGGCGACCGTCGTTGCGAGCCCACTCAACATCTTTTGCATGCCCAAAGTTTTATTAAAAGACAAAACAACAAAAGACAATTTCAACTACCGTACCGTTGCCGAGCCAATTCCCCACATTACATTTGCAGCATTTTATACACACCAATCGCTCCCATCTAGCGGGTGCCGCGCGAAGCGCGGCATCCCGCTAGTTTAATTACATAAAATGTTGAACTATAGTCACAACATCTGTTATTAACACGATTAAATGTTTGCTAACAATCGGCCGTATTATGCCGAGCAGCGTAGTTTATTATCAACAATTGAATTTTTTTTGGAATTAACTACACAATTTTGGAAGAGACCTAGTTACAATTATTTGAGAGTCATTCTGCAATGTATATGCATAAATGAATATTAATATGAACGTCACTTCCGGTGTGATTTTTGCCATACAGATTCGACAAGCATTCATTTTGTAAGGTGTTATATTATTATTATCATTATTATTAATATTAATATTATTAATATTAATATTATTTTTATTACTATAGTATTTTTATTATTATTATTATTATTATTGTTGTTATTCAATATATATTATAATAGGCTCATCGCCTTTTTATTTTTTGTGTTTTATTGTTACTTAATTGTTTATTTATTACTAACACGATTTGTTTATAATTGTTTACATATTTATGAATTTACCATTTTTTATAGGCCTAATATTAAATGTAGGCTACTGCAATTCGGGTAAGAAGGATAATACGGAGGGCACGAAAATGAATGGGTAAGTAAGCACAATAATCATCTTTCACTAAGATGGTCATCAATAAAAAGGTATGGAACCATTCTTTCACCCAACACGCTCCGTCGAATACGTTGCCCATACTGTGTGCACTCTCTCCGCAGCGCGAGCGGGCCCCGGTAACCAGTGTTTTTACAACAAACAGTCGTTGATCAACTCAGAACGCATCGCGACGATGACACGGCCGGCCGAGGTCAATGTTGATAGTTGACCCCATACAGCTAAGAGCTGTACAAGATTTCGACTCCACAAAAATCGTAAATTTGTAGCACAAAACAAAATCGTGAGTACATTTAAATGCCTGATGTTGCATCTTAGACATATCAAGAAGACAGCAGGCGTAATCTTTCTGAGGCATTTTTGTTATACCAATTGACAATTATTGAAGAACACTCGTGAACGGTACGACTTGTTCCTGGGGCGCTATTACGACCGATAATGAATTCTAAATAACACAACAAAAAGTTAAGCATGACAAGGTAAGCAGGCTTGGAATTTCATCTTTGAGAGGGCAAGGCCATTTTCATATTGCAAAGGGCACTTCCATCGGAAAATCCGAAAGTCTATGGGATACTTTTGAAGGGGCACCAAGGCAAAGACCAGGGGCAACAGAGACCAGTGGCAACAGAGGCCATGGCCTCCATGTAATTCCAGGCCCGGTGAAGCAAAAAAGTCTACATTGCACAAATTTTATGTAACTTTGATGAGGTGTGGGTCAAGATTCAAGTTTTTACTTTCCTACATTTTGCAACAGGATGGATCAGATGTGGCCTTCGGAATTTCAAGTGTCAATTGGAGGATTATTTCCTTGCTTGATTCATAGTTTAGTTCGGTTTCCTGTATCCCCAATGGACCACAGTTGGAATTTCCCCTTAAATGAATAGAGATCAGACTGATTCTGAATCTATAAATAAACTTGCATTTCCACTTTGGGGAAGTTCACCAAGTGCTACATCTACATGTGAGTACTTAAAGTGTACCCAGAAATAATTAAAAGTAGGAAAAGCTGCATCCCCTTTTAGTCGAGAAGCCATGTGACATTCGTTTTTATCACTTCCTGTGTTTTGTACACTTCCTTCCCTGTGTCAAACAATTGCTGGCAACTGGAAAAG
This sequence comes from Plazaster borealis, assembly GCA_021014325.1. NCBI lineage: Eukaryota > Metazoa > Echinodermata > Asteroidea > Forcipulatida > Labidiasteridae > Plazaster > Plazaster borealis. Next base: position 2,283,028 of record CM037468.1, read on the forward strand.
TTTTACTGGGGTTTGTTCAGAAACTGAAGTCATACAAAAACAAATTGTTGCTTCATTCAAGTGTGCAACCATCATCAAACTTTTAACAAGGTCATGTGGTGCTGGGTGATTTTCCACACCTATTAAGTCTTCCAAAACCAAAACGCCCTCCTCTTTTATCGATGGACTCAACGTTTCAGACTGTACATGTACATGTATACTCTGTCTGCAGCGTTCTCCCTTAACAGTGGTCCGCTGGCTAAATGCCAGTTTTAAAAAAACACCCGAGGACCAGTCAAACTTCTCTCCAAGTGGTCCGGCTGGCTAGTTCAGTGTTGAATTAGGCATCCATTGTTAATATAAAGTATGGACTAGTGAAAAAGATGACGGACTAGTAAAACTGCCCAGCTAACTGGTCCTGCTGGCTAGTCACTGAAAAAGTTAAGGGCAAACCCTGCGTCTCCTGACGACGGACAGAGTATAGTGTCCGAAAGTTTGAGTCCATCAGTTCTTCTCAGAACCACCAATCACTCACAAGAGATCTAACTACATGGTGGGTGTCACCGCAAAAGTTATTTTTATCCATACTTTGAATCTGGAACTAGTGACATTTTCTGGTTTGGGTGGAGCTTGTATAATGTTGCATGGTATTTGACAGAAATGAGATTGTACAGTTAAAATGTTTACTTTCTCTTCCAAACCACAGTTACAGTCATGTCTCATGAGAGGCCCAGCCATTTTGTAATCTTTGAAAACTGATGGCTATGAAGAGGGAGAACTTTCCTTGTGTATGGCTCAACAGCAGAAGGGTTTTGCAAACAGTTTGCCGGAATTTAAGATCAAAATGCAGGAATCTGGACAAAAAGATGAAAGGTGGAGTATAAATATTCTTGAGGTTCAACCTATCCTGTTCTTGTACTGTCTTATTAGTGTTTAAGCCACTTGAAATGCTTCTGTGAGTGTGTTAAGTTCAGAGGGAGCCTGAGGAGAAGTCTAGTCGCTGACGACACCCTCACCACCACACCCACATTTGACTTCCAAGTTGAGGAAAGTAGGAGAAGTCTAGCTGCTGACGTTACTCCCATCACCACACCCACATTTGACTTCCAAGATGATGACTTTCCTCCAGAAATTCAGCATGAATGTCATACGCTACTACACAATGACGACCATAAAGAAGTTGATGGTTCTTCTTGTAGTGCTAAGCCTCATCTCCATGTGGTTTCTTAGTTACAGCGTCTTGCCACTGAAAGGAGAAAACGATAAATCGCTACACATGAGACTCCCATCGAGTCAGTCTATGTCGAACACACAGGCAAAAGACGGGCATGCTTCCAGACGGCAACCCAGTAAACACTCATCAGATTGGGAAGGGGATGAAAATCGTTTGGTACCCTCAGCGCTGGTTATCATCGAACGTTCCGATTCAGTATTTGCATATAACATAACTAGCGCCCTGGAGGCCAATCGAATCGACTTTACAGCGGTGCTTATCAAGGAGCGACACTGGCCCAGATTAGAACACAAACAGATCGGGAAATTCTCCGTCATCATTTTTCAGAGTATTCACTTGTATCTAGACATGGACAAGAACCTACTGCAAGCTATACATCAGTACTGCAAAAAGTATAGCGTTGGGATTGTATTTTTCGCCGTTGTAAGAAAAACGGACGATGCTTACACAAGACAGATCGGTGATCTTCCAGTGTACATGGATCAGCGACTTAGCTTAAAAGATCTCGTTATAAGCCCTTCAGCCGACGATGTTTTATACGTTACAAAAGCTGGCCAGCGTATTAACAATTCATTACCATACGACGATTGGACAGTGTTCAGGACTAAACATACCTCTTACAGACCCATCGTCCAAGCCAAAACTTTAAGTCAGGATCTACTGAAACTGAACTCACCTTCCGCAGTCCTACACACGACGATGTTACTAGACGAGGGAAATTTTGACGGTATTCAGAAAATATTTATCGGCAATGACTTGAGGTTCTGGCTTCACTACATCTTATTTCTGGACAGCATTTCTTACCTCTCCCATGGACTCCTCAAGAAGTCTCTGGACAGGTACTTCCAAGTCGACATCGATGATATGTTCGTCGGAGCTAAAGGAATCAGAGTGACTGCCTCAGATGTGGAGGTATGAACAAATTCCTTTGAATTCTAAATCAATATCTAAAACCCTTTTCACACTAAAGAGCCATTTCCCAGGATATAGAACCCCAGTAAATTCCTGGGGGAATTTGAACCCCACCGCCAACCCATGTTCGTTTCACACTTGATACAAATTTCCTAGGAATAAGTATGAACACTCAGTACGCTGAACCTCGATATTATCTCGCTTAGCCTTACTCCCAAGCAGGGGAACTTATTTCTTGGGAATTAGCTATTTCCGGAGAGTATGCTAGGGTTAGCAAAAGTGGGACAAGGTCAGCCAAGTTTTTCCCAGGAAATATTTCTTACTGCTGTGAAAAAGGCTTAAATATCAAAGGGTAAGGCAACATGATGATTAACAGCACACAAGATCGGTCTTTGTTTAGCATTCAGGGTTCTCCCCATGTACAAGCTAGCGAATTGGGCCGATAAGCGCTTTTTCAAAAACAAAAACAAATAATAATAATAAGTATTATGAATTTTTTTTCTTCACAAAAAACATCAAGAGAAAACTATTGGGCCTATAGAATACTCCAGATTGCACAGTAGGGCTTTTAAAACCAAGATAAACACAAATTAGAAAACATTCCAGAGACCTTTCAACTCAGCGTGCTTTAGCAAAATTTCAAACATTTTGGTCTGGAATGCCCCACAGTTTTGAAAAACCCAGGGGAGAACCCTGGCATTAAAAAAAATAATGGATATTTTAGAGCATATCAATTATTCTAAGACTGATTATCAGAATAAAATCCTCCAAAATCCTAATAATTATAGGCTAACCTCCACTGTTTTAACTGATCGTGATGAATTCAACACTGTAAGATCAAACCAACCATGCTTTGCATGGTGCAAGGCATGTTAGTGTCTTAAGAAAGCAAAGGTTTTCCTTCCTGATAGATGGGTAGGGTCCCAGTTGAGATGCTTAGAACAATCAAGGCTAACAATCTTTTGACCCACATTTATGAATTGTAATTTTGTCGTCATAATCACTCTGGACTTGTCCCTCATTCGATTCAGGCGTTACTCTTACAACAAGATATCCTCGCTGAGAAAATTCCAGGCTTTAGCTTTAAACTTGGCTTCTCTGGAAAGTTCTTCAAACGCGGGAACGAGAAAGAGATGGAAGGTGACGAGGCCTTGGTGAAAAACGCTGGCAGATTCTCCTGGTTCCCACACATGTGGAACCACGCCCAACCCCACACGTTTGACAACCAAACGCAACTTGTTAACGACATGAAGAAAAATCTTCATTTTGCTAAGGTAAGAACCGTTGATTAATTATCATTTATCTCTGCTGAGCAATGATGCCTCAAATTCCAACCCATCCTACTGTCAGTGTTCTTCTTTATTAAGAAATCCAACCTATAGACCATGTGACCTTTGTTTACAAAATAGTGATCTTGTACATTCCAGGGCATTCTCTGGCAGGCAAGATACTGCACAGGTCATATAGGAAATTTGACATTTTGTATCGGAATTTCCACACAAATCAAAGAGTTATAAAAATAACAGCTCAACAAGTTTTGAGATGTTCCCCCTTTCTTCATATCAAAAATTGATAAAAAATCAGACGGTGCAATCTCCATAAAGTGAAAGATTGGATGTTTTCTTCTATTGGGCTGTGTACAAATCGTGCCTGCAGGTAGTCCAGTCTTGTGATGTCACAGGTCACACGGTATATAGACTCCCTTGTTGCAGTGACATCACAAGCAGCTACTGTCTGCTGTAAACTGGACAAGGCCCCGAGGCCAGTGATTTAAACATCAGGAGAGAAAACTCATGACTGGCCAAGTCCGCCAATCTTTTGTTTTTCATTGAACAATAAAGCCTCACTGCACAGTATCTTGAACAAAAACAAATTATGTTCAGATGTTGACATTGAAGTCTGATAAATATCTTTTCTAGGGGGGGGGTTAGATAAATTGTCAGCTCACAGCTGAAAGGACTTTAAGGCATACGTGCACAATGGTGCTCAAGTCCTTTCTGTTCTGAGCCGACAAAATTTTCTTGTTCAAATACAAACAGTTTGTATGTTAAACTGTGTAGTAGAAAGGTTTTTCTCATTTTTAATGTAGTCTTGTGAAATTTGTAGGTACAAGTCCAGCCGCGGTCTTGTGGGTTTTCCCTGAAAGTTTGAGCCCCGAGTCTGCCAATTGTCTTCAAAAAGAAGTTTCAGAAATTCCTACATTACTTTCAACACACTGTGAAAAACACTAAACTTGATACCAGTCCTCTTGTTCACTCAGACCCACCAGATTGTTGTGGATGCGTCCTATGCCATAGCCCCGCACCATTCGGGAGTCTACCCGACCCAAGTAATTCTCTACAATGCCTGGAAGCAAGTCTGGGGAATCAAGGTTACCAGTACGGAGGAGTACCCCGCCCTGAGACCGGCAAGGAAGCGGAAAGGCTTCATCTTCAAGGAAATCATGGTAACATTTATTTATATTCTTTAACCCTCCTACTGTCTGACCATTAAATATTGTCCACTGGTTTGGAATGATAGATAGCTATACCAGTCTGCAATATGGTGTCGTGGTGAATGCTTTTACACAGTACACAGTCAACCCTCCTACTGTCTGACCATTCAATATCATCCACTGTGGTTTTAAATGAAAGATAAACTATGCCAGCCTGCAATATGATATCATGTGGTAAATCTTCTACATAGTACACAGTCAACCCTCCTACTATCTGACCATTCAATATCATCCACTGTGGTTTTAAATGAAAGATAAACTATGCCAGCCTGCAATATGATATCATGTGGTAAATCTTCTACACAGTACACAGTCAACCCTCCTACTCTCTGACCAATCAATACCACCCACGGTGGTTTTGAATGATAGATAAGCTATGCCAGCCTGCAATATGATATCATGTGGTGAATTTATCTACTCAGTACACATGTACACACACAGTTCCGTGCACAGTTGTTTCGCCATACACAACCCATTCAGTTAAGTGGTTTTAAATGGTCAGAAAATGTTCTGAAGAGTAGGAGGGTCATGTTAAAATATCTTTTTAACTTTAGTTCCCGGTTTATCGGAGTATCTTGAAGTGGCTGGAGCTACTTCTTGTGATAATTCTTTTATGTGATAACATCTCATGTTATGGGGGTATCTTTAAGAGACTGGAGCTACTTCTTGTGATAACTCTTTTATGTGATAACATCTCATGCAGGTTCTTCCGAGACAGACATGTGGTTTATTCACACACACTATCAGGATGAAGGATTACCCAGGAGGAAGGGAGAGACTTGATGGCAGCATCCACGGAGGAGAGCTCTTCCAAACCATCGTTAATAATCCAGTAAGTCCACCAAAAGCAAACCTGGAATTACATGGTCACAGAGGCCATGGGAGGGGAAACACTTTGGGACGCCTGGAAGGGGGGCCCTTTGGGATGCCTGGGAGTGGGGAACCCTGTGGGACGCCTGGAAGGGGGAAACCCCGTGGGACGCTTGGGAAGGGGAAACCCTGTGGGACGCCTGGGAAGGGGAAACACTTTGGGACACCTTGAGGGTGAAACTCTTTAGGACACCTTTTGAAGGCACTTTATAAATTCTGTACCGATATACTTTTCCACCCAGATCAACATTTACATGACCCACATGACAAACTACGGCAGCGATCGCCTGGCGCTGTACACCTTCGACAAAGTAGTTAGCTTTGTGCAGACGTGGACCAACATCAAACTCCGAGCAGAAAAACCAGTCAAGCTTGCCAAGAAGTACTTTGAGATATTTCCCCAGGAAAAGGAACCACTGTGGACGGTAAGTAATCTTCAAAATTGATTGGATGAAACAAAAAAGGTCGCAGGTTGTATTGTAAGCTTTGGTGTGATCCCTGTTTATATGACAGTTACAGGTTGTATGGCTTCTGACTGGCACCCCCGAACAAAGATATTGACAAAATAGGGAGACTGCCAACATAAGAACTGCTCTAGTCAATTTTTCTTTGTTCAACCCAAACTTGTTTTAAAAGTTTACCCAGTCAGTTTCCCTTGTGGTTTATTACTTGAAACAAAAAAGACGTAACAATTTGCATCAAGGATAAAGAAAATTAGATTTTTGTTTCACCCTACCCTGTGTGATGAGCACTTTATAAACAGTAATTTCCTGAGTCCTGTGGACAGGCTTTTTCGGTTGGTATTCGAACCCATGACCCTGCATTCCAGAGCAAGTGTCTTATTCCATGAGTCCACCAAGCGTGCCTGAATAGGCCAGCTCAAACCCCGTAACTAGCAGCGGGGATAACGAATAGTCATTATTTTGTTTTAATTTCTGAACGTTTATAAGTGTAAGTTGCTCACACCAAGTAATCTGTTGAGTTTGTTTTTAACATTTTTGAGAGAGTTTTAATAATAATTGTACTTTCCCTTGCATACTAGTTGTATGAATCAACGTAACTAGTTCATTATTCCTGTCTTTGAATTTCTTTTCAGAACCCATGTCAAGACAAACGTCATTTAGATATCCTACCAGAAAAGCCGAGGTGTACTCAACTTCCAAACTTTCTGGTGATTGGACCGCAGAAGACAGGTTTGTTTCAACCCCCCCCCCCCTACTCTTGGTAGCCTCCTTGGGTCGATTTCACAAAGCACTAAGATTCATCTTCATATGAGTTGTCAGAATTACCATAGCGATTTGTATTGTGACATCACACTTTGCTTGGCAATTAAAATTGATCTGCACTTTAGATCAATCTTAGACTTGATGACAAGTCGTTAGGCGCTGCCTATTTGTCTGTCGTTCATGCAACAGTCACAGTGCAATTATACACATGCAACAGTTGTAGGTAGCGTGTGGCAGCTCTAACTAATTGCGACTGACTCACACACACATACTGGGATCGAGGATGAGTGTACCGTCCCCGTAGCTACACTGCGCTGTAACTGCACCGCGCTTAACAATTACCATCTTGACTTCAAGACTAGATCAATCTTAACTCTTTGTGAAAATCGAGCCCAGGCACCTTTTAGCCTTGATCAAGGTGCACTGGCTGGACGGCAGGGTTTAGTCGCATTTTGCCTCGCTTTAATAGTTCGCTATAATAAATAAATAATGCCCCAGCATAATAAAGCCTGGTTCATACCTCTTGTGAATGCGATGCAAATTTTGACGTCACAAATTTGCAACGAACAATTGGGAAGAGTTGCCATGTGCTCAACTCTTGCAAAACAACGCTGTGGCGTCAAATTCGCTTCACATGGAGCATTCGCAGGAAGTATAAACCGGGCATAACTTCAGCACACCCCAACGCTCACAGTGCGTGGACCCATGCGCACTTACTGTACACGCAAACTATAACCTTAGTGTACTTGTGTGTAGACGTTGTGTGTACTTGACATGTAGTGTGCGTGACTATTACTGACGGACTCCTCCGTGTGTAAACTGTGTGTGTGTGCCCGTGAGTATTGTCCTGACGGACTTCGTAGGTGGGTTTGAAACCTACCAAGCTAACCGCTGATTTCACAATGACTAGAATAAGTATTGTCGTCTAGTTATTGAAGCACAATTTTTTGATTTGTGCAATTCATAATCATAGACCTTAAACCAATGTTTGTATGAGAGAGATTGGCTGTTGCCAGCTTGGTGTTTATATCCCCTTGTGGGAGTTTGCCAAGTTCCCTTGACGGGAAAATCATTTTGACAACAAACAAACAAACTGTGTATCGTTTGTGGATAACTACCGGGGCAAAAGGGACAGCATGCAAGTCAGCCTTGATTAAGGCTAGACACATTTTGGCAGGCAGTCTACTGAAAAGTTTTTCTGTCATTTTGTTTTATTTTGTAATTTTGTTTAGGAACAACCGCATTGCATTCATTCCTATCCCTGCATCCAAACATCTATAAGAATCTACCCAGCGAGGAAACGTTTGAAGAGTTGCAGTTCTTCTCAACCACTAGGACATACCTTCAAGGGGCGGAATGGTAAGATACCGGTCTGTTACCCGGCAGAAGGCCCTAAGGCCCTGTGACCTTCTGCCGGGCATGCTCAGTACAATATTTCATCCCCAGAGAAGGTCGTAAGCAATAAAATGGCTACCTCATAAAAAAGGGTGCATAACTATTTTTATTTGTAGCCAGAATTACTACAAAAACATGTTATATCCATTCCCATGCAGAAATTAACTTTCCTGTAAGGCCAAGTAGACAAAAAACCAGTTGATCGTCCACGCCCTCATCCTTTTTTTAAAGCTAAATCCTTTTTTCTTTTTTTGTCCAAAAAAAGACTAAATTTGTCATGTATTTGCTTCATCTTGCAAATTTAAGACTTCCAAGTTCTACAAAGCCAGAAATGTTTATTCTGGTTCTTTTTGATAATGTAGATTTTTGAAATGCGCTTTTGAACATTTTATGAAAAAACCTGAAAGATCAACGGGTGTTCTTTTTTACTTGGCCTAATGGCTTATGATAGCAGAGAAACAATCAAACTTTCACACTCCTTCTTCTTAAAACCAAGTATTAGGCCAAATAAAATTAAAAACATGTTTAGCGTCCCCGCCCGCTTCCTTTTTAGAGGCCGCCTCCTTTTTTTTTCTTTTTTTTTTTGAAAGAAAAAAATGACAAGTTTTTATTATCCCTGATGATTTTTAATTTTTTTTTTAATAAATAAGATCGTATTTTCGACTTTAGCACAGCGAAAAAAGCACAACAAAAAAAGCTGGCCACCATCTTGAAAAATAGCCCGGCCGGTTGTCTCGAAAAACTTGTCGGGCGGCCATTTTTAAAAAAAAAAAAAAAAAAAAAAAGGCCCTCCTCCTTTTTTCAAAAAGGCAGGACGCTAAACATGTTTTTTATTTTATTTGGCCTTATGCATTAATTGCCTACGACCTTTTCCCAGGCACTCAACAATATACAAAACAACCTGTTGTCGTATTCAGTACAACCCAGAGAAACATGGCAGGGGTAGAAAAAAACCACCAGTCCCAAACCCATCCCAATTTTTTGAAGAAGAATTTAATTCATTAAAATAATATCATAAAGTGAGATAAGAAAATCCGGTCCTCACACCCCACCTCTCCCCAAGTGTTTGTGCCTGTCGGCTTTTTGAACTTTTGACCATTGTCCTTTTTTTAATAGCTTAACCCTTTCAGCCCCAAGTTCTTTTGACATAAACAACCGCTGTGGCCCATGTTGTTTGACCACTCAAGCGTGAAGCACACATTCTCACACAACAGGAAGCTTGTGTTTAAAGTTAGATTTTACAAACTCTATTATTACCTTGAAGATTTCATTTTGGAGCATAATAAGTAATACAAATTGTCTTACTCATTGAATTTCCTTTCATATAATTTAAAAATCATTGAAATCAGCCAATAATTGTCCAAGTTCTTGGTATTTGTTTCCCAAGTGTGTTCTGTAAACCCAAACACTTTTTTGCACACAACCATATGGCGCTCCGTAGGTGTTTGTAATTTCGGATCTTTCCACTCCAATTTGAAGTGATTGCATAATAGCAGCCCTAATATTTTTAACCACCATTGGAAAGATCCGATCTTTCTCTTTCCAATGATGGTAAGCTTGGGTATGGAAGGTGAACATGGACAAAATTACAGCTTTTTAACAAATGGCCTTTGTGCTGAGGCTTGAGTGCTTTTTTGTGTGTTATCTTGGGCGACTATAGTCGCCATTGGGGCTCAAGCAAGGTATAGTGCACAGTCGACTAAAGTCGCCATTGGGGCTGAAAGGGTTAACATCAGCAACATCTGGCAACCATTTGTAGCACACACTCCACAAACACGACTCAATAGACGCATTCAACCCAGAAACCCAGCGAACCCCACTTCCTTTAACACAGACACCGAATCCAGCATTCTCCAGAAGAACACCAGACTATATATCGGTCAAAACGCTGAGTACAAACCGAATCCTCTAAAAGCAACCAATACTCAATAGAGATTTATCACTTGGTTTTTACAGCAAGCTATACTGTTGTCACCATTTTGTTTAATCCTTGCCAACCCTGGGTGTCCCATGATTCTAACACGCAAACATGAGTTGCGTGTCTTGACAACTCTGAAATCCCAGGGCATGATTTCACAAAACAAAACGATTCACCTTCAAAGATGAGAGTTGTCATTATCGCCATAGTGATTTGTATTGTGACATCATACTTTGCTTAGCAATTAAGTTTAAGATTAGTCTTTGCTATCCAGAAATCAAGCTCAAGTCTTCCCTCTTAAACTATGAACAATTGTCTTTTCTTGAATATAAAAATCAGTGGTTTTTGTCCGACTTTAGGTATATGAATTTCTTCCCGCAAGTCGAGGATTCCTCAACGGCTCTTCTATTTGAGAAAAGTGCAACCTACTTTGATAATGTCAACGCCCCCTTGAGGGCCTACTCTCTCCTACCTAAGGCAAAACTCATCGTTATTTTAATCGACCCAGCAAAGAGGGCTTATTCTTGGTATCAGGTAGGGTACAATTTCATTAGCATCTAGAACTGCAATTTTAGGTTTTACCCAAAAATATTCAAGAATGTCAGAAAATATTTTAAACAATTTTGGGGTGATTAAAGAAAACTTTACAAGAACAGGATTTGAACCTGCAACCTCTGGATCAATGTGCCAGAGCTCTACCAACTGAGCTATTTAGCGCTGTTTTTGGCGAACAAAGATATTATACAAAACAGGGAGACTGCCGACATAAGGGCTAGATGGCTGAGTTGGTAGAGCGCTGGCACGTTAATCCGGAGGTCGCAGGTTCAGAACCTGTTGTAGTTAATATTTCTTTGTTTACCCCAAAATTGAAGTAAAAATTACCCAGTCAGTTTCCCTTGTAGTTTATTACATTAAAGTATTTAAAAGTCAGAAGAACACATGCGAGTACTGCATAAATTATGCCAAAGTTACGTGAACCATTTCTAGTGAGTTAACCAACCATTTGAAGCTATTTTATATGCACTGTTTGGGTATGGTGGCACAACTGTGCACAGGCCTCACTGTGAACATGTGTTTAATGTTGATGCATTCACCACATGATATCATATTGCAGGCTGGCATAGTTTATAATGTCAATCAAAACCACAGTGGATGATATCGAATGGTCAGACAGTAGGAGGGTTGACTGTGTACTGTGTAGATGCATTCACTACATGATATCATATTGTAGGCTGGCATAGTTTATCTATCATTCAAAACCACAGTGGATGATATTGAATGGTCAGAAAGTAAGAGGGTTGACTGTGTACTGTGTGGATGCATTCACCACATGATATCAAATTGCAGGCTGGCATAGTTTATCTTTCAGTCAAAACCACAGTGGTTGAAGTGACCTTTTATATAAAACGGTTGTCTTGTCCATTGCAATAAAAACACATGACTGCATTTGTATCACCACTATATCCTCACTATTGTAATGTTATTTTGTAAAGCATGAGCGAGCCCACGCAAATCCAGCAAGTATGAACTACACTTTCTACGAAGTCATTTCATCAGGGACGGAGTTGGGTAGACAGGTTGCGTCTCTACGCAACCGATGCCTGGACCCCGGAAAATACACACCGCATTTACAGAAATGGTTGCAATACTACCCGACTGGTCAGGTGAGGAATATTAACAAATCAAACCGTTAAAATCACACATTCAGGCCGCAACTTCATAAAGCTGTTAAGCAAAAGAACAAAAATGGCTCAGAATTGTTTTTAATTTTTTTTGTTGAAATCACAAATTCAGGGCGCAACTTCTTAATTTTTTTTAAATTTTGTTAAAATCACAAATTCAGGGTGCAACTTCTTAAGCTGTTAAGCAGAAGAAACAAAATTGCTCAGAATTTATTTTTTTCAAATTTTGTTAAAATCACAAATATAGGGTACGACTTCTTAAAGCTGTTAATAAGCAGAAGAAAAAAATTGCTCAGAATTGTTTGTACAAATTTTTGTTAAAATCACAAATTCAGGGTGCAACTTCATAAAGCTGTCAAGCAGAAGAAAAATTTGACGATGAACAAATTATTAACAGGGAACCAGCCGCAATAATGCAAAGTTATTGGTATTTTAGCTGGTAACCTGTTACTGTTAAGCAAGACTTTTCCGTACTTGCCAGGATTTATGAAGTTGGGCTCAGGGTCCAATTTCATAGAGCCGCTTAAGCACAAAAAGTAGCTAAGCACAACAGACTATGGAAACCAACCAAATTACCATTCCACATGTACGATTTGTGACTGGTATCCTGCTCAATTATGCTTAGCAGAAATTTGTTAAGCAATATTTGCTGCTCAAGCAGGTCTGTGAGATTGGGCCCTGGTTGTATACGAGTCATTGACTTTGGTTATCTCTTCAGAAAGATCACTGCATCTATCCACAGTTCAGCATCGTAGCCACATCCTTAAAGACACTCTAAGCTAGTAAACAAACAAGTGTGCTAACTGCTAAGCACAGATAAATCTTGCATAGAAATTGAAAGTTTCAACAAAACGTTTTTTTTGTTTTTTTTGCTCTAGGAAAATGGGTCAAGATAAACCTTACTCCGAAGGAACAGGATACCAGTTAAAATGCCATGTATCTATTACATTGTTTGTGGTTGGTTCTCCACTAGCTTTTACAAATAAATTTAGTGATATTTCTTCTTAATGTTTCTATGAATTAAGTTTCGATTGAAATATTAATTTGTTTCAAATTTTCTTTCAGCTGATGGTGTTAGATGGTGACCTGTTGAAAGCCGATCCAGTGGCTGCCATGTTTAAAGTTCAGCGATTTCTACACATGAACAAACTTATGGATTTTAGTAAGAGTATTATGTGAGTACTAAACTAACTTTTTGGGGGTTAAATTAAGAAAAACTGACTCGAGGGGGACTTGAACCTGCTACCTACGGATTAACATGCTGGAGCTCCACCAACTGAGCTATCTAGCCCTAATGTTGGTTGTCTCCCATAAAGATATTGACAATATAGGGAGACCGCCACTGTAAAAGCTAGATAGCTCAGTTGGTAGAGCGCCGGCACGTTAATTTTGAGTTCACAGGTTCAAGTACCGCTCTAGTAAATTTTTCTTTGCCTAACCCCAAAATATTCCAAATTTTTCCAGTAAGTTTTCCTTGTGTTTTTTTACTTAAAACCTAAAAACTATTTATATTTAAACATAAAAAACATGCTCTGTGTATGTCCTGCTTTTGGTTTATTGGCCCAAGAGGCATCGACAATACAAAGTATGCAGTTGACCAGTGTAGGTTTTAAAGCCAAATCGTCCAGATGTTTTGGTGTTACCAACTAAGGTCAAAGGTGAAAGTTACCCAAATCTACCAGGCCAGTACACGGCATTGTAAAAGTGAGGTATGTGTTTTTTGTTGTTGTTAGTTTCATGAGATTTTGATATGTTTTTTTCATTTGACAGCTATGATGCCAAGAAGGGCTTTTATTGCCCTGTGGTGAATAAAGGTCACACTAGATGCCTAGGGAAGAGCAAAGGCCGTAGCTACCCTCCAATGGACTCGGAGTCAGAGAAGTTTCTTCAGCGTTATTATCAGAGCTACAACATTCAGTTAGAAGCTTACCTGACGAGTATTAGCCAGTCTCGACCGGCGTGGCTAAACAACGCTCTGACGGAAAAAACAAAATGAAATCTGCCCATAATGGGCATTCCTTGAGGGCATTATAAAAACTATCTGGTTTCAGATGTCGGCTTAATTGGTCTGACAACAAAGTTCTAGTCCCGAAGTTATTTCCTCCCAAAATTCATTTCCATTCACCCGAACTCCCTTATTTACCAGAATCCTTCCTCATCAAATCAAACACCCAAACTGTTGGACTCTGATTATGGTGGTATGCCTGATCCCATGTAAAGCATGATCAGAGTACTAGTGCAGTCTTCAGTCCAACACCCTTCAGTAACTCAACACCCAAACTGTTGGACTCTGATTATGGTGGTATGCCTGATCCCATGTAAAGCATGATCAGAGTACTAGTGCAGTCCTCAGTCCAACACCATTCAGTAACTCAACACCCAAACTGTTGGACTCTGATTATGGTGGTATGCTTGATCCCATGTAAAGCATAATCAGTTCACTAATGCAGGTGGCAGTACAACAGAATAAAAAACCGTAATAATGCAGTTGGATTTTTATGGGATGGTTTAGGGGCAAAAAATTACATCAGTCAGATGGAAACCTGGCACTTTTCGGACACAGTGTTTTAAATTTTTACACCATATCTCTTATGAGATTGTACAAGTATTATTATAGAGGACACCTTATTTTTCAATTTACTGTAAATTTGGACTGTCTTCATGTTTAGAAGAGGTGATGTTAGAAATATTTTTTTAACACAAAAACAAAACTAATGTTTATTCTGTTTTTGGAAATTAATATATCAGGAATTATTTTGGTGCCTGTACCAAAGTGTTTTGTAACTTAAAACTAACTTAAAACTGCCAAAGAGTACTACGTATGTAAAGCTTTCTATGGTGAGCTTAAGGTAGGGCGTATCCCACTCCTGCTACCAAAATTTTGTTTTATTTATTTGTTTAACAAAAACATTTAACACAAACCTCATTGGTGCAGATGGGGGAAATATTTGTAGGAATTGTGCTTTTGATGATACAAGCATAGAATTTAGCACAGTCAGAGTATGTTCAGAGATAGATATTCGGCTATAGAGTAATCGTTGATTTGATTTTTGAAAAAAATAGGTAGGATAACAAGGAATTTTTAAAATTATCAAAATGACTGCCACTGCTTGTTATACTACCTATATTTTTTCAATGGGCAAATCTGCGATGGCCCTATAGCCAATTATCTTTCTCATGACATACTCTGATTGTGTGTCAAATTCCATGATTGTATCATCAAAGGCACAATCCAATCACCTACCTGCAGTACTAAAAGAAATTTGCTAAGCAAAGAGAAGTTATGGTAAGCAATAATTAGTTACCAGTCGAATAACCTTGTGATGTACATATTGCCTCACTGCTAAAAATGGTATTCTTGAAATAAGAAAAACAATCTTATTTCAAGAGAACTTTACGTGTGTCACTCCCAAAGATCTTAATAGAAAGATTTTCTAGGGAGTGACACAAGAATATTTTTCCTGAAATCACTGGTCCCTGTGACTTTGGGCGCTGATTTGTGGACATAAATAGTGACTGTGAATGTCCTCTTAAGTTGGTTTCCTTCATGTTTTAAAGCAAATGTACAACATTGGTAATTGCCAAAGACCAGTATCCAAACTTGATGTGACCCAACATATACATGAAATAACAAACCTGTGAAAGTTTAAGCTTAATCGGTCTTCGGAGTCATGAGAAAACAGTGAAAAACCCTATGATATATTTTCACCATTTTCAAACATCGGATTTTATCACCAGTGATAAAGACTAATTGTTTTACTCATTTCCTAAAAACTAGTGCATTTCAAGCAAAACTATTTCAAGGGAAGTTTTCCACCATGACCCTCTTTATACCATGTGAGTTATGTGCAAATCTGTGAACATTTATATTTTCAACCTTACCAATGTTGTACACACCCTTTAAAGAGGCCGTGTCTTCATGATCAAAACAGGCTTGTGGCTGTACATGGAATTATGAACTCTCATCCAGTTACTGCAGACATGCGTGCGCTCTCCATAGATTTGGTTTGGGGGAGGGCGTGCACGTGCAGTAACTGGGTGAGAGTTCCTGCTTTGATCATGACGACACAGCCCCTTTAAATGGGTTAACAGAACGTCTACACTTGTACGGTCTAATCAGGGTGGTAAGGCAGTGTAAAAATGGAGCGACTTTGGATTGGCTGTGGCTATGGCTGTGGCTGAAGTAGCCATGTTGTAGAACAGGCTTTTGTAGTGAGCTACCCGTGGCCACAGCATTTGATCCAGGTTTCTGTCTCAGACTTGCTAAAGCTTTTTTCAGGTGGATGTCAGGGAACCATACCCTCCAAAAAGATGTTTTTCAAAAGATTTAGAAAAGGCGGGAAAATGGTGATGTGATGAGTCATATGATTTTGTTTTGTTTTGATGAATTTATTTATGTTCGTATTATTCACCCAACTGAAATACATTACAGAAGATACTGACGCATTGGACAAACTAGTGCAAACCAAGGGGTCAAAGTTCCTGCTGAAGATAAAAATAAGTTGGAACACAAATTATTTAGAAGAAACATTTTACACCAAAAATTAATTACAAATTGATGTTTACATTGATGCACTATTTCTGCTTAACAGTTCTGCTGCAATGCTTAATTAATTTCTGACTGTAACAAATTGGTGCATATCGTTCACAATCAATGTAATTTTGCATGGCTTAGCTCATGGAGGTTTTCTAAGCTTAGCTCATGGAGGTTTTCCATGCTTAGCTCATGGAGGTTTTCCATGCTTGGCTCATGGAGGTTTTCCATGCTTAGCTCATGGAGGTTTTCCATGCTTAACTCATGGAGGTTTTTCTATGCTTAGCCCATGGAGGTTTTCCACGCTTAGTTTATTTCGTGTATAGTAGTTGCATTCTTTGTTTCAGGGTTGGCTTATTGTTTGTGAGCAGAACAATTGGTTGGAGTTTGTTGGCTCAGCAAACAATGATCGACAATTTCGAATTCATGTTCCACGAATTCAGTCATTATCGATGCAGTACTGTAATTAATTTTATTTTATTTTATATATAACGCCAATCATTCTAATTCTGTGTTGGGGGGGGGGGGTTGCAGTATCTGAGTGTAAATAGACTGTGAAACATGTGATGTTTGTCTCACAGTCTGAACTTCCGGCATGCAAGATTTCTACACAACTCAATGGATCGGAAACTGTGAAAGCCCATTAGCGGCAAAAACCCCCAAATCCTTTATTACGGTTTCACAATCCGTTACTACGGATTCACAACCTGTTATTACTGATTCGAGATCCGTTATTACGGATTCTTGATCCGTTAATACGGATTTACAAATCGTTATTATTGAAATGCAAAAGGTTGCTATCTTGTTGGTTTATCGCACAGGAAACTAAACCGCTTTTTGTAATTTGTATTTTGTTTTACATGATACAAGCATTAGTACTACTTAGGACATGAACATTAACATTTCAAATTCAATTTGAATTTTTTTTATACAATTTTTAACAATTAATTTGATGCAATTAATTTGTGTACGGATTTTTGTGTCGTAATACATTCTTATAAAGCTAAATAATTGTCAATGGTTAATTTCTTCTTGTAAATAAAATGAAGTAGACCAAAAGACTTGAAGTGTTGGATACTTTCTTGTGCTGCATGGTCAAATTTCCTTCGGTTTTGTTCCAAAAACATTGTAAACTTTGAGAGAAAATTGTTTTAGCCGGTGGTCATTCTTCGGTTTGATAGAAAGGTTAAATTTGGCGGTGGGACAGGTATCATGCCAAAAAGTGTCCGCTGCCAGATCGTGTCCGTTCATTAGCATACTGTGATATGATTAGTCATGCGTCTTATGACGTCGCATTGTTTACGAAGTCTTGCCAAGTGTCAGCGGGGTCCAATATAGGGGCTGCTTCCCCGTCCACCTTTGAAAAGGTATCTATTTTGCAACCCCCCCCCCAACTTTCTACCAAGCTATTTTGAAAATGATTCTTAACTGACCGAAGGAATACATTTTTGTGGCTGGCACTTGGAAGCGACGTAGTATGACTTGCCCCCACCCACCCTACCTATTAAAAGTGTTCAACCTGTCATGAACACAAGTTTCGCGTGTTGCTGCATCTGTATCTCTGTTGACTACTGTGCAAACTCCAATAGCTGAGGCCGTGTCGGAAACGGCGACTTCGGCTAGAGCTACGGCTAGATTTCCGGGTCATCATGCGTTGAAGTATAGGACGTCCTTAGCAACAGCCGTAGCTCTAGCCGAAGTCGCCGTTTCGGACACGGCCTAAGACTGGATATCTCGCACAGGGCGCAGTCGCAGTGCGAAGCAGCTCAGTAATCCGAAAGAGCACCCCCCCCGTGTAATTTAAAGAAGATTGCTGCTTGGTTCTAGACTTAAGATTTATATTGTTGGTGACTCCCTGATGTCAGAAGGCAGGCTGTTCCACTGGGCTATTGTTCTTTATGGCAAAAATTAGTATTTATAACAGTTTTTGTTTGGTTGAGGACGTCTAAATGATAAAGCAGAAGTTGGTAACTCCCTCATGTCAGAAGGCAGGCTGTTCCACTGGGCTATTGTTCTTTGGCAAAAATTAGTATTTTTAACAGTTTTTGTTTGGTTGAAGACGTCTAAATGATAAAGCAGAACTTGGTGACTCCGTGATGTCAGAAGGCAGGCTGTTCCATTGTGCTGTTGTTCTTTGGCAAAAATGAGTATTTATAACAGTTTTTGTTTGGTTGAGGACGTCTAAATGATAAAGGAGAACTTGGTGACTATCTGATGTCAGAAGGCAGGCTGTTCCATTGGGCTTCTTGTTCTTTGGCAAAAATTAGTATTTATAACAGTTTTTGTTTGGTTGAGGACGTCTAAATGATAAAGCAGAAGTTTGTCTAGTTTGTCTTGATCCCTCGGGTTGATGTAGAAGTTGCTGAGGTCAATTGATGCCAGACGATGCTACGCTTTCTCTATGGTGTTGGGAACTGTCAACAATGTAAGACTGAAAATATAATGTTCACACTGACT
This sequence comes from Plazaster borealis, assembly GCA_021014325.1. Lineage (NCBI taxonomy): Eukaryota > Metazoa > Echinodermata > Asteroidea > Forcipulatida > Labidiasteridae > Plazaster > Plazaster borealis. The sequence continues at coordinate 2,301,729 of CM037468.1, forward strand.
ACGCACAATTGGCATGGTGGCAAACTTCCCCACAATCGCAGCAATAACTGTGACAAGAGAAAAGAAAACAGGGCTTTGCAGGCCTTAGGGCTTTGCAGGCCTTGGGGTTTTGTCGTAGATTTTGTCAGGTCAATGAACATGGAAAGTTATGTGCTATAGCAGCATGCATGCATGGCTGAGTAGGATCGAACAACAAGGGGTAGATCTAGTCCTTGCTCTATGATCTATGCATGTATCGTATTTCCATGCATCGTTATAAAAAGCCGCCATATCCATCCAGGACTGCAATATTTTGTTCGGGCGAATGGGATGCGTTTTCCAGTCATAATGTACAGTGGTTTTGAAGACCTTGACACTATTTTGATGCCATGTTGATGATCTATGCATGTATCGCATTTCCATGCATCGTTATAAAAAGCCGCCATATCCACCCAGGACTGCAATATTTTGTTCGGGCGAATGGGATGCGTTTTCCAGTCATAATGTACAGTGGTTTTGAAGACCTTGACACTATTTTGATGCCATGTTGATTAACTGTTTTCCGTTTCTGCAGTCGGTTTTGAAGTAAGTGTTGTTTAATTTTACCAATTTGACTAGCACTGATTGCAATCCCGGGGTACTGGTGAGGTTTTATCCTATACCGTGTGGCCATTGTGCAGGATCAAATCACTGCCCAATGTTCACAACTTAAAAAGTATCTGAGTTGAGTTGAGTTGAGATACTATACATTGTTTTTTGTACAACAATAACATGGCTTCTTGTCACAAGCTTGGTATTTTGATCTCTTGTGGTGGGCCTTATAGGCTATATTAAATGTGGGAGTTTGATTTTTGTATTCGCATTGCCGCAGTCGGAGCCAGTGTCCCATGTCACCCCACCCCCAATGAGATTGATAAATGCAAAAATGAATGGTTCGATACGGCATGGAGGAAGGTTCCTTCCTCTATGGATAGAAGTATTTACCCTCTGCTTGTCCCTTCTCTGGTACGCAATGCCACGCAGGCAGGACGCCTCACCCCGCCCACTTAAAGGAACATTACAGAATTGGTTTTTGCTAACAAAACAGTGTAAGCACCCTATGTAATCCACCATATACATAAACTGACAAACCTGTAGAAGTTTGAGATCGATCGGCCATCTGGGTCACGAGAAAATAGTGAAAAACCGATTACACATTTGCATGTGTTATACAATGCATGAATAAAACGCTCATGAGCGATAAACTCCAATCGGAAAATAGTTTTATTTATTTCTCATCAAATATGGCATTTCAGACAGAAATATTTCTAGGGATGTTTTCTACTATCATCATCATTAGACCGTGTAAGTTTTATGTAAATCTGTGATGTCAAAGAAAATTGTAATTACCAGTTCTGTAACGTTCCTTTAAAGTTCGGTTTATTTGTATTCAACATTGTTGAGCATACATAGATGTTTGGGGAAACATTTAGAGAAATTCGTTGTTTTTTCGTAATATGTTATGTTTTGGGTCATGAGTAGAAAAATGGAGGTTGGCAGAGGCACGTTACCGTAAACCATGTGGGCGGGACTCCCGCACTGAAAGTGGAAATTTTCTTGGGCATGGGTTAATTCCCACCCGATGTGCACGTTTTTCTCCTTCATAACATAGCCATTCATGGATGCTGGTAAAAACATTAAGACAATAAGAGAATATAATGTATTTGATAAAGGACCTAAGCAACAACAGAGTTCGAAGGGGAAAGTTCCCTTTGTTGTCACTTTCAACCCCTCACTTCCTCCCAGTTCGTTAAATAACAAGTTCTAACCAACATTCTCCTGAAGACGAGCAGAGTATACTGTTCGAAACGTCGAGACCACCGGCTCTTTTAAGAGCCAAGACTCCCACAAAAGAGATTTTACACATGGTTATACCTGCAAGATTAGCCTACTATTTATTTATAGTTACTTCTTATCTAACCATCATGTTCTTCACACTACCTATGGAACAATCCTTGACTTTCTGGATCGCTCGATGGACTGCTTATATGAGCTCTTACTCAGAATCAGAATCATTAGAACAGATTTCTCCATATTAATAATAGAGATTCCCTCTATTATTATTAATAATAGAGATATCTCTATAAATAATACAGATAGGCCTACCTCTATGAGAGATATCTATAATAGAGATACCTCTATATAAAGATATCTCTATTAATAATAGAGACATCTCTATATAATAGAGATCCCTCTATTAATAATAGAGACATCTCTATATAATAGAGATACCTCTATATAACGATATCTCTCTTAATAATGGAGATATATCTATTAATAATAGAGACATCTCTATATAATAGAGATCCCTCTATTAATAATAGAGACATCTCTATATAATAGAGATACCTCTATATAACGATATCTCTCTCAATAATGGAGATATCTCTACTAATAATAGAGACATCTCTATATAATAGAGATACCTCTATATAACGATATCTCTCTTAATAATGGAGATATATCTATTAATAATAGAGACATCTCTATATAATAGAGATCCCTCTATTAATAATAGAGACATCTCTATATAATAGAGATACCTCTATATAACGATATCTCTCTTAATAATGGAGATATCTCTACTAATAATAGAGACATCTCTATATAATAGAGATACCTCTATTAATATTAGAGACATTTCTACTATATTATTAATAATAGAGATATTTCTATTTCTAATGGAGATATCGACCTAGCGGTATTTAAGTTCATTGTGCAAACCTGCAGTGTTTTTCTTTAGCGGTTCTGCATGCATGGTGTTGCCTTCACATTGCCTTATTAGAGAGGTTTCGCAAGCGTACGGATACGGGTACAGATACAGATACGATAACCGTATCCGTAGCCTTGCGAAACCTCTCTAATGTGTGGCATGACCCTTTAAAGGTATCGTACACGTTTGGTAATAACTAAAAACAAAAATTAGCATAAAAACTTACTTGGTAACGAGCAACGGAGAGCTGTTGATAGTATAAAACATTGTAGGAAACGACTCCCTCTGAAGTAACGTAGTTTTTGAGAAAGAGGTAATTTCACACTAAAATAATAAAAACTTCTTGCAAGAAGTTTTTATTCCTATATGAAAGCACACAAATTTGTACAACAAGGGTGTTTTTTCTTTCATCATTTTCTTGCAACTTCGATGACCAATTGAGCCCAAATTTTCACAGGCTTGTTATTTTATGCATATGTTGGGATACACCAAGTGAGAACACTGGTCTTTGACAATTACCAAACGTGTTCAGTGCCTTTAAACTAACGGTTCGATTTGATTCTGTTCTTTTCACTTCAGCGCTGAAAAACTTCGCTATAGAAATGTCAATGCTCTACTCTTCTTGATGGAAGATCTTCTCTAATCAGGCACGGTGCCGAATGGTGCTTGTTACGGCATCGCAGTTCCCGTTGATTATATCAATGTCGATCAAAGTTAAGGAGAATGACAATCTCTTTCTTGTGTATGTAAATAAACTTTACGGTTTCGTTGGATAGAGGAGGGGTATCTGTGGGATCCTGCAGTTTAATTTGAGCTGAAGATGGATGAGGTCATTAACAGCGCAATGAGACAGGTAAACCGCCACGGAACCCACAGGAACTTGAGGAAAATTCTGCTCGTCTTGACTGTAATTAGCGTCTTTGTGTGTTGTATAAGTTACCACATGTTATCGTCAAAGGCTACCGATGTGCTCCTTAAAGATCAGGCAGAAATGTCCGTCTCCGTTGATGATAAACTTAAATCGTCCCAAGGCGGAGCAAGGCGTGCTATACCGGTACCCATAAAGACGATGGAGACGCGTGTGCCCGTTCCATTTGGTGCTGAACTTGGTACTAATCGTTCAAGAACGTCCGAGACCCTCATGGGTCAGAACATAAGTGAGAGGGACAGAGTATCTGAGACGAATGTGCGGTTCAAGAAGACAAATAAGACAGTGAAACCTTTCGTTCTGGTTGTGATACATAACTTTCTCTTAAGCGATAGCTTGACAAATGCCTTGAAAGCAAACAACATACAGTTTGACATGGTCTATGCGTCGATGCCAGTGAAATCTTGGCCAGCTTTGGAAAACAAGAACACGGGGAAATTTTCTGTAATCATATTCCAGAACATTAAAACCTACCATTACGTCAATGTTGACGTACTCGATTACTGTTATAAGTACAATGCAGGAATTGTAGCGTTTTCTCAACAAAAGACGGTTGACTCCACCACCACTCTCAAAGATCTACCAATGACCATTGAACATGGACAGTTATTGCGTGATATCTCTGTAAGCCCCGCCGCTGGGGACGTCTTGCACATCACAAAAGCTGGGCAAGGAATGAGAGGTATTCTTCCGTACAGCGATTGGAATGTCTTCACGTCTAATCACTCCTCATACAGACCGTTAGTACAGGCGAGGAAGGTTAGTCGATCGAAGTCCCTGAAACAAACCCCACACGAGGAGGAGACCCTTCACACGACGGTGCTTCTAGATGACGGGAATTTTGACGGTATTCAGAAAATATTTTTCGGCAACGACTTGAGGTTCTGGCTTCACTACATCTTGTTTCTGGACTGCATTTCTTACCTCTCCCATGGGCTTCTCAAGACGTCTCTGGACAGATACATCCAAGTCGACATCGATGATGTATTCGTTGGGAAGAGCGGTAGATTGACTCATTTAGATGTTCAGGTATGTACATTTTATTTGGTATAAGAAGAAGTGACATTCCTCCAAGGCCAATAACTTTTGCCTTTTTCATTTGAAGACGTTTATAAAATGGCTTTAACCACAAGAGTTAGGTTTATATTATTATACATATTCAACTGGTAGGGGAGATGGCCGTGTAGCTTTCGATCCAGACCGGACCTTGGTCAGAGGCATAAACAAGCACAAACAAATAGGGCCTATCCATTTATAGAAAAACGAGATGCAAATGATTATGGGAAGGCATCCAGAAAAAAGCGGGAAAATAAAAAGAACAGATCTTCCTGTCGTTTATAATGCACACACACAAAAAACCACCCAAAACATTGTACTTTTTTATTCGTCGTCACAATTGAACGTCAAAGTTCTGTCGACGTCACTTCCCTGTGCGGACAGGCAAACCATGAGAAGTCTCAAACTTTTCAGTTGGATTCGAATCTGAGAAACAGAAGTAGAACAACGATGGGCAGGATTCCTGTCATTTATTGAACATTTAAATCTCAAATTTATTTCCACCTTTCTTACCCGGATGTACCAGGCTTTGATCGACCAGCAGCGAGTCCTTGCAAACAAAGTACCAGGATTTACCTTCAAGCTCGGTTTTTCTGGAAGAAACTTTGGCTCAGGGAACGAGGATGAGAAACACGGAGACCAGGCATTGGCGAAAAACGCCCACGTGTTCTCCTGGTTCCCGCATATGTGGGGACACGCTCAGGCTCACACGTACGATAACAAGAGCCAACTCGTCAGTGAAATGATGAGAAATTATCAGTTTGCAAAGGTATATTATTCATGCCATGGTAAGCAGAAATTAATGCAATTCAGCTAAGCGGTTAATATCAGGAAACCATTAACACATCTTGCATGGACGTGGTCTCAGGTGTAGCTTTATAAAAAAAAAAATTTGGGCAGCATCAAAAATGACTAACACCAGAACCCAATTTCATGAGCTGCTTAATAAGCACAAAAAGTAGCTAAGCACAAAATAATTACCAGTTAAAATACCATGTACTATGTACATTTTATGGCTGGTATCCTGCTCCTTTTTGCTTAGCAGAAAATTGTTCAGCAATATCTCCTGCTTAAGCAGCTCTATGAAATTGGACCAATAATATTACCATTCGTGTTGTTTTATGTAAGTACCGGTAGGGTACAGTGGGGCAAGATGGGACAGATAACCAGTTTTTGGATAATATAAATAAAATGTTACCTTCAACTGTTACGAGGGCTTTTTTATACTAAAGGTTATTACCGGTAGGCCTACGCTCTAAAGATTCTCGGGTCAGAGCTTGACCCGGGTCAGAACTTGACCCGGCTGCCGGGTCACAGGGGGGGGGCCTACCCCTTCTGGGTCACAATCCCTATAACCCAAAACGGTGTCAAACTGACGCAGAATCTGAGTCGAAATATCAATTTGTAAGCAGTTTATGGGTCAACCTGACGCAGAAATGGGTCTGGCTCCCGTGACTCGAGGTCCAAGTCAGTTCTGACCAGGGCTCAATTTCATAGAGCTGCTTTAGCAGAAAATATTGCTTAACAATTTTCTGCTTAGCATAAATGAGCAGGATACCAGTCACAAATTGTACTTGTGATATGGCAGTTTGGCTGTCACCTTATTCTGGTAAGCGTAATTTTGTTATGCTTAAGCAGCTCTATGAAATTGGGCCCTGGGAATTTTTAGTGTATATATAAATCATGAGAAATCTTGTTTCTTTATAGAGCCATAATATTACTGTATACGAGTCGTACGCAGTAGCGCCCCACCACTCGGGAGTTTACCCCGCCCACGACATGCTGTATGATGCCTGGAAGGAGGTTTGGGGGACCAAGGTTACAACTACAGAGGAGTACTTAGCCTTGTTCCCAGATTGGAACCGCAAGGGATTCATATTCAAAGATATCATGGTAAGTGAGGCATATGCTCTGGTTCAGATTGGAACCGCAAGGGATTCATATTCAAAGATATCATGGTAAGTTTAGTATTGAGGCATATACTGTGGTTCAGATTGGAAGGGATTCATGTTCAAAGCTATCATGGTAAGTTTGTTATTGAAGCATATACTCTGGTTCAGATTGGAACCGCAAGAGATTCATGTTCAAAGATATCATGGTATAGTTTATTATTGAGGTATTCTGGTTCAGAATGGAACCGCAAGGGATTCATATTCAAAGATATCATGGTAAGTTTAGTATTGAGGCATATACTCTGGTTCAGATTGCAAGGGATTCATGTTCAAAGATATCATGGTAAGTGAGGCATATACTGTGGTTCAGATTGGAACCGCAAGGGATTCATATTCAAAGATATCATGGTAAGTTTAGTATTGAGGCATATACTCTGGTTCAGATTGCAAGGGATTCATGTTCAAAGATATCATGGTAAGTTTGTTATTGAAGCATATACTCTGGTTCAGATTGGAACCGCAAGGGATTCATATTCAAAGATATCATGGTAAGTTAGTTATTGAAGCATATACTCTGGTTTAGATTGGAACCGCAAGGGATTCATGTTCAAAGATGTAATGGTAAGTTTATTATTGAGATATATACTCTGGTTCAGATTGGAACCGCAAGGGATTCATATTCAAAGATATCATGGAATGTTTATTATTGAGGCATTCTGGTTCAAAATGGAACCGCAAGGGATACATGTTCAAAGATATCATGGTAAGTTTATTATTGAGGCATTCTGGTTCAGAATGGAACCGCAAGGGATTCATGTTCAAAGATATCATGGTAAGTTTATTATTGAGGCACATACTCTGGTTCAGATTGGAACCGCAAGGGATTTATATTCAAAGATATCATGCATGGTGAGTTTATTATTGAGGCATATACTCTGGTTCGGATTGGAACCGCAAGGGTACTTTGTGGCGTGTTGTGATGGCCGAGCGGTCTAGCTCACCGGACCCAAGCTCTGGTGTTGTCAGCAGCAGAGTGTGGGTTCGAATCCCGGTCATGACACTTGTGCACTTGAGCAGGCACCTGCTTTTTAGTGAACATGAATCCACATAACCTGAACACTTATATTTAATTGAGTGGACATATTTGGACCAAGTAAGATTCCTGGAGCAAATAAAACCAAACTATTTATAGGAGTACACTGCTCCTTTTGTTCGGTGCCTAAAATTATAAAGTACAAGAAATGTCTCTTTTAAAGGCACTGAACACGTTTGGAAATTGTCAAAAACCAATGTTCTTACTTGGTGTATCCTTATGCATAAAATAACAAGCCTATGAAAATTTGGGCTCAATTGGTCATCGAAGTTGCAAGAAAATGATGAAAGAAAAAACACCCTTGTTGTACAAATTTGTGTGCTTTCAGATTGAGGAATACAAACTTCTTGCAAGAAGTTTTTCTTATTTTAGTGAGAAATTACTTCTTTCTCAAAAACTACGTTACTTCAGAGGGAGTCGTTTCCTACAATGTTTCAGCTCTCTGTTGCTTGTTACAAGTTTTTATGCTAATATTTGTTTTGAGTTATTACCAAACGTGTACGATACCTTTAACATGATACTTCAGTGGATTGAGCTTCATCAAAAGTTGGAATTAACCTAGAACCAGTGAGTGTCAACTGATCCAGATTTTCGGGTACTCGGTTTTATCATAAAAATTCGTCAGAATAGTAGAGATTAAACCCACTGGGATGATGGTGTAATTTTTCAGGTGCTCCCGAGGCAAACTTGTACCCTGTATGCAAAGAACTTGTTGATGAGCAACTATACCGGTGGAAAGAGCGGGTTGGACGCCGTGATTCAAGGGGGAGAAGTGTTCAAGACTGTCATCAGTAATCCCGTAAGTTATCATCGAAAAATAGTATTCTTTTGTCAAGGCCTTCCGAATCGTGTCTTGGACAGGGTTTTTTTTTATGAGAGATCGCCTAACCTCACACGGCCGGACGGCCACTTCAAGGTGAGGACTACAATAACTGATTTGGGCTGTTGACCCAAATCAACTATCACCAGTGGCACGTTGCCACCAACTCCTGGGGCTGAAACAGGGTTACCCTCTTCACAGTCCGTAAGGATAGGCATGGGTAGCATCCACTAGGAGCCTGGCTGGTAGAGCAGAATACACTATCTTCCCAACTTTTTACGGAGCAATAATGGTTAAGTGCCTTGCTCAAGCGATTCGAACCCACACTCTGAAAACACCAGAGCTTGGGTCCGGTGTGGCAGGAGATTCTGTCCCCCCGGAGATTCTGTCCCCCATACGGCGAACTGTGTACAAACTTCTTTTGATAGCGCCCTCTTTTGAATCATCCTCCTCCAGCCCATGTTAATTTCCCGTATGGGGACATAATCTCCGGCGTACAGACTTCCCTGGGACACCGGTTAACTAGACCGCTCGGCCAGGACACGCCACGAAGCAGCGGAGCGACTGGAACCAGAGACCACACGCGCGACTGGCGAGTGTGTGGTCTCCATTCCAGTCGCTTCGCTCCGAAACTCTATCAACTTTATTACCTGTTGTGCATTTGGGTACAAGCTGAGGTACACATTACTCTATGGTTGTATCTCAGGTAAATGTTTTCATGCGAAATGCAAAAGCGAAGCGAATTTTCTTGCGTCACTTAATTATTTGGAAAACAGTGTGTACTGATTGAGCGCGTCAAGTGAATTCGCTATCGAACCGGGCTTTGTACTCTTTAGAAAATGTCTCTCTTTTTTTGTGGGGGAGGGGATAAACGCAATATTTCTATAACCTTGATTAACTCGATGCATTGTGGTTAAGGGAGTAATTAAATAAAACCGACGGTGATTCTCACACGCCTTGAATATTGAGGTCACGGAGGCCATGGCCTCTGTTGCCTCTGGTCTCTGTTGCCCCTGGTCTTTGCCTTGGTGTCCCTTCAAAAGTTTCCCATCTAGACTTCCAAATATTTCCAATGGAAGTTCCCTTTGAAAAAAATGAAAATGGCCTTGCCCACTAAAAGTTGAAGATCCGGGCCTTTTCTCATATGCAAATGGGTCACTGACTGTGTTTTATGGTTGGTGCATTTGCGTAGAGGCAAAACAAAATGGCCGCTCCGTGATAACTGCTTGTTGCTATACTGTAAGACACCCCTACTCACTTGAATTACAATAATACAAGCGCAGGCGCAACTGTACAAAAGTGAAAGAACCTTTCACTTCAAAAATGTGGTAAGAAAAAATGGGATGTACTCTCACTACTATATGTATAGGATCAACAAATAATGTTTAAGTTTGTATGTCCTTAAATTGTGTTTAGATCAGCGTGTTCATGACGCATATGCCGAACTATGCGCGTGATCGTCTGGCGCTGTATATGTTCGACGAACTCGTGACCTTTATACAGAGATGGACTAATATCAAACTTAAGACGGCTTCTCCTCTGAAACTGGCGCAGATGTACTTTGAGATGTACCCGGAGGAACGAGAACCAAGGTGGACGGTGAGTTCTTTTTCTATTTTTAAATATTACAAAGCTATGACAACACTTTCAAAAGTTGTTGTAATTTTTCTTCGAGTTTAACTGCATGCAACTCTTAGAGGGTCTGTATACGTTTGGTAATTACTCACACAAAAAACTTACTTGGTAAGAAGTACAGCAGCTTCTGATTATAGAATAAAGCATTTTGAGAAACATTTCACTTTAAAGTAATGTGGTTAGGGACAAAAATAGCAGTTTTTATCCCAAAAATCTTTGAATCTGAGAATCGATTCTGTCAGAAACGTTTCTCAGATTGTGTATTCCAATTGCAGATTATTCTTCCTGCGTGTGGACATAACCGCTCCAGATTTGTTGCAATATCTCAAAAACGCTACCACCTTTTGAAATGAAATTTTCACAGGTTAGTTTTATGGTATATTATCTACAACTATATGATTGAAACAAACAGTGGGTTCCAATTACCAAACGTATACAATCCCTTTAAAGGGACACGTGAGATCGGGCACATTGGGCTATAAAAAGCGTTTTGTTTTGAAATAATAAAATATAGTCTTATATAGCGCACGTATCTACCAATAAGGTACTCAAGGCGCTTGAACAGACAAACAGTAAGTTTTTCCCGCAAGGTATGCGGGGCTACATTTTTGAAGTATGAGACCTATTCCTTTACATAGCACCACGTAATGGTTTACAAGGTGCTGTGGCGCAATATGCTGCCGATCAAACCAGGAACACCGGGGCGAACCCCTTCTCTTTACGATAAGTGCACTGGGTTCTTTTACGTGCATTACACAACACACGGGACCTACGGCTTAACGTCCCATCCGAAGGAGGAAGCATGTGGTTAAGTGTCTTGCTTAAGGACACAAGTGTCACGGCTGGAATTCGAACACACACTCTGCTGATCAGAAACACCAGAGCTTGAGTTCGGTGTTCTTATCCGCTCGGCCACGACACTCCACAAATGAATACGGTTGGAAAGATATTTTAGAAGTAGAATATAATGATCCACATTGTAGGCCTATACCTTGAAGTTGTGTGGTTTTCCTTTTACTTCGTGAACTACCACGGTCCGCCATTTTGTAGAACCAAATTTTTGACTCTGTACCATTGATCTCCATTATACTGAACCTCTTTTGTTATAGTCAAATGTTATAGTCAATTTTTTATTGCAGAACCCATGCACTTACAAGCGTCACCTTGAACGACTACCTAAACTTCAAAGTTGTGATCGACTGCCCCGTATATTAGTGCTTGGACCTCAGAAAACAGGTTAATTTTTTCATCATTTTTTCATCATTTTTAAAAAGTTTTCTTGTGAGTACTTCTTTTGGCATAAGTTGATTTGTAGGCCTAATTGCATCAATCATTTTATATCTTGCCTGCTGTGGCAGAGGGCCCCCCCCCCCAAAAAAAATAAAAAATAAAAAATGTTCCCATACTTTAACACACTCTTTTCCTCTTGCACTGAAGTACCCCCCCCCAAAAAAAAAAAAAAAAATAAATAAATAAATAAATGAAATAAAAATATATATATATATATATATATCATCTTCATGGTCCAGTAATCCACCCTTTCACACTGACCATTCGTTGTCCTCACTGATTGGTCGTTGGCAACCATATTGTTTGTAAATTAACAGCTTTGATTGGCTATAGTTTTCCCGCTTTTACCTGGATACCTTCCCTTAATCCTTTGCTCCTCTTTTTGCTATAAATGGATATGTTTGTGTCTGTGTTTGTTTATGCCTCTGACGAAGGTCCGGTTTGGATCGAAAGCTAAGGCCAACTCCCAGACAAATTTTATATATATATTATAATATAATATGTTTCCTCTAAAGAATACCTGAGATTCCCAGAACTCAATGAAGATACAAAAGAAAGGGGGTTACACCTTGCCACTTATCGAGCATCATTGGATCACTTTGTTGAATTCAGGAAAACACAACAATTAATTGATCTTATTCGATACAGGCACTGCGGCATTGCGTGCCTTTATGTCATTGCACCCAAACCTCGCCAGTAACTATGCCAGTAAGGAAACGTATGAGGAACTACAGTTCTTCTCGAACTCTGAATACTACGCTAGGGGCCTGGAATGGTGAGTGTTGTTGGCGTGTTCAAGGACAATTAATTTTAAATCGAACAAGGCCATGTCTTAAAGGTTTTGTACACTTTTGGTAACGGCTCAAAATCAGTGTCCACATTTTGTGTGATTCAACATATGCATGAACAAACAAACCTGTGAAAGTTTGAGGGCAATTGGTCATCGAAATCACGAGAAAATAGTGAAAAGAGACCTTATGTGTTTTCTGTTTTTTCAAATTATCGCGCGTGATATAAACTATTGTTTTACTCATTTCTCAGAAACGTTAGCATTTTAGGCAGAAATATTTTAAGGAACCCTTTCTACCATTACTTACTTTAAATCATGTAAGTAATGTGTGAATCTGTGAACATTGTGTTTTTCGATCTTACCAATAGTGTACAGGGCCTTTAAAGGTAAATAGGGTCATAGATTGGTAAATATGGCCTACTCCAAAAATTAATAACCATAATCACTTTACTTGAGGAGCACTGTAGCTGTTGATAGTTTAAACTATATGAAAAGGATTCCCTTCGAAGTAATAGGCCCTATAACTTGGATGATCCTAAAAACATTAGAATCTGAGAAACGATTCATATGAATCGTTTCTCAGATCTCTGAGGTTTGGTGTCCGTTTGTTTGGTACCCGCTGTCACCTGGCTAAACGTGGATGGATTCAATGTTCTTATGAAAATACCGTGACAGTGTTTTGCTGTTTTCTCAGCAAGTATAGACACTGTATATTTAGCTGAAACTTTCACATGTGACTTTTATTGTAGTATCGTTCTTAATTTTGCCTATAAATCAGCATTACGTTGACAAAAACCAATCTATGACACTACCTTTAAAGGTATCGTACACGTTTGGTAATGACTCAAAACAAATATTAGCATAAAAACTTACTTGGTAACAAGCAACGGAGAGCTGTTGATAGTATAAAACATTGTAGGAAACGACTCCCTCTGAAGTAACGTAGTTTTTGAGAAAGAGGTAATTTCTCACTAAAATAATAAAAAAACTCATTGCAAGAAATTTGTATTCCTATCTGAACGTGTTCCTATCTGAACGTGTTCGGTGCCTTTAAAGACACTGGACACTATTTGTAATTGTCAAAGACCAGTCTTCTCACTTGGTGTATCTCAACATATGCATAAAATAACAAACCTGTGAAAATTTGAGCTCAATTGGTCGTCGAAGTTGCGAGATAATAATGCAAGAAAAAACACCCTTGTCACACGAAATTGTGTGCTTTCAGATGCTTGATTTCGAGACCTCAAAATCTAATTCTGAGGTCTCGAAATCAAATTCGTGGAAAATTACTTCTTTCTCGAAAACTACGTTACTTCAGAGGGAGCCGTTTCTCACAATGTTTTATACTATCAACAGCTCCCCATTACTCGTTACCAAGTAAGGTTTTATGCCAATAATTATTTTGAGTAATTACCAATAGTGTCCACTGCCTTTTAAGAGAAAACTAACATACACGTTACGATGACAATAATCTCTCGCTTTCTGGTAGAAGGTATGGGTCTCAGATTTGAACCAAAAGGTCGACGTTTCGGACAGGGTGTCTTGTTCGTCTTCAGTAAGTCACCGCTTGTTCTTCCCAGAATGCACCACTTCTCCCGGAAGGGGTTATATTTCTTCTACCCAGTTTCCTCCTATTAATTCCTACCTCCATGCTCCTACGTTCAATGCCTTTCTCAGTTTCAAATCAAGTTTGCTTTTTTTTTCTGTTCAAACAAGCCACTGTGTTCATTGTATTGGCAATGTTTAATTTCAATGTTGTGATTGTTTTTGAATGCAGGTATATGGGTTACTTTCCGCAAACCACTGCTAACTCACCGTACCGTTTATTTGAGAAAAGTGCGACATATTTCGATAGTAAAAATGCAACGATAAGGGCGCACCAGCTACTTCACAGTGCTAAACTTATCACTATTTTAATTGATCCAGCAAAGAGGGCGTACTCCTGGTACCAGGTAAAAATATCTTCGTGTAGATTGTAAAGATAGAAGTAGGAGGTTATTCTGCAACCATGACCTGATACTATTTAGCCTCAAATACTTTGTGTTACGTCTCTACAGAGGTTAAAAACAAAATTAAACAAAAGTTTTACCTAATTTTTGAATTTTGATTATTTGAAACCGTTGCTGGGGAAAAAAAGAATGGTCGATGCAGTGAGGGCCGCTGTCAACACTCTATTGTTATAGCATGCATCGTACACACTGGTCAGCTTATATGCCATCGATATCCCATGGAGGTACTATTCCTACCTCCATGGATATCCTAAGCTGGACCACGCCAAACGTCCTTGAGGGGTGTCATTTTACACGGGTCGGTGATTTGGCTAGGAGGGGGCAGGACTAAACTATGCCAGCATCCTTTGTGTACAAAATGTCAGCGTCAATGGTATATAGACGAAACCAAATTATAAAAAAATTAAGTAATTAAGCAAACATATAAGCTTTAATTAACCCGGGCAATACCTGGACATGTAAACAACTCACTTAGACTAAAAAAATCGTTAAAAAAAGCAAAACAAAGTGAATCTTCTTAACTTATGGACAAAAGCTGATAACGTACCACGTGGGCGTTGATCTCTGATCAAGATGCTTGCGTGGTGTTAGCGGTATTTTATGGTATAATGTTTTACCACTTACTTTGCTTAAAAGGGTGTGTACAACATTGGTAAGGTTGAAAATATAAATGTTCACAGATTTGCACATTTAAACTTATATGGTATAAAGATGGTCATTTAGGAAAACTTCCCTTAAAATAGTTTTGCTTGAAATGCTATAGTTTTTAGGAAATTAGTAAAACAATAAGTCTTTATCCCTGGTGATAAAATCCGATGTTTGAAAACAGTGAACTCCGAAGACCGATTTAGCTTAAACTTTCACAGGTTTGTTATTTCACGTATATTATGTTGGGTCACATCAAGTGTGGATACTGGTCTTTGACAATTACCAATGTACATTTGCTTTAAAGCACGAACGAGCCCACGAAAATCCAGCTGGCATGAACTACACGTTCTACGATGTGATAACAGCATCGGACGGTCCTGGAATACATCACGGTGTTATTTCTCTGCGAAACCGGTGTCTTGACCCGGGAAAGTACGTCCAGCATCTCAGCTCTTGGCTGTCTCGCTTTTCAGCAAGACAGGTGAGAGAAAACACATTCAGACGACAGTTTTTGAGCATATGTTTGACTGCCGAGATGCGTTTTGTGCCCACCTCTTTGTTTGGCTGCTTTTTGTGCAAGAAACTACTCTTGTAATAGCTCAGAAGAGTGTTCACATAAATGAACAAAGTAACGAAATGTTGAGAAGAAAGGGGAATGGGCTTCTATCCCTTTAAAATGTTCACTCTTGTTGCCTTTTTGGTTTTGTTTCAGATGTTGGTTTTAGATGGTGATTTATTGAAGACGGATCCAGCTGCGGCTATGATGAAAGTTCAACATTTTCTTGCGTTGAAAAGAATCATTAACTTCAAAGATAAAATTATGTAAGTGAATAATTATGCAAGTGAAATTTTTAAGTGAATGCAAGTAACTTAAATCCGTTGTTCTCAGAAGCGTGTGCATACTTTTTGCTAAGATCCTTGCTTTGCTCAGGAAAAACGTACTACCTGCTGCCACCTTGCGTTCAAAGTCTCCTGATCTGCTGCCATCTTGCGTTCAAAGTCACCCTGATTTATAGCCCGAACATCTGACGTCACACTTCGAGGCACGCCAGATAGCGGCCTTGAGCAACTCAGGGATCGTGGTAGTTGCTACCGTACCATTACACTGTGTATAAACAACATTACATGCAAACCTGCGCACCTTGTCCAATGAAATCATTGGACATACATGTACATGTAAAACCAGTCTCTGTCTTGCGGATAAAGACAGGGGACCAGTCTACCTGATTTAGTGTTGCCTTTTTGGGGGGAACAATTGATGATTTCTTGTGGTATGGTAGCCGCCTCAATTGTTTCCTCAAAAGGCTCCCGTTTTATTGTAATACGTCAGTGATTACAGTCTTTTTTTAAAATTTCTTAGTTTGAGTTATTATTTCATCCTTCCACAGATTTGATAAAACGAAGGGGTTTTATTGTCCAGTCAAGAGCGGCCGCAAACAATGTCTACCCAAGAACAAGGGTCGCAGCTACCCTGCCATGGATTCCAAATCAAAGGAATTCCTCCGTCAGTATTATCAGAAATATAACTCTCTACTTAGAAAATACTTAATTAAAAAACACCTACAAATACCACGATGGTTAGGGCACGAATAATACAGTGGTTTATTTACAACAGAAGCTGTCAGAAAAGTTCAAAACCGCCAGCTCTGGAAGAGTTTCATCACACAGCAGCCATTTTAGGCATAATCTGAGAGGACAGCATGATATATCTATTACCACACCACTGCAAAAACTGGGGTGTTAAAATTGACACCATGGGCGTTGTCACATAGATACCAAAAAAAGAATCAAAGTATATACAATAGGGTGTTAAAATAACACTAATTTATGCAAAAACTTTTACATTGGTGTTACAGGTATCGTACACGTTTGGTAATGACTCAAAATATATATTAGCATAAAAAACTTACTTGGTAACAAGCAACGGAGAGCTGTTGATAGTGTCAAACATTGTGAGAAACGACTCCCTCTGAAGTAACGTAGTTTTTGAGATTCTCACTAAAATAATAAAAACTTGCAAGAAGTTTGTATTCCTATCTGAAAGCACACAAATTTGTACAACAATATTGGTACAACAGTTTTTTCTTTCATCATTTTCTTGCAACTTCGATGACCAATTGAGCCCACAGGCTTGTTATTTTATGCATATGTTGGGATACACTAAGTGAGAACACTGGTCTTTGACAATTACCAAACGTGTAAAGTGCCTTTAACGCCATATAAGATGTTAATTTTGATTCTCTCTTCGGTATCTAGGCCTATATGTGACAACACCTATGGTGTCAATTTTAACACCCCAGTTTTTGCAGTGTATTTATAAGCGAAATTTGGGTATTGTCACGATCAAATTTATCAGTGACACGTGATCATGTTTTCATGGTAATGCGGAATTCCTCTTCCATTGTAAGTGGTGTATGTGTGTGTGTGAATGAAGTTTTATGTACAAATACAGTAAAAGAACAATTTTAAAAACAATCGTCTTTAACAAACAATCGGGAGGAATACTAGACCTAGTGATAATTATTGCGAGAAACAAGATTTACTAGAATTTATAAAAAAGGTAATAAAATAATGACATCTTAGGTGGTCGATGGTTTTAAGGGAAATTAAAGAATGGAATCTTAGGTGGTGGTGGTTTTAAGGAGTCGTTTGCTTTGCTTGAAGAATTATTTTGAAATCTTCAAGTTACTTGAAGAATTATTTTAAAATAAAAGCAAACTTCGACTCCTTGTTTTGATAGTGTTTAAAAAAGAGTCTCACTAGTAATAAGCTGCGTATACTATTATCAATTTAAGTTAACATCTCACTTTATAAAGATGTAAAGAAAAATGGTATTCAAAAAATCTCTGGGTAATTAATAATTATTTGTAAAGAAGAGAACTCTGGATGACAAATAGACTCGTATGCCTATTTGATACCTCTCAAACACAAAGCACGAAACACAATTTGTCTTTTCAAGCCTAACTCAGTCTATTTTGTTCATTTTTACCTAATAATTGTATCACTTTGTTTATGACAGTATGGCAATAAAATAGTATCAGTAAATTGATTGATTGATTGAACTTAGAAGAATCTTTCTCCAAAGTTGCGGAATAATAGTGTAAAACAAACCCGGAGTGGTTGTTGGTTACACTTCCAGTGTGGTAAACCAAACCATAACAAACCTTCTACCGGATCTTTTCTCGGAACAACAATAAATTATTACTCACTTTAGAGAGATTAATCTACACGGTGTTACCGCAAATGTCCTCGGCTGTTTATGAAGGTCAGCAATCTATATGGCGAGCTGTTTCAAGGGCGAGCGTTTTGCCATAGCTTTTAACTGTCTTGAAATTGTGGCAGTGTTGGGCCCTATACCCATACCCTATAGTCCAAGACTTGTTAAAGGCATCGTACACGTTTGGTAATGACTCTGATAAGTAATGGCAATAAAAACTTACTTGATAAGAAGTACAGCAGCTTTGGATAGTATGATAATAATGCATTTTGAGAAACTTTTCACTTCGAAGTACTGCGGTTATGGAAAAATATATATAACTCGTTATCCCCAAAACATTTGAATCTGAGAAGCTTTACGCATAACGCTTCACAGAGTGTGAAAAAAAGTGTGGAAATGAAATTTTCACAGGTTAGTTTTATGGGCCGGCACGTTAAACCGCGGAGGTCGTTGGTTCAAATCCCGCTCTAGTCAATTTTTCTTTGTTCAACCCAAAATCATTTAAAAATTTACCCAGTCAGTTTCCCTTGTGGTTTATTATTTGATATCTACAACTATATAGGAACAAACAGTGGGTTCTAATTACCAAATGTGTACGATGCCAAGTCCGCCTGCCATGGATCAACCGCCATCTGGCTATAGCCATACAATTAAAACAATGACGGAGAAGAAAAATATTTTGAAACGCTGAGCACCGTTGTTGTTGATGTATTTCTTTCCTCCATGATTAAACAAAGACTAATCGTTACTGGTCCTTTCTCTACAGTAATGATAAAACAATCCTTGATTCTCTGCATGGGGCAGTATTGTAGTTGGGCTATTCAAGGGACGGTATTGGCCCACCTGAAGAATGCCAACGGGCACGCCCCTTAACTAGATCGCATAGCAACAGTCAAGTATACCTGGAAGTGGTTTTTCCAGGGACTTCCCCTATTGCGCCACAGCGCCCGGCTGTTACGCTGCGAGTGACAGAACAAAGACAGAACAGAGGGCCTGAGGCAGGTTTGAATAAGTATTGGAATGTTTGTCTGTAAATGCTGCTGGTTCGACTTGCGGTAAGCTCATAAACTTCTTTGCGGTCAGCCGGCAAGCTTGTCGCGAGATACCGGGAGCAGAGCGTTGCTGAGTGTGCCCCATCTAATCACTCTCGGTTGGTAAACAAACCAAGCCGCGAGGATGCATTTCAAGATCTTTCTTGTGGTGCTCGCCATATTCCTTCTGTCAACGCCAGCAGGTAAAACTTTAAAAGTAGTTTCATTTTCGTTAAGTACTAACATAGCTTATACCAGATAAGAATTGTGTGTACTTTATGTTGTTGTGCTTCTGATAGCGGGTTCTTTAGTACTATGGGAGAATATGCTTCTTAGTTGCCCCATGGAGGAAGGAACTCCTCCATGGTTGCCCGGATTCCCGATAGGTGGCTTTAGAGTCCCCATGCTGGTTTTCTTGCTGTTTTTGTTTATAGTTGTGCCAATTTGTTATTGTTCGTGTCTTTTGCTTTTTAGGTTCTTGCTCTTTGAGTCTTTTTTAATACACATTGTCTTAGTTCCTCCAATCTTTATGTTTTATTTCTTGTTCTTGTATTTCATATTCCCATCTTGTATCATGCCTTTTTCAGTCAATTTTAAAAATTTCAAATTTTGTTTATCTTTGTTGTAATTTTGTGTATTGTACTTCCGCATTTCCAGCGTTTTTTTATTGTGTAATTAGCCTTGCTGATTTGTGATGCATGATCATTAATCTGGATGAATGAATGAAGGAAAGTAAACTATTCTTCTTTAGGCACAATAGGTATAACCACGGAACAAAGGATCACATTTGGGTGTATGCTGTCATCGGTTGATCAATAGTTCAACAATTGGGGGTTGTAGTATTATTACACAATACAGCTGGCAGATTGGAGAAATATAATGATGTCACGAGATTTGGTAAAAGGGCCATCGCAGATTTGAATTTTTGAAAATGGCTGTCAGGCTCGTTATTTTCTGTATAATTATTGTTTCAAAGGACAAATCAGCGGTGGCCCTACAGGCCTAGCCAAATATCATTTTCGTGGCATGAGTGACTGTGAGCGCCAATTCCATAAAATTGACAGACGTGATCGCCATTCACAATTTTTTGTGCCAAATTTGTACCCCCAAAAAATTACAAAGCTCGTTCGTCCCGAGTAGTATGCAACTATCACTTAGTTTTTGTTTCTTGTGACGTTGTGCATTCCATGGCAGTTCCTGGCAGGCATGGCTACGCTGGTCATATAATTATTAATATAATTGATATAAATGAGAAAGTTCACTTTATTTTATCTAAAACCATTCCTGTAAGAATTAAGAGCTGAAAGTTTTGAGATGTGCCCCCTTTTATTCCTTCCTCCATGGTAATATCAAGTAATAAACCACAACGGAAACTGACTGGGTAATTTCCTATATAAACTTCCACCCTGCTCGGATTGGCACGGGTTTTCCCAGATGGTATTTTTTTTGTCGTGTGAAAAGGGCTTTATTTCCCGTCCAATGGTCCAAATAACAACACCCCTGCAGTTCCAAACGGCCGAGCATCAATCTTGTAAATTCGGCCCAACACCTCTAAGCAAATAAATTAGGGCTATTATTTCAGGTCATAGGTCACACAATGTACTTCAAATTGGAAACCAACAACCAGGCCTACCCCTTGTATTTGGCTCTCAAATCTGTCTATAGAATGTTTTCATGGCCAAACAAAATATTCACGGTGCCGCGGGACTGTTTTCTGGGTGCCCCCAAAGAGGTTTATCTATAGAACGAGACTGTAAAGTATGGACGTACACCACCTAATGTATACACGCTTAAAAACGGCTCAATTTCACGTTTGAGTGGAGCTCCAATAGTCCTAAAGGTTTCTCCAGGTTAAGCAATAGTTTTACCTGGATTTACCAGTAACGTTAGACAGTTAGTGGCGACTGTGGTAAGAAGGGGCTTGTCCCGGTTTTTCTGGTATGGTTTGTCATCAGCGCTTTGATGCTTCATTATTTCATTCATGAATCATTCACCTTCTTCGCGTAGACACGCGTGTGTGCTATAAAAATACACTGGAATCCGTAGACCATGGAATTCTATTGCATAATGTAGGCCTTGTACACGGTATTATTTTGTGATCTATAATTTCGAACCCGCCCCGGGTATTGTGTGCACACGAAGCAGTTGCAGAAGGAACGATTTACAAACAAATACATCATCATATCATCATGAATCCAGTTAATATTATTTCATTCGATATTCGAAAGAGATATTTTGAGTTCCTTTCTTTTATGTGTGTGAGTTTGTCTACATGTTGTTGTGACTTTGTGATTAGTGGTTTAAACATATAGAAGCAAGACAAACAACTCTTCACTCTCATTTATAACAGGTTCCAATCCCAAGCCATTTTGGGACACCAAAACAAATTTGCCTAGGGGCCTATATATGCATGTTCATTGAAACTATTTAAAGACACTGGGACACCTTTGGTAATTGTCAAAGACCAGTCTTCTCAATTGGTGTATCTCAACATATGCACAAAATAACAAACCTGTGAAAATTTGAACTCAATTGGTCATCGAATTTGCGAGATAATAATGGAAGAAAAAACACCCTTGTCACGATCCGATCCGATCCGATCCAAATTGGAGCGGCAGCCGGGTATTCTATCGGGACTGTCCCGGCTGTCGTCTGAGACGGGGTCATGATCTTTTAAGTGTCACCCATAAACTAAACATTTTGACACTACATAAGTCAAGTTGAGCCGTCACAGCCCTTCATGAAACAATAGCCACAGTTCCTAGTTTTGGGTTGAACAAAGAAAAATTGACTATAGACCCTGCGGCCTTGAGTGTGACTTTAAGAGGTAGACCTCCATGGTTTTGCTCTATTACTTTTCTTTTCCATTCATGCCATTACATTTCAAATTTACAGTTTATTGGATCTGTGGGAAAGTTCTTCAGCCAATGAGATGCACCCCAGAGACTCCCCAGGAGCATTGTTTATTGGAACTTGAGAAACCACAAGTAGACTAATTTACATATTCCCTTTGTATTTAAAGTTGTTGCGTGTTTATTCATTAGCTTAAGTCATAGCCCAGGAATGCAGTAGGCCTACTTAGGGTAAACTGCATGGGGTAAAAACGCCCACTTGACTTGTTTCTACTGCTAGTAAAAAATGACAAGATGAATTATTAAATGGGATATATTTCTATTAAGTACCTTGTATATAAAAAGTAATAATACAATAAATTTAATTCATTGTCATATTTTAAGGGTATGTGGGTAAAGTTGAAAACAAATTAGAAAAAAAAAGTTTTAAAAATTTATCGTCGTAGCTTTGGCCTGTATCATTTCAAATGATTTTATTAAGGAAAAAAACATTTTATTTTTTCTATTTTTTTGTTGATATATATTGATAAGGTTTAATTATACAATAAAAAATTATTAAAATTCTAGAATTAATTATGATAATTGCTCAGTAATGTTTTTTTTAGTGGGCGTTTTTACCCCAAGCAAAATCAGGGGCCTCGGGGTAAAAACGCCCGGTCGGTAGCATCTTTGATGTAAAACTCTATTGTAGCCTCATTTATCTGTAAAAACCTCAATGTTAAGATTTTCTGGCATGAGTAACTTTTAGCTACTTGAGGTCCACCACAGTAATAATAAAAAATGTATTTCTGTTGATTTAATATTCAGGTTTGATCAATTACAGCGCGTTCAACACTGGACTTTTATATGCCTATTTCTACCCCTGCCAAACATCCAATGAAGCTGTGATAGGTCTTTTCTTAGTTGGGGCACTCAGATACACGTACCTAGACACTAACCACGTTTAAAAAACTTAGAACAAGCAAACTGACATATCATGTGGGTACAAGGGGTTCAAAATCACAAAAAAGTCCCTCACATCAATAGATTTGTAAAATTCTGTAGGCTTTAGTGGATACGTTACCCCCCCCCCCAAAAAAAAGTAATAAAATAAGTCTTATATCCAATTTTGACAGCAGATTCTGATAATTTGGGCTGTAATTATCTAGAGATAAATTGTTGTAGGGGTATCTTTTCTTGATTTTGAGATATGGGCTTCTGAAATTGCCCCAAACCTGCCAAATGCCATAAGGTATGAAAAAGAGGTCACGGTTAAATTGGTCAAGGGTCGTATCTATTTATTTATATATATTTATTTATTTACTCATCTGATTTAAATACATGTAGAGTAGGTGGACCCATCACTTTTAGGTAGAAAAAATGTTTGTGTGTTCATTGTACCAATAGAGGATTCTTTAAAGAACAAAAACTAAGTCAGACACGTTCAAAGTCAACACCTACACATGTACATGTAGGTGAGTTGGTGGTAAATATTGCTGAACAGCAACAAAACAGGCCTAGTTTTAGAATGAAATGAGTCTCCCGTGAGTCTTCAAGGCATTTCAGTGATCAGGGAGCGTCTGTGGTAATGTCCCTGGACGGGGAGACCCTTGCTGGAGCTACATTGTATGGGTGTTCTAATTTTAGACTTAGCAATGTTGTTCAGTCATAAGCCTACAAATCTGTTGTGTTCGAAAAATGTCCGATAATCAGGCGCGGATCCAGGGGGGGCGTGGGGGGCGCACCCCCCCTTTTCATATTAAAAAAAAAAAAAAAAGAGGGAGAAAAGAAAAAAGAGGGAGAGAGAGAGAGAAGGGGAGGGAGAAATGGGGCAACAAACTTCATTTATCATTTTGCTGCTTGGAATATTTTCACGCCCCCCCGTTTGGAAAATCCTGGATCCGCCCCTGATAATGATCGACTCCAATCTACATAAGAATACCTGTTGCAATTGATTAAGTTTGCAGTTATAGTTAACCAGCTGTGTTTAAAAAGTTGTTTGTATTTGATGTAGTATCCCTTAGTATTTAACAATTTTAAATACTGCAGGAAAATCTCTGGTAAAGCCATCTTTTGACATAACAAATTTAGGCGGGCGTTTTTACCCCGAGACCCAGGTAAAAACGCCCGCCAAACTTCCTCCCCAAAACGGTGGAAAATTTCCCCTTATCAGTATAATTACAATGAGTTTAGATCTGCTCACAATAGAGGAGATATGTATCGGATAAAACAATACATTTATTTCCCAGTATCTCCTAGCATTGCTGAGATATTTTGAAAAAACCTTAAAAACGGGCGTTTTTACCCCAGTTTACCCTAGGGTTTTTTCTTCATTACTTTATTGGTTCAGTTGTTTGCAAGACAAGGAAGCAAAGTTTAAAAGATCTTATGTGTACAGCGCATGGCTGCGCGCGGTTTCTACTGTGGGAAAAATGGAAATTAAATAATATATTACAGATCATAATGCAGTTTCCCGACTTAATTTTGGAGCCCGTAATACATTCCTATGATTTTTTTAATCCGGCATGAATTTCCTGCATTGCGCAAGCAGCTGTCGGCAAATTCATAGAAATACAAATCAATGCAAGGCCGGATGTTTACAAGGTTGACAATTAATTTCAAACAAATCCCGGAGTAGCCTACAGTTGTTTCCTTCTTGTTTGTTTGTCATTTTTTCAAAGACATGCTAGAGAACTTCTTTAAAAAAATATGATACTCTATCATGGAGGAAGGATTGCCTCCGGCATGCTCTATTCTTGCAAATGTATCTGAATGTATTTTAATTGTATCTAAATAATTTGTAATAATGATTTTGTTTTGACCAGGGGCTTGGAAGACGCATCTTTTTGATGACAGTTTTAAAACTGTGTTTTTCCCTGGACTACTCTTGGTCAAGATGTTTTTAGTGTCCGAAGATGAAAAGAAAAGAAAAGAAATTATAATAATGGGCTGTAGCCGTAGCCGTAGCCGTGGCTGTAGCCGCTAATTCTGACAAGGCCAAGTGGTCAGGAATTTGTTTTATTTATTATTTTAGGCAGTTTTTTGTATACTTTTTTAAACCCCTTAATTAACAAGTGATGACGACGAATGACGAAATTGGGGCCTTTTCCAAACCTCGGTTTGGGCTCCGGATCCGGCTTGTTTTGGGCTCCAATGTTTCCAAAGACAAAAAGCCGGAAGGCCGTCCGTGGCGGCGGCAGGTTTGGAAACAAAAGTAGTCTCGGAGCGCTGCGTGAAAAAGAAGCATTACAAAATGAAGTCTAACCATAACTTATTCTTTTTGCGGAAACTAGGACTGTATGTTGTTGATGATTTATAACTTAAATCACTTGTTTTCTTCGTAGAGGGTTGGTGGAGAAGACGACGACGACGACGACGGAGATCCCCACCGCCTCCAGGTAAAAGTCAAGTCACTGGTTTTGTAGACGAATAATCATCAGTAACCACCAAAGATCGTATAGCGCCGTAGGCGCAAGATAGGGAACTCGCGCGCAAACGCGCGCAAATGAGTGAAGTACGCACTGGAGGGGCGCGGCCGCCGTCTTAGGGAGCTGAATCAATCACGCGCCCCCAATGTTCATGCACAAAGAGTGATAATCTCTCATACATCGCTCGGCAGAACAGCCGTAGCGCACCCAATGTTCATGCATAGAGGGTCTTTTTATTTATTTTTATTCATTTGAAGGTGGCCGCCAAGCATAATTCAAACTGGCCACCAATTCTTCAGTCCACACTTTATGTAGTTACAAATTCTAAAAAGATTGATGAGAGAGGGGACGACCAACTGGTATTTTTTTCGGGGGGGGGCCTTTAAAGCAAAATAGCATTGCCTTAGATCTTCGAGTTGTATGCATAATAAATGACAGAGTCAACAGGACAATATTATTGCCCCAAATCGGGATTTCTTGTATAAAATCAACAATTAAAACACTTTTCTGAACAGAGTTCGAACATTTGTAGTTGTTTTTGTATTATTTGTTGGGGCCTAGGGGTGGGTGGTAAAATACTTTGTCTTACTAACCCAACGGACAATGGAATACAGTGAATAGAACAGCTGTGTAATTTATTCAATTAAACTCATGGACAGCACCATAGCACAAATTGCAGCAGGGCTAAAATGACAATAAAATTACTAAAATATCTCAAATTTTACAGAAGTATTATACAGAAGTTTAAAATTGGTTAGAAATTTACAAGTAAATATACATACTTACATACACATGTAAAACATGCATTGAATTTTATGCATCTCAGGGCTAAAATGACAATACAATAATTAAAAATATCAGTATATAAGTATATAAAGAAGTTCAAAACATATACATGTAAAACATAAATTGAATTTTATGACTGCTTGGGGCTGTCAATGATAATAGACCTTTATCATGCTGCACTGCTATCTTGGTCCTGTATCCAATAGCAGTAACAATTGCAAATATTTAATGTACAAAAAAGGAACCAGACTATTTGCTGTTCCAGCCTCGGTTTGGTTACATTGATTTGAATGGGAGAAAATCAAGATAGCCGCACCATGATAAAGGTCTATAATGTGAGTTGAAAGTTCATCCTAATACAACTTAAAATTCTGCAATGCCTGTTCTTTAAAAAATAATAAAATACATGTAAAGATCAGTATTCTATAAAATGTTCCATTTGTGGGACCATTCCTCATTATTCGTAAAAATAACGCCTGCAGTATAGGTTTTTGTTTCCTATAACCCCCCCCCCAAGAAAAAAGGAAAAGACATTTGCCAAATTTTGTAGCCTTAAATTAATTTAATAATTCCTTGTTCTTGTTCCTCGTCACTGAGCCAAAAACTGACGGCAATTTTGAAATTAAACTTCCCGCTTTTATCAGATTCTATGATTCCAAGTCAATTTATTCTTTAAGTCATGCAATTAAAAAAATGATGAGCTTTTCTTTCAAGGTGTACACAAAGACTAAGCATTAAAAATAAATATAGCTATTCTTTTAAATGCCAATACAAATTTCCAATTAAAAATAAAACAGATAAAACTGCGATAACCCCCCCCCCCCCCACACACACACGCACACCCCCCACACATGTTTGTAAATCCCGCTTACCGAGAACTCTCTTTGTTCTCTCTTAAAGTCCTCGGTTTTAATGGATAGACACGCTCACACACACACACAAGTGTGTAAACACCTGCAATCGGGGACCTCCTATTGTCCCTCTTTTGTTTGTACTTAAACTTTTTGGCAACATCTCCCATTGGTTTTGTACACACTTTCCAACTGGGGACCTTTACAGAACCGGGGACCCTATTGTCCTCTTTTGTTATAGGTCCCCGGTTTGAATGTGGATACAAACTCACCCAAACACACCCCTCACTGTTTAGTGTTTATACCATTCATGTCGCTATGACTTAATTTGCATATAAACAACCCATCAAGTTGTACGCCACTTCAAAAATGTCATTTTGGTGACCTAATTATTCAGGGCCACTGTACTATTATTTTAAATCACAATTAAATGTTGTTTAATCACAATGACTGACTTAATGTACAACTTGTTTGTTTCATTTATGTGCAACTTTGTCAACTTTCCTACATTTCCTTTTGAGGGTGACATTATGTACTTCTCTGTTTTTAAACTTAAGTGCATAATGCATTCTGACGTTCACAAACACAGCTACAATTTTGGATTTTATTCTCTCACTGCATAACTGCATCTCCTTGTACAAAGGTAGATCACACATGGCTCGATTGAGCAGGTGGGAGATGTTGCTCCTTGTCATCTTGATGTCATCAAATTCAGTGCGAAACAAATTCTCACATTCAGTACAGAAAGCTAGGAAACGCTCTGAAGGGACCATTAACGATCCAAAGTCAGATGTGGAAGTGTCGTAGGCTTTGTAATGTGTGAAGAGTAGCGCAGGGTTGTCTAAATCTGCATTCTCTTTCAGCAAAGCTTTTCTGCAGATCTGGCATGAAGAGAGTACTTCATGTCCAGTTATTACCTTGCGACATAGATAACCAGCAATGTATGTGATGTTTGTATATTGTTCATAACTTCTTGCTGCTGTGGAGCTTTTGGCTACCCTTCCTCCATGGACTACCTCACTCTTTCTCTTAAGTAGCCTGCGAGGGGTGGACAGAGGTTTGGGAGGATTGGGAACTTGGAAAATTGTTGGAATTGCATTCCAGTTCAGTCTGTTTTTCGTCCATTTGTTTGAAAACTGCTGAATCTCGAAGTGCTCTGAACACAAGCGGCAGTTTGATGATACATACAGGGGAGTTCTCTGAAGCAGATCAGAGCGACGGGTGTTTTGGACCCACTTCTGACATCTGCAAAGAACAAAATATAGGCAATATACTGTATGTTAAAATTGAACAAATAAGCTGACATTACATGCTGAGAAGCCTCTTAAATCTACCAACAACTCAGTTTAACACAAGCTCATTTGCTGCCAATTCCTTCCTGCTTGCTTTCGTCACATAAAGTCAGAGTCAATAAATGTAATGTTCAACAAGAGCACCGCTAATTTCCAAACATCATCACCAGTCATCAGTCACCATGTTTAACCCAGGGTAATGATTTGGTTTTTGTCAACCTTAAGGTATCAAAATTATTAAGAAAGGTAAAATACAAGTCACCTGTGAAAGCTGCAGATGAATACAGTGTACTTGTTGAAGAAACAGCAATAAAGTGGCACAGTATTTTCATCAAGACTGTTCAATCCATCCATGTTTAGTGTGTGGTTTTAATTGTAATGCCCCCCCAACCGCTTGGTACCAAATCGTATTCTGGCCAATATCTCAGCCAAACACCAACTTCAGCCAGTGTGCTTTCCAAAATCAGTTCTACAAGGTGGAGATTTTCATTGCTTAAGGCAAAATTCAAATGGACACCACCACATTTAATTGTTGCCTTTAGTTAGGTGATATAATTGGAGTATGTTTTTTATAAATTTCTATTATTGATGCAATATAGGCCCTATAGGCTTACACATTTAATGGAAATAATTCAAACAAAAAATTGCCTAATATTTAATAACAAAATGTACCTCTCCTTGTTCTTAGGAAACTTGAAGAATGACAGATCCAGTCGCTTGGTCTGACGATTAAAGCAATTTATTGCAGAACAGTGAGCTGATGATGACGAGGTCGATGCCATGTTGCCTTCCCTTGTTTTGTTTTTGTTGACAGATCAGGATCTTTGAACAAAACAATGAATAAATGTTCTATAATTAAAACCACAACACTTTGACAAGATTGACAGCAATCATGGCAAATTGCTCAAAGTACTCCATAGAACTTAGAAGCAAGGTCCAAAATCCAAGGACATTTAATTATACAAATAAATAGAATAAAATAAAACAGACAGAGGAACATAATGCAAGTATCAATTGTAGTCCCGGTCCCGGGGGACCCGGGACTTTGGCAGAGGTAGCCGGGACATAGACGGGGGTGAGCAAAAATTGTGCCCCGCTAGCCGGGAAAATAGCGGGGTCTTTGCCCAGGTTGTACAATTTGTTTCCCCGCCCTACCGGGAAAATAGCACTAGCAGGGACTTTGCCGAGGTTGCACCATTTGTTTCCCCGCCCTATACCGGGACAATAGCATATCGTGTGGTGGTTGTGACAAATGCCCTGCATGTCGGTCGGGCCGGGATTGTGCGGGGGTTCTTATAAATGCCCCGCATGCCTGGGCCGGGATCGTGTGGGGGTTGTTATAAATGCACCGCATGCCAGGGCCAGTGTATAGCCGGGGATTTACAAAATCAAGTGCCCCGCCCGACCGGGCAGTAGCAGGGCATGGCAGGGACTATCACGCCAAGCCATTTTTACATCCCCGGCCAAGTCCCCGTTAGTCCCGGGTCCCCCAGGGCCGGGCACATTACAATTGATATGTGCATAAACGTTACAGTCATCAACAGTAACATAGTAACAGAGATCCAGAATGATTTGGCACACGAGAAGAGGCCCAGATGCCCAGACCAATTTCAAGGACGGTCATCTTCATACCATAACAATACATTGGACCAGATGTTAGTTAGTCATTGTTAAAGTTACTTGTTCGTTGTTTTTGTGTGAATGACGATCTACCACTTTTATTGAACATTATGACGAGTGTACTTTGCCCTTAAAACAATGTCACAAAAATAATTTTCGTCTCAGTGTTAGCATGTAAAACGAATTACCAGTTTTGGTATTAATTACATGTATATTATAACTGGTAAATACAATTTTACATGCCAAAATAATTTCCGTCTCAGTGAGACGAAAATTATTTTCGTGGCATTGTTTTACTCACTTCTCAAAAATTACTAGCACTGACCTCAGCAATTAATATTTTAAGGGAAGCTTTGATCATCATTATCTTCAAACCGTGGGGAAGGCCGGAAACCCTTTTCAAAGTCCTTAAATTTTTTAACGAATATCATGAATATTGTCTAAAATTTTAAAGTTGTCCGATTGATGAAACAAAAATCAATGTACAATAATTGGTGTTATCATAAAAACATCAACTTACATGTATGATGTACTCCACGATCAGGATGTCAGGGGATGTATAGCGACAAACAACATGCCCGAGTGTATGTTAGCCTATGTGCAACTAAAAAACTTTTTTTCCCGCGCGCGGTTTTTATCACCGATCAACTCTCTCGCTGCTAACTAAAATGGCGGCCAAACGCGCCCAGTGCGTACTTCACGTTTGTGCGCGAGTTCCCTATCTTACGGCGCTATACGATCTTTGGTAACCACAGTGTGGAATTTGCGCGTAATGAAAACCGCCCCCAAAATCCCCAAATTTGACCCATCTACTAAACTATAGGCCTACCATGTTTACCCAGTAGGCCTACATAGTGTTAGTTCCGTGTTAGCCAGAGGGCTATCTGGGTGTCTTTTGGACACCCTGTTTTAAACTTGGACACACTGTTTCATCTGTAATTTACATAAAATGTAAATGTATTGTAAGTGAACAATTTGGACACCCAGTTTTAAAATTTCCAGCAAATTTGAACACCCTTTTACTAGTTTTACCAAATCCTGGCTAAATCCTGACCCAGTACAATAATTGTTTGATGTGAAGGCTACATTTACAAAGTTGAAAAGTTTGAAAAGGCAGTGTTTGAACCATCATTCCTCAATCATGGTTTTAACAATGGTTTTAACAAGTAGACTACCACTAACTATGGAGGTAGCACTAACACAGTTGATACACCAAGAAGTAAGAACCCTGCTGTTCAGTCCTTTTTCTTCTTTTTCCCCACTTTTTGTTCAATTTATATTAAACTTGAGCCTTCCAAAAAAAATGTCTAGGTGCTACTCTGGACAGGATTGTAAACTGCTCAATTGACTTGTTGATATTTAGAGACAGAGATCTAGCCAACATGTCCAAATGAAATCAAACTTTTTTACAATATTATTATAATATTAGATACAACACCACCAAGTTTCACATCATGTCCTGGGCCGTATGCAGTGACAACGAGTAACTCAGATGGCCGAGAAGTTGTTAGCTACCCGACTCCCACAGCAACAGATAACCGCGGGAGTGTAACGGTCAGGTAAAAGATGTAAATCAATGAAATGTTATCAACCCATGGGATGAGAAAATATTTGCAGTTCCCAATGTCGCAACTTAAAGATAGGGGGTCATACTCATAGATTGGTTTTTGTCAACGTAATGAAAGATACAATAAAAGTCCCATTATGTGAAAGTTTCAGACTGTCTACTTGCTGAGAAAACAGCAAAAAAAAATCTATTTTTTCTCACGAACGTCGAATTCATCCACATTTAGCGAGGTGACAGCCGGTACCAACCGCGTCTCTGGCCGCAGCATTCACGAACGGATGCCAACCCTCAGAAATCTGAAAAACAATTCATGCATGAATCGTTTCTCAGATTCAAATGTTTTTGGGTGAAAAATTATCCAAACCAAACCTTCAAAGGGAATCCTTTCTCAAAATATTGTTAATACTATCATTAGCTAGCTGCAGTGCTTCTCACCAAGTACGTTTTTGTGGTCATTAATTTTTGGAGTACTTACAAAAGTATGACCCTACCTTCAAGAGTAAGATGATGAATTTGCCGCCAATATATTGTCATGGTCATCTGGGCACAGTTTCATAGAGCTGCCTAATAAGCACAACAAGTAGCTAAGCACAACAAAATATGCTTACCAGAATGAGGTTACCAGCCGAAATACCATCTCACATGTACTACCCTGTGGCTGGTATCCTGCTTATTTTTGCTAAGCAAAAATTGTTAAAGCAGTATTTTCTGCTTAAGCAGCTCTATGAAATTGGGCCCTGGACTAAAGAATAGACGCACCAACCTTTAGTTCTTATCTGCAATTCCTCTGTCAAAGTTACATGTTGGGAGGGACATTCATTTTGTTCTCACAATGAAAAATAAACCTTTTTTTCTTTGAACAAGCACAAAAAGAGATTTACCTCATTCATCTTTGGGTAAGTTAAGTATACTCTGATACTCAACAGAATTGAACAAAGAAAAATTGACCAGAGCGGGATTTGAACCAATGACCTCCGAATTAATGTGCCGGTGCTCTACCAACTGAGCTATATCTAGCCCTATGTTGGCGGTATCCCTATTTTGACAGTTTTGAGAGATATTTGTCCCACTCAAGGTCAACATTTGATTATTTTTTAGTAAAGATATTACACAATGAGGTGTACACAAGACTGTTGTTTTTCAGACTTGTCCTATTGTGAGTTTACTGGCCCGACTCCAACAAACACTGGGCGTGGTGTGAATTTCAAGTGTTGCAGTCTGAAACTTAATCTTTTTCCCTTTACTGTCAACAGTCGTACCAATGGAGCAGCGTCAGGATCTCGATTTAATGAAGGGCTAACAACGATTACCTACCAAGCTACAGACTCGGCTGGGAATACAAGAAGCTGTACAATTCGTATCACAGTCACAGGTAGGTTTTACTCTTTTAAACGTGAAATGTATGAAGAAAGAAATCATCACGTAGATGGAGATGTTGTTACCTTTTCACGTTTGTGTTTGTCTTTTGAGGAACACAAACTCGATCTGAAACCTGTTCTATTTTAGTTTAATTTGACATACTAGGGTAGGGATTGGGATCCAGGGAGGGGTGGAGCTCGGTGGCATCCTCCTCCTCCTTCTTAGTACAATTAGGAGACTTTATTAGTTGGCACCAAGCCCCCTCGCATAAAACACTCTCAATGGCTCAAATATGACAGTGGAATTAAAAAACAAAGATACCAAGCCATGGTCTAAGAGCAGTTTATATTCTAATTATCCAAGTTTGAACAGTCTTTTGGTTGTAATCAACCCACAAGGGAGAGAATGTGTTTCTAGTAACTTTTGACAAGGAGGTTTTTGTTGTATCAATGCAGGGTTTATAATTCAAATCCTGTCCAGGTGGATTCTTTTTCGCCAAAGCACTCGGAAAGCGCTGGAGTATACAGTACTTATCAAATATTGATGTATGATTAATTAAACAAACACCTCCATTGCAATCATCAGGTAGATCATTATTGAGTTGAAATGTCTCATTAGAGCGCCACCTATTGGCAGAAGTAGGAAAAGCTAATGGGCACTATCATCGTTGGCCTGAACATCTGACATCACACTCCGAGGCTTGTGAATAACGCCAGATACCAGCATTGAGTACCTGGCAGGATCCTGCCAGATGTACCTTTGACCTCGCATCCCATTCACACAGACGGAGATACTCAAGGGATTCGTGACACATTGATCATATCGTGTGATCTTATTGGCTATTGCACAAAGTAATGGTGCCCTCTGTTGCCCAGTCATGTTTTGGAAAAGTAACACTCATGATTTATTTGATTTTCCTACTCAGTCCTCCGATGCCCAAGTATTTCCTACAGCAGTCATCGTTCACACTCCTGCTCAAAAACCAACATCGCAGGCTCACTATGTACCTTCAGCTGTCCTAGCACTGGATATGGCCTGGTCGGACAGTCAACTGCAACATGTCAGAGTAGTCGCACTTGGACTAATTCATTTCCAACTTGCCGAGGTAAGTTTTTATTTGTAACACATGATTCATAAGAACTCACTCCACGGCAGTTAATAACGAGAAGTCCCCTCGATCTACTAAAGTGGAAGTAGAAGCCCCGCCAATATTCTACCTTCCGCCCAGGGAGTAGCTGATAAGCATGACAGCTCTTTTTAGAACTAAGTAGTCTCTCGAATTCTGAAATCTACTCCGCGTCAGTAGAATAAATAGCAAGACAAGTTCTCAAGAACAAATCTACACAGCAAAGTAGATATAAATCAAACAGACACGATTTATAAGTGATGTACTTACTTTAGCGGGAGTGGGTCAGTGGGGGGAAGCAAAAGTACAAGCTGTTTTGTCATTCGTTTCACTAAGAAGAAAGTTCTAAGAATGATTCTTAGTTATTGAAAGGAATGGGAGACTTTGCTAGTTGGCAGCAGACTTACCGGGTAAATTCCCATTGTTTACGTAGTTCTGAGCATGCGCACATTACCGAGAACAATGGATTTACCTGGTAAGTCTGCTGCCACCTAGCGTCCCAAAAGTCTCATATTGATTTGAACCACAAACCTTTGGATCACTGTGTTGAGGCAGTGTTTTTCAACGATCCTTTCAGCAAAAGAGTTTTGTAAATCGTTTCATTAAAGTGGAAAAAAAGAGAAGATTTTGAGGGAGTGAAATTGACAGAAAGAAAGCATTTTAGCTACTAACCCTTGGATCACTGTCGAGGAAGTTTGTTTTAAATTGCTGTATTTTGATCGGGTGAGAGAGCAAGGCCATTTTTATTTTGCAGAGGGGCTCTTCCATCTTATAATCCATATTGGCCTTGTTGAGATATGGTGGACACTATAGGAGTGCACTGTTTGCTTTGGGTGGGTAATAGTGGCTTACTGGAAACTTTTGAAGGGGCACCAAGGCCAAGACCAGGGCAATAGTGGCTTACTGGAAACTGTTGAAGGGGCACCAAGGCCAAGACCAGGGCAATAATGGCTTACTGGAAACTGTTGAAGGGGCACCAAGGCCAAGACCAGGGCAATAGTGGCTTACTGGAAACTGTTGAAGGAGCACCAAGGCCAAGACCAGGGCAATAGTGGCTTACTGGAAACTGTTGAAGGGGCACCAAGGCCAAGACCAGGGCAATAGTGGCTTACTGGAAACTGTTGAAGGGGGGCCAAGACTGTCACATATGGAATTGTGACATTTAAAAAGAACGGTTAATAGTCACAGGGCAACACAAGACATAGGACGTAAACAATAAAATGATTCTCAGAAACACGTTTTATAAAGAATAAATAAATTAAGTTTAATCATAACTGCGAAATCAAAGAACTGCAAAGCAGATTATTTACAAAGCAACCAAATGTGCATGATTAATATAATTGAAGTTCAGAAGCAATCAAGCCAGCGTTATAACAAAAGCTTAAGCAGGATTAAATATGGCTAACTTAAAAAGCAACTTAAAGCAAGAAAGCCAACATAACTTGCGAGGACATTTTCATAACTGAATTACTACTACAGTAAACAATTTAAAACAACGATGAGCGTGGTGAATGCCAGTTTCCTTGTTAGGCTGTGCCTCATGCCCAAAAACCCTGTGAGTTAAAAGATGCACAAAAGAAACTCGCTTTAATCGAGAGAATTGTAAATTTCGTTACACAGCAAAAAATGGAAATTTGCAAAAATCACAGTGGAACATTTTGGGTATAGAAACAATGACAATTTTACTTACAGGAGGTCGAGAGTACCGGGCGACGAACCCCCTGGTCTGGCTAAGGAAACTGGCTCAGGTAGTACGGATGATTATTGAATTGACACGGTGGTAGTCTGGAAAAGTAGCGGTCCACGTTGCTGGTCCGTCGCCTTGCCTCCGGCCACACCTTGGAAGTCTTCAGGGTCCGGCGTCCACATCGGGCATCGTCTACTCCCCACCGTGTCAATTGGTACTCTACCGTACTCCCGAAATTCCCCAAATATATACTACTAGGTGTAGACAAAAGAAACACCTGACATACAGTGATAATCACCTTTAATGGCTACCGGTGCTTACAACTTTGCGCTACTGTATTTACGTTGGAATGTTATAAGACTATAACAGGAATTTGACGTGACAAAACTCTTTCAATTGGTGGCCCACTTTTAAAGTATTTGAACACTTCGAACTGTGGTTGGAACTGCGGTTTCCACTCATTCCAAGAATTAGAACATTTTATTATGTTGGCACTTATGACATTACTCCCCACTTTTAGATGGTGCAACCGTCTTTACAAAAATATGAGCCAACGAAATAATCCATTTTTACTTTAATTACATACTCTATTCTACTTAAATATTACAATACATCACTTGTCATCTACTGGGCAACGACTCAAGAAATCTGCACCTACATTTTCACTTCCTTTGATAGCCACTACTCTATATCGGTATGGTTGCAAACTTAATGCCCAGCGCATTATTCTGCTATTTGTCATCCTTGTTCTGGCCAAATAAATGAGGGGTCTATGGTCCGTTTCAAGAACAAATTCTTTACCATACAAAAAGAAATGAAATTTCTTTATAGCCCACACAAGTGCTAAACATTCCCTTTCTATAATCGAATACTTGGTTTCTCTTGGCAGAAGCTTTCTGCTGGCGTACGATATTGGGAATTTCACCCCGTCAACTTCTTGTACTAACATCGCCCCTATTCCGATGTCAGAGGCATCAGTTTGCAATACAAACTGTTTGCCTGGATTTGGTAGATGCAAGATTGGTTCAGATGCCACCCGACTTTTTAGTGCACTAAACGCTGCATCGTGTGCATCTCCCCAGTCTACTTTGTTCGGATTGCCTTTCTTTGTCAAATCTGACAAAGGGGCAGCAATTGCGGAGAAATTTGGGATGAATTTTCTGTAAAATCCTACTAACCCCAAAAATGACCTGACCTGTTTCTTTGTTTTAGGTCGTTCTGCTTTTAGAACCTTGCTCACTGTTTCCGGATGTGGTTTTACAATTCCCTCACCTATCGTATGCCCGAGAAATTTGAGACTTCTGTATCCAATACAACATTTGGATGGTTTGGCAGTGAGTCCCGCACTTCTCAATCTTTGAAGGACCGTTTCAAGAGTCCGCAAATGATCTTTCCAACTTTCTGAATAAATCAAAATATCATCAATGTAGTTAATCACATCGGGTAGTCCAACTAGCACTTTTCTCATAAGTCTAGAAAATACAGCCGGTGCATTTACCATTCCAAAAGGCATAACCGTAAATTGATATAGGCCCTCTGAAGTCGCGAAGGCCGTTTTATCTTTATCCTCTAGGGCCATTGGGATTTGCCAGTAGCCTTTCGTAAGATCAAGTTTGGAAAAATAGTTGGCTTTTGCCACCCTGGAAAACAAATCTTCGGCATTAGGTATTGGTTCGGGATCAAATACAGTGACACTGTTTAGTTTGCGAAAATCTATGCAAAATCTGTTGCTACCATCAGGTTTGTGAACCAAAACTACTGGGGAAGCGTAAGCTGATGTAGATTTCTCAATTACTCTCAATTCAAGCATTTTGTCAATTTCACTGACCATGGTTTTTCGTACTGCTGGTGGCACCGGAAAAGGTTTAGACACAATCGGTGTAACTTTTGTCAAGTTGACGGTATGTTCTATCAAATGTGTGCGACCAGGCATGTCGGTTAATTTGACATACTAGGGTAGGGATTGGGATCCAGGGAGGGGTGGAGCTCGGTGGCATCCTCCTCCTCCTTCTTAGTACAATTAGGAGACTTTATTAGTTGGCACCAAGCCCCCTCGCATAAAACACTCTCAATGGCTCAAATATGACAGTGGAATTAAAAAACAAAGATACCAAGCCATGGTCTAAGAGCAGTTTATATTCTAATTATCCAAGTTTGAACAGTCTTTTGGTTGTAATCAACCCACAAGGGAGAGAATGTGTTTCTAGTAACTTTTGACAAGGAGGTTTTTGTTGTATCAATGCAGGGTTTATAATTCAAATCCTGTCCAGGTGGATTCTTTTTCGCCAAAGCACTCGGGAAAGCGCTGGAGTATACAGTACTTATCAAATATTGATGTATGATTAATTAAACAAACACCTCCATTGCAATCATCAGGTAGATCATTATTGAGTTGAAATGTCTCATTAGAGCGCCACCTATTGGCAGAAGTAGGAAAAGCTAATGGGCACTATCATCGTTGGCCTGAACATCTGACATCACACTCCGAGGCTTGTGAATAACGCCAGATACCAGCATTGAGTACCTGGCAGGATCCTGCCAGATGTACCTTTGACCTCGCATCCCATTCACACAGACGGAGATACTCAAGGGATTCGTGACACATTGATCATATCGTGTGATCTTATTGGCTATTGCACAAAGTAATGGTGCCCTCTGTTGCCCAGTCATGTTTTGGAAAAGTAACACTCATGATTTATTTGATTTTCCTACTCAGTCCTCCGATGCCCAAGTATTTCCTACAGCAGTCATCGTTCACACTCCTGCTCAAAAACCAACATCGCAGGCTCACTATGTACCTTCAGCTGTCCTAGCACTGGATATGGCCTGGTCGGACAGTCAACTGCAACATGTCAGAGTAGTCGCACTTGGACTAATTCATTTCCAACTTGCCGAGGTAAGTTTTTATTTGTAACACATGATTCATAAGAACTCACTCCACGGCAGTTAATAACGAGAAGTCCCCTCGATCTACTAAAGTGGAAGTAGAAGCCCCGCCAATATTCTACCTTCCGCCCAGGGAGTAGCTGATAAGCATGACAGCTCTTTTTAGAACTAAGTAGTCTCTCGAATTCTGAAATCTACTCCGCGTCAGTAGAATAAATAGCAAGACAAGTTCTCAAGAACAAATCTACACAGCAAAGTAGATATAAATCAAACAGACACGATTTATAAGTGATGTACTTACTTTAGCGGGAGTGGGTCAGTGGGGGGAAGCAAAAGTACAAGCTGTTTTGTCATTCGTTTCACTAAGAAGAAAGTTCTAAGAATGATTCTTAGTTATTGAAAGGAATGGGAGACTTTGCTAGTTGGCAGCAGACTTACCGGGTAAATTCCCATTGTTTACGTAGTTCTGAGCATGCGCACATTACCGAGAACAATGGATTTACCTGGTAAGTCTGCTGCCACCTAGCGTCCCAAAAGTCTCATATTGATTTGAACCACAAACCTTTGGATCACTGTGTTGAGGCAGTGTTTTTCAACGATCCTTTCAGCAAAAGAGTTTTGTAAATCGTTTCATTAAAGTGGAAAAAGAGAAGATTTTGAGGGAGTGAAATTGACAGAAAGAAAGCATTTTAGCTACTAACCCTTGGATCACTGTCGAGGAAGTTTGTTTTAAATTGCTGTATTTTGACCGGGTGAGAGAGCAAGGCCATTTTTATTTTGCAGAGGGGCTCTTCGATCTTATAATCCATATTGGCCTTGTTGAGATATGGTGGACACTATAGGAGTGCACTGTTTGCTTTGGGTGGGTAATAGTGGCTTACTGGAAACTTTTGAAGGGGCACCAAGGCCAAGACCAGGGCAATAGTGGCTTACTGGAAACTGTTGAAGGGGCACCAAGGCCAAGACCAGGGCAATAATGGCTTACTGGAAACTGTTGAAGGGGCACCAAGGCCAAGACCAGGGCAATAGTGGCTTACTGGAAACTGTTGAAGGAGCACCAAGGCCAAGACCAGGGCAATAGTGGCTTACTGGAAACTGTTGAAGGGGCACCAAGGCCAAGACCAGGGCAATAGTGGCTTACTGGAAACTGTTGAAGGGGGGCCAAGACCAGGGCAATAGTGGCTTTGGCCTCCATGTAATTCCAGGCCTGCTGTGGGGCATAATTTATGATTCTTGGTTTGAATTTCTGTCCAGTGAAAAGATGCCACCCAGCTCTAACGAGTCTCAGCCACGGAAGTGTAACGTGTACCAACTCCAACTACTATGGCAGCGTGTGTACCTGTAACCCGGAAAAATGGCACACTTGAATAAATTAATAAAAAAATAAGATAACTGCTAAATGTTGGGGAACTCGCTTGCTAAAAATAAGAACAACCAGTATCGGATAGGGTAAAGACGCGAGGAAATGCAAAAAGTGGGACAGTGACTCAATTTGTAGGTTTCCTCAATAAAAAAATAATAAAAACACCTTTATTGAATACAAAGCGATGACCAGAAGCAAGACCAGTGATTCAATGTACAACAATAAATCGAGTGAAATCTAAACCAAGACCAACGTAACACTACTGAACTAACAGAATTTAAACCACTAAAAACAACAAAACAAAACACAGTGCCAAAGAAGGTTACAAATTAAAATCAAAATGGCTTTAAAACCGAGTCCATAGCAGTATTGACTTGAAACAGGCACATGAATTATATAAAATCGAAGAAATAGGTGATGGGGTGGGAGAACACATAAATGTGGAGTGTTCCCCTTGCGCTGCCAGGCTGCTATCTGAAGTAAATTACAGGGGTGACTAACCACTACAAGGATTAAGGATTAAGCAAGAGGGTTGTTTATAACAGAACATTCCTAGAAATTAACTTGTACAGGGTGCTAGAAGAGATTAAATTGGAAACATAAACAGTGGAAGGGTAACTGGTCTCCTACTGAACAAAGGTTTTCCTACACCTGTCACACTCGCCACTACTTAAACCCATTGTTGTCCTCAACAATGTTTAAAATACAAAAATGAAAACTACAATGAATTTACAGCAAAAAACTTAACAAGAAATCAGGAGAAAGTAAACAAGTACAAAAATCATAAGGATTATCCAGCCATGTCACATACCTACCGATGCAGCAGTGGCTATGGGTTTTCACATGGTGGTAGTACATCGACACGTACCTGTGGCAACAGCTGGTCTGGATCCACACCTACTTGTATTGGTATGAAATAGACCCATTTTATGCACCTGTTTTATAAGAAGACCAAGTTAAGTACAGTGTTGGAATTCACATTTTTGTTTTTAAATTCAATTTATAATGCTTTAACTCTTTCAGCGCCCGCTTTTTTTGCTGGGTTTTGAACCTAAAATGCACAGCTTTGTAAGGTTTTTCGAAATTTTGAAGAAAAGAAATAAAACAAAATGTGTCTTGCTGATTTGTGTTGCCTTGGTACATCTCAAAGTCAATAGTATTTCTCTTTAGATTGATAATGCCCTCTCGTTATATTATGGGTCATACATGTACGATTGATGACACTTTTTTAGTACATAAAATAGATCGTTACATGTACGACCTCGGCACTGAAAGAGTTAACTGCCCCCAACCCGCTGTAATCCAACCAGTGGTTTTGTACTTCATTCTGTTTGTGTACATCTTAGCCATACCTGTCATATTTGATATCAGGCCAGGCATACAGATTTGATCTTTTTTGGTTGCGAGTCATGGCCGGGCGGTTTAGTGCACCGCACTCAATTTCTGGTGGTTAAATCATTCGGGTGTGGGTTCAAATCCCTGACACTTGTCACTTTGAGCAAGATGCTCTACTGTAATTGCTTCTCTTCACCCAGGGGAATAAATGGGGTACCTGCGAGGGTAGAGGTTGATATTGTGTTTGTAAAAGTCTTTAAGCTCCATGGCTGCGTGGGCTGTTACGTATACTCCCCTGGGAGCTGAGAAAGATTAAATGAATGTTATTGGCCCAATGAACAGGGCACTAATGTAAAGCGCATTGATACGTTATTGTAAAATGTGCTAAATAAGAACTAGTTATTTATTATTATTTTTATTATTATTATTTGGGGACTTGGATGGATATTGGATGTTTGGTCGAAGAGTGATTACATTAGTCTCTTAATTTGAACAGTAAATACTCTATCCTTCACAGATACTCAACCTCCCAGTTTCAGCTCATGTCCAAGCGCCATCTCGGTGGTTGCAGAGGACGCCATGACAAGCGCTGTTGTCAGTTGGACGGCACCTACTGCGACCGATAACGTGCCAAGTGGTCTATCGGTAATGCAACGACAAGGCTCTGGGTCAGGAAGTCGCTTCAGTCAAGGGTCACGTACAATCCAATACAGAGCCACAGATGGACAGGGCAACACGAGGGATTGTACTTTCACTATCACTGTTAGAGGTGTGTACAAGATAGAGCTGCTTAAACATAAAAAATAGCTAAGCACAAAACATAATTTGCTTACAAGAATAAGGTTACCACACCAGCAAATTTTCTAATACCATGTGTAGTGGGAACCGGGGGCCGTTCGAGATATGGCAGGGATTTTAGGTGGATACCTTTTAATTTGGTCGTGGTCGAGCAGTCTAGAGCATCAGACTCAAGATCTGATGGCTGAGTCATCAGGGTGTGGGTTCGAATCCTGGTCTTGACACTCGTGTGTCCTTGAACAAGACACTTCATTGTTATTGCTTCAAATCACCCAGGAGTAAATAGGAACCTGGGAGTGTAGAGATTGTTGGGAATGATTAGCTATCAATCCGATTAGCAATGATGGGCATCGACTGGCTGCCGGTGCTGCATACTCCAAAGGAGTGGAGGCGATCTCTGAAATGCTTCAGACTTGATAAACAGGGATAGTATGAGATGCTGTGATACTAGGTTGAAAAAGCCCAATAAATGCCTACTTGTTATAATTTTTGGTTATTATAATATTCAGAAGATAACATGAATTTATTCCGTTTCTGCAAACTCTGAATTATTTTAATCAACAGTGATAACATGCCCAGCACACCAAAGCAGCCCCCAGTTGGTGATCAGCTGTCCTAATGGACATATCAAGGGGGCATCGTGTAGTTTCCAATGCGGAACAGGATACCAGTTAACCGGAGCTGGTTCTTCTACTTGCCAGTCCAGCGGATCATGGAGCACACCGCACCCTAGCTGCCAAAGTAAGACAATAATAAGGATTAATATGTTCTGACAACACATGAAACTACTCGATATTTACCATAACGTGTAACAGCCATTAGAAGGTCAAACACTTAACCCCAGGGACCAGTATGATATTTCACCGTTTAGAGCTGTTTCTCTGGATTCAGATGGAAAAAGAACAATTTTGAGTGGTCGTTAATTTGTTTGAAAAATACCCAAATCTCACTTTTGAAAATTAGGTCAAAGTATAGGGTTATGCCAGGGCCGCTCACTGATGATTCTTAAAGATATTCCAATATTTCACAACTTTAGTAAACAATTATTGACTCCACTAGTTTGTTCCAAACTTGTTATATGTTATTATTAATTTGTATCCCACCCTAGCCCTATATAGGACTCTTCCTCTGTGCTGTACACGGAAACAGAGTCCTAGTTATGAGGGTCCGTTTCCGAGGCGGCACAAACTTCAGAGCTCAATAATTCAAGTCTTACTCATAATAAGCTACTAATTTCACTGGATTATCATTCCTTAGCTGCATACATTTCTTGAGCAGTGGGTTTTGGACGTCAGATATTCCAAAACCCAACGCCAACAAAAATGTCTGCTGCCATGGACTGTTAATCCAGTGAGTTTAGTAGCTTCTTACAGGTAAGAAATGAAATGTTTCTGTTCCGGAAACGGACCCTCATAACCAGGATCTTATTGTAGTCTTAAGACAAAAGAGACTGTCCTTTAGGGCTATAATATCGACCATACTGTGGAGTTATCCAACCCTCAGGTACAGCTTCGGTAAAAACTGACTTTACAATAAGAAGT
Organism: Plazaster borealis; assembly: GCA_021014325.1. Taxonomy (NCBI): domain Eukaryota; kingdom Metazoa; phylum Echinodermata; class Asteroidea; order Forcipulatida; family Labidiasteridae; genus Plazaster; species Plazaster borealis. The sequence goes on from CM037468.1 coordinate 2,345,339, forward strand.
ACTTCCAAGCTCTCTCAACTTTGACGCGGAATTATTTACTTTACTCACTTCTTTCAAAATAACTTGTATGCCATTCCTGATCTTCATCTTGCCCTTAGTTCGGAGTTGTCCAACCCTGACCGCTCCAGCCCACGGTAGCTTCAGATACTCCACTTCTTGTCCACGCACGTACAATTCCCGTTGCAACTTTGTATGTGATACTGGCTACACCATAACGGGCAGTTCAGTCCGACGATGTATCATTCGACAGAATAATCCCGTGTGGGACGGAACGACAACTGGATGTGAAAGTAAAAGTTTCAGTTAAATTTGGCTTAAAAGTTTTACCAATTTTCGGACAGATTTTTCTTTAAAACCCTCCTACTGTCTGACCATTCAATGTCATCCACTGTGGTTTTAAATGATAGATAAAATATGCCAGCCTTCAATGTTTTATCATGTGGTGAATGCATCTACACAGAGCCTTCAAATTTTCTCAGAAGAAGTAAACCAGTCACCAAAGGGAGAAAGAAATTGTTTACATTTTGTCAAAACCTACAGCTTGATATTTCTGGTCATGTGCTGAGTCTCTAAACCTCCTGAATTGTAACTTTGCGGAGGTTCTGGGTCTAGAATAAGGGGGAACCCAGGCCTGCAAGTCAGTTTCCAGGAATTTTTACATCCACCAAATCTCATCCTTGTTTGTAATTGTTGCAGATGAGTTAAGTCACCTTCATTGGCACCATAAAGCAACACATTTCCAGAGTCAATCCAGGAAAATTCAGTTATTAAAAGATATCAGGTTGACATTTCAAAACTTCTCATGCAGTTCCAAATTCAGCTGAATATTTTGCTCCATTTAAAACAATTATCTGAGTATAAACCTATATTTTCTACTTTTGATTTTGATTTTTCAGTTAACACATGTGCGACACTTACACCTGGGGAAGGGCTAAATCCGACCAACAGCGGTACCTGTTCAGCTGGTAATCAAGTGAACTACGGTTCGACATGTGGTTATAGTTGCGCTAACGGCTACCGATTGACAGGTTCCCAGATTATATCATGTGGACCTAATGGACAATGGTTGCAGCCACTGCCTGTGTGTGAGGGTCAGTATGACAAAACGATTTACTTATGAAATTATTTAGCAAATTTTTATATATTTTTTCCAAATTTATTTAATTATTTATCCATAATTTTTTTGGTAGTAAATTTGTCTTTGTTCACCTAAAAATTGAATTAAAATATATCCAGTCAGTTTCCCTTATGATTTATTACTTAATATTTGAAATAAAAAATCACATCCCTTTTAAGTGAGCCCTCATTGCTGCTTCCCAGGTTGTATAGTAAACTTGGGGATGATCCCTGGCTATACGGTTCTTACCGGTTGAATGGCTTCTGACTAGCACCCCTGAATAAAGATATTGACAAAATAGGGAGACTGCCAACATAGGGCTAGATAGCTCAGTTGGTAGAGCGCTGACAGGTTAATCCAGAGGTCGTAGGTTCAAATCCCACTGTAGTCAATTTTTCTTTGGTTAACCCAAAGTTGAATTAAAATTTATCCAGTCAGTTTCCCTTGTGGTTATTTATTTATTTGTTTCCTTTTGGGGGGGGGGGGGGGCATGGGGCGGCCCTTTGGGGTACTAACCAGACTTCTGTATTGAAGTCAGTCACTGTCAAATAGTTGCACATGGAATTTTGTTTACAATGTCTGCTGCCACCTATAGTGTCTAAAAGTCGCATATTTTGTACAATTATGTTTTGTTTGTTTGTTTGTTTGTTTATTTGTTTGTTTTTTTAAGGGGGGGAATTGGATTGAGTTTCCTACATTTTCAATTTGCCAACCTTTTTTTCTGTACAGATATCATGTGTGCAACTAACACCCTGCCGACTCCAACCAACGGTCAACGGACCAACTGCAATGGAGACAGTGTATCCTACGGCAGTGGGTGTACACTATCATGTAACCGTGGTTACACACCAAGGACACCAGTGACTAGAGTGTGTGAGAGCAACAGCAATCATCTTGGGGTGTGGTCTGCTGGAACCATCTCATGCACAAGTGAGACTTTGAAAAATAACTGCTTAGTAGAATGTTTTGTGGTTCTCACCGCATCAGTGCAACAACGTCATATCTCGATCTTTCAATAACGGTGTATTTGGCATGAAGGCACTCTGTGCAAAAACGTATCTCGGCGCCTATTGGTTTTATGTGTACAACAGGTTTTCTTTAAGCGAGATACTAATTGTTATCACACAAGTGCGAGTGGAATACAGAAAAATATAGCACTTCTGCGTCAAGTTGGATATGAGACACAGACGCACTATATTTTTCCATATTCCACAACGAATTTATCGTCAAGCAAACTTGATGGGTAGCTTAAAATAGGTGCAATAAGCGGAATAGACTGTGCAAGTCTCGTGCGTATCGGAACGAGAAGACACGTCAAACGAAGAACATATTTTTTTCTGAAATCAAATCTGTGTTTTAATTTATATCTAACGACAAAATCCGAACAACAAAAATACTCATTACATGTTTATAAAATTAGTTTAAGCTTTTATAATAAATACACAAATAATGTGTTAATTGTTATTCAAACATAATTCAAACTCTTGGACAAGGATGCATATTTGATCTTAACTTTTTAGAAACCCCTTACGCGGATTCGCGAAGGTAACACCAGCATAAAATTAACGCTTGGCGCAGTTTATAAAGGACGCTGACTCCTCAACAACCATAGACTGCAATGAAAAGGCCTCACGTTGCAATTACAGCATCTGGCAATTATCATCGCGCATCCAAAACAAGCGTTTACATAAGTTGTGTTATCGGAGGTGAGCACAAAATTCTTAATTTTTTGCAGTAACCAGAAGCTGAGGTCAAGTTTAGTTCTCGGGTTTTCTTCGTTATACTGTTGAATTGATTTTACTTTCATATTTTTTATCACTAAGTTTTACATTCCCAACAACATATATAATTTTCATAGTCATAAACTACGTTAAACTAAAATAATTGACGAAACAAAATATCGCCCACGTAAAACTCCATATGCTTGGGACCACTATGGTCCCGGATATTCGAATGAGCGCGAGACTTGCACAGTCTATTAGAACAACGCTATATGCACGTTGTGATATAAAAAACAAGAAATAATTGAGTAATTGTTAACTTGAGTTGAATTTAACTTGTTTTTACCCTGACACCGATGTGTATTAAGCACTGTATAATCGGTACTTTCCCAAGTTCTGTGAACAAAATCCACAGGCAAATCACTCGGGTGGGATTCGAACCCATGACCTTTGCATTGCTAGAGCAGATGTCTTACCACTAGTCCACCGAGGTAGCCCTGTGGCTAGAGGCAGTTCGAATCCTATGTGTTAGCAGCGGGTACTGCAACGATTTAATAGATGTTAATTTTGCCATCAAGTATTTTCCAATGCTATACCCCAGCTCACACATAATAATAATAATAATAATAATAATAATAATAATAATAATAATAATAATAAAAATAATAAAAATAACACATGAATGACAAAATAAAATTCCATCTATTTATTTACAGTTATAACCTGTCCAAGGCCAACATCGCCCATGCATGGTTCAGTGAGCTGCACTCATGGTGGACAAAGCAGGTATCCTATCCGCAGACAGCCGTTTGATACATCATGCTCTTACACCTGTAACAATGGCTACACTCTGTCAGGGTCTGCTAGTCGCACCTGTTTAGTGAGTGGTTCATGGGATGGCAGCAACACCTTATGCACAGGTAGACTATGTTGGATTTGCTCAAATTTATTGGGCCAAGTGAAACAAAAAAAAGAGTTGATTGTCCCCACCACATCCTTTTTTGAAGCCACATTTTATTATGATTTTTTTTTCTTTTTTGTCCCCAAAAGGACTAAATTGTTCCTGTATTTTATTTCATCTTGGCACCATTCTTTAAACAATTGATTTAATTTACCCATATTTTAGACTTCTAAGTTCTAAAAGGCCAGCAAATTTTTAGTCTGGCTCGATCTTTCCTCCTTAAAAAAAATATTAATAAATAAAAAGGCCCTCATCCTCTTTCTGAAAAAAACAGGATATAACTAAATTGATCTGAATTCAGAACAGCTGTTATTTTCTTCAGATATAAAGAAATCCTGTTCTTAAGTCTACTTCTCTAGTGCTGAAGAGACTGTTCCCCCAAACTCTTTGGAATCAATAACTTTTAAGGACCAAAAGGTGAAATAAAAGTCACAGATTTTGTTTTAAAGGGTCATCTACCAAAAATTAATGACCATTAAAACTTATTTGGTGAGAAGCACTGCAGCTGTTTATTGTGTGAATAATTTTGAGAAAGGATTCCCTTCGAATTAATATGGTTTGGAAAATTTTTCAGCCAAAAAATTTGCATGAATCGTTTCTGATATTTCTGAGGGTTGATGTCCGTTTGTGAATGCTGTGGTTGGTACTTTCTGTCACCTCTCTAAACGTGGATAGATTTAACATTCTTGTGAAAATACCATGACAGTTTTTTGCTGTTTTCTCAGCAAGTAGATACTGTATTCAGCTGAGACCTTCACATTGTGGCTTCTGTTGTATCTATCTTTATAATGTTGTGAGTAGGGTAGATGGCCTTAGCTTTCGATCCAGACCGGACCTTCTTCAGAGGCATAAAACAAGTATAAACAAATACATATCCATTTATAGAAAAAGAGAGGGGAAAGGGATTAAGGGAAGGATCTGGAAAGAAGCGGGAAAATTATAGCCAATCAAAGTTTCTATTTCAGAAACAATTGGTGGCTATGAACCAATAGGAGTAAAGTGGTGAGGACAAAGGATGTATAGTATGAAAGGATGGATTACTGGACCATAAAAGTGGTGAATGCATTGTTCGATAACAATGCAGGGAAACATGAAAGGGTAGTATTGGAGAGCAAGTTGCATCAAGATGCAACTAACAATGGTCAATTAAAGAATAGCAAGATCAAAGGTAGGATGATATTAAAAATAGGTGTGAGGGACATGTGGAAAAAAAGGTTACTACATGAGATAGTTATAGTAAGAAATTTATAAAAAACTTATTGATAGAAAAAAAAATGTGTTTATTTACACTTTATTTACAGAATATATAAAACACATGAATTATCTGGCAGGAGTGAAGTGGAGGGTAATGGGAAGTTATTTAACACCAGTGTTTATGTTTAGTCCAAAGGGTTGGACTGTCTTGAGTCGGTGAATCCAGTGTGATTCTCTATGCTTGCGGTGTGTGTCATCACCATTGCAAGCTTCAATCACCAGAAGTTCAACATCCTTGACACTATGATTGGGGCTGTTGAAGTGGATAGAGACTGGGTACGGTTTCTTGGTCTTTATGGAAGAGACATGATTCGCAAAGCGAAGACTGAGTTTGGTCTTAGTCTCTCCCACATATTGTAGCCCACATCTCTTACATGATATGACATAGATTACATTAGGTGTGCTACATTGGAGTCGGTCTTGATGTTGTATGAAGAGCCATATAATTCAGCATTACGTTGACAAAAACCAATCTATGACACTACCTTTACATTTCAGATGTTACTGCACCTGTTTTGGAATGTCCAAGTGATAGAGTGTTTTTCGCTGCTGAGGGTCAGACTCGTGTCTCTATTCAGTGGAACTGGGAACCAGTTGTGGTAAGTCTACATAGAGGTAACAGGTCTAGTGATTTAAAGGCTGGGTGTTCTTTTGGTAATTACTCCACAAGTTAATGACCATAAAAACTTACTTGGTAAAGAGTGTAGCAGTATGCCATAAGCAGACTGACTCAAGTCTAATGTTTACTTCCCATAATGCATTGTATCACCTTATAACATGGCCGCCCGCATGTAACAGTCGATTCTCATGATCTAGAATAAAGCTCGACTTATAACCTATAACATACGAAGTTGTATCTTCTTACATGGTGTCAGAGTAACCCACAATGGCCACTTTTGGATCTATCGGTGAGTTTTTCATCAAAAAGGAAACGTGGTTGATGTACACCGACCGCCTTGGCGAATATTTTACAACATAACGGACTCCACACGAAAGGGCAATCCTAAACTCCGTCGTTGGATCACAGACGCACAAGCTATCAGCGATCTTCTTGCTCCAAAGAAACCAAACCAAGCTACGTACATCGAGCTGGTAGACACATTGGAGAAGCATTTTAAGCCTACAAAGTCTAGCATTACAGTTCAACAGCCGATACCGACGGTCCGGTGAAACGATTGCTGACTATCTAGCAGCCCTGCGTGCACTCGCCAGTGACTGCCGGACAAAAGCTTGATGAGATGCTGAGAGATCGGCTGGTTTGTGGTGTGCAGGATGAACGGATCCAGAAATCCCTGCTCTCCCAACCAGAGGATAAACTCGACCTCAAACGCACAGTAGAACTTGCACAATCTATGCAGCTTGCAGGTGACCAGGCTAAAATGCTGACAGCCAGTGCCACCACAGAATCCAGTCCCAGCATCAACGCTTTTAAAGAAACAAGCTCAACGGTCAAACACAGGTCAGTCCAATCATCGTCAACAATCACATGGTACCAAACCAACACAGCAACAAGATCAAAGGCCCAGACGACCTTGTGGAAATTGTGGAACCTTTAGTGTAACAAACTGAATCATTACGGTGATTACGAGGAGGAAGCCTCAATCGCAGATGAGCAAGAACTATTCCACATTCGAGCTCTGGACCACACCAACTTGAACTTAAAACACGACATCCACGCCACACTCATAGTGAATGGCCGATGCAGATCTACAATGTTATCGCACCACCGAAATCCATTGACAATAATAAGCCTACTACACTGGTAGCATATGGGGGGAATGAGCTCAAGACAATCGGCCAAGCCACACTGCCATGCAACATCGAGTCATCACAAACACACCATATGATTGACTTTCACATCAAAGCAATCCTTGGATTGACCGATTGCCTTCGACTAGGCCTGCTGTCAGTTAACAACAACATCAAATCTACACAGATCTTTACAGACAACAAAGACCTGTTTGGTCACTACCTGTCATCTACTCCATGACCATCGACCCTAACGCCACACCAGTCGTTCGCCCCCACACGCATTCCAGCAGCAATGCAAGACAAGGTCAAGTCCGAACTAAAACGCATGACTACCCTCGGTGTAATCACTCCGGTCTCGGAACCAACAGACTGGGTGTCCTCCATGGTCGCAACTCATAAGAAAAACACCAGCGCCCGCACCACCCTACACGAACAGTAGAGGAAGACAGATGGATGGTGCCACTGTTTTCTCAGTGCTAGACGCTAAATGTTCCTTCTGGCAGATCCCCCTCGATTATCAGTCATCATTGCTAACTACTTTCAGCACGCCACACGGCAGGTACCGGTTCCTCCGTATGCCCTATGGTATTTGTTCTGCCTCTGATGTATACCAGAGGACCATGGAACAATTATTCGCTGATCTGCCATGCTCCATCATCGACATACTAGTTGGTGGAAGAACATGATCGAAACCTCCAAGCTGTCCTTAATCGGATTCGCAAAGTCAACATGCGTCTCAACCCCAGAAATGCCGTCACGTGTTCACCGCCACTGGCCAAAGTCAGTGCCCTGAGGTGGCATGGTGACATACCTGGCCAAGTTCATACCGAATCTAAGCGACTTAGCAGCCACTGGTGCTGGTTCAGTGTTCTTGGAAATCAAGGACAAGATCGCTCACGCACCGACACTCAAGTAAGAAACCAATCACAGTGACATGCGATGCCTCAAAGTTTGGCCTTAAGAACTGCTTGCTGTCGTGTTCGCCTGCACCAAGTTCCATGACTACATCTACGGTAAAGACATTATCGTTGAAACTGATCACCAGCCATTGGTCACTATTGTCAAGAAGGCAGAAATATAACATCACCCTTGTGTACAAAAAGGAAAGAACTTTTCATCGCAGACACTTTATCACGCGCTCCGCTCAAAGCAGCAACTGCCCGCGACTCCACCATGCAACAACTAACTGATGTCATCAGTCGCGGATGGCTCACACGTCAACAACGCCCCCCTCGCTCGCTTACTCTACCCATTCAGAGAAGAACTGACCCTCGAGCGGCATCATTCTGAAGGGACAAAAGGCCATCATTCCCGAATACACTCAACTGTTGCATGAAGGTCACCCAGGTATCGAGCCAGAGATATAGTTTACTGGCCATCAATGTGCATGGATATCCCAAAGCACACCAACAGAAAGAACCATTGAAAAGCTACCCACCACCAAATCTCCTGGGAACATATCGGTGTCGGCTGGTTTGATTTTGCCTCGCCGACGACCACCTGTGCCTCCACAGTTATTGAGGTACTCAAGAGACAATTTTCCATCCATGGGATCCCCGCATTGTCATCAGCGACAACGCACGACAATTTGATTGCTTTGCCTTCAAACAGTTTGCACAGTCATGGGGCTTCCAACATACCACAAGTAGTCCCTATTACCCTCAGTCCAATGGACTCGCAGAAGTCAGCGCGCCAAACTACTCCTGGAAAGACTTGCTGAACATTGCGCCACCAGCAGCAGAAGTCTTCATCGATCAGCTTGGCATTGTCGAACCACCCCACAGCAACAGCACTTGCCCGACTTCTTTGTGCAACTGTTATCGCTATGCCAACCGTGGATTGTGGTTGACCCGATTTCCTGCTAATGACTCGGACTATTAAATAGTTTGCAGTTTTTACTAACCACGTGTTGTACACTTCAAAGATGAGGCAGAATAATATTGAGTACTAACTAGTCCACCTTAGTACTGTAGAAAAAGTGTTATTTTTTCACTAATTGTGGTTTCCACCTCCTGTTTCTTTTGAGGAAAAGATAATCACCATTTGTTTCGCAACATTTAAGAAACAATTTGTTCTCTAAACTTGTTCCTTGTAAATCAGCTCAGTGAAGCAGTTGGACTCTAAACCAACAGACACTTATTTACAAACTCAGTAGTTCATACTATATCCATTTGGTATTCAAAGCTGTTTGTTTATTCAAGGACTGTAACAAAACTTAGAAGAGAGGATGTAGCAGTATGCCATAAGCAGACTGACTCAAGTCTAATGTTTACTTCCCATAATGCATTGTATCACCTTATAACATGGCCGCCCGCATGTAACAGTCGATTCTCATGATCTAGAATAAAGCTCGACTTATAACCTATAACATACGAAGTTGTATCTTCTTACAAAGAGCACTGGATCAGAACTGTGGAATGTTATAAAACATTGTTAGAACACCCCCTCTGAAGTAATGTAGTTTTAGAGAAAGAGGTAATTTTTCACCCCAAAATTAGACTCTGAGAAAGGCTTCAGGTATGAAGCCTTTTTCAGGCATCTGAAAGCACACAATTCTATTCAGCAAGGGTGTTTTTTCTTTCATTATTTTCTTGCAACTTCGATGACCAACTGAGCCCAAATTTTCACAAGTTTGTTTTATGCATATATTGGGATACATCAAGTGAGGATATGGTCTTTGACAATTACCAAAAGTATACCCTGCCTTTAATAAGGATAGGCCCACTTCTTCAAAACACCCAACTCCCATTTGGCAAACAAGGACAACCTGTGGTGTGGAGGTCAACTTCAAGATTGCTTTGTCTGTCTTTAACAGCCCAGGCCAGGCAAGCTATGACCACCAAACTTCCCCAAACCTCTCTTCTTAGCAAGCTCAGCAAGATTCATTTAAGGTTCTAAATTGCAAATTTATTCTTAAGAGTCTTTCTAGGGATTCTAGATTTATTCTGTGGACTGATTCTAGGTTATAGTAATAAATGTCTAGGTTCTAGAATGAAGGTAAAGTGTTAGGTTCTAGCATGGAGGTAAAATTCTAGGTTCTAAATGGAGAAACCCTGTGGTGATGTGTGTGGAGGATTAGTGCAGGGTTGACTGATCTGTCTTAATAGACCAGGCCTGGCAAGACCAGCCACCCACTTCTCCCCCCTCCAACATCTCTTCATCAGTAAGATTCAATCTTGGCTCTAAATTCCAAATTATTTTTGTAGGTCATCCCAGAAAGTCTAGTGTGGAGGTAAAGTTCTAGGTTCTAGTATGGATGTAAAGTTCTAGGTTTTACTATGAGGTAAAGTTCTAGGTTCTAGTATTGAGGTAAAGTTCTAAGTTCTATTATGGAGGTAAATTTCTAGGTTCTTACAGTATGGTTAAGTCCTAGATGCAACATTTAGTCTTTAAGTTCTTTTCAGGTTCCTCATTCTTGATACACTTTTTTCAGGACTCCATAAAATATAAGTGTGAATTTCTTTACCTGTCATATTTTGTCCAAGGGCACTGATGTTGGTCATGATGATGTAACTGCTGTTGTGGTGACCATAAACTCCGTCGCTGTTGGCAATACCAAGCCAACCATGTTTGATGAAGGAGTCTTCTCCATTGTCTACAGGGCAACAGACAACGCTGGCAACTCACAGTCATGCTCTATGCAAATTGAGGCCAAAGGTTAGATATTGTGATCTTTATTCTTGCGTGAAGACAGGGTTATAGCCAGCGGGTATTGTGGTGTACTTGCAGAGATACCAACATACACGATTTGGGCGTAGAAAATACGATTTTGAGCCGTGAATACGCCGCTACGATAATCTTCAATTAAATAAATAACATAAACAGTGTAAATAGTGTAGTTGTAGTTAATGTATCACTAAAATAAAAAAAAAAAAAAAAAAAAAAAATAAAAAAAATAAAAAATGCTGCTTAATGTCAGCTGCAAGCGGTTATTAAAACCGGCTTAGATTCAGCCTTCTTTGGTGCTTACCAATCCCATACCAATCCTTTAAACTAGGATTTGCCGCGTACGACAGCACACACACACAGCAGCACAGAGCAGTACACACTACATTCTACACACGCTTCACACAGTCGCTTAGCTTTTTTTGGTTTAGAAAGTTTTTTTTTTTTTTTTAACGCTTTACTGTGATGCGGCGGCAAACAGACCCTGCTGAAACTTTTATCTGAAATGCAATGCAAGTGTTCGCGCATTTGTTTTGTTGAGTTTTGAAACAATATCGCGTGACAATAAAACTAAAATAAAAAAACAACATATTTCAAAAATCGCAATGGAGGCGCAGATCTGGCCAAGATGAAATGAAAAAATAAAAAAAAAAATGAAATGGGTGGAAAAAATGGAAATTGCTGAAGTCGCTTAGGAACTTGACTGGCCTGCTGCTGAGGAAACTGAAGACTTGCTTGGGCTGCTGCATTTTGTGTGGTGTGTTTTATTTTTTTTTTTTTGCTGTTTTGCTGTGCAAACGTGAGCATTTTTGTTGAAAATAGTTGGAAAGAGTATTTGGCACATTTTTTTTGAAATATTTAGTTGACAAGGTGAAAAAGCATGCAAAAACAAATCAAAAATTTAAAAAAAAAAAAAAAAAAAAAAATTTTTTTTTTTTTTTTTTTTTTGACTTTATTTTTTTTTTTTTGACCCAGCAGAGCAGGCCATTCATAATTTTGAAGCTTTAATATAATATTATTTTAACTATCTCTTAATTTTTATTTTTTAAATTTCATAATTTTCCTCTTTTATTTTCCGCCTGACTTTTTTTTTAACTTTTAACTCTCAATGTTGGCATCTCTGTACTTGGCTTAGAGCTGCCAACTCTCCAGATTTTCTGCGATTATTTATATTCCAAAGTATCGCAACTCAGTAACAATTGCCTTTTCCGAATTGTCTTTAAATATATCCCTTACAATAACTCCCTTTTTAGTCACAACTTATCGCTCAAATTTGAATTCCTCTGACTATAGAGACAGTTGCTATGTCACATGGTTTGGGGCAAGCCTTTGAGCAGTTGCGTAAGAGACATAGATCCGAATACACAATTCTGAATGAGTGTCTATGGCACAGTGGTACCATGCTTTGCCCAGTAGGAGGTTGCTATACAAAAGCTTGCCCTAAAACCATGTGACGTTATGTAGCAACGCTGTCTTTAGTCTGGGGAATGCAATTTGAGTGTTTACTTGAGACCAATGAAGTCATTGTACCAGACATTCAAAATTTGTCGGACACCTGGTGTTGAAATGTTTGGGAAAGTGAACTTCAGTGAATTTTCTAAAATTGACAATAATTAACTCACTTTACGACTCCACCTTTGGCAAGTTTAGACTAAACCACGGGTCTTTTGAAAATAAATAAATATGTTGCAAGGATTATGTTCCACCAGTTTGTGGATGGGATGGTTTTTTATTTATTATTTTTGTTCAATTTTCAGATGTAGTAATTTGCTGGACAGTCTGTTCTCTGCCATTTCTGTCTTAACTGATTCTTGTGATTTTGTTCCTGTAGTGACAAGATGCCCGGGACTTCCAACACCTTCCAATGGGATCCTGAGTCTGGCAGCCGGGCAGGGTTCATGCACTGAGGGCCCTGTCTTTGGCTCACAATGCGTATTCACCTGCGAGACTGGTCACACTCTGTCAACAGGGGGCGCTGCGCACAGACGGCAATGTATGAGAGAGTCTGATCATAGTGTTGAAGGATTTTGGAGTCAGTCACAGCCATATTGTGAAGGTATTTTAGGAAAAAAATCAACTAAGTGAACTATTTTCAACTTTTAATAAATGGGTACCTGCGAGGGTAGATGTTGATATTGTGTTTGAAAAAGCCTTCGGAGTGCCACAGCAGCTTGGGGCTGTATACTCCCCAGGGGGCTGAGAAAGATTACACAAATGTTATTGCCGAATGACCATGGCACTAATGTAAAGCGCGTTGATACGCTATTGAAAAATGTGTTATATAAGAACTGGTTATTATTATTACTTTAAACATTGATACATAGAACAACACTGATACCATTTTAACATTTTCATTTTTTAGTCAATACATGTTCGTATCCCTCCGTCACTAATGGTTACATCTCCGGTTGCCGCGGTGACACTGCCACATATGAAGACTCGTGCCAATTTCATTGTGACATTGGTCGGAGGACACTGAATAGTCAACGTTACCGAACGCGACAATGTCGGGCGGATGGTACATGGAGTGGAGCTGACTTCCAATGTACAGGTAGATACAATTTGGGTCATAGGTCATCGGTAAATGTATGGATCTGGTAGTCTAAGAAATCTTGCTGATCAAATTGATGCTTAAAGGGTCTGTATACGTTTAGTAATTACTCATAAAATGAATGGCAATAAAAACTTACTTGGTAAGAAGTACAGAAGCCTCTGATAGTGTAAAGCATTTTGAGAAACATTTCACTTTGAAGTAATGTGGTTATGGAAAAAGATATCAGTTTTTATCAACAACATGAATTGAATCTGATAAGCGTTTCTGTCAGAAACGTTTCTCAGATTGTGTATTCCAGTTGCAGGTTATTCTCCTGCATGGACATAACCGCTGCAGATTTTCAGCAATATCTAACAAATGCTACCATTATGGTATATTTCTAAAACTATATAGAATTGAAACAAACAGTGGGTTCCAATTATCAAACAAATACAATTCCTTTAAATGTGAGATTTTGGATTTTGTTTCAACATTTCTTATTGGACTGACCAGCACTGTAAGACTTGTGGGACTTATTTCTTTGAGCTAATTGCTTAATAAAGCAGGAATTACCTGATGAGGACCAGTCGCACACAATATAAATGACATGGTATAATAGCTTGTAACCTGTAGTGTGTTTAAGCAGCTCAGTGAAATTGGCGTATGTAGAGCCAGATGTCTGTAGCTAACCCAGGGGAAGTATTGTTTGTCACTTTATATGACATGGACTATATACTGTCACTGTCCCTTATGTTGTCTTGACAGTGGTGGTGACATGTCCTGGCCCCTTCTCACTGCCTGATGGATCGGTAGATCCAGCCGTTTGTAGCCAGGCCCAGGCGTTGCCGTACAACACGGAGTGCGACTTCTCCTGTGGAAATGGTTTCGTTCAACAGGGACCTTCAAGTAAGACCTGTACGGACAATGCATCGTGGGACAATAATGGAGCTGTCACCTGCACTGGTAAGTTCAAATAAAAATAACTGTCAAATATAAAGAACTGGTAATGGACGATAAGGGAAACTGACTGGTTAAACTTGTAAATAATTTGGGGTAGAACAAAGATAAATTGACTTGAGTGGGACTTGAACCAACGACCATTACAAGTAGTATTTAGACCATTTCAAGGACCCTTTTTCAGCTAAACTGTGAAGAAAACTTGAAGACATATAAATCTTAGTCAAAACTTTTTTAAACGCATTTTTTCGTCTTCAGATGAGCAGAGACCACAATTTGACGGCACTTGTCCACAAGATGTGACAGTCAGCAGTGAGTTCAACAGTACCTCTCAGTTGGTGAACTTTGATGTTCCGTCTGCCAATGACAACTCCGGACTCGTCACCGTGAGCAAGTAGGTGGAGTGAGTTGGCAGGGAAAGATTAAAGTCATCAATGGCCTTAGCACATTCTTGGCACTTTCTCTGTCTTAAGTGAGGCTTTTTAAATAACTTTTTTTTTATTAACTTGAGACAAGCTTCAATTTTGAATTGGAAATCATCAGAAACCTCTGATACGGTTAAACTCGGGAATAAACTTTTGTTATACACATAGACCGTGCAAGTCTCGTGCCTGTTTAAACATTTTTGGGACCACTTTAGTACCACGTACATTGCTTTAACGCCTGAAGGAAACAAACTTGTGCACTTTGATGGGTCCCTATGTCTGAATACATGTGAGTCTTGCACAGTCTATACTTTCCTGATGCCATCCCCAACCATTAATTATTTTTATTTCGGTAGGCAAGGCAACGGGGTAGGTCCAGGAAGCCGATTTCCAGAGGGAAGGACTATTGTTACATACATCGCCGTGGATCCAACCGGTAACTCTGATCAGTGCGATGTCATCGTAACAGTAAATGGTAAGACTGACTGTCGCCTCTCCCTGCCTGCCATCAAGAACCAATTTTGAATTCAACGGTTGGTTTAGACCAATTTTGATGAGGCCCAAAAGATATCCCCCCCCTCCCAACCGGTAGTACTGGCTACAGAATGATAGACACAATTGGCGAATGGAGTCTCGTGACTCACAGTGGGTATACAATGTAAACAAACCAAGCAAGCAACGCATCAGTGTGCGTGGACAAGCATGGGTGTTTCTGAGTGCTTCTGCCGTAGGTGCAGAAAAAGCCACGCTTTTCCATTGCACACCGGGCGTGGCTGCTTGGTTTGTTTACAATACCCACTATGAGTCACGTGACTCCGGTCGCCGATTGTGTCTATTGGCTGAGTATCTGTTTGTCTTTATAACAACATTCTCACCTCACATGATGATTCATATCTGTGTATGCGAGCTACATTTTTTATGTGTATGTTTTATGTGTAAATTTTTATGTGTATGTAGTTGCTGGGCACCTCTGAAAAACAGTGTTTCACTGAGAGGTTTCCCCAGGGTAAATAAGAAATAAATAAATAAACACATAAAATGACAACAGAATCCAGCAGAATTTCTGCAGAGCTTAACACTGAGCCCCTAATGCTATGAAGCTTTAATGACAGAAAAATGCTACAGAATTTTTACAGAACCTCTGCAGAATTTCTGCAGATGTGAACATGCTTATAACACTACAAAGCTACAAAGCCCCTAAAGAACTTCTGCAGAACTTCTGCAGAGCATTCACAGAATGTCTGCAGATGTGAACATGCTTATAACACTACAAGCTACAATGCCTCTGAAGAACTTCTGCAGAACTTCTGCAGACCTTCTGCAGACCTTCTGCAGACGTTCTGCAGAGCCATCACATAAATAATGTCTGCAGATCTGAATGCTTACAAAAATGTGACCCCTAATGCTACAAAGCTTAAAATAACCACTGAATCCTACAGAACTTCTGTAGAATGTCTGCAGACTAGAATGACAAGGGGCCACTTTTAACACCCTTGTTTGTTTCCCCAACAGTTCACCGTTGTCAGAGACTCCTGGCCCCTACATCAGGCTCTGTTTCCTGTGATAATCCCAGCCCCATCGCTGGCACACAATGCTCCCTGCAGTGTAATACTGGCTATACAATGAGTGGCTCTCAGACTAGAACCTGTCAAGTAACGAGCGAGGATACACCATACTGGGATGGACAGAGTACTGTATGCACAAGTGAGTAGCTAAGACTTGAGTGTCTCCTATGCTTCTAGAAATTCTACTTAAAGGGAGGGTACTTATAAGCTTGTTATTTCATGAATTTTGGCGCTACATAAATACCTTATTATTGTATTATTATTATAGGTTATTACTCCAAAAATTAATGACCAAAAAAAACTTAGTAAGAAGCACTGCAGCTGTTTATAATGTATAACATTTTGAGAAACGATTCCCTTCCAAGGAATGTGGTTTTAGCTGGGTACACAGTATCAAATTCAAGCAAAGTCGTGAAATAGATTTTGGAGAATTTGATGAGGTAGGGTTGTGATAAGTATTTGAAAACATTAACTGTGGAGTTTTTTTTTACTAAAGAATATTGATTAATGTTATTCCTGGTGTTTAATGATTCATTTAATGGTTCACTCTTGCAGTTGTGAGATGCCCGTCCGAGGCTTCACCTCCAAACTCCATCAAGTCTGGCTGTAGTAGTGAAGCAGACGCAATGGAGACCTACGGGACTCAGTGCTCCTTCTACTGCCTGAATGGATATGAAGCAGAAACAACCGACAATGGACGATCAAGATGCCTGGCTGATGGCTCCTGGTCAGGCACGGATCTCCTCTGCACTGGTACAGAGTTTTGTTATTCTAAAATCAAATTTTGTTTTAACCAATTCGCTCTCTCTTCACTTGGCAATTTCAATGTTTCAAAGATCGTGAAAAAATCCACTCTTCAATCCAGGGGGTCGGGTTGGTGTAGTGGGATCTTTCCTCGCCTTCCACTTCTAGGACCCCGGTTCAAATCCCACTGGGGGCACTGTGGATTGGGTTTTCAGTCCCTATTCATTGCCTGGGTTTTCCCTGGAATAATTCTCTATGGTTTTCCTCCTGTATCTAAAACAAACTTTCGCTTTTTTGAGAATCCTTGGCTCACAACCAGAATAAATAAATTATTGAAAAATCGTTTGGTTCGATTCCTCCTCAGGGTTCATATGGTTTTTTTTACTCACAGACACCAAGGGTAATAATAATTCTGTTTGCTAAATCCCGAAATCAGTGTAAATTGTTAACCAGAAATTCAAATAAAATCTCTGTAAATTGAGAGGTTGTGAATTTGATCGATTAAAATTGATATGAAATGGTAAACATTCTTATAATTTCGATTTATCCAGTCTCTCTCATGACTTTTGCTCCAAAATTAACAAGTATGTTTCTCGCTAAATGTTTTTAAATTCTCGAATGTGACAGAAATTGAATGCCAGGCAATCAACCCTGGATCTGGTGCTGCGGTAAACCCGCCGGTGTGCGCCACTCAGCCTGTGTTTGGTAACAGCTGCATCTTCAACTGCACCCGTCCTGGGTTCAGGGTAGCGCCATTGGGCAGCACTGTTGTGGTCTGTGAGGGGAACGGAGGATGGTCTCGAAATGTTACTGAGGTCCACTGTGTCGGTGAGTAGAGAGAGTTCATACCCCAAATTGCAGACCCCCAAAAAAGTGGGAAGGTTTTGATTTTGGCATAGAGATAGAATAAACTCAAGTTAAAGGGTGTGTACAACATTGGTAAGGTTGAAAATATAAATGTTTACAGATTTGCACATAACTTTCATGGTATAAAGATGGTAATGGTGGAAAAATTCCCTTGAAATAGTTTTGCTTGAAATGCTATAGTTTTTAGGAAATGAGTAAAACAATCAGTCTTTATCAGTGGTGATAAAATCCGATGTTTGAAAACAGTGAAAATATATAATGTTTTTTTCTACTGTTTTCTCATGACTCCGAAGACCGATTTAGCCTTAACTTTCACATGTTTGTTATTTCATGTATATGTTGGGTCACATCAAGTGTGGATACTGGTCTTTGACACTTACCAATGTTGTACATTTGCTTTAACGGTAGAGTCAGAGAATGGTGTTTGTCAACAAAATGCTGATTTGTAGGCCAACAAAAATAATAAAATTAAACAAAATTCACCTTTGAAAGTTTCAGCTGAATACAGTGTCTACTTGTTGAGAAAACACTAAAGAACGGCCATGTTACTTTCACAAGAATGTCAAATCCATCCAAGTTTTAGCGAGATGACAGCGGTGTACCAACCGCATCCCTGGCCGCAGCATTCGTGAATGGACACCAACCCTCAGAAATCTGAGAAACGATTCATCTCAGATTCAAATGTTTTTTCGGTGAAAAATTATCCAAACCATTCAAAGGGAATCCTTTCTCAAAATAGTTTACACTATCAACAGCTGCATTGCTTCTCACCAAGTCAGTTTTTATGGTCCTGAATATTTGGAGTATTTACCAATCTATGACCCTACCTTTAGTTGTTTTCTTGGCTACAGTGTATGGGATTTAGACTGGCCTGTGGATAGAATGTCAAGCTAATGCGCCTGCGGATTTTTCGCTGCATGACTCTGGAAGTCTTACCATTCGTTGGTGTAAGGCAAAACTAAATCAGATTTCATCTTATTTGTTTCCTCAGATATTGAAAAACCCCGCTTTGCTGACTGTCCATCCTTCCTGAGGGTCTATACTGATCGTGGATCAACCATCGCTCAATTCAACCCCCCTCTCACTGCCACCGATAATACTGACCAGCCGTCAGTGTCGTGTGACCCTGGGTCAGGTCAGTACAACATCGGCAACTATCGTATAAATTGTGTTGCTGTGGACGCTGCTGGTAACTCAGACACATGTTCCTTCGATGTTGAAGTAATTGGTAAGAATTGTTTACTTTCTAAGTCTTGTAAACAACTTTTAAAAAATAAATAACTGCAGCCCAAAGCCTCTTTCCCTTTCACCAACAATGTTAGAAGAAATTTCCTAAAAGATTAAGCTCTTTTTAATAAAGGATTTTCATCCAGAACCTTCTTTGCCTCTGACCAACAACAAAATTAAATACAAATTTCTTTTAACCACTTAAAGACCATTCATTTCTGTATAATCATCACAAAACGCCCAGACATTGCTAATATTGTTCATTTCTTTTATCAAATTTTGCAGGTAAAAATGTCAACAGAAATAACATGAAACAGAAAATTAAGTTTTGTGTTTAGAAATTAGGATACTATGTTAACATACTACATTTGAAAATGTCATATACCTTGGGGTAGTTTGCGGCCTCTATGGGCATTTTGGTACAAGCCGCTTGTGGCCACTATGGGCATTTTGGTACAAGCCGCTTGTGGCCGCTATAGGCATTTTGGTACAAGCCGCTTGTGGCCACTATGGGCATTTTGGTACAAGCCGCTTGTGGCCGCTATGGGCATTTTGGTACAAGCTGCTTGTGGCCGCTATGGGCATTTTGGTACAAGCCGCATGTGGCCACTATGGGCATTTTGGTACAAGCCGCTTGTGGCCGCTATGGGCATTTTGGTACAAGCCACTTGTGGCCGCTATGGTCTCTAAAGGGTTTAGATATAAGCTTGCAGTCATCAAAGTTTGGGTGACGATAAAATAAAAATCACTCACTTTTTTTCACAGAGCGAACGTGTCACACATTGTCTCCTCCACCTTTTGGGGAATTCGTCGGTGAGTGCGGAAGCGTGTATGGCAGCAAATGCCATCTGAAATGCATTGATTACTACAGACTGGACGGCTCTAGCGAGGCAACGTGTGAATTTAACGGCACAGGAACGTACTGGCAGGTTGAGGAAAGGCCTCGCTGTACCTGTAAGTCATTTCTAGTTTATTTGGAGTATTTTTATCATTTTATTTATTTGCAGCTTTGTATGGTGGGAAAATGATATAGAAATTAGGGTTTTACAATGACACCATCTCTTGGTGATTTGCTGTTGCATCGATCCAAGGGTTTGACAACTCAAAGTTTCACTTAGAATGCTCAAACTGTCTTCTTTGGAGGAACTGATGGCGTTACCCCAAACTTTGGTTTAATAATAATAATATATGAAGCAATTTGTTACAAAAATGTAGATCCTATTATTTTGGGATATCCATTTGTTTAAGTGGTCATGAAAATTGAGAAAAAAATATTAAATGAGGGAAAATATGTGTTTTGACATTTTTAAATGGTACATTTTTAAATGGTTCCATTTGACTGTTGGGAGGATCAATGGTTACAGTTATCGCAACCCTGTTCTGGGTGTGATGTTATTCCACTTTAAGCCATGCTAACTTTACAGAAAATGGATCCAGTTAGTTTCCTCAGAGTTAAAAGTTTCTTTTATAAAAAACAATGAAATTAGTGATTTTTGTCAAATTACACACAAGCGAATGCCAGTTTTTGAGCCGGAAGCTATGAACACTTTGGGCCTGCAGCAGATATGCATGCCTGTGATGCATTGACTTACCAAAAGACCGTGCAAGTCTCGCGGGTATTCAAACTGTTTTGGGACCACTTTGGTCCAATGCACATTGCTATATACACGTGAAGGAAACAAACTCGCGCACTTTAACAGGTCCCACGCGCGCGAGACTTGCACAATCTATAGGACTAACTTTATACAGACATGAGTGACTTGGACTTTGACAACAGGGACTTGGCTACAGCATTGATAGCCAGGAACTGATTTAGCTATAGCCGTAGCCAAAGCCACAGCAATTGTCTCGGGTGCCAATAAACTCTTAAAAGTCTCATTATCTTGGTTTCAGTGGTTACCTGCAACGCCATCTCACTGCCAGACATCGTACAGGTCACACCTTCAATCTGCACCACTGGTTCCCCGCCGAGCAGTTCCATGTGCAGCTTGTACTGTTTAAACGCTCTCACCCTCATTGGGGGTGTGTCATCGGTGTCGTGTGGGGCGCAAGGATTGTGGAATGTGGACTTGAATGAGCTGGATATCAACTGTGAAGGTAACAGGGAGATAAGATCCCCCCAGGCTAGACACCTTGGTTTTATGCTGGGAACCATTCAACAGCAATGTTCACAACACATCATTTTGGCTGGTAACCCAATTCTGCCGGCCAAAGTTATTTCATGCTTTCTATTTTAGCATTTTTTAACTTGGAAGCACAACTGTTTTTATAAAATCAACTTAAATCCGCCTTTTCAAAAACCAGCCCCCCCTCCAAGACCCCTGTGTATGTTCATTAATATAGATTTTTAATCTTGCCTTTTTTTCAAGATCGTATTCCTCCTATGCTGACCTCTTGCCCTGCTTCTATCATCACCTTGAAGGAGGGACCATCAGGTACCTCTGTGACCTTTGACATTCCTACAGTACGGGATAATCTGCCATCTAGTACCCTGACTCTAGTCACCTCACCCACTGACATTACCTCGCCATACCTGTTCACTGAGACGGTTACGGAGGTGTCGTATAACTTCACGGATCAAGGCAGTAATTCTGTCTTTTGCAAATTCACAGTTTCTGTGTTTGGTAAGTTTCTGTTTGAAATTTTTTATTGCGAGATTAACTTAATATTTTGATAAGATTTTTTGAAATGTGGAAGGATGAAATGATACTCTGGTATAGAACCTTTATTTTGGGAGAAGCTGACTGAAAAACCGAGTACTTTTTTAAGATTTTGAAATAACGGCCAACATCTACCAGTGAAAAAAAACCTACAGATTAAATATAATTTAATTAAAATCAATAAAGCAGCTGACAATTTTGGGGATTTACATTATAATAATTTACCTTTTGATTTGGTTTCCTGCAGATGATCTTGTGCCTGAGGTCGTGTTCTGCCCGGAAGACTACGAAGTCGTTGGCGAAAGCAGGTTAACGATGGTCACATGGGAGGAGCCAGTTTTCCGTGACCCCACAGGTCATGACCTGGAGGTCAACAACAACCTTGCTGAGGGAAACACTGCTCTCTTGACGTGGAACAGACACACGGTGGTCTACACTGCCACCAATACCAATAACGGCCAAAAGGCAGTCTGCCAGTTTACCATCAACGTTCAGCGTAATATGAACATCTTGTATTTTTTGGGAGATTTCTTTAAAAGTGGCTTAAAATGGAACAACACCTCCTTTATGTCCATTTTCAGTTTTCGTTATTTTAGTAGCTCATGGCCGAGCGGTTTAGAGCATCGAATTCAAGTTCTGGTGGTTAAGTCATCGATCGAATCCCGGCCATGACATTTGTGTCCTTGAGCAAGATGCTTTACTATAATTGCTTCTCTTCACCCAGGGGTATAAATGGGTACCTGCGAGGGTAGAGGTTGATATTGTGTTTGAAAAGCCTTCGGAGCGCCATGGCAGCCTGGGCTGTATACTCCCCAGGGAGCTGAGAAAGATTAGAGGAATGTTACTGGCCCAGTGACCAGGGTGCTAATGTAAAGCGCATTGACATGTTATTGTAAAATGCACTATGTAAGAACTAGTTATTATTATGATTGCCATTATTACTTAATTTTCCCCTTTTGACTCCTCCATGATCTTTCAGTCTTTGGCATATCTATCAGTATCCAAGTGTTCAAATTTAGATGAGATTGGGTTTTTTGGCTCTAGGCTAAGAGTGGCTGGGTTAGAGATGTGAGATCATGTCCTCTAAAACCAGATAAAACTGTGGGAAGGATTTCTGAGGACTTGGACTTCATCAGAGGGATAAAGATTATTACTTTCTTCCACCCTCAGGTGTTGGTTGTGTTCCTCTTGATCAACCCAAGAACGGTGCCTTGTCCTGTCTCCCATCTGGTGATGTCTGCAGCATCTTCTGCAATGAGAATTACGAGATCTCAAAACCACGAGGTAGGCGCCCTCCTCGGGGACCTACGCACCCAGACCAGTATGTATGCTCCTTATCAGGAAACTGGAATCCTCATGGAAACGTGCCTGACTGCGCACGTAAGTTCATCCAAAACCTTGGCTGAAGACATAATTCTGCGCTTACGGTGCCTTGTAAAGCATATATTGTATGGACCGTAAACGCAGAATTTAGAAGAAGCACCCTCTTATCGTCAATCCTGACCAAAATGCAAGGGCCGCCTAACAATAAACACTGATCCCCTGTCCCCCGCTCCCCCGCTCCCCCTGTCCCCCGCTCCCCCGCTCCCCCTCCCCCTCCCCCTCACTCCCCCTGTCCCTCACTCCCCCGCTCCCCCGCTCCCCCGCTCCCCCGCTCCCCCGCTCCCCCGCTCCCTCACTCCCCCGCTCCCCCACTGTCCCGCTCCCCTGCTGCCCTGCTCAATGTTGTTATCATTTTAGATTTATTTGTTAAGGATTCTTTTCACATTTTAAGATCGGACTAAATAGGCTTTTTAAGTAGCCTCTAGCTACCGGGCAATCTCGATGGTCTAGTTGGTAAGACATCTGCTCTAGAATTGGCAAAGGTCGTGGGTTCGAATCCCACCCGAGTAATTTTTTTTCACAGGACTCGGGAAAGTACTGAGTATACAGTGCTTTACACACATCGGTGTACGGGTAAAACCAAATATAGTAATATAAATTTGTTTATCTCAATGGCAGCAATCATGGGGGGGGGTTGTCAAATGCTTTTTTCTTAATAGAACTATTTCTCTAGAGGATTGGTACTGCTGTGATCTTTACGATCAATGATCTTTTCCAATCGAAACCACTCAACTTTTTTTCTAGACAATTTCTAATCCGGTACTTTGTTTTGACACTTTCTGTTCTTCTTCTCAGTGCGTAGCGGTCAAACCCAACTTCCTATGGACTTAATGTACTTTTCTGGAGATTGCAGCGATCAGTCGACCCAAGATGCAATCGCCGAAGCCTTCATTAAGATGATCCAATCCTCACCACTCATGGACAGTTGCTCCCTGACTAACGAATGCAACATCGAGAATATCCAAGTCATCTGTGGCTCAGTGGGAAGCACATCATTACGGCGCCGCCCTCGAATCTATCGTCGGGACGCGGACTACCTTGAGGATGATGATGTGCAGAGCCGTCTTTTGAAGAAATTGGAAGAAGCTGGTGCAAAGAGGCAAAGACGCGATGCGGAGGTGACTTACGCAGCATTCATCAGCTTCAATCTGAAATTTAAAGTCAATTATGATCCGGGAATGGAGAGCCTAGATGCTGTTGTTACCACGGAAACCATGATGAAAGAAGAAGCGGATGTCCTGATGTCTGCGATTGGTAACGGCACAATGGAGGCCATGAGTGTGAGCAATGTCACATTGGAAGTCGCTGAAGAGATGATGTCATACGGAGAGTCTAAATTGATGTGTGAACCAGGCTATGTGGTTAGCAATGATACATACTACTGCAGTAAGTCACTGCCCATAATGTTGTCAAATTCACAGGCTCCGATTTCATAAAACTGTTGATGAGGAAACATTGCTTCACACATTTCTCCGCAAAGCAAGAATTGGCGGGGACCCAGTCAAGAGCAATGCACTTTAAGTGCTATTTTTGGTTGGTTAACCATTTCTGCTAGTCGAGACTTTTCTAATTTGACCAAATATTGAAATGGGGCTTTTGTGTCTCATTTGATTATTTTACTCTATAGTACCATGCCTAGGTGAACGTAGACATTATAGCCTAATTTCATAAAGCCTGTACGCACAGAAACTTGCTAAGCACAGAAAAAATCTTGCTAGCTGAAACAGGTTACCAGCCAAAGATTTCATAGAGTTTCAGTGTTGCCACCGGTTCCCAACTCATCTTTTGCTAAGCATAACAGCTTTATGAAATTGGGATTACAGGGAAGGTATACGTTTGGTAATAACTCTTAAAATTAATGGCAATAAAAACTTACTTGGTTAGAAGTACAGCAGCTTTCGATAGTATAAAAGCATTTTGAGAATCATTTCACTTCGAAGTACTGTGGTTATGGAAAAAGATATCAGTTTTTATCCCCTAAAATTTGAATCTAATTGTGTATTCCGATTACGGATTATTCTTCCTGCATGGACATAACCACTCCGGATTTTCGGCAGTATCTCAAAAACGCTAGCACCTTTTGAAATGAAATTTTCACAGGTTAGTTTTATTGTATATATCTACATTTAAATAGGATTCAAACAATCGATTGGTTAAAAAAAACAAAGGTATACATTCCCTTTAAGCAGCTTCTTTAAAATATATCCAACCCTTTAGTTACATCATTTGTTTTTTGGGATGATTCAAAGTTTGTTTCCGTCCTTAAAATACTATTTTCCTTGATGTTGTGTTTGTAGCTGCCTGCAGCTCAGGGACATGGTACAATTCAGTCACAGAGGATTGTGAGTTCTGTTCCAAGGGTAGCTACCAGGACCAACAAGCTAAGGACGGGTGTGTGGAATGCCCCTCTGGAACTTCAACAGCATTGGAGGGAGCCAAAAACAGCTCACTGTGCGAAGGTAAGAGGAAAACAAATCTTAACAAAACATTTTCTAAATTAGTGGAAAGGTCTATACAGACATCTTTACCCAAACCTAATTGTGTCCTAGCCTTGTGTCCGCCATATGAACTCCCCCCACCTCATCCTTTTAATAAAACCACAGCTGCTCACAGAAATTCTCTTCATGTCTTTTTGACAGCGGTCTGCCCAGCAGGCCAATACTCGGAGACTGGTCTCGTCCCGTGCTCCAAATGTCTGACTGGAGAGTATCAACCACAGCTCGGCAAGACGTCTTGTCTGGCGTGCCTTGATGGGAAGACTACTCAACACTTTGGGTCTCAGTCCTTCAATCAGTGTCTAGGTACAGAATTCATTTTCCGGTATTTATTCTTTTCATATCTTAAGGTCAAAAGAAACTTTTTCACAATATTTCATATTTGTCTTAATAATTGTTGTGATTGTCTTGTCTGCTTTGCAATTCGAACAGATATCTGCCCTCCTGGTAGTTATTCAGAAACGGGTCTTGCACCCTGCCTTCCATGTAAACTTCGCTATTATCAGCCAAACAGTGGGAAGCATTACTGTATACTGTGTCCAGGGAGGAGCACCACACTAAACACCGGATCCACTACAGCAGAGGACTGTATTGGTAAATATTAGTAAACATTGCTTTCTTCATCTTCTTTTGGTGTGCACAAATGTGAAAGTTGGCTTGATTTTTTGAAAACTTTAAACGTTTGCTTTGACTGTTGGATGGAACAGTTGCTTAATTATCCCCTGTTCTTGAAAATCCAAGACGAATCCAAGCCCCAAAACTTAGGGGATAGAATTCCAAACATCGTTCATTTCCCCACAAGAGTCATTTACATTTTAAATATTTTACTTGGAAACAAGGTTTGTATTTTGTCTATTTATGATTTGTGATTTATACTTGTGTGAAAATAAATTCTGCTATTATACTTATGTGTGTACCATGAGTTATACAACAGTTCAACGGTTTGATTTTGATATTTCAAAGGGAGTATTTAAACAACAATAAACAAAGTTCAAGCTTTGATAAGAAAAATGCATGATGCTTTGGTTGTTGTAAGGGCAGGGCAGTTTTTCTTATAGTAACAGGCAGCTCAATGAGGGAATTTTAAATTTCTACTGGGACATTTCAAAGGGCACCCAGGCAATGACCCGAAGGCATGGAGGCAATGTGGTGAAGGAGCAGACCTTTTTTTACCATTATTTTTGTTTATCCCTCATTTCTTTATAGATGCTGATGAGTGTGCGAGCTCACCGTGTGGCAGTGAGGCTACCTGCATTGACCTGATTAATGGGTACCAATGTGACTGTCCACCAGGCTATGAGGGAGAGAACTGTCAAGATGATATTGATGACTGTGAAGGTAACAGGTGTGGTAACAATGCAACCTGTGTGGATGGACTGGCAAGCTATCAGTGTCTATGTAGCCCTGGATTTGAAGGTAGAGAACACTTCGAGGTTTTCACTAAAAATGCTTGATTTTTACTGACAAACTCTGCTTGTTTTTCCAAAATGGGACCTCATCAACAAACAAATCTTTAGTTTTTGTTTTCTTTTTGTTTAACATTTTCTTTTTTCTTTATGCCCTTTCCTCATTTTTTCCGACATGAAAAATGAAAGGGCCTTTAAAATTTGTCTTTTTCGTTCAGGTTACTTTTGTGATGTGAACATTGACGAGTGTGCCCAGTCTCCATGTTTAAACGATGCTATTTGCCAAGACGCTATCGGCGGCTATCATTGCCAGTGTCCTGTAAACTACCATGGCACCCACTGTGAACTGGAGATAAACAGGTAAGAAATCACTGATGAGGTGTGTTAAAGATCACTGGGGTCCCTTGAGAAATGTTGACGTAGGAACGTGTGGTGAAGATGTCTTGGAAAACTGTTGAGGTGTGTAAACCTTATCAGGGTTTACTGAGAAACATTGGAATTGGAAGGTACAATAAAGAAATCTGCTAAATTTGATGAGAAGGTGTTTTAAATATCACTTGGGTTCCTTGAGAAATGTTCACATTGGGTGGTGTATTGAGGGTATCTGCCAAAACTGAGGAGGGGTGTTAACATTTCTGTTAAAACTGAGGAGGTATGCTAAACATCACTTGTGTACCCTTGAGAAATGATAACTTTGGGAGGTATACGGAAGCTGTCAGCCTAATATATTTAATTTTGTTTATTTGTGTTCAGCTGCTCTCCAAATCCGTGTCACAACGACGGAAGATGCTTGCTCAATGAAGGGAGTCACCAGTGTTTCTGCCTGCCAGGTTTCTCTGGAATAAACTGCACCATCGACATCAATGAATGTGCCAGCTCACCATGTCAACACGGAGCGACATGTCAAGACTTGATCGCAGACATCTCTTGCGAGTGTTCCACAGGATATGAAGGAGAGTTTTGCGAGATAGACGTCGATCTCTGTGCAGGGTCTCCTTGTCACGATGGAGCAGTCTGCATTGATCTAGACTCATCGTTTATGTGCCTCTGTCCACCGCACCGATCAGGCCTACTGTGTGAAGACACGCCATGTCAGAACGGTGCCGTCTTTGTCCTGAGTGAGGACATGGAGATGTATAGCTGCCAATGCGTTGCCGGGTACACTGGACGTAATTGTGAGATTGACTTCAACGAGTGTGGGTCTTCACCGTGCTCCAATGGCGGTGTCTGTATGGAACATCAACTCAATTCCTACATTTGTGATTGCCCACAAGGGTTTGAAGGTAAGCTTGAGAATTCAAAATTAAACAGTGGACTTTGTGCATAAAGGACCTATTCCAGTACTTAGCTTGTGCAGCTAGCCATTTGGAAAGATTAACTTACGGGAAAAATCAAATGTGATTTGGCTTTTGAAGAACCATTGACTCCTTTTTTACTAAAGTAATTATCCCTGGGGTGTCTTCTGGCTACTGCTCATTGGTCATTCATTATTGCCCTCCACTGGAGGGCCACATGCCAGGTGGCCAGAAGAACACTTAAACTATGTGCTGTAGTTGCTATTCTCAGAACATTGCTTTGCAAGCTTTTTGGAGCTCATAACCATTCCAATCTCGGCAGCACTTGCACAAACTACCCAAACTGCTTGACAGTATGTTTTATTCCTGCACTAGTCTGTGTTTCGTTAAATTAGCCAGATAGTTTATCTTCATAGTTTACCACAAGGAGAAAGACTCTGCTGGGGTCGAAACGTGATGCCACTAAGACTTTTTGCACCAAGTAAACATACCCACAATAAGAGGACAGGACCTGGAACTTGAGATGGAGCATTCCTTTAATGTCTGTTACTTTTACAGGAGACACATGCACCATTGACATCAACGAATGCTCCTCCAATCCATGTGGGGCTCTCAGTAGCTGTGAAGATGACGAGAACGGGTACACTTGCCACTGCGCTCCGGGCTTAACTGGTACCCACTGCGAGGACCGTATTGATTACTGTGCGCCGTCCGTGTGCCAACACGGTGGAACATGTAGGAATGTAGAACTCAGTTACCAGTGTCTCTGTGTGGCAGGCTTCACTGGTGAGTAGAACAGGAGAGGGATGACAAAAAAGAATTCAAATAAAAATGCCAGGCAAAACTTCCATCAAATATTTAGAGACTGTTAACCTTTTCTTTGAACGGAACCAACTGCATGGAGAAAGTACTTATTTCCGACTTAATTTTTGTTTCAAACTATATGTTTTCCTCCAGAAATAGCAAACATGACCTTAACAGAAAAACTAAAACAATCTTGATTGTTTTATCTTGTTATTCATTAGTGTTAGCATGCTCTATTTTCATCTTGCTTTAGGTCGTGACTGTGAAACCAATATTAACGATTGCTTGCCGGATCCCTGTCAGCATGGTATCTGCCTCGATCGAGACAATGGCTATCTTTGTTTCTGCTACACTGGATTCAGGGGAACCCACTGTGAAGTCAACATCAATGACTGCACCCAGAGGTAACAATAATACAAAGTTTTGTCTTAATTGCTTAATTGCAGAAAACTATTCTAAATAGTGCTTTTTCTCCCTTCTTTTTACTATAAAAAGACGCCCAACTTATGGGAATTGAAGCTTGAGGGCCATGTTAACCTTTGAACTTTAAATTTTGAAATTTTAACACAGTGCCTGCCAAAACAGTGGAACCTGCATTGATGGTATTGCGCAGTATTCTTGCATCTGCCCAGATGGCTTCACTGGCGTCCACTGTGAGGAACCGATCAACTTTTGCCAGAGTAACCCATGCCAGAACTCAGGTGTCTGTCAGAATGACCCCCTAGGCTACCAGTGTTCTTGCACACCAGAGTACACTGGTCAGAACTGTGAGGAAGACTTTGACTCCTGTGCCTCCTTCCCATGTATGCACGATTCCACCTGTGTAGATGACGTCATCGGCTTCACCTGTAACTGTGTACCGGGTTATGCTGGCATCAACTGCGAGGACAATATTGATGAATGCATGAGCAATCCATGTGTGAATGGTGGATTTTGTCTTGACCAAATTGGCTACTACATTTGTGTGTGTGTGGAGGGTTACGCCGGGTCCAACTGTCAGGTGAATGTCGACGATTGTGCCACTGGTGAGTGTCTGAATGGAGCAGTCTGCCAGGATATGGTCAACGCCTTCCTGTGTTCATGCCAGTCAGGATGGACAGGTAAGCCTCTTTTTACTTATTTTAAAACTGCCCCATCAGCCAGGGTTCTTGTGAAAGTATGGACAGGGCCAAGGCTAAGTTGTTGCCATTCAAATGTTTTTACGGCGACTTTTCATTGCCAGCCATGATATTTGTCAATATGTAAATAATTTAAACTAATTTCAGTCTTCGAGAAAGACTCTGCTAGGATTGAAATGTAAGGCCACTAAGTATTTTTTGCATTTATACCATAGGTTCTTTTGGTTGGTAAGCAGTTTGCAACAGCTAATTCTATTTTCTCAAACATAATTTTACTTAAACATCAATATGTGGCTCATACTCTGTGTGTGCTAAACCATCCAGATTGTGAACCACATAAATCTGGAATGCAAAATTGTTGGACCCCCAAACGGTGCTGCTGGCCTGACGACCTTTGATGACGATACTATTAACTGGCTCTCCTCGGACCTGCCAGTTTATATGACTTATGGTGACCACATGAACGAACAAATTGGTTGATAGAAGCAATTTTTTGACTAACAGCCAACTTTGAGAGCTTTTTTGTTTGGAAATAAAGAGAAATATTTTTGTGTCTAGAAATTAAAGTAAGAAAACGACTGAAATAACAGAAATTTGTTTCCACTGGCTTAAATCCTACAAAGTCGGAAAGATTCATGAATTCAGATTTTGGAGGGTTTGGAATCCTTAAAGCTCTCAGACAACATTGGTAATTGTCAAAGACCAGTATCGGCACTTGATGTGACCGCACACATACATGAAATAACAAACCTGTGAAAGTTTAAACTCAATCACTCAGCGGAGTCACAAGAAAATAGTTTTTACAAAATTATACATTTTCACTGTTTTTGAACATCGAGTTTTGGTCTCGCGAGATCAAAACCACTTGTGTTACTCATTTCTCAATAACTATAGCATTTCAGGCACAAATATTTTGAGGGAAGTTTTCCATCATGACCATCTTTATACTATGTTAGTTGTGTGCAAATCTGTAAACATTTATCTGTTCAATCTTACCAATGTTGTGCACACCCTTTGAACTAGTTAATGCTTCTACATAAAGGTTTTTTTTCTTCTAATAAACAAATTCTTAGGTGAGCTTTGTGAAGAGAACATCGATGACTGTGAGTCAAGTCCATGTATGAACGGCGGCACATGCTCAGACTTCCTGAATGGCTATGAGTGTGGATGTCAAATTGGTTACAGCGGGACAAACTGCCAGACAGACATTAATGAGTGTCTGACACTCAATGTGGAGTGCCAACATGGCGCATCTTGTTTTGACAAGGTACTATTATATGACTGGTAAATTATAATTGATGTACAACCTGAAGCCAGTGTCGACACTCAATGTGGAGTGCCAACATGGCACCTCTCATGTTTTGACAAGTTACTAATATTACTGGTAAATTATAATTGATGTTCACCCTGCAGTGTCTGAAAGTAAATTTAGAGTGCCAACATGGTGCCTCTTGCTTTATAAGGTACTCAAATTACTGATAACTATGATTGATGTACACCCTGAAGCCAGTGTTTGAAGCTCAACTTGGAGTGCCAACATGGCACCTCTCATGTTTTGACAAGGTACTAATATTACTGGTAAATTATAATTAATGTTCACCCTGCAGTGTCTGGAAGTCGATTTAGAGTGCCAACATGGTGCCTCTTGCTTTGATAAGGTACTCAAATTACTGATAAACTATGATTGATGTACACCCTGAAGCCAGTGTTTGAAGCTCAACTTGGAGTGCCAACATGGCACCTCTTGTAATGAAAATCAATCATCTTACTGGTTAAATCGAGGTGCCTTTCAAGATTCAGAACTTGTTTCTACATTCTGGTGTCTCTTTTTAGGGGAGAAGTGGTGGCTCTGAAAAGAGCAGATATCTTTCTCCACCAACTTAGCCTCAAATCCAACAAAATGCTTGTTTCCCATTTACACAGGTTGCAGATTTTGAATGTTCTTGCTCGGCGGGCTATAGAGGGCGCTTCTGTGAGGTGAATGTTAACGAGTGTCATTCAAACCCTTGTCAGAATGGGGCTGTGTGCGTTGACGGAGTGGCCAGATATTCCTGTAGCTGCCTAACAGGTATTTCAATCAGGCAATCAATCAATCAATCAATCAATCAATCAATCATTCAATCAATCAATCAATTATTTACATTAATAATCAATCAATGGCACATAAATACTTGGTAATCAATTTGTTTTTTAAGGTGTTCAAGTGGTGGGGCCTCTGAAAAGCAAATTTGCCACCAAGAGACTCTCCATGACATTCATAGAAAAATGGAAGATCAATGTGATCAAAACAATTATCAAATTCTTTGATAAAAGTTTTTA
This sequence comes from Plazaster borealis, assembly GCA_021014325.1. Classification (NCBI taxonomy): domain Eukaryota; kingdom Metazoa; phylum Echinodermata; class Asteroidea; order Forcipulatida; family Labidiasteridae; genus Plazaster; species Plazaster borealis. The sequence continues at coordinate 2,377,608 of CM037468.1, forward strand.
TTGTGGTGACCAGGGTTTGGGGACAAGCTCAGATAGAGATTGTACAAGTCGTGTGCGTATTCAAATAGTTTGGGTGGCAAGTGCGTAAAGAACTTGCCTCTCACCACTGTGGCCCTGGTTCAAATCCCGACTGAGGCGATATGTGAGTGGAGTTTCGCGTTGGTTCTCTCCTATGCCTCAGGTTTTTCTCCAGGCCCTCCGGTCTCCCTCTGGAAAAATCAAACACTTCAGATCTCTGGCTGTGCTCCGTGGTCATATATGTGTCGATGTCGCTGGCTGCTAAAGATGCCTTTGCATGCCTGCATTTAGACCATTTATATCCACATCCTTCACATTTCAGCTTCTCAGCTGCCAAGAGTAAGGATGATTAGCCTCCCAAATTATTATTATTATTATTATTGGAAACCTTTGTTCCAATGCACATTGCTCAAAATTCAAATATATACTCGGGACTTGCACAGTTGTGACACAAGAAAAATTGAAGCTTGTTTAACCCTTTAGAAGACTGTTAATTTCTGTATAACCATCACCTAACGCCCAGACATTGCTAATCTTAAAGATTTTTTGCCCCACTATTGTTAGGGAAAATGTCAGGATTATTAATGAGAAACAGAAATACTTTTTGTTATAGAATTGTAGATTTTATGTTAACATTAGAAAATGTCAATTCAGTCTGATACCTTTTCTTTGACTCTCTGGTTTGAGTGGAAGTAGGGCAGCTCTTGCAGCCGTGTGCGGCCGCTATGGGCATTTTGGTACAAGCCGCTTGCGGCTGCTATATTCTCTTAAGGGTTAATTTGGAGTTGAATAAAGTTTTGGTTTATCTTTTCAGGCTTCAGTGGTGTACTGTGTGAGATTGAATTGAATCTTTGTGAGGAAGAGCTGTGTAGTAATGATGCCACCTGTACTCCTCACCGAGGTGGTTTCACTTGTACTTGTGCCATCGGATTTAGGTGAGTATCATCTGTAAGGTACCCTGTCAGTGGGACAACATTGTGACTGAAACTTCGACCATGTCATTGTACAAACAGAATGAACTTTTGCATTCCAGGGCATTTTCTGGCAGGCAAGATACTACAGTAGTCATGTGGGAAATTGTACCTTTTGTAGCCTGCAGGAAGTCCAGGCTCTGTGGCTTTTTCCGTAAACATTTGATGTCATGGTCTATACAAGGCGTAATAATTTGTAATCTTTCTTCAAATATTGTGATATACACATTCCCATATTTGCATTCTTGTGGAGATTTCTTGTGTCCTGAACAAAATTCCGTGTGGAACATCCGTCTCTTTAGAATTCCCCTGTGGAGACCTTTTGTTCCTATTGTCTTCGGTCTCCATAAGGTAATAACAATAATAATAATAATCAGCACTTATAAAGCGCACAGTATCTTACAAAAAATGCCTTTCAAGGGCGCTGGTTTGCAAAGAGAAAGTCCAGAATTTCTCACTGAAATATTTGAATCTGAAAAAGGCTTCAGGCCTGAAGCCTTTTTCAGGCATCTGAAAGCCAGAAAAAAGAGCAACAAAGGTGTTTTTCTTTCATTATTTTTTTGCAACTTGATGACCAATTGAGCCCAAATTTTCACAGGCTTGTTATTTTATGCATATGTTGGGATACACCAAGTGAGAAAACTGGTCTTTGACAATTACCAAACGTGTCCAGTGCCTTTAAAACCCTTTTTATTTCAGATAATAATACCAATAGGGTGAAGTTAAGTGATGATAATTGTTATGGAATAGTGTCAATATTGCAATGTAAAAAGGAGTTGTTAAATTGTTGAAATTTACATTATTACTTATTTATTTATTTATATATTTTGTTGTGTATCAGTGGTGACCTCTGTGACATTGAAATTGATGAGTGTGTAAGTCAACCCTGTTTCCATCACGGAACCTGTGAAGATGAGTTTGGTGGGTACCAGTGTGTATGTCTGCCAGGCTATATGGGAGTTCATTGTCAAACAGGTAATCAACATAAACCTTTGGAGGTAGACAGTCTGTTTTCCAGGCTATCCAACAAAATGGTCAAAACATTTATGATTAAACTAGATGAATGAAGATGTTTGTTTTCCAGGCTACTAACTTTATAAAACAGAGTTGTTTTTGTATGAAATAGATGTTGTATCAAGAAGGTTTTTCAAATAAAAAAGTTAATTTAAAAACGACAGAGTAAGAAGGAATTGTCCAAAACCAGATTTTCATTTTATATAGAGATTCATAGAATTCTTTGTTTTGTTGCCAGAATTGCCGTCCAACTTTGATCTGGTGTTCGACAACCCAATTGAGTCCGACGTCATTCAGGTCGCAAATGTGACCTCTCATGACCTCGATGCTGTCACAGTGTCCCTATGGATGAGGTCAACTTCCTGCTTCTCAGAGTTCATCTTCGTGAAATTGTCGTCTCCTTCGGATGTTTTTATTGAGATTCGAGATCCCATGGATCTTAGTCTTAAAATACTGAGGTGAGAATAAAAACAATCTCCTAATAAGTCACCAGGGCCCAATTTCATAAAGCTGCTTAAGCACAAAAACTAGCTAAGCACAGAAAACTATTGCTTGGGAAAAATAGGTTACCAGCCAAAATACCATACAGTTACTATTGCTGTGACTGCATGGTACCCCACTCATGCTCAGCAGAATTTTCTGCTAAACATGCATCTTTATGAAATTGGCTGTTTACCAGTAAGCAGAATTTTGTGCTTAATACTTCAGGAGAAAAATATACGAATGGGAAAGAGTATATTTCATAAGTGATCAGGAAGATTTGAAAGTGTGTGTGCGGTCCGAATTGATGGCTTCCATAAGCCACATTGATGGCTTCCATAAGCCATATTCATGGCTTCCATAAGCCACAATGATGGCTTCCATGAGGAAGGGAAAGTGATGTGGAAAGGAGGAACTGTCCAGTAAATTTTTGAAAGAAAAAGTGAAAAAATCAGGTTTAGTTTTGTGTAACATTACCAAAGGGGTAAGTCTTTGGAATGTGGATGAAATATAAAAGATTTCAAAATGTTTTCAACTCTTCAGCCATGATGTCTCTGTTGGTAATCAAGAAGATTTATGTGATGGACGCTGGCACAATCTGATATTGACGCTTAATGCCGCAAACCAGAACTGGAAGATCTACATTGATAAGTCACTGGCAGCAGAGGGCGGTATTTCAAGCCCTCTGACGAGCCTCCCAAGCGGATTGACCCTCTCCATGGGACCATCAGAAACCTGGACTGGTACCAGTAACGCTGAGATAGAGCTTGGTAATGTAAACATATGGAAGAATGTGCTGGGTGAAGTCGAAGTGCAAGATCTGGCGTCATACTGTGTTCCCATCTTACCAGGTGACGTGTTTGCTTGGGGTCAAGTGGAGACCTTACCAGGGGCAGCCATTACTCAGACATTGTCAGTGCCCTCGCTTTGTGATGGTGAGTCAATTTAAACTATTGTGACATCTTGTTGTTGGGCTCAATCCCTGTGGAGTATTTCAGTATGAAATGCAAACTGAGTTTACTATGAGTTATCACACAAAGGCTCGTGGAATATGGACAAATATAGCCCTTCTGCTTCCAATATCTAAGAGGCCCAACTTGCGTGAGATAATAATAATTAATGATAATAATTAGAGATTTATATTGCGTGATTTCCACAAAAATGATCAACCGCGCATAACAACTTTATCTTCAAGCAAACTTGACACTTGGCTTAAAATAGTGCATTTTAGAACAGGTTTTGATACAGATTTACGTCATACTCCTGTTGCTATGGATCGACCAATCAAAATCAAGGATTCAAGTTTGCTTGAAGATTAAGTACTATATCACACATTGGTGTGGGGCAACTCTAAATCAAACTGTTCTTTATTCTAGAGGTATTAATCTACTTCTATTGTTGGAATCAATTTTGGATGAGCAAAGAAAAAGCTGACTAGAGAGGGATTTGAACCTGTAACCTCTGAATTTACGTGCCGATGCTCTACCAACTAAGCTATCGAGCCCTACATAGTTTACTAGTAATAGTTACTTCCTATCAATGTTGGTATTCCACTTGTTGTCAACATCTTTGTGCGGGAGGGCTCCAGTCAATAGTCCTACAAGACGGTCGTATAGCCAGGGATCACACCTGGGTTATGACACAACCTGGGAAATGGCAGTAAGGGGATCACCAAAAGGGGATGCAACTTTGTCTCTTAGATATTAAGTAATAATCGCATCCTGTGACGGTCTTTTGTTATGTGCGGGACTGCATACCAGCGGGTAATAGTAGTTTGCTGGTTCCTAACATAGCTGTTGCTGTTTTTTGTTGTTCATTATTTTTCATCAATAGTTATTTGTGTTTATTGGTGTATTGGCCCTTTTAAGATGTTTAAGATGTTTAGATTCTGTGTATTTCTGTTCATTTTGTATTATTGCTTTGTTAATTATGTTTTGCTTTTTGCTCCTTTTATCAAGTTTATTTATATGTTCATTTATCTATTAATTGTACATTTTAAATATCAAGTAATAATTAACCACAAGGGAAACTGACTGGGTATATTTTCAATTTTTTTAAGGTTCAACACCAAATGATTGTGCATTTTGTGTTGTTTTGGTCGAATAAATAATAATAATAATAATAATAATAATAATAAGCCACAAGGGAAACTGATTGGGTAAATTTATAACAATTTTTTGGCAAACAAAACTTCTTTTATTGATGGTATTTTTTGCTATTTGTCTTTGCCCTAGACTATGATGAATGTTCAAGCAGTCCATGTGCATCAGGCGGCACCTGCGAAGACAAGATCGGCTTCTACGTCTGTCACTGTGCATTGGGATGGGAAGGAGACCGTTGCCAGACCATGACAGACTTTTGTCTCATTCAAGAATGTTTGAATGGAGGGACTTGTATGGCTAGTCTACTCTCTACCACCTGTGCATGCCTAGATGGGTATACTGGGACCATTTGTGAAACTGAAATTAGTAAGTGATGAAAACAAAAAAACATTTGCAAAGTCAAAAAAAATTCTTCAGTTTTTCTTTTTAATATGATTTAAATATATTAGGAATCGAAGACCTGGAAATTTAAACATTGAACTTTTCAGCCCCAAAATAATCATATAGCAAGCAATGATTCAAATTATGCCTTCTTTTTGCCAAACAAATACTTCGAAGATCACTTTTGATCAGTAAACCCCATTTACCAGGAGCTCCAAAATATGCAAAAGCAATTTTATGAAATCCATACGAGTTGTCAGATCATAGTGACTTGTATTGTGACATCACACTTTGCTTAGCAGTTAAGATTGGTATTTAGCTCTTTGTGAAATCGAACCCTAGACTGTTAAGAGTCACCATCTTCCGATCATTTTGTTTACAGTTGATGGCCAGTGGAGTCCATGGTTTTCTTGGACTGAGTGTTCACAGTCTTGCGGTTCAGGCAGACGGTTTAGATCAAGACTATGTGATAATCCGGGCCCAGAGAATGGTGGGAATCCCTGCGAAGGGACCAACCTCGAAGCCGAACGATGCAGCGTAGAAATGTGCCCAAGTATGTCAACAAAAGATTTTATACTTTAAGCCTTCTTAACTATGTAGTTGACTTAGTAATTCGCAGTGTTTTTGACCATGTGAGGGCGTATGTGAACCATTTCACGTGATGCAAAACAAGTAAACAAACTGGGTTTTTTTTTCATTGTCATTATTATTTTTATGTATTTCGTCATTTGATGCAAGAAAACTACGTAGAGGAAATTAAAATAAGATGAAACTGTAATTGTGCTGCAAGAAATTCCCTGATGAAAGCGCCCTCATGCGGTCAAAAATATGGTCAATTGCATAGGGGTTGAAGACTATTATTTATTATTATTGGTTTTGAGGCATTGCGTGGTGAGGTATCAATGTATATTCAGTTTGCGGTAACACCATTTGTAGATATCTACTTTGCTGTGTAGATTTGTTCTTTGAGAACTTGTCTTGCTATTTATTCTACTGCTGCGGAGTAGATTTTGGAATTTGGGAGACTACTCAGTGCTGAAAAGAACTGACATGCTTACTACTGGTGGGGGGAGGGGAGGTAAGGTATCGACTGGGACTGCTACTTTCGCTTAGTGGATCAAGGGGAATTCTCGTTATTTTGGGTTTGCACTTGGTGATTTCCTAGTCCTGTAGGAAAATTAACACACTGAGTATACAGTTCGCATCGGTGTAATGGTAAAAAAAACAGAGAATTATGAATAAATAAAGTAACAATTAAAAATATAATTAGTTAGTCAACCTCTTCAGCAGTACTTTATCAGCATGCAGCAACAGAGGCCAGCATTCTCCTGAAGTCGATCAGAGCATACTGATCGAAACCACCACAACTCATAAAGAGAGTTTATGTACAAAGTGTCTCCGCAAACCTTACTAGATTGTATTCCCACCATGCAAAGTTTCAAATCCTTGTTAATATAACTAGTTAATCTTGACTCATTAAAGTTTTTGGGGTTGTAGGTAGGGGAGATGTGTGCTCCATTTTGTATTATTGTGTGTGACCCAGTCACATCACTAAACAATTTTATTATTGTGTGTGACCCAGTCACATCACTAAACAATTTTGGGTAAACCTTATTTTTTCCCTGTGGCAGTATTCAATCAAGAAACGAATAATCAACTGTTACCTTTCAAGAAAATGGAGACTTGATTAATCTGAATTTACAAACTTTTAGCTTGTCCGACTTTGCGTCGTCCTTACCGTGGTTACATTGACTGTAATACCACGGATACCGGCGAGCAGTCCTGCAGCATCAGGTGCCGCGATGGCTACATGTTCAGCACAACACCACAAGATGTATACCGGTGCGGCCCGAGTACCAACTACAGATGGGATTTTATCCCCTTGAATGCTAGATATCCCCTGCCAAGCTGTAACGGTAAGCATAGTTTAAAGGATGAGTCTAAATTTAAAATCTACGGCCAAGGAGTTTTATTGTTAAAGCTTAAAAAGTAAAGGAAGAGTAAATTTATGTCTGTCCTCTAGTTTTCAAGCTTCACAAATATAAAAGGAATTATATACATTTGGTAATTGGAACCCACTGTTTGTTTCAATCCTATATAGTTGTAGATATATATCATTAAACTAACCTTTGAAAATTTCATTTTCCTTCTGGATTAAGAGGTTCGTTTTTTCAAATCCAACAATAATGTAGATGTTACTTACATATTATTTTAGTTACGTTTCACTCCTAAGCTAGGAGCTTCTTCAGACTTGACTACTTCGCAAATACTCAGTGTGCATGCGTTAGCTGTGGAATGAGGTGCATGCTGGTCTAGTTAGTGACCAAAGTTGTCACTAACAAGACCAGCATGCACCTCATTCCACGGTAAGGCATGCGTACCGAGTATTTGCGAAAAAGTCTCTGGTGACCATGTCCAATGCTCAACTGCCTTTTATACCCTTTCTTGGTGGTCATAGAGGGCGTTGTAGGCGTGGTTTGGACTAGTTGGTCATAAATGTTCTGGAGCTTGTATGCCCCGTCGTCTTAACTATGTAAGTAACTTCTTCCCTCTGTTTTCTGAACTAAATATACCAGTTGCGGTTCCACGAGTTGGTGCAGGAGCCAACGTGACGGCAGACTACCCTTCCTTGCAGTGTAGCTCATCGAGTGACCAACAAAGCATCATCCAAACTGCTTCAGCTTTGCTTAATTCCACTCAAGGAGGTTCTGGATGTCTAGCTCTCAGCACGTGCGCTGCTAATGTGTCGGTAAGGAAGCTTTTTTATACATTCAGGGTTCTCCCCATGTACAAGCTAGCGTATCCGGCCGATACGCGTGAATTGCGATACTTTGCAAACTAACACGGTCCGCCATTTTGTGGAGTCAAAAATTTGGCTCTACAAAATGGCGTGCCATGTTAGTTCAAGATGTTAAAGGAAAAACCACGCAATTTCGAGGCATATTTGTGTCGATCATTGTATTCTACTTTTAAAACATCTTTCTAACCTTAATGCATTTTATAACAAACAGTTACAAACGTTTACTTTAAGTTTACTTATGAGGCATCCTTGGTTTCAATACAAGAAATATATAATAATTATTATTGTGGCCAAACTTCTAGTTCTTCACTACCAATGATGCTAAAGGTAGTCAGTAAACTTCAAAGAAACACCCAAAAAGTGCAATGGGCTCAATTCTGTAAACCAAGGGCAGATGAATGAGCCTTGGGGGGAAGGGGGGTGCCGCTTCAGGCTCCAACCTCATGGAAAACACCAAGACCTTCGGCCAATGTTCTGAAAAATGTTGAGATTTTTAGAAATATTTCCAGAGCCTTATGATTTGTTTAACCAATTCTCTCCTTAGGTGAGCAATTGTGAAACCTCAAACCAACGTTCAGTGAGGAAGCGAAGCTTGTCCCCAGTGCAGCTCACTATTGCAGTGATAATGGATAACTCCACCCATGCTCTATTCAGTAAGTAACTTATGTTTGTCCAAAATGCACAGTGGTCTGGTTTACCGGGTTGAACAAAAAAAAACAGTTTGCTTAGCAGAAATGAGCAGGATGCCAGTCACAAATGGTACATGTGACATGGTATTTTGGCTGGTAACCTTATCTGGTGAGCATAATTTTGTTATGCTTAGCTTATTTTTGTGCTTAACCCTTTAGAGATCGTTCATTTCTGTATAACCGTCACCATACGCCAAGAAATTGCTAATCTTAGAGTTTTTTGGCTCTTGTTATACTCAGGAAAAATGTAAGGAAAATTAATATGAAACAAAAAGACATGGCTTTGTTTTAAAATTGTAGATTCTATGTTAACATGGGAAAATTTGAAAATTTCTGTTAATTAATTATTTTTTGTTAATTTCCGATACCTTTTCTTTGACCCTCTGCTTTGAGCGGAAGTCGGTCAAATTTTGCGGCCGTTTGCGGCCACTATGATCTTTAAAGGGTTAATCATTTGATACTCTTCACTGCATGCTTGACAGAGATACTGTGTTACTTTTTGTTTTGCTTCTTGTGAAAGTGACCATTTGCAATGTGTAGATTGATTTTTATTGTTTTATGCTTCATTAATAATAAGGTCCCTAAGACCAAACTATCTGTATCCCCCCTCCCCTCCACGCTTCTTCTTTTGTTGTTGTGTTTTTTTGGTGCACAAAGTGAAACTGGCCTCAGATTATGCCCCTTGCAGAGTCTTTCTCAAAGGCTAAATGACAACTCAACACAGTAGTATGAGTGCAACTATGCATTTATACAACAGGTGGCTGATTATATTTTTCATTTATTTTTATTTGAATTTTTGTTGTTACTGGCCTCAAGTTTCGACCCAAGCAGAGTCTTTCTCAAAGGCTAATGATAACACATGTACAGGTATAGAGTTAAGCCCAGTTCATACTTCCTGCAAATGCTTCATGCAAAGTGAATGTGACGTCACGGCTCTGTTTTTGCTGCGAATGTTTCGGAAGAGTTGAGTTCGAATTGATCGGTGCGAATTTGTGACGTCAAAATCTGCAGCGCGTTCGCATTTGCAGGTAGTTAACAGGAGCAGCCGAGTCGAAAGAAGTGAACAGACTGAAGTATGCAGTTGGCAGGGATGAGAAATTTCAGATTTTTCTTTCTTCAACCCCAAATTCGTTTTATCTGAATTCAGTCTCTTTAATGCCTCGTAAAAAAAGTAGCTGGTTTTTCTCCATAAATAAATAAATCCTGCTCTTTTATCTACTTCTTTTTTGGTGAGGATACCGTTTTCTAAAAATCATTGAAATCTACAACTCAAAGAATTATCAAAAGGTGAATTTCGACGTAGCTCCTAAAATTTTGAGCATGGTTTCAGACATTTTAGTCAACGATCGACTCTTATCTCTGAGCCAAGAAACAAGGGATGAACAATAAAAAAGGAGACAAGACGGGGGCAGGGTTGTTGGAAGGGGCTAGTTAAACCACAGGAATGATGGAAACATCATTTTTATTTGAGTTTACTTCTTGACTTGATAGATAACTCAGCAGAATTTGAATCGGAGTTCAACACCACCCTGCAAGACCTAACCAATCTACTGCAGAGGGGCCACTTTGGGATACCCCAATATGGAGCAATCAGCCAGCCGGACAGGGATACCATCGCCTTGGATGCTTGGGACATGTGCCCCAAGGGTTATGTCGAGAGTGACCAGGAAGGGATCTGTGGTAAGTTTTTTATTGTAGACCCTAGCGGCTGCAAGGTTGAACAGGGCTTGAATTTGAGGAAACAAATCACAAGACCACAGGGCTTGAACATATTTGAACATATTATATCAACATGTTACACAGTGAGGTATTATTCTTCATTAATATTCAATTCAAAAACACAAGGCGGCTGGACTTGTCCAGTCAAAAGTTTACTGGCCTGACACACAAACTACTGGCCTCGGGCCTGTGGTCCAGTGTAAAATTTGAGCCCTGTTGAACTTCCTTGTCCATGACCAAAAAGGTCTTATAGTGGGGGAAATATTTGTTAGAATTGTGCCTTTGATGATACAAGCATGGAATTTAGCACACAGTCACAGTGTGTCATGACAAAGATATTTGGCTATCGCAGAGTTGTCCTTTGAAAAAGTATAGGTAGAATAACAGACAATTTTCACAATTTTCAAACTATCTTCAATTTATTCAACTTATATTTTTTCAAAGGACAAATCTGGAATGGCCCATTAGCCAATATCTTTCTCATGACATACTCTGACTGTTTGCCAAATTCCATGCATCATCAAAGGCACAATCCAATCACCTACCTAGCTTGTGTACTATTCATAAAGGTCGTGTCCTGAATCGATAATTTCACATGTTTCTCATGTTCTCTACAATTCTTGAGCCAAACAAATTTGTTTGTCAAAATGCACATTGAACAATCAACCATTTATGTCTGCTGAATACCCAGCATTCCCAAAAGTCTCCTGTTGCTCGAAATCATGTTAATCATTGTACAAATGTGATGCAATCAAGCAAAAAGATTAATTTGTCAACCCAGGTCATTTGTCATTTTTGTATACATTTGAAAAGAGCATAATCTTTGATACCGTTAACCCCCCCCTTGTTGAAACACCAAGAGATGCGAGAAAATGAAACTGGGAAAAGGGGGTTTAAAGTCGAGTTGTTTATTTAAACTACATCGGCACATTTTCTTTCAATGCTAATTTTAACCCCCTTTTGATGTTATTTATCAGGAAGGAAGTTGCCAATATAAAATAAGATATATGTTGCCTTTTAAATTTACAATTTTGTTGTTGTTGAAAATTTCACCCCTGTTGGCCTGTTTTGGCTTGTTTCTCCATACTGATATTTCCGACAAACGTCTCATTTAGTTTGATCGCATCATAAATATTCTAAAAAAAACCTTCTAAACAACATTGACAACTCCATGAAGACACCAACCTTGTCCACCGGGACACGAACTTGCGTGGCTTGGACAAACAGGCGGGGAATTATTAGTCCTTAGTAATTATTTCAGCAAAAAATAGTTGGCCTGACGTTTCAACCCTAGCAGAGTCTTTCTGGAAGGCTAAAGAGAAAGACTCTGCTAGGGTCGCAACGTCAGGTTATTAACTGTTTTTTTGCGTTTATACCATAGGTCCTTTTGATTGGTAAGCAGTTTGCAATAGCTACCGGTAATTCTATTTTCGAATTATTTCAGCATCACAGTGTTTGCATTATGTTTTTCCTATCTTTTGTTTTTTTAGTCCAATGTGGTTTGGGAAGTTTTTGTGAACGCAGTCAAGTTTCTAAAGACAACGAGTGTCATCCATGTCCAAACAACACTTACAGAGAGGACTTGAGTACCAGCGTCTGCACCAAGTGCCCCAGTGAGATGGTTACCTCTAGAGAAGGAGCTATGAATGTCAGCGATTGTTACGGTACGCTCTCACTATTCACTGTCCCACAGTAGCCCTTTTGGGGGCAACCCCAGGGAATAACGGCCGACTCTTTCACACTTGGATCGCTTTATCCCTGATCTACCCCGGTAAAAAGATATTGAACTATGCTTCTCTTCACCCAGGGATAAATGGGTACTTGTGAAACCAGAGATGGTTCTTGTGATTTATTTAGCTTGGTGCGCTACATATTTGGCAGCACTGGAAATTACGGTAGATTATGCAAGTCTCCCATGTAGTGTAATAGGCGTATGGGAACTCTTTGGTTAAGGGGGGCAGGGGGGTTGATTTGCTTAAAGTTTACAGATAAAAACACAAATTTCTAATACAGGGTAAAAAGTCTTGTTTGCTTTCTCTGTCTTTTTTCTTTCTTCTTGCTGTGCCCAAATTTTCCCTACTGTTTTGCCCAAATTTTGGAGGGCAGTTGCAATCTTATGAAAAGTGTTTGACACGGTTGAGAAACATGGGTTCCCACTTGCATTGCTTTAATGTATGAAGGACACAAAACTACGCATGAGCACATGCACAAACTTGCACTGTCTTGATCGTTATCTTGCTTGTTATATTCAAATGAAATCTGAATATTTTGTCTGCATGTATTTGAAATAACAATTTGTCGTGCAATTTGTGTTTAATTTCTATAGAGGCAGAGACGCCACAAGAACACCAGAAACCATCCACAGATTTTGTGATGCTGCTATCCATTGGTGGTTTTGGACTTGTGCTGGTTGTTTTCGTCATTTTATTGGCAATAACATTGAGGTAATACCCCTTTATCAATCTTGTGTAACCCGTGGATTTTTTTTCCGCGCAGGACTCAGAGAAGGCGAGACTTGAGTATGGAGTTGTTATAACACATTGGTGTAGGGTAACACAAAGTTTTTATTACACCATTAAATGCAAAGTATACCTTAGGTTTTGGAACAGTTTGATTGTTTTAATTCTATATAAATGAAGATGACAGTGAGGCTGATATCACGGCTCTCTCAAAGTCAGGCATGATTATTCTTCCTACTTAAGTCTGATTTCCGTTTTTTTCCTCTTCAGAAAAATCAGCAAAACTGTTATTAAATAATCTGAAAATCTATAAAATCCTGTAGTCCTGTAATCAATTAACTGTTCCTACTTTTCTCGAAAGGCCAAATATCAAGCCTGCAGAATTTTACTTCTGATTGACTTAAATTTATCCTTAATAATTCCTGAATCTCATCACCTCCATGTGTATTTGCAACATTCCTGATAAGAGCTTTGAACTAAATTTGAGATCATTTTTTGTTTATCAGATGGAAGCAAACTAAGAAGAATGTGGAACCCGACCAAACCAACCCCATCGATGTTGTTGATATTCTGCATCTGATGGAACCACACGGCAACAATGCCTCAGGTAGGATCAAAGAGTGGGACTCTTGTATCAGAAATACAGAGCTGTATGACAGAAAGATAGTTTATCACTCTAAGTCAACTGGTTTTATGGGAATTTGGGGTTGAACATAGAAAAGTTTACTAGAGCGGGAATTGAACCTGTGACCTCGGGATTAACGTGCCGGCGTTCAACCAATGGAGCTATCTAGCCGTATGTTGGCAGTCTCCCTATTTTGTCAATATCTTTGTTCGAGGGTGCCAGTCTAAAGCCATTCAACCTGTTACTGCCGTATAGCCAGGGATCACACCCAAGTTTACGATACAACATAGGGCTAGATAGCTCAGTTGGTAGAGTGCCCGCAAGTTAATCTGGAGGTCACAGGTTCAAGCCCCACTCTAGTAAATTTTTCTTTGTTCAACCCAAAATTATTTTTTTGAAATAATTGATCTCAATCGCCAACTTGACTTATTGAAACTATGAACGTGATTTATCATTTTGGAGGCTAATCATCCTTATTTGCAGCTGAGAAGCTGAATTGCGAAGGACGCGGCTATAACGTGTTCCAGCTGCAGGCATGTAGAGGTGCCTTTGGCAGCCAGCCACATCAACCCATATATGACCACAGAGCATAGCTAGAGATCGAAAGTGTTTGATTTTGTGGCAGGGAGGAAAATCAGAGGGCCCAGAGAAAAAAACCCAGGAGAGAACCAACGCACAACTCTATTTACATATGGCCTTAGTTGGGAATAGAACCAGGGCCACAGTGATAAGAGGCAAGCGTTTAACGCACTAGCCACCCATGCCACCCATGGATCTTGGCGAGATAATGTCAATGCAAGGCTCAGATATGAGGCGGGATTTGAACCAGGGCCCACAGAGGTGAAAGACAGGGTCATCTCTGTTTGCCTGGTTTCTCCAGTTTGTCTTGGAGAAGTACCACACCCATCAACTTCTAAACAAACCCCTTCTAAATGAGTGTAGTATTGTTCATGGATAATTTGGGACAACCTTTTTGAACTGATAAAAAATGTTATTTTTTCTATTATTGTTTTCAATAGATACGCCATCTGCAAGTCCTGTTGGTGATGCTCTTCCAGAAACCACACCCACCCCCTCTGATAATCATGCTATGTCAGACATGTTACACCTCCCCAACACCAAACTGTAAATAAATATCTCTGCCTGAAACTGCCAGTGTATGCCTACAAGGAGGTAACTTGAAATATAACTTGTAATACTAATACTCTGAAAAATATTATTCAAATATTGGATGCTTATGAGCACAGAATATTCATCGGGTGAAATCTGGACTATTCCATTTCATGAGGTGAAGCCGAGTGAAATGAAAGAGCCAGATTTCACCGATTGATTTTATTCTGCTTCAATGCACGAACGAAATGCATTCAATATTTGTTTTATATAACCCCCACAAAGAACCTTGTCATTAGATAAATCTTTCCACAAAAAACAAAAAAAAAACATGGAAACTCGTTCACCCCACACTCTGAAAATTCTTTTAAAAAAACTTCTTAATGTAGATGACTACATGTAGACACCAACCTTGTCCGCTGTGACACGACTTTGCCTCGTTTGGACAAACTGGCAGGGAACGACACTGTGAAGCGTCCAATAATTATCCATTTTGGACTCCAATATAAAATTTTGGAGCGTCACGGCAGTATACATGGCAAAATGAAGCATGACACGTGAAACGTGTTCCACCAATCAAATGACAAGGATGTGTGTGGTGTATAACTAGTACTATTAGGTTTACTACTCAAAAAATATTTTTTAAATAATGGGAGTGATGTTTAAAGCTTTGCATGGTGCAGATAATAGGAGGTCACTTAATAACGGGAGTTCCACATAACTATTGTTGCTAATGTTCACAAACCAGAGGGTACATTTTGATGAATTGTGGAAAATAAAACAATCTTTTCCGATTCCTGCCTATTTGTAGCTTAATGAATAACTGTCGTATTCTTAAATTTTGCAAGATAATCTTTTATGGTAACTGTTATTTTTTTTTTATATAAGGCATTTTGTATCTGGTTCTTAATCGCTTTTGTATCTTTGTAAATAAAAGATTTGAGGTTGAACAAAGAAAATTTGACTAGAGCAGGATTTGAACCAACGACCTCAGGTGTAACATGCTGGTGCTTTGCCAACTAATCTATCTAGCCCTATGTTGGCAGTCTCCCTCTCCTTTGTTTAACCCCAAATCATTTAAAATTTACCCAGTCAGTTTCCCTTGTGGTTTATAACTTGATATTTGTAAATAAAACACACATTGATAGGTGAAGTGCACCTGTTCTATACTTACTGAGATCCATCCTTGGGATCCAAAGGCCTACTTAAGATGAATCAAAAGATGCAAAGAAACAAAACCAAGTGAAAGTTTCAGATCGTTTCTTTGTTTTGTGGGTTTTTTGTTTTGCAAACAGCATTCTCCTGAAGCCGGTCAGAGCATACTGATCTAAACGTTGAGTTGTTAAAGGCACTGTACATGTTTGGTAATTACTCAAAATATATGTTAGCATAAAAACTTACTTGGTAACGAGCAACAGAGAGCTGTTGATAGTATAAAACAGTATGAGAAACGACTCCCTCTGAAGTAACGTAGTTTTTGAGAAAGGGGTAATTTCTAACTAAAATATTAAAAGACTTCAGGCCAGAAGCCTTTTTTTAGGCATCTGAAAGCACACAAATTTGTACAAGGAGTGTGTTTTTCTTTCACCATTTTCTGGCAACTTCGATGACCAATTGGACCAAAATTTTCACAGGCTTGTTACTTAATGCATATGTTGTTGGGATACACCAAGTGAGAATACTGGTCTTTGACAATTACCAAACGTTCTTTTCAGAACCACCACAAGTCATAGAGAGAGTTTTATGTACATGGTGTCTCTGCAAACCTCACTGGATGGTTTTGCAAACTTACATCAAAAGCATATTATTACAAGTTTATAGTTTGTGCACACTTTAAAGATACCTACAGAGAGGGATGTTCCACAAGGAATTTGGAAACACAGTTTTATGGGAAGATATTCACAATCTAAATGAATCTTCACAATGATGCATATTTGAGAATAATATTTTTACTGCATTATTTGGGACTAACTATACTCGGTAAGACTTGTCAAAACGGTGGTATAGTTAAAAATTCTTAAATAACAGACAATATGAATAGCTCTGGTTGATGAATGAAGCGCGTTGAGCTTTGGATATGTCATAATACAAACCTACTTACTGGTAATAATGTTTTTCTAAATTCTGCTTGAGTAATTATATAATGCTTGTATTAATATTGTTTGTGTTTTACCCTAGACGCTGATGTGTGTTTAAGCATTGTATACTCAATACTTTCCCGAGTCCTGTGACAAAAATCTACAGGCATATCACTCTGGTGGGATTCAAACCCACGACCTTTGCCATTATGAGGGTGTCTTACCACTAGGCCGCCGAGTTGCCCGGTAGTTGATGGAACGGGCAAATATTGTTTGTTCATTTTAAAAACGCGATTACTCATTATGTCTTTGATATTTTGTTATACTCAGTTGCAGCTTTTTAACCTTTTATTTTTAATAAAGTACAGTTGAGAATACTTATGTTTAATTAGTGTAAGGCATTCATTTTGAGTAGTTGGTGGTCTTTGACCTATTTTATGGTGATTAGGTGGTCGTCCATAAACAACAGAGAATGCTAGGGAGCTTTATTTCTGTATATGTCTGACACTGTCTGCTCTTAGGCAATACACTGTGCAAGTCTCGCACGTATTCGAACATTGAGACCCGGTAAAGCGGGCGAGTTTGTTTCCTCAATTCAAGCAATGTAGGCCTACGTGGGACCAAAGTGCATACCTGCCAACTGTTCAGTTTTAATTGGAATTGTCCAGATTTTTGAGATTACAGGCCGCAAAAAATCAGAACATTTATATTTCTGACAAGAGACAGCAACGAACAAGCAAAAAGTTCGACAAAAGAGGGTGCCATTTGTTTGCGACAGTAGAGATTTTCTTACGGGAACGGGATACGGTGATTTTTGTACATTGTTTTAAATACATACATCATTTGTATGTGTACATGTAATAAGCTTTACTCGGACGACTTCTTGCGTCGCTATCTGTGGACTCGTAAAACTGGTGTTCCTACATGAGGTTTCAATGTTGGCAGGTACGAAAGTGGTCTTAAAAATGTTTGATTACGCGCGAGACTTGCATGCACGGTCTACCGTTTCAATAATGTGAACGCTGAAGTTTGTCTGCGCAATGGTAGTGCGCTCTAAATTGACTCAAACTGGACAAGTCCACACACACCATTTATAATTCCATAGGCTGTCAAAGTATACCATGCCCGATGTGGGGGCAGAGGGTACCCACTCCTCCCAATGTTCCCATACTTTAACACTCTTTCCCTCTTGTACAGGATCGAAGTACCCCCTCCCCCTAAAATCCTCTCAAGAATTCCTGAGATTCCAAGCGCACAATGAAGACACGTGGTGTACCACCATGCCCCATATCGAGCACCAAATGTGTCTAAGCTTTAAAAGTTTTCTCTCAAGTATTGTAATAAGAGTCCTATTATTACTGTTGCAACAAGACCCCCCCAACCTTTACCTCGATGGTTTTTACGCCCTTAGTTGAAATCAACACGTGTAAAGAAATCTCTAATCGAATTCCGCGGGAGATATAAACCGCATGCTTGAAATGGCGACACGAAGAAAACTTAAAATTGTTTCTCGTAATATGCGTGTAAAAATTTATGGATGACAAATTTGTTTTTTTAATTTAATTTGTGGCAAGTTTGGCTCCAAACTTGGAGGGTTATTCCATGAAGTTAATATTTGCTGCTCTGTGTGTTTAAAGGATGTGTCATTGTTTTCATATTAAAGTGCATTATGCATTTAATTCATCAATTTTTTCCTTAAAACTTTTGAATAATATCCAGAGATCTAGAAATGCCGTCTTCAGAGGTAGAGAACAATGTACGGTTACAAAGATTAGTGTAAAAGTCAATCAACTTACAACAGAAAGGAAGAAAATACATTCTTGCATCTACAACACTGACCTCTGGTCCCCTACCCTCCCCCCCCCCCAAAAAAAAAAAACAAAAAAAACACAAAAAGAACACTTAACTGCAACAAATATTCGGCCAATGTTTTATAAGAAACAATTTCTTTTATTCGGGAGGCCCTTTTGTTTGCAGCATCAACCTGAAACTCACAGACGTGCGTCATATTTCGCACGGCACTGGCCAGGAACACAACTCTGTGATTTGTAGGTCGAGTCAGCGTGACATAAAGTCATTTGGGTAGAGTTTGCTTCCTCCTTGACGAGAGCTCAGCTAAGTTTGCACGGAATCTTGACTACTAGGGTAAGTTTGATGAGAAATTTGTGTTTTAGGCACTACTCTGTTTTAAAACTGTAAGCGAGCAGACGAGTTTGGTTGAGTTGAAGACAAAACTGATGCATTTTCTCGGTCAATTTATGAGGCATGAACAGTGTTACATGGTTTTTGGCACGATCTCAAGTTGTCCGGCAACTGAAGAAAAAGCAGAGATAAAAAAGTACTACTTATTCATTCTTCAAGACAAAATTGTCTGCATATAGAGGTATGTGTTGTGTGTTTGTCTACCTATGGAGGAAGGAAATGGTCTACCGTGCCATTTATGGAGCAATTAGCCCAGGTTGGACTCCTCCGTTGCATACAACGCGACGGTGGCACTGACTGACGTCCTACCAGGGCTATGGAGCAATATGCAAATAGCGGCAACCCTTTCTGCTTTAGCTAATAGCTCTCCCTCTATAGGCTCTAAATAAAACCTTGCATATATGTTGGAACCCTCTAAAATGACAATAATATAGGCCTAGTTGTTTCATTGGACCCTTGTTCATGTTTTTAAAAAATTAATTGGAAACATTTAATTATTTAAATTTTAACGGATTCAAAACAGTAGATGATGACCATCGTCTCAAAATGAGAAAAAAATGCATTTTTGACACCTGGCGAAACCCTTTCAATTCACTGGATATATAGGCCTACTTATAGGAATAATAGCCTATGCACTTTCAGTCGATTAAGTTATTTTGTAGCAACTTGGAGGTACAATTTTTTCATGTCTGCAAATGATGTTATCTACCTTGAATGTTTTGTTTTCCAGGCAGCAGAGCATTATCTTGGTCTTGGTTTGGAGTGGCTGGGTGTCGCTGAGTGTGTCTAGAACTGCAGTCACTATGAATTACTACAGCTGGTTGCTCGTTGTGCTAGCTTCTCTCTTGGTGAGTTTAGAAAAGATGCAGAATACGGCACTGGCTTGAAAGCCTTTTTTTCTCGTTATGACTAAAAAAGTATCTTTGGCACTGCAGTGCTTGAATTTGGGGCGGGGGGTGGGGGATCCACAAAACTGCATGGCAACTGGTCCAGAATACAAAACCTGAATCAAAATGAGAAAAACTCTGCACAGGCCCTACATTCTTTTTCACTTGAATAAGCACTAAGAACAAATTTTATCTCATTGTCTTACTGAAAGTTATTTGTCAGAGTCAAAGTCAACATTTGATTTCAAACCTAATTTTGTTTTGACAAAAAGTATTATTCAATTGAAATACACAAGACCACTAGACTTGTCCGGTCATGAGTTTACTGGCCCGACACTAAAACCACTAGTTTCGGGCCTGTGGTCCAGTGTAATTTTCGAGCCCTATTGGGCTTATTACCCAGGTAAGAATAATTTGGGGGTCTTGATGAGTACAAAGGTTATTGTCTGATCAGCACTCTTCTAAGAGGGTCTTCATGATACATATTTATTATTGTTTCTTGGATATGCATTAATTCCAATTTCTTAAAATTCATGCAAATTTACTTTAAATGCAATCTCATGTTTATTTTTTCAACTAAGGATTGTACTATTTTATTTACAAGTCCAGAAAAATGCTTACAAACCTTGTACTATCATAACAAAGTTGTTTTGTTTTAACGACACAAAATATTACAGAGAGTCAAAATAATTATTTATCTGATGATATAAACCTGTTATACTTTCATTCTGAGCTTGATCATCAAAGTGCAGTGGATTTAGGTTCTTGTCATAATAACAACTGATAAACACCGAGTCGTAATAGATAAAGTGCAGTTATCCATTTTGTGTTTTTAACAAAGCTCATTTAGACGGTGTTAAATTTACATTTGTACAAATCAGTCTGAAAAGCATCCATTCAAAAAGCTGTAATTTTTCAGAAAATGATGTTGTTTTATTTATATTTCCAAGTTAGGAATTCGACCTAGCCTTTTCCAAGAAATGTTCTAAAAACTTCAGCTATTCTTTTTTGAAATGATTTTTTTTACAGGTTACATTTTTTTTCTCAGTTGATGGGCGTTCTGTTTAGTTAATACTGTATAAGTGGTCTTGTTGTTTGTACTAGGCTATACCTATTGGCACATTGTCTTACAATTCTGATGTTTTTATTTGATCAATTACTAGGTAGCTGGTCAGGAGCCTGATAACGAAGCGGCGGTGAATGTTGGAGATAGTGATGAGATTGATGGTATGTTTAAACTGTTATGTAATATCAATGATAGATTGAAGGGTCTGTACATGTTTGGTAATGACTCTGAAAATGAATGGCAATAAAGACTTACTTGGTGAGAAGTACAGCAGCTTTGGATTATGCATTTTGAGAAACTTTTCACTTAGAAGAAATTACTACTGCGGTTATGAAAAAAACAAAATCACTTTTTATCCCCCAAAATTTGAATCTGAGAAGCGTTACTGACAGTAGCGTTTCTCAGATTGTGTATTCCAATTGCAGATTATTCTTCATGCGCAACCGATTTATGGCAATATCTCAAAAATGCTACCACCTTTTGAAATTGAATTTTTACAGGTTAGTTTTATGGTATATATCTACAACTATATAGGATTGAAACAAACAGTGGGTTCCAATTACCAAACGTATACAATCCCTTTAAACTGTGATGTCATACTATGAATTGATAGATTAAGAATATACACACAATTTTGGTAGATGTTTGTAAGTGCATACATACAAGCTACAGTAATTGTAGGTCACAAATGTGGGCGTGGTGTTTTCTAGAGGGGTGTCATGTAAGACTGTCGTCACAGTGTTGTCCAGAGATGGGTGTCTTTTGGACTCACCAATTTGAATGACGACACCTTATTCTATCGTTACAATACACCCTGTAACTTGTGACATCAGATGTTCACAAAAGAGTCACAGAGCCTGGACTTCCTGCAGGAATAATTTGTACACAGCTCAATTGAGGAACAAATGAAAAATCTTATTTTGAAAGGAAATTGCACCGTAGGGTTTTTATCTAATTAAGATATGAAGAAAGTAGGCACATCTTATAACCCTAACAGTCCTTATCCCCTCAAACTCCAACAGTTTGTTTTGTTGGGATATGATGGGTTGGGTACTGTGTACTATAGATAAAGTGATGGAATGCGATGGAATGGGTACTGTAGACTTGCAGTTCTCTGTTGGACTTTGTTGGATTGGGTATGGTGAATTGCAAGGAGGAGGAATAAACAACTGACAAAGGCATGTGATGTACATGTGGTGCATTGTTGATCCCTTTGTTGTAAGCGCAAGGAGGAGGAATAAACAATTGATAAAGGCATGTGATGTTATTGTATGTATGTGGTGCATTGTTGATCCCATTGTTTCTTACAATGGCAGACCCAACCATTCAACCATGGTGCAGTAACAGTTGTTGGATTTTGCTGGGTTGGGTTATGCCAAACCCCCCTCTTCATACTTTGAACAGGACCAAGGATACACACTCCACCAATATCCAACAGTTGGACTAGGTACTGTTATTACAACTGCACTGTTGGAGTTTGATGGGTTAGGTCCAGTGAATTAGCAGTAGCACTATTCATGTTGGAATTTGATGGATTGGGGAAAGTTTTTAACAAAGGTCGGTTAGGGTTAAAACACTTTCAACTCTTGTTTTTACAATTATTGATTTTTGGTATTAATTACGACACAGAATGTAACATTTCTTATATGACTAGTGTACTATATTGCCTGCCAAGAAATGCCCCGGAATGCACAAAAAAGGGCACTCTTTTTGTAAAGAAGTTAGTAGCTTGGTTGCCCATGCATCTACAGCAAAATAATTCAAAGTTTTTGATAGAGTTTTGTACAAATTATGGAAGTTTTAGATTGTTAAAGGTAAACTTTTGATTGAGCCACAGTCAAAACTGCTTATAAATCTTGTAAAAGATTTACAGTAAATGTAGAATTTCTCAAAAAAAAATTTGGAAATTGTGCTAAATTCATAGGGATTTTATCTCAGAACAATTCTCACAATATCAAATAAATAGTAGAAGCATGCTTACTGAAGGGACTGGGCCCAATTTCATAGAGCTGCTTAAGAAGAAAATATTGCTTAAAAATGTTCTGCTAAGCAGAAATGAGCAGTATACCAGTCACAAATTGTACACATGACATGGTAATTTGGCTGGTAACCTTATTCTGGTAAGCAAAATGTCATTGCGCTTAGCTACTTTTTGTGCTTAAGCAGCTCTATGAAATTGGGCCCTGGTCTCACCAATATTGTTCTCACACCATGAAAGTCACCATATGTTGGTCATTATTCATCAAACTGCACAACAGTTCCTCATAATATCTGTAACTAATAGTTGGGCAGTGGGACAGGGCAGCGAGGTCATTTTGTGGGTTAGGACCTGCGGGAGGTCTCTGGTGCCTGAAACACTGGTTCGTCCCACCATGGTTTCTAATAAAGTCACTGGCTCAAGGCACAGCTCCTGCATGTGTGCCTCAAGAAATTCCAACAAATTTGCCTTAAATTGAGACAAGGTTATGCAGGCAATCAAGGGATCAGAAATGTATCTTTCAGTTATTAGCAGAGTTTCTGCAATATTCTATGGTGCTATACATTATCTTGATTCAAAGAGAGTATTTTGAGTACAATTTGCAGCAGCTTTACCATTATTCTCAATTTGTACCTTATTTTGGTTCAAAAGGAGTAGTATGTGTACCAGTAGTACAGTAGGATTTTTGTGAAAATCACCAAATGCCTTTTTAAGTCAATTGCTGAGTAGGGTTTACCCAGTCCACTAGTGCATCCTTCTTTAGGGGTATGTCAAAGTCAGACAAGAAAAAAACAGAGTGGAAGCTTCTCTTTAACCCTTTCGAGATTGTTTATTGTTGTACTTCCATCATTATACACACAGACATTGCTAATCTTGTTGATTTTTTTGCCCTGTTATACTCAGAAAAATTAATATAAAACAAAAATACATGGATTTGTTTTAGAATTGTAGATTCTATGTTATCATGGGAAAATTGGAAAATGTAAATTCAGTCCAATACCATTTCTTTGACCCTCTGCTTTGAGCAGAAGTATGTCAAATTTTGTGGTCGTTTGCGGCTGCTATGGGCATTTTGGTACAAGCCGTTTGCGGCCACTATGGTCTCTAAAGGGTTAAAGCTCCAGTTACCTACAGATATTCACAACTGTATTTACAACAGGAATATATTTAAATTTGAGGGGAAAAAATGTTTCAAGAGAATAAACTGTTCAGTTGCAGATGTTTGTTGACATTTCAAACACTATCTTATCTTAATAGACAGGCAGTTTGGCTAGAGTGCGGCCCAAATCCTTCCATTTCCTATGACACTTACCACCAAGTTGTTTTTACTTGGATAAGATTTAATTAAGAGTTAAAGCCTTTTTGCAAAAGGTTTGCCAACATTTTCTACCAATGCTGTTCATTATCAAAAAGGAAATCCCAATGATATCTTTTCACAACAAGGTTAAATTCTCAGTAAGAGGGTTAACGACCAACAGGCATAATCTTTTTGACCAACCCAAGACTAATTAATTGTCCTGGTCACATTCTAATTATGACAAGTGTGTTAACTTTTACACAACACTGTTTGTTGACGGAAATGTAATAGGTGTAACTATTGTGTAAGAAATCTGTTGTAAAAACAGTAATTGACAATTGACAATCCAGAATGAGACATAAACATATTTGACAGACAAAGAACAGAGTGCGTCATCAACTGCCGATTTATATTTCCTGCAAGGAAATTGTTGTCTCTGTTTTGCCGCCTGCTAGTTTTAATATCAAGACCCTCCTATCTCGGAGGAAGGAATAGACTGGCTTGGTGCGTGACCAGGGCTGTCTGGGAATTGTACCCAAGGCTTGCTGTCAAAATCTGGCTTTTACCACTCCAGAGTAAATCCATCCCACAGGCAAATCTTATTTTAATTACCGCCCGAAAATTCTCCTTTGCAGCTATTTCTATAACAAACAAGTTGTAGATCGGAAGCAGCTATAGGCCTACTATGGTACCTGTTATAAATGCAAAAAATGAGTGTTAAAGTTAAGGATCCTAATCAGATATGACCAGGGCCAGATTATCCAGTAGGCCCAGTAGGTATAGTGGCTAGGGCCTACGAAAGAAATGGGGACCTACGAAAAAATAGAAAGCCTACAAAAATATAGCAGAAAATGAAGTACACGCACACACTCACAGACAATAATGTTTTCAAAGCTTTACCTCGATGGACCTTTATCATGGTGCCACCATCTTGTTCCTCTTCCACACAAATCAGTGTGACCAAACCGAGGCTGGAAGGAAAAATTGTCTGGCACCCTTTAGTGAAATGAGACTTTGAACTATTTTTGCCATTTGGTATTCAGGACACCTGGCAAAGATTGCAGGAGTGATAAAGTTCTATTATAGGTAATACATTGTAATGAAATCCAGTGTTTAAAAGCACCATGAAATTGGGCCTGGGGCCTACGTAACTCTGCTGCCTGGTGCCTCAATCTAGAATACTCAATCTGGCCCTGGATACAGAGTTAAAGTTTGGGAAATTGTGAAGCACCACCAAAATGTTGAGCACCATTGAAAAGCTCTGTTTCAATGAAATGCAGAAATCATTCAACCTAATTTCGTAAACTTGGCTTTAATTTCAATGTGGAAGCAAGTCACATTTCAATGGTTCTTGATAATCCCATAGGCTAATCTGTCTTGAACAACCAGTAGAATGTTTATATCTCAGTCAGTCTTTTTACAAACATCATTGCAGATCAAAAGATAAATAAATCTTTCTGTTAAGTAGCATTTAAAGCTGTGCAAAGGTTAAAGGTAGAGTCATTAAATGACCATAACAACTTACTTGGTGAGAAGCACTGCAGTTGTTGATAGTATTTTTTAGAAAGGATTTCCTTTGAAGTGATATGGTTTTGATACTATTCACTCAAAAACATTTGAATCTGAGAAGCGATTCATGCATAAATCGATTCTCAGATTTCTGAGGGTTGGTGTCCGTTCGCGAATGCTGCAGCCAGATATGCGGTTGGTACCCGCTGTCACCTTGCTAAACATGGATGAATTTCGCATTCTTGTGAAAATACAGTGAAAGTTTTTTTGCTGTTTTCTCAGCAAGTAGACACTGTATTCAGCTGAAACTTTCACATGTGACTTTTATTGTAGCTTTCTGTATAATTTTGCCTGTAGATCAGCTTTACGTTGACAAAAACCAATCTATGGTCCTACCTTTAAGCTTTTATTGCTGTAAGCCTTTATCATAGCAAGTTATTACTTACTTTCAACTTCAGGCCTTCCGACTTTCTGTATATCGATTGTTAGTCAAAGAAATGTATAGTACGCTCCCAGTCCTAGTGAAAGCTGAAAAATCATCGGGTAGAATTTGTGGGGGGGGGGGGCAGATTTTGATTAGACTTGGCAAAGTGTATGAATTCAGATGATGTCATTTGTAAATTGGCCTCAGGTATAAACAATATATGCATTTTTGCACGACATCGTGAATGGTTAAGGCCAAAGAGAAATGAATGTACTTCAAATTTGTTTTTTGAGGGGTGAATATTGCTCAGCCATGTCTACAAGGAGAATTTTAACTCACTTCTACTTACCATAATTTTTTTATTTTTACATTTAAAAAGTGTAGCAGAACAAAAACTTTCAGTCTGAAGAACTGTGTGCCGAAATTGAATGGAGGAAAAGAAATCCTTAATAACTTGGTGCAATTTTCAGATTTGTTGTTATGGAATGACCTTGGCGTCCCTAGTGTGACATCCGATCACACCCTGAGGGACTCATGAGATTTATTGTGGTGTGGAGGAAGGACCAGCTGTGATGCCTCAAGGCTGGTGGGTAACCCCCTAATGGGGGCATATCCTGTAACACAGTCAGTGCAGCTCACTGCTGCTTTAATGGCAGAACAGCAACTTTTATGAACTAATACAAAAATTGTCATAATTTTCTAGAAGGTTCATATTAGGTGAGTTTGGATAACCTTGGTTGGTGATTTATGAATGTTGGTCAGGAAATAAATGTATGTTTGCTTAAACATACACCACATCATGACCACCCCCAACCAATCAAAAACAAACAGTGTGTTTTGTTTGATTCTGTTGGACTGAGGACTGCACTAATAAACTAAACATGCTTTACATGGGATCAGGCATACCGCCATAATCAGAGTCCAACTGTAGACCTATATTGAGTTACAGATATACATGGTGTTTGATTTTGTTAGAGTGATGTATAGGATCATGGTAGGATCGAAGTCAATTTATCAAGGAATTTAGGGTTAGGAAAGAAATTGGGAATTTAAAAAAACAATTGGCTTCAACACAGCTTATCTTATTTAGCACTTCTTATTTTCCAGGAGTTGGGTTTCCATTTCTATCTTGTGTTCTATTTTGGTTTATCTTCTCTTTTCATTGTCTTTTTTCCTGTTGTTGTGTATGTATTTTTGGCATGTTCTTGCTGTATTTTCATCCGAATAAATTCAATCAATCAATCAATCAATCAATCTTGTTTTACCCCCATTCATACTCAAACTGAGGCTGTAAGGTCAAACAGTCAGGACCCTTTTTAGTGTCAGTAGAATGGGTATTCCTTGTTGCTATTGCGAACAGGGAACTTGGTTAAAATGCACCCTTCGTCCATGAAGTTTTCTTTATTTTGTGCACATTTTGGTTTGACTGATGATCACCTTTCAAATGCTTAGTTTCACAAACAGACCCAAATTGCACCCTTCGTCCATGAAGTTTTCTTTATTTTGTGCACATTTTGGTTTGACTGATGATCACCTTTCAAATGCTTAGTTTCACAAACAGACCCAAATTGTTCCCCTGCGTCTGAGATTTGTTTTATCACAACTGATGATTAATCGGTTTCCTTGGATACAAGTCCAGTCAGCCTAGTCTGGTACTCACCCAAGGATTAACGACTGCGTCGTTTACAAATCCAATGTTAAAAAAAGAAAAATTCTTCTTTGGGATGGGGGTGGGGGTTGGAACACCCAACTGTCTAGCCATGTATATTTTAGAAATTTCCTTGGACACCTTTGTCATCGGCTGCATTCCTTTCCTTCCCTGAAATTTAGGTCGGTTGAAATCATGGTTGTAAAATAAAAATGTCCGGCACAAAATGTTTTCAGACAATTGAGTGAGTAAAGCAGTTTTTTTTTATTTAGGCAGACTAAATAAATGAGTCAAGTGATATCAATATGGGCAAGACTAGACAATGCTCCAATGCATGTCTTTTTGTTTAATGGCTTTTAGTCTTCATGCGTACAGCAGTACAATTGTTTAACCAACCATAGACTACAGGGTCTGGTGAAAAAAACCAGTTCAGATATGTTAGGGACAAGCTTGAAAAGTGATTCTAAAACTTCTTTATTTGGGGCAGATAAGCCCAAAGCGTCAAATATGTGCCCCAAAGTCTTCATTTTTGGCGAGCTGCTTTAGCAGAATGCGAGCCTATGTAATACCGATTTTGTCCGTCCGTGGTCCGTCCGTCTGTCCGTCCGTCCGTCCGTCCGGCCGTCCGCATTGAGACTTTTTGTTAAAGTTTTTGCCTTAGATAATTTGTTGTGATATGTAATTGTTTTTGTGTGAATAGATTCACTAGGTGAAAATGGAAATTGTGCTCAAGTTTTTCTATTGTTTAAATATGTTAAAGTTTTCAGGGTTCAGTATTACCCTCTGGAAATTAAACAGCTTCTGTCCGGCCATCCGCATTGAGACTTTTTGTTAAAGTTTTTGCCTCATGGTGTTAGATAGTTTGTTGTGAAAAAATAATTGTTTTCACTCTCAATTGCAGTTCATTTGTCTTACAGCCAAAATGTGGTTGGATCCACAGTGTGCAAATGGAAATTGTTTAAAAATGTTAAAGTTTTCAGGGTACATTATTACCCTCTGGAAATTAAACAGCTTCTGTCCGGCCATCCGCATTAAGACTTTTTGTTAACATTTTTGCCTCTTTCCCACATGTCAAGCCAAGTAGGCAATGGTCAACTACATACTTGTTAATTTTCCCCACCTCTTTGAACATCAGTTGATCAAATTTTTGTTTTTCTATTATTCATTGTTTCTCTATCGGGCATTTGGCAGCTCGCCTTGGCAGCTTCTGCTGTTCTAGTTTTATCTTTGTTTAAAGGGGCACTATTGTCGTGATCAAAGCGGGTGGCTAGTACCATGGAATTATGAACTCTCACACAGTACTGCGTTCCCTCCCTCTGTAGCATATCTATGGAGGGTGCCCACAAGTGCAGTAACTGGGTGAAAGTTTATAATTCCCTGTACAGCCACAGGCCTGCTTTGATTATATGAAGATAGTGCCCCTTTAACTTAAGTGAACTAAAGTTGTTGGACATAATGGAGTCCTACAGACAGTCATTTAAAGCACAATGACCTATTAATACGGTCTCCAGTTGAGAGGAAGTTTGTGTTCACAATTGAAACAATCTACTTCCTTAATTTAGGCCTAACTTCTTTAAGGCATCGTACATGTTTGGTAATGACTCTGAGAATTAATGGCAATAAAAACTTACTTGGTAAGAAGTACAGCAGCTTTGGATAGTATAATGCATTTTGAGAAACTTTTCACTTTGAAGTAATGCGGTTATGGAAAAATATAGGCCTATCACTTTTTATCCCCCAAAACATTTGAGACTGAGAAGTGAAAGCGTAACGCTTCTCAGAGTGTGTATTCCAATGCAGATTTTTCTTCCTGCGTGGATATAACCGCTCTAGATTTTTGGCAATATCTCAAAAACGCTACCACCTTTTGAAATGAAATTTCCACAGGTTACTTTTCTGGTATATATCTACAACTAGGTTTGAAACAAACAATAGGCTCCAATTACCAAACGTGTACGACGCCTTCAATGACCCAGCAATAGTAACTTTGGGAAAAGTACACAAGATAAAAATGGGACGACTGCTTGGAAAGGTCTAAATATACACCTGTAGGATGGTACATGACTGCATGTATTGAATGTAGTGTCAGATTTCAAGACATTTGGAACATAAATCGCATGAGTAAACGCAATGATGGATATGATCAATGTAAGGGAAGAATGTCATTAGTGAGCAGCCTAAGGAATAGCAGTTTGTTTCTCATGAAGCATTCAGTCAAAAAGTGTCTTTCCATTTTGAATAAAAGGTTGGTTTTTTTTGGTTCAGTAGGCCTAATTGTGAAAAGATTTTATTGATACCAAATAAACCACAAGGAAAACTGACTGGGTAAATTTGAAATAATGTAGGGTTGAACAAAGAACAATTTACTAGAGCGGGACTTGAACCTGTGACCTCTGGATTAACGTGCCGTTGCTCTACCAACTGAGCTATCTAGCCCTAATGTTGACAGCCTCCCTATTTTGTTAATATCTTTGTTCGGGGTGCCAGTCAGAAGCCATTCAAACTGTAACTGCCGTATAGGCATGGATCGTACCCTAAGAATCGGCAGCAAAGGGATTTTACTGAGTGCAGACCTGATTTTGTTTTTTCTGGTGAGGTCAGGAAACTTCCTATCCCTCTAGGAAAAGAGCACCTCCGTTAGGGAAATGAAACTCTCTATTACAACATTTCAAAGGGGCACTAAGTCTGCAGAGCATGGAGGAAAGCACCTCCTCCATCTCCATGAGCAGAGACCCTTGTAGGCAACCGCCTTTGTTTCTGTCTTGAAGTAAAATGCCTCCTGGAAATGCTGAGGGTTTTTTGTTTACTCTAAAAATGTGACTATAGGTCATGTTTGAACTATTTCAGAAAGAACCCTTTTAAAAACACTTGAGCATGGTGTTGAACAACTTCTAGGTCACATTATTTGGTGGTTTCCAGTGTCAGAAGTTTTTCAAGAACTGTTTCTTGTCATAATAATGACTAGACATAGGAAAAGTGGCTTTTTGCTTCACTCTCAGTCTGATTACGCTTCATGTATTTATTTAATTTGGTCGTGTTTGTTTTCCTTTCCTTTTTTCCTAAAGCCCCATTCATCATCTCGGGTGACAAAATCAATATTTCGAACCATCTTTCTCCTTCTGACACAAATTCTTTCTCGTGGGACGAGGGTATTTTTTCTTCATTGGTCTCATTCATCTAACTCCATAAGTGTCAATCAATTGTTATCATTGAGTACAACAAGATAACACTTCCTGAAGGTCAATCTACCCAAATGTAAACCATTGCATTCTGTCTTCAGATGATGCAAGCACAAACCCAAACAACTCTTTTTGTGTTCACAGTTCAGCTAGTAGCCTCATGTGTTGTTCTAAGCAGAAGTTTCGGTGTGTTTTTGCTTGTCCCTTTCCGATTTATTCATTCAATTGGAATTTGTTTTCATAAAGCCTGTGGCCATTTGGTTTGGTGTTTGTACAAAAGTTGGCTTTGAAAGAATGCTTTGAATGGAAAGTGGTCACAAGTAGCAATCATACAAATGCACTCTGTGCTACCAACCTACAGATTGGATCTTGTGCTTTTAGCCCACAGAATATTGTTCTTTACAATCAACAGAGAGATTTCTATGATAACAGGGCCTAGTAAGCCATTTGTGAGTTTGATTTTAATAATATTTGGTACAATGACTTGCTTGGTCAAAACTTACCACTTAAATTTGAATTCCTCAGACTATAGAGACAGTTGCTATGTCACATGATTCGGGGCAAGCAATTTTGCGAACACTCAAACACAATTCTGATTAAATTTGTATGGCACAAGGGTACCTGGCTTCACCCATTTAGACGCCCGAACCATTGACAGAGAAACCGAGATTGCCCGGTAGCTATAGTAGCTATATATGCTATGCTTGTTTTTAAGCAGGGCCCTGCAGATCTGTGGTTTGTCCCACTAATGCAAAGGTCACAAACAGCTGACACCAATAAAGCTGTTGTAAATTATTCCATCTATGATACGAATACAAATCTGCAGATTTATGTCCACATCTGACCTCAGGTGGTAGTCAGATGTACATGTATAATGGAGTTCATATTGAGTAGGACTTGGGTCAGTTAAAGTTGAAACACAAGGAGGTGAATTTTTTTCCAACTTTTTCTTTATGCACAACTACAACTTCAGTTGGCCACAGTAGCAATGGAGCAACTGCTGTGATCAGGGTCCAATTTCATAAAGCATGCAAGCACAAAAACTTGCTAAGCACAGAAAACTCTTGCTTAGGAAAAATAGGTTACCAGCCGAAATACCTTACAGTTACCATTGCTGTGACTGGTACCCCACTCATTTCTTGCTTAGCAAAGAAATTTGCTGAGCAGAATTTTCTGCTGAACAGATTTATGAAATTGGGATCAGCTGTCGATGTTTAGTGCAAAACTAGATGTGAGCATGGAGAAGAATTTTGCATTTTGAATTCTTGTAAAACATCCATAGACCCCCTTGCATGTGATGTCACAAGCTCAAACAGCGCCCTCACTGAGGTAAACACGCACACGTTTTCATTGTTTGATCTTTGCAATGGCAATCAATGTTAGGAGTCTATATGCCAAATTATTTGTAGGAGTTCAGTACTATTTTTTCCCACATTGGTTTAGTTTAGTTTGCGGATCATTTTGGTTTCTTTACTGAAAATATGTAATCACAACCAGTTTTAATAGTTTTAATAAATTCCTCTAACAAAATTTGCTGTAAAATCATCGAAACAAATTCAAAGGCCTAAACAATGATTCATGAGTTTTGTTTTGAAACCCAATTTTATGGACATATTATTTTTGTTAGAAATTCTTATCAAAGTGATTTAAAACTTTTGTTTTGATTTCATTTCTCAAATATCAAAAGTCCCCACAGGTCACAATCACAAGTCTTGTGTGGCCAAGCAGGACTAAATATAGACTCTGATCCATGATGCCTGATAGTACCAGAAAACGTCTTAGCGAAGACAGAGTTTTTAAAGGGGTTCTCTCTGTCTGGAGTGAGACTATTCAAGATTGGAAAAATTTAAATCTAGGCCTTATTTATATGGTATTGTTTCTTCTTCTTATATTAATATTCTTATATTATAAATGGGATCACACCATCCATCACCCATGCACTTCATATTTTCTGGGGGGAAAACATAGTAGTTTCTATATGGAGGATAAAGTCCTCTTGAAATTGGCCTAGAATTTTACCCTGAGGGGCTTGGGTAAACAGATTTTCTGAGCAAATTTCTGGTCAAGATATCGTTATGCAGGCTCTGCTTGACACATCAGTCTACAATTTCTAGAAAGACAAGACTGGTGTCAGGGCAAGGGGCTAGGTTCCCCTATTCTATACCCCCTTCCCTTGAAGCTTGAAGATACCATTACAAACCCTTTAAGATTTATTCTGAAATGACTTCTGTTTTTGGGGTTTCGATATGAGGTATTATTCTTAACAACTGAAACCAGGTGTCACTGGTAATGAAATATCACAAGCAGCAGTTGATTCAAACCCTTGGTGACCGTGGTGACTGACCCAACCACACTCTAAAACACCTCAAGTGGATGACTTACTGAAACTGAGACTAGACACCCCCAGAGCAAGTCTTCTCAAACTTGGGTCAATTCTTATCATCTCGGGTTGCCCTTCGGAATGGAGGGCCACATGTGAGCAGGAAAACCAGATCTTTATTATGGTTTGAAAAAATTTAGAGAATAAACAAAAAAATAGGTCTATTTCTTGAAAGGTGTTTTTTACAATGTTTACGTCACAAAAAGTTAAAAATGTAGAGGCCTACTTTATTAAGTTGCTCCCATGCAAAACGTTTGTAGATAGTTTTAAATCTGTTTGTCACCATCTTTTTGTATTTGTTTTTATTTTTGACAAAGCAATTGGTTGAAAGGAACTCTGATAGTTGGGGTAATTTGTGGAAATGGTCGGATAGTTTATATAAACTTTAATACATTATTTATCGATCTTTTAAGATCTGTTAATCATGCTTTGACAATGTATTTTTAAGATCTACTGTCTTAAGAAAGAAAAACAAGAGTAGAAACATACATGTAATTTATTGCTCTGGGAGACTCATTGTTATTGTCTAAAAAATTAATGTTATGATGGATCACAACTTCACCACAGAAAAATGACTTTCCCTCAGGCCTGTGCTTGGAGGCTATGGTGGGTGATTATAACCTAGATTAATAGTCTATATAAATACCTCAGACCACATTGAAACCACAGACTGTGAACCATGAGGGATTGGAGTACCCTTAGGAATGTATGAGTAATTGATCCATGGAGCTAATCTGAATTGAGTTATCACTGTAGGGGTATGGGGGTGTTGGGGGAGCCAAGAAACTCATGCCTCCAAAGGATAATATGACACCAAATGAAACTGTTAGAGTTGCTGTACAATTTTAGAGTCACATTATGCCATCAATCATGCTTCAACTTCAATCATTGCATGTTTACAAAAATAGTGACCTTGTACATTCCAGGGCCTTTCTGGCAGGCGAGATACTACACTGGTCATAATATGAGAAATATTACATTTTGTGTCATAATTTCCACATAGATTTAAGAGTTATAAAAATAAGAGCTGAACAAGTTATGAGATGTGCCCCAAGTTTTATTTTATATCAAAAGTTGATAAAAATCAGGCAGTGCAATATCCACAAAATGTAAGATTTTACTTTTTCTTCCATTGAGCTGTGTACAAATCATGCCTGCAGGAAGTCCAGGCTCTTTTGTAAACATGTGATGTCACAGGTTACATGTTTGATACAATTGTACTTGTTGAACTTTATAAAACACTAAATCCATATAGAATGCTTCCTAAGGCTTTAGACAAGAGTTCTTTTATAGTTTAAAAATGCTGCTTAGGGGCTGGAACTAAAAAAGGAAACTCAGATTTGTCTATTTGTTTTGCTTTTGTCAAGTGGGTCTTTCTTTGGTTTTAGTTCGCTTATTGAGATCACTGGCATTTCAAAGTTTCAATTTTTTTTAAATTTTTTTTTTTTAACTCCACCAGACAAAGGTAGTTTCATCAGGGGGTGGAATTGGTCATCGTTTCCTCGGTCTAGCTTCTTAAGACTGTGCAGTAAAGCCCTATCAAGGAAAAGTCACCTTTTCTTCTGAGAAACTTTGACATTACTTAATCCAGACAGCTTTAGTCGGTGGCATTTTATAAGGTGAAAGGTCCACGTAGCTGAAGCGAATCATCTGCAAATTATTGTTTATCTCGCCCCACCCTGAAAGGCGCCCCCACCCTGAAAGCACTGCTTTTGTAAAGGTGTAAACTGTTTAAGTTTTAAGTGTGAAAAGAAAAACCTGTTCTATTGTCAAGAGTTGGAATATATTGTATGCTTTACATTTTCTTCACAAGTGAATATCAAAAAGTGAGTGGTCATTACAGATTGTTGATCAATTTATTATTGTGACATTCTCTTCAGAGTTCAAATGTATTTATATATTATTTGCCTTGCACTTGACTGGCAAGCATCCGAACCAAACGCTGGTTTCAAGTTTGCAGTAATTCCAAGGCACTTCCACCCAACTTATAAACTTCCTCTACTCTTTAACATCAATATTGTTAGGATCGTCATAGAGAAAGCTTCAAGATTGCATACTTCCTTTTTTATGATTCATCAAGTCTTAAATGATTGAGTGTCATTTGAAGAAAAATAAGGTTTCTTAATCTTAGACACTTGACACACAAAGCCGTCAAAATCCAACTGCGTTATTTTGATTGACTGCTGGACTGTTTGACTGAGGACTGCACTGGTAAACTTGTTATGCTTTACTTGGGATCAGGCATACGTACTACAATCTGATAGTGATACGAGTGCAACAGGGCCCAATTTCTAAAAACATGTAAATAAGCAAACAAAACTTGCTAAGCACAAAAAACTCTTGCTTATGAAAAATAGGTTACCAGCCAAAATACCATAGAGTTACCATTGCTGTAACTGGTACCCCACTCATTTCTTGCTTAGCAAAGAAATTTGCTTAGCAGAATTTTCTGCTAAACAGCTTTATGAAATTGGGCCCAGTTTGCTATTGCGTTACCATATGAATTTGTTACCCCCTGTTTGTCCCACTTAACTTTGCTGTTTTAATTCGAGGTAAATCATTATGCGTGTACCTAAAACTCTATACAGGAGTCCAGTAAGCGGATTAGCCCGATCTGTGTGAAGCTGTGCGTTCGTCCGTAAAGCCTAAACTTGGGCCATTCCATTTACAATTAAGGTGTAAAAACATTTCTCAAACTTTGCAATTAAATCAAACGTAGAAAATTAAATTACAACAAAGTGTTTAAATTTGTTGTGAACTGCGACTATTGCTCTGTTGCAAAACTATAGGCCCTATTGCAGAAGCATGCGGAAAAATGAACTGTAGTAAAACAAGAAAATCACACTACACGACAGCATTACCCCCTTCTTAAGAATGCCTTCTTAAGGCAGTAAATTATAACCAATCAACTAGAGTTTAACATCACCTTCTTGGGAGGGATCACCCTCTATTTTAAAGCTCGAACGAAAACAATCGGCTGAGGGGTTACTGAGTTACGACCGTTTAGGGACCGCATTGCATGGTCTGCATTGAGCAAAACATGTCGGCTACACAGTAAAACTGACAAAACTGTTCATCTTTAGACCCCATAGTACGGGACTTTAAAACAATACTTTAATATAATTTTAAAACAGTTTTGAAGATGAATAACTACTCTCTTTTTTGGCACAAGAATGAAATTGATACGTTGAGTAAAAGTTGAGATATGACACTAAAAAGCAAAAAAAAAGATGTTTTTGAGTGCTTTCTGGAGTCGTCTTCTGCCGTTTCCGGGGTTGGTTGCTTAAGTTGTACACAGAAATTCATATGCCATAGTGTTGGATTTTGTTACAGTGATCAAGGACCCTTGTAAATAATCCAAAAGTTTGAGTGAAAGAAGATCACAGCTGATTTTGCTAATCAGCTATGTAAGTAAGGAAGTAAGGAACCCCCCCCAAAAAAACAAAACAAAAAAAAAACCAAAAAGCACCTGAGCATTACAATCTTACCACAGATTGATTGGAGTATGATTTTTAAAACCGTTTTAATTTATTTTGTATCTTACAGTTCATGAGAATCCCTGTTATGGCTACAGATGCAGAAAGCCTTCTTACGCCATCTGCATCAGCAAAGAGATCGACGGCGTACTGCAGCCGGTCTGCGAATGCCCAGAGTCTTGCCCTGATGTTGTCGAGCCAGTATGCAGCGTTTTCGGCAAGCAGTATGACAGCTTCTGTCATCTACGACTGCATGCATGCAAGAAACAGAGGTCTTACCCATTGGCCTATAAGAAGCCATGTGTCGGTGAGTGGTTCGATCTGATCTTTTTAGTTACAGTTTTATTTAAATTTTCAATGATTCATTTGTATAATTTGTTTTACCCTTACGCTGATGTGTATTAAGCACTGTATAGACCATGTGAACTTTGTTTACAATAAGTGTGACCTTGTGCATTCTTGTGGTATTCTGGCAGGCAAGATACTACACAGGTCCTATGGGAAAATTGACATTTTGTGTCATAATTTCCACATAAATCCAAGAATTATGAAAGTAAAAGCTGGACAAGTTTTGAGATGTGCCCCCTTTCATCATATCAAAAGTTGATAGGAATTAGACAGTGCAATCTCCATAAAATATAAGATTTTATGTTTTATTCCATTAGTCTGTGTACAAATCGTGCCTGCAGGAAGTCCAGGCTCTGTGGCTCTTTTGTAAACATGTGATGTCACAGGTCACATCGTCTATACTCAGTACTTTCCCGAGTTCTGTGAACAAAATCCACAGTACTGAGTATACAGTGCTTAATACACAGCGGTGTAAGGTAGATCCAGTAACTGGGGCGCTGTACTTGTTTTTTTCTAAATTTTGACATCTGCGGTTTTACTAGCGCCCCAGGAATGCGTTGCATATTCGCACAGCAATCGCGCGCTGCGGCGAGTGCACACAGTATGAATGTCGGTCCAACTGAGAGTTTGACGTCATGGTGGGTTCTTCGAAAATTGTAAATTTGCAGATCAAAACCAAATTGTGAGTACATTTAAATGCCTGATGTTGCATCTTAGACATATGAAGAAGCCAGGAGGCATTTTTAAAGGCATTTTTTGTTGGGTATTTTTGTCGTTCTGAGGCATTTTTTGTGTCAACTTATATCAATTTTAAGATCGCTGTGCGTATATGCAACGCATTCCTTGGGCGCTAGTACAACTGCAGATGTCAAAATTTTGAAAAAACGAGTACAGCGCTCCAGTTACTGGGTCTAGGTGTAAGGGTAAAACAATTTATATACTTATCCCTTATGCAAAATTAACATCTATTAATTCATTTTTAGTTTTCAATTTACTACTATTTATCATTGGGGGATTTTTTTGTGCAATACCTTAAGTGAGAGATTATAACTTTTTAAATCTATAGAAATAGCTATTTAATATTTTAATCTAAACTGTTGGGTCAAATTGGCTAAAGATCAGACCTAGCATCTTCAACAGTTTTCTGGAAGAACTCCAATATACAAAGACAACAATGTTGGTGGTTTTAGTGGTAGTATATTTTACCACTACCTTGTGTTGTTGCTGAATTTGCAGAACTGCATTGATTCACAACCTACCCAGCAAACAAAATAACGTCCACTCGACGTCGTAAGGACGTTATTTGAATGTTCAGAGAACGTTTTTATTTAACGTCGTATGGACGGATAAGTGTGGAGTTTTGTCAACGACCAGAGGACGTTGCAATTTGACGTTTTATAATAACGTTGTGACAACGTAAAAACTGCACTTAAAATAAAGTTATTTTTTGACGTGATTGTGACGTACTTCAATTTAATACAAGTTATTTATATTTCAAAATAGTTTCATGATTATTAATATTAGAGATATATCAACATGATCAATTAATTACTTTCAACAATACAAACTTACCATTCCAATAGGCCTCTGGGTCATTCCATGTCAATTCAACACGCTTTTGGACCTGACCGTCACGGATTGAAATGAAATTTGGTGTGATGATTGGACAAGTTGAGAAACGCCCAGAACCGAAATTTTTTGTCATTCGGTTGATTATTTTTTGAGATATGGGTTAACGAACTTTTGACTAATTAGCATGACCTGCTATGTTTGGACATTCATATCTCCAAAAGTGAAGCACCTACAGAGATAAAATGTACATAATTTTAAAGCTCTTGAGTGGCCCTTATTTGATAACACAAAATTTAAATTATACCATATACCACAAAAAAATTACGCAAAAATATGACCTTTGACCTCGATTTGCGAAAATGCGTATTTTTCAAAATGCGTAATTTTTTTATTATCGTTAGCTTAAGATTTAAGCAACATTTTCAGAAAGATTTGGGATGGGCACTCTTACAGTTTTTTTAGTTTTGATTATTTGAACATTGGCTAGCAAGGACAAAAACTTAAAAACTATACATCTGTACAGCATGTACTATATATACAGATCAATTTCTTGACTCACGCAGTCATGGGTGTAAGTTTTTCCATTTTAATAATATTTTTGAAAGTAAAATTACATGTTTAGTCACTACATTTAATCTGTCACTAAATCCTCTAACAGTTTAGACAAATATTTTAAGAATTGAGTACACCTAGTTCATAAATTTTGCAAACTTCTTGATATTAGCTGTAGGTATTTTACAACTTCTAAGCCTAATGCTACTAATTTGCATATGTCATACGTTGTCATAACCTTCCAAAGTAACCTGACAAAACTACAACCTTCAAGCAACGTTGCAAAAATAGGTTAATGCGACTTTATTAAGACGTTGTGAAAATATATTGTCATAACGTTGTATTGATGTTGTTAAGTAACGTGACAAAACCACAACCCTCAGGTAACGTATTGAAAGAACATTCACCAAACGTTTGTAAACGATGTCAAAATACAACGTTGGACAACGTTGTATATGCGTTACCAAATAACGTGACAGAACCACAACCTTCAGACAACGTTGCAAAAAAATATTCACAAGACGTTTTTAGATAAGGGTTAAAATATAACGTTTTAACGTTGTATTTATGTTATTAAGTAACAAGACGAAACTGCAACCTTTTTGCAACGTTGCAAGTTAGTTGTGTTTTAGTTGGGAAATAACGTAACCAAAATACAACTTAACAGTAATGTTACGATGACGTTACGTGTTTGCTGGGTATGTTCATCTATCATATCCTTCAGTTTGCATTCAACATTGTCTGAAACCTTCCCTCATGCTGAACTACACCTATCACTGACTTAACATGACACCACTAAGAAATGCCAAACATCTCCAAGGAGAAAATGGAAGGACACATCAGTGGTGAACCACGGAGGAAGGGTTAGATGCATTCCATGGAGAACATATGGGGCATTATCTTTCCAATGTGTTAGTATGTCTGCATCGCTGACTGTGGGACCTCTATGCTTCAGATTCTTGTTAACTTACCCAGATCCAAAATCACAGCCAACTTGCCTGTGGCTACTTTCTATAATATATTAATATCGACTCCTATACAGCTCAATTCCAAACAATGATCATTGCGCTTCAAACATTATTACTCTGGTTCCTTATTCCACCTCAGCTCCTGGGGAGTATACAGCCTGTGCTGCCAAGTACATGTATGAAGCGCATTAAGCTAAATCAATCACAAGAACCATCTGTGCCCTCACAGGTACCCATTTACCCCTGGGTGATGAGAAGCAATTATAGTTAAGTGTCTTGCTCAAGTGTCATGACCGGGATTTGAACCCACACTCTGATGACTCAGCAACCAGAACTCAAGTCCGATGCACTAAACTGCTCAACCATGACACGCCATTTCTGCGTATTTTAATTTTTATTCTATATAATTTTTAGAAAATTTACTTGGCGTGGATTTGACCCTGTGACCTTCGAATTTTATATCGTTATATTTTTACTATTTATGATTTTCTTCAATATTTGAATATTTCATTTATTTAATGTTTTTTATGATTTCTTATTTGATGATACCTGTTAGTGGCGGTTAATCCGCTGTTGGTTTTCAATAAATAAATAAAATACATTAAAAAAAATTTTAAAAAGTGCAAGACTGCTTGTCAGAGTAAGACTAAATAATGTTTATACTGACCCAATTCACCTGACATCATTACCACAATAATCCTGGTTGGCAATTTTGGGAGTCAATGTCCCTGTGTGTTATACAGCTGAGTGCGCATTTCAGGTCATAAATTCTTACAAAATTTGTGCTACAATTTGACTCCTAAAACGTTGGTGCAATAGGGGGTCTATAGAATAAATATTTGTTATTGCTGTGATAATCTCCTTTTTTAAAAGCTGTGTTTCATCTTTTTTTAAACACTAAAAAATATTGCCCTTTCTTTACAAGCCAATGGAGTAAAGTTTCACCACAAGAAAAACTATAATAGTAAACTTGCGGATAAAAACCTCTTTTGGGAGAAGTGTTGGTTCTGAGAAGAACCGGTTTGATGTTGTCTCAACGTTTGGAACAATATGCTCTGCTCGTCTTCAGCATTCTCCTGAAGACAAGCAGAGTATACTCTTTGAAACGTTGAGACCACACCGGTTCTTCTCAGAACCAACACTTCTCCCAAAAGAGTTTTATACATGGTTGTACCATGGAGGTAGCCTCCATGGTTGTACCCTCAAGTTTACTATTATAGTTTTTCTGATGATCCACACCATGCAAAGCTTCTGTAGCGTTGACCGGGGGTTGCCAAGTACACAGCTTTAAATGACACAAGAATACTAATATCTGGCTTTTCTGCCCCTTGTTGCGGAGCTCTTATTTACTCAACAAGTCCTGACTTTTACATCGAGAAGAAGGCTGAAACCAGAGGCCGCCCTCTCTGGGGAGTGGGTTTCCCCGATCGACCGGCAGGGGCAGCCAGCAGTGCTCCGCAGTGGAGTCGTGCTGGCGCCCCCTAGCGGTTAATCGGCACTGTCGCTACACTTCATTTCATTTCATTTCATTTTATTTGCCAGCAAACAATTAAACAATAAAACATACAAAAATTGCACAACAGAAGATCTACAAGAAGGCTAAAAAAATTAACATTATTATTATTATTAAGAACAAACAAAACTATAGGTTTTAAGAAAATAACAAAAATGTAAAATGAGCACACTTCCAACATCACTCTCACCACTATGTTTTTTTAATACTTTCAGCATCTCAGGAGCCGTGTTCCGCATTCGAGTTGGATGAATTCCCTCATCGTCTCCTGGAATGGTTCCTGCACCTCAGGGAGATTGATGAACTGAGAGAGCTGAACCCTAACTCCAACATCCGCAAACTGACCAACGCTGCCAGGGAGAAACTAGCCAAGGTATGACAAAAGCCTTAAACCAGCCTTAATACCATAGGCAGCACGGTATATCAGTACTAGCGTTGCTGCCATGGGCAGCACGCCGTGCCAATACCAGCCTCGCTACCATGGGCAGCGTGCCACATGGATACCAGCCTTACTACCATAGGCAGCACGGTATATCAGTACTAGCGTTGCTGCCATGGGCAGCACGCCGTGCCAATACCAGCCTCGCTACCATGGGCAGCGTGCCACATGGATACCAGCCTTACCACCATAGGCAGCACGGTATATCAGTACTAGCGTTGCTGCCATGGGCAGCACGCCGTGCCAATACCAGCCTCGCTACCATGGGCAGCGTGCCACATGGATACCAGCCTTACTACCATAGGCAGCACGGTATATCAGTACTAGCGTTGCTGCCATGGGCAGTGCAGTGTATCAATATCAGCCTCGCTGCCATGGGCAGCATGCCACATGGATACCAGCCTCACTACCAGGGGCAGCACGCCGTATCAATACCCCTCGTCACTGACCCCTTGTCGGGATGAGTGTGCTGAAAAATAACCCTGATTGGCTAGCCAAAAGTGACTGCTTTGCATGCATGCTTGTTGAAAGCTTTTGAGCACTTATAGGACATTTAGTACGCGTGTGTACGTGATTGCAAACAAATAAATGTTTTTACACTGTCACCCTAAACTGCATACAGTTAGACATGTCACAAGATCAAAGACGAATGGGGACCAGTTGCTCTTTGACTATTTGATGCCTCTTCTGTGGGTTACCACACTTGAGCGCACCGGAGAGTGGATCGACCACAGGCCTAATTTTATGCCATATACTGGCACATTGGCAAGCAGTGCGTGCAGGGGAAAAAATTGGCCTCGGCGAGATCGATCACCCCTGGGAAAGAGGAAAAGAGCCTTTAAATTCACCCTCTTTGTCATTTTTGTCATGTCCCCTGTCTGCCATTCTCAATAATGAATACTGATTTGTTATTATACTCAAAAGGGCCAGTCTATTTTCAGCTTCGATTTGGTCAACTTATTTGAAAAATATGTGAAGCAAAACATAAAACACATCTCCTGCATAAATTTTAATTTTTTTCATCACAAAGTCTTGAGAAAACCTGTTAGAATTTCTGTTAGAATTGTTTTTTGTTGAAGTGGGTACCTGGTCTGTTTTTTTATTGATTTTTAGAAAAGTAAATAATATTAAAGAATATTTGAAGAAATTCTGTCAATATTGGAGAAAGTTTAAATTTTGAGTTGTCGGTATTTTCCCTTATTTGAAGGAATGTAAGTTAGTGTAAATGTTAATTGAACTAAAATAGTGTCATTGGTCAATTCCAGTGGAAGTTTGATCTCCTTGACCGTAAACACGACGGTTTGTTGGACCGTCGCGATCTACGCGAGTTCCGCTACGGCCTGATGCCATTGGAGCACTGCGCGGAGGAATTCTTCAGCGGATGTTACCAGGGAAGCAAAACTATCAACCTGGAACAATGGAACAAGTGTCTGAGGGTGCAGGACGTCGAGGGTATCCCACAGCGTGTTGCTGAGGTCTTCTTGAACGTTGTACCAAAGCAGACTCCAGTAGAAGGTGAGAGAATTGTCACTAGTGGAATTGTAAAATTATTGAAATAACCATCAAACCACCACGGGACAACGCAATGTTTAATCATTCAATCAAGTTTGAATTATGAATGCTAAAATGAATTAAGAAAAAACCCAAAGGTACATTGCAGAGAAAGAAACATTTACAATGCATTGACATGAGTAAGTT
The DNA here is from genome assembly GCA_021014325.1 of Plazaster borealis. Lineage (NCBI taxonomy): Eukaryota > Metazoa > Echinodermata > Asteroidea > Forcipulatida > Labidiasteridae > Plazaster > Plazaster borealis. Next base: position 2,421,190 of record CM037468.1, read on the forward strand.
AATTAGCAGTGCTGAGGAACTGCCATGTTCCGTTTCCTGCTGGACCAGGAAATCTGGATCCAGATCACTGGGCAGGCTCCAGTATGGCCTTCACTTGATTGATTTAAGCTTATTACAAATCAAGTATGGAAGCTGTCAATGGGAGGCAAACTTTTTAAAGGCACTGAACACGTTTGGAAATTGTCAAAGACCAGTGTTCTCACTTGATGTATCCCAACATTTATGCGTAAAATAAAAAGCCTGTGAAAATTTGGGCTCAATTGGTCATCGAAGTTGCAAGAAAATGACAAAAGAAAAAACACCCTTGTCGTACAAATTTGTGTGCTTTCAGATAGGAATAAAAACTTCTTGCAAGAAGTTTTTATTATTTTAGTGAGAAATTACCTCTTTCTCAAAAACTATGTTACTTCAGAGGGAGTCGTTTCCTACAATGTTTTATACTATCAACAGCTCTCCGTTGCTTGTGACCAAGTAAGTTTTTATGCTAATATTTGTTTTGAGTCATTACCAAACGTGTACGATGACTTTAAAACAAAAAATCAAAAGGGTAGGGGTGGGTAGTGGATTAGGGCTTCACACCCAACCCCCTTCAGCCCACCAATCGGTCATTTTGTGATAGTTGACAGAAACGGAATAGCCCTCCACCTGTTGGCTGTTTTTTACCTTAAATATTCAAGAGGATTTGCTTCCAGCTCTTTGACCTTGGCAATAACAGATGAAGCTTTGATTAATTGGTGCTGGATCATGAAGCCACTGGTTGGGTTATGTTTTACCATGGAGCAATGGTTTTACATTCACCGGCATGCTGTGGATATTTGGCTTGAGTCACAGCATGTTACTCTGTTGGGTGTTTGAGTCATTGGACGAGAATTAATTCTCACACCTTTCTTTTGACTCAATGCTATTTTTTAAATGTTCCAGTGGACCTGTTCCCCAGAGTGTGCCATTTTATGTCTGACTCCTTAAATTGATTGTTTAATACGAGAGCAATTGTGTTGGTGCGTGGAGAGTAATAATCCCCAGTAGTCTTATTTGGTGAATAAACTTTAAAAGATGCACAAAGTTTTTCATTCTTGATTTCAAGAATCTAAGGGTGATTATTAAAATAATAATAATAATATAACACATGTATAGCGCAACATATCCACCTAACAAGTAGGCGTTCAAGGCCAACAATAAAGAACAATTTACAACAAAACAAAACAAGACATATAAATTAAACTGTGCCGTTAGGCAATTACCATGAGGTGGGTTTTATTAACTTTGTTCAAAATCACCTTTATGTGTGGCTATTGATAATTTTCACCGATTTAGGCAGCGTGTTTGCTAAAAAGGGAGCCTATGTATTGCAGTCTTGCTTTGAAATCACTGGAGAAAAGCAAAATGTATGTTTGTGAAGTTAATTGTTTTAAAAGTGTTGACAATAAAGCATGTCGTGGCCGAGCGGTCAAAACGCACTGCACTCAAGCTCTGGTGTTTCTGATCAGCAGAGTGTGGGTTCGATTCCCGGTCTTGACACTTGTGTCCTTGAGCAAGTATAAACAGTATTGCTTCGTCCATCAGACTGGACGTAAAGCCGTGGGTCACATGTGCTTTGTAATGTACGTCAAAGAAACCTGTACACTTATTGTAATGAGAAGGGGTTCGCCCTAGTGTTTATGGCATGAATAGGCTGCATTAGGTTTGCACCACAGCATCTTGTCAACCATTACAAGATGCTACGTGTATACATGTAAAATGTAATTTAACAATTTTAAAAATAGCTCTGCATACCTGTTTACAAAATAATGAGCGCTTTGGGACGCCCTTCGGGTGTGAAAATCGCTTATAACAACTGAGTATTATTATTGTTATGGTGCCTTGTTTCTCCGCACCCTAACGTTAATTCAGAATATTTTGACACTTAATCAAAACTAACTTTCTCATCTTTATTTTGGTGTTTGATTGCAGACGATGAAGAAGAGTAAAGCATGAATGGATACAGCAGCAAACTCATCCAACAGGTCACAATTTCTCAAATAAGCCATCCGGTCGTGGCTTACTTTTTAACTTAATAATGCTGATTAGATTAACTTTTTAACTTAATAATGCTGATTAGATTAACTAGTCAATTAATCGGTTTAGCAAAAGGTTTAATGTTTACATTTCAAGTAAAGTTGACTCTAATAAAGAACAGGGTTTAAAGTGATATTTGTGTCAGGATAGTGGGTCAAAAGTTTCAAAATCTTCAAGAAGAAGGGAGGGCCAGGTAGGGCGTAAAGAAGCGAGATTTTCAATGACAGGTAAAGATTTGGAAATAGAACAACAAGGGAAAATGTCTTACAAATAATACAAATAACTATTGTGATGTCATAATGATCAATAGGCCTCACTTAAAGGGACACATTGCCTTGAATGTGGAGTCAAAAATTTGACTCTACAAAATGTCCAGCCGTGTTTGTTCATGATGTAAAAGGAAAACCACGCAATTTCAAGACATATTTGTGTGGATCATTGTATTCTACTTTTAAAACGTCTTTCTAACCATATGCATTTTATAACAAACGGTTACAAATGCTTTTAATAGACCAACTCACCCGATCCAAGGCAACGTGTCCCTTTAAATTTGTTATCTTCGGAATCAACACTTTGTTACCATTATTTAGAAAAATGTAAACAAGGAACAAACTTTTCTTTTACACAGTAGTCCATTTTAACAACTGTCAGAGAAAACTTTGCAACCTTTTTCATTAATTATTCATTTCTTAAAAGCCTTCACAAAAACCCTCTCGTTGGCTTTTTGTGGTCAAAGGTCATGATCTATGTAAATTATTACCAAGTATTGCTGCATTACTATTAAGCTCCTCACTCTTCATATCTTGTAAGATACGTTATTTCCAGCGTTTTAGGCAACAAAATAATGGTGCTATTTTAAATTAGTTAGATATTTTTATTTTATTTTTTGGTGCTTAATTATCATTATACCATAAAATTGTAATTGATTTCTTTTAGCTCAGTAAGCAAACTAATGAACTGTTGTTTGCAGATTTAATTGTAAGTAGTTTTAATTGTATTTTTGTAATTTTTCAAAACTAATACAACCTTTTTTGCTTCCTGGAAATCCATTATATAATCCACTGAGAATCTGTAAAAAAGAGCCACTTGATGCCAGCTAGTATTGAAATAAAATAATTCATACGTTACAAAGGATTAATAAGAATTTTTTGTTTAATTGAGTGAAGTAGGTCAGGTCGACTTGTACATGTGATTTTACTTCCATAAACTCACCTGTTCAATCATTCAATAAAAACATCAACAATTTCAGTTTTCTATAAAATTCATGTAATACTTTACATTTTGACAAATCAGAAGTTTTTTAGCTTGTTTATGTTGCTTTCTAGGAACCATCAATTTGGGTTTCATATTTATTATTTTAAATGGATAGTTATGTGGATGAATGTTTCTTACCTTTCAGCAATTAGCTTTTTATATTATTATTATTAAATCATTCACAATTATAATAACCATTCTAGTTTGATCTGAATTATTATTTTGCTTTGATAGATTGTCTTAAAGTTTTGTGCCCACTAAGAAATGTCTCCCTAAAACTATAACATGTGGTTTATTACTATGTAAGTTGCATTTTGGAACGCTAGCAAAAGTGCCCCCCCCCCACCAAGGCGACTCCTCCCACCTTTCTCTGAGAGTATTTTAACCACATGAGGGCGCTCTAACCATTTTCCAGAGCTATTGTTTGTAATAATTATTTTTCTCAACGGCTCACCACTTATAGCCTTATTTTGAGAGAGAAGACCCTGTGCATCTAAGTTCTATTCTGTTCTGTGCATCTGGGTTGTGTTAAATAATTATTCACCAGGGAGTTTTTTTTAATTTGCAGTTTTACAAATATCAGGGTTTTTTGTTAGGGTTAAAGGCATCGTACACGTTTTGTAATTGTCAAAGACCAGTGTTCTCACTTGGTGTATCCCAACATATGCATAAAATAACAAGCCTGTGAAAATTTGGGCTTAATTGGTCATCGAAGTTGCAAGAAAATGACGAAAGAAAAAACACCCTTGTTGTACAAATTTGTGTGCTTTCAGTTAGGAATAAAAGACTTCTAGCTAGAAGTCTTTTATTATTTTAGTGAAAAACTACCTCTTTCTCAAAAACTACGTTACTTCAGAGGGAGTCGTTTCTCACAATGTTTTATACTATCAACAGCTCTCCGTTGCTCGTTACCAAGTAAGTTTTTATGCTAATAGATATTTTGAGTAATTACCAAACGTGTACGATGCCTTTAAAGCAAATGTACAACATTGGTACATTACACTGTCAAAGACCAGTATCCACACTTCATGTGACCATAGAGCACGGTTCTCTAAAATGTGACCACAGCATATACATGAAATAACAAACCTTTGAAAGTTTAAGCTAAATCGGTCTTCGGAGTCATGAGAAAACAGTGAAAACCCCCATTATATATTTTCACTGTTTTCAAACATCGGATTTTATCACCAGTGATAAAGACTAATAATTGTTTTACTCATTTCTTAAACACAATAGCATTTCAAGCAAAACTATTTCAAGGGAAGTTTTCCACATGACCATCTTTATAACATGTAAGTTAGACTATTATGTGCAAATCTGTGAACATATATATTTTCAACCTTACCAATGTTGTACATTTTAAAGTAAAATTTCATTTATTTCTTTTTCCTAGGCTGGGCTCTTTGGGTCAGTTTTTGATAAAAAATATTGCATTTCATTTTAAAACCGGTCCATTTCCCGCTCTGGTAATTTCTTCTTTGTTCACACAACAATTCTTTTTATACCAATCATTTTCCTCCGTAGTTACATGTTTTAGTGGATAGTGTAATTGGGTTGTTGTGTTGGGTTCGTGAATTACAAGCTGACCAGTAAAACAAGTACGACCCAGTCGAAGCGAAAATCACGGATGAAAGCTTTTGATAAAAGTTTGCGTGATTGACTCGTTTTCCGCACTGGTATCAGGTATTTTCACGACGAACTGATTTAATTGCTGTTATTTCCTCTAATAAGCGTAAAGGCCACATATCACACAGGACCTCTTTTTTTCCAGAGGTTGGCAATCACTTGCACCTGTATGCGAAAGAAACACTTCAGCAGCACAAGAGACATTCTTCACGCTGTAACTCACAATCCCCAGGAAAATATTGAGAAAACTGAAATGTGAATGAGTATTCTTATCGGAGATTGCCTGGAGCGGGTTGCTTGTAAATTGCCTCTGTGACATGGACTTATTACACGACCAGGCCAACTACTTGATCAGACAAAAAATAACCGGTCAAGTTAACAAGTACACTACAGTACCACAAGAGGGCGGTATTCAAGTTTCCTCGCGTGCAGTTAAAAAGATGGAGGGAGTGCATAGACCGCTGCCTCAACCCACTGAGGGTTTGATGACCGACGAACATGGGAGGTGGGCGTCTGTAAATCAAATCGACTACCAGCAGCCAAATTTTTTACCGAGAATGTTGTGTTTTTCCTGGTAGAAACCAACCTTCATATTATGTATTTCTGTATATCTCTGATCGGCAATAAAGTGAAATTGAAACAGAAGGCCTAATCTAAAAATAAATCCAAATTCCAAGGAATTCAGCGTGTTTGACGACCTCATAAAGAAATAGTGTGTTTTTACTTTGTGGGTTTAGTGGGCGATCTAACACCTCAAGGGAAAACCCGATAATTATTCAATGTCGACCTCCGCCCGCGGTCGGAGCCCCACACGTCAAAAGTTGCCGGAGGGGCTCGAACCTTCGACTTTCCATAGTTCTGTCATGGCCTCGGCATCAAGTCATGTTTTCTGAGAGTTTCTTGGTTGTTTCTGGGCTGGAGAAGATGGATTCATCATCCGAAATAGAGATGAGTTGTAAAATACCGTCATAGTGATTTGTGTTGCGACATCACCGCGATGCACCATCCTCTGCTATAAAATTATAAATTTAAATAATAAAATTGTTAATACAATCAATCTCTTTGTGAAATACAGACCTGTACTGGAACATAACTTTGACACAAAGTGGCTAGTGGCGGGGGGGGGGGGGTTACATTCCGGCCCAGAACGAATCGAATCTTTGTCCACAGATAGGCCTACTATAATAATTAGGTGTTTGGCTTACAGCCGAAAACCTATTGACATTTTTTAATTGTATGATTGTATTGTTAGTAAATATTGTAAGGCCTATATTGAATTTTCTGTTACTGTGGTTGTTATTATAAGTATTTGTTTTGTGATTTTAATGCTTCCATTTGCCAATGGAACACAATTAGGTTATTTGTATTTTTTAATGCGGACACAATACAGAATTATAATCGACATAATATATCCACTCCCGGGAAAATATGATAAATAATATTACTATGCGGATTCTGTGACGTGTTTCTTGGGTTTCTACACAAAATCACACCAAGTGTATGGACTCCACAACTTTTAGGGGGCTACTGTTAGTATCAACAGGGCTGGCGTGGAAGACATTTTCCTCTATGCACCCCCCCGTGACTGCTTTGGTGCCATTCGATTTCAAACGGTTCCAGTACAAAGTACAGGTGCCCTTGACCGGAGCATGGAGGAGGAAAGAAATCGGAGTCCTTGAGGGAGGATGGTCAGATCATGGGGCATCCGTTGCTATGCACAGAGCCCTACTATTCTCAGAAAAATAAAACAGGCAGTGACAGGCAAATACATCCTGGATTTACAGTAGCACCATAGGGGAAATTCCCAGATATAGTACCTGGGCGTATTAAAGCTGCAGGCTTTGGGAAAGATACAGCGGGTCTCAAATCGGACTGACCCCCTGTCCTCCCAAAATAATCCAACATCCGGGTGTTGTCACTTTTTATTGCTATTTTTAATTTCGCTGGTAGGCGGCGAAGTACCATTTTTTGTTCTTTTTTCGTCTGACGTCACGCTCAAGCTCGCATAATTTATTTAATGATTTCTTCGCTGGTTCCCACCAAGCACTGACGATACGGTGTATAGGATCATGGTTGGCGTGAATTAATATCAGTTCACACACTTTGGAAGGGTTACTCGATTTTATCATTTCCGGACTGGTGACAATACTTAGCGGTACATTCTGATTGACATTTCTTAAAACTCAATAAGATGGCGGTTCCGTCTTCGGTGGAATATCCCTCTTGAAAATGGTACTGATGTGGAATAGAAATAGTGAGTATAAACTTGTTTTGATGGGTATGTTTTTGTGGGGTTCGAATCGTTGTGTGTGGAGGCTATTTGAACAGAGAGAGGGGCAGCAGCCGGCCGGAGTACGTACGTGACCTGGCGACTGTCAAATATTCTCTTGTTAGATTTGACTTTAGAATATCCTCCTGACATAACAAATTTTCGTTTGGTCTGACATCAAATTAGTGTTTACTTTTGTTCAATAAATGTTGTTGTTGTTAGACGCAACTTCAACTTGGCCTGTCTCGACTGTATTTACACCACACAGAAGAACACAAGTTTAATTTAGACAATTATTTTTTGTCTACCGTTCAACATGTGTTGATGGTTGAATTAAAGATTTGGGCTAAATTTAGGTCAAATTGTATCCTTACCTGTTCAGAAAGGTTGGCAGAATGCGTACAGAACAGGAACAGGCACTTTGAATGGTACAAAATGGTACATTTGTTCCCTTGTTGTATTTTAAAGAATTCTGTGGAGGTTGTCTAATAAACAAACAAAATACAAAGTGTCAAAATCATGAGAAATAAGACATCATTGGGGGTCTACAGCAGGTCGGTTGTTTTGACAATGCTAAGCTACTCTCCGAGTCTGATTTTGATCCTCTGTGCGCATGAGTGCGCGAGAGTTCTGGCCGCGCGATGAAATATCTGCTTGAATTTACATTTGTAAAGGTCAATAATTACCGTTTTATATTTGTTTACCAATTCCTCAAAGCTCAAGCCTGGGGCGCTGTACTCGTTTTTTCGAAATTTTGACATCTGCGGTCGTACTAGCGCCCCAGATAGGCCTATGCGTTGTATATTCGCACAGCAATCGCCCGCTGCGGCGTGTGCACACAGTATGAATGTCGGTCCAACTGAGAGTTTGACGGCATGGTGGTTTCTCTGAAAATCGTAAATTTGTAGCTCAAAACCAAATTGTGAGTACATTTAAATGCCTGATGTTGCATCTTAGACATATGAAGAAGCCAGTAGGCGTTTTTAAAGGTGGTTTTTTGGGGGTATTTTTGTCGTTCTGAGGCATTTTTTGTGTCAACTTATATCAATTTGAAGATCGCTGTGCGTATACATGCAACGCTAGTACAACCGCAGAAAATTCAAAATTTCGAAAAAACAAGTTCAGTGTTCCACTTACTGGGTCTACCTCGAGAGGAATATTTAAAAAAGAAATAAAGATGTCCCAACATCCTTGACAAAATTGAACAAAATCCAAAGTGGCAGTTGGATATATAGGCCTTTTTTCCATCAGGGCATTGCAGGATCAAGAAGGATTTGGGCCATGTGTGGGTTTCTGGTGAGATGATTTAACAGGAATTGTGCTATCGGGTTATTGTTGACACTTGAGGTAATAGAAGGATTTGGGACATATGCAGCTTGGCCAAAATGGGATTCTGAAGGATAGGCTGTAATAGAATAGAAGGATTTGGGCTTTTAATTATTATATTGAGGAAAACCAGGTGAATTTAGAAGGATTTTGGCCCTTTGAGCTTTTAACTCTCTAGTTCTGAAGGTATGTACAAGTAGGAGGATTTGGGCTATGTGGTAAGCAAACAGGCCTCATCTGTTTGAATGGAAAAGAATCTACAGTTGACGAGTTTTGTTTATTATTCATAATCCGTATATCTCTTGTAAATCAATTAACTGATGATGTTGTATCATCAAGCGGTATGGAATTAAGTTTCCAAATGAATACTAAAAATGACTACCACATGTGTGGCATACCGTGACATGTGTTAAATAGAGGATGGACAAAATTACACACGGAGTCACCGTAATCTATCCTCTTAAAAAACAATTAATATCGATATTTGGCCTTGGAAAATGTTGTACATATTTCTGTGGTGATGGTGCGTGTACACAAGTACATGATGTACAGTGTGTAATGTAGTAAATTTGACCAGCTTTGCCAAGTTTATTTTATCTGTTGCCAATTAGTATACGTATGCCAGCTTTGGCCAAATGGGTTAGGTCTAGCCATCCAAACATCAGCTCAAATTGTAATTCAAATTTCCTGATGCTTTTGTAATCAAATTGTTCTATAGAAGAGCAGTGGTCATGAGCTTTGGCTGGACAATCATGGCATACCGCGTTCAAATTTCAGGTTTTTCCTTGAATGTTGAGTGTACTATTTAAAGATAGTGGTTAAAAAACATTCCTTCCACATGTGTTTTTATTTCCAACCATTCTCTATTCTCGGAACTTACTATGCCAAGTCAAAACAACATGGAACAGTGCCTGTAAATTGTCACATACATTGTAAGTACAATCCCAGTTAACTACAAGTTACACATCCCAGTTAAGTCCCCAAAACCCACAATCCTTTAAAACGTGCAATTTTTTGCAGGCGAATAAAATTAAATGAAATGAAATTTACATTTTCCTCATGACGCGCCTCTTAACAGAGGAAAAATGCCTGCCCCTTCAAGAGCGAAACTCAAGGTGTGCATGACGGAATATTGTCACTTATATTGGTGCGTAATGTTCATGTATTGGTACTGGTAAACAAAAAGTCAGAGAGATCAAACAACACTCCGCACTAATGACGTTACTTTTGCTAAAAATACCTAGGTGTCAGACAACATTCCACCACTTTCGCGATCACCGCATTATCGGCACGCAAAACGACTGCACTAGTCAGTACTTGCGGGTACGTAAAAAACTTGGATATATGTACGAACGCGTATGTTGGCGAAATTTGACAAGTTTCTCTGAGATCCGGGTACTTAGCTTCTATTTTTAGCATTAGTTCGGAGTGCTAATCATGGCATTGCTGAACCATGTGACATGGCCTGATACAGAAAGCATTCTCGCCTAAAGAACCAATTTACCTGACGTCATCACTCGTGATCAATCTTGGGAGTCAGATTTTGTGTGTTACTGTGCAGTGCGTATTTGTAGGCTACACTCGCAGAGCGAGATGCGCACCATGCAATCTTACTCCCAAAGTGGCAGACCAAGGGTAGACTCAAGTCATGTGACAATGACATATTAATGTGAGGGTTCTAAGGAATTATAAAGTGCATATTGTTTAATAATGGCCTCAGGTTTCGACCCTAGCTGAGTCTTTCTGATGACAACAAAACACGTTTTAATGCATACACCAGTGAACGTTTTCCCTTTTATAGCAGAGCAAAAATAATGCTACGCAAAATTTATCAGTTACCACTCAAAAATTATAATTTGCTACTCAATATTAGCATTCAGTGTGCACAAAACATGTCCAGTCTTAAATATTCTGCTATGTCATTTATGTAAAATTGCTGGACGCGATTGTTCCCTGATACAAGATGTAGAAAGAAGTGGAAAAAAGAGAAGCAGAATGCAGTCAGACAAAATAAGGGAGCGTAATTAATTACATAGAATGTCAAATTTTCTCTAATTTGTAGCAAATTTGGACAGTCATCTTTCACTATTTCTGCATTCTGTAATCCAGTCTACTACATGTACTTTGCTTTCATACTGCAGTTCATTTGCCTTACGACATCGGACACTTCAAACCTGGCCTAGGATAGCCCATGAAAGCTGTTTCTTTTGTTAATGAATGTACATGTGTATGTATGATTCATTGTGACCTTGTAAATTTCTATGGTTGGTGTTTTTTTTTGTTCGTTGCAAATGAATGTCATGAAAATTTTCTCACACACACAGTTCGTGCACAACACACAAAAAGTGCATGAAGTTTTGTATTGATACTGGAGTGACAGAAACTGAAAGACAAAAAACTGATCTATTTCTTTGCCTTCCTGGACTCAGAGGAAATTCACGGATTTGTTAAGTGTATAAGATTTTGGTTTCACTTTTGTGTTACAAGAATAGTGGACAGAGGTTTTGAGTTTCAACATTATGTACTTGTAAGTATGCGCAGGTTGTCACATTGCATGTCTAGCCTGACAAGCCTTACATCTATCTGTGCAGTAAAATGATCTGTGTATGATACCATCATCACTTTCAGGCCTGATCACTTTATAAACTAAAACATAAGTCCTGACTATGAGCATTGGTTGTATCATCCATGGTTGTATGTAGTGCAGGCCTAGTGCATTCTACCTCCATGCCTAGTGCAAGTATTGTACTAATTATGAAGGTCAACAGAGGCAATACATGTAGCTCATAAATATGCACAAGTGCTATTCTGAAAAATATACCGCAATGCATCTTGGCAGCCGAGTACACTTAAACAACAAATCAAGCTGCCAAGATGGACGACATGCTATGCCAGGTTTTATAGCTGTGTACCGCATTGCTTCATAATCAGCATGCCATGATGGTTGCCAGTGTTGCTAGTATCACTCAGTATCCTTTGCAACCACACGATTCCTATTGCCTCCATGCTCCATGTCATTGTGGCTTGGTGGCTTTGACTTGTTCTGATGGTACAAATTTACATTTTCCTCATTGAGGCACCCTACAATATACTTAAGAACCAAGTACTTGTAGTTTTGTACATCAGCGTACATGATTTATGACCACTTATGAGCATTGCTGGTACAATAATGTACGACAACTGTATTTTATACTTACTCACTATATGATAAAGGAAACGCTTCTAAAGGGAAAGTGAAACCGACTGTCTGCATTTGATACAGAAACAATCCATAAAATCACCTTCTTGACTTTTTGTTTCTGGTAGTAGAAATTACACATAATTGATCACTTTCTGTGTTTTGTCCAGGAAGTTGCTCTAATCAGCGACATAGTGAAGGTTATGCTGCGGTCACTTCACTTTTTCTGTTGGTGGATCTTTTCAGAACCCTCCCTTCCTCTTCTTTAATTCTACTGGTCCATGTCAATTCATAAAATGATGTAACATAAAACGTTTGAGCCATTTGATTTGATACGTACAGTTTTATGTTCATATGTTGATGTTCTTTTCGTCCGTTGATTGAGTTCAAAATAAATGGGGACAAGGATTAAATTGGCACTTTCTGAAGGAGAAGTCAGTTATACCTGATGAGATGATCCAAACAGGGGATACCCCATGGACCATTGGAATGCGTCAGGATACAGGAAGTTATACTTTACAATGTTTCCTCTTCCCTATTTTGACATTGCTTGCTTAAAATTATCACTTCCCTTGTTTATAACACCATTGACCATAAGGCTTAGCTGTGAGTGTGCCATATGTCAACTGAGAAGGGTCATGACCTTATGGCCTGGACACCTGCTCGGCCAACCACTGAGGCTGGTACAGCGCACCCTATAATGATGATAACATTGTGTGCAAAGAGATGGGTCCTTTATATTTGATAACAATAGGAAATCTAATATTTAAGCTGCTGTGGTATCGATGAGGATGTAAAGTGTAATGTAGCCGTTGGTTCTGCATTTGAAAACAAAAATTGAGGACAGTTCTTCCTCGTAAGGAAATGTTGACAGCAAATCATTTACAGCTAGCCGAGTGTAGAGCAGTTGAAGCATAACGTTCACCATCCACATTTCCGTATGACGTATTCATTCACGGTGTGAAACCCTGCAGGAGGAGATTGAAGACCTCATCACAAATTACATCTGGTCAATAATGGTATGCATTATTATTGATTTGAAAATATTAAATTCTCATCATAGGGTAACATGAGTGCATTCACTATACTCAAATGAATACTAGTGGTGTAGATATTAATTATAGAGCCTACTTGTTACAATTGTTGTGTATTTCAGAATTTACATTTCAATATTTCAGCTAAACAACCCACAGGCCTGATACTTCAGTTTTGGTAAGGCAAGGCATTTTTTTCATAGTGAAGGGCGCTTCTACTTTTTTAAAAGTAAACATTTGAAATTTCTGCTGGAACATTTCAAGTGTCACTGACCAAGGCAATGATCAGGGCTCGATTTTTACAAAGAGCTAAGATAGTGTACCGATCTTAAATTGGTAAGCGAAGTGTGATGTCACAATACAAATCACTATGGTGATGTTGAGAACAACTGGGCATAGAAACAACTGCCTCCTACATGTACATGTATTGTATGCCTGAAACATGTATACTACTCAATTTCATTCAATCTTGTCTCAATTTGCATTTTCAGGCCTCAAAATATCCCACGGCACCCACAGCAATTGCCGTGGTGCCCTGTGCCTTTGCTGTGGTGCCCTTTGCCTTTGCTGTGGTGCCCTTTGCAAAGTTCCAATATAAATTTACGTTTGCCTCGAAGTGCCCCTTACCACAGGGAAATTGCTGTGCCCCTTCAAGGGCAAAGTTCAAGGCCTGCATGTTATGTTTAGTGATTTTTTCTCCTGCTACTGCTTCTGCTACATAAACTACACCATAAACGTATGACCTTCATTTCTGCCCCACACTTTAATAATAAAAATACACTATTGAAAAGTAAACAAATACTGAACATTTTGTACTGCATTAAAATTACATGAAGATCATCGAGGATTGAGAACAATATATTTTGAGAGAAAATAAATTTATAGAAAAAAAAAGGCAGAAGTCCATTTAGGAAATTAATATCACTAAAGAAGTTAAGTGCAACTGTCTTTTGTTGTTGACCCAATTTCACTTGTTGTTTATTTTCCGGGGTGATCTTTCCGAGAGAGCCCAAAGATCTTAATTAAATAAGACTTTGCAAGTGATACATAAGATCACTAATAAAGAACAGGTATGCAGCGCGGCTCGCTCTCGGAAGCTGTGAATGTTGTCACCGGGGGGATCCGTCTGACCTCAAGCTTAGTTACTGGATAAGTTCATAAGGGACCCACAAATAGTCCCATGAATCCACTTTGTTCGCTGGTGAGATGCCCGTGGCATTTTCATCAATTGGGAATTAATATCGGCTTGGCGTATGTGTGCGCCAGCCGCCAAGAAGAAGATGGTGCAATTGTATCAAGTTTGTTTTTTTCTTTAAGTGTGAGGCGATAGGAAATTGAAGCAGATTTGTTGGTCAGGTCAAGAACTTGTATAGGCCTACTGAGCAGGATCATGGTTATAAGATTTATAGGGTGTACCAGGAGCAGTGTTGTAGCTAGGACATTTTTAGTGGTGGGCAGCTGAATTTAAATTTGGTCAGAGATTGCGAGCAGTGCGCACGTACGCAGCGTGTCACGTCCACGTGAGCAAAGGGCACAAGCAACGCCTCTATGGGGTTTCAACTGGCAGCACATTTAGAAGTTCCTCTGTTATGAGGATTGTTTTCAGGGCTAAATATTAACATTCCAGTTACTTATTTTGCACATTCTATATGATTCAAGAATCACAATTTTAAAATATAATTACAAAAATGTATTAATACAAAATAATTGTTGAAGATTGAAGAAAGGTGATGCATTTGTGAAGTAGAGCAGATAATAAATTATCTTGTCAGTGTCAGTGGCTGAGTGACTGTAACTTATCAATTAAGAGGGAAGCTTACCTTTACATTAATCTAACTTTGTATCTCCTGTCTTTCTTTTGAGCCCACAATTTTACTGCCTCAATATATGGAAACTCATTACAAGGGGGTCCATTGAGGGAAATGCGCATACAGTTTCATTCTCAGCACTAACTGAAGCTGTACCACCAGATATATTGCTATCATCTTCCAATCTTTTCCATTTTCCAAAAAAATCGTCCAGCTTACGTTGCGTGGCCATCTTAAAATTTACACGGATCTCAATCAAATTAAAACCCAGCGCGCTGTCAACACTACAAGCATGACAGGTGGACCAAGAACGAAGTGAACGTGTTTACATGCCTACATCCGGGATACGCGAACTGGTACACTAGACTTTACACACCCGTCGTACTGTTGTGTGGCGACTGGCGATACTGTTTGTGTGTACATGTAATGCGTGAAATCCCCGCGAACAACCCACGACTAGACTTGTAGTGCACTCTACGGTCCACCACAGCGCGCGCTGGTGTACACCACATGAACATACATACATCATGTACATGTACACGGTACCAGCGCACTGCGTCTGTATGGTGTAGTGTCAGACTGTAGACGGTACGCCTACTACACTGTACTAGAGTTCGTTCGTTAAAAACGTCAGGGCACATTTCACGAAGAAAACTTCACAAGATGCAAGAGACAAGTTACGTGTGAAACACGTTTGAGTTTTTATTGCTCGAAATTCCGGCTCAAAAAAGATACAAACTACATTTAAAATTACAAAACACGAAAAACATGACATTTTAGTCTTGCAATGTGATCAATATCGGCAGTACTTTTCATTTTTTATTAATTTTAGGGGAAATTTTGTGGTGGGCGGCAGTTTATTTTTCAGCCGAAGTGCCGGGCGGAAATTGTCAGTGCTGGGCAGGCCCGCCCACCGCCGCCCACCGTGGCTACAACGCTGACCAGGAGTCAGATGTTCAAGTCCAAGTTAAGTTTTAGGGTTCTCCCCAGGGTTTTTTCAAAACTGGGGGGCATTCTGGACCAAGGTTTTAGCCAGGATTTGGTAAAAAGGGTGTCCAAATTTGCTGAAAATTTAAAAACTGGGTGTCCAAATTGTGTACGCTACATTTACATGTAAATGACAGATAAAACAGGGTGTCCAAATTTAAAACAGGGTGTCCAAAAGACACCCAGACACCCCTCTGGCTAACACTATGTATGTTTGGACCCAGATGTTTTAATTGAGAGGAGGTCGTTGGAATTTTTTTTTTTACAGTGTTTATCTTTGGTTTTTAAAGCCCTACATGTACTGTGCAATCTGGGGCATTTTGAACATCTTTATGGTTTTTGTGAATTTGATCTGAAGTCAAGAAAAAAACCCTTTTGTTTTGTTTTGTTTTTTGCGTGTCATCGGCAACTCACGCATATCAGCCTGCAATTCATCCGTATCGGCTAGCTTGTTCATGGGGAGTACCCTGAGTTTATTGTATGTCAACACAAATGAGTAATTTTCTTACAATACTTTGCAACTTGCAAGGTCACCAACTTCAGCATGGCACATCCCTGTTCTTGATATTTTCTACCGAATCGTTTACTACTAAACAAATTCATATTCCACGACCAAAAATAATTAAGGGCCAACACCCACATCGTTTACCAATGTACACTACATGTATGCTAATAACTGAATCCTGTACGTACGCTATGCTGACAGTGCACTGTTCCATGACTGTTCCAACCTGTCAAGAATTGTTTATTTTCTCTGCCTGTAATTATGTAAACATTATTTTATAGACATGTATTTGGAATGTAAATTTGCATTCAGGGGATGACATTAAAAACATAATGGTTGAATAAAACTTGGATTGGCAATTTGGCATCATGGCAACGAAGTACTAAGGTTATTTGGTGACTGGGAATTGCAATTGGCATGATGGCAATGAAGTACATGTTATTTGGTGACCTACATTACAAGTCAATGAAAAGTCCTTCTTTTCATTATGTTGAACAAGATCTTTATCAAAACTATTGTAATTATTTCAGAGCAGAGTTTGCCCTTTACCTTTTCAGTGACTAGCCTGTGGGACAGATTTACTTTGTTCGGTTGTTTTGCTCTCAGTCAATCAGCTTTTTCACTATACACTGATCCACATACCTATGTATTGTGTACATTGTTTGTTGCAAGCAAGACCACTTGGAGAGAATTTTAACTGGTCCTCAGGTGTTTTAACACGCATTTGACAAGTTGAACCATAGAGCAGTTGAACACTGTTAAGGGACACGCTGTATATTTTATTGGCACAGACACCACGGTATTTCGAGCTGTAAATTGAGCCAAACCTGATGGGCATTATGCATGGAACCTTAACATCCATGAGAATCCTTAATTGAGCACCCAAGATGAACTGTACTAATAAGATTGACACCCCCCCCCCCCCCCCAAGCCCTAGGCTTGTTTTGAATTTGTCAATGTCAGGTACAGAATCGTGTGCAGGGTTTTGAGGCAGTGAATGGATTTTAATTGTCACTATTTGTCATGTAAGAAATATGGATCCTCCAGCAGTTTATGCTCTCAAAACTCATCTTTTTAAAAGTAAATGATGACCAGTGATTTTCAACATACATATTTTTGTCCCTTTCTTTTGATCTTTTTTTTTTGTATCATGTGCGAGCGCCATGAGCGCCTTTTTAGGTGGATACCGGCACTTTACAAGACTCCATTATTATTATTATTATTATAATTTCCCCTTGTTTTATTCACAGATGAACCAGTTTCCATGACAGAGGCAACATCGTCCGTTTTCCTCAATGCTTCTCTCCGCCCATTTGAAATGTTACATGTTCATCTCCAGCCCCCCATGTTGTCACAATAATCGTCTGCTGACGTCTTCAGTACCATGGAGGAAGCTACAGAGTGACGGCCACAAGAAATAAACGTATGCGTAAGGAATTATTACCATCCAGTAACACCCTAGTAATGCAAGAGCCTGTTAGCATCAGTAGCTCTTCTGTTAATCATCCAAACTGATTACCTCGTCATTAGTAACCATATTGACAATTAAAACGCCGCTTTGTTTAGAGTTCATTAAGTAAGCCATGTGCTGAACTGATGCTGTCGTAACGAAATACAGTCTTAGGAATCGCTGATGATGCTACAATGCAATGGAACACGGCGTAAATTCTGTACTGTTCAGCAAATGTGAATTATAGCCAACCTTGATTGCTCAATAGCGCATGACGACATGTCTTCCTACATGGATCTTCATTATATAAAATGCCTACAGAAACCACCGGAAGAACGAACTGCAAAGGTAGGCATGACTCATATAAAATACATGTAGCTCTGTGTGGGAGCAGTGCGAGTGAAAGAGAAACCAAAGTATACTGTGGTGTGAAATGTTGTGGTTTTACACAAATTGGTTAAACCCAAATTATTTGTTGTTGTTGAATTGTCACCTACTTGAATAAAATTAACAGGTAGTGTATATAAATGCGCCAATTATCCTGAGAAACTTCTGTCACCTTCTGAGAAATCTTGAATTTAACGGAATATATTTACTTGGTTGAATGCCATCCCTCTGTGATTAATTTGCTGCGGCTAGGTGCCTTGCTAAACTATATTCATGTAGCTGGGCTCACCCTTGACATTAGCCTGGTGTACCTTGGCTTACAAAAACTGCTGCATGAGTGTTTTCAAAATCAGTTCTAAACTTGCCTGTTAGGCTGCTAATAAGTTGGCAATCTACCTGTTTAAAATTTTCCATTTCAATTGTGAATAAATTTGTTTTGGTTTCTGTCTACTGTCGAGTCTACCTCAGAACTCTACAGCCAGAGGCCTTTGCAGGCTTAAATTTGTCACAAGAAGAAGAAAAAATAAATTATTTGCGCTGAAGCCTTATTTGCAGGGAACCAGTCAGATCCAATCCAATATATCACGTAGTATTTTGGCTGGTAACTTGTTTCTGATGCCCATTCTGCGCTAAGCAAATTTGCCTTTGTAGCACATGAAATTTGACCCTAACGAACATTGTACATTGTACATCACAATGTAGAAGGCCTTCATGATTGTGTAAAAGACGTCAGACTTACATGAGATGGGGTTGGACCTGTACTTACAAACGCCCCCCCCCCCCCCCCCCGGAGTGGCAGTCACTGATAACAATGATGACAGATGATTGCGGAGGAAGAAGCAGCCGTGAGCAATGCTTCTCCCAAGAGCGTGTTTGATTGTTGTCCCAAGAATTTTGCGAAAATGCAATTTCTATCTTTGGACTTTCAATTGTGCTAAAACCTTTTACCATCCATGAATTTACACTCTGTTTGCTTACAATCAAATTAACTTTACAAAAAATGACACTTAACAGAATCAGTTAGTTAGAGTGTTTCAAGCCCACATAAGAGCTATTCTAAATACATGTAGGTACTTTTACGTTATATATGTGTGCTACTTAAAGCCTGGTTCATACTTCCTGCTAAGGCTTCATGCGAAGCGAATTTAACGTCACAGCTCTGTTTTCGCTGCAAATGTTTCGGAAGAGTTGAGCACAGGGCAACACTTCCGAATTGTTCGTTGGAAATTTGTTGCGTCAAAATTCGCAATCGCATTCGCATTCGCA
This sequence comes from Plazaster borealis, assembly GCA_021014325.1. Classification (NCBI taxonomy): domain Eukaryota; kingdom Metazoa; phylum Echinodermata; class Asteroidea; order Forcipulatida; family Labidiasteridae; genus Plazaster; species Plazaster borealis. The sequence continues at coordinate 2,440,335 of CM037468.1, forward strand.
GGAAGTATGAACCGGGCTTAATGCTTTCAGTCAGTTTCCTAAATTAATTTTTGGGATCACAGCGGCCTAAAATCTTTAGTATTAAATGCAATAAAATTTTAGATTCTTCTCAAGCAAGTAACTGATTAGTGACACTCTACTTTTTTTGAAAAGAAAAAAAATCTGCTTACTTTAAAACCCATTTTAAAAAACATTCTTATAAAATGTACACCTTTTTCTGAATACCTTAACTCTACATTCTTGTTGGTGCCTGAATAATTTTGTGAGGAACATGAGCTAAAATCACCAAGTCTTCATTTTGTTTTTTAAAAACTGACTCCCGGAACAATCTTTATCAGAATGTATAAGGCTGAACGAAAGAATAGTTGTGTTTCCGGTTACCCGACCGTTCCTAGAAAATCAAGCCGACCCCGTATCTTTTTATTCCAAAAAACGAGATAAAATAAAATCTTATGATGCCGGCCCTAAACCTCATTTTTGTGCATATCGTCCTAGATTTTTTCTTTGTTTTTTCCTCAATCGTTTATCGTTTCCAATTTACAGGCTTGTAGTCTTCGTTATCTCTTTACTTTGCGTGCGACAATAAATGCAAGAAACATTGATCGTTAGAGGGCGTTTTAGAACAATTCGATAGAGCGATAGTAAACGCCCTGTATTGGTGATATGAGGCGATAGCATACAAAACCATGTAACAAACGCCTTGCGGGGTGATTGCGCAAAGTCAAAATGCTGTGATGAAGACGCAATGCTTTTGATCACCTGCGTGGTTATGTAACAATATTTTTTAACTCGAAATTTTGTCGGTCGTAATTTTGAGCGCGCAAAATAAACAAATATCGGAACATTAGCCTACCCTAATTTTCGGAGCCATAAAAACTTTAAGCAAAACAAAAAGTTATTGCCTACCTACCTACCCTATTCCCCTGCCACAGTGTAATAGGAAGCACAGGTATTCTTTTGTTCGGCCTAATCAGCGAATGTCTGGCCATGGGCTAACTTGTGTCAGTCCATCATTTAAAGAAATATGAGGAGAGCTACATCATGTACGTATGTGTATAAACTGCTCTCGTTAAAGGGGCACTGTCGTCTTGATCACAGCGAGTCTGTGGCCAGACATTAAATTCTGAACTCTCACCCAGTTACATGTACTGCACATGCGCTCGCGATATTAAACAATGACAGCGCCCTTTCAAGCTTTTGCTTGTGATGTGACGGTCAACGCGCGCGTGTGTAGTAACGCGGTGAGAGTTCATATTTCCATGTCCAGCCACAAGCAGACTATGTTCACGACGACAGTGCCCCTTTAATTTATTTAGGGGAGCTCTTTGCCCTCCTCTACACAACCCAACTCTACACATCAATGTTGCTGAACGCACATAATTTATACCTGTATGTACATGCACATGTACTATGTATACATATAGTACTTTTTTGTACACATTTTGTCTATATACGTCTGATGACTCATGTGCGTACTGGATTGCAGGATCCTTGATTGCAGGATCCAATATTGGATTTATTTTTGTTTCATAATCAAAGCAAATAAACACCCCATTCGTAGGAACTTTTACTTTCTACTTTAAATTTAATGTTTTTTTCCCCCAAAGCTGTTGAAATCCATTTTAATTTTTAAGTTGTGTAGTGCTACGTTTTTTGTACATCTTGTAAAAGGTTTTAAGGAGAATGGAAGAAAGCGATTGCACTCACACTGATGGTACACGTATGTTGTGCTATTCACATCTCATTAAATTTATGAAGCACACGTACATAAGTTGTACATATGTAGGCCGGATAGATCCTGGAGGCATTTGCCTCCTGGAGGCATTTGCCTCCATGCCCCTGGTTATTGCCTTGGTGCCCCTTGAAATGTTCCAGTAGAAAAGATGCCCTTTACTAAGGAAAACTAAATGCCAGTTAAAACACCAGAGGATCAATCAGAATTCTTTCCAACTAGTCCTGCTGGCTAGTATATTGCTGAAGTCCCATCGCTTCATTTAAATGACAATGTTGATTAAAGAAAACCGTAAAATATGGACTAGTGAAAAAGCTTTCGAACTAGTGAAATGACGAGCTAACTGGTCCTGCTGGCTAGTCACTGAAAAAGTCAAGGGCAAACCCTGCCGCCCTTACAAGAATGAAGAATGAAGTATCAGGTCTGTACATTGTGTACATAACATAAACAATAACAGTGTGGTAAAAACACATTGGAAACGTGCTGTGTACATGTACATTGTACATCACTACCATTGGGATGTGTAGAGTGTATGCATTGTACATTGTACAGTGTACATGAGCATCTGTTGATGCCATTCATATCAGATGTTTGTTACAGTGAGACACAGCTTGATACAGGTGTCAATTACAGAGGTCATTTACATGTATGGTGTTGGCCTATAATAGTACTGTAACTGTTTGGTTTGTGGAGATAGCTGACTTGGCATTTTACATAGATAAACATTGTACAGTGTAGCCCTGAACAATATAGTACAGAAATTGTTCAATCAGCGTACACATTTTCATTCAAAATATTACAATCTTCAATGCTTTCATTTTGTGATCTATTTTTGATCCTAGTCAGGTTTTTTTGCCTGGCCTTGTGCAAGAACTACAGGCCTAAGCTTATTATTTAGAAACCCCAATTGCCAATCATGGCTGAATTTGGGCGATCATTACATACATGGGCTGAATGAGTATTTGAAGAAACAGAATTGCGTACATGAAAAACTCAACATGGTTGTTGGGACCAAATTGTTCCCTGAAGGTCAATACGTGCGAGACTTGCACAGTCTATGTAGGCCATTGAGGCCATGGCCTCTTTTGCCCTGGTCTTGGCCTTGGTGCCCCTACAAAAGTTTCCCTCGGATTTTCTAATGGAAGTGCCCTTGTGAAATAAAAATGGCCTTGCTCTCTCAAAGATGAAACTCCTGGCATGAATATCAAAAGATAAAATTAATTTTTAGGTAGAACAACCTGCTCCTTTAATTTATTCAAAAACTATAATATTATTTGGTTTTACCCATGCACAGATGTGTGAATGGGTAAAACCAAATAATATTCTTTATCCCTGATGCAAATTTAACATCTTTTAACAGTTATGTTTAGGTAATTTTACTAATTCATAGACTAACACATTAGTTATGCACATTTTTTATGTAATATTTAATGCTGCCTTATGCATATTGTAATGTCCAATGTCTATTATTTATACGCAAACACTCCATGCGTGACCAATTTATATCGGTAACATCACCCCATCCCGGCATTTAGAAACTACAAACCATGTGAGATGAAATTAAATAACAAGGTTCGCACGTAATGAGGAGCTGCCATCGTTGCACATTGCTTCAGTATGTTCTTCTTTAATGTGCGCAGTCATTTGAGCTGACGGTGGCAAATTCGAGCAGCCTTTTTCGTTTCTTTATTAAGTGTTTGTAAGTGTTGCTCTTGCTAAAAATAAACTGCACATGATGCGCAATTTTATTAATTTTGTTTCTGGTGCTGCAGGGAAGGACTCACATGGAAAGATGTAGTCAGGGTTCTCCCCATACACATGCTAGTGATCGGGCCGATACACGCGATTTGTGTGCTGTTAAGCGCAAATTTTGGTCGACACGCAATCAAATTATAAATAAAATAACTCTTTAAAAAAATATTAATAACAATTTCACAAAAACGTCAAGAGAAGACCGTATAGAATGCTCCAGATTGTACAGTAGGGCTTTTAAGATCAAGATAAATACAAAGTAAAAAACATTCCGAAGACCTTGTTTCAATTCAGCGTGCTTTGGCCAAACTTCCGAAATTTGGGTCCAGAATGCCCCACAGTTTTTGAAAAAAACTAGGGAGAACCCTGGTTGTTATCCCTCTTTATCTGACTTACTGGAACAATGAACAATTTATCAATAGCTAAAACTCTATATAAAAAAAGAAAAAAAAGAAGATGTTTAATTCGTTGTTGGAGCACGTCTTCAAAATGGCCCAGCGCTCCGTAGGCCTCACTTTGCCAACATATTATTTAAGAATCTTTTTTTAACGCGCAATATATCTAAAGTATTTCAATTGTATCCGATTCAACATCTATAGGCTATTCCCTTGTTGATTACTTTGATTTTAATAGATCTGATCTTGGTGCCCTATCAAAAGATTTACCAATGGAAGTGACTTTGCAAAATGAAAATGGCCTTGCCCTTTCAAAGATGAAATTTCAGGCGTGTGGTATAATGCTTTTTGTTTACACGGGGGTCAATTTGCTGACCCAGCAAGCCATTGAGTGACCACTTGTATGCTTTGAAGATGCTTCATCATCTCAGCATGATCAAGAACATGACAAGGAGGAGAGTGATAAACCCCGACAGATATGACTAGCCCCCTCTATTGAGGGAGATCATCACGTGCCAAGATGAGGGTTTCACCTCTATATATGAGGGAAACTTAATGTCAATTTTTTGTACCGGGACTTTTGAAGGGGCAATAAGGCAATGACCAGGGGCATGGAGGCAATGGTCTCCATTGCCTCTGTGAAGTATGTATCAGGCCTGAAGAACTCTATAAATTAAGGTTTTTTTTCATTTTCTTTTTCATTTTTTTTCCAAATTATTCTTGTCTTAAAGATCCAAACAATTTGAAGTACAAGCTTTCTGAAGGTAGATTTTGAAACTTGACATTATATTAGATTATATCACAAATTTGATCAATCTATTTTCCTGATAATAAAGTGCCTTCTTGTCAGTGGGCATGCTTGGTGGACTAGTTGTAAAGACATCTGTTCTTAAATGTGGCATTGTGAGTTTGAATCCTAGCTGAGTAGCCTGTGAGTCTGTTGTGCAGGACTTATACAGAACTTATCACACACTGGTGTTTCACAGCATAGCTACAAACAATAAACTTATTATCTTAACTAAATAATAAAACTATTGTTCTTGTCTTCTAGAACTTGGAATACATCTTTAAATTCTTACACACTTTGGAAGCTTTGAGGTCTCTGCGTGAGGCAGCTCTTCGAGAGATAGCCAAGAATGTCCGTTATATGAAGAGAGATGCTAACGACATCTTATACTGGTAGGTATTGTGACCACAATTTTTATGGGGTCATTTTTATGGCTGAGATTACCGTGAGCAAGAAAAGAACAAGATAGTCGGATAAATCCCTGTTAGTGTAGGTGTATTTCACAGGTTAGCATCTAATTTTTGTGTTTGCACCTAGAAACATGTGATGTGAAATATTTTTAGTGAACACAGAAATTGGCGCTAACTCTGTAAGCGGAGAATTATGATTGTACAGAATTCCGTGGTAAGCTCAGAATTCTGCAGTAAGCAGAGCCGTAAATTTGACATTGACGAGTTCACAAGAGAGAGCGTGAAATCATCAGGCCATTTTGTTTGACCGATTTAATTCATTAAAGTTTAACGAATTTGTTGCAATTCTCAAAGAAACTGACTAATTCCATAATGATAAGCTTCCTAGCCTGATGATAAATCACAATGGCGACCAGAAGGCGACATTATTATTGCTTGACCTTTCGCTGAGTGAAAAATCCTCGGGCAATCGGTGACTTGGTCTGAGTCAATGTCAATCAGCTGTTTTTTGTTTATTATACTTTCTGAAAGTCACCCCCCACAAAGGACAGGAGACCACTCCTAGGGATACAGTTGCTATTCGTAACAATGACTTGGGATCAATCTCTATTTCCAGGAAGCTTCCTTATATAAACTCTGATTCAGTTCATTAACTTCTTCTCTTCATTCTTCTTGGCAAGTTATGAAATCAAAAACTTGTTCGGAAGTATGTCTATCAATTTTTCAGAGGTCATTTGGCACAAAGCAGTACATGTGCTTCTTGCCAAGAAAATCTTAACTTAGACAATCTTTGTTGGAAACCCTGTATACAGTATACCATAGGCTATCGTGATTTTTCATGTCTCAAAAGGGGACCAGGGCCCAATTTCATGGCTCTGCTTACCGCCGAATTCTGCGCTTACGATCTCCATTCTCCGCTTGCAGTGCAAGCGCCGAATTTCTGCGCTAGCTGTGTAAGCGAAGAATGCCTAGTAAGGTGGAGTACGCACGCGCACAAGCAAAAATTCCCTGCTAACCCGTGAAATACGCCTGACGTAAGCGTAGAATTCCCTGCTTCCGTAAGCGCCGATTCTTTGCTTACGGCAAGCAGAGCCATGAAATTGGGCCCTGATCATAGCCCTTGTGACCTTTGACATCACATGTTTATAAAAGAGTCACAGCCAAATAGAAGAAACATCAAATTCTATATTTCATGGAGATTGCACTCTCTGATTGTTATCAACCTTTGATATGAAGAAAGGGGGCACATCTCAAAACTTGTTCACCTGTTATTTTTATAACTCTTCAATTTATGTAGAAATGATGACACACAATGTAAAATGTCCCATATGACCAGTGCGGTGTCTTGCCTGCCAGAAAGGCCCTGGAATGTACAAGGTCACTTATTTTGTAAACAAAGGTTACATGGTCTGTAAGTTCCATTGCATCTGTTGCCCTGCTCTTGGCCTTGGTACCCCTTCAAAATCTTTCCCAAACTTTAAAAGATTTTCCTTTGCAAAATGAAATTGACCATGCTATCATCTGAAAGATTAAAATGCAGGCCTGTAAGAAACTCATGTTGAGGTGAGTTGTTTTTTTCTAGTAATGGTTTTTTCCCTTGGGGGCAGGGCTCGAATTTGACACTGGATCACCAGCCCGAGGCCAGTGATTTTAGCATCGGCCAGTAAACTTATGACCAGACAAGTCCGGCTGTCTTGTGTTTTTCAATTGAATAACACTACCTCACTGTTTAATATCTTTAACAGAAAGAAATGACGTTCAAATGTTGACTTTGAGTCTGGTAATACAATTCAGTTGAGTATCAATAATATACTAACCCAGAACACAAATGAGATAATCTTCTCTTAGTGCTTGTTCAAATAAAATATAAATTACACATTAAAACTCTGTGAAAAGCTCGCTCTTATGAAGATTCTGGCCTTGTAAAATAAATTCTGGTCCAGTTAACATTTTGAGCTACAAGCCCTGCAGTCTTGTGGAATTTTACGCCAAATTTGAGCCCTGGGGGGTGGGGTGGGGGTGGGAGTGTCTTTGGAATTTTTTTTAAATATCCCATTACATGTAGTAACTTTATGCAGGCCTGGAATGTTTGAGAGGGCAAGGCCATTTTCATTTTGCAAAGGGCATTTCCATTAGAAAAACTTGAAGTCAATGGGAAAGTTTTGAATGGGGCACCGTGGCCAAGACCAGGGCAACGGAGATTGTGGCCTCTGTGCCCTTGTGACACAAGCCATGTGATAGTTACTTTGAGTTGAGGAAAACACATACCCCATACTCATGTCATCAACTCAACCATTTTTCTAAGTACACTGTACTTAAACATATGCTGATCATGTAGCATTACAAATGATGATATATTATTATTATTTTTTTTTTATCGGAGAGAAAAAACAAAACAAAGTTCATGATTATGGTATAGCAGGTGTTTTTGTATTTAACTTGCGTTGAAATAATCCTCATGAGATTTCAAGGTCACAAGGTTGACACTTATCTAGTAATGACAGGTGGCAGTACCAGGATTGTGAACTGTAAACAAATCAAAGAGCAAAATAAATTCCTGAATTTACATTCACATGGGGTTATTCTGAGAATTAATCGGTTCTGTAAACTGACAAGACTAACATTGTTGGTAATATTTTGTTTGATCCGACAGTCGTGATGATCGTAGTACTTGCTGGTTCATCCTTCTAGCAGGATCTGTCTTCATTGACCAGCATATGTTCCTGCCTCGCAGTAGGTAAGTCATTCACAGCTCTGCTCAATCTTAAATCTAAATTTTATATATATATATCGATATATTGCAGACTGGCCAGGGTTCTCCCCAGGTTTTTTCAAAACTGTGGGGCATTCTGGAACCAAATATGTGGATGTTTGGCCGAGGCAAGCTGAATTGAAACAAGGTCTTTGGAATGTCTTCTACTTGGTGTTTATCTTGGTTTTAAAAGCCCTACTGTGCAATCTGGAGCATTCTATATATATGGTTTTCTCTTTATGGTTTTTTTTTTTTTTTTTTTTGCGTATTGCGCGTATCGGCCCGATCACTAGCTTGTGCATGTGGAGAACCCTGACTAGCATACATAGTTTATCTATCGTTCAAAACCATGGTGGATGGAGGAGGGTTGACCGTGTACTGGGTATGCATTTACCACATGATATCATATTGCAGGCAGGCATGTTCAAAGCGGCAGTGGATGATATCGAATGGTCAGACAGAAGGAGGGTTGACTGTCTATAATGCGTATGCATTTACCACATGATTACATACATGTATTGCACATGTAGGCTGGCATAGTTCATCATTCAAAACCACAGTGGATGAACTATCAGACAGTAGGAGTTTTTTTTTCTAAACTCTGGCTAAAACCCTTTCTTGCTTTCTGTGTAAAATCAATATCATGACTACCATCCAAAACAAGAGACCAGACTTTTTTCACTTTTAGCCTCGGTTTGGTGTGATTGATTTGAATGGGAGACAAAACATGATGGGTGGTAAAGGTCTAGTAACACTATACTGCCCTCTGGAGATAAGAGTTAAACATGAATTCATTGATGTAGTCGACAGAACACTTACTAATCATAATATGTGGCGGAGTGAGTCATAGCTACATGTGTTGGTAACTGGATCTTCGTCAAGTCAGGCATGACGATTTGCGTAGAAATCTCTAAAAAACCATCCGGTAGTACAACTCTACAAGTCGGTTCCATCAAGGGTGGATTTTCAACAAGGTGACAGTGTAATGCGCTCTGTGATCATGTTTAATGGATGTTTACATTTTAATGTTTGGCGTCTACACTCTACAACTACCTGTACATATGTACAACTGATTGAAGGTTGATTTTGCTGTTGGTATTATGACTACTGTGCCATTGTGTTTGTGAACAATGAGCATGCAGATAGCAGTGTGCAAATTGATACAAATGTATTTGTTGAATTGAAACCATTTGAAACCATGGCTCTACAATCTACCAGATAGTAGGAAGGCTAAAGACAACATTAGGTGATGAGCCGTAACAATAGTTTGTGGAGAATTGTCTGGGATGGAGATTGAGAATTGAGCATTTTATCTTAGCCGGAGGAAGGTAAAGGTTTCATGCTTGATTTGTGCTCTTGTTAAACGATGGACGTTATTGTCTTCTACAGGGATGTATGTCCGATACTGTTGTCATGTCACATTCTTGTAGAATATTTTGTATTTTTCAGGCATTGTCTTTTGAACTTCTTATTTTTGAATCATCGTTTTCAAAAGTTTTTTTTCACATTCACTGTGGGATAGTATCATATTTGTTCACCCACTTTAAGGTATTGTTTTAATTTAATCTGACTTTTAGTATTGAGAAAACACAGGGATTGAACTGTACAGCTCATAATGACTTCCAAATCTATTGAAACATTAGATACATGTAAATGTGACTTTAATATTTTGCTCATAAAAAAAAAAATATAAAAAAAATCATGTAGGGAATTATTTCAAATTTTGCAGTGTTTTTTTTACAAAATAAATTAAAGGCACACCTTAAAAAAAGACGAAATTCCATATTTATACATATATTTAGGAAGTATAGGATGCATACATGTACGTATCCGCAAAATAAACCAAAAATTTGAAAGTTTATTTACATCCCACAGACCAAATGTTGAAAGTATCCATGGCGACCAATCACCAATATCCCCCTCCCCCTTACAAAAAGGAAACTGATGGTGTTTTTTTTATTGCAGTATAATATTTAATTATCTTAGAATAATTGACGGTCACTGCTTTACAATGTCCATATTTGTTTTTGATTTTAGGAAATCCTTGAAATTTCAATAAATAGTGGCTGAGTTTATTTGTAGCCATGTACATGGAGGGCCTAATCATGCAGTGCATAAAATGAGCATACTCCCCATGGGAAAAACAGTAGAAACAGCAAGTGTGTAATTTCTGAAGGTCCTGTTTTGTTTGTTGAACATCCTGTTGTATACTGTGCATATTTCAACTCACTAAATTAGTATAAATTAGGTTGCTGGAGAGGACTTCTATTCAATTACAACTTTGATCACCCTATTTTTGTATCTTGGCAAATATACATATCCCTGTGGTAAATTATCACCGGTCTACGTTGGTCTGTTTCTTTCATAACATGTTATTGAAAGTAGAATCTTGGTTTGCTTGTTGTCCTCTGCCTTCGTGAGCGGTTTTAAAATCTTGGTCATGTAAACTGAATAATTCGCTACACACTGCATGAGATGCTGTTGACTCTCTCAGGTGGATGGGTTCTATCAACAAGGTATTTGTGCATACAATGCTGGATTGCCATTCCACGCTGGTGAGAGTGGATCTATGCTGTTGAAGATTTGAACCACGGCACAGTTTCTGTGAGCCGCTTATGCAGAAAATACTGCTGAACAATTGTCTGTAAGCAAAATTGAGCAAGATACCAGTCACAGATGGTACATGGGAATCTTAATCTTGTAAGTCTAAATTTGTTGTGCTTGAGCAGAAAATATTGCTGAACAATTTCCTGCTTAGCAGAAATGAGCAGGACACCAGTCATGAATGTACATGTGACATGGTATTTTGGCTGGTAACCTTATCTGGTAAGCATAATTTTGTTATGCTTAGCTTATTTTTGTGCTTAAAGGCACTGTACACGTTTGGTAATTACTCAAAATATATATTAGCATAAAAACTGGCTTGGTAACGAGCAACAGAGAGCGTTTGATAGTATAAAACATTGTGAGAAGTTTTTAAGAAAGAGGTAATTTCTCACTAAAATAATAAAAACTTCTTGCAAGAAGTTTTTATTCCTATCTGAAGGCACACAAGTTTGTACAACAAGGGTGTTTTTTCTTTCACAATTTTCTTGCAACTTCGATGACCAATTGAGCCCAAATTTTCACAGGCTTGTTATTTTATGCATATGTTGGGATACACCAAGTGAGAACACTGGTCTTTGACAATTATCAAACGTGTACGATGCCTTTAACTCTTCAGAGACTGTTCATTTCTGTATTTCCATCACCATACGCCCAGACATTGCTAATGTTGTTGATTTTTTGGCCCGTTATACTATGTCAGGAAAATTAATGTGAAACAGAAATACATGGCTTTGTTTTAGAATTGTAGATTCTGTGTTAACATGGGAAAATTGGAAAATCTCAATTCGGTCCAATGACTTTTCTTTGACCCTCTGCTTTGAGCAGAAGTAGGTCGGATCTTGCGACTTTTTGCGGCCGCTATTGGCATTTTGGTACAAGCCGTTTGCGGCCGTTATGGTCCTTAAAGGGTTAAGCAGCTATGAAATTGGGCCTAGGTTTGAACTGATTTAGTTTCAATGGAAGGTTAGAAGAACCGTCATCGTTATGAGATTCATGTAGTGTTTTGAATAATGAACAGAGTACATGTAGCTAAGCTGTACATTTTTGTGCAGAGGACTTCGCCCCATGACATCATAGTCCATCTGGGGAACCTTTATCACGTAACATCATTTGAATTTACACACGTTGAATTTACAATGTGTAATTATTACTCACTGCTCCACCTGATGTCAGCTACACTGTACCTAGGTGTGTAGTATTTGCATCACACCTAAACCATTTAATGATGTCAATTGTTCAGCGTCTGCTGTGTACCATGTGCAATGGGTACATGTACGTTTTTTGTTTGTTTGTTTTTTTCCCTTCATTTATTAATTTCACAGGTAGAAACACTTTACAAAAAGATACATAGCATACAAAACGTACAAGAGATATAAAAACATAAACAGCAGATTACACAATACATTTCAAAGACAGGGCAATGGCACAAATGAATGATTACAAAAGAGAAAACTTAATCACTTTCTAGTTGTAGACCTACATGTATTGTTCATCATAATGAATTATTAGTAACTAGACAGCAACGTGCCTGAATTATTGGTGCAGTTTCTCTTCCAAACCAAACAGTATTTTGGGTTGAATCCCTCACCCGCATTGATGCCATGAAACTGTCCTAATCCATCAAAAATCAACCACAATCGATAAGAGATTTGTGGGATCCCTCTCCCCAATCTTTAAAAATCATTAAAATTTTCAGGATGATTGTGAAGGATTCTGGAAACTTTACCAAGGGTGGAAAATTGGAGAAGCCATGGTCCATTTCATTTATTAATTCTGGCTGTGAAGCCAAGGACTCTCAGAAAAGCGAACTTAATCACTATACTAGCCATGAACCCCATGGAGAGAAAAGACAAAGAAGGAAGTTTCAGTTTTAGATGTGGGAGGAAAACCCACGCAGTCAGGTAGGGACTGAAAACCCAATCTACATAGTGCCCCCAGCGGGACTGGAACCAGGGTTCCAGAGGTGGAAGTTGATGAAAGATACCACCACGCCATCCCAACCTCCACAAGATTCAACATTTATACTTTTATTGATTTTTAATCAACGGGGGCACTTCTTAATCCACAGTGATTATTAACAGCCATAATCCCAATATGCTGTATAAAGCCTCCGAATGAATCAACATGGTAGAATAATATGGAGTCAGTTTGTTACTTTTTTTAACATCTTTTTAATCTTTGGTTACAGCTTTGGTAAGAGGACCTCAGGCTCCGGGAGAAGAGGGGCAGATTGCTTGATTTTGGAAACTTCAGAACTTCTTGTGGTAAGTTTAATTTTTATTTTTCAAGCCCTGAAGATGTAAACACAACTTTCTTTAAAGGTAGGGTCATCGTTTGGTTTTTGTTAGCGTAATGCTGATTTATAGGCAAAATTATCGAGAAAGATCAGTAAAAGTCACCTGTGAATGTTTCAGTTGAATAAAATGCCTACTTATTGAGAAAACAGCAAAAAAACTGTCATAGTATTTTCATTAAGAACATCAAATCCATCCATGTTTAGCGAGGTGACAACAGTTACCAACCCTGGCGGTATTGAGGGCAGTATTCAAATGGACACGATGGAAATTTCCAAAGGTTGCCTGTAGGTGATCTTTGGAGATTCCAAATTGTTGACATACTTTTATTGATTTCTAATCAACGAGGGCACTTCAGATGAAATCATTTTGCAGGATGCTTACTACCATTACCATCTTTATAACAAGTAGGCTTTCAGATAGAAATTACACAATGTCTTTTCAAGGTCAATACCAAAATATAACCCTACCCTTAAAGGCACTGAACACGTTTGGAAATTGTCAAAGACCAGTGTTCTCACTTGGTGTATCCAAACATATGCATAAAATAACCAGCCTGTGAAAATTTGGGCTCAATTGGTGATCGAGGTTGCAAGAAAATAATGAAAGAAAAAAACACCCTTATTGCACAAATTTGTGTGCCTTCAGATGCTTGAAAAAGGGTTTCAGGCCTGAAGTCTTTTTGAGATTCAAATATTTCAGAGGGAGTCGTTTCTCACAATGTTTTATACTATCAACAGCTCTCCATTGCTTGTTACCAAGTAAGTTTTTATGCTAATATATATTTTTAGTAATTACCAAACGTGTCCAGTGCCTTTAAGGGAAACTTACCTTTAAGAGGACACTAGGTGGCAGCAGACTTACTAGGTGCACATTGCTCTTGGAAATGTGTGAATGCTCAGAACTCGGGAAATAATGGTAAATCTGCTGCTATAACTACATGTAGTGTGTCTATTGTCGTCCATTTTAGACCAACATTTTGCAAGAAATCACTTACATAACAAACTTATTACTACAGCAGGCAGTACATTATAGTAGTGCGTCTGTCTTGTAATGTCAAGTTTGAATCACTGTACCAAACAGAGGCTGGAAGGGAAACTAGTCAGGTTCCTTTCAATGAGATGATTGTAATAGTCAATGGGTGTATAGGGTATCAGTTTAAGATTGTCACAGAGGGATAAAAAGGTCTAAGCTTTAAAGAACAAGAGTGTCTACCTTTGGTATCGTAATCTCATCTCGTTGAATTCTGATACAATAATGAGGTACTCTTGACTTGTCCTGCATACAGTACATGAACAACAGGTTGTTTATAGTCAAGTGTGGTTTCCTTAGAATCACTTGTAATTGGATAGTTGCTATTCAAATTGATTGAACCGACCCCCCCAGAGCCACAAGCACCTGTTATTGGGTTCCATACGCTACTAAAGAGTGCTTGGTAGTGAAAGCCCTCAAAAATGTATTTTGTTACTCAACTCCACCGCCGCCGCGTATGTCAAAGGAGTTGAGGAAGAAGCATTTTGAAAGGTCATCCAATCGAGAGCAATTTGAGCAATGCTTGCCATCATGCTAGCTCCTCGGCCTCATTCTGTAGTATTTGTCAGTTTAGCATTTTGGACTCACCACCTACACATCTCAGAATCATCAGTCGGTTTCCTGGGACGACAATCGAGGTTGATGAATGTCATCTTTTGATCAAGAGAGAAAAATTACTTGATGGTCGATCATGAATGTTGCATGTCAACATTTCCGGGTTATTTATAAACCGAGGCACTGGAACACTGATGAACATTCTTGGAAAATAAAGAATCTTTCATATTTAGGAACATTTTTATTTTCACAAACAGAAGAAGAACATTTGCAAGATTGGGTTGGCATTTTAGTAATATAAAGATAAACTTGTGGTACACCACGTGATCTCATGTAAGTAGTGGTGGCTCTTAGAAGTTTCTTTGCATTCTACGTACTTGCACAATTTACAGAGTGTGCTTTGCAGATTTGGCAGCTCAATCTACAGATTGGGCAAAATCATGCGCGATCTGCAGATTGTGCAAAATCGTCCGCGATCTGCAGATTGTGCAAATCCGTAGAATGCGCTCAACATGTGGGACAACATGCTTCCGAGCAATAGTGATTTAGTTTACTTTTGTTGTCCCTGACCCACATAGTATTGTTTTGTCATTTTGTTAAGTTGTTTTCTTGTGTCCTTCCCCTGATTAACTTCTTGCACTTGCATGCTCCACCAATACACTCATTTTACATTGTTCTAGTTGCCCTTTTGTCATCCTCATATTGTTTATATTGCTGTTCCGTCTGTTTTAGGACTGGGCCTGTAATTTTTGGTTTCTTTGTTGTTTCTGTTTTGGTTCGTTTTTTCTTTGATTTTCATGGTATTGAATTTTTTGTTCATGTTTTGTTGAGGTCGAATAAATAATAATAATAATAATAACACCCTCGCGTTTTTTCCTAGTGTGGTCAAGTCAATTTTCTTTGTGCACGGAGCGTGCACGTGTACACATATGAGCACAGTGCATTGAATGGAGGCCTTTATCACCATGGGGAAAAAAATCTTATAATACAAGTAATGTTATACCAACTATAAAGCTACGTGATCAGCATGAATGTAAACCATAGCGAGATCAATGTAAGTCTTTTTCTCTGGTACGATAAGCGGTTACACAAAATACATAGACTCAAACCACGCAGACATCGGCCATTTTTTCTTGACGCGTTCTGGTTATTTTGATTTTGTCAAAACATTTTAAATTGGTAAAGTCAGACATTTTCTCCCTGGAATTATTGTTTGTTTTTCCTTTTGTTTCTTTCCTTTCTTTTTCTCTTTTCGTTTTTTTAAAAAGCTGAATAAAAAGTTTAGGTTCGCCCTATAAAATTAGGGTTGGTCGGATTACCGGAAACGGAACATTCATTGTTTTGGCCTTACGATGTAAGCAGTTTTAAAAGGAAATGAAATTGGCTTAAAATTAGTACAAAAATTAAGTTGTGTGCGTATCAAAAGTGATAGTTTTTAAAATGGGCTGTTGTTGTCATCTTATCAAATATGTAAAGGAAATGTAGGTTTCATAATTCTATTTATTATTTGATTTACTATTTTAGTGTAAAACTGATTTCGTTTTCAGCGTAGTTTTTGTTATTGTAATCCACAGAGTTTGAGTGCATTTATTTTTTGTTTGGTGACGCACATGTAAATCAATAAAACCAAAATGAAAGTTGTTTTTTTTATTGCTCATTGTCATAATGTTGTCATTTATCAAAACAGATTTGATCATGTTGAGGTGTATACTGTAATGTATGGAAACAACTGTCATCAATCTTTTTCCTCTTTCCAAATATTTAAAGAGACAATTTTCTACCAAGCTGAAAGAGCTTTTTTAAAATGCTGAGATATTCTTAATTCTTAAGTACGAAGAGAAGTCTTTGCAATGAAAACTCTTTTTAGGTCAAATTTTTGTCTGCCTATGCAAAAATATTTTCCCAAACATGTTCAAGAACCATTTTTTTCTATTAATTTTTTTCTTCAAGCCAAGCAGCTTTTTGTGAGACTTTATCCTTGTGGGTTATACCATGTGAGTAGCAGTTCGGTTTTAAGTTTAAAATCTCATTGATTTTCGTGATGGAGTCCGTGGTCTGCACGTACCACTCATCTAGCCGCGATCCACTCAGGTTAATTGTGTAACAAGAGTGGGTAACAACGGTGCAAGCCTGTCGCAGTAGCTCCATCCTGACATTTACACTGACTAGCAGTACCTATGTAGCTTTTCTAATTGTAGCAACACTTACGCTGAAGTGGCGGTGGGTGGCTGCACTACATGGGTGAGTTGTAAGTTGAGGAAAATCTGTTCGTTTAGGTTGATTTTGTTTGGCCGGCCTTAATATTAATATTTATAATAAATAATACCGGCGTCTAAATATGTAGCGCACGTATAAGGTATTTAAGGTACTTAACTGAAGAGAATAATTTTTTTGAATTTTGTTATGTACAATGTAGCACCTTATAAGGAGTTTACAAGATGCTGTGGCGCACTCAGCAGCCACTGCCCGAAATATAGGGGTAAACCCTTTTCTTGTAGCAATAAGTGTAACTGTGTTCTTTTACGCGTATTACACAATGCACAGAACCTATGGCTTTATGTCCCATTGGAAGGACGAATGGGTGAGTGTCTTGCGTAAAGCCACAAGTGTCCAGACCTTAGACACCTTGAACACTAAATTGAATCTCAGAAGTTATGAAACTCGTTTCTCAGAAACTCAGTTGTTAACTTGCCAGATGTAAACTCACTAGATGTAAATTGACTGATCTTCTTGTATTATACTTAATAATAATCATAACTCCAGGAGTTTGCTATTTTGGATTTTATTTACACTAGCCTGTGCTAGACATCTTAAACACTTTAATTGAATATCAATAGTTCTGAAACTCATTGTTAACTCTCCAGTTGTAAACTTTTCAGTTGAAACTTGCTAGATGTAAATTCACTAATCTTCTTAAATTCATCGAAGTAGTAAACATGAAAACTTCAAAAATGTGTAGTGTGCCTTTTGCTTACAGGTGCACATAATCTAAAGGTTAATCAGGGAAATTTCTGTAGTTTTTTGTTAGGAAATTATATATTTTAAATCTTTCACAAACAATTTATCTAAAAGTAGGGTCATAGATTGGGTTTTTGTCAATGTAATGTTGATTTATAGGCCAAGTTATCACGAAAGATACAACAGTCACCTGTAAAGTTTCAGCTGAATACATTGTCTACTTGTTGAGAAAACAGCAACAAAATGTCATGCTCTTTTCATCAAGAACGTCAAATCCAGTCCCCCAAAGGAAAAAAATAAAATGAATTGCATTTCTTGTTTTTGTTTGGGACTTTGGAGTTTCAATAAATACACAAGTGTCCACACAGTTGTTTAGCCCTTGCGCTGGCAAGACTTTTGACTTTACCTACATGTCATTTTTAAGAATAAACCCAGGGGTCTCATCCACCCCAGTAGGTAGACAATTTTCAAATAGTTTCTCAATAGCTTCCAGCTAACCAAGCACGTCTGGTATTCCCATTCAATTACTCAGATCTTCAAAATAAAATAGAAAAGCTCTGTTGCTCATCTTGATTGAATTACCGACCAGCATCTTTACATTTTGTTTTCATCCTCTAGTGGATCTAGATAAAATGATGACCTTTTACTCAGAACAATGGAATACATTTGAATGCACAGTGGGTGTTTATCTTTTGTTTGTTTTGCACTGTGTTTGTTGTTGAACCGGTATGTAAATGTCATATTATGCACATTGGTGAAACGTCATGTCACTGCAACAGGGCCAGTGTTCTCCCTTAAAGGCAGGGTATACTTTTGGTAATTGTCTAAGACCAGTATCCTCACTTGGTGTATCCCAACATTTGCGTAAAATAACAAACCTGTGAAAATTTGAGCTCAATTGGTGAAGTTTTTTGTCATAAATTGATCATATGGACACATTAATTGTTTACTTGTTTTTTGCATAATGGCGACCCTCCAAAAAACAGGTCACAATAGCGCCCTCGAGAGTCATCTTTCCCATTCTGAAAACTGTGTAGCCCTGTGTAGCCGTGCAATCTTAATTTTTTGTGTAACAACTATTTTTCTGAAGGGATGTTAACCGATCGCTAGTGACCGGTCGGTGCGTGAAAGAGTTAAATTAGATGTACTGTTCCAGCTCTTCTTTTTTACGCCAAATTAACTGCACACACAGCTTTTTAAGTATTAATAATTGTTAATTAGATTAACCCTGTAATTCTATTGTAGTTCTTACTGGTATAAATCTCTGCAGTAATTAGTAGTAAACAGAATGCAAGGTGTAAACAAACCTGTGTTTGTGACACCAAATTATTTATAGTCTCACAAAAGGTATCCCTGCTCATGTTTCATGCCCGCACAGGTTTCTTTATACGTTGCCGACTCTTTCTCCCGCCGTGAAAGAATTTTTGACGTCAACTGCTGTATCAATACACACTGTGCGTGATGGTCAATCACTAAGGAGGTGTTGGTGCTCGGTCGATGGTATTACACTAAGATGTCCCGCACAACATCTTCATGGTTACCGGTTAGCCGTCACTTCTCCATCTTTGTATTGTTTGCCTCAAGCAGTTGATGCTCATGTACCTATGACGATCCTGCCGGCAGGACAACATCTCAGATAACTACCATGTCTACACTGTATGTGGCTGCAGTTAGTAGTGGACTGTGTCACAGTTAGGTTCATTTTGTTGTTGTGTACTCCAACCCTATACATGGTTATGTAAAACGAACTGTAAATTCCCTGAAAAGGTTCAAACTTCCTTCCTTTCTCAAAATCAAATCAAATTCCTTGTTTCAAAGCAGGAGTTAAAGGGATTGTATACATTTGGTAATTGGAACGCACTGTTTTTTTCAATCCTATATATTTCATTTCAAAAGGTGGTAGCGTTTTTGAGATATTGCCCAAAATCTGGAACGGTTATGTCAGCGCAGGAAGAATAATCTGCAATTGGAATAAACAATTTGAGAAACGTTACTGTCAGTATTAACGCTTCTCAGTTTCAATTTTAGGGGATGAAAAGTGATATCTTTTTCCATAACCGCAGTACTTTTAAGTGAAAAGTTTCTCAAAATGCATTATACTAGCCACAGCTGCTGTACTTCTTACCAAGTAAGCTTTTATTGCCATTAATTTTCAGAGTCATTACCAAACGGCTACAGACCCTTTAAAACGAATCTGTAAATTCCCTCAAAAGGTTAAAAATTCTTCCTTTCTCAAAATCAATCAAATTCCTTGTTTCAAAGCAGAAGTTAAGCTTTCCTTTTCAAGTTTTTAAACTTTATATTTGAGAATTATTTTGAGTAGTCAGTCCTGGAATTCATCTTTGAGAGGGCAAGGCCATCTTCATTTTGAAACGGGCACTTCCATTGGAAAATCTTAAAGTGTTGATGGGGCACCGAGGCCAAGACCAAGCCGACAGAGGTCATGACCTACGTGGCCTCGATGACCTCAATTTAATTCCAGGCCTGAGCAGTGTCCGGCCAAGAGCTACTGTTTGGTCCCTGTGTTTTTGAAAAACCCATTAAATGTGTGAAATGAGGCCCCCATGAGATAACTTGTGAACAGTGTCAGGAAGTAGTCTCAACAGCTTCACAGGTTGTCAAGGTTTATAGATCTCGCTCCTCAGCATGGCTTGGTGAATACTTTTATCCTTCGAAGTTGGACCTTCAACCCTTTGGCTGCTCTCAACACAGTTCTTAAATCAATTTGTTTGTGACTATGAGGGGTGGACTTAAAGGTATTATGCAGAAATGGTAGAGCTTATACAAAATAGTCGCAGACAATGTTCATGTTTTGTGTGATCAACCATACATGAAATAATAAACCTGTGAAAATTTGGGCTTAATCCGTTGTAAAACAGGAACACAATTTTCAGCATGTAAACACATTATCCTTAATTTTGGTTGTAAAAACTGAAATCAGCTGTTGTGTTTTTTAGGTTTTCAGATACAGTTTTCTCAAATATGACTTCATTTTAGAATGAAATATTGCACAGAAAAAAAATGGTTCAAACTAAAATTAAACAAGGATTTGTTTTATCCTTACGTATCCTGTATAATGCCTTCAATAGTACTTTAAGTTTGTTGTAGCATGTACTTCGTTCCTTGCAACATAATGTAGACAAATATAATTAAAATTAAAATATCTTAAGCTTTTTTTCCTAAAAGCTGAAGACTGAAATCTCACCACAATTAAACAAACTTGATTAACTTGGAGGAATAGTTCACTCTGCTTGAGCTTTACCCCAAAATGCAGCATAATTTTATTCAGCATGATTCAGTAAAACAGCATGATTTTTACATTTTGAAAACAACTTCAAGAAAAGTTGCTATATATTCTACCAAAAAAAGTGGAAAAATGAAAAAATTAAAGTTAAAAATGCACCTGTTAACTGTAGGATATATTTTTTGTTTACCAGTTATGTTTTTTAGCTTTCGCTTCTATTGTTTTAAAAGCGCATTGAGGAATCTGATTCATAATGTGCTTTTTATAAATGCTGTTTATTGTTATTATTACTCAAAGCTTGAAACCAAAACACATAACATGTAAAAAGAAAATACAGGGGAAACTTCCTTGAATCAGAAAGATAAACAGAGGTACAATACGTATTCAAGCTCATAGAGTGGAATGCTTCACCACTGGATATGTTCCTAAAGGAATTGTGGATGTTTGTACAGGGATTGAGTGGAATTCAAGAAGGGATGTAACATCAGGCGAACCTTTTGTGGTGCTGGTTACGAGCCCCCCCCCCCCCAAGGAAAGTTGCAGCATTTATTTGAGTGATTTTTGATGAAGGGAATGGCGAGTTGCTGTCAGACTGTCGTGACCGTGGGGTGATGGATTATGAAGGGCATTAGGATCAGAGTAATGTGTCATACGTAATTTGGTTTGATCGTACATGAATGTGAACATTTTACATGTAGCTGCGAGGGATATGTTTTCTGCACTTAAGTCACACAATGGTGTGGAAATCTACTTGTGCTGAGGTGGTTATATGCTGAACAAACTGTGCATGGGAACCAGTGTGAAAGAGGTCTTTAACTGGAATTTCATCTTTGAGAGGATAAGCCATTTACATTTTGCAAAGGGCACCCCCCCCCCCCTTTGGAAAATTTTGATGGGGCACTAAGGCCAAGACTAGGGGCAACAGAGGCCATGTCCTCTGTGGCCCCTGCATAATTCCAGGCCAACAACATTGGTTTTTGGAACACACAAGGATACACATACATGTAGTAATTACATGTAGTATTTGCCACTGAAACATCATGGTCTTTTTTGACACTTTGATCTTCTTAATTTTGACACCCTGACTACTTGTAATCTACCATAACAAAAGTTGTATCCCCTTAAGGTGATCCCTTGGCTGCCGCTTCCCATGTTGTATCGTAAACTTGGGTGTGATCCCTGGCTACACAACAGTTACAGGTTGTATGGCTTCTGACTGTCACCCAGTGTTCTCCAACTTTGAAAATTAAAGGTTGGTGCTTGGTGTGGTGAAAACTGCGAGGGGGTACGTACAATGCGAGGGCGAAGCGCGAAGCCCCTACGGCATGGGGTCCGGGGCCCGCTCAAGGGCCCCGAGAAAAATTTTGATCCTAGATGCTCTTTGGTGCATTCTAAGGTGAATCCTGGCCACTTTCCTCAGACTTTTTTGAGGAAATATTTTTACAGTTTTTAAGAACACAAAGTAAAATACTGGTTTTCTAAACACTTACTTGAAATAAAAACCAATTTAATTTAATTTATTGGTACCAATTTATCTTAGGCACCCACTAGAGGAAACGTATGTGTCCGGTAGCCCGACCGCATTTCTTTTTCTTACCTTGTAATTCCGTGTTACTAGTGTGCTCCCCCCCCCCCCAAAAAAAAAAGAAAAAAAAAAGTTTTTTTGGGGGTTTTTAAAAATTTTTTATAAAGCTTGGCGGCGATTATAAAAGCGTGGCGCGCGCTGCAGAAAGCGTGGCGGTGCGCCACGTCTTTTCTATAGGTTGGAGAACACTGGGCACCCACAAAGATATTGACAAAATAGGGAGATCGCCAACAGGCTTCGAATTACCCGGGTGCACGTGTGCACCAGTGCATGTAACTTTTCCGACGTGCACGCAGCTCCAATAAATTACATGCACGCCGTGCATGTGGATTTTATGAGTGTTTTATTTTTTGTAATGCATGTGATTGTGATTGTGAACTAAATGAGAAACATTTTCAATTTACCTTACCGAAACTTCATTGATTTTTCCTCAAGTTGTTTCAAATAAAATTGACAAGAATTTATTACCGCACATGTGTACGAGTCTTTTCATTTCCATTTCTATTTCCAAACCTTTGCGCGATCTGTATGTAGATTGCGTACCCATTGCTGCACGATCAACCGATCGCGCAACTTACCCAACATGATTGTTGATCGTGCAGTAAGACTGCCCTGCGCGATTAATAGATTTCACAAAATTGGCCCTGCGCAATTGAACGATGTTTGCGCGATCAACCGATGTCACCACCATGCTCGATAGATTGCGTGACAGGCAGGCAGTTTTAGCGCGCACAAACAGTAATAGTATGGTAGTCTTGGTCATAACCGCACTGAACTCACTGTCTTATTTCCAATGTATGCAACGCACGTACAAAATCTGGTTCATTCAACTTCCCTCCTTGAGGAAAGACTAATCCCTGGGGTTGCGGTAATTGAGGCAATAAGACTAGCCTCTATGGGCCCTATACAACGCGTGTGTGCAGCGATGTGTTTGTGTGTTATGTAACGGTACGGTCGTTCGTTTGCCCGAATGTTGACATCTCGCACTCGCACGTGTATCTGTATATCAGCTGTCAACCATGCCGAAACAGAAGCAAACTTCACTCTTGTCTTTATGGAAAAAAAGGGAAGCAGACCGCTGAAGGTGAAGCTAGTACTTCTAGTACTCAACGGGATCAGTCTGCTCCATGTCAGCCCGGCCCTGGTCTCGGCGACACCGATCCCGGTGGTCCTGCCGGTGGTGATGGCCCCGTGTCCGGCGGACCCGATCCCAATCGCCCCGACTCCAGCAGCCCCGATGACAACTTTGTAGGCCTCGATCCTGGACGTTTGTCACGTAACAACTATTTCACTGAGTGAAACTAAATGGTGCATGTAACTTTTTGAAGGTGCATGTAAACTTTTTGATCTGCATGCACTGGTGCATGTAGGTTTTTTTTTCTAATTCGAAGCCTGATCGCCAATAATGTAGGGCTAGATAGCTTAGTTGGTAGAGCGCCGGCACGTTTATCCGGAGTTCGTTGGTTCAAATCCCGCTCTCGTCAAATTGTCTTTGTTCAACCCCAAATTATATAAAAGTTTTTCAAGTGAAAAAATGTACTATAGTGTAGACACAGTGTTATTTAATTTTCAGCAAATTCAGCAAGTATCCTACATGGATAGTGACAGGAAAGTGTAGTATGGGTTACCTCACCGTTGTGTGCATCGCTTAAGGGAGATCTTAAGGCATCTTAGAGTATGTTCTTGGAGGGTTAATGTTGTGTTAATACATGTTTGTAAATGATCACGCCAAAGGAGTTGGATGATGTATGTGTATGCTAATGTACAATGCCTTCAAAGTAGTGTACATGTAATTTACATGCGTCTGTGTATAAAGATCAAACTTAAGTACTCAACATTTTTCTGAGCCATATTGTATTATTTTTCCATTTGTTTCTTTTACTTCCAATAGGTAGAATTTTTCAAAGGAATGACAACTTACATGCTTTCAAAAGAACAGCCCCCCAAAAATATTACGCAAAATGAATTTGAGTGTCTCAAATTCCCAAAACCCATCTGAAATCAGATTTTATATTTATTCTGTACCATTGTGTCTTCAAGGGGGATTTCTGTAGTGTCAATATATTTGATGGAAAAAATCATATTTTTTATTTTTGGGAGGTTCAGGACGTCAGACCGTGGGTATCTGGTGACATGGGCGCAATCACAATGGAGTGCTACGACAGAGAGGTTGCCTTGGCAACTAATTCGATAACCATGAATGGAAGCGTTATTGTGTTACTGGAATAGTGTTACTCTTTGACCTTTGGGTGAAACATGGTCTGGGAGCCTGGAGGAAAATTGGCTACTGGTTAGGAAAGGGGGGGGTGGAGACATTGATGTAGGAATGCTTGTTAAGTTTAGTTTATTACCTTTGTTGCCCAAAACAGCAAAATACGATGTGTGGTGGGTGCAGGGGAACCCCCAAACAGGCACAAATGGGGATCCTTGTTCACACATACAAAAAAAAAATACACAACAAAAATACAAAAAACCAAGCAAACAATCACAACAACAAGCAAGCAAACTAAAAAGGAGATAATTGCACAACGCAAAATGTGTGAACAAATTGTTTATAATCTCAACAGAATATGCAACTCTCCAAGGGATTATGAAGTTAGCTTCATTATTTCATAATTTTTGTTTGTAATTTGTGTAGTTTCTTGTCGCTTTTGCTTAAAAATTACATTAATGTTTGCCATCCAGTTAATCAGGGTCTCAAATATTTACAGAGCTTTGTCTGACTTACGTCATTCCATTCTAAAAATAAAGTTTCAGAGAAACTGAGAAGACACCCAGCGGTTAGATTTTCTTACCTTGATTTTATTTTTCATCGTTTTCATCAATTGATGTTTTTTTTCCCCACCGTTCCCAGATTGACTACCCCGATGCTCTACTGATGAAACCTGGCCACCGCCAGTCATACAGCCCCACTAATCTAGAACGCCTCATGGCATTGGAACAAGAGGAGATAAAGGTGCCCGCCATACGAGGGCGCTCTTTCAGCGAGGATCGGTCAGGGTCCATGAACGATAACACGGTAAGTCAAATCTGTAAAAATTGTTGCTGTTTTGCTTTGTTGCTGTGTTGCCATTTTTTCCATGACCGCATTTTAACACTCATGAATAACAAGGAACAATGCTAATCGTGTTTGTAAAGGTCTTAAGTTTTAAAACGGAAGTTTTTAAACAAAATTGTTTTCTAGCACCGGAAAAGTAAGCACTTTCTTGCATGATCTCACTAGTCCGAACAGCACCTCTAAGTCTGGTCAACAGAAAGCCTGTCATTGACTGAGGGTCAAATACACACGTTTTGCAATTGTAATGACTGCCGTTTAGTGACGAGCAACAAATGCAAGAATCAAAGCTTTGAATAATAAATTCAACCTTCATGAGACTGAAACTGCAAAAAAGAATGACGTCAACTGGTCTTCATTTCCTGCAAACATCTGCAGATGTTTTACATAATTCTACTTAAAATGCTGAATTCTTATTGATAGTTTTGCGAAATATTAGGTGTATTTTTTAGTCTTGAATTTATGATTGAGTTTTTATTTCCTTGGCTTACTCGCAATAACAAGATTTATAATTTCCTGTCAATTTTCTCCATAATCCTGCATGATTATTTAGGTTGACTAACCCATTCTCCTGCCTGTTTTTTTGTTGATTTGAAGTTTTGTAATCGCAAGAGGAGATTTTCTGTCTGTATAGTTGTCAACACCCCCAACCTTTCAAAATCAAACAGCATGTTGTGTTTACTTCTGTTGAAGGGTTTGCCCTTTGACTATTTCAGTGAGCAGCCCGCAGGACTAGTTAAGCTCGGTTCGTACTTGAAACAAATTGCGAATCGAATTTAACTGCATCACAATTGGAAAACTGCATGTTAGCCATTGTTTGCGTCACATAATTCGTTTCCGGTCGCTTTCGCATTCTCTTTCGCGTGAAGAATGAACTGGGCTTTAGTGAGTTACTTCTCTGGTCCGAAAGCTTTTTCACTGGTGCATATTTTAAGGTTACTCTTCAACATTGTCATTAGCATAGAGATTTGTAATTTGAAGTATAATGAGCTACCAGTAGTTTACATGTAGAGGTGTGAAGTTGCAGGCCAGACTAGTTGGACAGAATTCTGACTTCCTGAGTCAACAGACCACTGTGAAGGGAAAATACTGCTGTTGGGCTGAGGACTGCACTAAACTGATTATCCCCGATGCAAATTTAACATCTATTATAAACTGATTATGCTTTAAATGGGATCTGGCATACATGTAACACCATAATCATAGTCCAGGCTTGATGCTTCTCTTTTGAAAGGGCAAGGGCACCAAGGCGTTTTCTCCTCGGTAAAGGGCACCTTTATGAGGAAATTGTAAATACCTATTGGAACATTTCAAGGGGCACCAAGACAGTGACCAGGGGGCAGTGGAGGTTCATTGCCTCTGTTGCCTCCTTGAGGTGTCAGGCCTGAGAGCCCAACAGTTTGGGAGTTGAGTTGCCATAACGGTGTTGGAATTTGTTAAGAGTTGGGGAGGACCGTAGAAGATCACTCAAGGGATTTACAACTGTGGAGACTCTGTTGAAACTGATTTCAATCTGTTAATTGCTGAACAAAAATATGAATTAATAAATACAAAAGATAACAAATGAAATTTTGTGATTCACCAATTTCTGCTTCGGGACATTTTTGATGGTGCAAAAGAAGTTGAATATAAATGCTTCAATAAGCAGGCCTTGAATTACACAGAGGCCATGGTCTCTGTTGCCCCTGGTCTTGGCCTTGGTGCCCCCTTTAAAACTTTCCCTTGGATTTTAAGATTTTCCAATGGAAGTGCCCTTTGCAAAACGAAAATGGCCTTACCCTCTTAAAGATGAAATTCCATGCTCGGTGAAGGTGATAGCTCAGACTTTTCTTTGCTGTCCATTCAAATGTTGGCTGTTTTTTTATGATTTCTGGTTACTCTGTCTTCTGTTGCAAGTAGTAAAAAAAAACCCCAATAATTTGTAGACTGTACTTAGGCCTATCTGTACATGTACTTTACCTCTACTTAATATCCTAACAAATGCTGATTTAATTCACTTAACCGCAAACCCGCTCGGTTCCTAATTTTGTTAGGGTTTTCTGCCCAAATTACAAAATTTGAGGCAAGCTACAATTCCGGTGACAAAGTTTTGAATGCCTCTACATTTAAATAACTCTGAGGTCTGTTGTATGATTCCCACACAAGAAAATAAAAATACCCCAGTTCTTCTGTGACATCTTAAGAGTGCTTGACACGCACACGTTCCCAATCACAATTTTCTAGACTAATTGCAATTAATTAAATAATTGAGTTAGAGTAATTCAAGTTTCCCACTGCGGTCGATCTGTAAGGGATGTACTTTTCTAGGCAGTCCTTGAACCGCATTCTCAACGGAGGCATTTCCACCCATGACAACAGGTTTGTCTGTCAAAGAGTTCAAGGGGAACCGTTTCAAGCTATTTTTATTCTTCTTTGAATTATGTGTAAATATAATGGAGAGCTGCCAACTCTCCCTGATTCTGCAGAAAGTTCCCCTAAAAATAAACCAATCTTTCCATGCTCTGAAGAACAAGTTTGAAAATCTCCCTGATTATGGAAGCTTGTTCCCTATTAATTTGAATGTAATTCTAACTACCCCCCTGATTGTTGTACAAAATCTCCATGATTGCAAAATTCAAATGATGGCAGCTCAGATAATGTAGACAAATACAGGCTTACCTGTGAAATAGTCTGGCATCTTTTTGACTTGTGAGTTTTATAACCTAAAATGGATATTGCATAATCAGGGAATCTGACATGCGTGTACTCTGTGTAGATGACCAAGGTAGCGTGACTTGAGTCAAAGATACATCAATTAATACATCAATTAATTTATCAATTAATTTATCAATTAATATATCAATTAATTAATTAATTTTCTTTACTTGTTGATTACTGTAAGCGCTGTGATTTAGTTCACTAAGTAGAGCGTCTGTAAATGCTGATTATTATTATTATTATTATTAATATTATTATATCTATCATCAGGAACCTTTTCTAACTGTTGGCTTTATTACTGACAATTGTTAACCCCCAAACAGCCAATGAAACCCCCATCCTTTAAATGGTTCTTTCATTCTGTGAAGGCCTTATCTGAATAGATTGATTGTGGCTATTGCTATGGCTGTTACCTGCAGCGACATCATTGAAGAATAAGGCCCCCTGCGTAGGCCGCCTTAGCTGAAGTCAAACGACAGAAACGTGTACCCGCCACGCACAACTCTCAGCTAATGATAGCTTTTTCTTTGACCTCAGTGAGGGCGCTGTTCAAGCTTGTTACGTCATATGCATGGGGTGTATAGGCACAAATTATAGAGCGCCGAAGGGGCAAGATGGGGAACTGGAGCTCTCTATGTATTGTTGGAACGTGAAATCTGCATGGGCGCCATTTCAGCAAGCAAACTTTTGTTTGATAGCACTGGCCATTTTCTGCACTGATCGCTTGTTGCATCAAAAACATTGCTTGCTGAAATGGCGTCCAGTGCACATTTAACATTTCAGCCCAAGTTCCCCATCTTGCACCCTCCGCTCTACAATCTTTGGTATAGGCCTCTACAGTGAATCAAGCCATAGAAACTGCCGAAACAATCAATTCAGACATTGCTTAGTTAACAGAATTAGTGTATTGATATCTCTAAGTCATCACTTTATTCTAAACTCAAGTTGATTTGCCATGCACAGATTGTCACAATATTCCTTGTTTTCTTTTCTTTGTTTATGTTCTGCAGTCGGTTTAGTGACACCACATCTCTCAACGAAACAAAAAACACAAATAAAAACAAATACATTTTTGGGATATCCAAAATGAATTTGCATTTATATTACAGTGCATGAAAAATGTTATTTAAATAAGAGAGATCGTTAAATGGGAACCAGCCAAGACATCTTGTAAATCACATTGCATTTTTGGCTGGTAACCTTTTTTCTTCTCAGCACGTAAGGCTGTTGAGTGGCAGGTGTCGCTAGACCAATAACACTCACCTTCACCCACCATCTTTAATCTCTAACTACACTCTCACTTAATGTTGTTTTGTATGCACAGACTGCACTGCCGTCCATCAAGTTGGAAAGGACTCAGTCATTGGACAGTGAAAAGGTTGGACTCCTTTAGCCACACCCCTAATTTGCATAAATTTGCATTTATAAGTGTTTTGCTTAATAGACACTTCAATGTTGCTTTAAAAAGAGTCTTGCCTTTTAGACAGAGCTGTAGTTTCGAGCTGTAAGCTTCACTTCATGGTTTGATTTTAGAATTAGTTTAATATTCATTGCAAAAAATTAGCCAACCTGTCATAGGAAGAAGCTAGTGTCTTGACTGTCACAGATAAATGCCATCCTCAATTTCTTTTTCCTTGAAAATCAAATCACTGTGCAAGCTCTATGCAAAACACTCTTTTTGTTTCACTCCATGTTGTTATTTTCATTTTCAAACTGTTTTCACACCTCTTTCATCGCACACTTGATAACATCTGTGTAATTTTTCCAGTAGACACCTGGCTGCATACAAAGTCCACCTTAAATTTGTATTCATGTATTCGTGTAGTAAGGAAATAACTTAATTTCAGACGGTGACAATGAAACCCCATGCTGCACCTCTATTCATGATATTCACTCTTAAAGATTGGACTGGAATCAGTCTCGGATGTTTGTAGAAAGTGCCTGGTTTATTTCATTAGGTAGTCTTGAGTGGGTGTTAAAATGGCAAGAGGTTTCCTGCATCGCCCACCTTCCCCAAACTCACAGAGTTGTTTGTGGATCCAGCTCACAACCAGAACTTAACATTCCCCATTTAGAATTTCTCTCTTGTGCATTGAGCTGAGCAGGGGGAATTAAGCAGGGGGGATTATCCCATACAACTGACAGAGGGATTAGTAGCAGATCCCCTTGCCTGTTGCTGTCTTTTCATCCCACTCCCCCTCGTTGTGCTTGTGCGCTTGTGCGTGTGTGCGTACTGGTTGACAAAAGTCTTTTAGAGTCTGGGGAAGGCTTGTTCAGCACGGCTCACAGACTGGCAGGAGTTGATAGTGAACGGAATGGTGTGAGTTTCACTGTGTGTGTCTCTGATGCAAAGCAGATGCGCTCTGACCACACTGTGATGACAAGAGCAGAAATACATGAATGCATTTGCTGCATCTCGGTTGCTGTTTGAATATCAACGGAGTATATAGATATGCAGAGGGCATGGTTCTTACATGTATATGGCGGTGTGAGTGCGTTTGTGTTTGTACTTGTTTGGTTTGTTTGGTGTTTGGGGGGATGGTTGAAGTACAGGTGAATGTGTGAACGCACCTGTGTGAACAGCTCATCAAATTATGTACAGACTGTCTGTGTGTATATTCAATACAGTACTGTCTGTACACATCATGCAAGGTGCATTAGTTGTGCTTGGGAAGGTACATGAGTTTATGTACAATACCTACACATTCCAGATGGTAATTCATGACAGGGAATGTTCTTCAATGTAGAGCACCTGTACAGTCGGACTATGTCCAGTTCTCACTTTCATTCTCAAGTTGAGAAATGGGAATCTATGTGTCTGTTTTTTTAACAACTAATTCTGGATTCAGGTTGCAGCACATATCCCCATTTAGACTAGCATTTGTTTCACTTAACAAAATCATTATTGTCAAAATGTTTTATCCCTCCTATCGATTTGCTCATAATTTTTAATGATGAGAAATATATTCACATGACTTTGCTCATTGACAGCATGTACACTATACATATTTCAGCAATGTCTTGATGAGTGCTTGTACATTAAATATTTATTATTTTGCACAGTATATTAACCCTCAAAATGACTCAGCATTTGCCTAATTATTCTTGACATCAGCAGTAGGTGGGTCACAGTCTACATGAGTACAGACACAACCAGAATCGAGTCGACTGTCATTTTCAATTACAATTTATTGAAATCACAATTTCAAACTGCAGTTCCAACCTCCATATTGTTTGTAATCGTTAGAAACACTCCAAGAAGACCATGGAGGAGTTACCGACGCTGCTGAGCGGGATTGAAGGCTCCGGGAGCCGTCTTCCCATCATAGCGAGCTACAGCGATCGCAGCTCTATCCACAGCAGCATGTCAAGCAGTTTCTCTGATCTGTGCCAGGGCAGCAACAATGAGAACCCAGACCTGGACCTGACGGGGCTGGTGGAGAGTACCGTCGACTCAGACGATGAGGACACTGTCAGCGAATCAGCCTCGGTGAGTCTTCTTACTTATTTTCCATTATTTGTTGTCTTTTCGGTAATGAAGCAAAGCAATCCTCATAAGTGCATTGTGCACTGTAACTTGAACATACCTGGGCCCAATTTCATGGCTCTGCTTACCGTAAGCAAAGAATCGACGCTTACGGAAGCAGGGAATTCCGTTGGCTAGCAGGGATTTTTTTGCTTGTGCGCGTGCGTACTCCAAGTTACTAGGCATTCTTCGCTGACACAGCTAGCGCATAAATTCAGTGCTTGCACGGTAAGCTGAGATTGTTGATCGTAAGCGCAGAATTCGGCGGTAAGCAGAGCTGTGAAATTGTGCCCTGTTCAGTTTTAGACTTCAGAGGGAAGACCTACGCAGCAATGTACATGTAAGGACTGAAAACCCAATTCATATGTTAAGCTGTTTTCGCATTGGATTAATATTTAACCAAGACCATAGGTAACATTCCAATGTATAAATCTTGCTGGTGTTCACACTTGGATTATTTGACGTAGTAGAAATAACTGAGACGATGGTGAAACCAACCGACTGACTAAATAAAAACACATGAGGGCGCTATGCCAGTGACCTTTATTAACCGGCTGTTAAACATGAGCGTGAACATCACCAGTACATGCATGTCGTAGGTCACTTCCGTGTGTCATGTGATTATGGCTGTGCAGCGAACCGGACGTGGTATTTTACTGGCGGTATTACTGGGCACTGCAAACGCACTGGACTTTTTGGTTTGGTTAGTAAGTTAGTTTACCTGGGCAGAAGGTGGTCGATTAAACTACCCATTAGACTCGGTTAAGTTACATCAGTGAAATGTTCCTGGGCTGTTCGCACTGGACTTAAAATGGTCAAGTTACCCATTTGCTTGAATGCGAACACGGCTGAAGATTTTTGGAAGAGGATGGATTCGAACCCGTGTCTACAGAGTTGAAAGGCGGGGAAACCATACCACTAAGCAAACCTGATCTGTAGTTTCCACTCCTCTTTCACAATGACTAACTTCCATTTTAAAGATATTAGATGGTACCAATTGGAAACGCTTTTCAATGTTCTGACGGGAACACTCATTGATCTTCTTAGGACCAGGTGGCATTTCTAGGTAGAACTCAATAATCCTCAAAAGGATTTTCCATTTTAGGAAATACCACTGAACCATTCGCTAACTGGGAACATCAGGCATGCCTGACACGAGTATCCGCTGTTCCAATATGCATCCACCTTCATTTTATTCGTTTGACAATTTCAAGAATTATTAACCCAAATTCCATCGAGGGTGATTTAGTAGGATCCTTCCTTACTCTTACAAAACCCAACATCGATAACTCAACACTCAAACTGTTGGACTCTGATTATGCCAGATCCCATGTAAAGCATAATCAGTTTACAAGTGCAGTCATCTGTCCAACACCATCCAGTAACTCAACACCCAAACTGTTGGACTCTGATTATGGTGGTATGCCTGATCCCATGTAAAGCATGATCAGTTTACTAGTGCAGTCCTCAGTCCAACACCATACAGTAACTCAACACAGTAACTCAACATCCAAACTGTTCGACTCTGTTTATGGTGGTATGCCTGATGCCATGTAAAGCATGATCAGTTTACTAATGCAGTTCAGACAAAACATGCCGTTGGATTTTGATGGATCGTTTTTTTTTCCAGCCTTCACTGATGCACACTCTCCCAGTCTTGATGTACAAAAATTCCACCCACTGCTTGGGTAGAAAATCAAACCCATTACTCTCAAAGTTTTGTAGCAGATATTCTAAATGGTAAGAGAAAACACTTGTTATGTTTTCTACACCAAGAAATGTGGCTTCTTAGAAAAGAAGAAAATAATATTTGTATTTAAGATTAAAGATGAAAAAGCGAGCAATTTTCATTGAAAGGTCGTGACATTTTGGACTGAAAACAGTTTGCATGAATGAGATGGCTATCGCTATTTGAAAACTCGAGGTGCAGTCATGCATGAAATGATGACATGATGTGACCTTTAATCATTGCATATAATGCAATATTATAAATGACACTTCAGCTGCATGGGCACATTCCCCAGAAGGTCAGCTCAGATATTTTTTTGTTGAGAAGTGCATTATCAATGCTTCATCACCCCATTTTCTAGATGCTTACATACACTCTTCAGACTGTTTACAACAGATGGCATCTTTCTGCATGACCCTAATTTATATCTTATGTTTAGACATTTATTTCAATATTGGCAACAACAACAAAAGCATCAAATGCAATTCAATCATTATACAGTCTACAGAATTGAAACATAATTATAACATGGCTAAAGATACTCCGTTAAGTTATTACCAACATAACAGAGTATCTTTAGCCATGTTATAATTATGTTTCAATTCTGTAGACTGTTTAATGATTGAATTGCATTTGATGCTTTTGTTGTTGTTGCCAATATTGAAATAAATGTCTAAACATATCTTGTACATGTAGTTGTTGTGAAGCTTCAGTACGTGCATTCCTGAATTTCAAGGAAGTTGTGGTTTATCGGTTCATCACTGGCGACATAATTTTAAAAACTGTCACTTAAAGGGTTTGTATACGTTTGGTAATTACTCATGAAGTTAATGGCAATAAAAACTTACTTGGTAAGAAGTACAGCAGCTTGAGATAGTATAATGCATTTTGACAAACTTTTCACTTCGAAGTACTGCGGTTATGGAAAAAAATATCACTTTTTATCCCAACAAATTTGAATCTGGGAAGCGTTACTGCAGTAACGTTTCTCAGATAGTGTGATCATTCTTCCTGCTTGGACATAACCGCTCCAGATTTTCGGCAATATATTAAAAACGCTACCGAGTACGGCCCAAATCCATCCATTTTCTGGTCTCCTTTTTCGATCTAGACCACCACTTTGTTTGGACTTGGATAAGATTTGAATGCCTGATCCTTTGATGTTGGGTCTGCCGGCCTAAATCCTTCTAAATCCTTCACTTGGGCAATTAGATGTAGGAGGAATGGGACTGTTTGTAAGTTACATGTAAGCAGCGTTGTGAAGTTCAGCCAGGAATTGAGCCCACCTTATGAAGTCAACAAAAGTTCAGCCCAGTACACGTGAAAACAAGATTCTTGATTTAAAAATGTGAACATTCAAAAAGTATGTCAACTAAAAGTTGAGGTTCATGTAGTCACCCTACTTCCCTGAATGACTTCCCAGCTCTGACATGATGTTGCCCAGGGTTGCCTGGTACCCTCATTCATTGGGGGGGGGGGCAGTGGGGGTGGTAACAGGCTGCTGCCCAGGGTTGCCTGGTACCCTCATTCATGGGGGCCAGTGGGGGTAACAGGCTGCTGCCCAGGGTTGACTGGTACCCTCATTCATGGGGGGCCAAGGGGGTAACAGGCTGTTGCCCAGGGTTGCCTGGTACCCTCATTCATGGGGGCCAGTGGGGGTAACAGGCTGTTGCCCAGGGTTGACTGGTACCCTCATTCATGGGGGGCCAAGGGGGTAACAGGCTGTTGCCCAGGGTTGCCTGGTACCCTCATTCATGGGGGCCAGTGGGGGTAACAGGCTGTTGCCCAGGGTTGCCTGGTACCCTCATTCATGGGGGGCCAGTGGGGGTAACAGGCTGTTGCCCAGGGTTGACTGGTACCCTCATTCATGGGGGGCCAAGGGGGTAACAGGCTGTTGCCCAGGGTTGCCTGGTACCCTCATTCATGGGGGCCAGTGGGGGTAACAGGCTGCTGCCCAGGGTTGACTGGTACCCTCATTCATGGGGGCCAGTGGGGGTAACAGGCTGTTGCCCAGGGTTGCCTGGTACCCTCATTCATGGGGGGCCAAGGGGGTAACAGGCTGTTGCCCAGGGTTGCCTGGTACCCTCATTCATGGGGGCCAGTGGGGGTAACAGGCTGTTGCCCAGGGTTGCCTGGTACCCTCATTCATGGGGGGCCAAGGGGGTAACAGGCTGTTGCCCAGGGTTGCCTGGTACCCTCATTCATGGGGGCCAGTGGGGGTAACAGGCTGTTGCCCAGGGTTGCCTGGTACCCTCATTCATGGGGGCCAGTGGGGGTAACAGGCTGCTGCCCAGGGTTGACTGGTACCCTCATTCATGGGGGGCCAAGGGGGTAACAGGCTGTTGCCCAGGGTTGCCTGGTACCCTCATTCATGGGGGGCCAAGGGGGTAACAGGCTGTTGCCCAGGGTTGCCTGGTACCCTCATTCATGGGGGCCAGTGGGGGTAACAGGCTGTTGCCCAGGGTTGCCTGGTACCCTCATTCATGGGGGCCAAGGGGGTAACAGGCTGTTGCCCAGGGTTGCCTGGTACCCTCATTCATGGGGGCCAGTGGGGGTAACAGGCTGTTGCCCAGGGTTGCCTGGTACCCTCATTCATGGGGGCCAGTGGGGGTAACAGGCTGCTGCCCAGGGTTGACTGGTACCCTCATTCATGGGGGCCAGTGGGGGTAACAGGCTGTTGCCCAGGGTTGCCTGGTACCCTCATTCATGGGGGCCAGTGGGGGTAACAGGCTGTTGCCCAGGGTTGCCTGGTACCCTCATTCATGGGGGCCAGTGGGGGTAACAGGCTGTTGCCCAGGGTTGCCTGGTACCCTCATTCATGGGGGCCAGTGGGGGTAACAGGCTGTTGCCCAGGGTTGCCTGGTACCCTCATTCATGGGGGCCAGTGGGGGTAACAGGCTGTTGCCCAGGGTTGACTGGTACCCTCATTCATGGGGGCCAGTGGGGGTAACAGGCTGCTGCCCAGGGTTGACTGGTACCCTCATTCATGGGGGCCAGTGGGGGTAACAGGCTGCTGCCCAGGGTTGCCTGGTACCCTCATTCATGGGGGCCAGTGGGGGTAACAGGCTGCTGCCCAGGGTTGCCTGGTACCCTCATTCATGGGGGCCAGTGGGGGTAACAGGCTGCTGCCCAGGGTTGACTGGTACCCTCATTCATGGGGAGCCAGGGGGGTAATGGGCTGAACACTCCCAATGCTCCTGGAGTCAGAGGAAGTGTACTCATACAAATTAACCCAGAAGATTTTTGACAACTGAGTCAACCTCCCATTTGATTTGATGTTTCTCCTAATTTTCATTCCTCTCGTGACAAAATGTCAGATCAGAATGTTGGTTGATATGTCACCATTTCTGTCTTGTTCCCTATATGTGCATTGCAATTATGAATACTCATTCTTGTTGTACCAAAAAGGTGTCCGACTAATGCTGCCTTCCAGCCTCGGTCTGATCGCATTGATTAGAATAGGTAACAAACAACATGTATTTGCCATAATAGAAGTCTCTCTGTAGGCGTTTTTCTGTTTATCGCATACATTTACGCTCACGCCCACTTGCAGTTGCAGTAAAAACATTAAATACGTAAACTAATTTAAGTTGTATACATTTAACTAAATGAGTCCTGATGCCTCTTGCCTAGAAACATGGGAAATCAGATCAGATTCTTAAAGACAATTGTCCCAGAGGGGGTTAGCAATGAATAACTCAATTAAAACTTGTCAATTTGTTTTCTCCGATCTCCATACAATTAAACAATATCTTTTAAATGAGGTTCATTAGTCCAGATGACTTATACATGCTGTAAGCAAACGATACACTTGTCGTCTTTTTCTGACAATCCAATTCTCATCTGTTCTATTTCTCCATGAGTTAATTTGTCACATTCATTAATTCCCGGCTCAGTTTAACTGCTGGAATTAGCGACTGATTAGAGCGGCAGGAAAATGAAGGTTTCCGTGAGATGCAGTCACCGGTTTAAAGGGATTGTATACGTTTAGTAATTGGAACCCACTGTTTTTTTCATTCCTATTAGTTGTAGATATATACCATAAAACTAACCTGTGAAAAATTAATTTTAAAAGGTTGTAGCGTTTTTGAGATATTGCCGAAAATCTAGAGCAGTTATGTCCACGCAGGAAGAGTAATCTGCAATTGGAATACACAATCTAAGAAACGTTTCTGACAGAAGCGCTTGTCAGATTCAATTTTGTTGGAAATCAAAACCGATATCTTTTTCCATAACCACATTACTTCAAAGTGAAATGTTTCTCGAAATGCTTTATACTATCAGAAGCTGCTGTACTTCTAACCAAGTAAGTTTTCATTGCCATTAATTTTATGAGTAATTACAAAACGTATACAGACCCTTTAAGGGAAACTGCATCTCATGGGGCCAATTTAGATACTTACAATTAGGATTGGTTATTATCTAAACAAACTAAAAAACAAATTATTAGTTTAAAGTCTGTCAGCTCACTAATGATCAAGGTCACAGAGTATCAATCCTTGCCAGAGTTATTTCCATCTGAAAGACCGTCCAAGTTGGGAAAATAACTTTGGGAGATCCCCCCTTTTTTCACACAGTTGAAATAAGCCCTAAGGAAACGCAACGCACACAATCGTGGACAAAACATAAATAGGATTTGTTTTTGTAAAATGTGAGCTCTGTATTTGATGAGACTTTCACAGGCTGTTTTGTCTGATGGTGTCGATGAAATGGAGAGGATGGGAATTTGTTTACTCTACTTTAGACAGATAAATGGTTTATTTATTTCAAAATAAATAAGACATACAACTAAAAGATTGAGTTGCGTCTAAATTTACATAAATTCAATAAAATATTCATTAGAAACTACAAATTAACTTAAATGATACCAAGCAATAAAGGAAACAGACTTTTTAAAAAGACACTAAAAAGACACGGTAGACATATACACTTGTGAAAAAAGGGCAATAAGAATCATTAAGGGTGATCGAAAAAACAACAACGATGTACTTTTCCTTTAGTTGTGACCTTTTCTTACTTGTACAATGAATTTGTTGAGCACTGAAGATATTGCTAACTAGACGCATGTTCAATTCTAAGGAAGTCGCCTTTCTCTTTCACGTGGTGGCAGTTGGTTTTTCATTTCTTGTAGTTGTCTTCATAAATTTTCCGATTCCAAGAAACCACTTCCACTGAGGATATCAGAAATCTGATGAGATGAAAGACTTTCATGACTCTGTATGTTGTTATCATTATCAATATTTCTGGTAATGAAACCAAGGATGCCTCATTAGTGAACTTAATCACTGTAGCTCGCAAGCCTGAGGAAACCTGTAAATAAGGGTGCTTGCTAGTTTTCTGGGTTCTTTTACATGCGCTACCGATCCTACTAAGTGGGACCTCTGGCTAAATGTCCCATCTGAAGGACAAAGATGAATTTGGTATCTTGTTCAAGGACACCAAGTGGCACGACCGGGACTCAAACCCTTATTCTGCTGATCAGAAACACAAGAGCTTGAGTCTGGTGCTCTTAATCGCTCGGCCACTATGCATGTTGAAACTTGTCAAATATTTTCAGTATCAGATGTCCATAATGTTGAGTCAAGAAGAATAGTTTTCTGGATCCAACTTCATGGCTCTGCTTACTGCAGAATGCTGTGCTTACTGCCACCTTCATCCTGCTAATTCAGCTGGAAAATGTCTGTAAGCAAAGAATGCTTTGTAATATGAAGTACACACAAGCAAAATGTTCTGTGGTTGTCTTTAAAATCTGATTTTTTTTTGTTTCCGTAAGTGTAAGTGCAGATTTATTTGCTAATGGTGAGAAGAGCCATGAAATTTTCCCCCTTCCCTTCCCCCTCCACCCCCCTACCTATGGTCGATGAAACTTGAGAAACAT
Source organism: Plazaster borealis (assembly GCA_021014325.1). Taxonomy (NCBI): domain Eukaryota; kingdom Metazoa; phylum Echinodermata; class Asteroidea; order Forcipulatida; family Labidiasteridae; genus Plazaster; species Plazaster borealis. The sequence continues at coordinate 2,479,323 of CM037468.1, forward strand.
CAGGAATGCCAGCAAGAAGCTCTGGTGCACCTTTAATGCTTAAACAATCAATCTCCTTCAACTTGGCATTACTGTTGCCTAGTCATCATTCATGGTGAGGTTTGACAGCCCCCTGGGGGCACTCTGTAGAAAGTCCCCCCTCCTTTAAGAACATCGGGACCCTGTCTCCCACTCTTCTATTAACACGGAAGTTACCAAAGGAACTACTTACTTCCTGTGAAAATTGGCATGGGGGGGGGATGAGAATTTTGTATGATGATAAGTTACGGATGGTGGGTCACCCATGGAAAGCTTGAATCCTTGTACTTGAACCTCAGCAACATCTGCCCACTGTGTGACCATCTGGGATTGAACGACGTCGAACGATTGAACGTTGTTTTGACAATGTGGTGTTTTCAGCGGTGATTATTATCGCTTTTGCTACACTGCTGCGGTGGAGTCAAGATGGAATTGGATATAATTACAGTTTGGTATTGGCATCATACGAACGAAGAATCCACGGCAAGTACATGTATTGAGATATGACGGTTTTTTATGAAGATGTAGGGGGGGGGGGGGCTCTTTGGTTTAGAGGAAAGGGGAGTGGGCTGGGGCACTTTTGTCAGCAATCATTGCTCACCTGTTTGCCGGTATGAGTCGTGTTGCCTCGTCTAAAGTTGAGCTGTAGAATAAGTGTGTGTTCATTAAAAAACCTTATCGTCTTTTAGGTCTGGAATTAATTCCTTGAAATGGCATGGTCTTTTAATTTGTTGCTATAGTCACATCCATTAGAAGATTGTAGGGGCTTTGAAATTGCACAGAGGTTGGGATATGGATGATTGGTCGGTTAACTGGTAACCGTGTAACCGTACAGCCTTAGTCAACAGAGACCAGGGCCTCATTGTAATCCAGGCATATATTTTATAAACGGAACAAAGAAATGCAAATTCTGCACATGCATGTTGAAAATTTGGAAGAGGCATCAAGGCAAAGACCAGGTCTGCCTTTCCTTGTAAATAAAACTTTTGAAGCAGAATTGATTTCAGATTTCTCTAGTTTTTACATAATTGAGAGTATGTTTGAATACAATGTACGTCTCTATAGTCATCAGAAGCAGTAGTCATGGTAACATTTCAAACCTTCTTAAAAAAAGAAAAGAAAGCTGTCTGTCCGTGCCGTCTCTGTGACGGGTGTATTTACACAATACTGTTTGCTGTGTGTGAGAGACGATGACATTAGCTTGGCCACTCAAGATGAGGTTTTTTTACCGTCGTCGCATCCCTTGTGGATGCCTCCGTGAGATTTCTTCCAAAACACGACCGAGGAGTTGGGATTAGCAAAGAAAGTGGGTAATCCTTCCAATGGAGTGGTATTTAACCTAGTTCCCAAGACGTTTCTCATACCGAGTGAGCTGTACAGCCTGTGGCAAAGGAAATCACTGTCTTTTACTGCAGATTTTTTTTTTTTGCACCCAACAAGATTGATTTGGTGAATGTAAGTTAGATGAATGTTGTGAGACAGACTCATAGTTTCTTAACTTCTTTAAAGGGTCTGTATTCGTTTGGATTTACTCATAAAGTTAATGGCAATAAAAACTTACTTGGTAAGAAGTACAGCAGCTTCTGATAGTATAAAGCATTTTGAGAAAAATTTCACTTTGAAGTAATGTGGTTATGGAAAAAGATATCAGTTTGTATCCAAAAACATTTGAATCTGAGAAGCGTTTCTGTCAGAAACGTTTCTCAGATTGTGTATTCCAATTGCAGATTATTCTTCCTGCGTGGACATAAACGCTCCAGATTTTTGGCAATATATCAAAAATGTACCACCTTTTGAAATGAAATTTTCACAGGTTAGTTTTATGGTATATATCTACAACTATATAGGATTGAAACAAACAGTGGGTTCCAATGTGTACCAAACGTATACAACCCCTTTAAAGGTCACATGAGGTGAGAGATCAGAGCTTCTTATGATGTGATGGGCGTGCACACCAATAACCTAAATACGTCTAAGGTTTGGCTACTTATTTCTAAGAAACTGAATGGCATGATGTATAATGGTTAAGTTCTGGAGTACAAACCAGCTAGGAATCTGCGTTCTACCAATAAATCTCTTTTGACACCACCTGTTATTAAAACTACTGTCACCCCCGAACAAAGATATTGTCTTTTAAGTTTTGTCATTAAGAAAGGAACGAACAGGTACTCTGTCTGCATTTCTAATCGGCAATTATTTGGGAATAAATAAAATAACTTTCTTTTTCAAATATCAAGTTATAAACCACAAGGTAAACTGACTGGGTAAATTTTTAAAACTTTAGGGTAAAGGTTGATACCCCCGAACAAAGATATTGACAAAATAGGGAGACCGCCAACATGGGGCTAGATAGCTCAGTTGGTAGAGGGCCGGCACGTTAATCTGGAGGCATTGGTTCAAATCCCGCACTAGTCAATTTTTCTTTGTTCAACCCAAAAGTATTTCAAATTTACCCAGTCAGTTTCCCTTGTGGTTTACAACTTGCTTTTTACAACTACATGTACTGTACATGTTTATTAGTCATATGGTTCCTGCTCTTTCCAATCTGCTGCTGTTCAGTTATGGAACATCTTACCAGAAGTTGTCAAGCAGGTCGAAACATGAGAACAATCAAAATGCGGGTTAAGACATATCTGTTCAATTTGTTTAATTGTTAAATTCATGACAGCGCACAGGGACCTTACGGTGATATGCGCTATGGTGGTTTTATTATTGTTGTACATTTTTTTTCTTTTTTTTCTTTTACAAATCCAACAGCGCAAGCATCAATAATAGGATGAATAAAAACAGGAAATTAAAAACACACAATTAAAACATAGTAATCTTACATGGCAAGAACGTTATCAATAAATATGGTAATAAAGGGAAGTTTGAGGAGTGATCAATAAACAAACCTTCGGCATTGTTGTAATAATATTGTAATTTTCTGATAGAATAGATTCTACTTGACATGTGGTCACCTTGAAGCAACCGATGATTTGATAATTTTATATCATATGGATATTTGTTTTCTAAATCAAAACTTCTTTGTTAATTAAAGTCTTCATTGTACCTTTGTTCATATTTTGCTCTTTAGACGCTTGTCGTCCGAGATCTCGTCCGAGACTGCCTTGAAAAGGATCCCATGGATAGAACAGAAGATGACATTGGTAAGTTACCATGACAACATGTAATTAATTCACATTCTATGTAATGAACATTTTTCAAGTACATTGCTGTTTCTTTTCACCATTTTGGAGATCCAGTTTGTAATTAAAAAAACAAAACAAAACAAGGTTTAAAACTCAGATTTTGAAATATTTGTTGTTCAAGTCAATACTTTTACTGAAATTGATATGGCTTTTTTTGCTCAATTTTCGCTTAAAATCTTGATTTCTAAATTGTTTTTAAAAAAAATTCGGACAAAGTTGAAAGAAAATACACTTCCCGATGTTTCCCTTAAAAAACAATTTACAATTTGCCTTTTTTTATTGTAGAAATCTTGTTGGATTTTATGCGCCACCTACCAGCATTTGCTAACATGACAATGTCAGTGCGTCGAGCGCTTTGTGCAGTCATGGTGTTTGCTGTTGTAGCTAAAGCAGGGACAATTGTCATGAAGAACGGCGAGGAGGTAAGGAAGTCAGGGAACTAGACAGACACAGACAGATTTATAGTATGCCCTTGATGTATTAGAACTGATATAAATAAAAAAAGGTCCAGACTATTTTTTCCTTCAGTTAGTTTGATTTTTAGCCCCTTTTATTATTATACATTTCTGGTAATGAAACCAAGGATGCCTCATAAGTGAACTTAATCACTGTAGCTCGCAAGCCTGAGGAAACCTGTAAACAAAGGGTGCTTTCTATGTGAACCAGAATCACCGTGGTTAACCCCTACTCTTCCACGATAAGTGTTCAGGGTTCTTTTACGTGCACTACCAATCCTAGTACACAGGACCTACGGCTTAATGTCCCATCCGAAGGACAAATCAATTATGGTAGAGTATCTTGCTCAGGGACACAAGTGCCACAACCGGGACTCGAAACCCACACTCGAAACCCACACTCTGCTGATCAGACACACCAGAGCTTGAGTCTGGTGCTCTGTCCGCATGTTTGAAGCCCTGGTATAATATTTTGAATGAATTTTTGATTGAATTTATGTAAATTTAGACGCAACTCAACCTTCTGGTTGTTATGTCTTATTTATTTTGAAAGTACACATTTTCAAAATCACTGACCTAGACTAAGCCAGAGCCAAAGCCCAAGCTGTGGTTTCCAAAAGGGTTGTAGTTATTGCTGAATTGATGGCAGTGGCAGCAGCTATGACCAGAAGGCATGTTAGCCATAGCCGTAGATGGAGTCACTTGATTTGGACACGGCCCTGTGTATTGTTTTGCTTATTTTCAGGTCAATCAGTAAAAACATTTTATGATTCTTAGCATCTAGAGTTGATGATTAGCGTTGGCCTGTCAGTTTATTAAACACATAACACAATCCAGGCTTCACAGGTTACTCCCGGGTGAAGGGAAGCACTTCGTGGTTAAATGTTTAGCAAAATGAGTGTAGTACTGGAACTAGTTCTGAAGGAACAGCTGAAGTATATAACAATATTTCATGACAAATATGAGTGAAAGGAAATGCTAATCAACATCATACATCCCATAATACTTATTTATCTTCACTTGTTTTTTGTTATTGTATGGCAATCAAATTTGCAAAGCTGCATTGTTCTATTTATGGTAGGGCCGATAAGTTGTTTTTTAGTGGGCAGGTTGTTTTGTTGGGAGGAAAGCCAAATGCTGTTTCAACACCATACATGAGTCAGATATCTTTCAGCGTGTGCCTTATACCTTGGGGCATAAGACTTTGAACTAAAGCACAAACAGTATTAAAGGAGCATTCAGCAATTATTAAAAGTGGGGATGTTTGGACGAGAGGTGGCAGTGGACATATAAGGTGACTTTCTATAGACGATGTGACCTCTGTTTATATTCAAACCGCCCTCTGTTGACAAAACACTGTCCAAGTCATGTTTCCGCTGGGCAAGAAGACGCGTTCTTATGGTAACATTGCGTGTACTTTCTAGCTGGCTGTCAGTACACAAAGGTTTTGCCAGGCGACATGCGCGCGCATCATGTGACGTCAGAGGTCACATCGTCTATTGTTTACGTTATTCTGAGCATGCGTATACTTCTAAGAACGTTTGATTTACCTGGTAAGTCTGCTGCCACCTCTGCGACCCTAAAAGTCTCCCAGTGTTACTATTTCACTGATTGAGGTTTTTTTTAAAGCACTTTCTACAGCTAGATAATCAAACTGAGAAATATTATCTGTGTACTTGCTGTTACTAACAAGGAAGAGTGGTTGTTGCTGGGAGATATTTACATACCTGTGAAGTTTTGTCTTTAAGAAAGGAAAGAACAGATTTTCTGTCTGCGTTTCTACTCAGCAATGTTTGGGGAATAAACTTTCTTTTTTCAAATATCAAGTAATAAACCAAAAGGGAAACTGACTGGGTAAATTTTAAATAATTTAGGGTGATTGTGACACCCCCGAACAAAGATGTTGACAAAATAGGGAGACCGGCAACAAAGGGCTATGTAGCTCAGATGATAGAGTGCCGGTAGTTAATCTGGAGGTCGCAGGTTCAAGTCCCGCTCTAGTAAATATTTCTTTGATCAACCCAAAACTATTTAGAATAACTTTCATATGGATTTTTATTTTATTTTGTTGATATAATTTCTGTTTTTTTGGGGGCGTAAATGTTTCTTTGTTCAACCCAAAGTTATTTAGAATAACTTTCGTATGGATTTTTAATTTTTTAAAAATATTATTATTATTATTAATATTTTTTTTGGGGGGGGGGGAGGGGTAGCAGGGGGAGATTAGTTTCAAAGATAAAAATGGCTGAACATGAGGCAGTGTATCATCATCCTTCCCTATCCTGAATTGTTTGTCAAGTGTAGCCCAAGACCTGATTATCGTTTCCTTCTTTCTACACCAGCTGGATTCATGGTCCGTCATCCTCAACGGTCACGTTGAAGTGACTAAACCCGATGAAAACGTGGACCAGCTCCATCTAGGAGACAGGTAGGAAATGTCTGCTGATACAATAACTCTAGATTCCCTGTCGTCAAATCAACTGAGAATTGTTCACCTTCAGTTTGAATCACATGATGTTTTTTTTCACAAGGTTCATGTAGCTCTTAGCTGTCACTGGTACCCGTTTAATCATCTATTGCCCGTGGGTGGAATAGAATGCCGGCCTGTTGGCTATTACACACCCACTATAATTGGTACCAGTGTGCACTCCCATATGAAGAGAAGCAATTATGGTTAAGTGTATTGATTAAAAAAGATCCATGCACATCTTGAATTAAGGTTGATGTGATTGGCATTTACTTCAGGCATGCAATTTTTTTGCAGATCTGTTTATGATAGGGGCTAGATGAGTTTTTTTTAGATAAAGAAATAAAGAGAGAAAACGTGTGCAAGGCAGTTACTTGTGCTTTCATTTGTATAACCTGTAAAATATAAAAATGCTATAACCACAATTGTCTATTTTGCTGTACTTGGGAATATATCTTTTTCACTAATAATAAATAGCTCCGGGCTGCTGTTGATGAGTTGTGTGGGAGAGATCAAGCGTGGTTATCTGTTACCTTCAGATGGCACCTCTTTATATTCCACAATTGTCAAGCTGTCTCGCCCAAGGGCACAGACTTCATCCTCCACATTCCAAAAGCCATCAAAAACACAACTCTGATCCCTGGACCATTTGGTAGAACGAATTTCCCAGGAATAGAATCGTGTTCCCGAAACGTGATTTCCAATTTAATGAGACGCCAACCTTTTTTCACCTTTTCTTGTGGACAGTTTTGGAGTGAAAGCGACCCTCGAGACACAGTTCCATGTGGGTGTGATGAGAACTACGATAGATGATTGCCAGTTTGTTTGTATCGCTCAAGATCATTACTACAGAATCTTAACACAGGGTATGTACATGTATTAAAGCAGGGTTGCCCTCAACTTGTTCCGTGACTAGCTATCGGGACCAGCTAGCTTGTTGTTTCACTGATCCACAGGGCATTTTGGTTGGGAAGCAGTTTGCAACAGTTAATTAACTTTGGTTTTTCTCAGACGATGTTCATATAACTATGGGCCAATTTCATAGAGCTGCTTAACTACTATAAGCAAATTTTCTGCTTACTTTAGCAGAAAAATTTGCTTAAGAGCAAGCGTATTTCACAGGTTAGCAAGAAAATTAGGCAGCCAGCTTGCACGTTGCTGTGGATTTGCATTGTTGCATCGTTGATTTGCTTATTATAGTAGGCACCAGAAGGTTAGCATGCCTTTTCCCGTGCTTACGGTTAGCAGCGCTGAGAAATGGAAATCTCACATTAACTTAGTAAGCACAAAATCAGCCATTAAGCGGCTCTATGAAATTGGGCTTGGAAATATCTGGAATGATCGATGGAAGTGACTTGACAACAGTAGTGGGTTGTGAGGCCGGATCCGAATTGGTGGCTACAGCTATGGCTACAACTGTTGCTAAGGGTGTTGCTAAGGATGTCCTATACTTCAATGCATGATGACGCTGCGATCCAGCCGTAGCCGTAGCCGTAGCCGACAGTTCAGATACGGCTGTAGCCTCGGTTCACAATGCGAATGTTCTTCACTCTTTGCCCTTGTAAATTGTCAAAAGTTTTCTTTCATCATTGTAGGTGCACCTTGGAGCAGTTACTGTATGTAATGGTTTGGGTGCTGTTTAAATGTGAGTTCATTGTTATTTTATTATTAGGTGAAGAGAATATACGTCGGATTGAAGAGAATGGAATGACAGTCATGGTTACAGAACACAGGGTACTAGATGACAGGAGACAAGGCCATATCTTAATCAAGGTAAATGTGATGAATTGGATTTGTGGCCATCTAAGACATCATGTGAAATAAGAAAGAAATTAACGTGACAATGTACACCATCATTAATTGTAAATTGTAATCACTGATAACCTACAAGATTAATAGATTTCAGATTAATTTCAGGTTAACTGATTTAAAATTAACTGTTTTTAGATTATTAATTTTAGGTTCATTGATTTCAGATTATAATTTTACTTACATTTAACAAATTTCACATTTTCTGTTTTCTGATTACTGATTTCTGATTACTGATTTCAGATTACTGAATGCAGATCACTGATTTTAGATTAACTGATTTCAGATTACTGATTTCAGATTACTAGATTCAGATAACTGATTTCAGATAACTGATTTCAGATTAACTAACTGATTTCAGATGAACTGATCACAGATTACTGATTTCAGATTCCTGATTTCAGATAACTGATTTCAAATTACTGATTTCAGATCACTGTATTCAGATCTCTGATCCCGAATCTTTAATTTCCATTTTCTGACTTGTAATGCCTGATTTTCAGCTCTGGATTTCCGTTGTTTAATTTCTATTTTGCTCTTTCCAGGGGACACCAGAGAGACTCATTTCCAACCTAATGGAGGACCACTCCCCCGTTGACCCAACGTACGTTGAAGATTTCCTCCTGAGTTACCGTTCCTACCTACCAAGTCCCCATCAAGTATGTGACAGTCTCCTCCACTGGTTCCAAGATGTCAACCTTCGGGATAAGGTATGGCTAACCCTCCTCTCTTCAGAAAATCTTGTGGTGAAAACAAAACAAAGATATTGATTATGGAATTTCATTTTGTTTTGATAGTTTCATGCGACTCTTTAGGCCATGTCACACAAGGTAATTTATTCAGGCAACTTGGATGCAACCAACTGCACTTTATGAAAAGGAGCATTTCGGAAGCACACGAGACATCCCTCTAGGCTGTAACTCACTATCCCCAAGAAACTAATGAAAAAACTGAAATGTGAATAAATTTTCTTATCGGATCTAGCCTGTGAATTGCATTTTGTGACATGGCCTTCAAGATTGGTTAACTCCATCAAAGGAATGTAAATTAAAATCTTGTGGAAAAAGAAAAGTGTACAAAATTTGCTGGATATGTACCTAAGCATTCTTCCCCTAGCACAAACACTTCACAACATTCTGGTTTTCCCCTTAAATTTCAGACCAGCCATGATTGGTTTCAGGAGGAGAAAATAAACCCATCTGTTTATTTTTGTGGATGTTGACATACCATATGTATTATGTTTACCAGAATTTATTACAGTCAGCATACAGTGTGAATGAATTAGTGGATGATATTTTGTTCGGATTGTTTGAAGTCCTAAGATATAAAAGTCTCTGTGGGAAGTCAGAATTCTGCTTTGAATTGTTCCAAAAGTGGAGTTTTGAATTATTGAGTTATTATTTTGATCTAAATGTTTGAAGTTGTTGCAGTATGGTCGGCTTGTTTGTCAAGTTCCTGCCAAAGTTGATAAATGTTATCATTATAAATTTGTCCTTTGGCTGTTTTACAGGTTATACGTGTGTTACTTCTATGGGTAAATAATTACTACAGTGACTTTGAGAGATCACCAGATATGATCGAATTCCTGGAGACGTTTGAAGACTGTTTAGAAAAAGAGGTGAGTTTTATTTCATGAAAAGTGTCTTCACAAACAGCTGATTAACCCTTACTTCTAAGCATTTTTGCCTACAGGTGACCTCAATCCTCTCCTATGCCTCTCCACACCTAATTGTTTGGACTAAGATAAGATTGGAATACCCGAACCTGTGATAAGCAATTGTTGTTTGGGCTTAAGGCCCTCAGTCCTCCTGAATCCTACATTTTGGCAAAGGATTTAGAAGGATTTGGGAGGATAGTCTGACCGGCCACTTGGTGGGGAACGGAGCTCTGCAGGCCCCCGTGAGGGTTCTCCTCCGAAGGCCTCCAACCCCGTACTCTGCCGTCTTCCTGGAGGACTCCGAGTCTGACCGACCACCTGGTGGGGAACGGAGCTCTGCAGGCCCCCATGAGGGTTCTCCTCCGAGGGCTTCCAACCCCGTACTCTGCCGTCTTCCTGGAGGACTTCGAGTCTGACCGGCCACATGGTGGGGAACGGAGCTCTGCAGGCCCCCATGAGGGTTCTCCTCCGAAGGCCTCCCCTCCGAAGGCCTCCAACCCCGTACTCTACCGTCTTCCTGGAGGACTCCGAGTCTGACCGGCCACTTGTTGGGGAACGGAGCTCTGCAGGCCCCCATGAGAGTTCTCCTCCGAAGGCCTCCAACCCCGTACTCTGCCGTCTTCCTGGAGGACTTCGAGTCTGACCAACGACCTGGTGGTGAACGGAGCTCTGCAGGCCCCCATGAGGGTTCTCCACCGAAGGCCTTCAACCCCGTACTCTGCTGTCTTCCTGGAGGACTTCGAGTCTGACCGACCACCTGGTGGGGAACGGAGCTCTGCAGGCCCCCATGAGGGTTCTCCTCTGAAGGCCTCCAACCCCGTACTCTGCCGTCTTCCTGGAGGACTCCGAGTCTAACCGGCCACCTGGTGGGGAACGGAGCTCTGCAGGCCCCCATGAGGGTTCTCCTCTGAAGGCCTCCAACCCCGTACTCTGCCGTCTTCCTGGAGGACTCCGAGTCTAACCGGCCACCTGGTGGGGAACGGAGCTCTGCAGACCCCCATGAGGGTTCTCCTCTGAAGGCTGGGGGAATCATTCATCCATATTTACAGAGAGAAAGTTAATTGAAATGGCTGAATAAAACTGGCAGTGGTGTTCCACTTGGTGTCCTGATATTATTTCCATTGTTATATATTCTTGGTCATCGTCCTAGCACTTTGCAACCCTAGATAAAGGCACTATATAAATTTGGTTATTATTATTATTGTTATTTGGTGGAACTCCGGCAGTTGTTAGAGCGCCGGCATGTAAAACCGGAGGTCGTTGCTTCAAATCCCGCTCTTGTCAATTTGTCTTTGTTCAACCCCAAATTATTTAATTCACGCAGTCAGTTTCCCTTGTGGTTTATAACTTATTATTATTTTATTGACAGATTTGCGGGAAATGTTCTGTATTTTTGGTTTTCGTTTCAGGCAATGACCGGACAGCTTAGGTTACTTCACATTGCAGGAGCAGCAAGAGCTAAGAGGAGGACGGTGGTTCTGGTAAGTCCGCAAAATTGTTTGCGGGAAATAGGCTTCCCTTTTTTTTAAATGAACCCTAATTAACCCTTCTCGGGTGTTTTTGACTAGGGGCTGTCCCGAATTCGTCTAGATACTTGGTAACTCAACAGTCAAAAGTTTGGACTCTTGTTAAGCTGGAAATGCCTGCTAAAGCAGAGCTGCTTTTGTACAAAATATTGCTTAACAATTCTCTGCTAAGCAAAATTAAGCAGGAAACCAGTCACAGATTGTATAATTGACATGTTATTTTGACTGGTAACCTTATTCTGGTTGGCAAAATTGTTTGTGCTTGGCAAGGATTTCCCTGAGTATAGCAGAGCAAAATGTTACACAAAATGTATCAGTTGCTACTCAAAAATCATAATTTGCTACTCAATATTAGCATTCAGTTTGCACAAAACATGTTCAGTCTAAATATTTGCTATGCAAAATTGCTGGACGGAATCATTCCCCGCTTAGCTACTTTTTGTGTTTAAGCAGCTCTATGAAATTGGGCCCATGTAAGATTGAATGGTTTTTATGCACAGCTTCAAATCAATCCAAACTGAATGAAATGAAAATTGGGCCAGAGCTGTATATTCTTTTAAAGTTTCAATGACTGTTTTTTGAAACCTTTTTTGGGAGTTCTGGCTTAGGTTCTGTCTGAAGCACCGTATCGAAAGTGTTCCTTTTTCAATCTGCTGGAACCATACCAAAAGCCCCCCCCCTTTTTTTTAAAGGGCCTGTACTTTAGAATGTTAGAGATGTCATGCTTCCAAGTACCAGACTCATTTCTGAATCCTTGGGACAGGCAATGATGTTTATAATGAATGAATTAAGTATTTTGGGCAATCTTCTACTCATCCAGGCGCGGTCAGATCGAGACTCTAAGCTGTCCTTCTCAATTGTCGGCGGCTGGGAGAAGAAAATGGGCATCTTTATCTCAAAGGTAGAGAGGGGCTCCAAGGCACAGATCGTCGGCCTTCGGAAGGGGGACCAGCTTCTTGAAGTAAATGGTTTCAGCTTTGAGCACGTCACACGTTCCAAAGCCTTGGAGATTCTTAAAGGGACAACCCATCTCAGTATTACTGTCAAGTACAACACACTAGGTGAGTTCTGTCAAGTATATCGCACTAGCTGAGTAAAAAGCTGAGGAAGTCATTTGCAAGTCTTCCACATTCAAGACATCTTAAACGTTGTGGGTTCAGATCCAAGGAAACATTGAACAGACTGCCAAAGAAGGTCAAAACTGAATGAATTAAAAAGGAAACTTGGCTGAATGGTTTTATTTCTTGTTGGTTGGGTTTTTCTACCACAATTTGTAAAGTTTGGATGAGGGTAGAATTTAACAAAATCGATCAAACAACGAGAACACTTGATTACTCTTTTTCAAAATCAACTCTTTTTTTAAACTACTGCAGCTTTTCGAGACTTAATTGCATCTCAGGACGGGCGTACTAACTGGGGCCGTCTACCAAGCACAGAGATCCAACTCCTCCAGGCCGACCCCCGGGCCAGGCTAACCATCCCCGACCTCGCCCTGACCACGCCCTTCTCTGGGATGTCACCGGAGATCAAGGAGAAGACTAAACATGAGAAGCGTGGAGGGTTCGCAACGTTGGGACACAAGACCAAACTCAGAAAGGCCATGGCTAAACTCAGTATTCTACCAAATAAAACAGCAGCAAGGTGGGTGTTCTTTTCCTCTGCATATTTGGCATCCAAATTAGACAATTACAGTTCAGAAACACCAGGTTCAAAGCTCTCTATTTCGTCCATTATTTGCAAACAGAAATTCAAAGTTTAACAATATCTTCATTCTTCATACTCTTGAAGACGATCAAAGACTAGAGTTTGAGACAGCGAGACTATCTCAACTCCGATTCTTCTTAGAATCACCACTTCACCCAAAAGAGAGATTTTATTCACATTGTTGCCATCCTTAAGTTTTAAAAGACAGACCAGTTTAAGATTCAAAATGAGGTATGTGTCCAGTTTAGTCTGGCGCCTATACAACTTTTGGGTGGTTAGCTAGATTGGGCGGTCCAATAACCAGACAATCTTAGATGCCATCTTAGAAGCAATTTCCTCTGCATGTTGTGTTTCAGGACGCAAGATGATTCATCGACTCTCATGAGATATTCCAAGTCGGGCAGTATCACCGGCAGCACCCCGTACTTGAGCAACAGCAATCCCGATCTGACATCCATTGCGGCGATCCCCATGTACGAGTCATCGACATACGTCGGCGGAAACGACTACCCTGAGCACGTGCTGAAGATCTATAGGGCGGATCAGTCTTGCAAGTACTTCCTGGTGCATAAAGTGAGTTGACATGACGTGAGGTTTTCGATTTAAAGGGAAGTTGCCAAATTTCGTCTGGATCTCTAAACCTATGAACTTCAAGGTGGTACCAGAATGTTAACCCATGAAAAAACCCCAGAGAATCAAAGATAAGAGCAAAACTTGTTCTTTGACAAATTATGTGACACTTTTGACTTGTCTATGAGCCTTCATTGTGATTTTGAATATTCCAATACGTATACTTAGTTATAAATCTCATTTGTACAATCATTTCCTGATGTGTCCTGATGCTCCTTCATACTTGTTTATGAATCTATATCTTTTCATTTATTTATTTCTGTATGTTAAAATAGATTAACCTACATGGTGTCACCGCAAAAAAAAATTCTTACTTGATTCTGTAAATTCCCTATTGGATCAATATGATTCCATTTGAATCGTTTTGTCTGATTACTTATCCTTAACTTTTCAAAGATTCTAAAATCTTTCTTGACGTTGGGAGACTTTTGAGGAGCCATATGGACACTTAAAACAACCATTATTGAAAGACAAATTTCACTTTCTTTTGCACAAGAAGTTTGGAACATTGCAGTTTTTTGTAAAGAATTGAATACTTTTGACGTTGGGAGACTTTTGAGGAGCCATATGGACACTTAAAACAACCATTATTGAAAGACAAATTTCACTTTCTTTAGCACAAGAAGTTTGGAACATTACAACCTGTAAAATGTTTTTTGTAAAGAATTGAATACTTCATCAAAAAAATAAATTCTCCTAGATGTTGTCAGATTGAGAGGTTTTTTTTATGACGAAATTGTTTTTGTATTTCCTCCTGAGCAGGAGACAACGGCCCTAGAGGTAGTGATGCTGGCCATGAGAGAGTACGGCTTGACAGATGCAGCCAACTCCGGAACCTATTCCCTCTGTGAGGTCACCGTGGCCCCTGGTGGTATGGTCAAGCAGAGAAGGCTGCCAGATCATCAGAGCGACATTGCCAGCCGACTCAGTCTGTGCGGGAGGTTGTTCCTCAGGAACAACATGGCCTCTGAGACCCTCATGCCGGATGAGGTCGCTGTGGTAAGTTTAAAAAACAAGACGAGTCGTTTCTGCCTCAGGCTCCGTCTACAACTCTAAAACCGCATGCTTTTAAAGTGAAACAAAAGTCAACATGTCTGGTTTTGCAGGGATATGTTTTTTTATCTGACTCAAATTGTCATCATTCCAGGAGTTACTGAAAGATAGCCAAGTGACCTTCCTGCAGTTAGATTCGACAGAAGTTTCATCTCAACTAACTCTGAGCGACTACAGTATTTTCCAAGCCATCGAGTCAACAGATTACATCGAAGACCTCTTCCACCTTAAATCCACAGAGAAAAATAACAGGCTACAACTCTTTGAAGAGGTAAGTGTTAATTTGACTGTTGCTCATAAAGACACCTTCATCCTCCAACCGCCATATTGGTATAGTTCCTTGTATGTAATAACACTTAATGGATGTGAGTACTTGTCGTTTATAGAGGTGCCAGACTATTGGCTTCAAGCCTCGTTTTGGGTTACATTGATTTGAATTGGAAAAAAACTAACACGGCAGCCTTGTAGATAAGAACAGGTGCACACCTTGTGTAGTGAGAGTCGGGTACTTTCCTTCGGGCAGATCCATTTTTGAGATCCAACAGAAAGTCTGGAAGAATCTGAAAAGGTTAAAGTTACATCTTCCATCCCGTCAGTCTAAACATAAAATGCAGGTATTAAAGGGGTTTACAGCTCTATCCCCCCCCCCTTTGAGAAGGAAAGAAAATTCCATGAGTCCATTGAGGAACTATGTTGATTTTATCACGATTTCCTATCTGTCTTTGGCCTTTAGCTTGTCAACAAGGAGTTGTTCTGGGTGATTACAGAAGTATGTAATGAAGTCAACCTCGTCAAGCGAGCCAAAATCTTAAAGCAGTTCGTCAAAATCGCAAGTATGTTTGAAACTCTCCTTTTCACTGCCTTTGACTAATATAATATAAGACACCTGTCATGTAGTGGTCTGAATTCATGTGTACACAATGGCAAGGATATGTCAAATTCTACATTTGGAAAAAGGAACCAGACTATTTTTCCTTTCAGCCTCGGTTTGGATGGTGAAAGTTGAAGATGGCTGACCCATAATTAAATCTGTAATCGTTGCTCTGAAGTTGAGTTGTTACACTACTGAATGTTTTGTCGTAACCAGTTTTTTGTTACCTAGTGACTGAACTTAGGAATAATGTCCACTATGCATCGCTGCTTACTTTTGAAAACATCATCTTATTAAGTTGTTTTGTTGTGTTTTTGTTCCCAGGGCACTGTAAGGACTGTAAGAACTTCAACTCCCTGTTTGCGATCATCAGCGGTCTTGGTCACGGCTGTGTCTCGCGGCTCAGGAGTACCTGGGACAAAGTACCAGCTAAGTACGTCAAGATGTTCGAGGATTTACAAGATCTGATGGATCCGTCTAGGAATATGTCCAAGTATCGGAACTTGGTCAGTTCGGAACAGGTGCAACCTCCACTGGTAAGACACAGAGAATGATGAAAAATTGAGTAGGAAGGTTTGGGATGGGGAGGAAGGGGTACAAGGTAGACACAGAGAGAGAGAGAGGGTAAAATGGGAATGGGGTGAGAATAGTTGATAGGGGTTGCGGGGATGTGGGCATGGGGAATTGAGATAGACAAAGATGGGATGGATTTGGGGCTTTAGATTAGAAAGATGAGGAAGGGATAATAGGAAGACAGTGGGTTGATTTGAAATTTGTACTGAATATCTCCAAAAATATCCCAAAAGATTGTGGCGTGCCGTTGCTGAGCACTGGACATAAGCTCTGGTTTTTCTATCAGCAGAGTGTGGGTTTGAGTCCCAGTTTTGACACTTGAGCAAGATACTTTACCATAATTGCTTTGTCCTTCGGATGGGACATTAAGCGGTAGGTCCTGTGTACTTGGATTGGTATAGTGCATTTAAAGGAACAAAGAACACTTACCGTGGAAGAGTAGGGGTTAACCTCTGTGTTTCTGGTTCCAATAGCAAGCACCCATGTTTACAGGTTTCCTCAGGCTTGCAAGCTACAGTGATTAAAGCTCACTTATGTGGCATCCTTGGTTTCATTACCAGAAATATATAATAATCTCGCTCAAGCATTTCTAGATATCCAGAAATGTAAAAAGACTTTTCCAATATTTTCTTTTGTAGATTCCGTTTGTTCCCGTCGTCAAGAAAGACTTGACCTTCATTCACCTCGGTAATGACTCCAAAGTAGAAGGGCTGATCAACTTTGAGAAATTAAGAATGATATCAAGAGAAGTGAGGTACATTGTCAGCATGGCCAATGCTGCCTATGTGAGTATAATATCCATATTTAATATTAAATAACTCACGCATAGATCCTTGTCATTTTATTGGTGGAACACGCGTCACTGTCATCCTTTATTTTGCCATGTATGACTGCCGCAACGTTGGACTGTCGTATATGGAAATAAATATAGGACAGGCATATTTATTGTTGATGCTAAATTCTTAGCGTTAGTCCCAAAACAATTGATCCCGCTCGTTCATCCTAACAAGGCAAGGATGTGTCACAGCGGACAAGGTTGGTGTCTACATGGAGTCGTCCAGGTTTTTTTAGAAGTTAATTTTTTTAGTTTTCGGAGGGTTGGGTTGACGAGTTTCCGTGTTTATTTTGTGTATATTGTTAAACATTTTCAAATGACAAGGATTTATGTGTGAGTTATATAAAACAAATGTTGAATGCATTTGGTTCGTGCATTGTTCGTGCATAAACTCACTCGGTGAAATCTGGCTTTTCCATTTCACTCTGCTTCGTCTCGTGAAATGGAATAGTCCAGATTTCACCTTGTGGTTTTATTCTGTGTTGATACTTTCTTATGCATTCAATGTAGAATAGTAACACTCTACTGGGAACACAGTACTGCACAAAGAGTATGAGTACAGCTGTTGAAGACCATGAGGTGTAGATAACACCACCTTTTGATGTGCATGCTGTTGAAAATTCCACCAGTAATTTTGTCAATAACTGATACTTAACACACTTATAAAATCAGCTTGTGCTTTTCTGCTTCGAGGTCCCGCAAAAACTGATCAAAAATAGTCAAAGTAAGTTCGGCCCTTTGGGTTCAAAATCATTTGATGCAATTTCGGAACTTCTGAAGATTTTGTTGGAACATTCTCTTTGGACATCTCATGATGACGGTAACAAATTTGTTTATGGTTGGACTCGAACCCAACTGTTTATAGATAGGATCTAAGATGCTTGGAAAAAAATTCAACACTTGAATTGTTTCAATTTCAGGACCCCAAGCAACTCCTCACTGCTAAGACTAGTGCTGGGTCCGGTTCTCCATTGATTGGTTCCAGCTTGGCGTCAGTCATAGCACCTGGAATGAGCACGTTACCAAGGAAACGTAGTCAGGGAAGACGTAGCTCGGCCGTCATCAACCCCAAAAAGATGTGGGAAGAGGTAAGGACAGAGAAATATGAGTAAAGAAATTATCACTTTGAGCATTCCCGAATTCAAAGTTTGTTTATTTTATTTCAGCCATAATAAGGTGTATTTTTGTGTGATTTCCTCACTTGAAGGCCCAGATGACCCGCCGTGTGAAGCAGTACCTCACTAATCTCAAAGTAGTTGATGACGAAGATGAACTCCGAGAAATGTCACTGAAATGTGAACCAATAGCAAACACAGGTATGATGGTAGAAACACCCCTCCCCCCCCAAAGTTTTCAGCAAAGTTTAGATTTGTACATTTCTGAATTCGCTTTCAAAAGAGCTTTCAAACGGTGTCCTACACTTTAGGTTTCCCTTCGGAATTACAATTAGTTTTTGATAATGGTCTTTATATTGTTGCTTTTGAAGCCATTCTGCGGATTACCGGTGGGGGTGAGTTTGTCACTGGATGTCTCACAGTATTTGTCCACCCCTTTCCCCTCAGTGTCTTGCAGTGTGTTGTAATCTGTACTTAGTCAAATTATTATTTATTGTTCCTGGGGGTTTCATTTGATGATGTCAGATCATTTGAACTCACCAATATTTTATATTTTGCATGTAAATTTTCCTTCATTTCTGTAAACTTTTAGTAATTTCATGAACGTAATCGACCAATATGAAATTCCCTTTTTTAATCTGTCCTTTCTTATACATCAATTTCTTCTTCAAAAAAAATGCTTGAATTGTACTTCCTTTTCATGAAGTTCCTATTGTACTGAATGTTATGAAAATTTCACCTTCTTTTTCTTGTGCACCTGTTCCTTTGTTAATTGGTAATTGGAGTCATGCTAACCAATTTCTGTTGAATGTTTTTTTTAATAAAGTATTCCAATGTTTTCCTCACTAGCCTGTTTATTTTATTATTATTTTTGTTTATCTGTTTGAACGTTCATCATGTCTCTTGCTTAAATTTTTCATCACTTTTAAATTCTTCAAAATAAACAAATAGACGCCTTGCACAAGCTGAATCAGCGCCCTCACTGAGGTCAATGAAGACCTATAGAAAAAGGTCAAAGTAAAGGTCATGACCTGAATTGACATTTTCCAATGTTTCTCTTGTTAACATAGTACGTTTTTAAAACAAAACCATATTTATGCTTAAAAAAAAAAACCAGACACTTTTACAAGAAAAAAAAGTGCCAAAATTCACCAATAAAACCGTGTGTGGGCGGATGGTGATGATTATACTGAAATGAATGGTCTCTAAGGGGCTAAATCTTTTCTACGGTTTTTGTTTATAGGGTCAATGAACTCCGGAACATTACGGCGTAGCTCCCAGACTAGTCAGAGTGGAAGTACATCAACGTTAGCACCCCCAGCCACGACATACAACAAACAAGAAGAAGAAATTAAGAAGATCATCTACAAAGACGCTCCTAAGACCTCTTTTGGTAAGGATATCTTACCTGTTTATCTTGTGATCTCTTTATATCATACTTTGAAAAAAGAATTAATTCTTGTCATGAATTTATTCGTAATTTTGATGAACAAAAACATCAGGGAAGAGGTGATTGAAAATAATTTTGGTAATTTTGGTAAAATAAAATTATTGATACCTGTTTATCTAACTTCATCAACAGGCCCATGATTTTTCAGGACTTTTTCCTGATTTCTGGATCTTTTTTTATAGATTTTCCTTTGGATTCAGAATTCCCTACAAGACATAAACAGATTTAAGAAGAAGAGAGATGTAGGGTATTTAATGTCCAAACCTCAAGTGTTACGTTTAAACTGATATAGAGAGTCTGTAAATCCTCCTAACTTATAATGTTACACTCTCAAAGCTCTGTGGACCAAGAGAAGACCTCTATTCGCTTTCAAGATTTTTGCAATCACAACCCCTTCTTCAAAGTAGCTAGACTCATCAGTTTCCTTTAAAAGGAGCAAATATCCATTGGTCACTAATGGCAAGAAAAAGTCAACTTTATTTCTTGGCTTTCCTTGAAATAAAAACCAATGTCAAGTTAGTATGCCTTATTCCTTTTGATCCTAAATACTTACTGGGAAGAATTCAATGAACATTAAACAGAAAACCAAGTTTTGAAGAACTTGCCCCCCAAAAAAGGTTTTAAAAACCCCAATTATTATCAAAAATACTTGTCATTTTCAAATCCTAGGTGCAACATCCCCCAAGAATCTCCGCAAGTTGTTATCGCTCTCTGAAGAGGGTGAAGGTAGAATGAAAGTCATAAAAGTCCAGAAGCCTTCCCAGCATAAAGGACCTCCTTCCGTAGGTCACTCAAAGGTCGTCCCGTCATCCCCGACGTCAAATTCCACCAGCAGGTCACGCAAAGTTGCTTGTGCAAGAGGTATGTACAAAGCATTTCTGGGCCCAATTTCATAGAGCTGCTAAGCACAACAATTTGCTTAGCATGTAATTTCTTCCTTGATAAACACAGGATTACCAACCAAATTTCTACGTGATTTCCAGGATAAGTAAACAACAGCTGAATACCAGTAACAAGCAATATGCAACACATGGAAATTTGGTTGGTAATCCTGTTTTTATCAAGGAAGAAATTTCATGCTAAGCAAATTGTTGTGCTTAGCAGCTCTATGAAATTGGGCCCTGGAAACGGCGGTCACAGGAAGACCTATCATTACACATGTGCACGTTTCCATTGTTTGACCCTAGCAATGGCGGCCTTTGTCTATTTGTGTGGAAAATCCACAAGACTGTAGGGTTGTAGCTCTAAATCTTATTTGTATTGTGGGTAAGAATTCTTCAACACTAAACAGAATTGAAATGGATTTATAAGACTGAAAGTTAACATTTGAACAAAAACACAATACTGCCAGACTTGTCCAGTCATGAGTTTACTGGCCCGATGCTATTAATCACTGGCGTTGGGCCTGTAGTCCAGTGTAAATATCGAGGCCTGTTATTGATAAATTATTGAGCCATAACCATTTCAGCTCCCATGCCAAAATTCACCCCAGTGTACTCCAAGTTAATTCCAAGAAAACTTTAGGATAGTTTGAGAGTTAAAATCGATGACTGTTAAGTTGAATATTCAGTTTTGCGGTAACACCATGTGTAAATATCTACTTTGCTGTGTAGATTTTGTTCTTTGAGAATTTGTCTTGCTATTTATTCTACTGTGGCAGAGTAGGTTTCAGAATTCGGGTAACTACTTAGATTGTTAAGTTTCTAAGCATTTCACTTCTTGAATACATCTAGGGCCTTCAAATAGCAGTGCGTCATCATCGGCCGATGCTGACGGCAGTCGTAAGCTCAGCCCTCAGCGTAGTGATAGTGGCTACGGTGGCAGTGATGCTGGTGTGCCTACGAGACATGACCACAAACCCAAGCACAGACATACAGCTGGTAAGTAGATTGAATGCTTTGCCTGGTAAACCATGGAGAGGAGACGGGGAACTGCTGTTGATGCAGCACCTGCTGCTGAATAAGAAACAAGCCTTTGAGATTTGGATATCTGGTGGTTTAGCAAACTGCTCTTAAGCTTGACTGTTAAGATTATGACTCAGAGCTGCCAACTCTCCCTGCTTCTGTAGAAAGTTCCCTGAAAATAAACCAATCTTTCCATGCTCTGATGAACAAATTTGAAAGTCTCCTTGATTATGGAAACTTTGTCTCTATAATGTTGAATGTAATTCTAAATATCTCCCTGACTGTTGTACAAAATCTCCCTGATTGCAAGATGCAAAAGTTGCAGCTCTGTTAAGCACCTGTAGTTTGTCTTCCACTCCTTTTAAGAATTTTCATGAATTATTTCTCCTTCTTAAGAAGATATTTTGTGTGAGTGGACTGATCCTGATAGCTGCTTGTTTTTAATTGAACAGTGATAAAGAAGTATTTATAACTTGCGGGTATAACCATGTGTAAATCTCTTTTGGAAGAGTGTTGGCTCTGAAAAGAGGTGTTGTTGTAATCGTGATGTTTCAATCAGTATACTCTGCTCGTCTTAAGGAGATTGCTGGACTATTGATGATGCTTGGGCTTAAGTAGCTCTGGAGGAATGCACATTTGGGCAGGAAAGATCCAAGTTTGTGGGTCATGATACTTGTACTTCAAATCAAGATTGTTTTTTGGTGGTCTCTGGTTTCCAGGTCAACCACAAAGCATGAGTGGAGTTTACGACAGCTCAGACTCCAGTCAGAGTTGTCTATCCTCGAACTACGACACTCAGAGTAACTCATCCTTTGGGTCATCCTCACCACCCACAAGGGATCATCAGTTCACAAATGGTAAGAGAGATGGATGTGAGGAGGTGTGGGGGAAGGGGAAGAGGGTCCATTGTGGTTGTTGCTGTGGGGAGTATTATTCCATGTACAGCTATATTCCACGTACTGCATCTCTTTGGAACTCCTTGCCTGATGCATGTTTTCCTCCATCCTACAATCTAGACTGTTTTAAGAGGAATATCAATTCCTCCCTTCAGCTCCCCTGAGTTATTTTCATCTTTAATATTTTCTACTTGTAGCCCCTTACCAAGAGTGGCTTTTAGCCTTGTTTGGGGTGAACTTGCATAAAAAAAAGTAATTAAACACCATCATGTTGAGGCTGAAGACTATTAAGGTCGACTAAACGAAATGTCGAGTTGATAAACTGGTAAATTCTGTAGGAATAGTTTTGGCAGAGAACTGTTTAACCTCCCAAGTTAAAGTTAAAGCTTAGTAAAACAACTAGAGCCCAATTTCAAGGCCCTGCTTACCACAGAATTCTGTGCTTATGGGGCCCTGTAAAGCATGATTCTATGGGCTGTAAGCGCATAATGTGCGGTAAGCATCGTCGTAAAATTAGACCCAGTTCTATCGTGAAATCTTGTACCAGAGCAAGACATGAATTGGAAGAATTCCCTACTAAGCCTACAAGCAGTGAGAGTATTATTTTTACTTTGCGGAAGTTTGGCTGGTAACCAAGCGGACTACTAGTCAAAATATATTTTTTATCCAGAAAGACGGTATGACTTTTTGAAAATATTTCCTGCAAGAACTTATAAGCAGAAATTTGAAAAGTCTGTACGACAGTAGCTAAGTTAAGTCATGACCCGATGATTTCATGCCCTTGAAAAGGTCATTTCTTGTAGTTGCTCCGTAGTGAATGCATGCTTTCTTTCATATAGATTTACCCGGAGCCCCTTTGCACAGCCAGAGAAAACATCCAAATAGGTGGGCTGTCCATGACGAGCGTTCCGCCTACCCCGACAGGCCCCGCCCACCACCTGACTACCATGTAGTTACCAAGGGAACACCTCCAAAAGGCACAGGTGTGTGCAGAACTCGAAAACATACAAAGTTACAGACATTCCAGCATACCTGTAAATTAAAGAAAAGAAAAGAAAAAAAGAAAGAAGAAAAAAAAAACACCTCAATTATTTTCTGTTTTTCTTTAGGGAATAAATTTCTCTTCTGTTTTTCTTCAGGGAATAAATTTCTCCAATGATTTTGAAAAACAGATTGAACATGTTTTTAGTAGAACTGATTCATTTTGAGTCGCATTTTTTCATACAACAAAAACCATTCACACAAAAAAATCATGCTGTGTCTACATGCAAAGCATAAGAAGAATCAGCAAGAAAGATTTGAAACTTTCTAGTGAGGTTTTGTGGAGACACCAATGGTGTAACAGCTCAACGTTTCAATCAGTATGCTTTGATCGTCTTCAGGAGAAGACATTCTTCTGAGGATGATCAGAGCATACTGATCGCAACGAGTTGTTAAACCACTTGCTCTCCTAATAGAGAGAGTTTTATGTACATGGTGTCTCCGCAAACCCTCACTGGAGAAGTACATTCTCAGTCACTGTGGTCAAGTAGTTAGACTTGCAATCCAAGGTTGTTGGTTTAAATCCGGCCAAGCTACACACTGATTTCACAATGACTAGAATAAATATTGTTGTCTAGTTACTGAGTTACATTTTCTTGATTTGTGCAATGGGAGACTTTGGGACGCTAGGTGGCAGCAGACGGTTACCAGGTCAATTTCCATTGTTTACGTAGTTCTGAGCATGCGCATATTTCCGAGAACAATGGATTTACCTGGTAAGTCTGCTGCTACCTAGCGTCCCAAAAGTCTCCCATTCATAATCATAGACGTTAAACCAATGTATGTAAAAGAGAGATTGGCTGTTGCCAGCTTGGCGTTTATATCCCCTTGTAGGAGCTTTGCCGAGTTCCCTTGTTGGGAAGATCTTCTAAACAATCCAAAAAACACATTGACAATCTTGTTCTTTCTCAGAGTTTCCATTTGAAAAAGCATATTAGAAGCAGTCTCACTTGAAATGAATGTGTTATAATAATTATGTATCAATTTCTGTTTGTTTGTGTTGGTATGCTGGGAAAACTGTAATGAAAATCATCTCCTGATCAGCCCCCCCCCCATCCCAACATTTCATCCATTCCATTTTCCTTCCTGTAACATCCATCTTGAAAGTCTACACTCGTCTTAAAAAACGTTGACGCATAATCAACAACTTTTGACTTGGTTTTTATTATCACTCTAGCTGCGCGGTCATATTCCCAGTCTTCTTCTGCTCCTCCTGAAGTGTCAGAAAGAAAGCCACCAGACTATGCTGTGGCGACTGCACGGAAAAGTAAGATTAGATTTCAGTTGATTTTAAAGGCACTGTACACGTTTGGAAATTGTCAAAGACCAGTGTTCTCACTTGGTGTATCCCAACATATGCATAAAATAACAAGCCTGTGAAAATTTGGGCTCAATTGGTCATCGAAGTTGCAAGAAAATGATGAAAGAAAAAACACCCTTGTTGTACCATTGTGTGCTTTCAGATAGGAATAATTTTTTATTATTTTAGTGAGAAATTACCTTCTCAAAATCTACGTTACTTCAGAGGGAGTCGTTTCCTACAATGTTTTATACTATCAACAGCTCTCCGTTGCTTGTTACCAAGTAAGTTTTTATGCTAATATTTGTTTTGAGTCGTTACCAAACGTGTATGATACCTTTAAAGTTAAAGTAACTTCACTTAGTTTTGAATTTGAAAAACATATCTGTATGTTTGCTTTCTGTGTGTTTTGTTTTATCCTGCATTCTTTTGTCCAGATATTTGTGTGCGAACAACTCCAAGAAAGTCTGTTTACTGCACCCGATATGTTTACATGTTACTAATAATTGAATATTATGAAAAACATGATGTTGTTTTTTACAATTGAAAATAAATTTAGTACTTTTTTGCTTTGTCCAATTAAAGGATTCAATAAGACGCCCTTTAACAAAGGAATTAATCAAAACTAATTTGTTCACTCTTTTTCTTCCCCTGACAATTGATTATATGAAAAACATGTTGTTTTTTACCATTGAAAATAAATGTAGTATTTTTTGTTTTGTCCAAATATAAGATTGAATAAGAGGTCCTTTAACAAGAGAATTATAAAAAAATTAATTTTCCTTTTATTTATTTTTCCAGAAGTGTTAAGCAGCTCCCAGTCCGAGGCTTGTGATTTTTACGATTCAGGTTGGTTAAAGCTCTATTCTCCCACGTTTCAAGTAGAAATAAGAATCATAAAGGTTGAGAAGTTAAAAGATTTTTTAGTAATACTTGTTCCAGATAGACCATGGGTGCCACATAAATATAACGGGTCGGGGTTGTGTGGAGCGGGTTAACTCTTGTCTTGTCTTGTGTGAACACTGTCTCAGTAGTTTTCTTTTTATTTGCCAACAGATAATGAACAAGTGTCTGTGGTATGACTAGGCACGGTAAACTCCCCATAAACCTCAAGAGGAACTGGTAAACTGTTGAAGCAGTGTGGTAAACTACAAGAGTGTACTGATAAACCGATTAAGCAGTGTGGTAAAACTACAAGAGCGTACTGATAAACCGTTTATACGATGTGGTAAACTACAAGAGCGTACTGATAAACCATTTAAGCAGTGTGGTAAAACTACAAGAGTGTACTGATAAACCGATTAAGCAGTGTGGTAAAACTACAAGAGCGTACTGATAAACCGTTTATACGATGTGGTAAACTACAAGAGCGCACTGATAAACCGTTTATACGATGTGGTAAACTACAAGAGCGTACTGATAAACCGTTAAGGCGATGTGGTAAGCTTCAAAAGAGCTCTTGGGATTACTGGTAAACCATCTGAAGGTCAAGATAAAGCTTCAAGGGCTGTTATTAACCAATGAAGAGCTGTGGCTTACCAGGGAAGTTTTTGGTGAACCAGTAACAGTTCCTCGGTAAACCACAAAAAGGTCCTAGTAAACTGCTAAAAGGCCTGAAGCAAACTGGACGTTTCTAAACTGTATTATGTGACGCTGAGTGCAATGAAGGCTGTCCAAGCAGTGGGGCTGGTACCATGGAACAGTAAACACAACTTCAATTGCACCTCACAGTACAACGTCGGGGGAACTTGATGACGGTGGCTGCTGAGCAATATGGCGGAGTGTGAACAATGATTGTATATATCCTGTGGATGCAAGGTACCAGACGATTAGTGTGTGATATGATTCAGAAGGACCACTGATGTGCATATAATGGCTGTGTGTGACCAAACTGATCCATTGTACAGAAACGCATCATCCTCTAATAGCAAGAGCATCTCATTGAGATATCTTCCAAGGAAGTTCTTAATCTAGCAAGTCAAATCAATTAGTCTACATTATCTGGATGTTAGCAGTACCACATAACTAAACACGCTTGGCATTCTCATTAGATTCCATAACAGACTGATCCATTAAGCCCAATCCTCCATGGCAAACTGTTTATCAATGGCGCTCACGTGGGTAGCACGTTTGACGCATGAGTCTTGCTCTGCCCTGCATCACACACATAAGACCCAAAGTATCAATCAAGTTTTATAATAAGGGGATAAAACAGTGGGCGACAAGGTCTTAATTAAATGCCCGTTTGCAGGGTCTTTTATCAAACGACAACGACCCTGCAAGGTTTTAAACGGCCATTTAATACTGAGTCACTATTTTATTCCCATTCATAAATACCTTCACGTTAAAAACATCCCAAAAACATTTAAAAGTTGAGATTTAATCTGTCAGTTTAGCCTCGGCTCACCTCTGTTTTGAGTTTCTATCCATGGTGAGCGTTAAGTAGCTCCTCGTTCAAACTTGTGCAAGCCAAATATGTGACCTACCAACTTAAATTGGGTCGTGAAATTTGCGCGAGTAATGTCCTCTTTGACACAAATTAATTCCTCAGGCTATGTTTAAACACTCCTCATCTTGTTTATATAGCATGTTTAAACATGGCCACGTGATCTCCTCTCAACCAATCAGAATGGATAAACTGTCCCAGGTATTTATGAATGGGGTTTGAATGTGATGAACCCTTGACAGTCTTTTAGGCATGTATTAGTGGTTGAGAGCGTTTAAGGGGAAGAGTTAAATGGATCTGTCTGTTGAGTGGTCTGGCTTTGTCTGAATTGAAGGGCTGTGGCTACAGCTGTTGTTAAGGGTGTTGTTGCTATGGGCATGTTGACATGACGATCAAGCCATAGCCACAGCTGCTGATTCAGACACTGGCTTCATTTTCATTTGGATGGTTTCATAAATCTTATGTCAAGTTTTGCAAAGCTTCTACCTATATATGTTAGCCAGAAACAACTTCCAGTGTGCGGGTTGACCGATGGTGGACCACAAGTCTCAGATGAACATGGATCAATCAAATCTCTTGCAAGAAAACAAAAAGAAGTGCCGAATTTAAGAATGTATCAGTAGCTGACCATATGTAATGTGGTCTTATTCAGTATTTATTGTGATGAGAATTACAACCTACGAACCCATTGTAATCAGCCTAGGGGATGGTGCACCCTCTGTAACAAATAATTAAGAGGATTGAAAAATCTTTTGAAAAGTCATGTGATAATTTTTCAAGAACAATTTACACAGAGAAATCTTTGTCACAAAACAGTGACAGAACTTGCCAAACAAATCAACTGCCTTTACAGGTCGCTTAAAAATTACATCTCAAAATAAATATGTCCAGCCAGTATTTTCTCTGCAACCTTTGGCGGATATTTTCATGAACTCCTAACCAAACACTTTTTTTTCTTTTGGAAAAAGAAAACAAACAAAAAACCTAGAGGACTGGACTAAACTAAACTCTGATGTTGTTCCTAGGCAGAGGTAGGATATATTTATTCACCCCAAATTCCTCGTCTAAAGTGTTTATCAAAATTTGCAGGGTTTTAGTTCAAATTTGTTATTTGTTTAACCTTCAAGATTTGTTTTGAAGGAACCGTCCATTTTTCAGTTTTATTTTATCCCATACTATAAAGGAGAGCATGAAGATATCACATAGAAAGCATTCCAAGGTAAACTGAACTGAAATTGTATTATTAACGTTGAAAAGAGTTGAAAATGTCAAGTTGTGGCTGTATTTCCATTAACGTTTCAACTGTGACGTTCCATGTCAGGACCTGGATGTTCCTGCAAAAACTCAAAACTGGGTTTATCTTCTCATTAAACAGGCCCTTTAGGTGAGCATTTCTCAACATATGAAATGTTTAAGACATCACATTGTTATCATGATTGATGTTTGGGTTGTCTTCGCGTTTTAATGCCATTCACCATTTCTTAGAGTTGCCTGATTTTCGCATGGGACGTCACAAATGTTTATAAAGAGTTGAAATGACAAAAGTGGTTAGTTGTAGGGTTTTGTGGACCAATATCAAAACACTACATAGACTTTCCTTTTTTTTGTACTGAGAACTGTAGAAAATCAAAGCCCAATATCATGTTATTTTACTTTAGAGATATTTTCTGGTGCTTTTACATGAATACTAGGGACAAATTAAGCATTCTTTGAAAACAAAAGTTGTGTGATTTTGAAAAAACAAAACCTTGTTATCTAATTTTGTTTGCATTATGTCTAAAGGGAGGTATGTTTTAGTAATTAACGACTTTCAAAGTGTGTGTTTTATCTTCCAACAACAACAAAATTTATTTATCAATGCACTCTTGTCATAAAACCTATCCAGGAAAATTGCATTTTCTTATTTTTCCCAGAAGATATTTCTAGGCGGGAACACAAAACAACTTAGTCAGAATATTTGTCTTACTTTACATGAAGTATTAAAAAAGGTGTGAGATCTTGAATAAAGTGCATTACATCTCTTTGATCACTTTTTTGTGTGTACAAATAGAGCACATTCCAAAATTAGAAGTTGCGACAGAAGTGTCATAATTTTGTTGTCAGTTTTATTTTTTAGAACAATATGTAAATAATGTAAAGGAATTTTTTATGGAACAGTTTTGCTATTAATTGTGCTTTGAAGCTGAAGGTGTACAGGTTTTTTGCCCCGATGTGGGGATGAAAGTTGGGAGAGCATTGGAATGAAATATAAAAAGATTTTTGTTTTCCTACGAGTTTATTTTATTGTGGTTTTTTTCTTGATGGGTTGGCAGGTTGGTGACAATGGAATAACAAGTATGATGGACTGCAGTATTATTGTTATATTATATGATGACCCTGATGTACATAATGCTATAAGTGTCAGCTTCAACTGCAATGAACTCTTGTATATACCTGCGCTTGGTAGATAACATTGTATTTTAAAAGGTTTTTTTTATATGTAAATTACAGTTCATTGCAACGTAATCAATGATTTTTAAAAATATTGTTTTTGGCCAGTTGAAACACTGAGGGTGTTTTTTTAGTCTACCTTAGCAACATGTTAAGGCCCTGTCTGAACTGGTGGCTATGGCTGTGGCTGTTGCCAAGGGCAGCCTATGCTTCAATGCATGATCATCGAAGCCGTAGCCGCTAATTTGGAAACGGTCTTGACTTGTCAGATACCAACCTTTATCATGTAGTGGCCAGGTTTCTTGTGTACACAATTGTTAACTGTCAATATACACAGAGTACCAGACTTTTTGTTATCTCCGGCTTCGGCTATGATTGTTGCTAAGGGTATTGCTATGGACGTACTATACTTTAACACATGATGATGCGGAAATAAAGCCATAGTCGTAGCCGTAGGTGTCAAGCCGGACATGGCCTCAGGTAGGTTACTGAGGCTTAAATTGCAGAGATATGAAATTAGTTGTATCATGATGGCCCTATAAACAGCAACAAAACATAAAAACAAAAACCTAATCAATAGAAAGTTTCCAGCCATTTCGATATCAAACTGATATTGTTGGTTAATGTGCCTTGACTGAAATTGCATAAAAACCAAAGCAAAAGTCTTCAAAATTATTCAATCTTCCCCTAACCCAGTCTGTGAATAAACGTACAATAATAATGAGTGGGGTCCAAGTTCACAGTGTTGGTAAGCAGGTTAAATTTGCTAAGCAGAAATTAACAGGGAACCAGTTCATTTTAAAATACATAACTTGAGATTTAAGTTGGTTGCTAGTTTTTGCTTAGCAGCAATTCTCTGAACTTAGCGAATGTATGTGCTAGATGAGAAAGGAATTTGTTTGTCATCTTTTATCTGTTAAAACGGTACCACCTGGGCCCAGTTTAATGGCTTACCGTAAGTAAATAATTGGCGCTTACGGAAGCAGGAAATTCCGCGCGTACGGCAAGTGTATTTCACAGATTAGCAGGGGATGTTTGCTAGTGCGCGTATGTACTCTGCGTTATTCGACATTCTTCGCTTACACAGCTAGCTCAGAAATTCAGTGCTTGCCCTGTAAGCGAAGAATGGGTATCGCAAGTGCAGAATTCAACGGTAAGCAGAGCCGTGAAATTATGCCCTGAACATGTTGTCATGGTTTGTTCTCAGAGGAAAGTTGAGAAATGGAACCAGGAGAAACCCTTTGTTGCAAATAATGCACATTTTATTGACAGTAAATTTCTCTAATGCAGAGTATGATACTATGAATGTGGAAGAGGATCAGAAGTCAAACTAGAATTAGATGATGTCACAGAGGGTGGTATAATAAAGGAATTTCCAACAGCATCTTTATTCTTTTTATTCTATAAAATCCTTCCTTTGTGTTATGCTGTATACAGCCGGATGTATTCACGTTTTCTTTTTATGCATTTTTATTTATTTTACAGTCTTGAGAAGTGTTGTGACTTTTAAGTGAGGATGATAAATCATAATGCTGTACAGATCTTAATGATGAATGTGACCATATTGGGTAGAAAGGTAGTGATATGTTTCATACCCCAACAATCTGACAATAGTAGATTGATGGTTGCATGTGTGAAAGATCTTTTATTAAATAAAAAATATTCCGCATTTCTTGAAACCAGTTTTGAAAAAGATGAAAATAAATAGCTGTGAAACTTCAAGTAGCCTTTGATAATTATGTGTTTTCTTTTGTTTCGTTCTTAAGGTTGTAAAGGTTGTTATTATTACTATATTATTATAATTTATTAGTTTATCAAGCCAGAACAATTGCAAACACAAACAAAATCATTGTGATAAGATGTTTTATGAATTTGG
The DNA here is from genome assembly GCA_021014325.1 of Plazaster borealis. Taxonomy (NCBI): domain Eukaryota; kingdom Metazoa; phylum Echinodermata; class Asteroidea; order Forcipulatida; family Labidiasteridae; genus Plazaster; species Plazaster borealis. The sequence goes on from CM037468.1 coordinate 2,510,570, forward strand.
ATTGCTTTTCTGAATTGTTAAAAATATTTGTTTCTGATCTTATTATTAAAATTGTATATTAGTCTGTTCCATTATGGAAAGGGTTGATGGGGAAAAACAGGGACACAATTGGAGATACAACCAAGAAATCAAGGACAGTCGAAGCATATATAGCCTGCTCGATATGGGGCAGAGGGTCCCCCACCCCAATGTTCCCATACTAACACACTATTTTCCTCGTGTATAGAACTTTCCCCCTAAAATCCTCAAAAGAATTCCTGAGATTCCAAGCACACAATGAAGACACAATAGGGGGGGGGGGTTACACCATGCCCCATATCGAGCACCAATTGTAAGCATAGTACGAAGGATTACCGGTACTTGTGAATTTAATTGGCCTGAAATATTCGCGTGATGGCGCTATTTTCCACTAATGAACGTAAAGTTCAACCTCGTTCCCAGTGGTGTACGATCTCACCTCGCCATTTTGTTTTTCGTTCCCAGAATGCCTTGCTCGATTGTAACCCCTGGAAGTGTGACTTGAAAGTATCCAAAGTGGACGAGACTGGTATCGATACGGCACGCTGCCCATGGTAGCGAGGCTGCATAAAGTTATGCTACGCTATGCGTGTGTACTGTTGAGTTTGTCGAAGGAATAAAAGGTTTAATTTTTGCTGAGGCAACAATGACTGTAGCTTATTTACAGACGGGAAAAGCTCTCAAGGTCGGAAGGGGGAGGGGCGCGGCGCGTTTGAAGAGAATTTCCCTTTTTATTTCAATTGCTGAAATTGAAATAGCTCGCAGATGAGCATGCGCAAAATCCACGACATGAAATTCATAAATAGCGCAGTTTTCGAGGAATTTCGTGGTCGTGTATTTATTGAAAACTACGAAGAGGAAAGGGATGAAAAATACGAAGTGACGTAATGACCAACCTATGGGCCTAGGTACAAACGTCATGTTTTTGACTTGAAGCTTGCAATCGACGCTTTGTTTTTACATTATCCATAGGGATTGTAAACAAACACATTGGGGTCAAGTATTTACAGCTAAATAGGCTGAGACAAGTGACATTTTTCCTGTTTGCTGCGTTGATATGAGGATAGACTATACAAACATAATTAGTTAGATAAAAACATTAGTTAGTTGTGATTTTGTGTTTTCAGCATCAGCAGAGATGCCAATGTTCAGGGTTTTAACCCTCTCATTACCGAATTGGTTTGACCATGGAGGTAGAATTGTTTGACATAAATAACACTGCAGTAACAACAGAAAGCTTTCGTTCAAAGGCCATTTTAAAAACTCTAGCATTATCACCTTAAAGGCATCGTACACGTTTGGTAACTTTCAAAGACCAGTGTTCTCATTTGGTGTATCCCAACATATGCATAAAATAACAAGCCTGTGAAATTTTGGGCTCAATTGGTCATCGAAGTTGCAAGAAAATGATGAAAGAAAATACACCCCTGTTGTATAAATTTGTGTGCTTTCGGTTAGGAATAAAAACTTCTTGCAAGAAGTTTTTATTATTTTAGTGAGAAATTACCTCTTTCTCAGACACTAGGTTACTTCAGAGGGAGTCGTTTCTCACAATGTTTCATACTATCAACAGCTCTCTGTTGCTCGTTACCAAGTCAGTTTTTATGCTAATATATATTTTGAGTAATTACCAAACGTGTACAGTCGTGCCTTTAACTTAATTTTGTGCTTAAGCAGTCCTATGAAATAAAAAATGGGCCCTGTATGCCTATAGCCTAATTCATTTGCATACTGTACATGTGATTTTATATAAATGAAATTTAGGCCGTGTACGAAGTAACGGCTTTGGCCGACAGCCGGCTACGGACGGATTTGCTGGCCCGCCCGAAAGGCCTCGATTCCGAACGGCCACACATTCTGACACCACGGCCACACATTCTGACACCACCTCCGGGTCTACCGAAGTTGGATTATGCTGTGGGCTCTTGTAATGTCTGTTCATACATTACATCAATAGATCCTAACAAAAGCAGCCCGCAACCCATCGTACGTGATCGAAACAATAAATCCTAATCAAACCTAATCCACCAATTTGGCTGAGGGGATTTCCCCATTTCAGACCCATCCCTAAAGGGCTACATACTCACTGCATGGGGTTGAAGGTTTCGGCGGATGAGATATTTCAACAATCATTGTTATTGATTGTTTTTGCTGATAGCCCCACAAGCTCTATAATTAATGAGCATGCGTCGACAGTGTTAGTAGTGATATAATGTACACGATGGTGATGTCATTAGTAGTTTTTGTCCATCTCAAATTGATCTTTGAAACGATAGTTTTAAAAAGTAAACAACAAAAGATAACTGATGATGATAAGAGACAAAACTGCGGTGGACTTAATTTGCAAGATTATTGCAAATTTGTAATACCTGTGCCAATGCGCCTTGACAAACATATTTTGATGTTGTCATCTCAAATATTGAAAAGTTCCCCCCAAAGGCCAATTTCGAAACCAAGCGGCACCAACCCGGTTTGGGCTCTGCCAGTAAGTTGGAAAACGTATCACGGAAAGGGATTTCAAACAGGGCCCAATTTCAAGCAAAAAAGGAGCAGGATACCAGTCACAAATGGTACATGTGACATGGTATATTGGCTGGTAACCTTATTCTGTTAAGCATAATTATTTTGTGCTTAGCTACTATAGGCTACAAGTGCCTAAGCCGTGTTTGCCAATCTTTAATTATCGGTCACCAAATTTCCTCATGTAGGCCTATTTATAACACATTTTCATCATAATTTACCATTAATTAATATTTATTGTATTACTCCAGCTAGATATATATGTGATTTGATGTTGAAGTAAAGTGAATTTAATTCAAATTTATTTGAAATTAATATTAATTTGTATTGGAATGTGCGCAAAGCAAAACTTTAGTCCAATCAGAAGAACGCAACACCGACTACAGCAAGTTTATTATTGTGTACCTGCCAAGTCTAGTTTCCTGTTTGTCGTATCAAGTGCAATACGCATTACGGTTAATCCTTCTATGGGTACCAGACACTTGTTGATGTGACATCAGACCATCAGACCCATGTGGGGGGCTCGTGAACTTTCATACATTGAACCAGGAAGTTGAACAGGGAAATATTCATCTTTTTTTTTTATAGGACGTGCACCCATTCTGCCTTCCTGATTAAAAGCAGAATATGTCCATCATGGCGGTCAAGTCTGTAATCTCGGCATATACCAGAGGTAAGAAAACTGTCAAAATGGTTAAATAAGACTTAGTATATTTTACGTTACGTCAGGCTTTACTTTCCTCAACTTTTTGAAGTGACATTCAACCATGATTCAACTAAACACAAAACTTGTCACACAACCAGCTATGTCGTCATGACTGAGTGTAACTTGAAACGTCGGGCCCTTTCGTACTTGTCGTCGTAGCCTATGCAGCATAGGTAATTCACCGCCACAAACTTATTCACTAAATAATGACGGAGAAAGGCTAGTGTCTATTGAGAGATTTCGCCTAAACACCCCAAATTAATTCATTAATTTGGTAGTCTTTTGGGTAGTTGCTGATATCAGCTGCCAAATTGTTTGTTTAGTTCTTCTCACTTCTGCATATATTGCACTGAAATTGAAATGAATGGATCAACACCCCCTGTGCTTGCACTTTGGTTATGTAAAATATTTCTTGTGTTAATCAAACCTTTCTTTAAGTTTGATGAACAATGAGTTAAGTAAGTAACTTAATAAACTTCAGACTTTATGTCGTCCATATTGTCAACGGCTTTGAAAAAGGTCGAATGCAAAGCTGCGTTGTATTGTCTGCACTAGTAATAGTATAGTGTTTGTTTGCACTTCAACAAATGTATCAGTAACTATCAACAGAGTACACTTGAGAGGAGGTTTCTGCATAGTCCGAGTTACTGGACCCAACAATGCTTAAATAAAACCCACAATGTGGATATTATCGTGCGTATGGAAAAGCAAGGCTCTGAAGAAATACTCATATGTTGGTACCACCATGGTACCACTGTACAACATTTTAAAAAACACCACCAAAATAGGGTGTGACAAAAACTGCTCAAAAATCCATCAAAGACCTCTAATGCTTTAGACTCACCTGATGATGTACGCAATGTTGCCGGTTAATATGGTGGTACGATTGTGTCGGATACATTTCTCAAAAAAGGGAAATTTCTGGCAAAAAAATCTGAACCGATGTCCAAAAATCATGATCATGCGTGACTTCTGTTGTGCATTGATGCTGGTGGAGTGAATTCTACAGATTTGCACAATCTGCAGAATGCGCTCTTCAGATTGGACAGCTCAATTTGCAGATTGGGCAAACCGTGCGCAATTCTGAATCTGGATCTTAATTTTGTACATTTAAGTGTTTACTCGGACCCTACATATGCCAGATAATGTTCAAATGTTTAAAAAAAGAAGCTTTGTTGGGTTCAGTAACTCATAATTGACCACCACTTTTCACTTGTTTTGATTAAAACAGTTAAGCAGGATGGCTATGGACTAAGACACTATTTTTGGTCATACTAGTATTTGTCAGTGAGTGACAAATGGCAGTCAGATACATCATAAGAAGGAACACACCATATTTTTATCTGATTAGCAACTTATAATGACAAAACTGCAATTTAATTGTGCAAATAAAAGAATCTTTAATTTCTGTACTTGGTCAAAATGTGAGAAATTCAAAGTATTGGCCTAATGAAGATACCTGTTGTAATAGGCCTAATCTCATGATTGAGGAATTCTATTTTCTATACTACCCTTTCAACACCCCCCCCCCAACTTAGTTCCGTTTTGTTTGCAATGATCGTAACAACACCGGCGGAGATTTGCGGCTACATGTACTGGGCTCGATTTCACAAAGCAAGTAAGATTCATCTTACATGTCTTAAGATGAGTTGTCAGTATTGCCACTAGTGATTTGTATTGTGACATCACACTTTGCTTTACAATTAAAAGAGTGATTTGCAGTTAAGATCAATCTTAGCTCTTTGTGAAAACGGGCCCTGGCCTAGTGCCCACCTTCTTTGGTTGTTGGCCAAGGTCACAGCTTGAACGTGAGATTGATCATTTTATAAGACTTTCCGATGAAAGAAATATTGCTGTTTTAGGCCCTGATTGCATCAGGAACTTAAAAAAAAGCAAACAAAAAAATCAAGATGGAATCAGAGTTTGGGTGTGAAATATTTTAAAGGCAGGGTATACTTTTGGTAGTTTTCAAAGACCAGTATCCCCACTTGGTGTATCCAAACATATATGCATAAAGTAACAAACCTTTGAAAATTTGGGCTCAGTTGGTCATCGAAGTTGCAAGAAATAAATTAAAGAAACAATTACGCTTGTTTCATAGAATTGTGTGCTTTCAGATGCCTGAGAAACCTGAAGCCTTTTCTCAGATTCTAACTTTGGGGTGAAAATTTACCTCTTTTTCTAAAACTACATTACTTCAAAGGGTGTCATTTTGAACAATATTTTAAAATATCAATAGCTCTCCAGTGCTCTTTTCCAAGTTTTTATATAATTATAGTAATTAACTTGTGAAATAATTACCAAAAGTATACCCTTTAATGTCCACGTCCTAACTTACATGTAGTTGAGCATACAAACATGTAGTACCGGTACCTTTAAGTTAATTAAATCTCTCAAAAAATATTTGGTTTTATTACCGATTTCGTAAAGAATCCGTACTTTAAGCTGAAGGATTTAAGGATGACCTCTTGCTGATTTAGAATGACCTCTCGCTGTGTATCACTAAAAATAAATGGAGAGGGGAACTCTGCTCAGGCATGACTCAGTCTTGTAGGAGGTCAAAGGGTCGTCTGATCACATCACAGAAAGTCATACAGTAACATTTTGAAACTTGAAATAAGGAAGTTACATTAAATCAATTCTAAAACTGTCACAGGATAGAGTGGCTTATGTTGGGAGTTGACCTTGTGACCTCATTTAAGGGTGAGGGATCAAAGGAACTGAACTACTGGCTGGTAATTTGGTTGTGGTCAACCTCAGACTGTGACTAATTTAATGAAGGTTTAAAGCCAGTCTGAAGATACTGTTGATTGTGATTCTGGTCAGCATGGTCGTGGATGTGCAGTATGAAGCATCAAACGAAACATCTATAAGATTTCTAGCCTTGCAAAGTTTTGTTCATGAATGGCAAGTTGTTTTTTTTCTCCTTCTGGTAGACAGATTTTTAGATGCTAGGTAACTTGAACATTTAAGCCGGAGTACACTTTGACATCCTGTTTTGAATTTGGAGTGTCCAAGTTTTCTGCATACAGGTACCTTTTCTAGAGGCTTTAAATTTGGGAGAAAAATCCATAAGAAATTCTGACTCGTAGCTCCAAATTTTAACTGGACCAGAATCAAAATGAGACAAACATTATCTGCATATAATAGTTTAACATACAAACTGTTTTTTATTTGAAAAAGTACCAAGAGAAGATTTATCTCAGTTGTCTGACAGGTATTTATTCAATTGAAAAACACAAAACCGCCAGACTTGTCCGATTGTAAGCTAGGCCCGAGACTAAAATCACTGAATTCAAGTCAGCAGTCCAGTGTAAAATTTGAGACCTACCTTCGATTACATGCAAAACCTTTGTAACTAGTGAACAAATAAGACACCTTAGGACGACTTATCTGTTTAACTTACAGCAAATTTTGACTCAACCTTTGGGGGAAGTATTAGCACAAATTATCTCTACTGGAAGAAGAAAGAGCAACAAACTTTCTGTGAAGTCTTTTTTATAACCAAACAAACAGCACAGTAAGTCGAAATTCTCTGGAGTAAATAGTGCACAAACCCTGTACTCTTGTGTATGAGTAATTTTCACATGATCATTTTGAAAAAATTAATGTTGTTGTGAACACCACAAGTAGAGGATTTCCTTAACTAACAATCCAGGAACTACAATGTACAAGTCACAGTTAAAATGAGAAGTTGTAAAAGTAGTTCCTTGTAAATGAAAGCTGTTGCCAAGACTAATAGTTGGCAGGTGGTTTTGAACAAGCAAGATTAATGATCGTAAAAAAAAAGGAACAAACACAGGATCGATGATTAACAAAGATATGATTATAGTTTCAATCCTAGAGCTCACTGATTCTAAAGTTCATTCCCAGTACCAAACCTCCAGAGAAATGTTTCCATCTGAAAGCTCACTGATTATAAAGTTCATACCAGTACCAATCCTCCAGAGAAATATGTCCATCTGAAAGTTCACTGATTATAAAGTTCACACCAGTACCAATCCTCCAGAGAAATATTCCCACTGAAAGCTTACTGATTCTAAAGTTCACACCAGTACCAATCCTCCAGAGAAATATGTCCATCTGAAAGCTCACTGATTTTAAATTTCATACCAGTACCAATCCTCCAGAGAAATATGTCCATCTGAAAGTTCACTGATTATAAAGTTCATACCAGTACCAATCCTCCAGAGAAATATTTCCCTCGGAAAGCTCACTAATTCTAAAGTGCATACCAGTACCAATCCTCCAGAGAAATATTTCCCTCTGAAAGCTCACTGATTCTAAAGTTCATACCAGTACCAATCCTCCAGAGAAATATTTCCATCTGAAAGCTCACTGATTATAAAGTTCATACCAGCACCAATCTTCCAGAGAAATATTTCCATCTGAAAGCTCACTGGTTATAAAGTTCATACCAGCATCAAGCCTCCAGAGAAATATTTTCCTCTGAAAGCTCACTGATTCTAAAGTTCATACAATGTACCAGACCAATCCTCAAGAGAAATATTTCCCTCCGAAAGCTCACCGATTCTAAAGTTCATACCAGTACCAATCCTCCAGAGAAATATTTCCCTCTGAAAGCTCACTGATTCTAAAGTTCATACCAGCACCAATCTTCCAGAGAAATATTTCAATCTGAAAGCTCACCGATTATAAAGTTCATACCAGCATCAAGCCTCCAGAGAAATATTTTCCTCTGAAAGCTCACTGATTCTAAAGTTCATACAAGGTACCAGTACCAATCCTCAAGAGAAATATTTCCCTCTGAAAGCTCACTGATTCTAAAGTTCATACCAGTACCAATCCTCCAGAGAAATATTTCCCTCGGAAAGCTCACTAATTCTAAAGTGCATACCAGTACCAATCCTCCAGAGAAATATTTCCCTCTGAAAGCTCACTGATTCTAAAGTTCATACCAGTACCAATCCTCCAGAGAAATATTTCCATCTGAAAGCTCACTGATTATAAAGTTCATACCAGCACCAATCTTCCAGAGAAATATTTCCATCTGAAAGCTCACTGGTTATAAAGTGCAAACCAGTACCAATCCTCCAGAGAAATATTTCCCTCTGAAAGCTCACTGATTCTAAAGTTCATACATGTACCAGCACCAATCTTCCAGAGAAATATTTCAATCTGAAAGCTCACTGATTATAAAGTTCATACCAGCATCAAGCCTCCAGAGAAATATTTTCCTCTGAAAGCTCACTGATTCTAAAGTTCATACAAGGTACCAGTACCAATCCTCAAGAGAAATATTTCCTTCTGAAAGCTCACTGATTCTAAAGTTCATACCAGTACCAATCCTCCAGAGAAATATTTCCCTCGGAAAGCTCACTAATTCTAAAGCGCATACCAGTACCAATCCTCCAGAGAAATATTTCCCTCTGAAATTTCACTGATTCTCAAGTTCATACCATACCGATTCTCCAGAGAGATATTTCCATCTGAAAGCCCACTGATTCTAAAGTTCATACCAATACCAATCCTCCAGAGAAATATTTCCATCTGAAAGCTCACTGATTCTAAAGTTCATACCAGTACCAATCCTCAAAAGAAATATTTCTGCCTCTAATAGGGCCTACTGTTAAAGTTAACGAAATAGCTTTTGAAGAGGCCCAAATCACACAATACATGTGCACAAAATCCTTAAACGTTTTGTCATGGTGTGTCATTGAAAACTGCAGAATAAGAGTTAGTTAAATGTTTTTCCAAAACATAAAACTAATTGTCCCTCCTATTGACAACTCATTGGTATTTTTATCAGTTACATCATGGAGGAAGAAGTTGGCTCTCTCTGCTTCCACCCAGATCCTTGTATAGAAAACATTGTATATCACCTTGGTTACAACAAGAACAAATCCTGTGAGCATGACAGGGAATTCTTCGGCTGGCAAGATACAACAATATGTTTATCTTTGAAGTTTCATGTTGTGTACCTTTTAATATCCCATAATATACCAAGCAAAGATGAAAATAATAGATAGAGAGTGGTTAAACCACTGGTTCTTTTTAGAACCCCCACAACTCACAGAGAGAGTTTTTTGTAGGCGTGTCATGGCCGAGCGGATAAGAACACCAAACTCAAGCTCTGGTGTTTCTGATCAGCAGAGTGTGGGTTTGAATCCCAGTCGTGACACTTGCTTCGTCCTTCGGATGGGACGTTAAGCCGTAGGTCCCATGTGTTGTGTAATGCACGTAAAAGAACCCAGTGCACTTATCGTAAAGAGAAGGGGTTCGCCCTGGTGTTCCTGGTTTGATTGGCTGCATATTGCGCCACAGCACATTGTAAACCATTACATGGTGCTATGCAAAGGAATAGGTCTCATACTTCATCACGAAACTCCACTTACCTTGTAGTAAAAATACTGAGCGCTTTGAGACACCCATCAGGAGTATAAAGCACTATATGAGAACTGCGTATTATTATGTATATGTGTCTCCACAAACCTCACTAGATTAAAAAGAACCCTGGTTATACAGCAGTTACAGGTTGAATGGCTTGTGACTGGCACCCCCCCCCCAAACAAAGATATTGACATAGGGTTAGATAGCTCAGTTTGTAGAGCGCTGCCACAATGAGACAGAGGTTGTTGGTTCAAATCCCGCTCTGGTAAATTTTTTCTTTATTCAACCCCAAAATATATTAAAAAGAGATAAGCAAAATATGCAAGAACTATAATAAATAAGAAATATACAAATATAGGGTCACCTGAAATGTGAGATGTTACTTTGTTTTTTACTCTGTGCCTGCAGGAAGTCCAGCCGTGTCTGTTGTTCTTTCTACAGTTAGTATAATTTGTAATTTCATGAGTCACTATAGGTTTTGAGAGAGGTGTCACTTAAAAAAGATTTCATGGAAAGAAATTTCCTTTTTTCAAAATAGGAAACCCATGATGCAATGTTATTTATTTATTTGTATTATTAAAAAAAAATTGAGGTATTTGTTCTCTCTGCCTGCGGGAAGTCTAATAGTCTCTGTGGCTCATTTTTAAGAATCGACTTGCTGAGTCAAAATAGGCAGTGAGAGATTTGTTTTTATATTCATGGAAAGACGTTTCTTTTTATCAAAATAGGGTTTTGGATGGGATGTCTGCACACAGCATTGCAATAATATCTGCCCATGACTTGTGTCATTAATGAAGTTGGTTTTAATTTTTACTTTAATATAAAAGCATTGTTTGATCTTTCATATGGAATTTAAAACGAATGTGTTGCATGTCATGAAAATAAACCAGACATTTGCGGTTTAAGAGCACGATGCCAAAAGCATTTATGACCAACTAACAGTGCCTCGTAGTAGTCATGGGATATCATTTTTCACTTGAGGAATTCTTGCTTGTCAGCATCTTGGGTCACTGTCCTATAAACCTCTGCCGCAATAAATCCAGTGCAAAGTCTTGGTTGGGATTTCGAAAAAGCTCGTCTTAGATTTTCTGGTAGATCCAAACTGTTCACTTACAATATTCCTGTGCTTGCTGTGTAATAGACATACTGTAAGCACAGTGTCAGATTTAAAAAACAGGGCATCCACAAAGATATTTGGTCATTCTCTGTTTCCAAATCCTCTAATTTCGTATTCAGCAAATTGTCTGACTTTGTAGGATTGTATTGTTTGCCCAAATTTATAAAAACAAAAATGTAAATCACTGGGACAGTTGTACAGTGTACCAATTTGTTGAAGTCCAAACATTTGGATGTTGATTGTAAGTGGTGTTTGAAGAATAGTAAATTTGCGGTTACAACCAGATGTCTAAAATCTCTTTTGGAGGAGTGTTGGCTCTGAAAAGAGCTGGTGTGGTCTCTCCTGAAGACGAGCAGAGTATACTGTTCAAAATGTTGAGACCGAACCGGCTCTTCTCAGAGCCAACACTCCCACAAAAGAGATTTTACACATGGTTGTACCCGCAAGTTTACTATTTATTTGGATGTTGAGTTACCAAAAAAGGGAGTACTTTGGACGATAAGTTTGGGTTGTAATATAGTGAGATTTTCTGCACAGTATTCTCTGGAGTATACCAAGCCACTAGGATGTGGTCATTTAGTTTTGTTGACAAAGATCTTCATTCTGAACCATTTTCATTGAATCTAATGAGGGTAACATCCTTGTATTCTTAAGTTGGTTCGATCGTAAAACAATATTATATGAAGGAAATAAAGGGATTTCCCATTTTGAAATGCAGTTTGTGGCAGATCATGGCTGAGTAATCAAGCTAATCAGACACTAGTTCTGATGGCTGAGCTTTCAGAGTGTGGGTTAACCCCTTGTCATGACACATGTCTCATTGGGAAAGACACTTAAAGGTATTGTACACATTTGGTAACAGCTCAAAATCAGTGTCCACATTTGTTGTGACATGCATGAACAAACAAACCTGTGAAAGTTTGAGCTTTATTGGTCATTGAGGTCACCAGAAAATGGTGAAAAGAGACCTTATGTGTTTTCTGTTTTTTCAAATTATCGCGCGTGATAAAAACTATTGCTTTACTCATTTCTAAGAAACGATAGCATTTTAGGCAGAAATATTTTAAGGAACCCTTTCTACCATTACTTACTTTAAATCATTTAAGTTATGTGTGAATCTGTGAACATTGTATTGTTCGATCTTACCAATAGCTAGTGTACAGGGCCTTTAATTGCTTCTCATCACCCATGACTAAATGGGTACCTGCGAGGGTAGAGATTGTTGATGTGAATGATTAGAAACCTGTGAGCCCATTTGGTTACCAATGCTGCCATTAACTTTAAGGACTCCTTTATATAAGGCCCAATGAAATATTATTAATTTCTGGTAATGAAACCAAGGATGCCTCATAAATGAACTTAATCAATGTAATAGATGTTAAATTTGCATCGGGGATAAAGAATATTATATTTGGTTTTTACCCGTACACCGATGTGTGTAAAGCACTGTATACTCAGTACTTTCCCGAGTCCTGTGAAAAAAACAATCACAGGCATATTACTCGGGTGGGATTCGAACCCACGATCTTTGCAATTCTAGAGCAGATGTCTTACCAACTAGACCACCGAGATTGCCCGGTAGCTAGAGGCAGTTAATCAATGTAGCTCGCAAGCCTGAGGAAACCTGTAAACAAGGGTGCTTGCTATATGAACCCCCTAGTATATGGGACCTATGGCATAATGTCCCATCCGAAGGACAAAGCAATTATAAAGCATCTTACTCAAGGTAACAAGTGCCACGACTGGGACTCGAACCCACACTCAGCTGACCAGAACTTGATTCCGGTGCTCTTTTAAAACCGCTCAGCCACAACCTGCACGCCAAATGAAAGGGCGTAGTAACAGTGTGAGGCCCTTTGATACAATGCGTTTAAAGGGTTCAGTAAAGGCCTTTTATTAAATCAATTCCTAGTTTTAGTTGTACTCAGTGTGCGGCCATTGTCTGGCATAGGGGGTTGAAACATTGAAATGATGAATAACTTTTTGTCTTTGCCTTCTCCTTTTCCCCACAGATATCCCCCTTTTTTAGCCTGCCTCATTCACTAATTAATTACTTGTTCTCCCTCTTCCCACCTTTGATCTTGTCCTTTGTGTTTCCAACTTCCCTCCACCCCCCCCTTTTGTCTCCCTATTCATTGTTTACCCCTTGCTTTTTCTGTGTGCTCTCTGCCTCTCTCTCTATTCATGTATTTCCACTGGACTGGTTATATGTTACACTACATGTAGTATACCTGTTCATGTGTGTTGTGTTGTCATTTTGCCTTCGAGAAAGACTCTACTAGGGTTGAAACATCAGGCCATTAACTATTTTGTGCAACCTTATTTTTTGTAACTTCTATGTACCAGGCATCATTTCATGTGAATGGACACGGTAATCTTAGATCTGTCTGTATCCGTTTGCTTGCAAAACCTCTCAAATTTTATATTGTAGTTTAACAATTTGTGCTCTTAATCTGTTTTCCCCCTTTTCTTCAGTGAAGTGTTTGTATGTGGCTGATTTCTTCTGCTAGTGGGAAAGATAATATCATTCAACCAACATGGAGTATACAGGTAGGGGGATGAGTGAAGAGAAAAGTTGTGTACAAATAATGCATGTTTCTGGGTGCATTGGTGAGAATATTTTGATGAGTTGAAAAATGGAATGTTCCTTTTAATGAGGCGAAGCAAAGTTGAATGGAGCATTCCAACTTTCAATGAATGAGTGAAAACGTTCTTTCCATAGTGCACAGATGCAATACATTCATTATTTGTTTTACATGACATCCAAGTATATCTTTGTCATTATGACAGGAGGGTAAAACTATAGGAAACAAATAAAATGTTATAAGAGAATAATATGAGGGTGTTTGTTTCGGGCTGTGGATGACGCAAAGTTTGATCAAGCAAACAGACAAAGTGCACATTAAACAGTACCAAAATGTCACATGACCTACACTTCTCCATTCAAAAGACAAGGATCTACTTGGGTGTACAAAGAGCATGTATGCCTCTCTTTCTTGTGAAGTTAAATTTTCTATCAATTTTCTAATTGTAGTAGGTCTTTATCCTGTATCAAGGTGAACTTTGGTAAATTTGTGAATATCAAGAAATAAACCACAAGTGAAACTGACTGGGTAAATTTTTAAAATAATTTTGGGTTGAACAAAGAAAAATTGACGGGACTTGAACCTACGACCTCTGGATTAACCTGTCAGCGCTCTACCAACTGAGCTATCTAGCCCTATGTTTTGAGTCTCCCTATTTTGTTGTTCAGGGGTGCCAGCAAGAATTAAATTTGTGAAGTTAACTTTTTCTCCATTTCATCCATTAATTAAAATACTTGATGAGAAAATGCCAAAAGAAATTTAGGCTCTTGCCATATTTACAGGAAACATCTGTCTATTTTTGATCACCGTTTGGCCACAAACAAAATTTGAAAAGAAGTAAGTTTGACAATTTTCTACCAATCTTTAAAGGAAGACATCTCACAGTTCCTCATTTAACAATATTCAGTAACAAATTTTTTTGTAACATTTTTGTTTTGTTTTGTTTTGTTTAGAGGATTATTTTGATCTGAGTATCCTGTACACACAAGATGCAATACAGTGGTGTGAATATCTGTTTGACATCTTCAAGGATTTCAACGTCCAACAGAACTCGGAAGACGTCTTGGACATCATCAACAATCTCATTGGTCTGGAGAATATTAAGAATTCTATGATGAATGTCGTCATCATCTCGCCATTGTTCCTCCAAAAGTGTAACCCTAAGATAGAGGAGCATCTGCACCACGTCGTGGGCCTGCTCTGTGGTGTTGAAGACTCGGACATGGATGAGCTATTTGAAATGATTCCCTCTGCGAAAAACTGGACCCAGGTTGATGCGACAGCAGGGGGAAACGAAATCACTCATGTGGTCTTGAAAGTTTTATCTGATGCAGGGAAAGAGAAGATGACAGGTGACACTGAAGATACATACCTACCAATGATCGGACAGGTAAACTTAGAAGCTCAGGATGACTATATGGATATGAGGGTAAAGTCACATGAACCGCCAGAAAATACGTACTTTGAAAGGGGTCCTGCCCCAGAGGAGGAGTATGAGTCCATGAAGCCACTTGCCCCACCTGGTGGACATGTTTTTGAACCAGTGAAAGGATACGTGAATATGAAAGAAGGTGAGAAAGCTGATTTGCTTATTCTTCTTTTCTACTTATTGTCTGTTGAATCTTGCCTTTTCTATAGCATCCCCTACAAGTATTTTGCTCATCCTGTCAAAAGTGGGTCCCTTAACAAAAAAGGGGGATCCAAAAGTTAAAGAGCGGCTCTAGCATGCTCTCAGTATTTGAATTATTACCTTTTTATGGCCGAATAGACATTGTAGATACCGGTTAATAACCATTTTACACTTAAAATTTGCATTTAGTAATAAAGAATTCAAGTCAAAAACGCACCTCTCCGCGCGACTTTTTCAGCCGAAAGTCAAAAACTGTTTATCTATGATAATGATATGCATTGACCCCTTGACGTTGTTGGCGGCTAAAAACTCACAGTTAGCATTATAAACACACACATAAATGTCTCTTTGCCTGGAAAACAAAACAAAATCAAGAAGAAACCAAACTTACATCATACAGTAAAATACTCTTTCTGTCCATCCAGAGTATCCTAAATTGTGTAATTGTAAAATGAAGCCTACACGTTGGGTAGTTTTTCGCAATAAACAAGCTAAACTTTCCACGGAACTTAACTTAGCTCCGCAGACCATGAGCGTGTGGACCAGTGCTGTATACGGTTTGAATGTGTGCACACCAGCGATGATTATTGCAATGTCATGGGAATAACCGTTTTCCCGAGCATGCGCAGAAACGTTAAGTCTATAAACACGCGACTGCTTGATTGTGCGTTGTGCAGGTGTCTCCCCCGTGATAATGCCGCGGTCTGCGTTGTTGCTGTTTCAAATCGCTGTGCCGTGTGTGTATGTTAGGGTTGAATTTGACGTGTAGAGCGATGTACTGTAAATCAAGCCGAGCTGCGGAATCGCCTCAAATCATAAATCCGTTATAAATTGGCTTGCTGATTATTTGCCTGTTGGATCGTCCTCTAAAGAGTCACATTTACGGTCGTTTTGAAGACATTTTTACCCTGTTTTAGCGTGAGGTAAGGGACTCATAATAATTTTGTATATTTCTTGTGGACTCCATCTATTGGAAAAGTGTAAAAGCTAAATATTTCCAGAGCACCTTAGAGCCACTCTTTAAGGAATATATGAATTTTGATTGGTGTTTGCATTCTGCTAGTACTAATTGCTGTATTAGTTTTCATCCTTACAAGTTTGTCTGATTCTGTTGGGACATGTTTAGTTTTTTAAATCTTGTGGAATGTTAGAATTTGAAATAATATTTGGTTAATTTGTTTAATTTTCAGTCAAAAACATGTCACAATGCAGTCCGGGTATGACTATCCAACCTGAAGAAGCTGCGAGTGGGGTAAGTTGAAAAAAAATGAAGGGCATTAAGGTACCATGAGAGAACCATTAGTAGTCCTGAGGGTTTAAGGTACCATGAGCCTACCAAGGAAGGGAATTAAGGTACCATGAGAATACCAATAGTAGGAGGGTATAAAGGACCATGAGGCTACCAAGAGTAGGAGTGTTCAAGGTACCAGGAGAGTACCAAGAGTAGGAGGGTTCAAGGTACAAGGAGAGTACCAAGAGTAGGAGGGTTCAAGGTACAAGGAGAGTACCAAGAGGGTTCAAGGTACCAGGAGAGTACCAAGAGCAGGAGGGTTCAAGGTACCGGGAGAGCACCAAGAGTAGGAGGGTTCAAGGTACCAGGAGAGTACCAAGAGCAGGAGGGTTCAAGGTACTAGGAGAGTACCAAGAGTAGGAGGGTTCAAGGTACCAGGAGAGTACCAAGAGTAGGAGTGTTCAAGGTACCAGGAGAGTACCAATAGTAGGAGGGTTCAAGGTACCATGAGAGTACCAATAGTAGGAGGGTTCAAGGTACCAGGAGAGTACCAAGAGTAGGAGGGTTCAAGGTACCAGGAGAGTACCAAGATTAGGAGGGTTCAAGGTACCATGAGACTACCAAGAGTAGGAGTGTTCAAGGTACCAGGAGAGTACCAAGATTAGGAGGGTTCAAGGTACCATGAGACTACCAAGAGTAGGAGTGTTCAAGGTACCAGGAGAGTACGAAGAGTAGGAGGGTTCAAGGTACCAGGAGAGTACCAAGAATAGGAGGGTTCAAGGTACCATGAATCTACTAGGAGTAGGAGGGTTCAAGGTACCATGAAGCTACCAGGAGTAGGGGGGTTCAAGGTACCATGAATCTACTAGGAGTAGGAGTGTTCAAGGTACCAGGAGAGTACCAAGAGTAGGAGGGTCCAAGGTACCAGGAGAGTACCAAGAATAGGAGGGTTCAAGGTACTAGGAGAGTACCAAGAATAGGAGGGTTCAAGGTACCATGAATCTACTAGGAGTAGGAGGGTTCAAGGTACCATCAAGCTACCAGGAGTAGGAGGGTTTAAGGTACCAGGAGAGTACCAAGAGTAGGAGGGTTCAGAGGGTTTAAGAACTCTACAATTTGACGATTGTCCAACAAATTAATTATCTTTCTTGATTTGGCAGGAAGGTGGGGTGCTCTTTGTCATTTTCCAAGACGATCTCATCAGTATGAGTAAGCAAGACCAGTATGTTGTCAGTTTCAACGGTAAACTCAGGATTTCCGAGGTCCCTGCAATCCAGAAAAATCCCTACACATTAGAGATTCAACTTCCAAAAGGTTTGTCATTAAAAGTTATCTACTGTTTTCAGTACAATTTCATACAGTAGCCAAGCAGAATAAAATATATATCAAGTAATAAATAACAACCAGAAGGCAACGTTTCTTTGTTCAACTAAAATTAAAATATATATTGTAAGATTTAATCTGGTAAGAATTGCTATAATTGCCTCCCGTGCAAAATACCATGTCACGTGTACCATCTATGACTGGTATTGTGCTCATTTGTGCTTAGCAGAAAATGGTTCAGCAAAAGTTTATGCTTAAGCAGCACTATGAAATTGGGCCCAGTTGGTAACCTGATTCTGCTAGCGTAGGCAACCTCTTAGAAAATATGTGAGTTTTAGCATCTTAATAAAGTCGGATCCCTGTCACTAAGTAGGAAAACAAATTACAAATTGAATATTTTTCTGATGGCCTGCTGTCATTTACTGTCTATTTTGAGTGGGAGACTTGGTGGTGTTTTGTTCAATGTGGACAAGCCTCAGAATGAGATTGATGATTTCTGCTATTGATTGCATTTCAGACCACCCAGCAGAAATAGTCGATGGCCAAGTCCTGAGTCCATGCAAAGCGTTGATGGGCACTTTCAAGTTCCTTTTCAAGAGCGTTATGGATGACCTTGCTTTGGCATTACTCAACATCACCGATCCAATGAAGTTCATGTGCCAAGCGCTTGGCATATCATCAGCGGATTCTAATGAGCTGGACAACATACTCTTTGAGCACATCCAACAGCGAGTACCTCAAGGGGGGTTGAACCTTCTTGTAGGCCAAGAGGGTGCAGAGCAAACTGGTACATGTAATTCAAGATCTCTGGGTTTCTTTAGAGGCAGGGTATACTTTTGGTAATTATCAAAGACCAGTATCCTCACTTGGTGTATCCGAACATATGCGTAAAATAACAAACCTGTGAAAACTTGGGCTCAATTGGTCATCAAAGTTGCAAGAATATAATAAAAGAAAAAACCACCCTTGTTGCATAGAATTGTGTGCTTTCAGATACCTGAGAAAGGCTTCATGCCTGAAGCCTTTCTCGGATTCAAATTTTTGGGTGAAAATTACCTCTTTCTTTAAAACTACATTACTTCAAAGGGGGTCGTTTCTACCAATTTTTATAATATCAATAGTTATAGCTCTCCGGTGCTCTTTACCAAGTAAGTTTTTATGGTCTTTAACTTGAAGAGTAATTACCAATAGTACACCCTGCCTTAAATGCTGCAATTGTCACAAGTTCTCAAAATTCCTTCTTTTTGTATGACCTTAGAGGATTTAGGCCCCCCCCCAAAAAAATTGTTTGTTTGTCCATATAGGGTCCTCAAAAGGTAGGGTCAGTCGGGTTGATAAAAAAAAATTAATAAGGACATTGTGTTTGGGAATATAAACTCTTTTGTATTAAAATCCAAACACAAAACACAACACTTTCACTGTATAGAACTCTTTTATTAAATGTCTCTGAATAATATTTTAATACTGACAACTGTTCAACTAACAAGATTTTTTGTTGAGATGAATGCTTTACCGGAGCTACCAGCTGATGAGTGCATAGCACTTCTGCAGTACTGAAATTTCATCGGAATAAAAAGTCAGGAATGTATAAACACCGTGGGTTGGTAAACTGCTTTGTATTCAATATATAGTTTCATCCTGTTTCAATATTTGTTGACCAATTTGTTTGAGAATTGTAATGGAAATTGTGAAAAAATAGAGAAAAAAAGTATTGGAAAAAAAAAAAAAATTGACAAAAATGCAGTCGGTCGGTCGAGGACTAACAAACAAATTTGTTTGCGCTCTTTATGTGAGTGTATGTTATTTTCACTCCCAGGTTAGGTTTGTAAAATCCATTTTTGTCCTTGTCTAATTTCGTTTTTTGCTTATTTATATTTGGGGATGAACAAAGAAAAATTGACTAGAGCACAACTTGAACCTGTGACCTCCAGATTAACGTGCTGGTGCTCTACCAACTAAGCTATCTAGCCGTATTGTTTTTTGTTCAACCCAAAATTATTAAAACGTGTGTAATTTTTTACTTTAATGTAATTGGGCCATGACCAGGCCTGGAGAAAGCGCAAAATAAATTCAATAAACTATTATTATTACCAGCTCTTATCTGAGTCCACACATTTAAATGGTGCTCTACCAATAGACGATGTGACCTCTGACGTCATTCGAAAAACATAACATGATGCGCGCATGTTGCCGGGCAAAACTTTTGTGTACTGACAGCCAGCTATAAAGGACACGCAATGTTACCATGAGTACGCGTCTTCTTGCCCGGCGGAAACATGACTTGGACAGTGTTTTGTCAACAGAGGGCGGTTTGAATGTAAACAGAGGTCACATCTTCTATAAGCAGAGCCAATTTGCAAGTTGTTTCTGATGTGGCTCCCAGAACTGATTGTATAACATCAACCTAAATTTGACTCTTTTCTTACGCATAGAACTTTCTACTCTTTCTCTATAGCGATTTTAGAAATGCCTACAGCTCTACATTTTGCTGCCATGCATGGACTGAAAAGCATGTGTTCCATGTTGACCACTTGTCCCGGGGCGTTGCAGGCCATGAAGATGAAGAATCGGCATGGCTTAACCCCGGATGGTTTGGCGGCAAAGAACGGCCACAGCGATCTCAGTAGTTTGCTGGAGAATTTTGTGGTATGAATTTAAGAGTCTATAAACCCTGTTGACCCAATTCATGTGACATTCCTTGCGATAAACTCGATTGCGCCATTTTAGGAGTCAGAGTCTCTGTCTGTTACTGTGTAGAGTGCTTTGTAAGTGACTTGCACACTTTTACACGCACACCATCTTCTCATGTGGTTTGAATCCCCAAAAGGTAGGCCAAAAGCAGACAGTACCGGCAGGTGATGTCAATGCAAGGATTCAATGTAGGTCAGCCCTTGTACTCAAGGGTTTTTTCAAAAGGTGAAAATATCCTGCCTAGTTATTTGCTGTAATTTGTTTTTTTGTTGATCTTTGATATTTTCAGGACAGTGCAGAAGACGAGGGGATCCAAACAGAGGGAAGTGCACCGACTTCTTCCTATTTATTTATGAAACCAGGATTCGCAACTTACTACAGTGAGTCCAATGAATTATTGTATAGATAGGTTGCAATGTGACGTGAATCGGCCATCTTTACTGGCAATTTGGAACACAAAGTCATGCGTTTCACGTGAGAACGGTGTGCAACACGTGCACATTTCACAAAACTCATTGCATGATTGGTCAGTAAAAACGCGGCTGGGTTAATCATTTCTGCACTAGACAAGCCTGCAAGTCAAAATGCAATTCGCCTTTAAAGATGGCGTCTACTGGCAACAACCTTTTGAAACAGGAATAAGAATCTATGTTTTCTTGGTTTGTGTTACCTTAATGTGACCAAATTCTTCTGACTTTACCAGAATATGAATCGTTTTCAAAATCAGTTGAGAGAGGAAAGTGATTAACAATCTGAAACTCTATTTTCTTGGTTGTGGTTTCACCAGATGTGTTCAAAACCTTTTTAATTCCAGAAAATGAAAAATTCTTAAAAGCAAATGAGAAAGGAAACAGAAAAACAATCAAAATCCCTATTCTGTTGGGTTCAGTTATATATACTGGTGCAATCAATTTCCTTTGCTTTTTCAGAAAATGAGGACTTCCTACAACAGCTCCGAAAGAAAACGCAAAATTACGACTTGCCATTTAAGGTTCCCATACCCGCCATGGGTATTGCTGAGGATGAGACGATAAAAGAGCTTATGCAAGGTATGTGGTGATTAGTCAAATATCATTTTACTTTCCTTTAATGTAGAGAGTCAACCTTAGGTCTGGAATTACTCAAGTAGTCCAAGCAAACCCGAACCAAATCATTGAAATTTAAGCCAAATCATTGAAATTTAATCCAAATCATTGAAATTTAAGCCAAATCATTGAAATTTAAGCCAAATTATTGAAATCAAAGCCAAATCCTTGAAATCCAAACCAAATCATTGCAATCCAAGCCAAAACGTTGAAATCCAAACCAAATCATTGAAATCCAAGCCAAATCATTGAAATCCAAACCAAATCAATGAAATCCAAGCCAAATCATTGAAATCCAAACCAAATCCTTGAAATCCATACCAAATCATTGAAATCCAAACCAAATCATTGAAATCCAAGCCAAATCATTGAAATCCAAACCAATTCCTTAAAATCCAAACCAAATCATTGAAATCCAAACCAATGCCTTAAAATCCAAACCAAATCATTGACATCCAAAATCCTTGAAATCCAAACCAAATCCTTGAAATCCAAGCCAAATCATTGAAATCCAAGCCAAATCGTTCAAATCCGAACCAAATCCTTAAAATCCAAGCCAAACCATTGAAATCCAAGCCAAATCGTTGAAATTTAAGCCAAATCTTTGAAATCCAAGCGAAATCGTTGAAATCACAGGCAAACCAGAACAAGGTAGATCAAAGAAATCAAAACCAAATCATAGAAATCCCAGCCAAATTGTTCAAATCCTAGCCAAACCATTAAAATCTCAACTGATGTTTTGTGACAGGTAAAAGAGAGGATATAGAAGACTTTTACGACAGCCTTACTCTCGACTTTGGAAGCTTTGAACGTGATCCAGATCCTGAAGAAGATTACGAAGAAATCCTTGATGAGACGGGGAACATACGTCGCTCGACTAAGAAAACAATTTCCCGTCGACCCCCCATAAAGCATCCGTCAGAGGAAAAAGCTGAAAGCCCTGGGGCAACAACTCCCGTGGAGCCGAAAGCACCAACTAAAATAGACGCCAATGTCCAAGAATCATCTCCGACAAAGAAAGGTAATTTGTGGAAGGAATAAGTGAATGTCATATTATTAATTTATCATCCAATGTTTGAGAGCAAGCCTTAAGTTCCCAAGCATTGACTTGTTTTTTTTTATTCGTTTGTGATATTTTTTCTCCACAGATAAATCAGTTTTTAATCTGCCTGGAGTAGGCGTCGAACAACAGGCTCTAATCGATCTCCAAAACAGTGTCAAAAGCAACGATATCACATTAGATGAGGCGGTCCTGCTGTTCAGAAACTATAACCTAATTCAACAACAACAAAGCAAGAGTATGGCTTTAACAACACATTCCGTAAGGCATTCACTGTTGTCATATTTTAGTTCCGGGGTCTGTGATTCGTCAGAATTTTTCCTGATCTTAGGATTTTTCCTGAGTCTGTGAGTCCTCAGAAATGTAACACCCAGGAGGTTCAGATGGATTCATCCTCAAGACCAAGGGGGAGACCCAGGCCCACTACCCCAGTTCTTTATTCACGATGATGTAGAGAGTCTATAAATCCTCTGAAATGTAACGCCCATATTTCCCTTATTAATTTTTAGGCAAAAACACCTAGAAAGGACACGAAGAGTGGCGGGTTAAGGAACTTCCTAACAAAGAAACAGACCAAAAAAGGTAAGATTTACAAACTAATGCCGACAAAATCGGGTCATTTTTTTCTGTTTGGGCCCTTTGAACCTTTCAAAATTTCATCCTTTTGGTTAGATGAAATCATCCGTTAATGGTCTATGCTTGTATTATGTGTAATGTTAGATGGATATGCATAAGCCTGCCTTAGAACCGAAGCATCCTTGCATGCTTGCAGAGTCCAGGGTGTGCTTTCCAGAGAAGTTTGCTATTATGGTGCACCCTAAATGTAGAATGCTGTGGGTCGCAAGTGCAGAATTCTGTTGTAAGCAGCACATAGACAGCCTGGGCCTATCTTAATGGCTCTGCTTACGGAAGCAGGGAATTCTGCGCTTACGTCAAGCGTATTTCACAGGTTAGCAGAGAATGTTGGCTTGTGCGCGTGCTAACTCTAGGTTACTAGGCATTCTTCGCTTACACAGCTAGCGCAGAAATTCGGCGCTTGCCCTATAAGCGAAGAATGGTGATCGCAAGCACAGAATTCGGCGGTGAGCAGAGCCATGAAATTAGGCTCTGGTCCTCTGATCTCTCATTGTAAGCTGCTATGCTCCTCCAACTGCTCTTTTCACCGTGGAGTCATTCTTAAATTCATTTGGTTGACCTTTTGTTTGGTTGCACATTTAGAAGGAACTGTAAGTTCACATTCTCAGGGGGACCAATTCTTGATCATGTTGGTATTTTCTTATACAAACAAATTAATGCATGCCACTTCAAACTGTCCGACCATCGGTGCATAATTGACCAACTTTGTCCTATTTTGTTATCGCAAGGTATACTCATCGGTGTTTATCATAATGCACAGGTGGGGTCCGTGAGCAACACGTCGGTCACTCTATATTTTACTCGGCTAGATCACCCGCTGCAAAGATTGCTGCACTCGCTGCGTCAACCTGCACTCAAGCATTGGGTATTGCAGTTTCCTAAATTCAAAGTGCGTCACATGCTAAAATGCTCTAGAATTGCTTAGAATTTGGCTAGGGCTTAAGCCTGTCCATCCATGATGAAGCCATGTTTGTGCACAGCCTAAGTGGTTCTTAAATGGCTTATGAAGCCAGAGCCACAATCAAGGAAAACAAAATAGATCCAGCAACTAATGAGAAGAAGAAGAAGAAATGTTTACATTTGAAGTGCTTTTTGGCATGTGTGTACTTTTTCAAAAATACTCGAAGCATATCAGTGTTTTTTGCAACATCTTAATTTTGTAGCAGGGCTATGTCTTTCTTGTGTACCGCGTTAAGAACATAAAAGAGTACTTAAAAACAATCGCTATCCCCAAAAGGCCTCGGCGTTCTTTTAAATAAAATTGTGCATGTTTTTTGTTTTTGTTCATTTTACCTTAAGGTGTGCAACATTGTTCATTATCTCAGATTTGTGAATATCTAGCAATAGTGATGTAATTTTGGACACTGCAATTTATTAGTCAGAATTTGGCCGACCCTCAGCATTGTTTTCGCTAACCATGGATCATTTCTATTCAGGGATCATGACCAAGCAAACCAGAAAGAACCGAGCGTATTCTGAACCCATACGAGGTAGCCATGGTAACCATCTGTTATTTTCTTGGTCATCTTGTGTTGTCGTTGTCAAGGAATGCTTTAGTGCACAACGCATGTCTCACTCCATCAGCCTGCTTAATTTTTCCGAAAGCTCAGCTCCAGCCGGAAGCAAGCTTAGTAGATAGTCCAACTTAAAGTCGCACAGTGTAAAGTCGGCCATCTTTACAGGCAATGATAAATCACTTTTGGAACCCACAGCTATGCGTTATATGTAAATACCGCGTGACGCAAATGGGAGTTCTATCAAATTCCTTGCATGATTGGTCGGTGAACCACTTGGCTGCGTACAAAGGTTAGAATGCTTACCGCAGCCTAATCCAAGTGTCCTGTAAAGATGGCGTCTAGCTATAGACCTTTATCATGTGGACATGTTCCCTGTTTGTAATAGCAGCAATGAACACTGATTTATTCATTTTACCCCAAAAATGGGACCATTTAGTCTGCCCTTCTAGCCTCATTCTGGTTACATTCTGGGAACAGAAACAAGGTGGCTATCTCATGATAATGGCCTATTGGTCATGACTCCATTAAAAAGGTCTGGTAGGTTGGTAGAAGAGAAGTACCTGAGTTTTGAAAAAACAACAAAAAGCCACTGT
Source organism: Plazaster borealis (assembly GCA_021014325.1). Taxonomy (NCBI): domain Eukaryota; kingdom Metazoa; phylum Echinodermata; class Asteroidea; order Forcipulatida; family Labidiasteridae; genus Plazaster; species Plazaster borealis. The sequence continues at coordinate 2,535,633 of CM037468.1, forward strand.
AAATTGTTTAGTAGTTTAACTTCACACACACACACGCAAGTGTGTAAACACCCGCAGTCGGAGACCCCCTGTTGTTCCTCTTTTGTTTATACTAAATTTTTGGCAACAGCGCCCATTGGTTTTGTACACACTCTCCAACTGATTGTGTATACCTACCCACACACACATTCATGTTTGTGAATCCCGTAAATCAAGGACTTCTCTTTGTTTCCCATTGTTCTGTCAAACACCCAGATCCCTTTTGTTAAAGTCCTCGGTTTCAACGGGTAGAGGCGCTCACACACACACGTGTGTAAACACCGGCAATCGTGGACCCTCCTTTGTTCAACTCTTTGTGTTAGCAACCGTGGACCACAATGATTTCCTTTGTGATAGCAACCGTGGACCTATTATCCCTTTTGTTATAGGTCCACGGTTTGAATGTGGATACCTACCCACACACACACAAGCACAGCTCTGTGTTGCATTCACTCTGTGGAAATTCCTTTGTTCTGTACTCTAGAAAATCCTATTCTTCAATACTGTAAAAAACATTGTATGGACGTGTGTAAGTCCACATAGTGTTTCAAGTCCCCACAAGTGGACCTCTTTTTTTCTCAGGTCCACACTTTGTATGTCGCGTTAAAACACAAATGTAAACACCTGCAATCGGGGACCTCCTATTGTCCTTTTGTTTGTACTTTTTAGCAACAGCTCCCATTGGTTTTGTATACACTTTCCAACTGGGAACCTTTACCCAACCGGAGACCATATTGTTCTCCTTTTGTTAAGTACCCGGTTTGAATGTGTATACCTACCCACACACAGTAAATCGACGTGGTAAATCAAGAACTTCTCTTTGTTCTCTCATTTGTTAGAAGTAGACACACTCACACACATTTTGCATGGGCCATTCTCACCAATAGACCCCTTGCATTGGCCGCCATCGCTGACGTCGAACAATGGACACGTGCACGCCTGTATGCTCCGCACATAACTGTCAGCCAATGATAGGTCTCCATTAACCTCAGTGAGGGCGCTGTTTGGGTCTTGTGACATCACATGCAAGGGGACTATTCACATCAATTCACTCCAGTTCAGCTGTGATAGCACTCTTTGAAGTGTCTTAAAGACAAATGACTACTACAAGTTGTAGTAAATTCTGTTTTTGCTTTTGTATCTTATTTTATTCCTTTTTTTGTAGCGAGTACTTCTTGTTTTTAAAGTGCATATTATGCTTTTAGTTCTTTTTAAAATTTGTTTATTTCATCAGTATTTCATTCCTTGTTATTTATGCTTTAGATGTAAGTTGCTATATAAGTTCTCTTTATTATTATTATTATTATTATTATTATTATTTAGTCTAGTCCCAGATCATGTTTCATAATTGTTATTTATACAAGTTATTGTTTGGTGAATACTTAAAAAAGATTGTTGTGTTGATGAGATGGGTATGGGGTATGTATTTACCTCAACTCCAAGAAACTATCGCATGGCTTGTACCACAGGCATGGAATAACTTGAAGGCCACGGAGGCCATGGCCTCCGCTGAGCCTCCGCTGAGCCTCCGCTGAGCCTCCGCTGAGCCTCCGCTGAGCCTCCGCTGAGCCTCCGCTGAGCCTCCGCTGACCATGGTATTGTCTTTGTTGCCCCTTCAAAAGTTTCACATAGACTTTAAGATTTTCCAGCGCAAGTTTCCTTTGCAAAATGAAAATGGCTTTGCCCTTTCAAGGCTATAAATCCAGACCATGTGTCATCCAGCATTGTATCGTGGCCCAATAGAGCTGCATGCTTAAGCACAAAAAGTAGATAAGCACAACAGAATTATGCTTACCAGACTAAGGTTACCAGCCAAACTACCATGTCACGTGTATAATTTGTGACTGGTATCCTGCTCATTTCTGCTAAGCAGAAAATTGTTAAGCAATATTTTCTGCTTAAGCAGCTCTATGAAATTGGGCCGAGGTCATAACTTTCAAAGGGGATAGTACCCTGTTTATGTTAGAAATATCAGTTGTTCATAAACAGATTTATACAAATGATGCTTGTTATTGACCCAAGTTACCTGACGTTGTCACCTCGATAAATCTTGGTAGCCTCATGTTAGGATTCAGAGTCACTGTGTGTTACCATGCAGGGAACATTTGTTGCAATGCGGCTAGACGTGCACCCTATCTTTGAATGCACTTTGACTCCCAAAATGACAGATCAAGGGGTGGGACATTAGCCGTGTGCGACGTCACTGCAAGGTGTCGATAGCAGAATGGGGTCAATAATAATATTATGGGAAAAAGTATCCTACAATGTCTTTGAAATATTGAAACTTAGGTTAGGAAACGTCTGCAAATAAGTTTGAAATTTCACCTGCTTGATTGAAAAATCATAAAAATATAAGCCAAAACAGAGTATCTAAGGGAAACCAACCACGCTTAGCATCTGGTCATGATTTCAAGATGTTAAAAGGACATTGCTCACATTGCACAGGGAACCAGGGAAAGTTAGCAGTCAAAAAGCATTGTACATTAAAAAGGTAACCTGGATGGCGGTACCCTGCTCAATTCTGTTTAGCAAGTTATGTTTGTGCTTAAATTTGTGTGCTTAGAGCATCTTTTGAAGAAACGGTTTAGGTTTTTACCGGCATGCTGTCATCTTGATTTTCCAAACCGACACTGGAAGTGGTAATAGTCTGGCCACTGTATTGAATAATGGGAATCAGTAGTCCTGGCTGGCATTGGAAACAGGGAACATGACTTACACCTGGTTCAGACAGGCGCTCTAGAGTCGCACGGAACCAAATTATTGAATCAAGTTCATGAAAAGATCAACGTCTGAAACAGTTAGGAGCGACTGGACGCGCTGAAAGTCGAAGAATCAACTGTTGCAGTCGTTGGGAACGAGTGTGGATCGCCTTGGTTTCAGATGTCGATCTTGTCATGAGCCAAACCTAATGTAAATGTTAAGTTAAAGGTATCGTACACGTTTGGTAATGACTCAAAACAAATATTAGCACAAAAACTTACTTGGTAACAAGCAACGGAGAGCTGTTGATAGTATAAAACATTGTAGGAAACGACTCCCTCTGAAGTAACTTAGTTTTTGAGAAAGAGGTAATTTCTCACTAAAATAATAAAAAACTTCTTGCAAGAAGTTTTTATTCCTATATCTGAAAGCTCACAAATTTGTACAAGGGTGTTTTTTCTTTCATCATTTTCTTGCAACTTCGATGACCAATTGAGCCCAAATTTTCACAGGCTTGTTATTTTATGCATATGTTGGGATACACCAAGTGAGAACACTGGTCTTTGACAATAACCAAACGAAACGTGTACAGGGCCTTTAAGTTCGCCTGTCTGAAACCAAAATTTATTTGGGTCGGCCTAGAGTCGCTCTTAATCTATTTGGTTCAGCGCAACTCTGGAGTGCCTGTCTGAATCGGGTGTTAGATGGTTTCAGCACGATGAACTCGTCTTATTGTGTTTCTGTTTCAGCTTCATCAACCATGCCTGTGCCTGACTTCAGTGCATGAACAATTTGTGTCTTGAATCATCTTTTTTTGTGCTGCTTTGTTTACTTGTGTCTTTTATTTAAATTTGTTTCACAGTTCCGATGCCATTAGCTTCACCCAAAGTACAGGAAAAGTCAATATCTGAGGTTTGTTTTGTATTGATTATGTTTTTTGTGACATAATTTTATAGTTTATTTCAAAATCTTGAAAGATTTGAAAAGTTCCATTGGAACAATTTCACCCTGACCCCCTAGTGTCTTTAGCTAGAGAACCTACCATGTCCTTTAAAGTACACCACTCTATGGTCACTCACTCAAATGTTTGCACCATAAGCTGACAATTTTTGCTAACCAGTTTTGTGATAAGCAAAAATTAGCAGGGATACAAGTCAAAGATGACGCATGTGACATGGTTCACCCCCTCCAGGGTGGGGGGGGGTGGGGTAAGTGCTGTTGGATTTGGGGAATTTGTTTAAACATTATTTAAAGGATAAAATACAGGATTGCCTTTTGGATTGCTTCAAAATGGAGTATGTGTAGTTTTTTTTTATTGTGTTGAACAAAGAAAACATTGCTAGAAACAGGTTCGAGTCTTGCTCTACCCAATTTTTTCTTTGTTCAACCCAAAAATATTTAAAATGTACCCAGTCAGTTTCTCTTGGGGTTCATTACTTGTTATTTGAAATAAAAAGTTGCATCCCCTTAAGGTGATCCCTCTGCTGCCGCTTCCCAGATTGTATTGAAAACTTGGGTGCGATATCTGGCTATACAGCAGTTAGGGGTTGAATAGCTTCTGACCGGCACCCTTGAACCCCCCCCCCCCCTGCACGTTAATCCCGAGGTAACAGGTTCAAGTCACGGTCTAGTAATTTTTTCTTTGTTCAACCCAAAATTATTTAAAGTTTTTATTACTTGATACTATTTTTTCTCTGATGGATTGTCCCAGAATGTATGAGGACTCTCACTGAATAAATCATTGGTTCCCACGTTTTCAAACAATGAACACTGATTGTTTTATCCATGCAGGGTTACACATTGACCCTGTAATTTAAAACAAGAACATTCCAAGTATTAAGACCCTAACTGGAGCACCTTCAAGTTCACACTGTCATCGTTTCCGCCAGTTCTTCTACTCTTATTTGAATTTCACGCCTGAATATCTCACTTTGTGACAAATCCACAAAGCTGTTTTTGTTTCTTTTCAAGCTCTAAAAGAGATCTTTAAGGGCGAAACAAAAAGATTCCTGCAAATAGATTTTGATCAACACTTTTTTCTTTATTACATTCATTTCCTTTAGCTCACAACTCGTACAAACCGGCCCATCAGCACAACCAGTTCAGCCAGTAAGTAAAACATTCTTCATTATCGCCACACATCAGGACAACCAAAATCATTTAAACTTAACACTGACTGAACTATAAGCACAAACAGTTGTTATTTGGAGAAGCTGGTGATGGAGTCATTATGATGTTGACTCTAAAATGTGAAGATGTGAATTTGAATTCCATCTGAGTCAGATTAGATAAAGAGTTTCTGTCTGTAAAGATACTTCCATCACAAACATAAGTAGACAAATGTTATGCATTTATGAAACTGTTACTAATTAGGCCTTAAGCTTTCCTTAAACATCCCCAACTCCTTTGGAGTATGCAGCACCAGCAGCCGAATTGGTACCAGGTTGTATTTTTCCCATTTCCTCCTGGTTATCAACGAGAAGCATTCATAATTAAGTGCCTTGCCCAAGGACACAAGTTTCATGACCGAGATTTGAACCCACACTCCGCTGACTAGGCCATCAGAATTTGAGTCCGATGTTCTAGATCCCCCTCAGCCATGACTCACCATGTCCACTTCTAGACTCCCAGGTATCCAAAAGGCTTTTTCTCTGTTCATTTCAGGCTCTGGCTCAAGAGGAAGTGTCCTGAGCATTTCGGATCGAGACAGCTCCTACAGCTCAACAGTTGAGGTGAGACAAATCACCAGATTCTCATTTCCCCCACGCCTTTCCCCCCTAAGCCACCTTCTCCAAGCCCTCTTCCCCCCCAAACCCCCCTTCCCCAATCACCCATTGGACTATTAGCCAGGGGTTCAGTAATTATACCATCAAGCCAGTCACCTCCATCGGTCCAGTGTTAACTTCTCCAAAACACATACTTTTTGACAACTTGTACATTTCAAGATTAAATCTCAGAAAATTTCTGCAAAAGTTCAAAAGAAAGAAATAGTTATGATCTTGTAAAAATAACCGTTGCTTCCGTTGTGAGCTTCAAGATGTGTGAGGAGATTTTCTTGAAATTTGAACCCTGCTCCTCCTCCCCGAAGCTCGTCTCCCAAACCAAACAAAATATTCTGTTGTGACAAATAAGTCCTTTTTATCTTGGAGAGTTAGGACATGCTAAGTTGGGGGTTTTTTTTCCGGAAAAAGATAGTGTGTCCCCCCCCCTCCCTCCCGAAACCCCCCCAGAACAGAAACAATTACTAAGTATTGGTATAACTGACTTGACTGCCATAGAAAAGAGCTAATAAATAGAATTTCATATAGACCTTTACCATGCCGCCACCATCTTGGTCATGTTCCCTGTATCCAATAACAGTAATGGATGCTAATATTCATTGTAAAAAAGGAACCAGACTATTTCTCCTTCCAGCCTCGGTTTGGTTACATTGATTTGAATGGGAAGAAATCAAGATGGCCGCATCATGATAAAGGTCTATTGCAATATTTTACCCTAAAAAACAACAGGGGATCAGCAAGTCTCTGTCAAGGTTTGCCCTGAGTGTGACTAGCTAGTGGAACCTGTTAGCTTGTCATTTCATTTAAGTTGGGATGCTTTTCATAACTGAACTATCCAGCCGGACCACTTGCAGATAATATTTGACTGGTCCTCATGTGTTTTATTTTGCATTTGGCAAGCGGACCACAGCTAAGGGAAACCGCTGCCTGTCATGGTTATGTATTTTTATTTATCCTCTTCTGTCTAGGAGGTTGAGCAAGAAAGGAATCAGCCAGTGCTAAGGAGACATGAAAAGATAATTGAGAAGTCATCAAGTCAACAAGAAAGGATGGTAAGTAGTCAAGACTAAGAAATCATGCTCTTCCTCATGAAGATGGGCAGTGGGAGAAACTTCATCGCTCCTTTTAAGAAGATGTTAACAAACACCTGTGGGTTGTCTTGAATTGGCTTTTCAGTCCCTACTTGATGGTGTGGGTTTTCCCTGTTTGGGGTCTTCGTACCACATCTATAACTGACATTTCGTCAGCATATCTTCAGATAGAACAATAAATAATTATAGTAATAAATAATAACATTATTGAAGGGTTGGGTTTGACAAGAGAGAGAAGCTACTCAAAGGTGGCTCACCTAGCTTCATAATAATAACAATAATGGTGGCTTCTTATAGAGCGCCCAGGTTCGTCAGGCATGACGCTCATGGCGCTTATCTTAAATGATTTGGGCTGTTGACCCAAATCAACTGACACCAGGGGCACGTTGCCACCTACTCCTGGGGCTGAAACAGGGTTACCCCTTCACAGTCCCTAAGGATGTAGTCATTAACCATAAAAGGATCTATAATTTTTTTCTATTTTTTTTTTCTATGAGATTTCGCCTAACATCACAAGGCCGGACGGCCACTTCAAGGTGAGGGCTACACTTAACTGATTTGGGCTGTCGACCCAAATCATACTCTTGGTGCTGAAACAGGGTTACCCCTTCACAGTCCATAAGGATGTAGGCATGGGTATCACTTATTAGGAGCCTGGTTGGTAGATCAGAATGCACTACCTTCCCAACTTTTTACTGAAGGGACAAGTGTCATGACCGGGACTCGAACCCACACTCTGCTGCTGACAACACCAGAGCTTGGGTTCAGTGAACTAGACCGCTCGGCCATGACATGCCACTATTTCTTTATGATTTAGATTACATATAAGTATTTAATTGAAAGAGATACAAAAAGACAAGATGTCTTTCCACTATGTAAATATATGAATGATGCAAATAAAATGAAAATTTCTCACCTGTTGTAAGCTCAGGGTTTAGACCATGTGACCTGTGACGTCACATGTTTACAAAAGAGTCACAGAGCCTGGACTTCCTGCAGGCACAATTTGTACACAGCTCAATGGAAGAACACATCAAATCTGTCATTTCATGGAGATTACACCATGAAACTTTTATCAACTTTTGATATGAAGAAAGGGGGCACATCACAAAGCTAGTTCAGCTGTTTCTTATAACTTATTGAATTTATGTGGAAATTATGACACAAAATGTCAAACTTTCCATATGACCAGTGTAGTATCTGGCCCACCAGAAAGACCCTGGAATATACAGGGTCACTCTTTTTGTAAACAAAGGTCACATGGTCTATAAGAAAACAGGCAACTCTTACAATTGGTCTCCCCAATAGTAAAATTTGCATGAATTATTCAATGCTATTGTTGCGCACGTACGACTATCAAAATGATAACCTATACGAGGCACATTAATATGTAGTCAATGACTCTGTTAAAAGAAATAATAAGTTGTCATCAGTCAAAGATGTAAGAATACAGGAGAACTTTATTATAAAGCATGTAGAGAGGGTCATTGCTGGTATAACAAACTACAAGCATTAAACAATACAAACTTTCAAATTATAAGCCTAAAGGAAATCCTAAACTTTGCTCATAAAATGCCAAAACAAATCATAACTCCATAACATGGTCTGATAAAAGAATAATTTCTCGCTAAATACAAGGCATATTCAAGATATCCAAACCTGTAATTCCTTGTATAACTATCAACAATCTAACCGATAGAAACAACATAATGAATTTATGTGGCTAGAATGTAAACAAACCAATCGGTGCTGACTGGCTAACAATAAACAAGTCCAAGAATCACTTTGGCCATAAGTCTTGTCACCATGGAAACCACTTGGCCCACTGGAGCAGCCTGCCTCCAGGGTAAGCTAATTAACACTACCAAGTAACTACCAAGAAACACTTGCCCTGCTAATCTCTTGTGTTCATCAATAAACAATGTCCTATGGACCCTACACTGCACACCCATGTATACAGTGTGGGTTAACCTTGAGTACATGTACACTGATACTAATGCTGATACATGTACCAAGGTCTGTGTTCTGTACCCAAGCAATCCTTTCGACAGGAGCTGCACAGAAAAGTATCTAAAATAGTTTCTATCTTTATAAAAGTATACAAATAGAAAGTTAAATACCAAAATAATCAGAAATCAATTCAGAATACTGAAATTTATAAATCAATAGATCTTGAAGAACCACTTAAATAAAAAGTTCAGTCTTCCTAGAAAGTCAAAACTAAAGCTTTTGTTGCAAATCTTTAAAATGTCAAGAAAACAACAAAATAGCATAAGTAGTGAAACTCTAAACTATAAATATTGAAATAATGAAAATAAACTCAACATACCTGTTAAAAGAAATAATAAGTTGTCATCAGACAAAGATGTAAGAATACAGGACAACTTTATTATAAAGCATGTAGACAGGGTCATTGCTGGTATAACAATGAGCCAAGACCACTTCCTGTAATTCTAAGATGCACTTGCTGATGTGGCATTTGGGTTATTCAATTCCTTCTTACAGGTAAATACAAGATAAGGGTTAAAGGTTGATACCAAAACAAAGAAAAAGGGTTATCAAAAATTAAAAAGGGGGGTCCAATTCTCATGGGCTCCACACTATAAAAGCACAAGTAACCTCTATGACCCTCTTTATCTCTGTAGAAGAGACTTTCTGCCATACCGGACTTCTCTCAAGACTACATTCAAAAGCCAGTGCCTGCAATACCTGGTCGTTCCCCTAAGCAGATTCCCCAATCACTGCAGGACCTACCAAAGCCGGTTCCACCCGTACCCAGTCCAGATTACAGTCAATTCAGGGTACCTCCGAGCAGTGATCAGCAGCCGGAATATCTTGAGTTTGATGGACCCCCTGATGAAAAGGCACCTGAAGACTTACCGGCGTTACCACCCCCACCTGTCCCGAGTCCGGAGGTATCCCAACGTCCTGAAAGGTATCATTTTCCAACTTAATACTTTTTATGTCAAATGTTGAAAAGAATGAAAAAAATTCCCTAAATGATTGTTCAGAGTGGTAGTCATTCAGAACCATACTCTAATTTTCAAGAGCAGAGTTCATAAAGTTAAATTCCTTTTTCAACAAATGTTTTCATGACTAGTTTCTTCTCCTTTATTTTTTTCTTCTTCAGAACTTCAGATCCAGTGAACCCAATGTCGCCCAGGTACGCATTCGATGTTTCAGAAATTAAAGCAGGGAAGAATAAACTCAAGCCAGATGTCCCATCAGTCACTCCCAAGAAACCTGTCCAAAAGCCTGTCCCGAGGCCACGTGCAGCACCAAGGAACTAAAGGACAGAAGAGACAAATCTGTGGTATTAAAATGATTCCAAAGGGCAGGATTTACAATCTTGTCTGGATGCATTTTGCTTTGCTTATTTCAAAGAGAAAGCTGTAAGACATAAAATAGTGCATAGCAAATCTGCATATCAAAATATGCTGGGAACTTGTGAAAAATATTCCATTATTTATTAGCCCAATTCAACTGATGTCTTCCCCACAATAAATCCTCTTTGTACCATTACTGTGAAGTGTGCATTTAAGGTGAGGCAAGCACATTTACATTCTCACCAGATCTTTACATAAGAGGTAACTAAAATAAATAGTCAACTTGCGAGTACAACCTTGTGTAAAAACTCTTTTGTGGGAGTGTTGGTTCTGAAAAGAGCCGGTGGGGTCTCAACGATTCGAACAGTATACTCTGCTTGTCTTCAGGAGAACTTTACATGTAATTTGGCAGACAGTAGCTGTGTGTGGTGTCTCTCCAATGGATAAGGCTGGTTACCTGTACTGCTAGGTATAATTCTTCTCTGAGCACAATTTATGTGCTTTGCAGCGCTATGCTATTAACCCCACCTGAAGCAAGCACGTTTTAAAAAGTGAAAAAAGCTCTGTTTGGCAGAAACATGTTTTCAGCCAAAATCCAATTTGATTTATGTTGGTGACTGATGTGTTGATTGTGGTAAACAGACATTTCTACTGAACTTTTTATTTCACTTTTTTAATCTGGCCGATCCATGTGGTTTGCTCTTAACTCTTGAGAGACCAAAGCTTGTACCAAAATGCCCAAAGCCACTGCAAGCAGCTTGTACAAAAGATTTGACCTATTTCCACTCGACCTAAAAAGTCAAAGTAACTGTCAAGTCCTCAATTTTTAACAAACTATTAACATTTCTAAATCATAACCAAATTTATATCATGTTATTCATTTTCCAGACAACTTTCATGAGTATTAACAGGCATGATGTTCTTCCTATTTAGTCTGATTTCCCATTTTTTGGCCCTAGGAAAAATCAGCAAAATTGTGATTAAAGGTATCGTACACGATTGGTAATGACTCAAAACAAATATTTGCATAAAAACTTACTTGGTAACAAGCAACTTTCTTGCAACTTTGATGACCAATTGAGCCCAAATTTTCACTGGCTTGTTATTTTATGCATATGTTGGGATACACCAAGTGAGAACACTGGTCTTTGACAATTACCAAACGTGCTCAGTGCCTTTAAATAGCCTACTACACCATGTGCACTTGTAGGTCAGCCCTTGTACTTGATAAAATGTTCCTACTTTTTTCCAAGGACCAGATATCACGCCTGAAGAAATTTACACAATTAGCCATGTAGGGTCATACATTGATGATTGTACAGGGAGGGAAGGTCTAAGAAGGGTTGAAGATATGATGCATCATTTGGGGTTTGGTTGAGTAGATGTCCATTGATTTAATGTTAATTTAGTCCTCTCATTTCCCAATATGTCTCTCACCTTTGAAGAGTAAGGTGTTACGTTCTGAATTCTGAGCTTTCAACAAAGATGTTAATCATTTAGTTCATTTTTAATGCATGAAATACATTGTACAGCCCAACACAATTCACTTTCATTTTTTTTAAAAGGCAGAATGTTTTATAACAAATACAATGCTTGAAGTGTGAAACATTAAGAATATCTTAGAACATTCCACACAGTGGTTGTTACCCACGACATTATTAAAACTCCAACACTGTTTTGTACTGTAAAGAAATTCAGGAGTGAAGTGTACTTAATTGCCATTTTGTAAACTATTTTTGTAGATAAATGTTATTTTACATGTATAGTACCCAGGTTGCACAGGGCATAACGGTTTGAATATACAGAATCTACCCAGGTACCTGACTAATCAGAATTTATTTTTTGAATCAAATATGTAAAATATTCTTTTAACTTGATTATAGTTCAAATGGATCTGTGATCTGTAAGCTTTGTGAAGTTGCAAGGTAAAACGCTATAATGGTTTTAAACAGCCTGTATAATATTACCACCCGAGTGAACGGGTGAGCTTAATTCTGTTCAATAACGCACACTTTTATTAGCTGGTTAATTGATGAGAACAATGTGTTGTGTTTTTTTCTTTGGGGGGGGGGGGTGGACGGTGAGATCAAGACCGTGGCCATGGAGGCTGTTGATTCTGTAGTATCCTGTTTATCCTGTATTAAGTGCAGAGACATGTTCATATAGACCTTCTGCATTAAGGTCATCCAGCCACCATCTTGGAGGTAAACTGAAGATGAAACAATGGAAACAGGATTGGCCAATGAACGACCTGCTTTTGACCTCTAGGCGAGGGCGCCCTACTCAAATAACGTCATGTGTATAAGGTCTATTGTGGGTGAACACTTCACTTATCAAGACAGAAGTTGTTCAATCATCGGCTCATTTCACATGTAGATATGAGTTTAACAATTAGTGAGTGTTTTAATATCCGTATTGATGTGAGGGTTTAGATTTCTACATAGATGTTATGAAAGCCAACATTAGGGGTAATGTTTGTTGGATACACGTACATGAGAATTTAATGACTGGTTGATGTTCATTTTCTGAGGACATTTGGTAGTGGAACATTCAGAGCTTTACTAGTGTTCATAGTGAAGTTGACCATGGGGCAGTTATATTGGTCCTTTCATTTCAACTAACTCTGTGTTCGAATAGGTGGCTATGGCTCTGGCTACGGCTATGGCTACGGCTATGGCTGGATTACCACGTCATCATCCGTTTAAGCATAGAACACCCTTAGCAACAGTCGTAGCCGTAGCTGTAGCCACCAATTCAGATACAGCCTAAGTAACCAAAATGAGGTAAAACTGACAAAACAGTCTGCTCCCTTATTAGAAGTAGCAATAATAACTTCCATTAGCATTGTGTATACAGGGAACATGTCTACTGATGAGAAAGGTATATTTAGTATAAAACTGTTTGTTTTTGCACGATTTTGTTTGTTTTATAAAAAATCAACCATAAAAATATCTTGTCTGTTCTCTGTTGTGGGTATTAATATATTAATTTAATGATGTAATGTATTGTATACATTGTGTTAAACGATACCTATACTTAGGATATGGTGTAATAAGGTAATAAGTAATTTTGTTTGGGAAAAAACACCTGATAATGCAAGTTAAATTTTATATTGCTATTGGTTTTGAAAGAAATCATTGTTTTTGTAACATTTTATCAATATTTTTAAAAGTTTGCCCTAATTGCCAACTTAGTCCGCTGGTCTTGGAGGTTATAAAGCTGGGATAAACTATCGATGCAAGTTATAACTGTATTTTTTACTTCCATACCAGAAATATTTTTAGTTTTTTTCTATTTGTTTTTACAAGAAATGTGTATTTTACTAACAATACTTGAGCAATACTTGTTATGAATACAACAGATTTGCTGCTATTAGAAAAAAAAATATATGAAAACTGTGCCTTCCTTAATTAGATGTCTGTTCAATTGCAAAGTCATGATTATTTTCAAGTTATGAAAATGTATGATTTATATATATTCAAGGTCTTGGTAATAATCTTGTGTTACATCTTGGCGGAAACTCTCAAAGCTTTGACATTTTGTAGACAAATAAGTGTTCTTTTAAAGAGATTGTATACGTTTGGTAATTGGAACTAACTGTTTGTTTCAATCCTATATAGTTGTAGATATGTATAATAAAACTAACCTTTGAAAATTTCATTTCAAAAGGTGATAGCTTTTTTGAGATATTGCCGAAAATCTGGAGCGGTTATGTCCACGCAGGAAGAATAATCTGCAATTGGAATACACAATCTGAGAAACGTTACTGTCAGTAACGCTTCTCAGATTCAAATTGCTGGGGATGGGATAAAAATTTATATCTTTTTCAATAACCGCAGTACTTGGAAGTAAAAAGTTTCTTGAAATGCATTATAGTCTATCCAAAGCTGCTGTACTTCTTACCAAGTAAGTTTTTATTGCCATTAATTTTCAGAGTCATTACCAAACGTATACAGACCCTTTAACAACATTTTAGTTATGTTTCTTTTGTACATTTGCATTTTTTCTTTATTATAGACAAGTTGAAGCTGAGATTTGTGGTTTTTAGAGAAAGCCCATTAAACATCGATGATATCATTGTACTTCAGAATTTTTCTCTAACTAAGTAATCTTGGACGTGTAGCTGTTTTTAAAAATGTGTTTAAACAAATATGAACAATTGCTCAACACAAGGTTGAGGACTTGTTGCCAGGGCTACAAGAAAGTTGAAAGGGAGAGAAGAAATCTGTTCCAGTTCTCTTGAAATGGAATAGATTATAAGATGGTAGAAAGTAAGATACAGGTAGGGAGTTCCAAAGTGCAGAAATACGAGGGAAAAAGCTAGCAGAATAATTCACACTACCAGGCTTTGGGAAGAGTGCTCAGAATAGTGGCTGTGATTCCATGTAGATACATTTTCCCTGTAGGACTCTAAGAAAACATCGAGATTGTCATGCTTTGATCATCAGTGAAATAGAAGACAAATTGTTACGCATGTACGTTTGATGTTTAAAAAGCAAATTAGTATAGATCATTTCAGTATAGAAACCTTTTATTAACCAAATTCAAGTGACGTCATCACCACAATCAATCTTGGTTGCGCCATTTTGCGAGTCGGTTTCCCTGCGTGTTACTGTGGAGTGAGCATTTTTACTATCTCATCATTATCTTTAGATGCAACTTGACTCCCAACATCGCAGACCATGGGCAGACAGTAGCCGTTGTGACGTCAGTACAAGGGGTTCAATTGGTAGCAAAAGATTGAATCAGAACTTTAAAGTATACTACCACAAATTCCCTAAATTAATCATGCCCGGGGGCATTTATAACTTATAAACAGGTGTTTCATGAATACTAAATAAAAGGTTTTATTGTATCTGTGCAAATAAAAACTACAACTTGCGAGTATAATGTTAGAAATTCCTGTGTCAATGTTTTAAAGACTTTCAAGTGGAGCTTTGGAGCAAATAAGACTGTTGTAAGAAATTACTGTTTGACTGTGGCTAAGAGTAAATCACTACCTCTTTACCGTATCTTGTCTATTTTCGACTGTTTTGGGGGGATAAAATCACAAGGGTAGCCTAAGCTTTGCAATTTCGTCCATTTACGACAGTTTTTTGATAAAATCAAATTTCGACTGTTTTGGGGGGATAAAAGGGGTAAGCATGGCAATTTTGTCAATTTTCGACTGTTTTTCGATAAAATCACAAGGGGGTAGGCCTAAGCCTTGCAATTATGTCAACTTTCTATTGTTTATAAAAATCACAAGAGAGGTAAACATTGCAATGTTGTCAATTTTCGTCCGTTTTTTGATAAAACCAAATTTCGACTGTTTTGGGGGGAATAAAATCTCAAGGGGTAAGCATGGCAATTTTGTCAATTTTCGACGACCTTTTTTTGATAAAATCACAAGCGTAAGCCTAGCAATTTCGTCCATTTTAAACTGTTTACGGGGGATAAAATCAAAAGGGGGTAAGCATGGCAATTTTGACAATTTTCGACTGGTATTTTCGAAAATCACACGGGTAAGCCTTGCAATTTCGTCCATTTTCGACTGTTCTTTGATAAAATCACAAAGGGTAAGCCTTGCAATTTCGTCCATTTTCGATTGTTTTTTTTGGATAAAATCACAAAGGGTAAGCCTTGCAATTTTGTTCATGTGCGACTGTTTTTTGATAAAATCACAAGGGGTAAGCCTTGCAATTTTGTTCATTTGCGACTGTTTTTTGATAAAATCACAAGCGTAAGCCTAGCAATTTTGTACATTTTCGACTGTTTTCGACTGTTTTTTGATAAAATCACAAGGGTAAGCCTTGCAATTTTGTACATTTTCGACTCGTTTTTGGGGATAAAATCACAAGGGATAAGCCTTGCAATTTTGTTCATTTGCGACTGTTTTTTGATAAAATCATAAGGGGTAAGCCTTGCAATTTTGTTCATTTGCGACTGTTTTTTGATAAAAAACACAAGGGGTAAGCCTTGCAATTTTGTTCATTTGCGACTGTTTTTTGATAAAATCACAAGGGGTAAGCCTTGCAATTTTGTTCATTTGCGACTGTTTTTTGATAAAATCACAAGGGGTAAGTCTTGCAATTTTGTACATTTGCGACTGTTTTTTGATAAAATCACAAGGGGTAAGCCTTGCAATTTTGTACATTTGCGACTGTTTTTTGATAAAATCACAAGGGGTAAGTCTTGCAATTTTGTACATTTGCGACTGTTTTTTGATAAAATCACAAGGGGTAAGCCTTGCAATTTTGTACATTTGCGACTGTTTTTTGATAAAATCACAAGGGGTAAGTCTTGCAATTTTGTTCATCTGCGACTGTTTTTTGATAAAATCACAAGGGTAAGCCTTGCAATTTTGTACATTTTCGACTCGTTTTGGGGGATAAAATCACAAGGGATAAGCCTTGCAATTTTGTACATTTTCGACTGTTTTTTGATAAAATCACAAGGGGTAAGCCTTGCAATTTTGTTCATTTGCGACTGTTTTTGATAAAATCACAAGGGGTAAGCCTTGCAATTTTGTACATTTTCGACTGTTTTTTGATAAAAAACACAAGGGGTAAGCCTTGCAATTTTGTTCATCTGCGACTGTTTTTTGATAAAATCACAAGGGGTAAGCCTTGCAATTTTGTTCATCTGCGACTGTTTTTTGCTAAAATCACAAGGGGTAAGCCTTGCAATTTTGTTCATTTGCGACTGTTTTTTGATAAAATCACAAGCGTAAGCCTAGCAATTTTGTACATTTTCGACTCTTTTCGACAGATTTTTGATAAAATCACAAGGGTAAGCCTTGCAATTTTGTACATTTTCGACTCGTTTTTGGGGATAAAATCACAAGGGATAAGCCTTGCAATTTTGTTCATTTGCGACTGTTTTTTGATAAAATCACAAGGGGTAAGCCTTGCAATTTTGTTCATTTGCGACTGTTTTTTGATAAAATCACAAGGGGTAAGCCTTGCAATTTTGTTCATTTGCGACTGTTTTTTGATAAAATCACAAGGGTAAGCCTTGCAATTTTGTACATTTTCGACTGTTTTTGATAAAATCACAAGGGGTAAGTCTTGCAATTTTGTACATTTGCGACTGTTTTTTGATAAAATCACAAGGGGTAAGCCTTGCAATTTTGTACATTTTCGACTCGTTTTTGGGGATAAAATCACAAGGGATAAGCCTTGCAATTTTGTACATTTTCGACTGTTTTTTGATAAAATCACAAGGGGTAAGCCTTGCAATTTTGTTCATTTGCGACTGTTTTTGATAAAATCACAAGGGGTAAGCCTTGCAATTTTGTTCATTTGCGACTGTTTTTTGATAAAATCACAAGGGGTAAGCCTTGCAATTTTGTACATTTTCGACTGTTTTTTGATAAAATCACAAGGGGTAAGTCTTGCAATTTTGTACATTTGCGACTGTTTTTTGATAAAATCACAAGGGGTAAGCCTTGCAATTTTGTACATTTTCGACTCGTTTTTGGGGATAAAATCACAAGGGATAAGCCTTGCAATTTTGTACATTTTCGACTGTTTTTTGATAAAATCACAAGGGGTAAGCCTTGCAATTTTGTTCATTTGCGACTGTTTTTGATAAAATCACAAGGTAAGCCTTGCAATTTTGTTCATTTGCGACTGTTTTTTGATAAAATCACAAGCGTAAGCCTAGCAATTTTTTACATTTTCGTCCGTTTTCTACTGTTTTTTGATAAAATCACAAGGGTAAGCCTTGCAATTTTGTACATTTTCGACTCGTTTTTGGGGATAAAATCACAAGGGATAATCCTTGCAATTTTGTTCATTTGCGACTGTTTTTTGATAAAATCACAAGGGGTAAGCCTTGCAATTTTGTTCATTTGCGACTGTTTTTTGATAAAATCACAAGGGGTAAGCCTTGCAATTTTGTTCATCTGCGACTGTTTTTTGCTAAAATCACAAGGGGTAAGCCTTGCAATTTTGTTCATTTGCGACTGTTTTTTGATAAAATCACAAGGGGTAAGCCTTGCAATTTTGTACATTTTCGACTGTTTTTTGATAAAAAACACAAGGGGTAAGCCTTGCAATTTTGTTCATTTGCGACTGTTTTTTGATAAAATCACAAGGGGTAATCCTTGCAATTTTGTTCATTTGCGACTGTTTTTTGATAAAATCACAAGGGGTAAGCCTTAAAATTTTGTTCATTTGCGACTGTTTTTTGATAAAATCACAAGGGGTAAGCCTTGCAATTTTGTTCATCTGCGACTGTTTTTTGATAAAATCACAAGGGGTAAGTCTTGCAATTTTGTACATTTGCGACTGTTTTTTGATAAAATCACAAGGGGTAAGCCTTGCAATTTTGTACATTTTCGACTCGTTTTTGGGGATAAAATCACAAGGGATAAGCCTTGCAATTTTGTACATTTTCGACTGTTTTTTGATAAAATCACAAGGGGTAAGCCTTGCAATTTTGTTCATTTGCGACTGTTTTTGATAAAATCACAAGGGGTAAGCCTTGCAATTTTGTTCATTTGCGACTGTTTTTTGATAAAATCACAAGCGTAAGCCTAGCAATTTTGTACATTTTCGACTGTTTTCGACTGTTTTTTGATAAAATCACAAGGGTAAGCCTTGCAATTTTGTACATTTTCGACTCGTTTTTGGGGATAAAATCACAAGGGATAATCCTTGCAATTTTGTTCATTTGCGACTGTTTTTTGATAAAATCACAAGGGGTAAGCCTTGCAATTTTGTTCATTTGCGACTGTTTTTTGATAAAATCACAAGGGGTAAGCCTTGCAATTTTGTTCATCTGCGACTGTTTTTTGCTAAAATCACAAGGGGTAAGCCTTGCAATTTTGTTCATTTGCGACTGTTTTTTGATAAAATCACAAGGGGTAAGCCTTGCAATTTTGTACATTTTCGACTGTTTTTTGATAAAAAACACAAGGGGTAAGCCTTGCAATTTTGTTCATCTGCGACTGTTTTTTGATAAAATCACAAGGGGTAAGCCTTGCAATTTTGTTCATCTGCGACTGTTTTTTGCTAAAATCACAAGGGGTAAGCCTTGCAATTTTGTTCATTTGCGACTGTTTTTTGATAAAATCACAAGCGTAAGCCTAGCAATTTTGTACATTTTCGACTGTTTTCGACTGTTTTTTGATAAAATCACAAGGGTAAGCCTTGCAATTTTGTACATTTTCGACTCGTTTTCGGGGATAAAATCACAAGGGATAAGCCTTGCAATTTTGTTCATTTGCGACTGTTTTTTGATAAAATCACAAGGGGTAAGCCTTGCAATTTTGTTCATTTGCGACTGTTTTTTGATAAAATCACAAGGGGTAAGCCTTGCAATTTTGTTCATTTGCGACTGTTTTTTGATAAAATCACAAGGGGTAAGCCTTGCAATTTTGTACATTTTCGACTGTTTTTTGATAAAATCACAAGGGGTAAGTCTTGCAATTTTGTACATTTGCGACTGTTTTTTGATAAAATCACAAGGGGTAAGCCTTGCAATTTTGTACATTTTCGACTCGTTTTTGGGGATAAAATCACAAGGGATAAGCCTTGCAATTTTGTACATTTTCGACTGTTTTTTGATAAAATCACAAGGGGTAAGCCTTGCAATTTTGTTCATTTGCGACTGTTTTTGATAAAATCACAAGGGGTAAGCCTTGCAATTTTGTTCATTTGCGACTGTTTTTTGATAAAATCACAAGCGTAAGCCTAGCAATTTTGTACATTTTCGACTGTTTTCGACTGTTTTTTGATAAAATCACAAGGGTAAGCCTTGCAATTTTGTACATTTTCGACTCGTTTTTGGGGATAAAATCACAAGGGATAATCCTTGCAATTTTGTTCATTTGCGACTGTTTTTTGATAAAATCACAAGGGGTAAGCCTTGCAATTTTGTTCATTTGCGACTGTTTTTTGATAAAATCACAAGGGGTAAGCCTTGCAATTTTGTTCATCTGCGACTGTTTTTTGCTAAAATCACAAGGGGTAAGCCTTGCAATTTTGTTCATTTGCGACTGTTTTTTGATAAAATCACAAGGGGTAAGCCTTGCAATTTTGTACATTTTCGACTGTTTTTTGATAAAAAACACAAGGGGTAAGCCTTGCAATTTTGTTCATCTGCGACTGTTTTTTGATAAAATCACAAGGGGTAAGCCTTGCAATTTTGTTCATCTGCGACTGTTTTTTGATAAAATCATAAGGGGGTAAGCCTTGCAATTTTGTACATTTTCGACTGTTTTTTGATAAAATCACAAGGGGGAAGCCTTGCAATTTTGTACATTTTCGACTCGTTTTGGGGGATAAAATCACAAGGGATAAGCCTTGCAATTTCGTCCACTTTCGACTTTTGTTGATAAAATCACAAGGGGTAGGCCTAAGCCTTGCAATTTTGTCCATTTTTGGACTTTTAAAAAATAAAATCACAAAGGGTAAGCCTTTTAATGGGGTAATTTTGTCAATTTTTTTTACCGTTTTTATATAAAATCACAAGGGGGTAAGCCTAGCAAATTCTGCCATTTTCGACTGTTTTTTAAACATATAAAATCACAATTAGT
This sequence comes from Plazaster borealis, assembly GCA_021014325.1. NCBI lineage: Eukaryota > Metazoa > Echinodermata > Asteroidea > Forcipulatida > Labidiasteridae > Plazaster > Plazaster borealis. The sequence goes on from CM037468.1 coordinate 2,556,073, forward strand.
AAGGCTTGCAATTTTGTCAATTTTCGATAGTTTGATATAATCACAATTTTTGACGCAAATGCTAAATTTCCAGGCTTACCGCCCTTGTTTTTTTTTAATTATTATTATAAAAACAGTCGAATATTGACAGCATATTGTCATTGATGGATGTAAAAATTAATTAAAATTAAGGCAAATTTGAGCGGAAAGTTAGTCAGAGTGACGACTGGGCGTTCGGGGGACTCAAAGTCTGGTCGAACCAGCATGGTGATCACCGTAGTTCCCTTGTGGGATTGGCTAGTCCTGGTCCCTCCTTATCCTTTCGCACCCGGAATATTCACCCTAACTATTTTGGGAAGAGACATGACGGACCCCAATCCATTACAGTTAGCCAGCAGTAAAGGTCATGTTCCCTTTTGGTACGGGTAGGATTCGAACCGGATGTACCAGCTCTGGACCGCACGCAATTGAACGATCCAGTGCACCGAAGTGCCCGTCGGTGTTTGGAGGTGATTTTAAATACTACTTAAATAATTCACTGCGTCCAAGCAAAAGAGAAAAAGACGCAAGTGGGGATTGAACCCGTGTCTCGTGGTTCCCAGTCCTTTTAATGGTTAATATTCACAAAACAATAGGTTCTTGAAGCATTAAATAGCCTATAGTTCATCTCATAAAGTATTAACTAATATATATTGATTGTATAATTACTTTGTACATTACTAGAAAAAGTAACTTTGTTAAGAAATGTACATATTCTGTATCATTAATCTTGAGCTATTTCAGCTCAGCAATGATTGAATTTTAAACTGGCCCTTAATTTACACACAGAGAAGTTCTATTTTTGTTTGTCAAATATGAATAACCCTGACGCCAACAATGTTTCTACTTTTTTTGATAACATAAGCCTTGCAATTTTTCCATTTTACACTGGGGTTTTTTATGAGAAAAAATCACAAGGGGGTAAGCTCGGCAGTTTTGGAAATTTGAGTCCCCCGAACACCCAGTCATCACTCCAACTAACTTTCTGCACAAATTTGCTTTAATTTTAATTAATTTTAACAATCCATATATCAAAGTATTTCGACCATCTTTGCCTTGCAAAAATTGACAAAAGTGCACGGCTTAAGTTACCCCTTGTTATTTGATTTAAAAAGAAAAGCCCAAAATGGACAAATTTGCAAGGCTTACCCCTTGTGATTTTATCAAAAATTGACAAAATTGCAAGGCTTACCCCTTGTGATTTTATCAAAAATCAGTCGAAAATTGACAAAATTGCAAGGCTTACTCCTGTTGATTTTATCGAAAAACGGTCAAAAAGTTACAAAATTGCAAGGCTTACTCCTTGTGATTTTTTAAAAATAAGTTGAAAATTGACAAAATTGCAGGGCTTACTCCTTGTGATGTTATCAAAAATCAGCCGAAAATTCACAAAATTGCAAGGGATACTCCTGATGATTTTATCAAAAAACGGTCAAAAATTTACAAAATTGCAAGGCTTACCCCTTGTGATTTTATCAAAAATCAGTCGAAAATTGACAAAAATTACAAAATTGCAAGGCTCACTCCTGGTGATTTTATCGAAAAACGGTCAAAAAGTTACAAAATTGCAAGGCTTACACCTTGGGATTTTTTTAAAATCAGTCGAAAATTGACAAAATTGCAAGGCTTACCCCTTTTGATTTTATCAAATTGTGTTGTGCCTTATCTTTATACAAAAAGAGTAAGCATACAGGTTGCAGATGTCTAGGTGAAAGCAAAAAGCAATACCTTCGCTTGATTCAAACAGTAGGTATAATGGGTGGGGCTGTTTTAGTCACATTCCAAATACACTACATAATCTTGATTCAAAGACAGTAAACTTACCAGTAATAGATGTTATGATAACATTACAAACTTTACTACACCTTATCTTTATTTCATTTCATTTCATTTCATTTAATAATTCTGGTTGTGAAGCCAAGGACTCCCAAAAACACGAGCTCAATCACTATACTAGCCAATAACCCCATGGAGAGAAGACAAGGAAGGAAGTTTTATTTTTAGATGCGGGAGGAAAACCCCAGAGAGTTATTCCAGGGAAAACCCACGCTATCAGGTAGGGACTGAAAACCCAATCCACATAGTGCTCCCGGCGTGATTTGAACCGCGGTCCTAGAGGTGGAAGGCAAGGAAAGATACCACTACACCTACCCGACTTTATTCAAAGACAGTAAGTGTATCGGTTGCAGCTTAATTAGATTCATAGAAAGTACCGTAAGCTTGCCAGAAGGATGAGTTTTTTTGTAACATTAAAAAAAAAAATTATACGTTAATAATAATAATAATAGTAATACGCAGTTCTTATATGGCGCCTTATATACTCCCGATGGGTGTCTCAAAGCGTCTCAAAGAGTATTTTTCCTACAAGGAAAATAGAGTTACGTGTTGAAGTATGAGACCTATCAAGGTGCTGTGGCGCAATATGCAGCCAATCAAACCAGGAACACCGGGGCGAACCCCTTCTCTTTTCAATAAGTGCACTGGGTTCTTTTACATGCATTACACAACACACTGGACCTACGGCTTAACGTCCCATCCGAAAGACGAAGGTTAAGTGTCTTGCTTAAGGACACAAGTGTCACGACTGGGATTCAAACCCACACTCTGCTGACAGCTTGAGTTCGGTGTTCTTATCCGCTCGGCCACGACACGCCACGTCACTTGATTGAAAGAGTGTAGGCTTAAACAGTTTAAGATTTCTTAACATCACAACAGAGTAAGCATACCACTAGTGAATGATTTGCTAACATCACTGATGTCATACCTTACCTTTAAGAAATTAAAGTATTCTAAACAAGTTACATCAGACTTTAGGAATTACAATAAAAGGGGTCACCTAGTCTTCTTGAATATTGGAAGACACATATTGTAGAAGGAGTGTTCCAAGAACGAGTTCACTGGTTTCCAAAACAGATACGAAGAGCTTCGAAGAACTTCAAATGTAGGCATCCCAAAGAAATGTGGATCCTGGGTTAACGACAACAAATATCAATACATCAATGAGGATTATATCAGGAAAGAATTACTGGAGAAGGCGCCGATCCAAAATGGCTAAACACCCCCCCACCCCACCTCCAAAAGTACAATCCAACTCCCACTATGGCTCAAGTGACAAGAAGATAGATTCATCCAACAGTCAAAGGGGAGCGAACTTGGTTCAAACTAAAATGTTGTAGCAGTTAAAAAAAAACACCTAGAATTAACAGGGATTTATTAGATTAATTGTCAAGCATGATATTTGGCCCTTGGAAAAAAGTTTGAACAAATTATTGAGTACAAGGGCTGACCTAAGCCCTAAGCCCTCATAGGACATCATCAGTCTCCATTGCACTGTCACTAAGTGCAACGGAGACTGAGGAGAGAAACTGGCTATGAGGTCAAGATTGAGTCGTTGATGTCACAAAGATACCTTCCAAACTCACCAAGACTAACAGGTAGCTTTTCTCCTTGCCGACGTAGACGCCTATTATCCCTTTGGATGAAGCATCACTGTCACCACCTGAGGGGGAAAACAGCAAAATAAATAAATTGAAAAATTAATAAAAATATATGGAAATTTGTCAAAAGCTCAAAGTATAGAGATCAATCCAGTTTATATCAATTTTATATGTCCTGTTGGTGTACCAGTATTTTCCACCAATACTGGGTCACTTTTATGCTCCCAAATTTTATAAATCATTTCATGCTAGCTTTTTGTATCATTGCCTCAACATCATTCATTTCTCAAAGATGGCTGTAATGTACAAAAAAAGAAGAAGAAGAAGACTGCTAGTGTCCCACTAATGGCGGGAAACATTGGTACGGGATATCTGCATTGGATTGATCCATTAAAGACTATCTACTACACCAATTAGGTTAAAAGGGGCTGTGTCGTTATGATCAAAGCAGGCCTGTGGCTGTACACAGAATGATGAACTCTCACCCAGTTACTGCACGCCCTCCCTCCCTACGTATCATATCTATGGAGGGTGCACTCGTGCAGTAACTGTTCATAATTCCATGTACAGCTGCAGGGTTGCAATGACGACACAACCTCTAACCCCTTTAACTCTTAGCTCAATTTCAACAAAACTTGATATACCCCTTGCATTGACATCACACACAGCTGCTATCTACCCAAGGTCTGCCCCTTTGGGAGTCAACTGCACCCTGTACAGTAACACATAGTGAATCTGGATCCCCAAAAATGTTGAAACCCTGATTTAATGTAGTGAAGACATCAGGTGAACAATGGATCAGCGTTCCCGTCATTTCAGGGAACGGGCTGTCAACTGGCTGACACACTTTATAGACCCCTTGCATAGGCCGCCATCGCTGAGGTCAAACATTGGAAAGATGCATGTGTCTACGCGCCATGCACAGCTCTCAGCCAATGGCGTTTCTTCCTTTGACCTCAGTGAGGGCGCTGTTTGTGCTTGGGATGTCATGCAAGGGTTCTGTCAAGGTATCGACATAGCATACGACATCATCCATCATCACCATGGCCCAATTCATGGCTCTGCTCTCCCACCGAATTACAAGCTTACGATCAACATTCTTCGCTTACAGGTCAAGAGCGAATTTCTGCGCTAGCTGTGTAAGCAAAGAATGCTTAGTAATGTGGAGTACAAACGATCACAAGCCAACATTCCCTGCTAACCAGTGAAATATGCTTGACGTAAGCGTGGAATTCTCTGCTTCCGTAAGCACCGATTATTTGCCTGCGGTAAGCAGAGCCATGAAATTGGCCCCAGGTTAATTGGGTTTTAAAATACCGAGGAAAAAACCCCTGATATTTTCAGCTAACCTACCCATCATGATTGGGGAGCCAAAAGACTGAAAATGCTTAAGTAATTCTGGAATCTTCTGCACCAACTCTGTGCCGCTATTTACATGTAGGATTTTGCACGGAACCTAAAAAAAAATTCATCCGAAAATCAGAACATAAACAAAGATACAACTTTCATGTGGTTGTCCACATATGGTCAGGTCAGTGCTATTTGGTCCTTAATAAGAATAGAATTTAATAAAGTGAAATATTATGATTTCATAAAAAATGTTTATAGGCGATATATCTTGCCCACAGAAACATGCACCAGGCAAGGAGTTCCACCAGGACACACCAGTGCAATTCGTAGCTCTACATACAAAGTGTGGACCTGAGAACATGCAAGTTATTTGTAAAGTTGTGAACATTTTATATTTTGCTAATTTTTAGGGGGGGGGGGGTAATCAGAAATCAGATAAACCATGTTAACGTAAGAGAATATGCTACCATGCCTGGTATACATTTAATGGCTTAACAAAAATAATTGATCGAATAGGCCTACAGCGATTTCAAATCAACCTTTCACTGAACAAAACCAAGACTCACATTGTAGAAATGATCCAGGCAAATACAAACTTCAAAGGAACCTATCCATTCCTTTGAACCAATCAGAGATGGAGCCTTGTCGCCCATGGCAACCAAGGCTTCTTGTATTTCTTGGAGAGTCGGATCCGTTTCTCTTGTTGCCTGGCCTTGGGAAGACTTTTGGGAGCGCACCCAGGAGGAGAGAGTCTGCAAAGTACGATAACCACAACCCCATCCCTATAAAAGAAAAAAGAAAATTCAACTATTGGAGGATGGAGGATTAGGATTATCGCAACTACCACAGCATCTGCTGACTGTCAAACAAGAACTGTCACCCTCTCCAAGCTTTCCAGCAACTTACCCTGTCATCAACCCCATCACAACCGTAGTGATAATACTGATAATCTCCAGTTACCATGGCAACTTGACCCTCTCCATCCTCTGGTAATGGAAGTTCAGTGTGGATGTTGATCAACTTTGCCATCAAAAATTTTGGGACTCACTGAAAAAAATCAAAACAAAGTATTATTAGCAATAATGAAAGTTGTTTTTATTCAACACTTCTTGTATGTCAGAAAATCTTTGAATACAGACAAGGCAGTTTGGCGCGAGCGAGACCCAATTCTGCCAATTGTCTCTTCTCCTTTCTGTACAAAAAGAATGTTTGTACTTAGAAAAGATTTGAATGCGTGACCCTGTGATGCGCACTTGTTGTTTGGGCTTACTGGTTCCAGTCCTTCTGAATCCTTCACTTTAGTAATTGAATCATGAAGGATTTGTTGGGACTGTGAGGGTTAAATAAAAACCCTTACTCCTCGGCCCACTTGCCTACAGCTGACCTCAATCCTCCACTATCCTCCACTCTATGGTCACTCAACACCAAAATGTTTGGACTTGGAAAGATTGGAATGCCTAGCCCATTAAGCAGTTCTTATTTTGGCCTACTATCCTCAAGGGGACTTTTATACCCTGGACTCTGACGTGTTGTATCCAATTGAGGATCCAACTGGAATTTGGCCTAGGTTGTTTTGAGTCCGAGTTACAAGGTACTGGACCCAACAGCGCTTTGTTAAGGCCAAGTAACAAAAGTAACGAGTTTCTCGTCGGAGGGCTTTACTATTTACTATTTTTCATTTTTTTTGCAATTTTTTTCCAAGATGGCCGCCATGCTAAATATGGCTGGCCAAGGTATATTTATTCCAGATATTGTGCTATTTGAGTATACTGATGCAATTTATGAACAAATGATTCTTTTCATTTTAGTCCACTTGCTAAGCAAGTTTCAAAATTTAGAAACGGCTGTTGTATTTTCAAAGGCGAAAGAAGAGTCTAGACAAATTCCAAGAAAAAAATAATCCAAGGAACTGCGTTTTTTTTCTTCAAATTTAACTTTTTTTCTGAATAGTAAATAGTAAAAAAAACCAGTGCCTTAAAAAGGAGGCCAAAAAAGGAGGTGGGCGGGGATGAGAAACTTGTCACTTTTGTTACTTGGCCTAACATTTGGTCATAACATTATCTGGCATATGTACGCCAGATGTCCAAATGTGGGTCTAGACCCAATAACTCGGGTGCCTTTTGAAATTTTGACTTTGACGATCGTACTAGTATTATGTAACATGTAGTACTAGTCCGACCTTTGAAATCAAAATTTCAAAAAGAAGAGTACAGCGCCCCAGTTACTGGGTCTAATGATGAGCAAACCGAAACCATAGAGACTTAGTCAGGTTATTACTATGAGAGATTTTATAAGAACTAACTCTAAAAAGTCTAGATCGCAAAAAACGCCTGGTTGATTTTGCATGATCCAAATTAAGGCACTGTGTGAAGGAGCGAGCGCAACCGCTCCAATTCCATGAATTCCAACCAGTAATTTCCCTTTTCATTCCCACAGTGCCTTTCGACCATTGTTTGTGAAAAATCAACCAGGATGTATATTTGCGTTTAAAAACTTTGGTCCAAACGAAGTTCTTCAATCTTAGTTACTTATACCTGCTGGGTATAACCTAAAAACACCTCTCCTCGGTCTCAGCATAGATAGAGTAAGGCTCAGCATCCAAAAAGTTCCTTCAGTTCGTCCTGGTTGATTATGCACAACAGTCGAAAGGCAATGTGTGGGAAGGAAATGGGAACACTGTACCTTTTTCCTTCCCTTATGCCATATGGCCCTTTGAACACCTTTGAAAAGGCAAATCTGCAAGGAAGAGATACTGGCCATGAGATGCTGCTCTGCTTGTGTGAGACTGCGTCTGCGACTCTCTCTCCGATCTGGAAGATCTACGCAACCGCGCATGCTGCTCCGTTTTGTTGTGGGCTGGGACGCCACCAAGCGACGGTACGACGACGTTTCCGTTTCACACTCGGGCCCTTTTCTGCTTCTGCCACCCCAGTTGGCTGGTTATCACGCACAGGGTCAGTGTGATGGGATGAAATAGATTAAATTTTAAAATGCGTCCTCCCAACAAGTTCCTTGAGGTTTATGTCAAAAACCCGGTTTGGGCTTGGGCTAGTAGAGGTACCTATTAGAAAAAATGCGCTTTCCTTAGGCGGGGCTTCAATTGGGCGGGCGGACTCGGAGCCAAGTCGGAGCCCAAGCAGCCCAACCCCAAGCCAAAGCCGACGTGGTTTCGAAAAGGACCCAAAACAACAAAATTATGTATACATTTGATGATAGCCTAGTGTACTAGTATACAATTAATATTGATGCTTCCAGTGCTATGTTATTAACTACGACTCCCGAGGTGATCCTCGGTGCATTCTATTATTTTCCCGCAGGCGGAGCCGAGGGAGGGGAGGCTCCGCGGATCACCGAGGGAGTACTAGTTTTAACCATAGCACGAGTAAAAGCAGTCAATATTTGTTTTATAGCCTCCTCTTGAAATCTTATGAATAAAACCTGAAGTTGCTTGGGTTTTAGGCCTACCCTAATTGCGGGTTTTCCTTTCAAGTCTAAGGCCTACTGAAATTTCTTCTGCCTTATTCTAAGGAGATGTTTCCATTCTGATGCTTTGCCGACTGTAGTTCAGATTCAGAACTCAGATTGGGCAAAATCTCTCAATGCGCTGGAAACATGTGCACGTGTGTACACGCTGCGCACGACTCTCAGCCAATGATAACGCTTTATTATGACCCAGAATGAGGGGACTGTTTTTGGGCATTGATCTCAATTATTAAAACAGGCCTATATACTATAGTAGGCATGGAAAAGCATGGCTGCTTCGAGTGTAGCCCACTTTGTTGGAAGGTTATGGCTCTCCTTGGCACGGTCTTAATAGTCGCTATCACGTGACTCCGGTCACCGATTGTGTTTATTATTGTTGACCACAATGAGAACAGTCATACGTAATCCATGTTTTACAGTTATGGAAATGCAAAGCAAATTATTGATGACTCTTTTTATGTTTTTTAAAGTACAAAGGGAAGGACAGAGTTGACAGCCACACATGGCTCAATCCTTTATTCTGCATGATAGTTTATTGTTGACTAATCGAGCAGCAGCTGACGAATACAACAAAAGCAATAACCCATGTGCACAAGCGCCATCTTTTGAAAATATACCGCAATGCATCTTGGAAAAACGAGTTTAAACAACAAATAAATCAATCTGCCAAGATGGACGCCATGCTGTAGTTTACATGTAACTATGCCAGGTTTTATAGTTGTGTACCGCATTGCTCAAAAGTCAGCGCGCTATGATAGTTGCCGGATGTTGCCATGCGCATTGGGACATGCATATTGGATATTGTTACATAATTATCTATAGCACTATTTTATTTAAGCTAAGAATATGTTCTACAAGTTTTAGGCATAATTATGTTGGAGGTTTTCTGGGCCAACTGCAACGAAAACTAATTCATTTTAACACCCGGCTCATTCAATTTTATCTGAAAATGAATGCCCCGTTGCATCAGCATTCAACAGTCAAAAGGAGTAATTTTATTTTAACAGTTTAACATTCACTGGCCAAATTAATTACGATCATTCATTCTAATTCGTGGGGTCGCAAAGGTTATTCAATAATTCGTAAAAGCCAGCAGCAAGAGGCTGGTCAATCATTCCATTTCTCCAATTACGAAGCAGAAACTTCAACTGAAGAAACTGAAGAATGATGAAAATGTTGTCTTGAATACCTATAAGTGAAATGACTAAAACGAACCTGAATGAGACGAACGAGGTAATTTGTGCACGAACGTTAATTAATTGAATCCAACAATAGACTGTGCAAGTCTCACGCGTATATTCGAACATTGGGACCCGTTAAAATGCGCGAGTTTGTTTCCTTCACGCGTTAAGCAATGTGCATGGGACCAACGTGGTCCCCAAAAAATTCGAATACGCGCGAGACTTGCACAGTCTATTGCAGAAAAAAACCCAAACCATGCCTATAGTTTGATTGATTAGGAAAAAATGCGTGAATTTGAATGCATGTTAATGAAATTGAATAAAACAAATTTTGCTGAAAGTAGCAAAACAGATGTCAATACAACTAATAGCTACAGTCTCAGCCTTTCCGTGCATGCTTAACCACGTCGATTTAAAATATTTTGAAAAGTGAACGAATTCACAATAATTATAAGAGAAGAGAGTTTACATATCCAGATCTCAAGAAAATACATTGGATAAAGTATGCACTAAAAAACACACCTCCCGGGTCAGACTTGATCTGGATTCTGTGATGAAGGAGGCAAGAACCATTTCTGGGTCAGTGTGACCCGTAATTGGGTCAAACAGATGCAGGATCCGAGTCAAAATTCCCATCTGTAACCAGGTCCGGGTTAGCCTGACCCATAAATGGGTCAGGTCCCTTATAGGCAGACCCGGAATCGGGTCAATTCTGACCCGGGAATCTTTAGAGTGTGCTGCACACGCTTATTATTTTGGTTACCAGCCGGTAGAGGGTTATTTATGTTTTCATTAAAGACACTGGACACTATTGGTAATTGTCAAAGACCAGTCTTCTCACTTGGTGTATCTCAACATATGCATAAAATAACAAACCTGTGAAAATTTGAGCTCAATTGGTCGTCGAAGTTGCGAGATAATAATGCAAGAAAGAACACCCTTGTCACACGAAGTTGTGTGCTTTCAGATGCTTGATTTCGAGACCTCAAAATCTAATTCCGAGGTCTCGAAATCAAATTCGTGGAAAATAACTTCTTTCTCGAAAACTACGTTACTTCAGAGGGAGCCGTTTCTCACAATGTTTTATACTATCAACAGCTCCCCATTACTCGTTACCAAGTAAGGTTTTATGCCAATATTTATTTAGAGAAATTACCAATAGTGTCCACTGCCTTTAAACACAAATAGATATTTGAGGAGAAAACATGTGCCAAGAAGGTGTAAGGTCTACTGCGCTGAAACTACCTACGATAAAAAACAAGAAACATACATCCATACTGCCTGATTACTTTACAATGAAACATTATCTCTTGAAGTTACAACAATAATGGTTTAGATTTAAAAAACAGTTTACAATAGGCTCTATTCTTGAAGTACACAGTATTAAGACTCCCATTAATACCGAAATATCTAGAACAAATATTAAGATAATGCATTCTTACTATCAATAAGACTGGTAGCAGACTAGTATTAAAATATAATTCAAATGCGCTTTTTGTGTCTAGTTGGCAAAACAGTAAGAAACCTTCCTCTTGAATACGTAATACTCTACGACATAATAATGACGGGAGCATGAAAAAATAATCAAAGTTTCTCATAAACATAACTATTGTCCCCCCTCAAAGATCCCCACCCCAAAACAAAAACCAACCCCAAAAACCGAACACCAACAACTATGATGAGATTTTAACAATTAAAATTAACAAAATTGAAAAGATAAACAGCCCCGTCGCATTGCTGACTTAGGTCTTGATCCACATAACCCTGATTTCGTCATCATTCCTGGTATTACAAAGAAGAAAAAAAGATCAGCATGAATGAGATTAAAGCAAATCGAAATACGGGGAAAACCAACAACAATTTGTAACAAACCCCCAAATTATTTAAATGTTCAAAAAAGGCACATTTGAGTGTAACGTCCCTGCTCTCCTCTTTCACACTTTCAAGACCACAAATTCATTTTAAAATATTAACAAATAGAGTTTGTATAATTACCAGAGCGAGGTGAGAGCGTTCTGAACGTCACAAGTCGAGTCGATATTCACGAACTCGCCCCTGTTGGCTTCTGATCCACCAATGCGGAATGATGTGTTCTTACCAACATGAATGTACTGACCACACCCATCAGTCATGTTGGACCAGTCACCTTGGGTAGAGAACACTCCGGTGATATGTACGTGTCCCTCTGTGAGAAAACAAAGACGACATTAAAGACAAAAGACAACTTTTTTTTTTTGGGGGGGGAGGTCTGGAAGACTGGAGGTCTCGCCCTCCAACCCCAAAAGGCCACGTCGATTTGTTTCAATTTTTTTTCAAAAATATGTTGTGTTTAATCTTAGACAACAAATTTCATACCTCGGTAGCCACCTGACCATTTGTGGCCTGTAGGTGTTTTACAATTAGCCAGCCTGGCGATGACGTCATCAGGCTCGTCTTTGTCAGCCAACCAGGAGCATCCATTGAGAATCCATGAGTTGTCTGTGCTCAATGTGTCGACGTCATCACTTACTGCGAATGATACTTCTCCGTTGTTGTCTAACCCCAGGCAACTGACCAGCTCACCAGACCAGTCGAAATCGTCGCGGTTGAAACATCTCTTTTGGCCACTTTTGTAGAATAACCTTTCCCAAGGAATAAATTGTGTGCAAAGTCAATATTATAATAAAATATTCTGGCTCTAAACATACTGAGGGAGGATAAACAAATCCCACCTTAAAGTAAGAAATGTTTGCACGAACGAGAGTGAAAATCAGATTTAAAATAGAAATAGTACGCAAATGTTATTGAATTACTGTCCGGAAAAGTTCGATGTCTGAAAGTACGAACTGGATCCGCTATAAGCCTTTTTGAAGTGTGGTGGACACTATAGGATTGCACTATTTAGTTTGGGTGTATACAGACGAATTGACCCAAACCTTACAGTGTCATTGTATTGTGCCCATCATCTCAAAATGGCTTATTCAGACACACTTAAACCAGAAACAGTATTGGAAATGTTTCTAATACTGTTCAGAATGCAAATGCAAAAAAGTAAACAAATTCAAACATTATGACTATTCTGACACTCAGATGACAATGCAATTGCAAAATGTGACGTCACATAACATTCTCCATTGCTCAAATTGGTTGAAATGGTTGAACCTTTTGCAATTTTCTTGGCATATAGATAACCAGTTTTGGTGACGCTTAGCATAATATGCGTTTCACTCATTAAGCAATTAATGTTACTTCTCACCTCATCCATCCCCCGCCGTTGGACTCCTGGTCACAATCTAAAGGACAATAAAACACACCAGTATTGTTGGTAAGGCTGGTGGAACAAAAATGCCACTCTTCTGGAAAGAGTTTCCAATTCAGTATCTGTCGGTGTCATCATATATGGGACTCTGTCCCCAGGTGTCCACCATAGGTAAATAACAAGGGATGAAGGAAGTTGATTCAAAAGAGGGCGCTATCGGACTAAGTTTTCACACAGTTTGACGTATGGGGGACAGAATCTCCGGGAGGACTATTATCTCCAGCCACTCCGGTATTATGGAAAGAAATCGTATCGATAATATAGGTTCATTTCACGATAACGGACACAATTTTAGATTTGTCTCATCAGCCACGATTAACACCTTGAAGATCATTGAATACATTTAGTTTTTAATTTTTTGTCAATGAAATAAATTATATAGTAGAAAAAAAAGAGTCACTGTTATATTGAACAATGGTGATGTAGGCCTACTTACACACAGTTATCGGGCTAAGTGAGTTGCCTTTACAACGTGGAAATATCAAGTAGTCACCACTACCATGGGATTGCCTAGCTTCAATGTATTCACGACATGATGATATGGCTGTGGTTAAAAGCAACGGGTGAAATATTATACTTCAGCGAAACTAGGGTAACATTTTTATATAGGGGACACCATTATGTTTTAGGCGGGGCATTTCTGGCCAATTCAAAGTGTAGTTTCCGTTTGCATTTCTCTTAAAACAAGCCAATTTTTCAGCTTTCCGTCATCTACGCAGTCTTAAAGGCCCTGTACACTATTTGTAAGATCGAAAACACAAATGTTCACAGATTCACACACAACTTACATAATTTAAAGTAATTAATGCTTGAAAGGGTTCCTTAAAATATTTCTGCTTAAAATGCTATCGTTTCTGAGAAATGAGTAAAACAATAGTTTTTATCACGCGCGATATTTTGAAAAAACTGAAAACGCATGAGGTCTCTTTTCACTATTTTTTCGTGATCTCGATAACCAATTGAGCTCAAACTTTCACAGGTTTGTTTGTTCATGCATAATATTGAATCACACAAAATGTGGACACTGATTTTGAGCTGTTACCAAAAGTGTACAATACCTTTAAGGACAGCTACTATTTAATGAGTGTTTGTTAATTAATAATTTTAGCCCCTTTCCCCCGAAGAATTAATAATGGTTTAAAAGAAGGTTGACGAGACAAGCATAATTACAACAAAGTGAAAGAACAGGGCTAACAAAGAGGTCTGTATAGATTCTTAAATACTATACCTAAACAGGATGGTGCTTTGGACGGATACCAATTACTGAAGTATTTGTAGCATATGTTCAATCTATTTGTATAACAACGTAGTAGGCATGTCCTCGTTGTTGAATCGCCCCCAGTTGACAGAATGTAGCCAGTATCACAGCCGAACTTACAGATTGAACCCCGAAAAGCGCCCCCTGTGCAAGTGCCAGATCCAGCTTCCTTGATTACGTGGCCATTTGATGGTTCTGGAGAACCATCACATTTTATTTCTGTAGTAAATTGAAAAAACATAGTTTCCATTGTAGTAGGCTTATCAATAAGTTGAGCTTGTTCGGTTTTAGCTAGAGTCAAGACAATTATATCGACTCAAACTGCGTTGCGCTTGGTAGAGACCCCTTGCATTGGCCGCCATCGTTAATGAAACGTGCACGCGTGAAGAGCTTGGCTGAGAGTCGTGCGCAGCGCGTGCACGTTTCCATTGTTTGTCATTAATTGGTAATGACTCAAAACAAATATTAGCATAAAAACTTACTTGGTAACAAGCAACGGAGAGCTGTTGGTAGTATAAAACATTGTAGGAAACGACTCCTTCTGAAGTAACGTAGTTTTTGAGAAAAAGGTAATTTCTCACTAAAATAATAACAACTTCTTGCAAGAAGTTTTTATTCCTATCTGAAAGCACACAAATTGAACAACAAGGGTGTTTTTTCTTTCATCATTTTCTTGCAACTTCGATGACCAATTAAGCCAAAATTTTCACAGGCTTGTTATTTTATGCATATGTTGGGATACACCAAGTGAGAACACTGGTCTTTGAAAATTTCCAAACGTGCTCAGTGCCTTTAAAGATGGCGACCAAGGCAAGGGGTCTATAAAACGAGTTTGGCCATTCAGAAACAGCTTACCTACCTGATGCTATAACTGTCATATTGCATGATCCAGAGTTACCAGAGTCGTCTGTTGCTGTGTAAACTAAGAAATACTCTCCGGGATCTAGTGTAGTCGGCTTGGAACCATGAATTGGGACAGAGTTAATTGATTGTAAAGTTGCTTCGATGCGATGTCCAGCATCCATGGCCTGTGAATTAAATAATAATAATACAAACAGTAATAATAAAACAAAACAAAAAGTATGATACAAGACAATAAAATGAATAAAACAATTGAAAACCCCCCACCATCATAAAATATATTCAAACAAGAATGAAATCAAAGCTTGTGTTCTTACCCAGACAGGTTCCCAGTCCGACCATGGAACAACAATCAAACTCCGTAAATGACCAGTAAATACGTATCTGTCATAATATGGACAATCCACAACCGGATCAGTCACATCTGGTAAAAACAGTAAAAGTAAATTAATTTTGAAATTGGGAATTATAATGCAGGTGACAATTATTTTAATTCACTAGTACTGAAATGTATTTGGGCATTAGGGCTGCAATTTAACAATTAATACGACAAACAACTTTTGGAAATAAATAGTTGTGGGGAGGTAGGGAACTAAATATCCGAGCAGAAGATCAAATTGTCTTCAAGAGTTCAAAGCATGAAGGCTTTGATTATTGTAGCTATTTGATTATTTTAATTATCAACAACTATATAAGCAATCAATAATTATGGCTAATTAGGACTAGACAATAATTGTGCCCTTCTAATTCTCTATGCCTGATGCCCCTCGTCGTAGAGGCCAGTATTAAGCGCTTATATGAAAATGTTATTATTAGCGGCGTGTTGTAAGCAGTTAAAAGCATCGAACTCAAGCTCTGGTGTTTCTGGTCAGCAGAGTGTGGGTTCGAGACCCGGTCCTGACACTTATTGCTTCGTCCTGCGGAAGGGACGTAACGCCGTAGGTCCCGTGCGTTGTTATAAAACCTCAATGCACGTAAAAGACCCCATTACACTTATTTTTTTAAGAGAAGGGGTTCGCCCCGGTGTGTCTGTCAATGCGTCTTATTCTCACTTAGAGTGAGTCTGCACTTCAAGAGTAGAAGAAGAAGAAGAATCTTCCATCGTGGCTGACACTGGTCTATAACTAGGTCCATCTCTCTCTAACACTCTTGATGGGGACAGATAGGCACAACTCGTCAAGTCTTCACGGAAGTGAATGAACAATGAATGATGAATTAGGACTATCAACTGGAAGCAAACGGCAAGTTCAAAAGACGTCAAACTTATCAGCCGAATTGAAGGTGCCACCATTTTTAGAAATCCACAAAGTTCTGAACCAAATCCACGTTACACTCACCTTTACATTCAGAAGCACTTTTGTCCCAGTTCCCATCCACCAGGCAGGTAAAATTGGCTGAACCGAACAAAGTATAGCCTCCGTCACATGTGACATTACATGTAGTATCAAACGGCTGTGGTGAAGATGGGTTGGTCTTAGTGTTGCCTCGGTGTCCACACTTGTTGTACCCATGATCAGGAGCTGAGGCTGGTGCTGGGCAGGTCACAGCTGCAGCAAGAGAAATAGTCGTCAAATATTCATCCACTAGAATTTTTATTATTCAATTGGTCAGAGCAGAAAGTATTCTTCGCTCGGTCCTAGCGCCTCATCCACAGGCCATTGGATCATCCTGACCTAAGAACCTCCGGTCACCTCTTCCTGTTTAGGGAATATTCCACTATCAATAATAATTCATAATGTAGCTCTATTTTCAATCTTTGCCTTGTTATAAAAAAGGGCTCAACCACAACATTATTCTTGCAACTTAGGTTTAACAAGATCATTTACATCACCCATGGAGCCTCATGGCATGTGTGTACACATTGTGATAGTGCGCTTTGCGCCAAACATTAGGGCAGTCGTTCCCACCATGCATCACTACTTCTTAAATAAGAATTTATGCAAGCTCATCAGCCCATCCCAGCGGTCTTGGTTGAGACCGACATGAAGGGGAAGCAAAAACATACACACCCCAAAACCACACAGCAATGTGTGTCATACGCTCTGTGGATATTCCTTTGGAAAAGATAGGCCCAATACTTCACCCTTAACCCGGATGTCCAGGCCTCAATAAAAAAACAACTTACGCTTGCAGCGGAGAGTGGCAGCTGACCACACCCCAATACGATTTCCACCGCTTTGACAAGATGCTAATGACGTCGCTTGTATGTAACCATAGTTACATGACAGTTGACAAATAGTGCCATACGTCACATTTACGTCATTTGTGCAATTGCTGGTAACCCCGGTCGAAGTGTAGAAGTCCTTAGTCGAGCAGGTGATATCTAAGAATAAAATGACAAAACTCAAGCTCAGGGAAAAATCATGTATGAGTTGGTTTTGAGTCAATTAATACCGACGGTATGTACACCAGACATGGTGTAGATATAACACTTCCCAGTTTACCACTTTTTTTATTACTAGAGAACCTGATGTGGTTTAGAAAGATTTAAAATAAATATTTCTTTTCGAAAATATATCCTTTATCAGAGTTTTTTCTTCTTCTTATAACCCAAACTCTATTCACTGTTACATGAGCTTCATTTCGAAATTTTTCCTCCTCAAAATCTGAATCCCACTATTTGCAACATACAACAACATAATGGTGTTCTAAAGACGCCATTCGTGCGTCGCGTCGTGTCATCGTTTCGCCCTTTTGCATCGTGCCGTCGCGTCGCGTCGTCGCGTTGCGTCATGTCGTCGCGTCATGCCGTCGTATCGTGCCGTCACTCGAACCTACCATTTAGGAGGTTTAATGCGTATTACGAAAAATACACAATCCTTTTTGATTGGCCGCTTTACGACGATTTCTCCACAGACTCTTTAATTCCGAAAAATCTTGAAACAAAAAATTCATTATTAAGGGATTCTGCTTCCCAATCAAACTCACTTAATACTAAGCAATGAACAAATGTTTTTCCTATTTTGTTAAAATTACTTCGTCCGTAAATTGGGCAAAGTGACCCAGGCGTCAGCGCCGCACTCAGTGAATTGTTGTCAGTAGACTTTTCTTTTCAAAGTCTCCACACACAAAAATGTTCCTTTGCTTAAAATTATTGACCAAAATAAGTAACAATAAGATAATACTTCTATTATAAACCAGCAAAGCCAGGTGAATAAAGCAAGTTGATTGATTTAGTTCCGTCGGTGGACGCCCGTGCCTGGGGACATATTCTCCGTTGGAGGACACAATCTCCGTTGAGCACGGCGGACAGAATAACCTAACGAGAGACAGTTTATCCTAGGAGATACTGTCTCGGGGGACGTTGTACCCTAGACAAGCCAGGTAAAGTTGTCCGGGGGGACAGATTCACCGGGGGTACAGAATCTCCGTCCACACCGGCTAAGTGATACTCATTTTTCACCATCGGTGGCGTGTAGGAGCCTTACCTACAAAAGTGGTTACCCGTATTTATGAAAATAGTACGCGCCTGTGACTATCATGGACAAGACTGGTGCCTTTCTCGTGTTTGCAAAGGCAGCCGTCATAGGATATATCATTATTAAAGTGTTTCCCATCGAAATAATACATTTCCCCCTTTAAGTTCACCTACCTGAACACTTGAGCCATTGTTGAATCTCCTCTGGAATGTTGCTAAGCATAAAGGTGTCATAGTAGGTCACGTTGAAGGGTCGGCAGGGTGTCTGGGTGTTCTTACCACCCAGTTGGATCTGGGTACATTGGCAGGGGTCAGGCACCGGAATCGCCCAGCGGTACCTCCCCGAAGATGAGTCCTGCTCTTGCATAATGTAGCATGGCAATGCTTCAAGAAACAAAAATACAATGGAATGTGGTTTGCTTTATACGTAAATTGCGCGTTGATGACGGGAGTGCGAATCCCTTACCAGATCTTGGAAGGAAGTATGGAGTTTGACACAAAATTAAGATAATTGCATAACGTGTAATGCTCGAATACAATTACTACAACAAAAGTTTGTTTTTATGCTTAACATTGTACGGAGCTCTAGGAAGTGCCATCCGATATGTTGAGATCCTGAGAGATAATTTACTGCAGGATGATGACATCATAAGATGACGACATCCTGAGACAATTCATGGGATGACAGCATCCTGAAAATGTCGGGCAAAAAAGATAACATTATCTTGGGAAGACAGCACCCTACTTTCAGGATATCGCCATCAAGAGATAAAACATATCTTACCTTTATGGTGTCATCGTCATAAGTAAATTATCTCAGGATCTCAACAATGAGTTGGATGGCACTTCCAGAGCTCTGTAACATTGTGACATAAAATGTTGTTCAGGTAAATTAGAGTGAAATGAGACAATGTCCAACCATTGCTGCCACAAATCTATCTATTTGGAAATATTTAAGAAGTATACCAACTCCATCATGAACTGTGGACCATTTATTTTGTAAATGTAACGAATTTACTTTGAAGTAAGTTGTTGCATACAAATTGATGCACAATATCTAATACTTTTTTATAACTTTGACGGGAAGGAAGAGAGAAATGGCACCGATTTACCTTGGCTGTGTGCGAGCAAGACAAACACAGAGCAGAAGACAATCTGCTCCAAAAACGCCATTCTGTGACCATCAACAGGTGTGTGAGCCCGAGATGCCTACTTCAAAACTGAATTCTGAAGCTAAGCTTGACGACTCTTAAACTACGGTCGTGTGTACGTGCGCGATGGGACAATAATTAAGTCGAACCAATTGGCCATTATAAACGCGTGACTGGAAAATGATTTAATTATAATTTACACTCTATATATTCTTTGTGTTGCGGTATCCTTGAGTTTCTTTATTCAGTATTCGTCGCGGCATCAGCGTTTACAAACAGTTTAATAAGATGAGTAATATAAGGATGTAGGCCTATACTTTATACTGCATAATATTAAAATTATTAACAAATATTGTTTAAATAATTAAACAACAGCAGCAGCAGCAGCAGCAACAGCACCGCAACAGCAACAACAACAGCAACAGCAACGACAATGACAACGACAGTGATCAACGACACCAACACCAAAACACCCCGAGTTTATGTTTGAGATCTGGGTCATAGTAATTCAATTACAAATCGGATGGCTTTACAATTTAATAAGGAAATTCAACAAGAAAGGACTATTGTTGGCAAGAGGCCTTTAAGTGACTTTCAACGCCGTGCTCACATCAAAACAATTTTCACTATGGCAACGACCCGAACATTTAGATTTTAATAATAGCTGTTTTTAGAGATTCGAAACAGCTATTAAAGGCACTGAACACGTTTGGAAATTGTCAAAGACCTGTGTTCTCACTTGGTGTATCCAACATATGCATAAAATAACAAGGCTGTGAAAATTTGGGCTCAATTGGTCATCGAAGTTGCAGGAAAATGATGAAAGAAAAAACACCCTTGTTGTACAAATTTGTGGGCTTTCAGATAGGAATAAAAACTTCTTGCAAGAAGTTTTTATTATTTTAGTGAGAAATTACCTCTTTCTCAAAAACTACGTTACTTCAGAGGGAGTCGTTTCCTACAATGTTTTATACTATCAACAGCTCTCCGTTGCTTGTTACCAAGTAAGTTTTTTATGCTAATATTTGTTTTGAGTCATTACCAAACGTGTACGATACCTTTAAGCAAGTTTATTAATTGTAAACGGTTATTGGCATGATTTGGTCTCACTGCCCTTATGGAATTGCTTGTTTTATATATTTTTAACCCCCCCCCTCTCCATTTCCCTCTCCCTCCCCCAAACATCACAGCCCACCTCTCTCCGAATAGCTCTCCCCTGTTTCCGGAGCCCCCCCCCACCATTTTTATAAAATTTGTATTGTCTGTAAACCCTTTTGCCTTAATTTGTTTCCCTAATATTGCATCATTGCTATTTGGTGTATGACAATAAAGGTATATCAAATAATTGCTTCCATCATCATTCGAAAATGGGAGATTCGACAAATATTAGTTTTCAATAACTCTCAAAATTGTTTAAAACCACAATCAGCTTTTCGAAAAGTGCAGTTTCTTACCAGGATGACAACGCACGACTTTGTCCTTAGAGGGTATTAATGTTGTAATAATTTCCAAGCAAAAAAAAAGGGGAGAAAACGTTAGCTACAAAATCATATAAATACACCTGTTGAATGGATTCCTAATTATTTGATCCATGATCCAACATGACCCAACGCATGGGGTCGTTGATTTCATGCCGAATTTGTGTGGCGTGCAAGCACGCACTCAGACACAAGCGCGTGTACTTAATCTCAACTGGTAATCAAACGAGTGATTCAATGGGCACTTACTCTTGAACGGGTACCCGGGAAAGTAGCATCCCTATCTTCGAACAACATGGCGGACACAGGAACAGAAGAACAACAAGTTGGCGAACAAAACGGTGACCAAATTCCTGATCCAAGTGAAGAAACCCATGAGCAGACAGCCTCAGATGCGTCCACTCCAGCCAAACCTGGGGACAGTATTTTTGCGTCGAAAAGTGAAGACGATCCTGCGTAAGTTTTTTTTTTTAAACGTCATGTTCGTAACGACGTGTGTGTGCACGAACAAAGATTTTTTTACATGTGGAAATAGCCCGTTGCATGTGTTGCATCTTTTTCGTGAAAATGTCCCATTGACCATGTTTGACGGAAAGTAATTGATTGGATGAATCACTGGCATAAATCACTTGGCATTGAGCTGGTCTTGGAAAAGATGCTGAAAAAACCCCTTCATCTTATTCTTAATCTTAGTACTTATTTACCAATGATGGTTTTGCTACTGCAGGAGTTCAGTGCTACAGTCTACACAGTGTCGATCACTCACAATACTAACTTAGATTAGTGGAAATTACAAACAATGAGATTTGATCTGATTGAGTTGTAAGTAGTCTAGTTGGATAGAGCTCTTTGAGAACATTCATTTTGCTACTTTACTTGTGGGGATCGGTTCATGAAAACCGGACTTGTTATGGAAGGTCAAAGTTAAACATATATGACCTTGTTTACATACAAATTTTGTTGACCGTGCGTGTACAAGCGCAACGTTTTCGCTGTTGCACACAACATCCAATTCCCCTCGCGTAATTGAACATTTCCAAGGGCTGTATCAACGTGTTTGACAATCAAGCACGAAAAAGCGCGACAACTTAAAGTTTTAATTCCAAAAGTAATTACATAATTAAATACTCAATTAACTGTCATTAATTTCGGTTCATTATGGGGCCCTAAGAGGATAACTACTTTCAGTTCTCAATGAATTTCAGCGCAGAAAATAAGATTTCTCGTGATTTTAAAGAAAGTTTTACACAAATACTCCCAACAAAACAGACGCCAAATTGCATATCAAACGCAAGAGAAAAACTCCATCTTGAAAGTAGTTCCGTTTATTTTTATGAATGAAACGATTAACATGGGTTTAATCTATATCCCTCCACACCACCGATCTCTCTATAGCGTTGAGGTGGTCACAGTTTCCCATTAACAAAAAGTGGCTGCGTGGTGAACAGCGCCCTCACTCGGGGCTGATTGACACTACTTAGATATTCAATTTCAATGTACACACACACACAATGATTGAATGAGTGAACTACCACTATTTTATGAATTAGATAAGATTGGAATGGAATGACTGACCCTGTGTCTGTGATACGCAAATGATGAATGCCATTCAGAATGGGCGTATCAGCCCCAGCCCAGTCCTTCTATAGACTATAATACTTTCTTTGGCAATAATTGCTTGGAATAGCACTTTTAGTCTTAGAAGGAACTGGGAATCGAGCTTCAATCACCTTCCACATTTCAAGAAATTGCTGGACTGCATCTTGCATGATACAATAATTATTAAAAAAATCCCCATCCATTCATGAATATGCACAACTAAACATAGTTGCAATAAAATCCGTGTTCTTGGAATGTGGGTCATGATTTTTGAAAGTGGTAAAAATTGGGCAAATCTGGTCACTACACTAGTCTCTCAAAATAATTCACATTTCACATTTCGCACCGTATTACCATAATCCAACTCGTAACCCTCCGGTCTACGACCGTCGGGAGGATGGAGGGTTACGATTATCGCAACTAAACTAAACAAAGTGTGATTATTTTGTTTCTAAGTATTGTCACTCTTTAATTTAAACAAAGTGGTTTTCTCTTTAACATGTGCTTCTTGTTTTCCCTCTATAGGAAAATCTTTGTCGGTGGTTTGAATAGCTGTACTACAAATGGTAAGGACAAAAGACTGTAACACACACTCACATAGTGCTTGGTAAACATCAAGACCTATGCATGTTGGTTACATTCACACATGTTGCAATAGTCAGGTTGGCTCAGTGGTTTCTGTCCCTGCCTTTCACCTCTGTGGACCCCTGCTCAGACCAGACCCTTGCATGTGGATTGGGTTTTCAGTCCCTACCTGACTGCGTAGGTTTTTTCTATGTAGGGTTTTTTCCTTGCACATCTAAAACTGAAATTTGTTCATTGTCTTCTTTAAAAAGTTGGTGCGATGTTCTATTAAATCCAGATTCCAGAAGTTTGCCTTACTCAGAGTCTGATGGTAGAGAAACTACGTTGTAATCTTTGTATTTGTTCAAACTGGCCCGATTTATGTAAGAACTATTTCAGTCATGACATACATACATGTACACTCATCTGTGCAACCAAAGTGCAATTCATTTTTTCCTTTTTTTTAGCACAAAATGTTGCACAAAATGTGTGTTTTGAGAGGATGTTTTACTGGGTTGAATTAATAAACATGCAGTTTGTAATAGTTGTAGGTGTCATACAGCCATTGACTTCAACTGTCTGTTACATACTGCTTAATAGTTACGTTGGTAGCCAATTTTATTGGTTATCTCATTGAGTGATAATCAGCTATGTTGGTCAGGCACTAAAGAAGTCAAATAATGGTTGGAGTGATGCACTTGTAATTACAACACATGGCTCGAAATTAACACTGGACTACAGGCCCGAGGCCAGTGATTTTAGCATCGGGCCAGTAAACTCATGACCGGACAAGTCCAGTTGTCATGTGTTTTTCAATTGCATATAACACATTGTATACTCACCCATAGTACAAATGAGAAAAATCTTCTCCAAGTGCTTCTTCAAATAAAAACAGTTTACATGTTAAACTGTGTAGGTTTATATTCTTCTCACTTTGATTCTGGTCCTGTAAACAGAATTCTGGTCCAGTAAACATTTTGAGCTACAAGCCCTGCGGTCTTGTGGTTTTTTCCGCCAAATTCGAGACAGGTTCATAAATTCCTACCACACTGACTGCCGTCACAAAAAGCTACTGAACTGTTGGTCATATTTTAATCGTGCAATTTGTTTGAAAAGTGGGGAATGGACTTGGCCCAATTTGAATCAGGGATGGTGACACCATGTAGTAATTAGGCATAAAGCTAATCAACCGATTTTCTCTTTTTAAAAATAAATAGAGCCATACTAGAAAACTTGAAAATCACTGTACAGTTTTTTCTGTGTGGGTCATTTCCTCTTTTTTTTTGCAATTACGTGAGTAATGTATCCTTTGAATTATACTTGTTTTTATATGATTGTTGTCCTCCAGAAACACTGAATATTTACTTCTCAACGTTCGGGATAGTCAAGGATGTGAATGTGAAATATGCACAGGATAGGATGGGCAACCTGCGAGACACAGCCGAACAAATGCGGTCAAGGGGTTTCGGATTTGTTCTTTTTGAAAGTCCGGCAGTCGCCGAAAGGGTATGAAGGTTCAATATTCAACATCTTATTTAAGGAGAAATATGATAGACCTTATGCATTGACGTCATCCAGCCGCCATCTTAGAGGTAAATCGTTGATGAGACTATGCACATATTTGTACTCGCGGTGCACAGGATTGGCCAATGAATAACCTGCTTTTGACCTCTAGGCGAGGGCGCCCTACTCAAATGACGTCAAGTGCATAAGGTCTGTAAACTGTTCATGGCCTTATGCTGTGACCCTAGCAGAGTCTTTCTCAAAGGCTACATGACAACACAATACACCAAACAAGTTTACTGGGGTAACAAAAGCAGTCGAGTAGAAAGATGTCACAAGATAGAAGCAGAATGCAGTCAGAAAAAGCAAGAGACTAACAATGAAAAATGAGGGGGGGGGGTAAGGGGAAGGGGCTAGTTTAATCACAAGGGTGGAAACACAAAAGATAAAAATCAAGGTGCGGAGAAGGAATGAAATGTTTGTTGCTATTGGTTAAAAGAATCAATATCATAGAATTTGTTTCACATTTGTTGAGTATAATCTATAAATCATTTATGGCCAACAGAATTGGTTCACCCAAATTCAACTGATACCATATATAGCTTATCAAATTTACATTTTCACTCTAATTTTATCAATTTATGTGGTGTGTACTTTGTATATCTATGCATTCAGTACATGATATCATATTGCAGGCTGGCATAGTTTATCCATCATTCAAAACACAGTGCATGATAATGAATGGTCAGACAGTAGGAGGGTTAAGACTGTCTATGCATTAAGTAATAATGAATGGTCAGACCGTAGGAGGGTTAAGTTGCTTCTTTTATTCTTTGCAGGTATTGACACAAGAACACACGGTAGATGGGAAAGTGATCGAGGTTAAGAAAGCAGTGAAACAGGGACAGGCAAGATCCAAGAAACTGTTTGTTGGTGGAATTTCCAACGGTATATCCGAAGAAATCCTGGAAGCTTATTTCTCAGCATTCGGCAAAGTGAGTCAGATGATGTCAAGGGTGTTTGTGTTGTAGGACAGAGGGACGGAGTTGTGGAGGACAGGGCCCAATTTCATAGAGCTGCTTAAGCACAAAAAGTAGCTCAGCACAAAATAATTATGCTTACCAGAATAAGGTTACCAGCCAAAATACCATGTCACATGTACAATTTATGACTGGTATCCTGCTCCTTTTTGCTAAGCAGAAAATTGTTAAGCAATATTTCCTGCTTAAGCAGCTCTATGAAATTAGGCCCAGGATAGCAGGAACTATTTACAAATGAAATCATGGTCAAAGAGAATTTTTTTTTTAGAAACTGATACATCAGAATGCTCTTTGAACCTTCAACAAATTCTGCTAAGCAAAAATAATCATGATCATGGATGCCAGTCACAGATGGGTACATGTAAAATTGTATTTAAGCTGGTAACCTTATTCTGGTAAGCATAATTTTGTTGTGCTTGGCTAGGTTTTGTGCTTAAGCATCTCTGCAAAATTGATCCCAAAATTGTATTTAAGCTGGTAACCTTATTCTGGTAAGCATAATTTTGTTGTGCTTGGCTAGGTTTTGTGCTTAAGCATCTCTACAAAATTGATCCCATGTGTTATGTAATGCACGTTACCAGTTAAACTTAGTGCTAAGAGAAGGGGTTTCCCCTGGTGTTTCTGGCAGTGGCTGCTGAATGCGCCGCAGCACCTTGTAAACCATTATAAGGCGCTACAGAAATGGACCTCATAGTTCAATACATAGCTCTGCTTAAACCCTTTTGAAAAACAAATAATGAGCGCTTTGATACGGGATGTGATAAAGCACTGTATAATTATTATCATCATCTATCCCTCAACCTTGCTCGGAGGTGGGTGGGTTGTCATAAGGGCACTGCTGATGACTTCACAACAATTTGCCTCACTGTTCTCCACTGCCCTCTGTGATTGCCAAAGTATTTAGAAATTGGGAAACCAATCATCAAAATAGTTTTCCATTTGCTTCATGGATAGTGTTTTGTTATATACAATCCTGAAAGTACATCTCCGTTCTTCAAGCCAAGATGCTATGTTGAGTAAGATGATTTAGGTTAAACGAGTGCTTGTTTCATTCTCTCCCAAACAGATCTTGCAAACAAAAATCTTTGTTGACCGTGTGACGCAGAGGCGACGCGGTTTCGCCTTCATACAGTTTGAGAATGATTCAACGGTGGACACAGTTGCAGAAGAAAAGTACCATGAACTGACCGACGGAACAGAGACTTGTAAAGTAGAAGTCAAACCAGTAAATCAGCAGAATGATAGGTTTGGCCGTGGAGGGTTCAGAGGTAGAGGTGGATTCCGTGGAGACTTCAGAGGAGGATGTAAGTAATAAACTCGGATCTTAAAAATTACAGATGTTTTTCGGGTGATTCACAATACAGTATGTCACTGGGGTCCAATGTAATAAAGTTGTTAAGCACACACCTCTGCTTAGCATGGAAAATGCTGCTTAACAAAAACAGGTTACCAGCCAAAATATCATGTATCATACAGTACTTGTGACTGGTTCCCTGCATATTTTTGCTTAGCAAAGTTGATCTGCTAAACAACTTTATAAAATTGACCCGGGAGTTTACCCCCAAAGTCACCATTTATTTTGCAGTGTACATTGGGGAAAAACCTACATCCTTAAAAATGTACATTCATTAGGTGATCAAACAAATCTATTTATTCAATTTTGAGTTCCTGTAAGGAAAATGGAGCTTAACTGTCTAGATGATGTTATTCAAAGAAATGCCCAAAGTATAGCATTTCTTGGATTCATTATTTTGGTTTTTATGTTTGAATTTGATATGTCTTCGGTTGGAAATTTTCTCGGATTCATCGTTTTAGTTTTTTTGTCTTTGAATTCGATATGTCTTCAGTTGGCTATTTCTCGGATTCATTGTTTTAGTTTTTTGTCTTTGAGGTTGATATGTCTTCGGTTGGACATTTCTTGGATTTTCATTTTGGTCTTTGTCTTTGAATTTGATATGTGTTTAGTTGGACGAGGAGGTGGCGGAGGTTTCAGGGGAAACCATCAAGGAGGAGGTAACTATCAAGGAGGTCAGTACAACCAATGGGATGGATACAATCAAGGTGGTCAAGGTGGACAAGGTGGATATAACAACCAAGGAGGATATGATCAGAGCGGATACTACCAAGGTTACGATCAGTCAGGTTATAATCAAGGATATGATCAACAGTATCAGGTGAGGGGGGATTAGGGCTAAAGATGGGTGTACCGTGGGCTGGGCTTACAGAGTTGCCAACTCTCCCTGATTCTGAAGGAAGTTCCCTGAAAATAAACCAATCTTTCCATAATCTGATGAACAAATTTGAAAATCTCCCTTATTATGGAAATTTTTTCCCTATTATGTTGAATGTAATTCTAAATATCGCCATGATTGTTGTACAAAATCTCCCTGATTGCAAGAAGCAAATATAGGAACTATAAGGAAACAGAGAAGATGAAGTCCTTGTAGATAATACCAATGTTAGGATTGTTATTACCTAGCCTGTACTTGGTTATTGAAGGGCAAGGTGTTTCCCCTTAAGTAAAGGCACCTCTTTGAGGGAAATTTTAAATTTCTACTGGAACATTTTAAAAGGCCTCAAGGCATTGACCTGTTGCCTCCATGAAATACCAGGCCTGTATTTAATCATCCATTGGGTCATTGGAAGAGGTTGATTAGGCCTTGCAGCGTTCTCCCTTAACAGTGGTCCGCTGCCCAAATGCCAGTTACAACACCTGAGGACCAGTCAGAATTCTCTCCAAGTGGTCCTGCTGGCTAGTTCAGTGTTGAAAAGCATCCCTATTTCATTTGAAAGATTGAATAGTGTAAAAACCAACGGACTAGTGAAATGACAAACTAACTGGTCATGCTGGCTAGTCACTAAAAAAGTGAAGGGCAAACCCTACCTTGGGATTGGTGTGACAGAAGTACCCAAGATGGACATTCACTGTATTGGAACTATGACAAGATGCCTTTGACCCCAGGCTGTAAAATAGCTTAGTTTGCGCTATACACTTCGAGTGTCACTTTGAATCTTGGCGTTTGTCTTCGTTACAGGGCTACAACTACAACTACGGACAGAACTACGGCAGTCAAGATGGCTCTATGGGTCAGTATTCAGCTAATGGATCTGGTTACCAAGGTGGGTACCAGACTGGATATGATGCAACCAGCTACCCAGCTCAACAGTATAACTATGGCTCAAATTACGGACAAGGTGAGCAAACGTCACTTATATATAACAAGCCTTAACAAATAGCAACTATCCAACAGTATAACTATGGCTCACATTGCGGACAAGATGAGCAAATATTACTCTTATATAACAAGCCTAACAAAAATAGCAACTGCCAAACTCAAAAGTATAGCTTAGGCTCAAATTGCGGACAAGGTGAGCAAATGTTATTCATATAACAAGCCTAAAAAAATAGCAGCTACCCAACTCAACAGTATAATTATGGCTCAAATTATTGGGAAGTTCGAGGAAGCATTGTTCCATGTATTAAGGTTCCTAGCATCAGGCCCCATAATACGTTGCATTCTAGAACACAGAGAATGCAGCTCATAATATAATGATATTATTACTAATACCTGTGATACTGTTATGTTTTGACAGAGGCGTCCAACTACGGTAAAGCAGCTACAGGAGGGTATCAACACACTACTAGCCAGCCCTACTGAGAGGCTAGTCAAGGTATGTTGATGAAAAATACAAAACAACAAAACACTTGTGTTGAACAAAGAAAAATCAACTAGATTAACTTGCTGGTGCTCTGCCAACTGAGCTATCTGGCCCTCATGTTGGCGGTTTCCCTATTTTGTCAATATCTTTGTTCGGGGGTGCCAGTCAGAAGCCATTCAACCTGAAACTGCCCTCTAGCCAGGGATCACACCCAAGTTAAAAATACACTTCACAATGCCTGCAAATCTTTTTTACAAAGAGGGTAAAGACACATCAATGGGTGACTTTTTTCTTATGTGTGTCTAAACTCAACTGAAATGTGGATTGAATTAAAGGTTGTGATTTTCTACAGGGGTGTTTGAGTGATCTGACTGAAATGTTTAAATATCTTGCAGGTATTGTTTCTATGTGTAATTTGTCTTTCTACTTGGCTTCCCCCCCCCAGAATCGTCAGCCCTGTCGACATGGAATCAGTGTCTTTGAGAGCAGCAATAATGGAGGAATGATGGCCTGTTCTCACCCTTGATCACATTTTATTTTGGTCCACCTTGAAATAATGACGGGAACCTACAACACGCTGGGCTTCTTGAATCTTGCCCTGACTGGTCGTAGCATTAACTGTTTACTCAGAAGGGCTTTAACATGCATATTCATGAGTTTGCTGATAGACATTTCAACTCCTCACTAATGGAAAAACCTTTCCACTGGGTACAGACTCTGTACCCCTTTTCACTTGCTATCATTTTATTTCTTCCCGTTTTCACCTTTTACACTTCACTGTTGATCCTTTATACAGAGAGTACTGTGACTCATTCTTGTGGTACTGTTGTGGTCACTTTTATTCTGTGGGTATACTCGACCCGTTTTACTAGATACAGGCTTCCCATTTCCCAATTCCAAG
This sequence comes from Plazaster borealis, assembly GCA_021014325.1. Lineage (NCBI taxonomy): Eukaryota > Metazoa > Echinodermata > Asteroidea > Forcipulatida > Labidiasteridae > Plazaster > Plazaster borealis. The sequence continues at coordinate 2,586,273 of CM037468.1, forward strand.
TTGATGACAGAAAAGTTGAAAGCACTACTTTTATTTCATACACTTTGAAAATAAGGATAACAAAGAAAACACCCTTTTTGAAGAAAAAACATTGTCAACCCATCACAATCATCAACAATTTCTCGAAATATTATTGATTTTTAAGTGTCGGTAAGGATTGAAATACTTCTGAGCAAACTTATTCTATGCTTGTTCATGCCTTGTGCTGCAGCGTTGTTCCACAGTGGACCCGGAGGCCTTTTTCATTGCTTTGGTGTATAAACTTGGCACACACTTCAATATCAGTCAAATCGCCAACTTGTTTGGCTTTACTACGGATGCTGCCAAGTAGTTTATAGCAAGTTTGACATTTGACTTGAGAGTCATTTGGAAAATCTCTTTTCACTTATCATTCACATCAAATCAATTTAACGGAGAGACAAAATCTCTATGAAGACTCTGAAGTGAAATTGACCATCGTCCAAAATCTTTGAGCTTCGGAGTTTCTGCTGAACTTATCATCTATCACCGTTGAGTGAAGAAAATTGTTAGATCAAGTCTATCCCCCAAAGCCAGTGGAAAGGTTGATATAATTTTTAAAAAGGACTTTTTCAGGTTTTTAACATGGTTTTTCAGAATGCAAGAAAAAACAAAAACAAAACCCTGCTGTGGTAATAAAGTAATAGTGGTGTCTGTTTTTCTGCAAGGAAAAATGACTCGTACACGAGGGATACATTTTAGTCATTATAAAGGGGAAAAACCCCAAAACATAAACCATGCTATTATTTGAAGGAGTTCATTTATGTTTATTCTTATTAATTGTGTAGATATTTATACATGTGTAGTCTGACCATCAGAAGTTTTAAGATTGATCGTGGAATAATAATGAAATGCAACCAGCCAATGGAAGGCGTAAATTGCAAGCCTTTGGACTTGTGCGCTACTTGAACTTGTCATTGACGAGAACAACAAGCAGATAGTATGAAAAAATTCATTTAAAAAAAATTCAACACAAACAGAAAAAACTATATTTTGAACTCGATCATATCTTGACAGACTTTATAGGTTAACCCTGTGTGTGTATCTTTTGGGGTTCAGACTAAACATTTATCTGTCTTCTGTTTTGTATGCCCTTGAGTTTGAGTTTTGTGGTTCTCAGTGAAAAAAAAGTCCTTTCTATTTGATTCTTTTAGTGTAATTCGGTTGTTTATTAAGGGATGATTTTTAAAAGGTTGTGAATGGTTTAAAGTTAATAAAATGAGCATTCCTTATGCAGTAAATTTGCCAAAAGGTTTTTAAACGTAATTTATTGATGTGAAGCTGTAATAAGTGTTTATGATGTGTATAAAAAGTGCTGAAAGTCCTAAGGTCCTAGTGTGTTTTGAAACAACTTTTCTAATGATGATCTTATTTAAACTAAAATAGTCACATGAAGAAATTTTTCAGAAATATAAACAGTTGTTTAAAGTTAACTTTATCCTTTGAAGAAAATTTTAGATACATTTAACAGGGCCGTGTTTCTAAGTGCCTTGTAACCAAGTGTTTAAGTAAGTTTGGTTAAACTTTGAAAATTTTGATAACGGTTAAAGTGCAAACATTTTATTGTGTAAAGCTAAAAGTTTTCTAAAGATTTTTTACAAGAAAAGTTGGAAAAGAAACAGACTGGCGTTTTGATTCTTCTAGATGTCTGTCCATGTGTATGTGTGGTTGATTAACAATGATCAATGGTTGTTAAGAAACAATTCCCCTACAAGTGGTACCCCTTGATAAACCATGGTCTATGCTGCTGTTGGGGGGTGAGTGGGTCCAGAGGATGACACAATTAATTTAGACTTGATACCATGTTGATACTTTCCTCAAGGAAAATAATTGGCAAGAGTCATTTCAACTGATACCTCGTAACAAAACACCTGAGATTAAAGTATTATAAAAACGTCCCCTGGCTAAAAGTTTGGTAATACGTTGTATTTCTAAGATGGGCTTGTCCTTATCACCGGCCCGTAAAGTTAATGAAGGATACGTGCCTAAGCTATGGCCTGCAGAAGTGGCATAAATTCACGTGGGTCTATATTCGTGGCTATCGAAGCGATATTTGGTGAAATCATAGAGAAATGACCCACAATACAGAAAATGTAGGGTTACACAGAGGAGATAGTTTCATAGTCAGAGAAGATCACAAGGATACTCGATTATGAATGTTTGCCCAAACTTTCCCCTCTGATGAGAAAACACCCTTTTGGTTTAATTAATTAGGGCATGTTACACAAGACAATTAACAGACATTCATCGATAGAGAGAACAAACCCAAGTTGTTAAATTTCAGAAAACTTTATTTGGGAGAGTAAGACATTTAGAATGATTTCCTTGTGCTACCAAAGTTTCTTTCTTCATGATTCCTACCTCCATGCTTCATGCAACGTGCAAGGTATCAAACCTTAAACTTCCTTCGTGTGTCAGCTAATCGTGGGTGTGGTGAGGTAGAGATGATTCTTCTTATTACGTAAAAAAATCGCCTCAAGTTCTGGCATGGGTTCAGGCTTTTGATGCTGGAGTTTTAAAAACCCAAGTTCCTCCACAATAGCAGCATCGATCACTTAACGTTCATAGCGTATTTAATGTACTGGCATGATTGGTGTGCCATACATGCACCACTCGCACAAACCAGCCACATGACTCATGTGCGTCGTCGCGTGTGTCTGTGACGTGTCGAGGGCATACCATGGGGGCACGCATACACTCGCATGCTCGCACAGAAGATCGAAAGTAAAACAGCAACACCCTTGGATTGGTACCTTCATCCATGGTCGACATCTACAATTTCCAATTCATCATTTGAGTGGTAACTGGTAGTGGTAGGCTGCAGACAGGACGGTTAATACCTACAATCATCAGAGGGATAGAACGAGGACTTTAAGTAGACAAGATGAACGCCACAAAAGTTCCATTACTTTTAGTCGTCGCTCTTCTGTGTTTGTGTTACTTGTGTTATTTTGTGTTCAATCCTGCGAAACATGTAACTGGTGGAACACTGTTATTCAAAGACACCCTCCCTGTCCAAGATCAGGTACTTGCCAACAGTGACATCCCTCTCTATGCCACCAAGACTGGCTATGAGTTGTCAATAGAAACATTTGGATCAACAAGTGAACGTGAATTGAACTGGTTGGATCTCGCTAGGGCCACCGGAGCAGTCGTACCCGAAGGCCTTGAAAATTGCGCACCTGACGGTGTCTATGCTGTCTACAGACACGGTACTCGTAATCCAAGTGACGGAGATACTGAGGATATGCATAGCATAATCGACCGGCTTCAGAACACAGAAATCAACCCAGAATTTAACTATCTTCGTGACTTTCCTAAACTTCCGGTGGCAAATGCTTCACAGCTTGTGGAAGCCGGTTGGCAAGAGTTGAAGATGCTTGCCCAGCGACTCGCCAAACGTTTTCCAGAATTGTTTCCAGACGATGATTTCGATTTTTCGCGCTACTCTTTCCAATCGACAAACAAAAGTCGTACAATCGACAGTGCCCGTGGTTTCATTGAAGGTCTTGTCGGAGAAAATCAGACCTGCAGACCGGAATATTCTAAGGATTCTTTCATAGTTGAGTGTTCTGAAAATGAAGGCCCTGTCACTCCAACTTCGACCATGATACCCCATTCTCCAGTTGACAACGACCCCCTTCTGAGGTTCTATGACGTCTTGGAGACATGCACTGAAGCAGTGAATGATGGAAAAACAGATTTAGAGCAAGACACTTTCAGGGATGGTCCGGAGGTGGGAGAAGTTTGGAACAAGGTCACTAAGAAGCTGGCTTCTCCAGGAGCGAAGCCATTTAATTTATCAAGAGGTGATTTACTAGATCATGTAGATTGATGTGAATAACTTGGTAGGAATCTACGAGATATTTTCATAGGAGGGGGGGGGGCAGGGGCGCGGGAAGCAGGGGCAATAATTGGTGGGGGTGCTATTTAATGTATCAAACAATTTAATTTTTGTTTAATCTCATGTAGGGGCAAAAGGAGGGGGCAAGAGGTGGAGGCAAGGGTTCTTCGAAGGGGGTTGGGTGCCGCCCTTTTTTGCCCCCTCCTGCCCCACCGGCACCCCCTTCTGGTTACGCTACTGGTGAATTGTCAACTTGTGATGGAACTTTTTATAGGTTAAGACTTGTACAGTAAATGTTCATTTTGGTTGAGGTCTCATTATTAGATTACGCAACTAGGTTGTGATGGTACTTCTAGTCTAGGCAAAACAAGTTGCTGGTATGGAGTTGTACAAATAGGGGTAGTACCATCAACTTCCTCCATGCATCAACTGAAACTGGAAACCAATTAAAAAGTGAGTGTTTGGTTTAATACATCACTTTGTTTCAATGAGGTGTGACATTTTTTATGACCATCTCAATGGATAATGCTCTTGTGCATGTTTACAGTCTCGGACTAAAGCACTGGCGCATCACACTTAAAAACCCCCACTAATCTGAACAAAATTGTCATAAAACTATTGAAATAAATATTATCAAAATAATTCATTTTGAAATTGTTTCCTTGCTTCAGACCAACTACGTTTCAGGTTCAGTCAAATTTGAGGAAATTTTGTTTTAATTTGGATATGTGCGAATTGGGGGTTGTTATTGCAGGAGTAAAGTTTGGTACAAATGAAAATACCAGATTTTAAATTTGAATAACTTTCTGCAATGGTGAATTCATGTATGTCTCAGTAGGCCTAAGTGACAAGCAATAATGGAAGTGAGTTTCACATATTTTGTTGTAACATTTTGAAATTCTTCTCTTTGCAGCGGAGGTCATCTTGCTGTCTGAAATGTGTGGTTTTGATCTAGCCATGCACAACGACTCCAACACATGGTGTAAGCTGTTTGAACGGCAGGATCTTTATGCACCGGAATACCATTCAGAGTTGAAGAACTACTGGAACAAGGCATACGGGTTTTCAATCAACTACAGAATCAGCTGTAACTTAGCCTTAGATGCTATCAACTTCTTAGAGCAGAGAGTTGCAATGCCAACCAGGTAAGACAACCCACCCCGGCATTAGCTTGGCTGCCCTAGCTGGGGTACACTCAAGTTGTGCCTGTCCGATGTATTGTACTGTACGTAAAGCCAGGCCGGTGTTTATATCCGGTTTCCTTCGCATTAAACAACCGAGAATATTTCTATTCCCCCTGGACAGTCCGCCAGTCCATCTCGGGTTACTCCCCAGCTCTCGCCGGTACCCATTTGTACTCCTGGGTGAAGAGAAGCACCAATGGTTAAGTGTCTTGCTTAAGGACACGAGTGTCTCGACCGGAACTCAAACCCACACGCTGCTGATCAGAAAAACTAGAGCTTGAGTCCGGTGCTCTTATCCGCTCGGCCCCGACACGCCATTGATATTGTACTGTATGATTGGTATAAAATGAAATAATGACCAGTAAAAAGTTCCTCTTATCAGGGCCCAATTTCATGGCTCTGCTTACCGCGGGATTTTGCGCTTGCGATCACCATTCTTTGCTTACAGGGCAAGCGCCGACAATCTGCGCTAGCTGTGTAAGCGAAGAATGCCTAGTAACATGGAGTACGCACACCCACAAGCAGAAATTCCCTGCTAACCTGTGAAATACGCTCGAGGTAAGAGCAGAATTCCCTCCTTCCCACCCAGCGCCGATTCTTTGCTTACGTTAAGCAGAGCCATGAAATTGGGCCCAGGTCTTGTCTGAATTGATTACTTTGGCTTTGGCTGCGACTGTAGGGTAGCCACAGGGTAGCCACAGGGTAGCCACAGGGTAGCCTATACTTCAATGCATACGTGTTAATGGGGTGATCCAGCCTCAGCTGTAGTCTGCTTATTTGGAAATGGCCTAATGTTCACCATATCAAACTAGTACCAGTATGTGTAGTACCTTTTTGCATCTGGCACCTGGCACAAATGCCATGGTTTCTTTTGCCTGTTGTGAAGTTCCTGATCCGGGCATTACTGAATCAGGAATTTCTCGGCAAACTTACATGACTTAATTGCCTTTTGTCTCAGGAGTCGATCGAAGGTCTATTGTTCAAATTGTCTTTGATTAATCACGAAAACAAACAAACTGAAATAACAACCAGTCAGAAACAAATTTTCCTTGTTTAGTGTTTGGCGTTCCAAGCTGAAAAACATTTTTGGTTGCCATTGGTTAGTGTGTACACAAGTATTGTGTACAAAGTACACTTCAAAAGGTCTTTTAGCAGGTCAATTTCAGAAGGTAATTGTTGTGTTGTGGAGCAACACTCCACACTCTATTGTAAAGATCTTCACACACCCAAATCCATACTCTATGGTAACTATAAACAGTGTAGCGTTTGGACTCTAATATTAAAATGGCCTGGCCCAATGCTAAGAATGGGTGTTTATAGGGGTGTATTACAAATTCAAAATCAACAAAAAATATGAGGTAGATTTGAGGTGTCCTACTCAGTTCTTACCATTCAAACTTCAAACCGTTAGTTTATACTGCAGTCATCTTTAAAGCGAAACTGTTTGCCCAGGGTAACAGCAATCATTCACAGGAAATGACTAAGTGATATCTTCAATCACAATGGTGGGGGTAGGGAGGGGGCTACTATGGCAACATCCAAACACACATCATGGAAAACAACCTCGCATACAAATTAACAAGCAAACTAGGAAAAAAAACTTGGCTGGAAATCAGAATGACATTTCCTTTTTTTCATGGGGGGGGAGGAGGGAGGGAATGTAGGGGTGAGGGGTGAGGCAGGGGAGTGATCCATCGACATCAAATCCATTCGCGTTTAGCTTGGTGTCAGCGGGTACTTCATCTCTGGCCGAGGCATTCGCGAATGGACACCAACCCTCGGAAATCCATGCATGAATCGTTTCTCAGCTTCTAATGTTTTTGCGTGAAAAATTATCCAAACCATAGGCCCCTATTACTTAAAAGGGAATCCTTTCTCAAAATATTTTGTTCTATCAACAGCTGCAGTGCTTCTTACCAAGTAAGTGTTTATGGTCAATTTTTGGAGTAGTTATTGATCTATGATCCAACCTTCAAAGTCTGTGTACAAATAGTAAGCTGCCTAGAATATGTAATTTAAATCATTCTGCCTTGTGAATTACACTTTTTACGTTAATACAACTTTATTTTTCCAATTACAGCACTCCTCTTGGTGACTTCAAATTTGCCCACTCTGAGACCGTCATTCCTCTGGCTGCCGTGATGGGTCTATACAATGAACCTGTTGCTCTCTTATCATCCAACTTTGACCAACACATGAACCGGGTATTCCGATCAGGAAACATTGCCCCCTTCGCAGGAAACATCGCTTTTGCGTTATACCGATGCAACGGTAGTTCCGATACTGTTCCTAGGGTGCAAGTCCTTTTAAATGAAAGACCAGTCCAGCTCGACTTCTGCATGGGTCAGTTTTGCAGCCTGGAGGAGCTAAAAGGGGGCATCGAGCGGGCCATTGGGAAATGCGATTTTAAAGAAGAGTGTGCTGAAGCTTTGACGGATCAGACAAGCAACGCCAACATCAACTTTTCTGCCTGTCTGCAGTTTCTCTTAGCATACGTGGCGTTAATTGGGATTTCTGTTATCAGATCTTCTTGATAAGGGCGAATGTAATAATCCAAGTGCTTCTCTGTTTGCAAGTCATTTTTGAATTATTTTAAAACTGTTTTTAATAATAGCAGGCATGGGCTATAGAAACTGTTGAAAATGCTCAAAAGCATCTCTAAAGCTGAATGCTTAACTTTAGAGGACCAAAAAATCAAAACACTCACAAGAAATGAAATGTTATCTTCTTATGATGTGCTCCCTTTGCTTATAAACCCCCCCCCCCAAATTAAACAACGTGTATGAAAGATAAAGTACAGGATTTGTAACAATTGAAACAGAAAAATCAGTTTCAAAAGTACAATCTGAAAACACACTGGTTATTTTATAGAAGTCATAGCAGTAGCAATCTTCCAGAGAGATATTTCAGTCTGAAATATTTTCAGTCAAAGTTAAGGAAAAAGCATTTAAAGACTCCACCCCCCAAAAAAAATACCCCTAGAAATTTGTGTTGCTTATTCAGCTTGCTGCAATTGAAATTAGCCTCATTTGAATGTAATAATAATAATAATAACATTAAAAAAGTAAAGTCTGTCCCGAGCCAATATGGCTCATCAGGCCGGTGTTTATACCCGGTTTCCTTGACATAAAACAACTGAGAATATTTCCATTCCCCCTGGACAGGATGCCAGTCCATCGCAGGTTACTCCCCAGCTCTCGCCGGTACCCATTTGTACTCCTGGGTGAAGAGAAGCAATAATGATTAAGTGTCTTGCTTAAGGACACAAGTGTCACGACCGGGACTTGAACTCACACTCTGCTGACCAGAAACACCAGAGCTTGAGTTTGGTGCTATTATCCGCTCAGCCACGACACGCCGCTTGTAATAACATTTATATAGCGCTGAATACTGGCGTTTCTAAGCGCCTTAACTTTACTTATATCTTATGTAGAGCATGGCTATTAACTGTCAGATAACTGAGCAGAAGAATCTTGTGCATGAATCCCTGAGAAAACATATTTAATTAGTTCAGAAATGTTTTCACTAAACTATTATCACCTACTGTAAAATTTAATTTGATGAAATTTCCACAGGGAAAACGTAAGATTTATGGCATTTTTATTGAAAGCTAGAGGATGGAAATGAATTTACTTTTCCAAAAACTTGATATTTAAGGGAAAATTATGATCTATCTTCTAAGTTCATAGCTATACATCTTGTCCAAAGGGTAATATTTTCTGAAAGTTAAAGGCAGGGTATACTTTTGGTAATTGTCAAAGACCATATCCTCACTTGGTGTATCCCAACATATGCATAAAATAACAGTTGGTCATCTAAGTTGCAAGAAAAAACGAAAGAAAAAACGCCCCTTGTTGAATAGAATTGTGTATTATCAGATGCCTGAGAAAGGCTTCATTCCTAAAGCCTTTTCAAGATTCAAATTTTGGGGTGAAAAATTACCTCTTTCTCTAAAACTACATTACTTCAAAGGTGTCAATTCTAACAGTGTTTTATAACAGCTATCCAGTGCTCATTACCAAGCATGTTTTTATGGTCACCAACTTGTGGAGTAATTACCAGAAGTACATCCTGCTAGGCTTACACCCTGCCGTTAATGGTTAAAAGTGAATTGTGTAATATTTCAAATGCCACAGATATGCCAGTTATAATCAGAACAAAATCTGTCAATTATAACCGCCAAAGAATTTAAGTTATATTTAATAATACAAGTATCAAGCCAAAACCTGAATTGTTTACATTCTTTCAGTTTCAGCGATTACGGTAATATTGTAATCATGATTGTTTTTATCTCAACCGATACCTATTAATTTTTTAAATTTGTACACAACATAGTTTTAGACATATAAATACATAGTAGATGTTACAATTAAAAATTATAAATTCTCATCAAAGTTAATTATATTTTGTCTTCAAATATATTTTATGATAATTCACATAAGGAATTGAATTATGTTTTCATAATACAAAGTATTTTTTGTAAAATTTCTCAATAATTTTTACTTGGAGAGATTGAGATGCCAGTTTGTACATTGAAGCAATCAGTGTCTTTCCATTGTTTTCAGGGCCTTCACACATCCTTTGTATTAGAACAATAGGCGGTCAGGGCTCACAGTTCAATACAATCTCCACACTAGCTCTAAAACAGGTGTTGTAGCTGTGCACTTTCACTGGAACTCGACTCTTATCTGCCTAACTTGTAGATTTTCCGAAGAACACACAACAATGTAAACACCTGCATCGTACCCACAGGAAACCCGCAGTGAACCATAAGTTTGTGTCTTTCTTTATACTGTCATTACTAGTGTTATCAAACTGGAAAACAAAGCAAAATATCTGTATCATATTAAGTATTCCTGCCAACCATATACGGTTTGCTCAGATACGTTAAGAGGGGTTGTGTCGTCACGATCAAAGCAGGCCTGTGGCTGTACATGGAATTATGAACTCTCACCAAGTTACTGCACACGCGCCCTCTGTATCATATATATGCAGGGCGCGCGCACAAGCAATAACTGGGTGAGAGTTCATAATTCTATGTACAGCCACAGGCCTGCTGTGATCATGACGACACAGCTCCATAATAAGGCAATTGTGATGCGATCAAGCAAAATGAGTGGTAATACCAGGTAATTTTTCATTTTTTTATACATTTGAAAAGAGCATAATCTATGCTTTAATACTGTTAAAACCCCATGTTGATACCAACTTTAGTTCAAAAGTTGTGAAAGTAGAAACACCAAGAGATGCGAGAGAATGAAACTGAGGAAAGGGGGTTTAAAGTCGAGTTTGTTGTTTAAACTACATCGGCACATTTTCTGTCAGTGCTAATTTTAACCCCTTTTTGATGTTATTTATCAGGAAGGAATTTGCCAATATAAAATAAGATATATTTTGGAATTAGATTTACAAACTAAATATTTGTGAAAATTTCACCCCTGTTGGCCTGTTTTGACTTGTTTCTCCACACTGATATTTCCGACAAACGACTAATTTAGCTTGATCGCATCACAATTAAAACAAAATAACAAATTGTAATGTGCACAGCAATAAGCACTCTCCGTGGGCTGAGGCAGGAGCAGTGTTTGTACTGTGACCAGTCAGGCAAATATGGGTTAACTTCATGTATGTCTTTTTTTAATTGCTGAATAACAAAGGGAACTGAAAAACTTAAAACACTAAAAATTAGTAAATCTTCAACTGTTTGGAAAAACACCAGACCGCAGAACTTAATTGATAGACTCTTCTTTGAGTCCTGGGGATGGATAAGTTTAATGCCACTTGCTTTCTGAAGAGACTGTGACATTTTTATTTGCATACAGTATTTTTAAATGATTGATTTATCAGGTAATCTCAGATTATTTTTTATGAAGTTTTAACATTATGCAAAGAAAGAAAACAACACATTTGACTTGTACCTCATTGTTGTCAATGATTGGACTCTAGCTTATGAGCTCGGTCCATTCCCGATGTCAAACGTGATTGGTTTAATTATTCAGTTTAATTATTAATTTGTGTTGTGTTAAAATCATTCAAGCACGTTATAGATAGATTCATCATTTGTTTGTTCAAAATTTATCGAAGCCAAGATATGGACTTAAATTTTAAAGTAGAATAGTATAATCAAGGAATTTTCATTTTGTAAGTTCTTACAAATAATCATATTAATATTTTTTGCCAAAAATATCTTGTTAAAGGTATTATTATTGTAATGATTTTATTATCGCTGTGCCTTGATTACGATGCAAAGATGGAAATAATACGCCTATATCAGCATTGAAAATTATTTAAACTTGTGCGTTCTTTCATTTTTGTCTAACTGTCATTTCTGTTAATTGGTAAAGATCTTAAAGCTTAGAAAAAGGATGCATTTGCAGACTCCACCTGTCCTGGTTACACCCCGCAAACTTTGCTATGAACGGTACAAAACAAACACTTCTGAAATAAAAAAGAGCCCACAAACTTATTCCTTTTGCTCATTTTATTGAAAAATAGACAATTGCAAAATTGCTTTCTTTTTGTTCACTTTTATCAACATTAAGTATAACATTCTCACAAGGGTATAACACAATCAGAAAGGTCAAGGAACTGGTAATCAATGCATCGCAAAACTACAACAAACATTTTTCTTTTGTTCACGTCAACTTTACAAACATTTTTATGTACTGTACAGGAGCGTATCACATTACAAGTCACTTATTCACAATCATCAAATATTTATTTACATTTTTCTTGACATAAATACAAATCTACAATGCACTTTACCCAAAATCAACATTATTTCTTTGAAGTTTTCTAGTCACGTTCTTGAACAGTACTTGTGTTTGACAAACATCTGCCTACAACAATCTGTGAAGTGCCATTCCTAAACCAGGCGTTTTCTGCCAAAACTCAAAACTGTTTAGTTGCTCATCAAACAGAATAAAATAAGAGCTTTTAAATTAGGTCTATTGATCCAATACACCTGCCGTTGCCATACCAATAATCTTGGTTGCGACATTTTGGGAGTCAATGTCCCGTGTATTATACATGTGCAGTGTAGAGCGCATTTTAGGCCAAGCGGCATTTACACACTTGCCATAAATTTGTACGTACAATTTGACTCCCAAAATGGCGAGCGTGGCAAACAGTAACCACATGTGACATTAGTGTTGTACAAGGCACATCTACATAAGGTACAAGTAAGTAGTTCTCAACATAGAGAATGCTTAAGACATCACATTGATATTTCGGTTATCATCTCCTTCCACTACTTCCGAGAAAAGTGCCTGGTTTTGGCACGAGGAATCACAATTTTTCTCTTGTGTAGACCCTTTAAACAATTTAGAATGTAGAATGATATCTATGGCAGTTTTTCATGATACCAGGCACAACCTCAACATTAATGGATTAGGCACTGGACAGAATAAACATGAAATGGGACCAGCAGGGATTGAAATTTACACTGGACTGCAGGCCCGAGGCCAGTGATTGTAGCAACAGGCCAGTAAACTCATGACTGGACACGTCCATTGGTCTGGTGTTTTAGTTCAAATGCTGACTTCTAGTCTGATAAATCTCTTTCAGTTCTGTAGAGTATTGATTAATTTTTACCCATAATACAAACAAGATAAATCTTCTTTCATTGCTTGTTCAAATTAAACAGTTCAAATATTAAACTACAATGGTTTTTTTCCTCATTTCAATTGGCCTTTTTGAGGTATAGTGGACACTATAGGAGTGCACAGTTTGGTTTGGGTGTATACAGACAAATTGACCCAAACCCAAGTGTTATAGCATTGTGTCCACCATATCTCAAAATGGCTAATTCTGGTCTTGAACTACAAGCCCTGCAGTCTTGTTGACCACCCCCCTACCCCTAATTCGAGCACTGACCAGGGAATGTTGGAACGCTTGTTTCTCAAAATTCAACAAACATAAAACCCATTTATTTCATTTAAACAAGTTACTGTTTTTCTAGAATTGTGAAGCTCCACCTCAAAACTGTGATTTTGGACGAGGAATGTTTTTGTACTGAATCTAGCATGGCCTGTTTTTTCTTGTTGCCCTGGTTGAAAAATAGTATAGTTGAAGGATAGTAAGATTCAAAACAATACGACCAACAGATGCCAGTTGAGACTGAAATGTAAACCCAGAACGGTACGTCTGCGACCTGGAGTGAGAAACGTACTATAACTCATATTTTGAGAAAATAGAATTAGCTGTTTGCAAACTACTTACTAACCAAAAGTAAAAGTCTATGGTACAAATGCCAGAAATAGTTAGTGGCCTGACGTTTCGACCCTAGCAGAGTCTTTCTCAAAGGCTGATTTTCGTCCTATCAGCGCAACAAGATACCATGATTGAGGAGTAACACTGTATCGCAGACATTTAACCCATACACAGATGTGTTTAAAGCACTGTATACTCAGTACTTTCCGAAGTACTGTGAACCAAATCCACAGGCATATTACCCGCTGGGATTCGAACCCTTGACCTTTGCCATTCTAGAGTAAATATCCTATATTTTAGGAGCAGGTACCCAACAATTTAATACTTGTTAAATTTGTATCGGGGATAAAGAATATCATTTGGTTTTTTACCTATACACCGATGTGTGTAAAGCACTGTATACTCAGTACTTTCCCGAGTCCTGTGTTTGTTAAATACATCACCAAATTTCATTTCCTTTGGTTATCACTTCACACTGCAGAAATTTCACCTTTCAGTTTATTAAAAATTAAGTACAAATTTTAATGTTGAGAATTATTTTTCAACACATAGTATCATTACATTCCTTTCTTTAAAGTCAAGAAAAAAATTTCAACAAAAGTCCTGATAACAGGCACTTGGAAATGCAATTTTTAAAACAATTTTGTTATCAAAATCTGTGCCTTTACAACTCAGGGGGAGATTTGTTTTGTTGCTGAACCAAAAAGCTGTTTTGGTGGCGGCTGGACGGCTAGTGTTTAGAAACAGCCAAAATGTTTCTCTAAATGAAAATAAATCAATCAATCATTAAAAAAACAAAACAAAAACAAAAAACATTGTTTTTTAATGAGTTACAAACTTTTACCTAATTTGTTTCACAAATGATTGTAGAATGCAGGAACTTCTTCCAACTATATACATTGTACAAAGTACTTGTTTTTATCAAAAGCACACTTGGAAAACCTTCTTCTATAATATCAGTATCATTTATCAATATTTGTTAAGGGGTCCCTCAATAAATTCCTTTGGCAGTGACAGATTGCTCATTCATCATTATCATGCTTCAATCTCTTTCAAATAAATATTAGTTCAATCCGATATAAAACAACAAATTTTTGCTCTGAGGGTCCTTTCTTATGGCGTGCTTAACATGGATTGCTGCGCCTACAGCCCTTAGATTCCAGTGCAGCTTCCAGAAAGCTATAAGCGTAGACATAGACTCCAACATTACTACTCATTAAGATAAACAGAAATCTGAAACAGTTTTTCCTCCCGATAGTAAACAAAACAAAATTAAAGAAAAAAACAAACAACAAACACCTCACATCATTAATTTAAGACAGAGCTCAATTTGTCAAAAACCAACAAAACAAGTACATGGTTTTGATATATTGGAAGAAATTACAGATAACCTGGCAAGAGTTAACCAACAGAGGGGGTACTTTCATATTTGGATTTTTGGAATGCAAGAATCACACAGACCAAGTACTGTTCCAAATTATGCGCGACTGTTATAGAATCGCAAGGTTTGATTGATAAAAGCATTAAACATGGGCTACTTGGAAAAGACAAGTCCAGCCTAATAACAATTTTAACAAAATATCTGCTTTTTGGTAAAACTATACCAATTTGTTTTCTCGTCTCCCAAATCATAAATCATTAAACTTTTTTTTTTTTTTTTTTACACAAATAAATAAGATTCATAATCAAACTTAGTATCATTCTAAAAAAAAATTACTGCATAAAAGGCACAAGATGGGAGCACATGAAACACTTCACATAACCCCAAATTGTTAATACATTTCACCTCTGCTCCGGTGGCGGTACAAAAATATTTCAACGATGTGTTTTATCTTAAACCAGTGGCTATTGATTTAACAAATCTTAAGCATCCACTAATCCACTTGGCTAATCCACTTGGCTAATTCTGAGTACATGTAGTTGTTTTCTATTAAGGTGGTGCTGTTATTTATCTTCTAAATTGCTGAGATAGCTAAAAGCCTAGGTGCACTTTAATAGTAAAATTTCACAAGTGGAAGCCTGGTGACTACTTGATGTTCCAACAACCCTATTTTCCGTTAACCCCACATGAATTACACGCTAGGGTCAGGGTCAAGGTTAAGGTTAGGTTTAGGAAAATACATTAGGGGTGTCGGAACAAAGTGGTGTCGGAATATAGGTGTGTAAACCAGAATTCTTGGGTAAGGTTCAACTTTGGCATTTTGGAATAGTACATTTTTTTTTTCAAGAATAATGGAATCAGGAATCTACGATCATGTCTTGATTTCTTTAGATAACCTCGGTCAACATCAAACTACTTCAGTGAATAATTCCCTTGTATAGCAGAGCAAAATACTACACAAGATGTATCAGTTGCTACTCAAAGATCACCATTTGCTACTCAATAGCATTCAGTGTGCACAAAATAAGTTGTCTGAATGTTTTGCTAAGCAAAATTGCTGGATGAAATCGTTCCCTGTACTTCTCAGATATGGGGAAAGAAGACTAGAATAACGTTGTTTGTGGCTTTGTAGAAACAAAAGTAAAAACAAAACAATAATAATAAATAAATAAATAAATAAATAAATAAATGGAAGTCCCTTTATGACTTGGAACGTTGTCTTGTCCTTAGTAGAAACGTTGCCTTGTCCTTAGGAGAATGAAAGTCCACGCTTGGTCACTATCCTGTTCATAAGTAGGACATCATTACATTGTGAACTACACCCCACTTTACACAAACTGGCACCAGCGATTACCAGAAACCCATACACAAAAATGCATTGAGCTAGTTTTTGGTTGATGATTTCTATCAGGAAAAACCCTTAATGTGGCCTTTTACATCTGTTCTACAAAGACTCACAGTGTTGTCAAAATTACCAGTTTCTGTCAAGAAAGATATGCTTTTGAACGATGAAATTAGTGATTGGGAGTAAAATTACAACAAACATAATATGCCAGATTTGGAGCCGAAATAGTGAAAACTTTACTCTTACACCTGGGCCCATTTTCAGAGTTGCTTAAGCAGAAAATATTGCTTAACAATTCCCTGCAAGGCAAGAATAGGCAGGATACCAGTCACAATTGGTACGTATGACATGATATTTTGGCTGGTAACCTTTTAGTGGTAAGCAAAATTCTTTTGTACCTAGCTTGATTTGTGCCTAAGCAGCTTCATTAGCCAAGCACAACAATATTATGCTTACCAGAATAAAGTTACCAGCCAAAATACCATGTCACATGAACCATCTGTGACTGGTATCCTGCTCATTTATTTTGCATAAGCAGCTCTATGAAATTGGGCCCGGTTGTGCATGCACAGGATAATGATAATTATGACCAAAGCATCGTTCAACCACAAAACAGTATGTACAAGATGCAAACAGACACATAAAGATCCTTCATTTCCAATGTTTCGCTATTTTAGTTTTGTGCATATTTGCAGCCATCGTCATGCTCCCTGAATGCATTAACAATAACAAATACTGACATCCTTCACACCAAAATGAAACCCGACTATTGTTTTCTCCGTTCCTTTACATTCATTTGAATGGAAGAAAAAACAGCTGAGCCATGAAAAAGACCTACATGTATCGGAATAAATACCCGGCAGATACAAACTTCAAAATCATCTTCAAGTGCAGGCAGTTCCTTGTTTCCATTAACCTTCCTACTCTTGATGACTTTTTCCATCGAGTTGACCAACCATTGAAAGATTTAATTGCATCGGTTGAATATGGTTGCACAACCTTTACACAGAGCTAAATGGGTATATGTGTACTGTGTACAAATGTACATGTAGATACATTCACCACACGATATCATACTGCGGCATAGTTTGTCTATCGTTCAAAACCACAGTGGGTGATGTTGAATGGTCAGACAGTAGGAGGGTTGACTGTACTGTGTAGATGCATTCACCACATGATATCATATTGCAGGCTGGCGTAGTTTGTCTATCGTTCAAAACCACAGTGGGTGATATTGAATGGTCAGACAGTAGGAGGGTTGACTGTGTACTGTGTAGATGCATTCACCACATGATATCATATGACAGGCTGGCACAGTTTGTCTATCATTCAAAACTACAGTGGACGACATTGAATGGTCAGACAGTAGGAAGGTTAAGGAGCTTCTTTTTATCCTTCTTCAGTCACAACAAAGCCAACTGGCTAGGTGTCTTGGTACTTTCAGGTGCTGGGTGCAGCTGGTTGTTATAAGTCCACCATGTATCGGGCTGTCTCCTCAAGAGGTGACCCTTGAGTCTGATGCTTGGCCACAAGAGCTTCTAATAACTTCTGGTGTTTCTTAAGATGCTGAATCCAAAAGAAAAGAAACAGAACCCTTACATTAACATCCATGCTTTCTATTACCAGATGGAAATCAAATTTAACACTTGCATAAATGTTTTGTAACTATTTCTTAAACCACTAATTCCAATCATACAACAATTTCTTTAAGTAAATAAGACTAAGGGTAAGGAGATTATTAGTATGACATCCTGGCAAAAAAGGTGTAAATGCAGTGTTTATTACAAGATGTTAGTATCGTTATAACATTTATAAGCATACTGAACTTAGCAAAACAGAAGGTGTAAATGCAGTGTTTATTATTAGCAATGAATATTGTGTACTGGTACACTCTCAAAATTAAAGCCACAATAAATTAAATATGCCTCATCCATCTACAGTGAAATTGACAAAAACAAACAAAACAAAAGAAAACTGGGGAAGGATTTGTTGAGGATCTGAGAACTAAACACTGATGATTCAATATGGTTCTGTATGATACCTATGCAAATGATATGGAATGAATGCATCTTAACTGTACACTTGTTCTCTTAATATCAGAACAAGCGTTGACTCAAATCGTCAACGTTTTCATGAAGAGCCAGGGTTCTCCCAAGGTTTTTTCAAAACCGTGGGGCATTCTGGACCCAAATTTTTGAAGTTTGGCCGAGGCATGCTGAATTAAAATAGGTCTTCGGAATGTTTTCTACTTGGTGTTTATCTTGGTTTTAAAAGCCCTCTGTGCAATCTGGAGCATTCTGTATGATGTTTCTCTTGATGTTTCTTGTGAAAAAAAAGAAAAGAAAAAAAGTTGTGCATATCGGCTGAAATCGTGCGTATCGGCCCGATACGCTAGCTTGTGCCTGGGGAGAACTCTGGTTCTGTATGATACCTACGCAAATGATATGGAGTGAATGCATCTTAACTGGATACTTGTTCTCTTGTTATGAGAACAAGTATTGATTTAAATCGTCAACATTTTCATGAAGAGCCACTTATGTCAAAAGGCATGATTGAGATTTACGATTTACACTGTGCTTAGCTTCAAACTGCAAATCTGCAAAACAATGGTTTGCAGTTTAAGACCTCTCATATAACCAACTTTTAAACATATATTGGCTAATTACCATAATGATTAGCCAAGGACTCTTCGTGAAACTTAAAGTGAGATGACCTAAACCCAACTGAATAACACATTTTTACATAGGAAAGGGGCGCGCATGTCAGGTGATCATATGCAAACTGACTTTAGTGGCTCTTCGTGAAACTGGGAAAACGATTTGCAATATTTTCAGATATAGGCCTCCTGTGTTAATCAATAATTTGTAATTTTAAGATATGTGGCTCTTCGTGAAAATGTTTACAAAATGGGAGATAGTGGATTATTTTCAACATTTCAACTTGTATGCACTAGTCATGATCAAGGGATAGACCGTTAATTCAGCACATAGCTACTCTACCATACAAAAACCAATTAGTTCTGTGATTTTGAAGGATGAGTCTACTATAAGAATAATGCAGATATGAAGAAGGGTGAAAGCTGTAAGACATGCAAGAAAGTCAGATGGAATCTCACCAAAGTAAGACAGAACTGGGATACAACAAACATTGTACAGTCACTCTAACTACAAAGGTCACTATGCGCACTCAATGCGCTTGGACAACAATGCATCTAGAAGACGAAGCTTAGCCTTGATTTGCTGTAGCAGGAAAGGTACAGATATAAAGAGATGTATACAGATTAAGGTACAGGCTATCCCCGCTGCCTGTGCATAAGAAGTAATGTTCATCTCTGTGTATTTAGCGGCAAATAGCAGCGCAGCGTTACCTCCAATTTTAAACCTGGAGTCAGTTTCACAAAGCCTGTAAGCAGATATTTCCAATTTATGAAGCAGTCATTAGTAGAATATTACATTTCAAGACTACTGTTTACTGTAAGCAAAGCTAAAGCACGCTTATTTAAGAGCAGTTCTTGTAAGTAGATAAGTGATGCAAAAATGGCAATCCATTGTGAATGCACATGCTGGCCGTCAAATCTATTGATCATTTTGTAAAAAACACTTACACATTTTGTTGTCTATAGTAAGCACAAAAATTTGCTTACTGGTAAAATCGCTTTATGAAAGTAATTAGTCAGAAATTATTGTTTTTCAAATAGGTGCTTATAGGCTTTGAAAATTGAACCCAGACTAAGTTTCATAAACCTGCTGAGCAGAAAAAGCTGCTAAGCAGAATTTTGTGTCAACAAAAGCAGTTAACCTGTCAAAAACAAAGACTCTATATATCTGTGTAAAAAACAACTTTTGTAAAAACCCCTATACAATAAAGTTATAAATGTTCACATTTGCCTAATACAGGATCTTCAGCATTATGCACAAAGAGATAAATGTGTGTGTAGTGTTCAAGTCTCGCCAATCAGGGCCCAATTTCATAGAGCTGTTTAAGCCGAAAATATTGCTTAAAAATTTTGCTGCTAAGCAAAAAAAAAAGCAAGATACCAGTCACAGATTGTACATGGGACATGGTATTTTGGATGGTAACCGTACTCTTGTAAGCATAATTTAGTTGTGCTTAGCTACTTTTTGTGCTTAAGCAGCTCTATGAAATTGGGCCCAGTTTTATAGGAACGTTAGGGTCCCCTGTACCTTGCTTTAATGTGTGAAGAAACCAAACTCATGAACCTCAACGTGTCCAAACATTCAAATACTTGAACAGTCTATAGTCCGATCCATTTGAGTTCAAGTTTATTCCTGTACCAGTGTTTTCCGCCTTTACTGGGACGCTCCTGTCACACGCTTAAACTTGCGTCTTACTGGCGTTTTGTATAGTTGCTTTCACATCATTGGTCGAAGATGTTTGTGATGAAAAACTAACGCTGGGCATATTTGCGTCCCAGTAATGCTAGAAGACAGTGGTACAGGGCATCCATAATGGATTGTCTTATGTCATGCAACAACCATTTTTTCTTCTACTAAATTGACCAGTGGCTACAGGATTCAGGGTAGAGTATTACTGTTCACATTGGACACGATGTAACACAAAAAGTGGACAATGCGTTCTTTACAAAAAGGAAAACCAGAGGAACTTGCAATAGAATACAAAAAACAACAGAGAATAAAAGTTACTTTAAAGGTAGGGTCATAGATTGGTTTTTGTCACCGTAATGCTTATTAATTGGCAAAATTATCAAGACGAATGTAAAAAAAGTCACTTGTGAAAGTTTCAGCTGAATACAGTGTTTACTTGCTGACAAAACAGCAAAAAACTGTAGGTATTTTCACAAGAACGTCAAATCCAACCACATTTAGCGAGGCGACAGCATCTCTGGCCGCAGCATTCGCGAACGGACACCAACCCTCAGAAATCTGAGAAACGATTTGTGCATGAATCGTTTCTCAGATTCAAATGTTTTTATTGATTTCTAATCAACGGGGGCATTTTTCGACAAATAATTTCGCAGGATGCTTACCACCATTACCATCTTTGTAACAAGCAGAGATGCCACTGTGGTAAGGAAAAATAACCCTGAAAATTATTTTTCCTCAGACAAAAGCAGAAAGCCACCGAATGAATGTCGCGAGTGGTAACCATTGTGACAAATTAACAGAGCAATCATCGCAGAGATGCCAACTTTGAATTCCCAAAAAGAGTAGTACAGCCGAGCACATAAGTTCAAGTCAGGCATACAACTCACCGAGCCGTAAAAAGAGGAAAATTACGACATTTAGGATATAAACTAATATTTTCAGCAAAAATGGGACTTGCTTTAGAGGCCAAACAATTATAACTTTATTCAGGCTTAATTTAAAATAAAAAAAACCCCACACAACATTTTGTTGTTGTTGTTGAAAAAACGGAAGTTGAGGTTTATCAAAAAAAAAAAAACGGAAATCAGTGTAAATCCAGAAAAGTGGCATCTCTGAACAAGTAAGCTTTTGGATAGAAATTACACCATTTTTTTTTTAGATCATCATTACCAAAATATGACCCTACCTTTAACAAAACAACAGGAGACCTTTGGGGACACTAGGTGGCAGCAGACTTTCCGATAAATCAATTGTTCACGTAAATATGGGCATGCTCAGAACTACCTAAACAATGGAAATTGACCTGGTATATCTGCTGCCACCAAGAGTTCCACAATCTAAACCGATGATAACACTATGAAATTTTCCATAACAAGACCCTGTGCCGAGTGGCTACCACTGAGACTTGACATACCTTATATTCATTATACTGTACTTCCATTGGGATTCTGTCCTCCTTCTGTACATGGCGACCAGTATCCTTGAAGAAGTTGTCTTCAAATTCTTTGAGGATTTTGCGGAGTCTCTTCTTGTCTTCTCTAGACTGATTCTGCCTTGCTAACAGTTCACTTCTGCACGAAAAAAAAAAATAATAATAAAATAAATAAATAAAATAAAACTCATCCGAAATTCATGCTATGATATTTTCATATCTCAATGAAATTTACAAGTTAACTTCAATGCAATCATTATCAGGTCTGGATTTACACAGAGGCCATGGCCTCTGCTGTCCTGGTCTTGGTGGCCCCTTCGAAGTTTTCCCCAAGACTTTTAGTTTTTCCAATGGAATTGCCCTTTGCAAAATGAAATTAGCATTGCCCTCTCAATAGCTTTCTGCAATAAAGATTTGATCAAGTATTGATCAATGTTGTTTAAGAACACAGGGAACATGACAAAATGGTGGAAGGGTTAAATAGTCAGATACAACCTCGTCCCCAGGGTGTGTCGAGCAGTACGAGGTGTACGAGGTTGACCACTCTCTCACCCTGGTATTGAATCATTTGCATATCCAAAATTTTTGGATACGTATGCAAATTAGAATAGTCTGGCTGTGAACTTAACATGTTTACGTTAGACTTTTGTACACCAGTCGTTGTCCAATCAGGGTCCAAGTAAGGAGTTTCCCTCCCAGGGTTTACTATTGTAAACATGGTTGGAAATAAAGTAAACCATGGGGACGAGGTTGAGTCAGATACCATTTGCTGTAGGAATAATCAAGTATTGATCATTGCTTATGAACACAGGGAACATGACCAGATGGTGAAAGCATGACTTACAAGGATGCCTCATGGAGATTGGAAGCCATTTCTGATGCCGTCTCTTCTCTCCCTCCGCTGCTACTACGTCGACTCTCAGCAGGACTCGGGTAGCTATCATCAAGATCTATATTACCCAGAAGTCCCTTTACATCCTGGGTGACGGTGAAGTCAGTTGTTTGCATCTCGTCTGCATCCTCACCCTCACGATACAGGCTGTGAATCTGACCCTAATCACAAAGAAACAATCATTTCAATTTTCACATTTTTTCAACTTTGCAATTACAAACAAAAGAGGTAAAAGAACGCCCTAAACAAAGGCGTTGACATAATAGGGAGACCGCCAACATTAGGGCTTTATGGCTCAGTTGGTAGAGCGCCAGCACGTTAATCCGGGCCGCAGGTTCATATCCTGTTCTAGTAAATTTTTCTTTGCAAAAGCCCACTTATTTTTGTGTGGTGTTTTTTAGTTTTCTATGGAACTATTATTTAATGAAAAACAAGAAAATCAGCTGAGTCCAATTTCATGACTCTTCCTTTATATCGTTAGCAAAAAAAAAAGAAAAAACAGTTACAGAAAAAATCATTCTTAACATAAGTGTATTCCACAGGTTAGTGCGGAAAGGATAATGTACAAAATATTCATATATATATTTATGTATAATTAACAATTAATCAAAATGTTCTTTGGAGAAAAAATAAAAGCAACACTTACAAGTTAAATAAAAGACAAGGGGAAAAAAACCAAATATGACTACAAAATATATTTTAAAAACATACAATATATTATAAAATTGAACTTTTAATAAATTAATAAATAAATAAACCATATATATTAAAGTATAAGTTTAAATAAAATAAATAAACAAAATATTAGTAAAATTTACCAAAGAAATAGTACATAACAAACGGTGAACACTAAAAGACATTTCAAATACGCATTAGTCATTAAAACTGACTTAGAAAAGTTCACACAATATTCCCTGTATGAGATACAAGGTGGCAAACAGGTGTATCTGCCTACTAATGTGTTTACAAGGGGAATTTGGAGACAGAAAACTATCTCAGATGACAACTTACCATTTGTTTGGGCTGGAATTCTTTAGTTTCTTCATGTTCTTTGATTGTTTGTAGATCCACAGGTTGACCATCATCAGGCTGTCTAAGATCCTACAAAGAGTGAAATTATTTGGATTGAAATCTTAGTGGATTAAAGTTTAGGCACCCTTATTTTCAATTCAGTAACTTGGGACATCTTTTTCCCATGCATTCCTTCCTCCCAGCTTACCAATCTAACAAGTAGTTTCTTGACATTCCTATAGCGGTCGTACAGAGGCTTCATCAACTCCTTGGCTTCCCTGGTACTCTGAAAGATATACAACGAGATGAGGAATAAGACGTAGACGGTGGTACTACACTTTTCCCAGAGGAACTACCTGTCAAGACTTGATAAAAACACAGAATAATACTTGCAGGATTATATTAAACTTGGGTGTGATCCCTGGCTACACGGCAGTTAACGGTTGTATGGCTTCTGAATGGCACCCCCCGAGCAAAGATATTGACAAAATAGGGAGACCGCCAACATAGCGCTAGATAGCTCAGTTGGTAGAGCGCCGGCATGTTAAACCGAAGGCCATTGGTTCAAATCCCACTCTAGTCAATTTTTCTTTGTTCAACCCCAAATTAGTTAAAATTTACCCAGTTAGTTTCCCTCGTGGTTTGGTTTATTAACTTGACAGAGTTATATCCAGTTAGAATTAGTTGCATACACTTAAAGTTGCCTCCGGAAACCCAGTAAATGCTCTGAATAAATCTAGCGTGTCAGAGAATGAGGTGCTCTTACTAACGGTTTACAGTTTGTTGGGATATGTTTATTTGCAAGGCTGTAAATAATGAATGTTTATTATAATGCATCAATAAGCGATTCATGGGCTTAGACACGAACAGTGTTTATAGACGGTGACCAGTCAGGCTGATATGGGTGAATAGAGTAAGGTGCTTTTAACTTGGTTCAAATGCCCAAAAATGCCACTAAGTGCCGCTAAGTGCTTCCAAAGTAACAGGCAAAAAGTAACAGGCAACACTTGATTCTGTCAGCTTACTCGCAAATGGTAGCGCAAGTAGGAGGGATAAAGATTAATTCCAATACTTACCGGTCTTCCATATTTATTTTCCATTTGTAGTAATGCCTTCTGGATCGACGTCTTCTCTTCCTGCACTTGTTGTTTGTTCATCATCTGGAAAAAATAAAAAAAACATAAACTGAAAACAAACTCTTAATATTTCTGTCAAAGTTATTTAAAGTTGCATTTTGCAATCAGGGAGATTTTGTACAACAATCAGGGAGATATTTATAATAACATTCAACATAGTAGGAACAAGGTTTCCATAGTCAGGGAAATTTTCAAATTTGTTCATCAGAACATGGAAAGATTGTTTTATTTTCAAGGATTTTTCTGCAGAATCAGGGAGAGTTCGCAGCTCTGAAATGTAAATCAACTCTTTATTTAATCTGGAAATGGAAGTTTTTTCAAAACAAATTTACGAAACATGTATTAGTGTTTTGAGTGTTTCTTCCATTAATCCGCCTGACAAGTCCAATTAGGAACATTTCTACAATTAGGCAAAAGCAGTGTGATATGTTCAAAGATATTAACACATTTAAGTACAATGATAAAGCCTGGTTCATATCCAAAATACAGACATGTAAAAAAACACAATAAAACAGCACAAAAATAATCATCACAAATGTATTATTTTGTTTTTTACCCGACCACCAATGTGATGGTATAATATTCTGTAAACATTAATAATAATAACTAACTATAATGGCACTTATATAGCGCAATTCCAGAGATGATCATTACGCTTCCCAAACATAGTATACAACAATAAACAACAGCAAGTCAAATATAATATATTGAACAACATCAACAAAGTGAACACAATAGAACATATGGGTTTTACCAACCCCTTGCATAGGTTACCATCACTGAGGTTAAACAATGGAAATGTGCATGTGTGTACGCAAGGCAACGCACAGCTCTCAGGCAATGATAGGTCTCCATTGACCCCAGTGAGGGCCCTATTTGAGCTTGTGGTTTCATGTGCATTGGAGTCTATGCAATTATAGCATCAATTAAACCACAAATGCACTCAAGAAAGTGAAAAACTACAAACACTTATTGAGCATGTACATCATAGCAATAAAATATCTCCTTCAAGAAATAAATATCTCCTTCAAATACCATGTAGAAATTAAATGATCAAGTTGGTCGTTATATTTTCATTGAGGTCTGTAACTGACTTACAAATATATCATCAGGTCTTTGAGCTTCATCTCTCTTTTCTTGAAGTCTATCTTCCGTCTCAAGTAGAGCCATCTCAAGACTTGATGCATCTTCATCTTCATCCTCATACTGCTGTGACAGTTTGCGACTACACAGCGTATCGGCTGGCAGGGTGGAAGATAACGGCACTTTAGCTTTGGCCGCAATCTCTTTGGCTTCTAGAGGAGGGAATAACAATAAGAAAACAACACGATGTAAACACAGCGTATCGGCTGGCAGGGTGGAAGATAACGGCACTTTAGCTTTGGCCGCAATCTCTTTGGCTTCTAGAGGAGGGAATAACAATAAGAAAACCACATGATGTAAGTTTATAATAACTTTTGTACCCAAAGTAAAATGCATCATTGAAATTGTCAGTCGCAGCTAATGTTAATCCTTTAGAGACCATTCATTTCTGTATAATCATCACTATACGCCCAGACGTTGCTAATCTTGTTGATTTTTTTACTTCATTGTTTTGAGGAAAAATGTCAGGAAAATTATAAGAACCAGAAATATATGGGTTTGTTTTAGAATTGTAGATTCTTTGTTTACTTCTAGGAAATATTGGAAAATGTCAATTCAGCAAAAAATCTTTTCTTTGACCTCTTGCTGTTGCTCTTGTTTGAGAATTAGTGGGTCAAATCTTGTGGCCACTATGAGCATTTCGGTACAAGCTGATTGCGGCCGATACAGTCTCTAATGGGTTAATTTGACTAAAACCACTAAAGCAGAGATGCACTGCAGTACCAGAACAGCTGTAAGGCCCCTAGAGGGAAACCTCTAATGGGACATGCGGGCACCGACACATAACGTGAAAACAAATTCAGTTTTAAGGAAAATAAACAGGGCCTGCGAGTTACCTGCTTTACAAGATGGAGCTTTCGTGTTTGCTGGCACAGAACGAGGAGTGCACACGTAACTTTACCATGGACATATGCGTTAAATGTGGATGACACTGCCAGACAGTCAAACCGGGGCCATTGTAGCGAGCGCTTTACACACTAGCCACCCATGCCATCCTTTGATGCATGAAGTCAACAAAATCGACAGGGCTCATTGTTCAAATGCACCCAAGACTTGCACCGTCTATTGTGAAAGAGAATAATTCTCAGGAATCTGGACAAAGAAGTTGGATACCTTTAAGCTGTTTACTTGCTCTCTTTAGCTCTCCCATCATCTTCTTAATCTGAGGTTGTGACGTCTTGTGGTTATGAGACGGCTACAAATGTTCAAAACCAGAGAAAAATCAGTTTTTATGATGCCCTCAAATGTATGGAAATCTGAAGATAATCTGGAGCTCAGAAACTATACAATCATTTATAAGCAGGTGACTAGACTATGTCAGAAACAAAAAACAAAAATTACAAGGCATTTTAGAACGAAATCGTTTTCACTTCTTACTTTAATAGAAATGCAAAAGAGAGGAAACTACCTGGTATACAAAGCTTTGTAAAATGTTTTTTTTCAGTTTTCAATGGCACTAAAAAAAGATGAAAGAGGAAATCAGCTGATAAGTTTTGTGGATGCCAAGACGTTCTTGGAGTTTAGTTCCATTTAAAACAAGCATCATCTCATCTCCTGATCTCATCGAGAATAAGGCCTTGTCCAAAGTAAGTGACTTTGGCTGTGGCTATGGCTGTGGCTATGGCTGTGGCTATGGCTGTGGCTATGGACGTTAGCTGCAACAACGTCGTTGGAGAGTTAGACTTTTCAGTGTTCCAGCCGTAGCCACTGCCAAAGCTTTTAATTCGGACACAGCCTTATTAACTGGCTCTTTTCAGAGCCAACACCTCTTCTTAACGGAATTTTTGAATGGTTTACTTAATAAGCAACATCTTGATCACCTTATAGCCGCATTCCTCTTCAAATTCTACCTCATACTGTCGAATCTTTCTCTTTAAGACTCGTATCTGTTTGGTTAGTTGCTTTACTGTGGTCAGATCGGTCTCCTCTTGAAGCTTATCGGCTCTCTTGGATAAACTATGTACAACAGAAAATGACAATTGTTATAATAAGAGTAGATACCATCAAATGCAGGTTATCACTTGCGCAGAAAGTTGCTCAAAAAGGATGAATACAAAACTGATAGATCAAACTGGGTCAAACTTAAAGGGGCACTGTCGTCTTGATCACAGTGAGTCTGTGACCAGACATTGAATTCTGAACTCTCACCCAGTTACTGCAGACGCGTCCGCGATAATGATGATGCCCTTTAAAGCTTTTATTTGCGATGTGATGGTCAACGCAAGCGCTTAGTAACTGGGTGAGAGTTCATGTTTCTATGTCCAGCCAGACTATGATCATTACGACACAACCCCTTTAACAGAATTAAAATACTCAGCGTTAATTTAGCTTTAATATGGTATGAAGCAAAGGCTTGCGAATATATTTGCAGTGGAATGTGCAGATTTAAGCTTTGCTTAGCCCGACTGTGACAATGATCCCAATTAAAGTCGGACAACCCGGCAATGGAATGGCCTATACTTTAATTGGGCTGATGTTACAATTGGGCTTTAATGATGGGCTATGAGAGTTAGGCATGACATCTGTTTCCTGTAAAATAAACATAGTTTGCTGAGAGCAAAATGACCGTTATTCATACCAAACAAAGATATTACCCAGTTAAAATTTCAGGACAGTTATAGATGAACTTAGCCAGTTATTCAATTTTCAGATAATATTAACAAAACACTTCAATTAAAGCAAAGCAAAGCAAAAAATAAAAATAAAAATGGAAACAAAATTAACTTACAGAATACCCCAAAACAGACAAATCAACCCAACAACAAAGAAATCAGCAACCACCCAAACAATTAATACATAACACTAGGCCACCAACTTTGCCGACTGTCAAATACGTACAAAGCAGAATAAAAGAAAGCAGTGAAGCCCATTAATGACAGAACGAGGATGGCAATAAGGAAAGTTCAAGAGTATCAAGAAGGGAACACATCCCCAAGACAGAGTACTGATCTTACATCTCAGTACAAGAAAAGATGAAATTCTTGAAGCAGTTTTTAAATGATGATGTTGCTGAGAGAATCATTTATGATGGGCGAGTTCAAAGGAGATGTACACCTCGGGTTAACATTTGTTATCAGTGTTCTCCAAATGCACAAGCAAATCGGCCGATAACAACGCCCCCCCCCCCTCCAACCCGAAAAAAAAGAAAGGTTTAAGATCACTCACAAAAATCAAAAGATAAAACCAATAAGAATGCTCCAGATTGCACAGTACAGCTTTTAAAACTTAACTCAAAAATCAAGTAAATACATTCCGAGGACCTTTTTAGAATGCAGTCTGCCTCGGTCCAGAATGCCCAACTATAGTTTGGAAAACTTATGGGGAGAACTTCGACTGTTACGTCACGGCACTGCTTACAATGGTATTCAGCATTTACGACACCATGTAAAGCATGTGTGTCATACTTTGGGCCGAATGCAAAGAATTCTATTATAAGCACTGCCATAAATTTGAACCCAACTTTCTGTTATTCTTTGTAATTTCGAATAAGGTTTGAGGCCCTATCCGAATTGACGGCTATGGCTACAGCTCTGACTGTTGCTAAGGACATTCTAATACATCCACTCATAATGATGTGGCGATCCAGCCGTAGCCGTATCCGCCAATTTGGACACGACCTCAGCAATATTTTCTGTCAAGCACCTGTAAAATATTGACCCTGTACGGTGTACATTCCCTTAGAAAGCAATGACATTTTGAGGCGTTTTCTTAAAATGATTTTTGGTTTGCGTTTTTTTTTTGCATCAGCATGTGGTTAATACTTTGGATCGGTACGCACCCCGTCAGTATCGACTGTGAAGACGGAGGGGAGGGTGGGACATCCGTGTCATGTGACACACTGTGTAGAAAGACGAGAAACAACATAAACACATAACATAACAATGAAGGCATTGGAGTAGGTCACATTACTTGACGAATAACATGGTAAGAGTTTAGATTAATAGATCAGGTATTGGTAAATAATATTTGGAAATCTTACCATGCCAAACCCATCAAAACCAAACTGATAAAATGTGATGTTTGAAGCTTTGCATGGTGTGGATAACAATTATTTGTTAGTAAATCTTGTGGGTACAGCCTTGTGAAAAATCCAATTATATGATTTATTTTGTTCTCTTGGACTAAGGACTGCACTAGCAAACTGAATATGCTTTACATGGATCAGGCGAACCACCATAATCAGAGTCTAACAGTTTGGGTGCTGAGTTACTGAATGGTGTTGGACTGAGGACTGCACTAGTACTCTGATCATGCTTTACATGGGATCAGGCATCCCACCATAATCAGAGTCCAACAGTTTGGGTGTTGAGTTACTGAATGGTGTTGGACTGAGGACTGCACTAGTACTCTGATCATGCTTTACATGGGATCAGGCAAGCCACCATAATCAGAGTCTCACAGTTTGGGTGTTGAATCACTGAATGGTGTTGGACTGAGGACTGTACTATTAAACTGATTATGCTTTATGGCCCTGTCACACCTTGACGATTTAGCCAGCGTATGCCGACGTATCAACATTTCTCTAAAACGCTGGCATACATGTACGCTGAACTATCCATTTTTGTTTTCAATTTTGGGTGTAAACATAGCGTTTTCATAACGAGTTGGACGTATACATATCGTGATAGTAACTTATACAGAAGGTTTTGATAACTTATAGATAACTTATACCAACAAATGCTTAGCATGTTGCCAGCGTTCACAACTTATGTCCAACGATAGTCTAACTTATGCATAGTTCAGGCGGTCCAATGGATTGTTTGTGTGTGCCAATGGGAACGTTCCTTTGTGCTTAGAGAATGCCCTACTTTTGAGACGCTTCCTAATCGTAGCCAAGCGGTCTACAGCATCAGATGGTTGAGTCATCAGAGTGTGGGTTCGAATCCCGGTTGAGACAAACAAGATGTATTATAGCTTATTCATTGGTTTGTCAGATTTGCGACATTATACATTAACACTACATTAATGGTTAGAAAATAGTGATAATTACTGAAATGGAAAAATCAACTGGATGAAGAAGTGATTCTACATCTAACATGAAGTAAAATTGAAAATAATGCAAATTAAAAACCAAATCAGATAAAATTCAAAAGGTTCTGTTATGCAGACAGGAACTAAACCTGCTGCATGATGTATTGAACATGATGTTTGTGTGACGTACATGTATGATTAGAGCATGCAGGACTGCAATTAAGACACTCATGTTAATCACTTACCGCCAGGATTTCTTAAATTTGGGCTCACAGGCGGACTTAATTTTCACGTTGTCACAAATTTAAAGGTATCGTACACGTTTGGTAATGACTCAAAACAAATATTAGCATAAAAACTTACTTGATAGTATAAAACATTGTAGGAAACGACTCCCTCTGAGGTAACGTAGTTCTTGAGAAAGAGGTAATTTCTCACTAAAATAACAAAAATTTCTTACAAGAAGTTTTTATTCCTATCTGAAAGCACACAAATTTGTACAACAAGGGTGTTTTTTCTTTCATCATTTTCTTGTAACTTCGATGACCAATTGAGCCCAAATTTTCACAGGCTTGTTATTTTATGCATATGTTGGGATACACCAAGTGAGAACACTGGTCTTTGACAATTACCAAACGTGTTCAGTGCCTTTAAAGGGAGGGTATACCTGCAGAATCAGAGAGAGTTGGCAGCTCTGCTTCCAGCATTAAACTGGGTAAGCTCAACTGCAACTGAAAGTATTAACCTAAACTCTCTTACTGTGGTGAGGGTGTTAGTGAGTGGTATGAGAGTTAACATGACAATGATTAATAAAGGTCAGGAGTGTCTTCCTACATCGGCTCTGTTGGCTGCAATGACTAATTTTGTTTGCCTGCTTAGGTTTATTTATTATTTGTTCATTGTTTTTTGTTCATCGATATTGATATTTATACTCATTTCAATAAATTAAAATGTTTAATATAAATGAAGGGGTTCGCACTCAACAAGCTTGCTTCTTGCAAACCCCCTCCACATTATCGCTTAGTCTTATCTACGTACTTGTTTAGGTAATTAAACAATGTACCTCTGCTTCTTAGTTTTGTGCATTGATGTGGAAATAAAATGAATGAATGAATGAATGAATGAATGAATGATAACAGTGATGAATAGGAGCTTTCAGCAATCTGACCATAACCACTGCTGAAGCTGTTAAATGGGACTCGGCCTAAAGCTATATAGACCTATTGCACAATGGGCAGCGCACTAATACACGCGCCGATCCTGGCATTCAAAATGTACACAGAGGAATTGACTCCCAAAATGGTGAAAATG
Source organism: Plazaster borealis (assembly GCA_021014325.1). Lineage (NCBI taxonomy): Eukaryota > Metazoa > Echinodermata > Asteroidea > Forcipulatida > Labidiasteridae > Plazaster > Plazaster borealis. The sequence goes on from CM037468.1 coordinate 2,618,498, forward strand.
GTAGACGCGCGTTGTGGGGAGGTGCGTTACGCTTTGTGCAAGGGGGCAATAGATCCCTTGTAGAAGTACATGCATCTACCACGTCCGTTTCTTTAGAAGCCATATCACATCAAAAAGCATCATGCATCAAGTTAGTCAGATACCCATTCCATTGCTTGTAATGTGCAACAATGATGGAAAACCAACAAACCCAAAAATACCTGAGTAGGTGAAACTGTAATTTGAAAGAGACACATGTGGTTAGGCCAACTATTTCATTATAGACTGTGGAAGTATTCCAACATTGGGACCCATTAAAGTGCGCGAGTTTTGTTTCCTTCACGCAAAAGCAATGTGCCTGGGACCAAAGTGGTCCCAAAAATGTTTCAATACGTGCGAGTCTTGCACGGTCTTTAGAGGGCCACTTTTTAAGTGAAAAGGCGATTCTATAAAAAAAACCCCCCTGAACTCACTATTGACCCAAATCAAATGACGTCATAACCCCAGATAAATCTTGGTAGTCACGTTCCCTATGTGTTACAATGAAGTGTGTATTTTAGTCGACACACAAGGTTAGGCACGCACCCCATATCTTTACATGCAATTTGTAACTCCCAAAATGGCAGACCATGGGAAGACTGTAACCAGCTGTGACGTCACTACAAGGGGTCTACATCGTATATGAACATTGTGAAGGCTCCTATATGTAAGCCAAACAACACCAGGGCAACAACAACAACTTAACACAATCATTTGCTAAGCAAAAGTTATCAGGGGACCAGTTAGAAGCAAAGTACATGAGATGGAAATCTGGCTGGCACCCTGCTTTTGCTTAGCAAGATTTGTCTGTGTCTCATGAAATTGGCTCCTGGTGTTAACTGGGAAAACTTTCATAAGCAGTTAACAGAAAAAACAACAGGGAGCCAGTTACAAGCAATGTATACAACACAGTATATTAGCTGGTAACCTATTTCTGCTAAGCAAAATTTGTGTGCTTAACGGTTTTAAGAAACAGGGCCCTGGTGGACAGGCATGAAAATAAAGGAGGATGTGGGTGATTGATGACTGAGTAAATGAGTAAGTCACACCTGGTGAAGTTGAAAGGTTTGACTCCGGCCCTTGGGGACAATGGGGCCTCTCGTTGCTGTTCAGCCAGGCTGTATGAGAGGAGGAGGCCAGTCACAAGATTAACACACAACAAAAATAGAAAATACAACTTAATGAAAATAAAACAAAATTAAAAAACAGAGGATAGCAAAAGAAGCTCTTCAGGTCATGGAATCTGCAGGCATGATAGTTGGCCCTCGGAAAAAAAATAGGAACATTATAGAGTACAAGGGTCGACATACACGTGTACACGTGGTATAGGCTTTAATAGACTTTTCATGCTATTTTAATAAAAATTTTGCAGATTTTTCTGCATGTGAAACAAATCGGAAATCAGACTTAAGTAGGAAGAATATCATGCCTGCACCTGATTAGGAATATTCTTCTTGTTTGTGTTAATCTACCCTACATGTGTGAAAAGCATTCTACATTCAGTGATTTCCCAAGACCTGTGTTGGAGAAAGTCCACATGCATACTACCCGGCTGGGATATTGTTCTTTACCCAACAAACTTGCCTGCCATGGCGTGTCGTGGCAGAACGATCTAGTTCACCGGACCCAAGCACTGGTGTTGTCAGCAGCATAGTGTTGATTTGAATCCCGGTCATGACACTTGTGCACTTAAGCAAGGCACTTAACCATAATTGCTTTGTAAAAAGTTGGAAATGTAGTGCACTTGCTCTACCAGCCAGGTTCCTAGTTGATGATACCCATGCCTACATCCTTATGGACTGTGAAGGGGTAACACTGTTTCAGCCCCAGGAGTAGGTGGCAACGTGCCCCTGGTGACAGTTGATTTGGGTCTCTAGCCCAAATCAGTTAAGTGTAGCCCTCACCTTGAAGTGGCCATCTGGCATTGTGATGTTAGGCGATAGCTCATAATTTAAAAAAATATATCTCCATGTATGAGATTGACAAAGGTTTGTGTCGTTAATTCTAAATCTAAATCCCTGTTTGACCAGTGAACCATGGAAAATGATCCAGAAATACACGGTTCATGTTGGAACAAAGTCACAATTACCAACAGAGTACAAAATCAGTTCACTTTCAAAATATACATATATTAACATAAAACACATTGCAACAACTCTTAACAGAAACAAAAATATCATTCGCATAGAAACTGAAAAAAAAGGCAATAAATGTAAATTTAGTTTCAATTATTTGAATGATTTAAGGAGAAAATGGAAACTTACTGAGTGATAGTCTGTAGTTTGAGGGAGCGTGGGGATAGCATAGCCTCTTGAGTGTTGTCATGAAAATGGTGTCTTGCTTTCCAAGCTGGAATCGGCTCTGTTTGGTTAAAAAATAAATATAAGAATAATAAAATATAATAAGAAGATTTTGGTTTTCAATTTCTCTCTCTTTCCTTCTTTCCCTTGAGAGTCATTGCTGTTGAAAAGGCCAGAAATTAGGATCTTAACTCCAGGAGGTATGTTGAGATGATATTTAAACCTTTAGGTAACCCCGGGGCTCGATTTAAAAAACCCCTCGCTAAGATGTGACATCACACTTTGCTTAGCAATTAAGAATAATAGAGCAATCCTAGAGGTCTTTGTAAGATCAGTCACTGGAGTTCAAGATTTCAAGGAGCTTTTGGGAACAGTATCCTCAGGACAAGAGAAGTAGATCAAAGGGCAGGAATTCTTTGTATCTGAAGAAAATAACAGCTGTTTTTTTTTTCACCAGGCAGACGAAAAACGGTGTGAAATAAAGTGTGAAATTTCTTGTCCCTACAATTTTAAAACTTGAAAAATGAATTCCAATGAGGGTTTGCAAACACCTCAGGATGGGTGCACTTGTGATAAGGATTTATGGGGGAAGGTAGAGTTAAGGGGTGGACTTCATGAATACATACCTTCCCCATCAGCATGTTCATGTAGACTGGTCAGGTTCAGCGGTGGGACCGTATGATCACGTCGTAGGGGTGACCGTGGTGGTGATAACTGCCTGGTATCCCTGCCATTGATCAATGCGCTCAGCCCGTCGGACAGTGTGTGGCTGTCATCAAAAGCTTGGTGGGGATAACTCAGGTCAGGGTGAGCATGTTTTTTTCTTGGTTTGGGTTGAGGGGTGTTTTCTGGAGACTCTTGTAGCGTAGACTGTGCATCTGGGATGACGATGGAGAGCTGTTCAGTGAATGGACGGCTGGCATCTTCTTCTTCTGTCTTGTTTATTTCAGATTTTACTTTCCTGATGAGTCAAAAACAGAACATAAGTCGCTGAAGATTTCAGTATGAAGAGGTCTTTTAAAAGCTCTTTGGTACCGTAAAATAGAACAATGAACTTTGTTGTTTGGCTCTTTAAATTTGTTTTTAAGATAAATGTATAAATCATGACTAGATGGCAGGGGTGTGATGATACACATAATTCAAATCCTGAAATCTATCCACTTGATCTGGAGATAAAGCTCCCTGAACATAAAAAATGTTAAATTGTACAGATTCATAGACTCTTTACATTACTACGATTCTAAAGAACTAGGGTAGTGGGTCTGGGTCTCCCCTTGGTCTAGAGGATGAAGCCTCCTGAACCTCCTGGGTGTTACATTTCAGAGGATTTACAGACTCTCTACATCACCATGAATAAAGGACTAGGGTAGTGGGCCTGGGTCTCCCCTTGGTCTAGAGGATGAAGCCTCCTGAACCTCCTGGGTGTTACATTTCAGAGGATTTACAGACTCTCTACATCACCACGAATAAAGGACTAGGGTAGTGGGCCTGGGTCTCCCCTTGGTCTAGAGGATGAAGCCCCTGAACCTCCTGGGTGTTACATTTCAGTTGATTTACAGACTCTCTACATCACCATGACTAAAGAACTAGGGTAGTGGGCCTCGAATTTTGGGTAAAAGTCCAAAAGACCGCAGGGCTTGTAGCTAAAAACTTTCATTAAATTTTTTCTTTCTTTGTAAGTACCTTTTTGAGGGAGATCTTCTATTCCTGGGAGGTGCTATCCTTCCTGCTGTCAACTGCAAAACAATACAAATAATCCACATGTTCTTGCTAATAAAATAATAATAATAATAACTAGTTCTTATATAGCGCATTTCACAATAACGTCTCAATGCGCATTACATTAGTGTCTTGGTCATTGGGCCAATAACATTCCTTTAATCTTTCTCAGCTCCCTGGGGAGTATACAGCCCCGAGCTGCCGTGGCGCTCTGAAGGCTTTTTCAAACACAATATCAACCTCTACCCTTGCCGGTACCCATTTATACCCCTGGGTGAAAAAAAACAATTATAGTGAAGTATCTTGCTCAAGGATACAAGTGTCATGACCGGGATTCGAACCCACACCCCGATGACTTAACCATTGGAACTTGAATTCGATGCTCTAAACCACTCAGCCACATGACATGTTACAAATTCTATTCTAAAAAGGGAAACCTCTGTTCCAAACAGGGCTCAATTTCATTGAGTTGTTTAAATTATTGCTTAACAAATTTCTGCTTAGCAAAAAGTGGTAGGAAACCAGTCACAAGTGGGACATGTGCCAAGGCATTTTGGCAGGTAACATTATTCTGGTACGCAGAATTGTTTTATGTTTAGTTACTTTTTGTGCTTAAGCAGCTCTATGAAACAGGTTACTGCTTACCAACCAAAATGAGATAAGGAATAAATGCATAAATTGTTTATGGCCTCATTTTGCGACCTTAGCAGGGTCTTTCTCTAAGGATGTTAACAACTCTGCTAGGGTTGAAACCCGAGGCCATTAACGGGTTTTTTCAAAATTCTATTCTACAAAGAATTCCCCCACAAAATAAGTACTCTATACACCTCAAGAACTCTATAGTATAATGTGTAAGAAATGTACATACCGATTTCAGTGTTGGCGAGTTGCATGAAAGACTGTCAAAGTCCGCATCGATGTTTCCAATCGGCGAATCGCTGGCTAGATGATACGAGTCTGCATTAATTCTACTGCTGAATAAAGCAATTAATAGAACAAGATTGAATAAATGTCCTTTATGCCTTGGATTAGACGTAGACCATGTGATTGGATGGTGGATATAGATTAACCTGTGATTGGCTGGTGGATATAGATTAACCTGTGATTGGCTGGTGGATATAGATTAACCTGTGATTGGCTGGTGGATATAGATTAACCTGTGATTGGCTGGTGGATATAGATTAACCTGTGATTGGCTGGTGGATATAGATTAACCTGTGGTTGGCTGGTGGATATAGATTAACTTATTTATTTATTTCTTGTTTATCCTGGTTAATCCATTCAGTGAGAAAAAACTCACTGATCTCCCATGGATCCCAGCTCACATAGAAACTACAAAAATTCACTGAATATTCAAGAATAAAAGGTTACAGGGAAAACTTTATTCAATTATGAAATAGATAAAAAGATGCATAAATTCAGAGAGAGGTCAAAAGATATAAACACTCATCCAGCACAGCTCTGTGTTGCATACACTCTGTGGACATTCCTTTGTTCTGTGTGTTAAGAAAAACAATAAGCTACAACACTGTAAAAAAACACTGCGTGGATGTGTCTAACTCCACATAGTGTTTCAAGTCCCTACATTATGTGGACCTCTTTTGTTCTCAGGTCCACACTTCGTATGTAACGCCTATGCCCATGTTTGTTGCTTGCAACAAACGATTGTTATTTACTGCTTCGCAAATAGAAATACAGCCAACTATACGGTTAGAAAGAGTACATACATGTACTTCTCATAAATATGATATACATTTTGTAGTTTTTCCCATCTCATATCACTAGTAGTAATTAGAGTATAAAGAAAAGCCTGAAGTGGTTAAAAGAAATCTTTATAGTACATCAGTGACCATGGAAAAAAAAAAAAAAATATTAATCAACAAACATGATGACAAAGTGGTTAGGCTTACCTGAATGATTTTGATCTTGGAGATTGTGATCTGGGTGATTGGGATCGTGGAGATCTTGACTTTGGTGAGTCAGACTTTGGAGAATAAGACCTCGGAGAATTTGACCTCGGAGAATTTGACCTCAGTGAATTTGACCTTGGAGAATTTGACCTTGGTGACTTTGACCTTGGTGACCCAGACACAGGTGACCTAGACTCTGGAGAGTTCTGATCATGATTTTTTGATTTCAATAGACTTGGTTTTGTTCTGGAGGGTCGAGACGGTGGGTCTGGGGCTTTACTTCTCGATGGCGGACTACGACTGTTTGTTCTGTTTAGCTTGGGATCCTCTTTAAACTGTTGAACTGCTGAGGTCATTGGTTGTTTCCTTTTAGCTACCGGGAGCTCATTCTGGACAAACAAAACATGTTTCCAAAGAAAAGCGTCTTTAAGATAGGGTTACAGATTGGTAAATACTTCAAAAATTAATTACCATAACAAATTACTCAGTGAGAAGCACTGCAGCTGTTGGTAGTATAAACTATTTTGAGAAAGGATTCCCTTCGAGGTAAAATGGTTTGGATAATTGTTCACCCCAAAACAGTTGAATCCGAGTTACGAATTATGCATGAATCGTTTCTGAGGGTTGGTGTCCGTTAGCGAATGCTGCAGCCAGTGAGTGGGTTGGTTGGTACCCGATTGCACCTCACTAAACGTGGATGGATTCAACACTGTCATGAAAATACCGTGACAGTTCATATGTGACTTTTATTGTATCGTTCTTTATAATCTTGCCTATAAATCAGCATTACGTTGAACAAAAAATTTATGACCCTGCTTTTCTGCTACAATTTTTGTTATTTAGTTTTAATTTTACTTTTTGTTCAGCGCTTTGGGGTAATTTCTACGTAAGGTGCTCTATAAATTGCACTATTATTATTAAAATTGACACTTACATTTCCAGGACCGATGACTATTCCTTTACTCTCAAATAACTCAAATGCTTTTGAGGATGGGTAGTGTTTCCGCTTGACCTTGGGTGAACTTTCTGGAGATTTGTTATCAGGCGCGGAGGAAGAAGGTCCAGAATTCGCAAATGATCGGATGCGTTCTTGAACAGATGAGAAGATCTCCTCGACCGGTGAGGGACTCCGCCCATCAGGGAAGTCAGTGCAATTACTGACAAAAGAAGACACAAAAAACAGTGGCGTGATTGTACATTTAATATTACAATCCTGAAAACTGGATTGCAATCCTCATAGAAACCTCAACTTTCAGGGTGTTACATTTCAGAAGATTTACACAAATAACGAACTGGGGAAGTGGGCACGGATCTGCCCTTGGTCTAGAGGATCAAGCCCCCTGAACTTCTTGAGTGTTTCAATTCTGAAGACTCTGTACATCACCACAAATAATGAACTGTGCAGGGATGCCAGTGACTCTTTCCTTCAGAGCCTGAAAAAAATTCGCTGCGAAGGAAAGGGGGTCACCGCCCCCCCACCCCCGCTCAGACAAAAAAACAATAAAAAACATAACAGGGATTTCTTTTAATAAAACATAAAGAAAAAGAAAATTTAAATTTACCCGCGTTGTCGATCTTCCTCATGTAGTCTGATAAAAAATAACCCCCACTGTCTTTCGACTCCAGTCACCGCCAATTAAACCTATTCTTTACCCCTCGATCAATTTGTTTCAAATTAGCTTCTCTTTCAACATCCATAATGACTCAATGTAACGCCAAAAACTCAGTCGGTGTGTCTCAATGGTAACGCCAATCGTCCACGAAACAAAATTCTCAGAGCGATTTCATGTACGGTCCAAAGATCGTGTATGGATGTACACACAAAATACATCGATACATACCATACGGCACCACGCACACATTCGACAGAAAAGTCTAGTCTTCGCTCAATAGTTCCGGCATTTATACATGTATGAACGCTTGAGGGCGCTTTCAAAACATATTATCATTAAACACGAGTCGCTCCAAACGAGCGCCGGAAATCTGTTTTCAACAAAATATATTTTCTCCAGCCTGATGAAACACGGAGCGCCGGAAAAATTTGGGGAAAATTTGAAAAAGCCCGAATTCCGGCAATAGCCGGAAAACTGGCATCCCTGACTGTGGGCCAGGATCTACCCTTGGTCTAGAAGATGAAGCCCCCTGAACCTCCTGGGTGTTACATTTCAGAGAATTTACAGACTCTCTACATGTACATCACAACAGTGTAAAAACTCAAGGTTTGGGCATGAAAATGGCTATGTGTTTCTGTCCTTTATTGTCAGTTTACGTCTTTCAAGAAGAAAGAGGGAGATATACGACAAATCCTAAAATCAGACTTTTTTTTGACAAATCACACCCTTGGGGGGGGGGAGCAAAAAAGAAAACCCCAATTTGAACTGATGCTAGAAAAGAAGACATGATTAAAGAGAAAAATAGATTGCTTACATGTTATCTTTCCTTTCCTCTTGCTCCTCATCCTTTGTCTTCTGCCATCTTTTTCTTGGTGAAGGCACAGGTGCTATTAAGGAAAAGAGAACATCTCCATAATAAGTTATTGAAATCGTAAAGACATTCCATATACACGTACCTTAAAACTGACAAGTAAAATCAGATGAATGTTGATAGAATAGGCTAAAAGACTGGATTCATCAACATTTTAAAAACTAAATTATTTATTTGCAAAGAGCTGCCTGTAGCCCGAAACCCTTCTGAATCCTCCAATATCTTCCACTCTGGCCGCAGCATTTACAAATGGACACCTAGGAAATTGGAATCTCCAAAAGTCGCCTGCAAGCAATATTTGGAGATTCAAATTTTTCAACATACTTCTATTGATTTCTAATCAAGAGGTGCACTTCAGACTAAATATTTTCACAGGATGCTTATTACCATTACCATCTTTAAGAAAAGTAGGCTTTCGGATAAAAATTACTTTTTTTCGGGTCAGTACCAAAGTATAACCCTACCTTTAACAATTGGTGTAACAAATCAGACTTACCATCTGGTGTGGGAGAAAGAGTTGCCTCATCTCGGTCTAATGAGGGGCTTGGTCCAAATAAATGTTGAGAAACTGTCTCCTGAATAGTCTTTTCTACCAATCTGTAAACAACAACAAAAACAAAACAATAATTCACTGGGCCTAATGATTTCAAACTACAGAGCTTCAAATCATCTTTACTATAATCTGAATGAACTTGGATTTGAAGTGTGGCATTGTAGAGTTGCAAACTACAGTCATTTTGCAGTTGTCATCTTCAAGATATCTCTTTTAACATGATTGAATTCCAAAAGAAACGTTATTATGATAAATTAAAACCACAAAATTTGTTACAAGGTTAGTCATAAAACCAAAACACGATACAACATTAACCCCAACTCCCTTGAGTGATTTATGAGGATCATTCTTCACTCGAACAAATCTAACACCATTGGACTCTGGTTATGGTGGTAAGCCTGAACCCATCTAAAGCCTGATCAGTTTACCAGTGCAGTCCTCAGTCCAACACCATACAGTAACTCAACACCCACACTATCGGACTCTGATTATGGTGGTACAGACTAGGTAGTACAGACCCGATGCTGCGGTTTTTAAAGTGCAAGGGCAACAAGGCTTTTTCTCCTGGTAAAGGGCACCTCTTTGAGGAATTGTAAATCTCTTTTACAACATTTCAAGGGGCACCGAGGCAATGACCAGGGGCAATGGTGGCAATTGCCTCTGTAAAATTAGTTTACTAGTGCAGTCCTCAGTCCAACAGAATGAAACAAGACATGAACAGTTGGTGATAGTTAGGGTTAAGTGACATTTGAATAATCAGATGGATTGCTACTCACTCGGAAGCAATGTCATTAATGACTGGTGATGGAGCTGTACTTGTTCCCGTCTCACTGTCCAAGTTGAATGGGGAGAAAGCTCTCTCTTCTAAACCACCATCTCTCGGACTATAATAGGAAACACAAACCTAAGATAGTTTAGCTGATCTAAACAAAACATGATAGGGTTGTGCTGTTTGGTTATGACAATAATAACAATAATATGACGTTCTTATAGACGCACTTCAGTTCTGGGAGAACTCTCAATGCGCTTTACATACAATACATAATAACAAACAAAAAGACAAAGACCTATTTAGGTTGGGGTTTCGTAAACTCTATTTCGAGGTATACATGTATGCCATAAGTCTTTGGAAGAGTTCCTTCATTCCATTCTCTAGCTTTCAATTGGAGACTTCTGAAACAATAGTGTGCGTCCCTCTCACCGGTCTTTTTCTATTGTTCTTATGTTAAAGGAACACGTTAAAATCTCAAGAAATTTTGCTGTTTGGAAGTGTTCCATATCCTTATTAAGAGTTGTTCGTGCAATAACATGCCTTTAATGTGTTATAATTAGTGAATGGTGATTAAAAAAACCCAAACATTGCCATCTGACCCCGAGATCTGCCCCGCGAAACGTATACGTATTTCCAGCCGTAAATACCACCGTCCATGTAATGGGCAAAATGCGCGACGAACAGTCGTTACGCTAGTGCCGTAGTCAGTGGCCTGGTAAACCAGTCAGATCTCCTTGCTCTATGGTCAGATGAAAACCGGGTAATAATCTCATTTTCTACCTCGCTCGCAACTTGTAAACCGAGCAAAAGCTAGCTCAGTATCGGGTCCAAAATATCCTGCCAGGTATTTGCGGAACGGCCAGCCGCATATTCAGAATATTAGAACACATGCAGTACAGGGAGGAGACAAACTATCACATTTGGTTCACCTCCCTGTACTGCATGTGTTCTAATCGCTGGCTGGCTATATCGGGCCCAATACTGTGCTAGATTCAGCTCGGTGTTGGATATTTATTGGAATACAGTAAACAGATGGTAATCGTAACATTTTTAATAAAATAATTGCTCAGTCGTAGTTCAACAGCTGCGACTGGAAATAAGACTAACAGAATTTGTCCGCCATTTATGGGAGTCAAAATCTTGACTCCCATAAATGGCGGAGCGTTTTGTTTCGCGAAAGTGAGCAAAAGCGAAGCATTTCTAAGGCACGTTTGTGTGGATAATTATATTCTACTTTTTAAACATCTTTCCGACCGTGCTCATTATACATCAAACGCTTGTTATAGCCCAAAAGCGCCCAACAGCGCCCAACCCGAAGGCAACGTGTCCCTTTAAGACAATAGCAGGCATCCCACTCAACCGTCTTTTTCTATTGTTCTGATGTTGAGACGATAGCAGGCATCCCACTCAACTGTCTTTTTCTATTGTTCTCAATTGAGACGATAGCGGGCATCCCACTCAACCGTCTTTTTCTATTGTTCTGATGTTGAGACGATAGCAGGCATCCCGCTCAACTGTCTTTTTCTATTGTTCTGATGTTGAGACGATAGCGGGCATCCCACTCACCGGTCTTTTCCATTGTTCTCGTTGCTGAGAACAAAGAAAAGACCAGTGATTGGGACGCCCGCTGTCGTCTCAGAAGGCTCTCATTAACTCAAAATATGACCCAACTAGGGGGACATTATTCTTGCACATTGAAGTAAACCAGATAGAAATTTAACTCAGGACTGGTTCTAGTGCCAAGAGGCGACAGAAGGGAAGGTTAATGGATCCTATTGCCTTTAGTCAGCAGAGTATTGCGTCTTGGTAACATGGACCCACCTTAGCAGACCACTGGGTGAATAGCAGTCACGCCCTTCATCTGTTTTCTTGAAGATTTCCCGGTCAGTGTCTGCGTAGGAATTACTGTTAATGTCTTTGGTTTCTTCTGAATCAAATCTCTAAAAAATAAAAAAAATAAAAAAAGGAATACAAAAAATGAATACATAAATGCAGAATATGCGAACACTTTATTTTAAACATCATGGCAAAAAATAATGAAATCTTCGGAAATAAAATTACAAGTACACCTTTGGTGTTGTGTCCATAATAAATAACAATAATAACAAAACATCCACCCTTAGTGTGCTCAAGGTGCCTACAAGAATACAATAAAAAAACTTTTACTAACACTTACAAATACATATATGGAAAATGACAATGAAAATGCAACTACAATGAGCAAAAAAAGGCTAGACTCTAGAGACGGCAAATGCGTTCTGAGTCGAGATTTAAAAGTACATCAGGAACTAGATGTTTGTATGTGCAGCGGTAACAAATTCCACAAACGCCATTCATATTCTACCCCAATCAGGAATAATGAATTGTCACAGAGCACAGAGCAGACATGTTTTGATGTCTTTGTCGTCTACCCTTTTCCCATAATGCATTACCCTTCTCCTCTCTTCCTTTTGTCGCACATAATCATGGTATGGTGCAGGCTTGACCGGTGGTGACCGCTTTGATGTCGTGGCCTGTACTTGAATGCACTTTGACCCCACTGAGGTCGACGACGGCGGTGATGAACTCTCATCTTTGACATCCGATTTGAAGATGGTATCGTATTCCTCGATTAGCGTCTGGACAATGATATTAGTGATACCTTGCTCACGGAGACCATCAAGTCCTGCGCTACACCTAGAGTGGACGTACCATAGGAGTGGATGTCATAGTAAGTTCATCTTGGCAACAGACATCTTCTCTTCCAACAAGACGATATAGAATAATGCTACATACTAAATGTATAAAAAAGCCTGATGACGGGAGTTGGCCAATTTGCTTCCTGAAAGTTGACACCCTCCCCGAATGGGGAGAGAAACAGACGGCCGACCACATAAGTGACAACTGCCCCCTGTACCCTCCCCCATTAGGCCGAATTGGACTGGAGTCCCCGGATTCACCATCAAGAAGGTGGCTGACAAATGTCTGCCCTGACATATGATCATGAGCAACAACTCCAAAGAAAAAGTAATACAAAAACCGATGCAGTTGTATCACTTCTGACTGGCGCCCCCTGACTAAAGATATTGACAAAATAGGGCGACGCCAGCACAGGGCTAGACAGCATAGGGCTAGATAGCTCAGTTGGTAGAGTTCAATTCCTGTTCTGGTCAATTTTTCTTTGTTCACCCCCAAATTAAAGCAAATTTGGACGTCGTAAACTAGCTATAAGGATAACGACAAACCTATAAGCTTAATGTTATCAATTCTCTGTTGAAACTTGCTTTTCCATGATGTAGTTTCAAGTATTGATTGGCTTTCGTCAACGTTGAGAGTAATGACAACAATATTGCTTGAAATGTCCAACAAGTCAAATGTCACCACAACAAGAGTTAAAAATCCTAGTGTATTTAAACAAAGATTATAAAGTGTCAAAGGTGCAAGATGGGGAACTGGAGCTCTATCTATTGTTGAAGTGTGAAACACGCATGGGCGCCATTTCAGTGAGCAAATGTTTGGTTGTAACATTGATAGCTATGGTCATTGTCTGCACTGATCGATTGTTGAAGTTGCTTGCTGCAATGGCGTCCAGTGCATATTTCACATTTCAACCGGATCTCCCCATCTTGCACCTTTGGCGCTCTACAATCATCTTTAATAGACCTTATGCATTGACGTCATTCAGCCGCCATCTTAGAGGTAAAACGATGACGAAACAATCGAAACGCACAGATTTGTACGCGCGGCGCACAGGATTGGCCAATGAACAACCTCCTTTTGACCTCTAGGCGAGGGCGCCCTACTGTTATGACATCATGTGCATAAGGTCTATTGATACATAATCCCCTGACCCCTTTCACAGTCCCTGAGTGTTAAGTTTAGTCAGTTGGCCAAACTGGTTGTAACAACAACTGCTACTGTATAATTTACCTAAATAGGTTTGGGCCAAAGACAATTGCCAGGGCCCTTGAGTTCATCTTATTTGTTGATTCATACTGTGAGACCATGACAAGGAAGCGGATTAAGTACTGGAGTACGATGTAATGTTCCTCAGGCAGCTGTTGAACCAAATTCTTCTGTTGTCTAACGCACTCTTCATGATTGGCCTGGAAAGCTGAAATAGAAGATGGAAACACGACTTAAAAAAGGGGCTGTGTTGTCATGATCAAAGCAGGCCTGTGGCTGTACATGGAATTATGAACTCTCACAGTTACTGCACGCACGCCCTCCCTCAGTATCATACATATGGAGAAACACGTGCGCTGTTCCTAATTCCATGTACAGCTACAGGCATGCTTTGATCATTAACAAACAGTCCCTTTAAAAATTAGGGGGGGGGGAGTTGATAATCTGTAGACTTGTTTGGGGGAGGTTGGCTTATCAAGACACAATTTAAAACAGGGAAATCATTTTTTTTTCTTCAAATTTGACAAATCTGTAGTGTTTGTTATGCAGTGTTTAGACATCATTTTGGACATCAGCCATGCTGTTGAATGCGAGACATTCGAGGAGGCTAGGTGGTGGCAGCAGACTTACCAGGTAAATCCATTGTTCTTGGAAGTGTGCGCATGCTCAGAACTACCTAAGTAATTGAAATTTACCAGGTATGAATGCTGCCACCAAGTGTGCCTAAGTCTCCCATGGAACATAGTGTACAGAAAAAGAGTCCAAGATCAGGCCGTGTCTGAATTGGCGGCTACAGCTACGGCTACCGGCTACGGCTTGATTTCCACGTCATTATGCGTTGAGGTAAAGGATGTCCTTAGCAACACCCTTAGTAACAGACGTAGCACACTGCTAAAAATGGTATTCTTGAAATAAGAAAAACATCTATTTTGAGAAAATATTTCTTGTGTCACTCCCTAGAAACTTTTTCTAGGGAGTGACACAAAAAATATATTCTCAAAATAAGATGTTTTTCTTGTTTCAAGAATACCATTTTTAGCAGTGCAGTAACCGTAGCTGCCAACTCTGATACGTCCTTAGCAACTGATTGTTCAAGCCAGAAATTGTCTGACCACCACTCTTAAATATTTGAAAGCAAACCGACTACTACTGACTTACTTTGCTGTACGTTGATAAATTGATGGTGAAGTGCCTCTGTCATAATGGGGTCTGGTAACTCCCTCAGAAACATCTTCAGTAGACTAGCTATGGCCATGACGTCACCTGCCTCCTCAAAGTCTGTTTCACCAGTCTTATCAATTAGAGCTTTCATCTTATCCACGACTCGGGTACTGCCATTGATACGGAAGATTCCCTCATGACCGATGCCTGTCAATTGAAGAATAAAGGTGCAGGCAGCATAAGAAGCAGCCCCAAAAACATAATACATGGACTCTGAAAAGGTGGCCGTTTATTGAAAGTCTTACAAATAGGTGCGTTTTCTTGTAGGCCTACTGATCTCATTTCTCTACTATTGCTATTGCAAAACTGGACATTATATAAATAAATACATTAAAAAAAATAAAAAATTTACCATGCTACTTTTTGTCACAGAAAAGAGCACTGTTTATATGCGATTATCACTGACATTTTAAATGGTATTTTCAGGCATGATATTTGGCTCTTTGAAAAAAGTTTGAACATTTTTATTGAGTACAAGGGCTGATCTACGTATGGTATTGGCTTTTACAGACGTTTCAGGCTACTTAATAACAATTTTAATGGATTTTTTGAGGGTCAAAAAGTCTGAAATCAGACTTAAGTAGGAAGAATATTATGCCTTTATTTTATTCAAAATTCATGAATAAAAACCCCCACCATTCTACTTTTTCTCACCAAAACAAAAAGTGCTATTTCAATGAGATTTTCATTTTAATGACATTCTTTTTTCCTTGGACCCGCCAGTCTAGTTGATTTGTTGGTGACCACACGAACAAACGAACGAACGAACGAACGAACGAACGAACAAGCGAATTTGGATGATTAAAATGAACAGGCTTTCCAAACACCTAATGGGTAATTACAAATGGGTAGACTTGATCCAACAACCTCAACACTCTCACATTAATATTAATTTTCATTCAGGCTTCAGGCCAACCCAGAACACAAAATGCAATACCCATTAACCTTCACCTTTTTCACCACCTAATTTAACACTCAATCTGTAGTCTTGTAATCAAGAAGTGCTAATCACAAGGAACCTAAACCACCTGAGTCAATTCTTAATGTGTATAATGGTGTCACCATAAGATGTTATGAATCATCAGAGTGCATCATCCATTGTATGTAATGAGTAATGTGCTCATATTTGCTACCTTATGGAGACCGTGGACAAAACAAAAAATAGGGAAAAATAAAAGGTCTCCACAGGGGAATTCTAAAGACCGGGGTGCTCCACAAGAAATTGTATGTGCAACGTATATGAGAAGGATGTTAAGTACAGGGACAAAGGAGAGAACAAAAGATGTCGCCAAAGGGATGCTTATTTGATAATGTGTGACCAACACAATCACAGGCCTAGATACTATAGAATGGCAACAGAGACAAACGTCTCTATGTCCCTCGTCATTTGCCCTGCTGTCCCTTAAAGGCACTGAACACGTTTGGAAATTGTCAAAGACCAGTGTTCTCACTTGGTGTATCCCAACATATGCATAAAATAACAAGCCTGTGAAATTTTGGGCTCAATTAGACATAGTTGCAAGAAAATGATGAAAGAAAAAACACCCTTATTGTACAAACGTGTGTGCTTTCAGATAGGAATAAAAACTTCTTGCAAGAAGTTTTTATTATTTTAGTGAGAAATTACCTCTTTCTCAAAAACTACGTTACTTCAGAGGGAGTCGTTTCCTACAATGTTTTATACTATGAACAGCTCTCAGAGTCGTTAACCAACGGTTCTGTTCAGAACCATCTCTACTCAAAAGAGATATTCACATGGTGTTACCGCAAACCTCTCTTACATGTAGTTATACCTCCACCATGCAAAGTTTCAAATTCTACTTAGCTCTCCGTTACTTGTTCCCAAGTAAGTTTTTATGCTAATATTTGTTTTGAGTCATTACCAAACGTGTACGATACCTTTAAAATGTTCCGGTAGAAATCTGTTTCTCACATAGAGGTGCCCTCTAGACTGCCTTGCCCTTTATATAATGTGTATGACTCAAATCACCGGCCGGATACTTCATAGAGGCAATGGAGATAATTACCTCCATGCCCCCAACCATTACGTTGGTGCCCCTTGAAATGTTTCAGTAAAAAATTTACATTTCTCCCAGAGATGCCCTTTTTTTAGAAATGAAAAACTGCCTTGCCTCAAAAGGACACAGTATCAGGCCTGAAATCTACGTTGGAAATTAACTATTCCTTCACACTGACAATGAAGATAATGTTTGCAAAAAATAGTTAATGGCCTGACGTTTCGACCCTAGCAGAGTCTTTCTCGAAGATAATGTTTGTATACAAATGTTTAAATCGATATTCTGATATGCAGAGAACAAGGTTTTCAAAATGCCAGGCTACTATCAGAATCAAATCACTGGACTTCAAGTGAATATGTATGAAAAATAAAATTAAAAATAAATAAAAACATTGCAAAGAAAACAAACATGAAATTATATAAAAAAAAACCTACTAGTATCAAAATGTTGGCTTGAACCACAATTTGTCAAGGCGTCAAAAAAAAAAAAAAAAAAAAAAAAAAAACCTCACAAAAAAATTGAACTACCAAAAATAAAATCCTGAATGAACGATTTACTGACCATGCATCTGGATGAAATCACATATCTTCTTAATAAAGGGCGGTACCCTAACTCCTTTAGGGCCCCTTGCTAGCTCCTTCAAAGGAATGCCAAACGTCTTAGCATTGTTTATTTTCTTCTTCATCGTCACTGGAGAGCGAAGAATCTTCTGCATACTGTTACTGTTAGTGGATCCAAACCCCTAAAACACAACAAATATCAAAGCATTTGAGATATTAAAATGTAAACCGGTCCTAAAAGACTACTTGTAACATGCCTGTTAACATTAACTATAAAAACCTGGCAAATTATTAATCTACCACACTCCCCATTCTTTAATATGCTACTGCCAAAAGACATCAGCTATTAAAAGGGTGGGTTGTGGGTTCAAATCCCACCCGAGTTGTTTGTTTACCACAGGGAAAGCATTGAGTCATATATTTGTACAGTACGTATCAAACATTGGTTCCCATACATTGCACAAGTTACATGTGCCGGTATGCCTGGCCGTGTTTCATGATGTACATGTACAGTAGATGTGAACGACATTGCATCTCAATCATGAAAGTCAAGGCAAAACCTGGTCATCAGAACCTGGAGAATTGTTGGTGTGTGTTGTGGCTGAGCGATCACACCCATGGGAGTCAAGCTCTGGTGTTTCTGATGCAACAGAGTGTGGGTTCGAGTCCCGGTCTTGACACTTGTGTCCTTGACTCTTTGGTGCACATGGCGTTCGCTAGCGACCAAACACACGATCAGTATGACATTGAAATAAGCATAAAAAACCCCTAAATGGTCCCCATGTCTACCACCCCCACTATGTAGGCTTTATTTTATGTGTCTTTCAATAGGTGGCGCTACTGAAAAAAACCTGGAAAAACATGGTTGAACTTTGAAAGACAAATTGTTGTGATCTTGCAAATATAATTAATCTGTGCATCTTTAAGGAAGACACTACACTTGAACATTGTTGCTTTGTCCTTCAGATGGGACGTAAAACCATACATGTAGGTCATGTGTGTTGTGCAATGCACATTGCATGTCACAGAACCCAGTACACTTATAAACAAAAAATTTAAAAAGGGGGGGGGGGGGTTAGCCAGAGTGTTTCTGGTATAGTTTGCATAGTCTGGCAGCAGTATGCACCACTTCACCTTGTATTCCTTTCAAGGTGATGTATTACTCATAAAATCATTCTTAACACTGTCAATTATGAAAACATGGTGAATTAGAAATATGCACTGTTATTATTATTACTATAATTATTATAATAAATTGCTTACAAGTACATGTAGTTATTAATAAAGGAAGGTTAAGTCCAATACAAAAAAATTGGATTTACAATTTATTCGTGTATATATTCTGATTTACATGCACAATAAACCATACAAACAAAGGAAATGGTTAAATATTAAAAACTAAACCACTTCTTCATACAACCATCAAGACCAAGTCATCTTTAATCAGAAAGCTGATGCGACCAAATTTCCTGTTATTGACCCCTCGCACCAACGTCACACGAAATAATGGGTCTGCCACGCTCACCATTTGGGAGTCAAATTGCATGACAAAATATAGTGAGGAAACGCCGCTTCCCAAAAAATTTGAATTACACTGTACATGTAATTGTAAAACAGGGGACATTGACTCCCAAAATGCCGCAACCGAGAGTATTGTAAATAATGACAAGATGTGAATTTGGTTAATAGACTTAGACGTGTTACATTCATAGGTTATTTTGCAATTTCTGAGTCCATGCGACTAAAAACAATCCCCAAGTAGGTCCAACTACATCAAATTCTGCTTTGAATTGTCACTATTAAAAAAGGACAAATCTTGTTATGGGTTGAGTGTGTACAGTGTACTCATTTTATCTAAGAAAAGAAATTCATGATAGAATTACATGTAAATCCCCAAATAAAAGGTGAATTTTTAAATGAGATTTTACAAAATAACAACAAAGGTAGACGAGCCTTAAATTAAATCACGTTTAAACACGATCGATGAGAACATTGCAGTCCAGAAAAGCTTTTCATTTTACATGTTTATTGATAAAATACTAAAATTAAATTATGCAACAAAGACCTTGATGTAAATATCCAAGTGGATGTCAAGAAGTGTTACATATTTTTGCTGGCTCTTTGTATTTTGGAGTACACATATTTAGGTAGTATTTTTATATCATCTTCAAGGCTCGATTTTTGAGAACAAATCCACAAGACTGCAGGGCTTCTCTAAATGTTTACTGGACCTGAATTTCTTTTACAAGACCAGAAGCAAAATGAGGAAAAAAATATCTACACATCTTAACAGTACAATAAATTGTTTTTATTGAACAAACACAAAAGAAGATTTATCTTATTTGTCTTTTGAAAATGAAAAACAATTATCAGACTCAAAGTCAACATTCTTTTATGTAATTAAAGATATTACACAGTGAGGTACATGTATTATTATTATTCAATTGAAAAACACAAGACCGCTGGACTTGTCTACCGCTGGACTTGTCTGGTTGTGAGTTTACTGGCTTGACGATGAAGTTACTGGCCTCGAGCCTGCGGTCCAGTGTTAATTTCGAGCCTTGATTTGGTAATCAGGGAGATTTTGTACATTAAACATCAGGGAACAAGTTTCCATAATCAGGAAGATAGTCATATTTGTTCTGCAGAACATGGAAAGTACATTGTATGACAATGCACTGGATAGACCAATAAGGCGCCCTACTCAAATTAACGTCATGTGCATTTATAAGATCTATACTCTGAAATATTCTCATGAAATGTTATCATGGTAGATTTTCCAGCTTCACATTGCTTTGGCCCCAGGCCATAATATACACTTAGACGGTTTTTCCAAGGTTGGTGTAGTGGTATCTTTCCTCGGCTTCCACCTCTAGGATCCTGGTTCGAATCCCACCGGGGGCACTACATGTACAGGTATGTGGATTGGGTTTTCAGTCCCTACCTGACTGCGTGGGTTTTCCCTGGAGTATTTCTCTGGGGTTTTCCTCCCACATCTAAAACTGAATTGTCCTTCTTTGTCTTCTCTCAATGGAGTTCTTGGCTAGTACATGTATAGTGATTAAGTTCACTTTTCTGAGAGTCCTTGGCTTCACAACCAGAATTAATAAATGAAATGTACACTTAGTTTTCAAGAACAGAGAAACAGCTTACCAAATACATGTCAGATGTGTTAATCTTGTCAACGAATACGTAAATAACCCAATTCCATCATCATTTCCTGAATTTTTCATTCAAGGTCTGTACAAAAGCCAACTCACACCTTGGAGGTTCCAGGCAATACTGTGTACTGAATGATCAAAATTTGTGGAATGCACAAACTATGACAAGCCCTGGGCTTTTCAAAAATACCCTAAAAATAGACATTTGACATACCTTGACTAAGTTCACTGAACACAACCTAGTATGTATACATGTACATATTGTGGTATGGTGCCATTGGTATGGACGTACAACACTAAACATTTCAATTTACAACCCTTTACACTACAAAGCCAATTCCCTGGAAATTCCTGGGGAATTCCAACCCCACCGCCGCGCCACCCCATGTTCATTCTAGGGGGGAAAATGAACACTTGGTATGCTCACCTCGGAGTTATCACGTTTAACACTAGTCCCAAGCAGGGGTATTTATAGCTATTTTTGGGGAAATGGCTGTTTCATCGAGTGGACAAGCCGAAAGGGGATTTCAAAACGAATTTACATGGGTATACCCCGCAGTTGTGTAACCAACAATCCCATTTATCAAAACATGCAAACAAAACCCCCCAAAATAAAACAACCGTGACAAACAAAATCAACAAATGAAACAAATACAGCCTTTAGGGGACTTTTCAGTGCCATGGGTACAAAATTTAAAGAACATTAGGCCCTATGTGATAAGTTTCTGCAAAATTCTTGGAAATTCATAAAGAAGGCCTATGGTACATTTGAACAATTTTTGGGGGATAATGTTAAGTAAACAAAGTAAAATTGACTAGAGCAGGACTTGAACCTGCCATCTCCGGATTAATGTGCTAGTGCTCTACCAACTGAGCTATCTAGCCCTTATGTTGGTGGTCTCTCTATTTTGTCAATATCTTTTTTTCGGGAGTGCCAGTCAGAAGCCATACAACCTGTAACTGTTGTGTAGCCAGGGATTACACCCAAGTTTACGATACAACCTGGGAAGCAGCAGCCAAGGGATCACCTTAAGGGGATGCGACTTTTGTATTTCATATATTAAGTATTTCAGATATTTTTGAGTGAGTGAACTTTTTATCTGTGGTTGAGTTAACAGCTCAAAAAGAAAGCGGTTATGAGTCAAATAACCCCATACATCAAAAGTGAAACAAGGAAAAACAATTAGTGCCAACATCTTACAAGGAAAATTGTCAAGCTTGTTTTTCCAACTTACCTTGATTGGCCTGTTATGGCTGTCCCTGAACCAACATTTACTGATTCAATACGCAGCATAACAAAAAAAGCAAACAAATACAAGTATAAACTGAAACCAAAGAAACTCAAAAATCATGTGACTTTCAAAGTTTTCTGATTATTTCCGTTTTGTGTAATAAGGAAAAGAATGTGAACTTACAGAAATAGAATCTATTCAATAATAACAATAAAGAATAGTCTGTTTAAGTTTTGTACATTTTGATTTTGGGAAACATAGATTCTATTAAGTAAACAGCTTTAAAGTGTCTGTATATGTTTGGTAATTACTCATAAAATTAATGGCAATTAAACCTTACTTAGTAAGAAGTACAGCAGCTTCTGATAGTAAAAAGCATTTTGAGAAACATTTTACTTTGAAGTAATGTGGTCATGGCAAAAGGTATCAGTTTTTATCCACAAAATTTGAATCTAAGAAGCATTTCTGTCAGAAACGTTTTTCAGATTGTGTATTCCAATTGCAGATTATTCTTCCTGTGTGGACATAACCGCTCTAGATTTAATTTTCGGCAATATCTCAAAAACGCTACCTTTTGAAATGAATTTTTCACAGGTTAGTTTTATGGTATATATCTACAACTATAGAGGATTGAAACAAACAGTGGGTTTCAATTACCAAATGTATTCAATCCCTTTAATGAGTGAATGGAAACAAAACTGCAAGCTTACTAAATAACTTCCACAGTCTGTTTCATGTCAAGTTTTAATGACATGTTCCCTGAAATTAAGATTTGTTTCAGATACTTTCTGATTTAACAAAATTCAGAGAGTGTCCCTGTAATTGTATCTATAATTTCTACTTCCCTCAACTTTTCCTTTCTCCTCTGAAAGTGAAAGGAGCCATTAATTCAGAATTATTGATCTTACTCTCAGTCTAATCTTATCTTAATTCGTATTCTAGTAAACAACCGAGCTTAATTAATGCTCATTGATTGCCATTATTGAACCCAAAGGAAACTTGCAGGTGTTTGGGGCTATTTGTCATTCTAAAAATACTATTTTCAATCAACAAACTTCCTTCATCACTGTAGGCCTATGTTAAAATATAACCCATGTACATGTACATGTCAGCCATAAAACTGAAAAAAAGAACAAGAAAAAAAGTTTGGGCACTTTAGGAAACTAATTAAAAAATAAATGTTAAATGGCAGAGCTCAGAAAACCAAAAGTGACGAAAAGCTGATTAGTTCAAAAGTTACATGACTGTGTATAAAGTATTACAGGTATGACAGGAGATAAAGTGCAGGTTTTGTGCACTGGCCAACACTTCAAACTCTTATACAGTGTACGTATGCAGTGTATGCACTGCAGTTAAAAGTGCCCTGGAAATAACTGTCAGACCATTAAAATGATTGAATTTAAATTTAGTTTCACTTTTTAATCGTGGGTTGCTAAAAGAAGTCTACAAGGACTAATTGAAGTTAATAATCTTGAAATATGTCTAACAAAAAAATACATTTTTGTACCTGAAAGAGAATTGTGTTTGTAAGAACTTAGCAAAAACAATATTTTTTGTATTAGTCGCAAATATCCCTCTAAGCCTTTTTTCGTGTGGATCTTGTACAAGTTCTCAGGCATGTTATTCGGTCCTTGGAAAAAAAGTTGGAACATTTTATTGAGTACAAGAGCTGACCTACATGTACAAATTAATGCTTTTACAGACTTTTCTTGCTATTTCATAAAACATTTTGATTTTCTGAGGCAAAAAAAAAAAAAAATCGGAAACCAGATTTAAGTAGGAAGAATATCATGCCTGAGTTCCTGAATGGTGTGTTGTGACCGAGTGGTGTGGTGTGTCATCGCTGAGCGGTTAAGAGCACTGGACTCAAGCTCTGGTGTTTCTGATCAGCAGAGTGTGGGTTCGAGTCCCAGCCAACGCACTTGTGTCCTTGAGCAATATACTTTACCATAATTGCTTTGACCTTCGGATGGGACTTTAAATCGTACATGTAGGTCCTGTGTACTAGGATTGGTAGTGCACGTAAAAGAACCCAGAGCACTCGTAGTGAAAAAGTAGGGGTTAACCCCGGTGTTTCTGGTTCACATAGCAAGCACCCTTGTCTACAGGCATCCTCAGGCTTGTGAGGTACAGTGATTAAGTTTACTTAATATGAGGCATCCTTGGTTTATTTACCAGAAATATATCATTAATAATAATAATATTAATAATATTAGTAATAAGTTCTACAACAAACTCTTTTTTAGACTTACCTGCGAAGGAGAATTGGACTCGATAACATTAGTTGAACCACAGATTGCTGACCTCATTTCTGGCTCATTAATGTAGCAGACAGATAAAGTGTAGAATGAACTTACTTCTGAGATTGCGAAGCTGTTGATCACAAATAAACGAATGTTTTAAAACTCATCATCCCCCTGTAGCAAGACAATCAAAATGTACATGTACCTTGATGAACAAGTACAAGTCAAACTGTCTGTGAATGAATGATACATGTAGTTCTGAGTAGAATTGCTTCCTTAATACAGACCCGGAAGCTTTTCTTGAAGAATCTCAAAATGAAAGTACAAAATCCAGGGGCTACAGTAACAGCTAGTGCCAACATTGTTCTTAACATTAACAAATGTTTGCTTTGGCATATATTATAGAATTACTTCACTCAGCGAAACTGCCGTTCAACTGACACTAGTTTAGTAATTCCTGCTTTGTGAACTTTCATGTACTTCACGATTCCACAGTCCCAGGCCTGACTCTGTTGTTGTAAGGACAAGACAGTTTTTATGTGGTAAAGAGCACCTTCATGGGGGAAATGCAGGTTCTGTGCTTGAACATTTCAAGGGGCACCAAGGCAATGACCAGGGGGCATGGAGGCAATTTCCTCTGTGAAGTATCAGGCCTGATACTGGAACATTTCAAGGGGCACCAAGGCAATGGCCAGGGGCATGGAGGCAATTGCTTCTGTGAAGTATCAGACCTGATACTGGATCATTTCAAGGGACACCAAGGCAATGACCAGGGGGCATGGAGGCAATTTCCTCTGTGAAGTATCAGGCCTGATGCTGGAACATTTCAAGGGGCACCAAGGCAATGACCAGGGGCATGGAGGCCTCTGTGAAGTATCAGACCTGATACTGGAACATTTCAAAGTGCACCAAGGCAATGACCAGGAACATGGAGGCAATTGCCTCTGTGAAATATCCAGCCTGATACTGGAACATTTCAAGGGGCACTGAGGCAATGACCAGGGACATGGAGGCAATTTCCTCTGTGAAGTATCAGACCTGATACTGGAACATTTCAAGGGGCACAAAGGTAATGTCCAGGGGCATGGAGGCAAAGAAGTATCAGGCCTGATACATACAACAGTTTGACCTACTAATGTCCTCTACTTGTATCTGTGTCACCAGTGTTCACTGGAACACTAGCCAGATTCCCGTAACTCTAGCAATGGGTCATTAATCTCACACCATTTCGTCGTGTGCGTGGAAGAAGGACGTAATGAAAAGATACCGAAGAAAGGGCGTAAGCATTTAATGTGCAAAATTGTGTTTCAAGAAAAACTAAATGTGAAAGTTTGATCGGTTTTCTGCCATTCATTAGTAATAAATTCTGCATGGGAATGGGAAAACATCTCTATCAGGTAATTCTATTGCTTATTGCCTTTTGTTACTGGAAAAAGTACTTTGTTTGCCTGGAAGAAGTGTAGAGCCTTACGCCCTTCTGCCGGCACACAACGATTTCAACAAGTCTGGCCATCTAGAATTTTTCAAAACACATCCTTTTTAAGATTAATATAATAAAGTATAAATGTAATAAAGATTTTAAAGTCGAGACCTCCTCAAAAAAATTCAGCAAGTATAAAACGAGAAAGAAATATTTTTGGTATTTTATAAATATTTCTGCTCAAGTAAAATGATGACCTATTTGTACACAAACCACGCATTTTATATGAATACTGCAGCTCTGTACATGATGTGGGAATGTTGACATGGTTGGCAGTAGGCATGATATTTGGGAAAATGTAGGACCATTTTATTGAGTAAAGGGTGGACCAACATGTACAATGGTGTAGGCTTTAATATACTTTTCAGGCTATTTAATCACATTTTTTCTGATTTTAACCAGGGGCAAATAAAAACGTTGGAACTGAGACTAAAGTATGAAGATTATAATGCCTGGTTGCCAGTATTAATTACCTACTTGACAACTACACAACACACATTGTCACTGTTTGTACAAATCTGGGTTAAGACAACCACTTCAGACTTGTTGTGTTGTACGTGTATGTACATTATCTGTACATTGTGTAATTCCTTTCCTTTACCTGGAACCGACTGTTCACTTATCAATAAATTTGACAAGGAAACGAAATAAAAAGCCACAAAACTTTAATCACAACACCATGCAAACAATGATAAAAGGGAAGTGTTCAAAGGAAAACAAGGAGAAGAAAAAAATCTGCATTTTGAAGCTGTAAATAAATGTAGAACATGTGGTGAACAGATTATCAAGATGTGCTTCAGAACAGGTATGACTGTAAGCTTTATACAGTGTACATGTACATGTGTACCCAATTATGTTCAACATGCCTGGTCATAATCAACACGGGTACACAATGTCCTACAATCCTACTGTACACTGCGTTGTACGTGAGTCATCCATACACTACTCTCATAGTCACTGCCAACTAAAATGTGGACGCCAACTATGAGTTTACTGTAACCACAAATATTGACTACATGTTTTTATAGATGACTTATTTAAGCTAGATTTTTGTAAGAAAATTGAATTAACTGCTAAATCATCCCCCTCGAAAAAAAAAAGAAAAAAAAGAAGAAGATTTGAGCAGATAAATAAATAACAAAAAGAAAGAGTCTGCTGGGGTCAAAACATTGGCCATTGTAAATATTGTTGCAAAATAAAGACAATTTTATAAAACATTCCAGATTTTGTGTAGGATAATTTATTTTTGTTGTTGAATATTCCCCATCCAAAACAGAAGAAGAAAAACAAAGCAAATTAAATGTAAGCAAATAAATAAATAACATAGGCCTAACAGCAAATTTTATAGAACATATTCAATTCCCTCACATGAATGTTAAATCCTAGTCCTAAACCCTTTACATCAAATCAATCTGAAAAGTTAGAGACAATTATCGTTTGTGGATGCAGCATCCAACATGTCCAATGACTTCCGTCATTGGAAAATGTTTATTAGAATAACCATATAACCATACCGTGTACCAAACCCTTCTAAATCGAAGTAACCAGTTTCGTTTGATTCTGTTGGACTGAGGACTGGACTTCAGTAAACTGATTATGCTTTACATGGGATCAGGCATACTACAGAGTCCAACAATTTGGATAATGAGTTACCATGGTGTTGGATTTTGTTGGAGTGAGGAAAGATCCTAGTAAATCACTCAAGGGAGTTTGGGTTTTAAAGAAAAGTACTGACGCTGCTGTTCATTATTTTTTCCAAATTATTTCAACGATGAAACTGATCATCTCACTGATTACAGATGGCCTTGTGAATTTCTGGTTTTAATAGAACCTCGATACCGCTCCACTAGAAACACGAATGGAATTAATTTGTGATTTGGAAGTGATAATTGATAAATCTTTGTATGATTAGGCCAAGTTAAAAAAAATACCAGTTGATCGTCCCCGCCCACATCCTTTTTTCAGGCCGCATCATTTTGTTTTATTATTTTTTTATTTTTAGATTTCTCCTTAAAATAAGACAAAATTTGTTTGTATTTTTAATCCACCCTTGACATAATTTTTTTTAATTTTTTGATGTAAACTTACTGATATTTTAGAATTTGCAACACAAAAAAGTGGGTCGGGAAACACAAAACCGCATTTGCAGGGGCTATGGCTATCGGTAATGTCGATAGACTGCACGCTGCAGGCTCCAGCGCATGCATGTATTAAGTGCGAGCATAGCTCTATGCAACCTCGCTACCATGCATGGGAGCGTGCCATATCGAATAGTGCGATCATCCAGGGAACAAAGTTTAGCTCTAGGGTTACGGTCAATTCGACCATTGAGACAACTCGACCGGTTATCTTACGTTGTAAGTTTTGATCGAGTTGACTCGACTGTGTGGAGTTCTTTCAAACGTGTCGAGTTGGTCTTCATTGCCGCGTTGCTGACCCACGCATCTCGTGTGGAGTCTTCTGAATCTGAACACGGTTTTTCAGAGTAAAATTTCAAACTGAAAAATTGGTGGCCTGTTTGAGAATTGAAATACTTGGCGGCCTTTTTGGAAAAAAAAATTAAAAACAAAAATAAAAAGGCCCTCATCCTCCTCTTTTTGGAACAATTAGGACGATCAACTGGTATTTTTTTAATATTTGGCCTTACATGTATGTCCAGTGTCTACAAATGTACAAGTGCATAGTGCACAAGATTACCTTGCAGAAAGGAACAAGATTACCTTGTAGAAAGAAGCTTCACATCTTAATTCCTATATCTGCCTAATAATGGGATTTCCCGAAGAATACACAGATGCTGTAAATTGCAAACCTACCTACATGTATGGGAAAACTGATAAGTTAAAGGCACTGGACACGTTTGGTAATTAATACTCAAAATATGTATTCGCTTAAAAACTTACTTGGAAACGAGCAACGGAGAGCTGTTGATAGTATAAAACATTGTGAGAAACGACTCCCTCTGAAGTAACGTAGTTTTTGAGGAAGAGGTAATTTCTCACTAAACTATTTGAATCTAAAAGACTTCAGGCCTGAAACCTTTTTCAGGCATCTGATAGCACACAAATTTGTGCAACAAGGGTGTTTCTCCTTTCATTTTTTCCTTGCAACTTCGATGACCAATTGAGCCCCAATTTCACAGGCTTGTTATTTTATGCATATGTTGGGATACACTAAGTGAGAATACTGGTCTTTGACAATTACCAAAAGTATACCATGTCTTTAAGACTGATACACAACTTAAGATCAGTCTTAGGTCTTTGTATACTGGTATACTTGCTTCCAGTATGTTTCTTAAGTTCTCTTTGATTGAAAATGTTGGAGTAGAGCCAACACAAGCCCACATACCAGCACTCCCACAGGAGTGTCATGAGTGTGGATTGACTATTCAGTGGATTTCCCTACATTTGACATTGATCTTTTGACCTCTGGTTATTCAGGTCCACCACTGTTTATTTGTATATGCAGGTGCAGAACATTATGTGGGGAACAATGTTACACCTACATACATGTGTTTAAGCCCATTTCTATAATACACACCTAGTGTACCACAGCCCACAAGAGAATGTAGACAAAATACAACTGAACAAAAACTGACTACATGATGTGCATTATGTTTTCCTGTACAGTCTTTACATATAGACCTTGTGACCTTTGTTTACAATAAGTGTGACCTTGTACATTCTTGGGCCTTTCTGGCAGGCAAGATACTGCACTAGTCATATGGGAAAGTTTACATTTTGTGTCATAATTTCCACATAAATCCAAGAGTTATAAAAGTAACAGCTGAACAAGTTTTGAGATGTGCCCACTTTCACCATATCAAAGGTTGAACAAAATTAGACAGTGCAATCTCCATAACATTAAGTTTTTATGGTTTCTTCCCATTGAGCTGTGTACAAATCGTGCCTGCAGGAAGTCCAGGCTTGGTGGCTCTTTTGTAAACATGTGATGTCACAGGTCACATCGTCTATATACATATAATGTAAGTGAATGATTCTTGGGAAACAATGGAAAACTGGAGTTGCAGTAAACTTGAAATTAATAAGCAAGTTACAGTTAACTTGCAACATGTAACACCTTGTGCACTTAACAAGCGTATCGTGCCAAAACGGGCGAATTGCGTTTTTTTTTAAATATTTTTTTACAGTATTTAGAACCATTTAGAATGCTCCAGATTGCACAGTAGGGCTTTTAAAACCAAGATAATAAACATAAATAAAAACAATTCTGAGGACCTCGTTTCAATTCAGCATGCGTTGGCCAAACAATTTTGGTCCAGAATGCCCCCAGTTTTAACCAATCCCGGGGAGAACCCCCCCCCAGTGTAACACTGACAGACAAACAGTTATAGTGAAATTTTAAAATAAACAAGAAGTAAGACTAAGAGTGAATATCAAAGAATGTAAAAGTGACCTGAAAAAAAAGAAAAAAAAGAAAAAAAGAGAAAGCAAATAGCATACAAGCAAAATTGACAATTTAAACAAATAGTAAGAGTGAACTTTAAAAAAGAAAAGAACAATTTTTTGAACAAAAGATCATTTATTGTTACATCGCGCGAACAAAGATCCTTGTCATTTGATTGGTGGAACACTAACACAGGTCACGTGTCATACAAATATTTTGCCATGTATTTACTGCTGTGCCGTGAAGTTAACACAGGAGTCCTATATTTATAAATATAGGACCCTTTGGACACTTCGCAAAGACGCTTCGCAGCTTTGTTTCCAAAATAATCATTCCCCACCCGTTTGTCCAAGAGGTAAGTGTTCCACGACAGAAAAGGTAGGTGTCTACAGGGAGTCCACATTTTTTTTACTAGAATGTTCATGAGTTTCTGTGTCTTTTTTTGTGTTTATTGTGAAAATTGTTCAAATGACAAGGATTTGCGTGAGTTATAAAAAACAAATATTGAATGCATTTCGTTTGTGCATTGTCACTTGGTGAAATCTGGCATTTCCATTTCACTAGGTGTCCAGATTTCACCTTGTGATTATATTCTGTGAAAATGCACCCATATGCATCCAATAATTGTATTTATTATTCAGATTTTCCTTCATGTACATGTTTACTTCTTACCTTTGAGTCTTTACATTTACAGCTTCCTCAATGCCAATTAGTGCACAGTTCTCAGACACAGTTCAGCTAGTTGATGTTGAAACACTTTGGATGCAAGAACTTCCTTTGCAGCTCTCTGACAAATCAAGACTGAGTGGTAAGATCCCTGGCACTGCAATTCTATCCGACGAATCTACCCTTTTGCCAGATTAAAGACTCTATGAGATCCACAAAGTATAACACTTTTGTTGAAGTCTTTTGTGGTCTCAGTTGCAGTGGCAAATCTTGAAGTATTCAAGCTGATAACCAAAGAGTTAACTGAGAAGTTTATCACAATAGTTGATGAATGCAAAGAGTTTAAACGCCACCGTTGAGATGATTCAAATAGATGATATCTCCAATTGTAATGTCGTAGTTAGCAGGAATGTGCAAGGTAATCAGTGAATAAAAGAATTCTTCCTTAGACAAACAATTTCTTGGAATCTGGCGTTATCATAAACGCTTTCCAACAATGTGTTTAGCTAGCAGTTACACAAAAAGTAGACATCTTGTTGACATTGTTTACAAAAGTCATTAAAAATACTTGGAATTATTTCACTTCCAGATCGGATATTACTGGGCAACACTGCCTCTACCCGAACAACGAGTTCAGAAAAAAAATGCAATTAAATGCCAGACAATGAACTGTACTTGCAATCACTGTTTAGTTGAATCCAAGGCTGCTGGTCATCAACACTTGGCTGAAGGGGACTGGTCAGTGTTGACCAAACAAATGATGTCCTTCATTAATTATTGTTGACAGGTTAACTGAAGGTTCAATGTCTAGATTGTGTACAGTTCTAGAGTATACTCACTCTCACCAAGGCACGTATAGAATTATTTGGCACGTTTTCGGACGATCTGCATAGTCTAGTCCAAACTGCAAGATTTAATGTCTATTCTACAAGTACATGTAGTTCATGAGTAATGGATTTGAGTACTACAGGTTGTTACAGGTTAAAAGTACTGTACATGAAGAATTCTCAGTCTAGGGTTGCTTCAATGTCCTGCAGACAAGTAAACGGAGACCCATCATGAATTTGTAGACGTGCTTGAATCTCTGTTTCACCGCGTCCTTTTAGCGGACACGTTGTCCGCTTATCGAGCACATCGCCTTCTTGTCGACTCACCACACACCTAGCCATGAAGATAAACAACAAGTTTTTCTTTACATTTTACATTAACAGCAGACAAGTTACATTTAGGTCAAATCGCTGCAAACAAACAGTAATAAAATTCAGCCATTAAACCTATAAACATGTTTTGATACGCAAATACGCTTACAAAACAAACAAAATCCTACAACAAATGCACCAGAAAACTTACAACGAAACATTTCATTGTAAGTGCAAACATCTAATCAAACTTCAAAATTCAAAAATAAATTTGATAAAATTGGGCAGTCAGTATAAACAACATAAAAAACAAACAAACTTGCATTGCTTTATATTGTACAATACATTGTAAGTGTGTATTCATGTGTTGTTCCTAAAACCTCAAGCGTGTTACAGTATGTACATGTAGGATCTATGCATGTCATGAACATGTACAACAATGTATGGACACCATGGATCAAGTTTTACAGAGATGCTTAAGCAGAAAATACTGCTTAACAATTTTCTGCTTAGCATAAATGAGCAGGATACCAGTCACGATGGTATTCTGGCTGGTAACCTTAATCTGGTAAGCATAATATTGATGTGCTTAGCTACTTTTGGTGTTTCAGCAGCTCTATGAAATTGGACCAAGATGTGCTAAGCTCCAGTCAAGGGTGAACATGTAGGGAGAGGGAGGAGGGGTCACATTCGTGCCATAAAGTACATTGTTGAAAATCAATGATGCACAAATTATTTCACATGATTCACTTAAAGGCACTGGACACGTTTGGTAATTGTCAAAGACCAGTATTCTCACTTGGTGTATCCCAACAAAAATAACAAACCTGTGAAAATTTGGGCTCAATTGGTCATCGAAGTTGCAAGAAAATAATGAAAGAAAAAACACCCTTGTTGCACAAATTTGTGTGCTTTCAGATGCCTGAGAAAGGCTTCAGGCCTGAAGTCTTTCTCAGATTCAAATATTTTAGTGAGAAATTACCTCGTTTTCAGAAGTGACGTTACTTCAGAGGGAGTCGTTTCTCACAATGTTTAATCAAGAGCTCTCCGTTACTCGTTACCAAGTAAGTTTTTTATGCTAATAAACATTTTGAGTAATTACCAAACTTGTCCAGTGCCTTTAAATCCAGCCCATTGTCAAAGCTAACAATGCAAGTCTGTACATACTACAATAAATACATGTACTTCAGGGCCAAATTTTAAGCACAAAAAGTAACCTGTCAAATAACAATTTTGCGTGACGAGAAGAAGGTTACCAGCCAAAATGCCACATCATGTGCACCATTTGTGACTGGTTTCCTGCTAGTTTCTGCTTAGCAGAAATGTGTTAAGAAACATTTGTGGCTTAAGCATCTCTATGAAATTGGGCACTGATCTGCAATAATAGAGTTAAAATGTACTCCACATATTCCGTAGTGTTCATAATGCACTCTTTGTTACAAAAGGCGCAGCCATGATTGGAGCAAAACAAATAATACCAGCACTTCTCAACAAATTTTGAGGATGTATTTAACTACATGTTTTATGGATGAATTGTTATTTGATGACAAGATTTTGTACTTTGAACATGTTAGGCCTATCATCTAGTACAAGTTGGCATCCAGGGTCCAATGTCTAAAATCAACATTTGATTGATTGCATACAGCTGGCTCCGGTCTCCCATTCTGCCAAAAATATTGTTTGACAACTGAAACTGCCAAGTAAAACTTTCAGCAAACCAGGCATACATGTAATACATGTACGGTACGTATACATGTAGTGTGTAAGTACTGAACATCGCTTAGTATGAGTGATAATCTTTCTGCTAAGCAGTAAGCACTGTAATCATCAAAATACTAAAATAGTGTGCGTACAAAGTCTACATATTGCACAAAATATTGCTTACAATGACTGAACGTTGTAGAGTTACATGTACACACATGTAGGATCATCTTCTCATTGTCAATGCTGTACTTCTTGGCTGTACAGACCATGCAAGTCTCTAGCGTATACAAACATTTTTTGGACCACTTTGGTCCCATGTACAGTGCTTTAACGCAGGAAGGAAATAAACTTGCACACTTTAAAAGGTCCCAACGTTCGAATACATGCTAAGTATTTTTCCATGAATTTTTTGTGCAGTGCAGCAAGCTTTCCTTCAGTTACATGTATGTTTTGTACTGTACAAGTTGGGCAGATTATTTCCATCACGAACAACTAAAACTAAAGGCATGATACACAATAATAACAATAGTGGAAATGTATAAAGCACACAAATCCACCAAAGTGCCCATGGCGCTAATACAGGTAACAAGTACAAGAATACTTAACAAAAGAATTACTACACATAAAGTACAAGGATACTGCTGAAAACCCAGAAAACAACGTTATGCATACATATACTGGCCTTTGAAAAAAGTACACAAATTTGATTGAATACAAGGTCTGACCTACATGTAATATAAGCATTTAAATAGACTTTTTAGGCTATTTAATAACAATTTTGTGTATTTTTTTGAAAACAGATTAAAGTAGGCAAAATATCATACCTGTACTAAGATTAAGTGTGAAATGTGCTGAGCACAGTTTAGCAGTGTAGAAGAGATGTCTCAAAGTATTTTGGCTGATACACTTGACCTGTTAACTAAACTCAGCTCAGAGACGGATTATCTTACTTCTGTGCTAAATATATTTGCAGCTTAACAGCTCATGAAATCTTACCCTCGGGTGACTGCAATCAGGGATAAAATTTGAAAAAACACAATAAAATTCTCCTCTAGACAACAGTTCTTTTAGCTCAGAGCTTACACAGGCCAGAAATATTTTTTACAATTTTATCAAAAAATGTATTTTTACAAAAAAGAAAAAGAAATATTTTAGCAGGCTCGCAATTGAAATGCTTTAAAAGAATCTTCAAAAGTATGCGTTTAGAAAACCACCAGACTGCAGGACTTATTCGATTGTGGGGTTAATGGCCAAGTGCTATGGACTCTGGCCAGTGGTCCGTATTTTGAACCCTGGCAATATGTGATCGCTTGAGCCTAACACTTACCTGAATAATTAAAAGATACGGTTGATTGACTGTGACATTCACAGTGTTCACCCACAGGTGAGCTACTTAATGAAAAGGTGCATAGAGCATGTCGTCACTTGCATAATCCATAACTGTCAAATGAAAAAAGAAAACAAGGACAATATTTAACTTTGAAGGGAATTGCACCTCTGGTCAAAGACATGTGTAAACTATAGGCCTATAAAATATAAGAGAAAAGATAGATTATTATTTTGTAATTTTTTATGGTGAGTCCCGAATCATTAAGCCCTAAAACAGGCCAGTCAGGGGGAAGGCTAAAACGGGGGAAGGGGGGTAAAAGTAGAAGGAATCAAAAAGAGAGATGGCCACTGACAGAAAAATGCCCAGGCCTGGAATTACACGGAGGCCACGGCCTCTATTGCCCCAGGTCTTGGCCTTGCTGCCCCTTCAAAAGTTTCAAATTTTTCCAATGTAAGTGCCCTTTGCAAAATGAAAATGGCCTTTCCCTCTCCAAGATGAAATTCCAGGCCTGAACTGAATTTCACTAATTTTACTATTACAGTGTACAAACTGGTGACAATTGACAATGATCTGAATAAGGTATAAATTTAACAAAAGTGGGAAGTTAAGTTAACGCATATATTTTCTCACCCTCAAGAGAGAGCTTAGAGAAAGAGAGAGAAAGGAAAAACAAAAACCAAAGACTTTTTTTTTTTTTTAGAAGGTGGATTTGATTGTATAGCTGACCTGACGCTGACAGGGAATATTACTGTTCTCATTAGCAAACCAGCCTCATGCTTTGTTCTTTTTAAAGGGCAGAGCAGTTTTAATTTTATGAGGGAAATGTAAATTACTACTTGGACATTTCAAGGGGCACCGAGACAATGACCAGAGGACCCCATTGCCTTTGAGAAGTATCGAGCCTGACCTCCTACAGTACCTTGGATAAACTAAGGATTCGTATGCATTTTGTAATGTAACCTTGCATAGGCCTACAAATCTTACTTTCCTTATGTTGCAATAACCTGGGCCTAATTTCATAGAGCTGCTTAAGCACAAAAAACTAGCTAAGCACGACCAAATTATGCTTACCAGAATAAGGTTACCAGCCAAACTACCACGTCACATGTACAACTTGTGACTGTTATCCTGCTCATTTCTGCTTAGCAGAAAATTGTTAAGCAATATTTTCTGCTTAAGCACCTCTATGAAATTGGGCCCGGTTTAGATACCAGAAATTGTCTCATTCCAATGAGAGACTTTTGAGACAAAAACAGGCATCCCACTACTGGTCCTTTTCTATTGTGAGAACAAAAGAAAAAGACAGGTGAGTGGGATGCTCGATATTGTCTCTAAAGTCTCCCATTCAAGAGTCACAGGAGATCAGATGATATTAATCCACTTTCCTGGAAACAAACATAACAAGAGAAAATGGAACATTATACCATTTTAGTTTTCTTAGATGAAATCTTCAAATACATGTAAATCGTTCTGATGACCGTCCTCGACCTCATTTCCTCGTGCCCCTCCTTCTCTTAAACCAATTTTCAACAGCTCAACCACATTTGCCTTAGCTGATGTAAAGCAAACCCACAAAGAAATGACTCATACGCAACTCTATCTCCTGAGATCTGTAGATTTTCTTCACAGGATAGCTGACAGTTATCAGCATGTGTAACGGTGCATGTACATTACATATTATAGACAGGTGTATGGCAATGATCATGCCCTTGCACATCGTTTACAGGTAATATTCAATTGATTTTTGTTCATTTTAATGCGGTTTAAAAAGTAAAAAGACTTTAAAACATTTTGTCAGTGGCTGGGGTCAAGAGCCTGCATACAGTATGTTAGTTCACTTCTAATATTTTACATGATATCACTATACCTTACACAAGCAAAAAGAATGTCATCTCCCCCCCCCCCCCGAAAAATAAATAAAAAATAAATAAATAAATAAATGAATAATTCAGAACAAAATTTAAGTTAGAAATTACAAACTTACAGTGGATACATTGAGTCTTATTCCAATTTTGCTCAAATATTTTCAGTGCCTGTAGATAAATCTTGTTTAACAATCAACAACGCGAAGAGTTAATTTTGTTAATTATGATAAATGATGAATATAAACATCCTTTAAAAGTCGAATGGGACGTTTGTAAACAAATTGACACCAAAAATAAGTTCATAAATCTAAAACTCTGCAATCAACTTTAAAAGGGAATTTCATAGCACTGCCTAACATAAATTAAATGTTTGTGCTAAACTATACGGTGACTGCTCTATATTCCGACACTCCTACATGTTCCGACATCCCTATGTTCTGAAAACCCCTGTGATTTATTTGCTAGGGTTAGGGTTAGGGTTAGGGGTTAGGGTTAGGGTTAGGGGTTAGGGTTAGGATTAGGAAAAAACAC
This sequence comes from Plazaster borealis, assembly GCA_021014325.1. Lineage (NCBI taxonomy): Eukaryota > Metazoa > Echinodermata > Asteroidea > Forcipulatida > Labidiasteridae > Plazaster > Plazaster borealis. The sequence goes on from CM037468.1 coordinate 2,655,693, forward strand.
TAAGGTTGTCAGAACATAGGGGTGTGTCGAAACATAGGATTGTAACCAACTATACAATGTAGCAGAACAATTTGCTTCAATCTGTACATATGTAAGTGTTCATGTAGGCCCTACATTGTACATGTATTTCACAGGTTAACAAGAAAATTGGACGGCCAGCTTGTGCATTTGCCTTGAATTTGCATTATGTCATTTGTTCCCTTGAAAAAGTAAGGGCCTGAAGGATAGCATGCCTTTTCCAGTGCTAAAGTTATGATTTATAGCAGCACTATGAAATGGAAATTGCATGGTAAGCACAAAATCAGCCAGAAAGCAGCTATGAAATTCGTCTCTGATACTTCATTGTGTTCACGGCAAAGGAGGTGTTTATGTCCATTCTTCTTGGCTCAATTTTGTAAAGCATGCAGAAAATGAATCAAATTTACAGTTTTGTGAGATCATTTACATTTAACGCGGTGCTACGGCGGGCCATGGATAACGCATCGCACGCCCCTTGCCGCTTAATGAGATGTAAATCGTTGCGCTCAGCATGCTAAATGATACCCAAATGTATAGTAACTTTTTCTGCTAAGCAAATACCAACAGGGAACCAGTCAGCCTGGAACCAGTCACAATTCATTTTGGTGTTTTGGCTGAAACCTGTTTCTGCTAAGCAAGATTTGTCTATTTTTTGCTGAGCAATTTTTTGTACTTCAGCTGAACTCATGCCCTTGATTTCACAATGAGCTAAAATTGATCTCAAGTGTAAATCAATCTTAACTGCTAAGCAAAGTGTGATGTCATAATACACACACTATGGTACATGTACGAGCCCATTAGCCTTTTTGCGATACTTATGGTGGGCACTGTACATTATGTAGGAGCGCACTGTCTGTTTGGTTGTACAATGTATACAAAAAGATTTACCCAAACCAATAGTGCCCTTGTATGTAATGTGTCCACCATACCTCAAAAATGGCTAATTGCTTTGGTTTTCCATTAAATGTTCTCTCCTGTCATGCCTTGCTCATTGGAAGATCTACTACGGAAACTCTACATGTCACTATCAATCACACATCAATCTATAATGTGTACATTTTAAAGTAATAATTAGTTTGTAGTAATTACAAACCACTGGTTCTTCTCAGAACCACCAGCAGCTCATAAAGAGATTTATTACATGGTGTCACAGCAAACCTATCTTTTAAAGGGACACGTTACCTTGGATCGGACAAGTTGGTCTAAAAAAAGCGTTCGTAACTGTTTGTTATAAAAATGAATATGGTTAGAAAGACGCTATAAAAGTAGAATACAATGATCCACACAAATATGTCTCGAAATTGCGTGGTTTTCCTTTTACTTTGCGAACTAACATGGTCGGCCATTTTGTGGAGTCAAAAATCTGACTCCACAAAATGGTCCACCGTGTTTGTTCACGATGTAAAAGGAAAACCACGCAATTTCGAGACATATTTGTGTGGATCCTTGTATTCTACTTTTAAAACATCTTTCTAACCATGCATTTTATAACAAACGGTTACAAATGCTTTTTATAGACCAACTCGCCTGATCCAAGGCAACGTGTCCCTTTAATTGATTGTACTCCCACCATGCAGTTTCAAATCCTACTAGAAATTCAGGCTTAGATTGCAGTTTTTACCTCCATCATCCATACACCATACCTAGCTAAATGTTGTAGAGCAAGAAACACATGCAGCTACATGTACATTGCTCAGATAATGTCTTGACGTACTTCTTAGTCTTGGTGCCCCTTAAAAAATGCTGACATTTCAGGGTCTTCTAATTGAATTAAACAGGGAAAGTAATTTTGTCTCCGGTTAAGAATGTTTCCTTGTCAGAGAAATTACATGTTGTTCTGATGACAAGATCATTTGCCCAGTTACTCAGAAACTGTCTGCTGATCCAGTTAGTCCATTGATTAGTGAAAGTTCTAAGTCTACTAATTGGCCGTGAGTCCTGCATTAAACTAAAGATAAACAAGATTTTGTTTGTGTACATGAACATATATTTGTACGAAGTATGTACACACTCAAGTATGAAGTAATGGAAAACAATACGGAATCATCCTGTTTTCAATAAAGTTTTTTATTTTATTTTTTTAAATAAAACAAAGGCCTGAACGATTCTTCCTTTAAAACACCCCTTGCATTCGGTCCTATAAAGACACACTTTCCTCAAAATAATACAAACATTATGGCTATGAAAGTATTGCAATTAGGCCTAAAATTTGATGATAACTCTTGATAGCAGGGTTAACTTGTAGTTTTCTCAAATAGTTGCAATAATTCATTGCTGGTCCCACAAAGTGACCAGATGGTCCACAGCAAAAAAATATGTGTTTAGAGAAAATCATGACTGAAGTTGCACTAATTTTAAAACTCCTGTTTCGGAGTATCCTTACTACTTTTTATTTTATTTTTATGACCAAAAACTGAAGACAGATGTTTAACGAGTAATTGTCAGCTTGGTGATTCTTACATAAAATTACAAAACTACATAGACCAAGTATGCAGTAACTGGGGTGCTGTCCTTGTTTTTAAATTTTTTGACTTGAGTGGTCGTACTAGGCGTTCAAGTCAAAGTTTAAAAAACAAGTACTACAGCGCTTTAGTTACTGGAATACTGGGTCTACACTAAAACGAGCTTGCACAAAATTGTTTTTTATGTACTCTCCACAATTTAGGCAACGATAAGTGACAACTTGGGGGAAAATTTCGGCCAAAAACATGACTTTTTATTCGAAAGATCATCACACTTCCTGATGATTGTAGGGACTAGGGCTAGGGCTAAGAAGCAGAGGGAGTCGAGTGTATTGGCACTGTTTATCATAATGATGGGGGATAGGCGAGGCCTACACTATTTAGTTTTTGGACATAAACAAGTGAAAAAGTGGTGGTCGGATTCGGCATCTTGGATTCGGCATCTTACCCAAGCCTTCAATTGTTAAGGAGTATTAATTACTGAAGACTAAATAATCAGTTGATTTGTTTTTGTCTAGTCAATGAATGATGATTAAATATAATGATTCAATTGGGCCTATTTTAATAAATAATTATTTTAAATCCTGTTCCTGACCTGATTACAGATTAGTGATTTTAGTCGAATTTAAGACCCAACCGATGGACTGACAGTGACACATTGAAATGCATGGAAGTAGGTGTTAGCTATCAACAATGAACATGATGACGGAAGTCATCCACATAAGTGGCCCTCAACGAGTCAAGGCTCAAGCTGTCAAAATGTCAGGTTTTGCCATTTTTCCCCGTAATAAATAATGTGTCCGTAATTTGGGCAGCAGCTGATTTCGACGCCCATTTGCCATTTCCCGCGCCACGTCAAAAACGTTTCCCCTACCCACAATTAGCCAGTAACTGGACATTACAAGTACGCATGTTATGGTAAAAAGTTCACTTTGATTATGGTTTGACAGACATCCTAGTCAAAATAAAACAACACTCACCTTCGAGACGACGGAAATTTGTTGACCGTATCCTGCAGCGGAAATTCTGTTTCCAGTATTTGTTGTGTCAATGGCACGGTTTGACGAATCAGCGGAGAGCTACGACATCACGTGGTACTGATTCATTAACTTGACATTCGACAAGTAGATTATGCTAAATTTGGTGCTATAGGTGGAGTACAATAAATTTGGCTTTGTTGAGTGTATAGCTTGGCTGAATCATATGGGAGGCCATAAACGATATATCTAACCAGTTTTATTTACTTTAGACTTGTTCTTATCATGATTTATGGAATCTGAACAGAACCATATAAACATCTCTAGACCAGGACAGGTGTAGAGGGCGGTATGCAGGGGGAAGCAAAATAACAAAATACAAATCGGCTTACTAGCATTAATCAGTCGGGAGTGTTTTCTCCATGATATTATGAATGTACTGTATTTCTCTTTGTTTATATAACTCTATGGGCGTCTTATACACAATGGGAGTCATACTGCTCCCTTGAGGCTAATATTTATGCAAGTAAAAAATAAAACCCTTATTTAAAGGGACACGTTGCCTTGGATCGGACGAGTTGGTAAAAAAAAAAGCGTTTGTAACCGTTTGGTATAAAATGCATATGGTTAGAAAGGCGTTATAAAAGTAGAATATAATGATCCACACAAATGTGCCTGGAAATTGCGTGGTTTTCCTTTTACTTTGCGAAATAACACGGTCGGCCATTTTGTGGAGTCAAGTTTACAAAACGGCCGACCGTGTTTGTTCACGATGTAAAAGGAAAACCACGCAATTTCGAGGCATTTTTGTGTGGATCATTGTATTATACTTTTATAACATCTTTCTAACCATATGCATTTTATAACAAACGGTTACAAATGCTTTTTATAGACCAACTCGCCCGATCCAAGGCAACGTGTCCCTTTAAAATAGGCCTAAACAAATGGTACACAATCGCCATACTACTTAATTATCTCGCGCGTATATTGGAACATTTTGGTCCCACTTTACATTGCTTCAATGCGTGAAGAAACAAACTTGCGCACTTTAATTAACGGGTCCCAATGTTCCATACGCATGAGACTTGCACTTGATACTGGGGCCCAATTTCATAAAGCATGCTTAATAGTCACAAATTTTACATGTGACATGGAAGTTTGGCTGGTAACCTTATTCTGGTAAGCATTATTTTGTTGTTCTTAGCTACTTTTGTGCTTAAAGGCATCGTACACGTTTGGAAATTGTCAAAGACCAGTGTTCTCACTTGGTGTATCCCAACATATGCATAAAATAACAAGCCTGTGAAAACTTGGGCTCAATTGGTAATCGAAGTTGCAAGAAAATGATGAAAGAAAAAACACCCTTGTTGTACAAATTTGTGTGCTTTCAGATAGAATAATAAAAACTTCTTGCAAGAAGTTTTTATTATTTTAGTGAGAAATTACCTCTTTCTCAAAAACTACGTTACTTCAGAGGGAGTCGTTTCTCACAACGTTTTATACTATCAACAGCTCTCTGTTGCTCGTTACCAAGTAAGTTTTTATGCTAATATATATTTTGAGTAATTACCAAACGTGTACGATATCTTTAAGCAGCTCTATGAAATTGGGCCACGGTGGTAACCTCCGATTTTGTTGGTATGCTTCACAGGGCTAGGTTTTTTAACCGTACTATCCAGGGGCCTATGATCTATTTGAGGCACTGAAAGTTTCACGGACAATGTAAAGACCGGAGAGCATTTGCATCCTTTCGCACTTCGCGGAAAATAGTTCCTGATTAGTTCTGCATACAAACAAACCTAGAAAGAAAAACAACCAAGAGGTGTTCCGGGCTGTATGCCCGAACACCTAAAAACCAAGTATAATAAAATTTGATTTCATTGCCGTAACATTATTTTACAAAAAGAACGTTACATTTTCATTTGAAGTATTATTTTTGACGATTTTCACAGTGAGCCTGTCGCGAGTGAACAGGTGCACCCGCCGACACTTGTTTTTTGCACTTGTTCGACAAAGCAAGCTACAGACTACTGGCTACACTGTTAAAAAAACATCTTCACAAATCTAACTGTTTTCATTTACGGACATTCGACACGTTCTTTTCGAACTCGGACGAGTTGTGGACTTAAAGGGATCCTTCCAATGTTATAGACCACAGGTAAATCATTTGCAGTTTGAAAAGAACAAATTAAAACTCCGTATTTTGGAAAGTAAAATGAAGCTCTATACCCCATGCCTCTCGCTAACTCTACAGTGCAGAGTCCATGACTCCATTTCGACGGGGAGGACCGAGCAATGACAGCAATATTGAGCCAATAGGCCTACCCCATTCCGCAAAAAGTGATAGCAGTTGGCAGAAGGAGTGCCCACTTGGTATAAATCTTGGGTATATAGTTTAGCCATTTTTTGAGGTGCCTCATGGAGTCATTATAAGCCTAGTCCACGAGTGAGATGCTGCCAAATTAGGACAAATTTGTGCTGGTTGTTGTCTAATGATCGAATTCTGGAAAGTCATCAATGCTAGGTCAAACTAAGTTGACCTGGAGGTGGTGAGTTAAAAGCCAAAGTTGAAAGTAAAACATGTATAATTTCACACACACACAAATTGTAATAAATGAATAAAAATATGTAAAAATAAATAAATAAATAAAATTAAAACAATTCGTGTTGGAATATTATTATATTAAGCTCTTGAATACACCATAAATCTAAAAGAGCATGGGCATGTGCCCACACTACTTACAAGTAACCCTATGCCTAGGTGAACGTATTTTCCTAGAGTGGTAAATCTAATCACTCAGTTTTGAAACATGTTATTGACATGATTTTTTGTGGTAATTATGGGTGTATTTAATTCAAAATACTTTGTGAATTTAAGATGTATAAAACGTCCCTGTTAGCTACATAGGCTTTGCTGTATAAGCTGTCAGACGCAAAATCAAATATTGTTCTTGGTAAAAGTTAAGATCACACTTAAAAAACTAGTCCATTGAACTCAACGATTTATTGGCTGCGAGAAGCCTCAACCGCTCTAAAATATGTTCATCCATTGTGTCTACACACCTGTTACTGCCAAACTGGACAAAGGCGGAGAGGTCGTGACATTTTACTTGTAACAATAATGTCAATGGCTTGCAACATCAAATTGATACATTGCTCACATACCTGCAAAAAATATGCTTAGAAGAAGAGCAATGAAGAAAAAAACTGCAGTTCTGATCTTCATCTTATAAAACTGGATTGTGAGAATCAAGACGAAGCTATACTAAGGAAGACATCAATTTTTTGTCTCAACTGATGGATGCAATTGGTGCAAGGAATTGCCAAGCAGTTTACCCTACACAATACACTAAACAAACACCACAGCAAACATTCCAAACAATCCAAGCTATGCACAAGGACTAAGTAACGTATTATTAAAAAGTAGTCACGTCGTGCGGTTAATAAATGGGAAATGGAACAACTTTGTATGTTTTAGACAAAAACTCGAGTTCCACATGTAGTGAATGATTTAAACAAGAGTGGATGATTAATATGAGGTACAGAGAGTAAACGAGGGAGAGTGAGAGAGTGGAGTGCAATGATTTTTTTTAATAAATAAATATATGGTACATTATGGTTAAATAATTAAAATCCAAGTCAAGCTTATACATTAAGCATCCAAGGCTTAGGAAATTAGGAATGGATGGAAGCAAAGCTTCGGATATAATACAGCTAAAAAATAATACGTAAAGGTATGCAATGCTAAAAATGAGTAATAATACTTTGCATGATGTATTAGTGGTGAAGCAGAAGGAAGTATTGGTATGGTATTGTATATTGTAACCTCAATCATGCCTCAATGTAGTAGGCAGTACAATGTAATTACGAAGAGATAACAATAAAAATGCAAAAAATAGTTAATGGCCTGACATTTCGACCCTATAGCAGAGTCTTTCTCGAAGGCTAAATGACAAGACAACACACATGAACAGGTATTTACAACTGTAACAAAAGCATTCAAGTGGAAATACATGAATAGAGGCAGAGAGCAAAAAAGAACTGTAGATAATAATACAAGTCAACTTGTTCAACAATTTGGGGCAACAACAAAGAATGAACTGTCGTCCCCAGCCTTCCTGTTGGAGCGCGGAACAATCAGCGGGTGACATCAGAAGAGGAGCGAAGCCCCCTGCAGTATTATATAAAGTGAGATTGTCAGTAATGTAACTTGGAGATTGCCGTTGGAAGGATTTATATACAAACAGAAAATTTTTGAACATTATTCTGTACTTGACGGAAACATAGATGTATGTATTAAAAGCTCTTCATGGACTATCTCCGGACTATATATCTGATCTTCTGCATAAATATATTCAATACTGTTCGTCCTCTTCGATCTGCAAGCTAGTACTTTACTGATGCAAACAAGAGCCTTCAAAGAGCCTTCAACTTCATTGCACCTTCATATGGAATGACCTACCAGTTCATATTCGCCAAGCTGACTGTGTTATGATTTTCAAGGGACTTTTAAAGACTCACTTGTTTGAATCTACATTTTTGTCACAAACTGCATCATATATTTCATTGTTTCATGCTTTGTGTTGCGCATAGACTACCTTCTGCATTATTCGCTATGTCTTGTATTATTATTCTAAGATGTCGCCTTAAACTTTCTTGTTGTGAAAGCAAACTCTTAAAGTAAACAATTAGAATTTGTTGAATATGAGTTATTCTACCAGGACTGGAATTTAATCTTTGAGAGGGCGAGGCCAATTTCATTTTGCAAAGGGCACTTCCATTGGAATATCTTAAAATCTATGGGAAACTTCTGAGGGGGCACCAAGGCCAAAAACGGGGAACAGTGGTCATGGCCTCTGTGGCCCCGTGTAGTTTCAGGACTGTTCTTCAATATTATCGTATTGTTCTATTATTGACATGTCATTTTAAAATCTCTTATCTTTCACTACCAATCACCTACTTCAGTGGAAACAACATAATCAGCTGATGTGTACTTATCTCTTTGTACACATTCTATACCTATAATGCATGTCCCCAAAGCCATTTTTAGCTCTCTCATGGATCGCAGTGTCATAAAGGTATCTTCTTGATGAAGGTGATGAGGGTTTCAAGGTATCAGAAGAAATTCATATCTTATTTTAATAAACTAATTTGTGTATTTTAATTAATATTACAAGGTAGGTTCAACATTGGTTGTATGTGAGCCATAAAATGCCAACACTTAATATTACACAGGGAAAGAGTAAGGGTAATAACATATGACCCTTATTTAATTGTTTAAGAATAGAAGTATCTACCTAAGTTAAGGGAGGGCACACTTTCGGTTGAAATACTCATAAATGCATCAATTTTATCTGAACAGAAAATAAATAGGGTCCAGATAAGAAACTATTATGTAATTGAATTAACGGTGAAGAGCAAATGTAAATGGATGAGAAACGTATGAATGAATGGATTGCTGAAAGGAACTCGAGTTTAAAAAGAATTGATTGAACTAAATAATTGAATAAGTAATGTAATAAGACAAACATAAGATATCCAATAGAAACTCTGGAATATATATATACTTAGTGCAATACATCAGAAGCACCGCATTTGCTATGCCGAGACACTCAAACACGTCGTCCCACCTTACTCAGGGCGGAATGGAATGGAATTTGCAATTTCTTCCTGGTGATGGACCTAACAACAAAACTAAGATGCTCCAGGACAAAACTTCAAGTGTTAATATTGACACCACTGTATACAGGAAGTTTCAGAGTTTCATTAAAGGGTGTGTACAACATTGGTAATTGCCAAAGACCTGTATCCGAACTCGATGTGACCCAACATATATATGAAATAACAAACCTGTGAAATTTTAAGCTTTATGTGTTTTAATTTTTTTTCAAACATCGGAATTTATCCTGCAGGATAAATACTATTATTTTATTCATTTCGTAAAAAACTATGGCATTTCAAGCAAAACTATTTCAAGGGAAGTTTTCTACCATGACCATCTTTATACCATGTGAGTTATGTGCAAATCTGTGAGCATTTATATTTTCATTCTTACCAATGTTGTACACACCCTTTAACCAATCTGAACAACGGCGGCCAACATATTATCAGTGTGAATTTGTTACTTGCATCATTTACCTAAGATACCTCTAAAGTAATGTCAGTTACCATCAACCAAGTTTTATAATCATCGACTTGAATCCCAATTTACCATGTCCTCACACTATCCAGGAAACCATCAGCGTGAACGTCTCATGACATACCACACCCATCAAAAACAACCAAGACACCATCAATTTGATTGTGTATTTACCACGCCCTTCAAAAATCAACCAAGATATCATCAATGTGATCAATTGCCTCATTTACCACACCCATTAGAAACAACCAAGAAACCATCAATGACGTCGTTTACCATGTCCTTCAAAGTCAACCAAGATATCATCAATGTGATTGTGTCATTTACCACGCCCATTAGAGACAACCAAGAAACCATCAATGGCGTCATTAACCATGTCCTTCAAAGTCAACCAAGATATCATCAATGTGATTGTGTCATTTACCACGCCCATTAGAGACAACCAAGAAACCATCAATGGCGTCATTAACCATGTCCTTCAAAGTCAACCAAGATATCATCAATGTGATTAATTTACTCATTTACCACGCCCATTAGAGACAACCAAGAAACCATCAATGACGTCATTTACCACGTCCTTCAAAATCAACCAAGATATCATCAATGTGATTGATTGCCTCATTTACCACGCCCATTAGAGACAACCAAGAAACCATCAATGACGTCATTAACCATGTCCTTAAAATCAACCAAGATATCATCAATGTGATCAATTGCCTCATTTACCACGCCCATTAGAGACGACCAAGAAACCATCAATGGCGTCATTTACCATGTCCTTCAAAATCAACCAAGATATCATCAATGTGATCAATTGCCTCATTTACCACACCCATTAGAAACAACCAAGAAACCATCAATGACGTCGTTTACCATGTCCTTCAAAGTCAACCAAGATATCATCAATGTGATTAATTTACTCATTTACCACGCCCATTAGAGACGACCAAGAAACCATCAATGACGTCATTTACCACGTCCTTCAAAATCAACCAAGATATCATCAATGTGATTAATTGCCTCATTTACCACGCCCATTAGAGACAACCAAGAAACCATCAATGGCGTCATTAACCATGTCCTTCAAAATCAACCAAGATATCATCAATGTGATTGCGTCATTTACCACGCCCTTCAAAGACAACCAAGAAACCTTCAATGTGAATGCCTCATTTACTTCAGGAAACCTTAGCCACCGTGTTGCATGTGGCCACAACGAAGAATGGAGAATGAGGAGACCTATAACTGAAGCTCATCTCTTTAATCAGCCATGTTAGAATGAATACCGCCCTCTCTTAAAAAAAACTTAGAAATCAAATTTTCTTTAACCAGAATTTTCATTTGGTGTGGGGGGGGGGCGGTGGTGGGTGAAGCGGGAGAAAAGATACATGGGGGGCTATTTAATGTATCGAACCATTGATCTGTGCATTTTAAAACATTTCATTTGGGGGAGGGGCAAGGGTTCTGAGTTGGGGAGGGGAGGACTACCCATGCCCCCCTCTGGTTATGCCACTGCAAGATGGCATAAAACGTCATACCCATTAAGACCATTAAAATGAACTCATTATTAACATCTTGCTGTAATCAAAAATAATTTGTTTGGCATCACTTTAACTTGTATTTTTATAATTTTTATATAAAATATTATTATTGCACATTTTGATTGCGTGTATTATACCTTATCTAGCCGTTGCTATAGTGATTTACTCTCTTCTTGGATGAAGTAAAAACATCCCATTCCGTGACTCAAAGTGACCCAATTTCGTAGATGTCAACACAAACGGCAGGAAATTACAAAGACAAGGAAATAACAAGGACAAGGAAATTACACGGACAAAATCACAATGCAGAAGCTCGAGTCAGGCGCGGATCCAGGGGGGGGGGGGCGTGGGGGGGGGACGCCCCCCCCTTTTGCCATGAAAAAAAAAAAAAAAAAAGGGAGAGAATTTTTTTTTCAGAAGTCATACTCATTAGTACATTGGCAATTTCGCAGTGCAGAAAAATAAAATGCTGTCTGGGGATGGCGCGGTCTTTCATTCTGAAAAAAAAATCACGCCCCCCCCCGTTTGGAAAATCCTGGATCCGCCCCTGCGAGTCTCACGGAAAACACACAATGGTGGAAGTTACTCGTCGGAAAACTGAGCGAAGACCACGACAGGAATATTATTAAATCTAGAAATCAACTGTACCATCATTTGACGATTTTACACAAACATTTTCAAACAAATATACACTGATGACAGCTTAACCTATTGTGAAGAATAATTAAAATTAATAAATAAATAAATAAGTAATAAATAAATGCAGTGATGGGTGAATTATGTGAAACTATGCGTGTTAATTAACTCTAAAGAGGACATTAATAACAGGAAAAAGAAAATTTTGATAGTTAAAATAGAAATTATGAACGTAAGTTAGGCACATGCCTTATGGATAATATAAATTCATTTAATATTATCCTGTGTATGTTAGAGCAGGAATCCACCTACAAATTTGAAGTGTTCACTCCCTTTAAATTGTTGTCTTAGCCTTGATGTCGATACATACAGGCCTGTAAGGCCATTTTAATTTTGCAAAGGGCAGTTCTATTGGAACATCTTTACGTCTTTAGGAAACTTTTTAAGGGGCACCAAGGCCAAGACCCATGGGAAACAGAGGCCATTGCCTCCCTGGCCTCCGTGCAATTCCAGGCATGCTTAAAGGTGAGTAATTTATGAGCAAGACGACCGTTTTATTAAGAGGATATAAGGTGATACCCATGAGTCAAGTAGTGAGCTACGGAGCTTAATGAATGCCATACCAGCTCTCGAGAAAACAAGGCATCTCACCGCGTCGACCCGCAGTTTTGAGCCGGTTATTGACACCTTGCGCAACGCGGAACGCACCTCTGCACAATGCTCGTCCACCTCTTCCACCTTTTGTGAGTCAATTCCTTTGTGTACATTTTGACTACACGTATTATGGAAATTTGCCCACAAGGAAGGCAAATCGACTTGGAACTGGATAAAGGATCTTGCTTCTCTAGGGAACCTAACCATTGAGAAATGATAAAGAACACAGCGCACAGGAAAACAATATTGACATAATCATACAAACACTAAACAAGTCAATAATCAGGTAATTCGTATTAAAAACTAAACGACAGCTTGATAACAAGTGTGAAACGAGATGAGATTTTATGAGAAGTGTGATAGCAGGTAAAACATTTTAAAAACAAAACTAACCTTTAGATCAATATGAGTAAAGGGAAAGGACAGTGGTCGCAGGAGTAGAAGATGCGCATTTCCTGTTCCTCTTTGACTAACTACGAGGTTTACTTCCTTTCCGTTATATCGACTGAAAGTTTTGTCGTGTCTTAAAGCTTTCGATCAGTGGGAGTTTCCCAATTCCCCGGCCTCCATTTGTTATCATAGGGTTTTTTAAGTCATGGATTTAAGCGGAAGGACAACTCCTTAATACTGACATCCACTTATTTCAAGACGCATAAGTGAACAATAAAATAACTATGTACATGGCAATCTGTGTAATCATCTGCCCATCCAGATGCGTAAAATGAAGAGAACCATGTTCATCGTCCCATCCAGTAATGGCGGCTAACACTGGTACAGTCCAGCTCTTCCGCAATAGGCCTAATGACTTTCCAGCAGAATTGATATCATCATACGAATCATTTCATAGATCAGGATACAATACTGTTACGTTCCCCAGAGACAAAAACATACGTTTTAGTTGATGGTCAAGCTTAGTATGTGTAGGTTGAAAAACAAAAAATAAATGAAATAACTTTCGCAAAAGCGTTCACTGGCTAAAAGTTTCGTAACTGTTAGACGAAACAAATGATCAACTCATCAACGACAAATCTGCATAACATCTGAGTTATAAAGAAGGAAAGTTTATTGAACGAAAATTAATGGAAGATTGACAAAATCATTCAAGATACAAATTCCAAAGAGAGGAAAGAGCAACTATAAGGGGATTTGGAGGAGGCCCGAGGCCGTCTTATTACTGTGTAAAAATTAATGTCGATGGACCAATCACGACTGTTGAATCAAGTTGCAAATCTTGTAAGAAAAATAAATAAAAACTAATTTAGATTTAGCGAGTAATAAAACAAAATACATATAGAATTCGTTCTTTAAGTCATTTCCTGTTTTCCTTTACCCACTGCAGTCCATTCCCCCCCCAAAAAAAAAATCTTGGTAAATCTCAAAAACTCTAGCGCGACCAATAAATGTAGTTACCGCCCTCTTGTGGCCACTTGCCAATTTCTGCTTGTGACGTCTTCAGTTCCAGACGACGAATTTATCGCCCGTACCCGCCTTTTCGTAACTTATTAGGCTCGTATGACATGTACCCTTGACCCATAGGCATACACAGCTTTGTGTATTAATATCGGTACATAGTGATAATTTGTATGTTGTCTTTACATATAGATAACTCTTTCCATGCAAAGTTTGAGCATTTTACGACTGAAATAAATATAATCGGCAAGATTTCTAACTGGAGGAGTAAGCACAAAATAGCTGAACATACCTTGATTATTGCAAAGTCTACCAATGCTAAAGTTAAAAGTTGATAGGCTGCATTACGTTCTTTATACATGACATAAGATACACAGTCGTTAATGATTCTCCGCAATAATAATGCTGAAAATAAAAGCTCATCCCCGATCTCAGACAAACGTCAAATTTCACTAACATACGCCGCGCGCGTACATGCCAAAGTTTTTACTCGCGTGTATTGACAATTTTAGTGCAGTTTGGCGCGTCGATGATGTGTTGATCGCGTCAGTGGGGTAATGTTTGTCTGACAGCCGGGTATTTTAGGCAACAGTGGCGTCATTTTGTGCGGGGTGCTTTTTATGTGCTTGTGCATGCAGCTTGACCAGTTAGTTACTCGCGATCCGCCATGATGTACTTTAGACCAACCAGAATACGGATAACGTTATGAAAGTTTATACGTCAGTGCATGCCTATCCCCATGAAACCATGGTTTTTAAGACCGTTGCTTACGGATAAAGACGGGACCAGTCTACGTAGATAAATGATACACTGTTTCAGGTTTGCGGTGGTCATCCAGGGGGTTCACTTATCACTTGCAAAGTGTCACGATCACTTTAGACCAATCTAAACACTTATCCCTGCCTCTCTAGCAAAGTGGCTGTAGCGGAAGGCAGAATTTTCTTTCTTCAATAACAAAGAACCGTTCGGTCAAATCCGGCCATACTTCTTGTAATCCTGTTAAGAACCACCCCGTTTAGATAGCGTAGTCGTCCATGGGGTTGAGTTTCACCAACAGGTGACCATGAACCTTTGAAGTTTGCCGGTGGCAGCCCCCCCCCATTGGAACCTTCAATTCTAAGGTCTGCAGCCAACACATTGTAATGTATCTATCATCAGGCTAATACAATGTACGCCCCCACCCACTCCCCCGCCCACCACCCACTCCCCCGCCCACTCAAACAACCATTCCCCCACCCCAACCCCACCACCCCAAACAGACTTAATTACCCCATAATTAAAATTGCCTTCCAATGAGGCTGGTGGGATGAGCGAGATATTTTTTTGGGAGCGTCATTGCGGAGGGTTTTAAGAAAGCTTGCTTATACATTAAGCTACTGTGTTTGCATCCTGCTGGATAAGACAGTCAAATTCTCTCACGCGAGCTCCTGGGGTTCATTAAATATTTCAACATCATTATTGA
The DNA here is from genome assembly GCA_021014325.1 of Plazaster borealis. Taxonomy (NCBI): domain Eukaryota; kingdom Metazoa; phylum Echinodermata; class Asteroidea; order Forcipulatida; family Labidiasteridae; genus Plazaster; species Plazaster borealis. The sequence goes on from CM037468.1 coordinate 2,670,992, forward strand.
GACAGCAAGTTTGCTGGGAGAGAGGAGGAAAAGTGTAATTGACCAGGAATGACCAGAAATGACAGGTCAATTTGGACGTGAGACGTGAAAATGGAATTGATTTTGTTTAAAAACAACATTTATTGAGTCTTGTGTTTCATTAACAAGTTCTGTATGACACCTAACACAGTGTGAAAAGTAATCATAATAAAGGAGTCTGTAAATTAACCATACATTCGTGAAATAGCTACAGCAAATTTGTTGGTTTAAGGGGGTTGAGAGCGGCCATTCACCGCTTCCTGATATTCTTTAGACTTTATACTGTCATCATTCTCGTCCAGTTCCTTGTCTGCGACATCGATTATATAAATACTGATGCCCATAGCCATAAAAGGAACAGACTGTTCCCTTTCAACCCCGCTTTGGTCACATATAGTTTTTACTTGGGAAGAATATAATATGCCTGTGCCCATAATAATGCTTGTAATACACCGTATCTCTGGTAAAGCACGTCTGAATTTATGTCCACTCTCCAGACCTTTATTTTAACACGTTGGATAGCAATTCACGCAAAAAACTAATGGTGAACGCTGACTACTGTCTGCTGTGTACACACTGGGCTGTCAAGTGATGGCGACTGCCTCGCCATTCAGGTTAAAGTAACTACTAAATTATGGAAGACTGGATATAACTTTGAAAATACTTCCTGCAGGTCAAAATAATGCCCATTTATAATTGAAAGTAATGCATTATGACAAGACTTGAAATTTCGAGTAAGCATCTCAATCAGCCAATGATAAAATATTTACAAGATTAGCTCATGACAAGATCCCTTACCTGGGAAAACACAGAATAGGCAATCGATATAGCAGCGACTAACTTCAACACAACTTACCTTGACAAAGGACTAATATGTTACACAATAAATAGAAAAAAATAAAATAACAAATAAACTATTTACTGTACTGCACAAACTTGGGTGTTAAACTTGACACCATTGGTGTTGTCACACATAAATACCGATGAGAGAATCAAAAACCAATGAGAGAATCAGAAATTAGTGTTATTTTAACACCATATGGTGTAAATTTTGATTCTTTTTCGGTATCTATAATTTGACAGCACCTATGGTGTCAATTTTAACACCTCGGTGTTTGCAGTAAGTTCTGGAATAATGCAGTGCAGTGTAAAATCTTAACGTTTGGAAACCTTTAATAACTTTCATGATTTTGCATCGAGGATGCAACATTTTCCTTCTCAATCAATCAAAAGGTACACATCTCCAAATACAAAGTGTTTATTTTTAGGAATTCAAAGCTAAATCATCCACGTATCAGTTTGCTTCACGCGAAAAGAGCCAATCAATTATCATTCAGCTTTTATCAAAATCGATAGGGGACTATACCCGATATAGGTGACAATGAACCATCTCGTAGATTCTCTATCCCACACTGTAAGCATGACGAACAACCTGAATGTGCAATCGTTGATTGAAATTATAAGTATCCGTGACAGTAATGGCTCGTCATTTGTTGTATATTTAAATTATTCTAGTTACCGGTAGAAATTTTGATTCTAACTTTTCCATCCCAAGTGCAGTTTGGCATACACCTGTCTTCTAAAATGTCAGTTTGAAGCAATTCAAACTACCAAATAGCTTCCAGTGAGTTGTCCCTTTTTTAAATGGCTTAGGTCAGTTTCAAGTAAAATGTTTATCAGTCTAATGTTAAGAGGTGTTCAGCCGTCACTTACCCAGCACAAATATGTAATGCTATTGCTAATCTCTCAAATAAAAGTAAAAAACTCTCTTTTAGGTAATTTGTTTTAAAGGTTAACATTGCAAAACAAAAATGTTACCAGCGAGTGTCTTATATTCACTTACAGTCTGAGTGATGACAGATGAAGAAGGCTGCGAAATATTGCGCTCTGCAAGTATAACTCTGGCGTTAACCAAAATGATGATGAGGTTTGCGTCGGTAGAAAACATCAGACAGAGAGAAAAAAAAACCTCAAAAGGAAGATGAAGTCAGACACAACGATGATAAGAAGGTTTGATAACTTTGGATTTTACACGGTGACGGACAGCCAACACTCTCGCTTCACACCATGGGGAATGGAGGACAGAATATAGGGTGTGAATGAGGAACGGATACGGAACAGTCACGGCTTAGTAATCATCCTTGCCTTAAAGAGAAAGGGGTGCAATTTTGGAAGTCTTTTCTCGTACCACTCCGAGTGGTACGAGCAAAGACTTCCCCACTCCGAGGTTATGAAAACTCTTGAACAAAATTCGAAAATTGAAGTATACCGTTAAACTATGTTTTACAAGTTACTCTTACATAAGACAAAGCTAAAAAACGTATTCGCGTCGTTTTCACACACGACACATCAAGTCCCCTTTAATTTGACAACTTTCCTCGTGGCACATAGCCAAAGAATCATTGTTGACCTATGTATTATTTTTCTCACCTGTATCATCTGTGAAGCCCATGGTTCAAATCCAGCATGGATTCAAATTTCACTCCAATCATCAATAACATGTATTCTGCATTAAACTTTATACTTGATTACATTGTTTTAGATACTAACGTTTCCCTCATTTCAAGAACAAAAACCTCACGTGTGCATCTTAATCTTCATGGAAATCTTGAACGAATTTTTAGGAATGATTGACCACACCTTTCTTCGGTTTTCCAAGAAACACATTATTGTAAACATTGTAAAAGGAAATGAGGTGATTGGCACAGTTTTAATAACACCGTAAGGTTTAAAATTTGAGTTTGATATTTATCCCCGAAAAAGCCACATGCAGTCCAACCATTAGTACTCCTTTTCAAGATATTTCCAAGCTGTCCCATTACGTTTTTTTATCAAGTTATAGACATGTTCGCACCTGCTGGTTCGATTTAATATAAGATCTCAATATGAGCGACACAACATTCCGGTTAACCCTGACAGAAAAAGAAGAGGAAGGGGGGGGGGGCGGAATTGGCAACATGAATTTTTCCCCTCAGTTCTGATTTTCTATTTCTTTGGTAAGACTGTGACAATCTGTTTCAGTGTGACCACATTTTAGATTTTGGAATTTCTGTATTAAAATTATCAGCACGTACAGATGCCTCCACAGAAAGAAAAAAAAATTAAGAGAAAAACACAACACGACAAACCGTGGGCGTTGTCAAAGTGTTATTGTATTAGAGTTCGTGCCATAAAGACTGAACGAATTTTAACTGTACCCAGACTAGCGAACGCCTACTCGATTTATCTCCAATGGAGACTATACCTCTTTTCCTTCTTCTGTATAAATTGGCGGAAACAGTGCGCCGGCAGCAAGAACGATTTACCATAATGCCAAGTGACATCTTGGCATTGATACGCACAAAAGATAAAGGCCCGTAATATTATATCTGGTCCCGCTGGAACCCCTTCTTTTACTCCTCTTCAAAATGCTCAACTAATTATTGTAAAGATTTTCAAAGCAACTAGATATTTATAGAAACGTTTGTTTTCTCACAACACAATTATTAGTTCAGCGTTGCGTTTCGTTTTGGCGCGAACCGGAACGTACAAATACAATCCCATAACACATTTAACCTTTGAAAATTGCATAGGCGTACATGCAAATCTCTTGCTCGATTGCCTACCAAGATGGCGGATCAAAACTCCACATACGGCTTGTGACGTCACTTGCGAAACCTCAATAGACCCCCCTTGTACTGACACGCCGCTGCTGTCTGCCCGCCCATGGTCGGCCATTTTGGGAGTAAAATAGATCCCTTACATAAATTATGACGTCACACTGTCAGGTGATGACGTCAGGTGAATTGTATTAAAATATAGGAACACTGGTTAAATATATGTGACGAGAGTGATCAAGAATGGAACCTCTCACAAATTGCAACAAAGTATCCTGGAGCAGTTAAAAATAAGAATAAGAAGTGGGCGGTCAGACCAATAACTTAGCCTTGCAGACAAGCTTAATAATTAACATATCGCAAACAAGGCTCGACTCCCCAACATAATCACAAAATGCGCCTCCATGCATCTCCATTTTTTTAACCGCCTAAGGTAAAATTTCACGACTTGTGACAAGGCTAGCCTGTACCTGACCTCTCACCAGCCCCACATCATGCAAACATCTAGAATGGAGGATTGACAAGGGGTTATTATGTTTACCGATGAAGCATATAGATTGTGGAAATGCCGAGGGTGATTTGGATGGAAAAACTGAGTGACAGCGCGCGGCATATAAACAAGAATTTCAGTGGTGTCTTCGAGGTTGAAAATAAGAAAACGGTTATCTCTCTTAAATTGATATTATTTTAGAATAATGCCTCTAGCCAATTCTGAAAGTCAGATGCTTATAATCTTATTAGCAAACCACAAGTACCCATCTGCTGGTCAGTGGCTCTCAACGGCTAAGTATTCAATCGTAAACTCTCCTTAGGGTTACACATGTTGCTGACCCTTGGTATCGAAATAGCTTTTGCCAGAATAAACCTTATGCACAAAATAACATTATTGATTTGATTTTTACATAATATTGTAGACCGTTACTGTTATTTAGTGTAAATTATTTTCTCAATATCAGGTCGAATTTCATAGAATGGGATGTTAAATTTGCATCGGGGATAAAGAATATTATTTGTGTATACCCAAACACTGATGTGTGTAGAGCATTGCATATAATATTCTTTATCCCCGATGCAAATTTTACATGTATTTAATCGTTGCGGTACCCGCAGCTAGACAGCATAGGATTCAAACTTCCTCTAGCTACCGGGCAATATCTGTGGTCTAGTTGGTAACACATCTGCTCTCGATGTAAACGGTGTTTTACACACATCGGTGTAAGGGTAAAACCATAAGCAGGTCCACAAAGTTTATCTCTTTCCGTGTCAAACAAATTGGCCAATAAATATAAACATTGCCTTTGAAAGTAAAATGAGTATGAAGAACTTGTTGGTATTATATGAAATATAAATCCCAAGGTACCGGTGTTAGCGTCCTCCATTGATCATGCAAATCAACCATTTTCTTCATGTACAAATTTGATATATTCCATGAATTTCGCGATTTGTTTTTCTCTGTTTTACTTTACGTCGTACGTTTGACTAATTTGTTTCTTCGTTTGCAAACAAAATAATCTTGAATACAATATTGTATACGGAACTGAATCTGAATCGTTGAACTATGCATGTTGTAGGACTGGTTAATAGGCCCCGTTAAAACCCCGTTATAATTGCAGTGAGTTCTGCAATCTTTCAGGCATAAAGATTAATTCCTTTCCACTTCACTGACCCGGCACGAATCACAAATTAGTACGACCTTGCATGTTGAGGGAAATGTGCAATGTGCAGCCTCCGTTGTATGTGTGTAGTTCGACATCTAAGATCATACCCGAGGATATTTTAGTGAGGATACAAAACAAAAGAGAAATTATACCCTTAATTGCGTTGTCGTTTTCAACATAGAAAAAACTAATTTTTGACACTGTTCTCGTACTTAAAAATATAATAAGGAAAATGTACTTAATGTTTTTCTGTATTATAATTATCTCATGAGTGAATGGGAACAGAATGACTGTATATTATTTTTAAATTAGCTGTCATGTAAACCCCCCCCCACAAAAAACACCGACGAGGTAACTATCTGTGCTTAACAACAATTGCATTGAACAAACTGAAAGAGAGTGTACGGAGCTTTGGAAGTGCCACCTAACTTATTGTACTCCTGAGATAATTAACTGCAGATATTATTTTTAAATGAGCTGTCATGTAAACCCCCAACCCCCTCACAAAAAACACAAAAAACAAACCAGACGAGGTAACTATCTGTGCTTAACAACAATTGCATTGAACAAACTGAAAGAGAGTGTACGGAGCTTTGGAAGTGCCATCTAACTTATTGTACTCCTGAGATAATTAACTGCAGGATAATGATGACGACATCCCGAGATAATTAATCTCAGGATGACGACATCTTAAAGTAAAATGCCGTATTCCAGATATATTTTTTTCTCGGGATTACGACATCCTGGAAGTAGAATCTTGTATTCCCAAGAAAATTGATCTTGGGTTCTCAATATTTTCAAGATGACGTTCAGGATGTCGTCAATCCAGATTTACTTTATCTTAGGAAGTCGACATCTTAATTTCACGATGTCAACATCCTAAGATAAATTATGTTGGGAAGACAACATCTTACGTCGTTATGATGTCATCATCCTGCAGTAACTTATCCAGGATCTCAACATGTCAGACGGCACTCCCTGATCTCCGAAGAGAGAGAGTGGGAGAAAGAGAATTTCTTTTGTGGCGTGACAGCATCATAACCTACGCACAATCTTACACCATCTTACTGTTTCCAACAGTAACTTTTGTAATATCATATGTAATATATTTTTTGAGTGAACTCAATCCATTTCAAATGGCCTAAACCATAAGATAGGCCTAAGAGCCTTTTGACTCAATAAAACAAATTCCAAGCCGTCAAGCCATCCGGAAGCCATAAATTATGTCAAAGACGTGATTGATTTCAGCCGTGAGTAGGGAATGTGGAATTTTTGAGATTGTTGACGACATTTTTGGCGGAGTGCACATCATTGTTTACGTTCAGTCTATTGACAACAGTCCGATGGCATCATTCAGGTTAAACGACATATCCTATATGTAGTCTTGGTTCAGGCCGTTAGCAGTTTGTTGTATGTGGCACAGCCCAATCGTTGAGTTACATAGGCCTTCAAACATGTTGCCTTGTATTAATTTGATAAAATAAAGCGGTGAAGAGCGCCCTCCATATGCTAAGTAAAGCCATGAGATAAATCCAGATATTGACACTTTGGCCGCATCCGAATTGGCGACTACAGCTACGGCTACAGCTGTTGCTAAGGGTGTTGCTAAGGATGTCCTATTCTTCAACGCATGAAATCTAGCCGTAGCCGTAGCTTTAGCTGCCAATTCGGACACGACCTTAGATACTTCTAGCCCGAATATCTGACGTCACACTTCGAGCCAATGGCCTTGAGCCAATGGAGGGATCCTGGTAAATGTACCTTTGACCTCGCATCCATTCCAAAACAGAGATTCGTACTACCACAGTACGCATTGCATTGTGTATAAACATTACATACAAACATTAACTCGTGCAGCATGCAGCAGACGATCGAAAAGTTCATTAAGGGTGTAGCTGACAAACACGTCACTTTCGAGCGGACCAATCATAACGCAGATATGGAAAGCTTTCGTCACTGCACGTTTATCCAATGAAATCATTGTATCCAATGAAATCATTGGGTCTGTAAAACATATACCTGTCTTAAGACAGGGGACCAGTCTAAGATAGTTCATGCATAACCGAGCCGATAAAGAATCGCACAGAAGAAGAATACCGAAATTTGCCCCCCACACAAAAAAAGGAAAAGAAAAAAGAAACAGAACACATTTCATTCTTGGACACATACTTCGCCACAAATTCCTTGCGTCAAACATTCGTGTTATCGTCAATCATGAAATGCCATTTAGACCCAGTCAATTTTATCCAAAGTGCCCTTTGCAATACATATTTTTAACAACTTCTTATGTAATCAGTAGGATATTTCGTTTTTCTTTGTATACAATCAAATTAAGTAAATGATAGTTAAACCGGAATCTTCCTAAAATTTGACTGTGTACTCAGATTCTGTGGTGCTGTTTACGTTATTTGATGTATTTCTTTCATCATTAAGACCAAAGCCGGCCTCAGGTCGACCTTGCGTCAACAAAAAACAGTCGGCGACTGACTTCCAGGATCACACTGCGCCTGAGCCAAGACCATCGGGAACTTTTCAGTCGGCGATTATTTACGACCTGAGCGTAAATGCGATGATTTTAAGACAATCGGAAACAGTCGCCGCTCGAAAAAATTAACAGTCGCAAGAGTAGAACAATTTCAACTTGTACGACGTGATCCCGACGGTCAGGAACCAATCGCAGTCAACCTGTGAGTATTTGGGACATCGTGCGTGCGCAAGAAAATCGTAGGTCGACCTGAGGCCGGCTTTAAAGGCACTGGACACTATTGGTAATTACTCAAAATAATTGTTAGCATTGGTAACGATCAATGGAGAGCTGTTGATAGTATAAAACATTGTCAGAAACGGCTCCCTCTGAAGTAACGTCGTTTTTGAGAAAAAGTAATTTCTCAGTAAAATATTTGAATTCATTTCGAGACCTCACGCGTGAGGTCTCGAAATCAAGCATCTGAAAGCACACAACTTCGAGTGACAAGGGTGTTTTTTCTTCCATTATTATCTCGCAACTTCGATGACCAATTGAGTTCAAATTTTCACAGGTTTGTTATTTTGTGCATATGTTGAGATACACCAAGTGAGAAGACTGGTCTTTAACAATTATCAAAGGTGTCCAGTGTAAGTCATCGCGGATACTTTGTCTAGGGTTAACATGATTGGGGTACAAGATTGGGGTAAAAGAGGGGGGTAAACAGAGGGGGTAAACAGAGGTCTTCTGGGTGAAACAGTTTAAACAAACATAAATGTTTCACCGTGGTAGCTTTACAAAATCTCATTAGTGCGCCACTGCGTATGGTCTAATAATAGGCACTAGCTGTGTTCGTATCTGTCGAACAGCTTCCTTATAAATCCGCAACATTGAATAGACTGCATATAAATGTCAGGGGAAATGTACTCTTCTGTCAAACAAGTCTGTAGTAAGGAAGTCTCTTTCATCAGTGGCCGACATCAAATATACAAATTAGATACAGGTTGATCCAGAATACCGCCACCAAAGTGTAAGCAACTTGGCAATAAATTCCCTGGGTTTTTCGCGTGGATTAGTTTTAGCATGTGAGCCACATGTATTGCAGAGGTTTCAATGTATTAAAATTGTCCCCCCCAAAAATAAAAAAAACATAAAAATAGCTGTAGCCTATTGTTCAGAAATCCCCCCGTTTTGTCTCTCTAAGCCTTTTGATAATAATTGGATGAATTGGACGAATTCTTTATTTCACAATAATCTTCGGACTCTGGCTCAGCCAGACATTGAATTATTTATTTTATTTAATGTTTATGTTATCCCTTTAAACACCCTTTGCTGGCCGTTCCAAAAGGCAGAAGCGTAGATATGTGGTTTATTATTTGATATATATATATATACTTTTTTTGGGGGGGGGGGGCAAGCGAGGGGCAAGCGAGGGGCAAAGATATCATTAGGGGAGGGCTATTTGTGTATCGAACCGTTCATTTGTGCATTTTTTAGGTCTCATTTGGGGAAGGTGAGGTGGGCAATGGTTCTGAGCGGGTGAAGGATTGGGGGGGGGGGGACACGGGGTGGGGAGCACTCCCGCCCCTGCCTCCTCTAGTGTACGCTTCTGCCTTCGAACGGCCAACAATTGCTTTAAAGGGATAACATAAACATCAACATAACTATAACACAAATAATCGGTGTAAGTTGATCTCCAGATAATATAGAACAGACTACACCACTTTGAAACAATCATACTACCGATCTAGTTTACTGCAAAGTTCATCCACGTTGTGCTCGATCGACGCCCTTTACTCATAATCCGTTGCTAGGCATGAAACGCCAACGGTTGTATTATATACGTACTGATATAGGGAGCCATTGATCATGCGTGTTGATTTTGCGGGCGCTATAAGCACTCGCCAAACGAACAGCACAGTGTCATTTCTCAGACAGTTTTCTTCGTTGGCTACACGTATTTTCTAATTCTCTTGTAGTGTGGGAGTATTTACCAGTACCGCGTTCAAAGTGGACAGGCTTTGTTGACAAATGGATGAGCGTATTTGGATAGAGTAAGTTTTGCATGGCGGATTTGAAACTACTGATGCACGGTTGGATGTGGACACAACCCTGTCATGTCATTCTTTGCTTTCCAATGACACCCGCACTTTAATGTAAAACCAACGTAAGTGCCACATTGAAGTTTCAGTAAATTTACACGCAGAAAATTACATCAGTAAAGTTGACTTGGTTGGAGTGAATTGCCATTGGCACGATACGATTACACAGTCAACATGACTCTCATTCCTGTTCATTAGTATCAGTGTAAGAGTAAATTGGTTACGGTGGTGTTATTTGTTCTGCACTGTTTTCAGAGGTTAGTGATGGTGTTGTTTGTTTTTGCATGGTTGTTGCATGGAGAGAGGACAAAAAAGACTTCAAACAATGGGATTTTGTAATACTGTTGGCCTATTATTCTGAAAAAATGTTGTTGGAATGGACGACTGACTGTTGTATTTTCAATTGGCAGGTTCTGATTCGAAGAGGACTGGTGTGATGATTACAAAGTGGATGTGCCACCTGTTTTTGATTCAAACAGTAAATGAGGTAAGAAACTACAACCCGCATCGAAACTGTTCGCTTGACTAAACACTTACAGGTGTACATTTGTATATTGCTTTAATACTTTGCAAGGAAACCTCCTACAATTGTTAAAATGTTCTTTTACTGGTGGACTGTTTCTGTTAAACCCCCTGGGGCACGCTGTGTGGAAGAACCGATATTCATGATTTTGTTTTACCTTGCACATGGATCACGTCACCTCAAGCTAGCTACTCCTTCATTGCCATTGGTTGAATAACATAATTATAAGGTTTGCACTAGGTTCGGAAAGTTTGTACACGCTTTTGACCTGGGAAGGTTTGCTATTCGATATTAATGCATGGAGATTGTGCCTTTGTTGGTGTGCTGGGTGTCATGCGTCAAGTGTGACCATAATCATTGGTTCCCCTTGATTTGCTCTGCCATTGGTATATTAGATATGTATGGGGAATATGGTAGCATAATCGGGGCTAATTACGCTAATTAGATGTGTGGACGACCTTCCACACTGGTATATACCTTAGTTGTTGAAAACGATCGTGCCCCGTAAGGTTAACAATGTTTTGTCTTGTTTGGCTAGCAGCTTTGTGGAAACGTTCCCTGTTGATTCGGTCAAAATTTACCCTCTGATTTGGAGACAACGTTTAGTTTGATGCACGGTGAAAAAAAACAGACCTTGGACTTTGATTGTTAAGTATGTCGTTCATTTGGGGATCTGGCTGGCTCGGCGGTTTCTTTCCCTTTCTTTCACCTCTGTGGAACCCTGTTCAAATCCCACCTCGGACCAGAGACTTGCACGTGGATTGGGTTTTCAGTCCCTTTATATATATATTTTTTTTTATATGAAAAATCGCCTAACATCACAAGGCCGGACGGCTAAAATCGCCTAACATCACAAGGCCGGATGGCCACTTCAAGGTGAGGGCTACACTTAACTGATTTGGCCTATCGACCCAAATCAACTGCCACCTGGGGCACGTTGCCACCTACTCCTAGGGCTGAAACAGGGCTACCCCCTTCACAGTCTGTAAGGATGTAGGCATGGGTATCATCCACTAGGAGCCTGGCTGGTAGAGCAGAATGCATTTATACCCTCCCAACCTTCCCTTCCTGATAGCGCGGGTTTCCCGTCTTAATAAATTACTGAACATTTCTTGATATCCATTCTGCTATTGGCGCTTGCGTTGTTGGATGTGTCATGAAATAAATAAATATATAAATAAATAAAGACAGATTTGTATGAAGCCGCGATCAATTTGTACGAACACTCACAAGATGAAACAAAAAGTCTTGAAATCCTAGTGTTAAAGGTGATGTGTTTCTATTTATAGACGCAGGCAAAAATGTCTATGGGACAATAGATCAGCTTGTTATTTTCTTGTATTTAAACTTACAAGTTACTTCCGCTAAACAAGTCTACTTTTCAGAATATTTTCAGTAAGTTAACCAACCATTCCAAACCATTTATAGGTATGGTAAAATGACGGGTTGCCCATATTATCTGCGTGCGATGTATAGGGCCTACGATGTAGATACACCATGTATATTTTTTATTCGCCGGGACATATAGGCTTCATAGTGCATCAATCCTACAAAACTCTGTAGCATATATTGAATGGTCAGACAGTAGGAGGGTTAACGATATAACATTTAACCTTCAAAAAGTGTAGTTCCTTATTTTGTAGTGGAAATATCCAATCAATCAAATCACAGCCCTACCTTGAATTCTTGGTAATACTAAAACATGCCGTGGAAGCTTAATCTGTATACACTTTGATAGAAATGTGTACATAGTAATTGATAATGTTTATGTTAGAATGTCAAGCCTATATTAAAGGGGGACTGTCGTCATGATCATAGCATTGAACAGACCTTATGCATTGACGTCATCCAGCCGCCATGCGCCATCTTGGAGGTAGAACGATGGCGAAACAATCGTAACGCACAGATTTGTACGCGCTGCGCACATGATTGGCCAATGAACAGCCCCCTTTTGAACTCTAGGCGAGGGCCCTAAAATGACATCATGTGCATAAGGTATGAACTGTAACCCAGTTACTGCGAACGCGCGCACAGGGTGGCACCGTCATTATTAGCGACGTGACGGCCAGTGCGCTCGTGCATTAACTTCGTGAGATTTCATTAATCCATGTACAGCCACCTGTTATGATCATTAAGACAGCCTCCCTTTAAAGGGATTGTATACGTTTGGTAATTGGAACCCACTGTTTGTTTCAATCCTATATAGTTGTAGATATACACCATAAAACTAACATGTGAAAATTTAATTTCAAAAGGTGATAGTGTTTTTGAGATATTGCCGAAAATCTGGAGCGGTTATGTCCACGCAGGAAGAATAGTCTACAATTGGAATACACAATCTGAGAAACGTTACTGTCAGTAACGCTTGTCAGATTCAATTTTTTGGGGATAAAAAGTGACCGCACTACTTCGAAATAATAAAATAAATAAATAAAATAAATAAATACACCATTAATTACTTCAATAAATAAAATATTAATAAATAAACAAATTAAATGATGAAATAGAATTAGCTGTTGCAAACTGCTTACCAACCAAGAGGACCTATGGTAAAAATGCAAAAAATAGTTAATGGCCTGACGTTTCGACCCTAGCATAGTCTTTCTCGAAGGCTAAATGACAAGACAACACACATGAACAGGTATATAAGTGTAACAAAAGCATTCAAGTGGAAATACATGAATAGAGGCAGAGAGCAAAATAAATTAAAATAATCTATAAATAAACAAATAAATAAATATAAAAATAAAACCCCCAATAGTACCATCTTTTTTGAGCTGTACCGTATTTAGAATCACAATGTGACGTACAATCTGATGCTGACTTACGGATATTTACTTGCCTGTCTAAATACCTATACAAGCCGAAAAAGCATGGATGCATTTGATTTTCTTTTGCAGAAGTGTTACCGGATTGTGGCGTTAAGAACAGCTTTACGTAAGCCGCCGTGAAGTGTAACCTTGGCATATAAAGGTCCCGATAAGTAAAGGCTGTCACTTCAAGTCCACTATATTGATGATAACATCATCACCTGTCTTGCAAGGGCGGCAGGTTAGTCCTTAAGAAGACTTAAGCTCAGGATGGGTCTCCATGTGATGAAAACATAATTTGTATTAAAAACAAGTTGACTTAAAAGATTTGTAAGTCTTCGATAGTGAGGCAAACCAATGAAAATATCAACTTATCTCTCTGCATCGGTTTTGTGACAAAAACAGCAAATATTGATTTGTCTAATTCGCATGCTGATTAAAGAGATAACCAACCGGTTTGTTTGACATGATACGAACATTGTATTTCAACTTCGAGTTTTACGATTGGATGAAATTAACAGTCAGAATGTTCTCGATATGTCAGCACAATGGCTTTTAACTGAATTGGTAAAGTTTGCTGTCAAACTCAAAGAAATATGAACATTGTAACCAAGAAGACTTAAGTGCCTTGATTGAAAGTTATTTACACCAGGTGCACACACAGGTGAACATAATTCTAACGAAGTTTTGATCAAAATATGGTTTGTAAAATTGAATTCTTCTCCTATGGGAAATCTTGTATGTTTTGGGGCAAGACTTTGTCGCAGCGAACTCTGTCAAAATGTCAACACAATCCTCTCGTTGAATTTATTCATTTACTTGTTTGTGCAGTTTACAATGGCCACGCCAAGTCGTGAAAATAAGATGATTACAGTTTCATTATCCGATTGAAAACATAAACAGCATGAAGGGGAACATTAATGATCCGTATTACTTCAATGTTCCGTCTGTTGGTCTTCTTTTTCCTGATGCCTGTGTGAGCTTGGAGTCTTGGTCGATACATTGAGCCCCTAAGGGTGGGGATGTCTTATCACGTGATGATGAGATTTGCCATTCCAGATGTCTTGCATCGCGTGGGTAGGCCGAGACTGATTGAGAGGATGTCACAACTTGTCTGTTCCTCATTATTCATCCCACTCGATTATTTCCCCAAGATAAAAACATTCTTTCAACTCTTTAAAGGGAAAGAGGGCAGGTTCAGGAGAGTACACAAAACTGTTCAGCACATCAGCCCAGGATCAGCCTTTATGCTGTCGAGTGGCGTGGCAGAGCTGTCAAGTGCACCGGACTCACCGGTGTGGGTTCTGGTCCCGTTATCGACACTTGTGTCCTTGAGCAAGACAGTTCACCCCATAATTGCTTTGTCCTTCGGATGGGACGTAAAGCCGTAGGTCAGATGTGCTGTGTAATTAACGAAATAACCCAGTACACTTGTATCGTAAAGAGAAGGGGCTTGCCCTATAAATGTTGCTGACATGGTCGGGCAGCAAGGTATCCCTTTCACCTTGTATCTCTTTCAAGGTGTTGTATTTTGGTCGGTTAGCCTCATCAAAACATTCTTAACAGCGAAACCTGATTTGAGAACTTGGCGCCAGGAGTGTCATTTATGACAGGCATGGTGCATTTATGAATGTGCACCATTATTATTATTAGTAGTAGATTTCGAATAATCTTCGTGCTGGGCGATATCTCCTTCATTAATCACTCACAAGTTGCGATGTTTGGGTGAAAATATCGATATTAATTGCTAATCTGTGGAGACTTTTGATACATACTCGCCGAGTGATAAGCCTATGCTGACTGGGTAATACGTGTCTGTCACTCATTGGAGATTGCCTTGATACAACATCACCATTTATGATTATCCTTTAACAACCTGTTTATTTTGGGGAGTTATTTTACAGTTTCGATATTTATTATCGTTGATCCTGAGAATATCAAAGATTTTGTCACTGAGTCTATGGTGTGTTTCACATTTTTTGTTTTGTTTACTATTCTTCTTGAAGATTGCCTCTATAGACCCTTTGCGTATGACGTCATACTCTCAAACAGCGCCCTCACTGAGGCAAAATGAGGCAGATCATTGGACGACAGCTGCTCTTGGTGCGTAAAAACTTAGGCGTGACCTCAGCGTACCAGCTGCGTTGCGCGTTGTGCCAGGGGTCTATTATCCAAGAATGTGCATAACCTTGGCCGATTTTAATGGCTCTGCTTACCGTAAGAAAGAATCGGCGCTTACGAAAGCAGGGAATTCTGACATGGTATTGCCATCAGAGTGGGGACAGCAGTGACAAAGGAACACAAAAGGGACAATGCTGTCCTCACTTTGGAATCCTTTGTATTTTTGTGTCCTCACATTTGTTTGTGCGCTTAGTCTATGAAGAGTGTTAAGTTAGAGGGACAAAGGAAAGTCCTCACATAGATAGCGATAAATAGATATTGTCAAGCGTGTTTCACTTAGCAGGGAGTTTTTGCTTGTGCGCGTGCGTACTCCATTAACTTGGCATTCTTCGCATACACAACTAACGTAGAAATTCGGCACTTGTCCTGCAAGCAAAGAATGGCGATCGTAAGCGCAGAATTCTGCGGAAAGCAGAGCCATGAAATTGGGCCCTGTTCTTTGTCCATAATTCGAGAGGGGATTGTTTTCAATACTGATATTTTATTGATACATTGGACCGTGTTCATATATACAGCAGCACAATCAGTACATCTTTCTGCTGAATGATGTATTCTTCAGTACCGTCTGCTCTTTTATCAAGATTATCATATTCCTTCAGGCCTGTAATGCTGTAATGTATTTTGTACTGAGGTAGGAATAGGTTGTCATAGCAAGCAATGTTTCGTCTTGTCACGTCCAGCTACCGATATGGGGGGGGGGGGGGGGTAACGAGTGATGAAGCCCAAATACCATCGTATACCGTGATTGCGAATAGTACTTATTGTTGATAGGATGGGAATGTTAAATCGTAATAATTGCATCGATTTGTCATTACACACACACGGTATCGGGAAATGCGACGCGTCTTTAAGTTAGTCTTATAGACACTGGAGTTTGGATGAGACCGTTTTTGTACACAGTTTAAAGTAGTAACTTATCTGTGTGCTTGGTATTATAAAAACAAAAAGTAAAATATTAACTTATCGAAACGTGAGAAATCATAACGCCCTGGAGTGTTGAGTTTATAACAGATTCAAAAAGGGTTCCGTCCGTTGTTTACGTAATTCAAGTTCGGGAAAATTAAAAACAAATCAACAAAGCTTACAAGACAATAAGATTTGGATACTCAAGTTTTTTTGTCATTTTGGTATACATGGTTTTACTTTTGGAAGAAGTTGTAAATATCGATTAAGGAAACGGTAGTGTGTTTTTCCAGACCTCTTCAAACCACTGGTTCTCTCTGTGAGATCGATTGTTGTTTTTGATCAGGTTTGTTTTAACCCTAAGGGTATAGTCTTCAAGAATGTACACCGACAACAAAAAATACACTTGAAGACAACTTCACATTTCGATTAAATCTACACATGATAACAATGCGTCTCACTGTTGTTTTTAGTCGTCTTCATCTGTTTTGACAGCTGAATATGCTTTTTTGGCGAGATGGGAAAGCATGACGTAGGTACAGAATCGTGTTTCTTTTGAGCCGAGCTGAAATGAATTACCCTCTATCAAGTGACATGGAACAAAATAACAATGTTGAGCTACGAAAATACTCACCTAAACATCGGCAAGGAAGTTGGCTTTATTTAATCATCCCATTCTAAATTAAAAACAACAAATCAAGTCACTGTTTGTAACATTTCAACATGTTTCGATTACGGACAGTGCGTGTCAGTTGACTGTATCATACATTATATTATTTTTATCGATATAAAGAAAAGAAACAGAGGAACCTAACCACTCTCGTTCGGATGTTATTCTTCAGTCGAACGTAGTCCACCGTGACCGGTTCTTTATTTCGTTTCCCTCATTTTAAGTTTGCTACATGTCTCGACCAGTGAAAGTTTGCCTTTCTGTCATCTGACAGTTCAGTTCACATTAAGTCCATATTAACCACTCAACTCGGCCCTAACAACTTTTGATGGATGTGAAATCCGAAATCGGTTGATTGTGATCTATGTGTCCAGTCATTCACCCTGATTGCTCATCTATAAATATCCAATAGTCGTCTGGTTCCTTAACTCGCAGTTGATTGCTGTTGTACGTGACCTTTTAAACATTATATTCCAAATCATGAATCAGGATCAGGCTCGGATTTCCATCGTGTCGGGTATTTTGAATACCAATGCCACGTGCACCCTATACTCCAAAATGGCGGACGTCACAGAAACCAGAGCCTCATCCGAGGGTTCGAAAGGACCTTGGAAATAACGGCAAGTCTATCTCGCCTATTTCTCCTAGGTCACTCGAACCCAGGCCCCAATAACGCGGGAAAATGAGGACGAGGTTGCGGGATATGAAGGTCTTCAGCAGCTGTCGGTCATAAAATAAACCAATCAGATTTGTTAATTTGACATTCTACCCAAGTAAAGGGGACGTAACCGACACGTATCAAAATAATGTGTTGATTGACCACAATGAGCCATCAATCTTGTAACCATTGTCTTATAACAAATCTTAAGATTGATTGATGATTGTCCTTTGAATGTCGTTTCCAAGGCCAATGGTTTCTTTATGTTTAGCCGATCTCAAGTGTCTCAGGTAATTTTCCAGGAGCGTCTTGGGGATTCCTAGTGATTCTAGACGAAATTATCACAAACATCTTGTAACGAACCAATTCATTTAGGATCTTACTGATACAAAGGAGGTCAGGTGTTTTATTATGCATGACCCATCATAACATGTACCTTTTTGAACTCCAATTTTGAAAACTCCTGGGACTTTTCTTTAGATTTATGTTAAAAATTAATAAGGTAACGTTGCGCCGCTGTGCTTCACCGAGCGTGTCGTACTTGTCTCTTGAATTATGTTGTCTAGAGGGCGCTTTTTCCAGCGTCGGGCAACCCAATCACGGGATGCGTCGATACGGTTATTCCAATGGGAGTGACTTATGATTTGTACGTGTAACCTTTCGTAAATTCAAATTAGAAATAATTCAAGGCCAAACAAGTGCATGTTGTTATTTACTACATTATTAACTTTTGAAATTTGTATTGCTTACCTAGTGCAACCAAGGCAATGATTATTACATGTAAGCTCCGTGAAATCTTGCTCTGATGACCGGGTGACAAATGGATATCTTCTTGATGACAATATACAATATCAATTAATTAATTAAGTTTTGACAGGTTGATTAATTGTTGACGCCACATGAGAGAATTAAAACAACCACTCATGCACAATGAATAATTCGGTTCAGCAAAATTTGTCCAAAGGTTGATTCGAAAATAAAGAACTAAATCATAAAATGCGAATAATTATTGTATGAACATGATTTCGTCACAAATTCATCAATAGATAATGATTTCCCCTCAGATGCGGTATGAAACATTAATCCCAAGTCAAATATCACACTGAAAATGTGAATAAGGATATAATTATTTCTGATGAATAAGTTATGGCCCCTACCATGATGCCAATGTCTTGCTTGAGGGATTAAACCTGTCCAGTAAACACACCGTCAGGACCTGGGCTTGAAATTGACAGCGCTGACCCTGATGGAATTTAAATTTGCAAAGTGGCAGCCTGAAGGTGTATTTAACTCTTCTATTTCGATCCGTATTCTTCAGAAAAGAAATCGGGTTTCATGTATCTTTTGTCTTTGTTTGTAATTTACTCATCTTCAGTGGGTCTTCCACATCAAATTTACCCGAGATAAAGTAGAAAGTTGATAGTCATGGGTTAGTTCATCGACATATATTAAGTCTGATCTGCTTTTCTGCTGATATTCTTTGCAATGGGAATATTTTTGTTGGGTTACATAAATATGCTTTATTGATGAGGTTAAACACTAATTTGATGTATTCTGGTTTTTGGTAATAACTTAACTGAACTTATTCCTCCGATACTTAATTATTGTTTCGCTCTAAATGCAATGGCAATTTACACAGAAGGTTGCAAACAGAGCATGACGAAAAAGCTCAATAACAAAAGTGCAATGTACTTTTGGTAATTACTCCACAAGTTAATGAACATTAAAACTTACTTGGTTAAGAGCACTGGAGAGCTGTTGATATTATAAAGCATTGTTAGAAACGACTCCCTTTGAAGTAATGTAGTTTTAAAGAAAGAGGTAATTTTCACCCAAATTTTGAATCTGAGAATGGCTTCAGGCATAAAGCCTTTCTTAGGCATGTGATAATACACAATTCTATGCAACAAGGGTGTTTTTTCCCTTTCAATTTCTTTCAACTTCGATGACCAATTAAGCCCAAATTGTACAGGTTTGTTGTTTTATGCATATGGCTATGTTGCGGTACATCAAATGAGTATCTTGTCTGTGAAAATAACCAAAAGAATACCTTGCCTTTAACTCTAGAAGTCTAGAACTGTTATTTAAACTGTTATAAAGACCGAACACAGTATCTTTAAATTTGACATTTATTTATATGTAATTTCGATGGAGTTACACGACTCCGTTTATTGTATTCGAAATAAAGTAATTCATTACCAGCCCCCTCCACCCCCCTCTGTCTCCCTATTCATTGTTTACCCCTTGCCTTGTCTGTTTGCTCTCTGCCTCTATTCATGTATTTCCACTTGAATGCTTGTGTTACACTTATATACCTGTTCATGTGTGTTGTCTTGTCATTTAGCCTTCGAGAAAGACTCTGCTAGGGTCGAAACGTCAGGCCATTATCTATTTTTTGCATTATACCATAGGTCCTTTTGGTTGGTAAGCGGTTTGCAACAGCTAATCCTATTTCATCGAAATAAAGTAAAATACTTTTTTTCTTTGTTATTATCATAAATACTAATATTATATATGTATACATAATTGTTCGGGGACAATGTAGTGTTCTGTTTGGAGATTATATTTGAAACGATTTTGACCACAGGGAAGTCGATTACTAGTTCACTCTACGTTTTCGACCTACTAAAATAATGTGACTTGGAGTATGGTATGTTTAGTCATAGAGAAAAGTCCTTTCTCTATGGTTTAGTGTATATTCCTACCTCCATGGTGTACACTACTGTAGCTCGGCGTTTCGACGGAGAGTATTGTTAACGAACAAAGCGTGGAGAGGACACTGATGGCAATTGGAGCATGATCACACCTGCTTCTCTATGTATATTATGGACAGTGAAACCAATGAGGTGTGCTCCTTGTTCAGGGTCAATGTGTTCACAAAATGATGCAGTTGCAAATTACGAAGACATAAAAAGGGCTCTGAATAATTGATGAGTAAAGGGATTGGATAAATAATAAAACATGTCCAATATTAAACGGGAGTGTATTCAATGGAGTAGGAGAGAAACGGCTGGGGGCAGAAAGTGATAATTTATTCTAGTAAAGTACATATGCCATTAACAGTTGTTAATGTTTTATGCTTGTACCCTTTTATGTATTTATGATTTTTTTCATACACCAGTTTGTCTACATCCGGCAGCCTTATCAGTATCGTACCCGTTCCAACCAGACGTAAAGACCAATCAAACAATCTCAAATCACATGCGAGCCAATCAACTGTCCAACCATCCATCGCTACCTATTTCCAGCGATCTGTATCCACTGAACAAACTGAACCACCCAGCCCGCCAATCATCCACTCGACCTACCCAAATCTGGGAATCCATCCAACTGCTACCCCGTCACCCATAAAACTACCCAGCCTTAAAGACATGAACACGTTTGAAAATTGTCAAAGACCAGTGTTCTCACTTGGTGTATCCCAACATATGCATAAAATAACAAGCCTGTGAAAATTTGGGCTCAATTGGTCATCGAAGTTGCAAGAAAATGATGAAAGAAAAAACACCCTCGTTGTACAAATTTGTGTGCTTTCATATAGGAATAAAAACTTCTTGCAAGAAGTTTTTATTATTTTAATGAGAAATTACCTCTTTCTCAAAAACTACGTTACTTCAGAGGGAGTCGTTTCCTACAATGTTTTATACTATCAACAGCTCTCCGTTGCTTGTTACCAAGTAAGTTGTTATGCTAATAATTGTTTTGAGTCACTACCAAACGTGTACGATATCTTTAACTATCACTGCCACACCCAACCCCACTGTTTAAAACCAACCACCCCAAATCACTCCCTATAGAAAGCGAAGCGGATCGCCTCACCCCAATACCACCCAATCACCAACCACATACCACACAGCAACCCGTTAACTGCACCCAAAACATGTAGAAACTAACCATCCATATGGTTAGGTAGACCCTATCTCGAACCACAGCTTCTCCACCCACACATTCGATCCCTATACCCATCCACCCCATCGCATACACGATAATCCCATTTCAGGCATGACTTGAAGGCTTTTCTTTAAAAAAAAAAAAAACACACACAAAAAACCCCACGAAGACAAATAAGCAAGAAATACGCCCCCACGTTCCTAACATTTCATTTTGTAATTTGCGTTATTGTGATTGGCGAAAACAAAAATGTGACCACGGTGCGTGAGTTTTGCATTTGGCAGATTCCTTATTTTCAACAACATTTTGTAAAGGTCAAACTCTCGTCTTATAAAAGAGATAATCCCAGTTGGTCAAAATGTATTTATTTCCTGGCTCGCTACAGTCAATCCTTGCGTTCGTCTTTGTGAAAATACCCCCTTCTAATACACCTGCACGCGCTCACCAAAGTTGTTCTTCTCTTTATAATGAATTGCAAATAAGATGGACAAAACTTGTCAACAAATTGTTTTGAAAGCAATGCTTTTAATTACAAAATGTTTGTATAATCAAGCAGTTCCTAAAAATATGCGTAAAAGGGGTGAAAGCAATATTGCATGATGTGGTAAGGTTGACAATAACATTTTCAGGATTTCACATGGAAAACTTCTCTTGAAATATATTTGCCTAAAATGCTATACAGTTTTTGAGATTTGAGTAAAATAATTAGTTTTGATCTCACAAGTCTGAAATCCGATGGTTGAAAACAGTAGTGATGTCTTTTCACTATTTTCCCGTGACTCCAATTGTTATTGAATGCCTATGTTGGGTTACACAAAGTGTGTACAGTGTATACTGGTTTGTTACAATACAAGTTGGCTGTGTGTTTTACAGGAGTACAAGTATTAGCCAGATCTCTGAAAAAGGAGGTAAAAATTTGCTGAAAATGATAAAATGGGGCAATTCTCTTCCAATGGTTTTAGTAGACAACAACAGATACAACCGTCTAAGTTCAAAACGATGTGTCTAAAAGTAATTTAGACACCAATTCGACTACTATACAAGAGCCTTTTTTCGTATTCTGTACAGTAAAAAGTCCCCGCATGCCGTATATCGTTTTAAAAAACTGTTTGCTGTTGGCCAACCGAAATGTTTGTCCAACTGACAGTCTGATCTTTGCCTGTAAGATGACCGTACGGGTTTCTCCCAACTCCCTAAAGCAACGACAGTGTTCTTTCTTAAGCAGGCATATCCACATGGGGGAGCTACTGTCGTCGGCTTGAGGGTTTACATTGTGCGTATCAAATTGGCATGATGCAGTTTCAAAGCTTGTTATTAAGGAACAATCACAAGCAAGATTGAATCTGAATCGAAAATAATTAAGGTAAAGCCGGCCTGGTGATGTTCCTTGACGTTTTTGAGAAAAGATACCGATTTTGTGCTATAGATAGGGCTATAAGGGGATCTGTGAGAAATGAAGCAAAAAATTGCGGGAAAATTAGTTTATTTTGGACATGGTGTCAAAAAGAAGAGTTTTGATACATAAGCTCACCTTTTTAGAGTTGCTACGGTATTTCGCGGCGCTTTTCTTGACTGAACAATTCCGTACAAGCTTCCTAAGCAATTATTCTTCACAAACGCTCGGGTGCGCCAAATTTTAAAGATTGCGGGTGCCGCTCACCAGTTTTACATCAGCAGTCGAAGTTAATCATTTAATCAGCACCGTTCGGTGAAAGTGAGGAAAGAAACTCCTTTCAACCACTTTATGTGTTAATCATTAAATATCAGGCTAAAAGTGAGATGATTAAAAATGGTGGCAAGCCAAAAAAGGTGTTCAAAAATTAAATTTGTTTGTTCGAAAAACTGGTACTGAAATGAGTGACAAGCTAATCGACTTTACCATAGAAGAAAACACAATGCTTTATCCCTTACCATCCTATAGATCATGCTAAAACTGTCACAGGTTTAAACTTGGTGGCCCATTCATTGGCAACCACAGTCTCCAAAGGTTATTTGCTATAACATTTCACTAAATTTTGTTATTCTTTAACATTTTTTATCACCCTGAAGAGCTTTTTGGTGCATTGTTTGTGGCGTGTGTTTGTAAAGGTAAAATATAAAGACAGGCGACTTGAACGAAAATGCCGTTAATGTGTTGATCTAGACACATGGGCATACGGCGTAGGAAGTTTAAACAGACGGTGAGATGTGGCGGAGCATAAAAGTGTGAGCGGATACCTTTGTTTGTTGTGTTGGGTGACCTTCTTTTAGACAAAGGTGTGTCACTCGATCAAAATTTGTGTTGGCAAAAATGTTGCCGTAAAATTTCGGCTAGACAGTGTGGCTGAACAATTTTGTTATGCTTGTTTGTTTCCACGAAGCAGCGCTTAACTTGCTATAGAAAGTTTGCAGCTCGTTGGAAATGACCCTGTAGTTGTCCACGACGGAGAAATATGAAGTTGTTCTCCAACGACTGTAGATCATTGTATTAGAAGTGGATCAGGTGTTGTCCCCCTGCTCAACCCATGGATCTCAATAACGTATTGGGTTAATGTGACGTCGGGGAAAAGATTCGGCTTGTTTTGATGAGGTGAACTTTGAATACTTGCTTTGATGAAATACATTTCCACTTTGATGACAAAATAGTCAAATGTCATATCATCATAGCATCATGACAAACCTCAGAGGGATCCAGAGTCATTGGTGTTGTTTTAATCATATCTCTTTTATCAAACAGTTTTGTTTGTGCCATGATGGAAGTAAGGGATAATCCCGTTGCTAAGATACAGTTATAAATACTTTGTTTTGATAATGATATTGGTTAAACCACTAGCTGTGTTCTCGTGATAATTCCAAGCAAATGACATCAACCGCAGAAAAGCAATTTGATGTTCAGCAGCACGCAACTCGTCCTCGCTCGGAGTACCTTAAGGTGCTCTCTAGGGCTCCTGATTTGCCCAGACCGTATGTGGAAACTGCCACGTAGATGGTCTTCAACTTTTAAATGCCCTATCAATGGCCTGTGCCTTGGATAGATTAGTAAGTCAACTCATGTTCGTATGACAGGAGGCGGAAGCTGCAGTGAACTTTTAACTTCAGAAAAACATCTACTTTACTCCCCCGAGAAACATTCTAATTACAGTCTGCCCTTTTTCATTACATATTTTGTTGTTTTCTAACTAGGTTTCGTGAACCGTAAAAACGGAAAATACATAACGCATAACGCTCGCGTATGCGTCACGCGCAGGTTTTACGTAGAGTTGCGCTGGCACTTCGGACGGACGGTCAACCTCGTCCTCACTGCTGCACGCCCAAAGTATTCGCTTTTTCTGGCTCCAAAGCTGGCATGTGTGTAATTTTTACCCCAAACCGGCCTCATTTCACCATTCAAAAGCTTTTCTTATAATTATGAACGAAATTTTTAATTCGTGGAAGACCTCGAGTGTTTGAAGAACGTATGTAAAAACCAAGTCCAAGTTTTTAACTTTTCTTGCATAAATTACCAAAGAAAACTTTAGCTAAATGCAATTTTTGCATGGGCTTCTGGCGCCATTTTGTTTGAAATGGATGTGGTTTAGTGTGGAATTACGTCACACGATCAGGACTGCTGGAAGTGGCGTATTGAGCGTAAAAGTGAACGCATGGTGTATAGAGCCAACCGAGTAATGGCGGGGTAGGGTTGTCAATTTCGGATTGGAACAAATCACAGCATTGCTGTGTTCGTTTTTATTGTGAATGATTGTTAACAAAATCCAACCACTAATGATGTTAAATATAGTCTTGTTGGTAGACTACCGTATGCACTACCGCATAATTAGCATAAAGGCATAACGAGTGGAATTGATGGAGTTTTAGATCTTATTCCTTTAGACTAAGGAATACACGGTATAAGGTTCCATGACTATTTGTCAATCCTACAATATGATATGTGAACATTGGAGTTGTATTTCTTATGTCGAGTACATGAGTAAAAATATACGAGGATTCTTTTCTCTCGTGATGTCATATTTAACGGGGAATCTGAAGGCAGAATGAGGCAGTTACCTTACACTTTGATATCCACCCCCGTGCTGTTAGGGACACTGTATCGTCACCGCTGAATCCGTGACCAGACTACGTTAGCCTACTTGGTCATAACCAAGTCTTTTATTCATATCCATGTATTAAGCATACACAGCTTCACTTCCAAGCCAGTGACATAATTGTCGTTTTACTCGCCTGTCGCTGAATTAACATCTTTTCCATTTGGCCAAATTGTTCCCAATGATTAAAGTTTTATAGGGTTTGTTTCATATTATAAATCTGGGCAGCAGGTGATTTCAATGACTTCGTGTCCCCAAATGTCATTGGATTCATACGTAATTGAGCGATCGAGACACGGGAGCGGAAGGGAAGTTTGCTTTGTTAAAAGCATGGACTGCAAGGAATACTAAGAATGTAAAGCATTGCACACAGAAACTTAAAGAGACACATTGCCTTCGGATTTGGCGCTTTCGGCTATAAAAATGTTTTTTATACATTGAATATGGTTGGAAAGACGTTTTAAAGTAGAATATAATGATTCACTGAACGGTCCTTCGAAATTGTGTGGTTTTCCTTTTACTTCGTGAACTAACGCGGTCCGCCATTTTGTAGAACCATGTTTGACTCCACAAAATTAAGGACCGTGTTAGTTTACGAAGTAAAAGGAAAACCTTACAACTTCGAGGGATATTAGTGTGAATCATTATATCCCACTTTAAAAAATCTTTCCAACCATATTCATTTCATAACAAACGCTTTTCATAGCCAAAGCCCCCAAACCGAACAATGTGTCCCTTTAAAGAAATGCCGCTGTGAAGGAGAAGAAAGAAGAAGGAAGTAAACCCACACTTTCATGAGTTCTTGGAAACATGAAAGTGAAGGAAGGAGAGTAGCGAGAGAGGAATGCACGAATAAAGCAAAGGAATGTATAGATGGCGCATCATGAATATATGCTTCTGTGAAGGAGAAAAGAAGTCTAATCCCAAAATGTCATGATGATTTGGCCAACTTGAAAGGAAATGTAAGGATTATGATGGAATAAAAAATAAAAAGGAATGTCGAGGAATCGAAAGGAATGAAATTAACTGCCGAGTGTAAAAAATAGAGAGAGAGAGAGCTGATAGAAGGTTGGGGGGGGGGATATGTGCCTTTGTACCCCAAAATGCCACAAAAAATATAAAGGGAGTCCAGAAACATGGTGTGTTCAGAATGAAAAGAAACGAACATTTGCCCTTTAAATAAAATCTCAAAAGAACGAAGAAAGTAGTACAAGATAATGTAATGAAACATGATCAAATGGAAAGCCTATTCATCAAAATATATATAGTTACGTCAATATTGTTTACCTTATTTGGCGATCAAAGCACGTACAAAATAAATTTGTTTGGATTAGAAATATAAAACGCAAAAAAGTAAGTAAAAATACAGTGTTGTGTGAAGGTATGGAAATATACATACAGCCCCCAAAAAATCCATACGGCAACAAAGATTTAAACAAACAAACAAACAAAATACATTCCCCCTTTTTAATAACAAGGTTTTCATCGGCAAGCACAAAGTAGAGTGCAACCTGCGAAGGTGTTATTGCAGGCGAATGGGTGACAAATGCTCCAGCAGGGATGGATAGCTCTCCTTGAGGATACAGAGAGAGAGAATGGTCATGTAAATATACCCTCAAGATATAGGTATTATTGGTGTTTCTTGGGGTGTAATGATCTAATAACCTGCCTATGACCATTAAGTCAACCGTGAGGTAGAGTAAAAACATACGCCACATGGGACCGATATTTATATTGGGTTGTGTGTATGAGAGCCTCCGCCCATCGGGGAGATATCTCCATAAACATACATGATTACAATATCGTATTGCTTGGGGTGGTTATGCAACCACAATGAACCATATTTCTAAATAAATACTGTCGAAAAATGTTTGCCAAACCAATGAGTTAGAGTTAGAGTTACAGATGGTCCTTCTACAATACACCACAATCTTGCGTTAAAATGGGATTATATCAATTTAAAAAATACTGTCTCAAAGCAGATTTATAGCAATGAGAATTATTTATTCCAAAACACAATATGTTGAGGTTTACAATTGCATAACGTATTATCGAGCCAGATGGTATCGTATAATTAGAGCCCTGGCTCTTCTTGTCTCGTAAGTCAAATTTCCCGGAAAAAAATCCCCGCGAGTTTTCTACAGTTACCACAATAACACACTATGATACAGTTAATTAAGCACTTTGATGTCTTTTGTTGTATTACACGCCTGGACTTATTAATGAAATTGCATTAAAACAGTTTACCAAGGCCTTCATAAAAAATATAACAAAAGTCTATTCTGATGTAAGGCCACACTGTGAGTTGTGGCATAAAAGGTAATAAAGAAATGGCTATGGTAAAGAAAATGCCAACAAACAGCTGGGATGAGTTTTACAAAAGAATAGAAATTTCATTGAACCAACAAAAACCCAAAATAATGCCATCCCCATGAAACCGAAAGGAAAACCCCCGAAACAAATCATGTAAAAAACAAACAAACAAACACCCCAACCAACTAAAAACAAACAAACAAACAAACAAACACAACACAACAACAACAAAAACAACAACAACAAAAACAGTTGCAGCAGCAACAACAACAGAACCAGAAAAAAGGACAAACAAACAAAAAACAAAAAACGACACAGAACAGTAGGCCTACTGACAGAAATTAGTACACCAGCCTTTAGCGTCACTTTTGGAAAACTGAGAACTGATAAAGTTGGTGCGTTTCATTTGGCCTGTGTCTCTCAAGTGGAACGAAGTATATTAAAGTCACACCTCACTTTATTAAAAATCCTTCCGATTACAATCTAATAAGCACTGACACATTGTGACATACGGTGGACGTCCTTAGAGATGCGGCCAGTTTTGTTGTGCTTTATCGAATTATACTCGACCCTTTCTTTTCTCGAAATGATAGGTTTTGCAAAACGGTTGTTTTCAGATAAACTAATTTCTTTTAACCTAAAGAAAGACACTGTTTCACAGTTTTTTGATCGTTTTGTAAAGATTTAATTAACTGTAAATTTATCATGTTTTTCTAAATGAGACAATGGTCAGTGCGGTTGAATATTTTTCCGTTTACATTAACGTCAACCTTCACATTTTACCATGAGAATTCCTCAAGGCTTTTTACATAATGTTCGTTTGATTAACCGAAGCGCAAGAAATTAACGACACTTTTGCCAAAAAATTCTTCACTTCATTTTGATTGTGGAAAATTAGGTCTCCTACAAAGCAAATCGATTTAACAAATTTAGAGGAATTAACGGAAGAGCGAATGTAGGAGAACTAGACGCCTTTTCACACAATACGTAATTAAGTCACAATATCAGTGTGAACGAGATCGATTTCAGCGCGCGATCGCGCCATTTTTTATTTTTTGTCTGCACGACGTCACCCACGCATGTTGCCATTGTCTGATAAAGGGCGCAATTTAGAAACTGGTTTTACTTTCGCTGCACTTTAGCGACGAGGTCAATGTAACTGACTACTTATACTAAAAAGTACACATGAGATTCAGATTGTTTCGCGATAGGAAATTTAAATATGTATGCGTCATGTATTTATTTGATATTTGTCCTTGTCTTTGGATTAAATCTAACATCTTTCTGCCTGTTATAGATGGAGAACCCTTTGTACTCGCCACCTGGGTTCAGTGTCATGGCTCTTCTGACCGCGGAACTCTGCGCTTAAAGGGGCACAATGCCTTCAGATTGGGCGCTTTGAGATATTTAAAATAGCGATTTTTATTTAATGAATAATTATTGTTGAAAGATATTTTAAAAGCGAATATAATGATTCACAGAGATACCCCTTGAAATTGTGTGTTTTTTGTACAGAACACGGTCTGCTATTACGAAGAACCAATTTTTTGACTCCACAAAATGGCGGACCATATGTTCCGCTGGTTGAATTTCAAGAGGCAAATTTATGTTTCTTTAATCAATCTTACTTATTACAACACACTGTAAGTGT
Organism: Plazaster borealis; assembly: GCA_021014325.1. Lineage (NCBI taxonomy): Eukaryota > Metazoa > Echinodermata > Asteroidea > Forcipulatida > Labidiasteridae > Plazaster > Plazaster borealis. The sequence continues at coordinate 2,700,491 of CM037468.1, forward strand.
TTTTGTGCATGAACAACTCTGAAAAAAGATAACGAGTAGGCCTAATTCCAAACAGCCACATTTTGAGAGATTTGAAATCAAGATGCCCCTTTATGCTCAATATTCTCTGCATACAAGCTTAAAGTGCTGAGTTTCTCAGCATAGCTGTGAGAGCGAAAAAATGCTCAGTAATGTCAAGTACACTCTGGAACAAGCAAATTTCTTGCTATACCTGTGAATAAGGATATTTTTAGCTTACGGTAAATAGAGCCATGACATTGGGAGTAAATGGGTTCATAAATGCAGGCGAGAGGACATCTCCTAATAACAGTGTATTTTGAATTACGTAATAGGTCTATACAGATTATTACTTGCATTAAAAAGACCTCAATCAAAGCAATGTTGTCATTATGTCAACAAATTCAGCCGGCTTTTTGCGTTCCTCTTGATATGTTTTCAACAACTGAATTTAAACGGTTGTTCGTGTTATTGACGCAAATTGATAAATAACAAATGCAATCAAATTTTCGGTCAAAACTGCAACACTAATAATATGTTTCAAAACAAATGATCAAACTGTTAACCATGCGGACAACATTGACAATTATCAGAGACTAGTATCCGCACTTTATGTGACTCAACATCAACATAAAAATTACAAACCTGTAAAAGATTAAGCTCAATGGGTCATCAGAGTCCGTGAAAACTTTGGGAAAAAACCCCAAAACAACTTTTATGTTTTCACTGTTCTCAAGCACTGGGTTTTGGACCGCGAGATCAAAATAAAACATTTCACTCATTTTTTAAAACTCATATTGTTATCAGGCAAAAATATTCCAAGCGAAGTTTTCTACCAAGACCATTTTTAAACCATGTATTTGCGAATCTATGAAAATTTACCTGTATTTTTTTTAATTTTAAATCTCACTAATGTTGTGCACACCTTTAATTGAAGCTTGGTTATGATTAGGCTATAATATGAAATTAATGGACATATTTTGGAAGTGGTTTTTCTTTTAATTCCTAAATTAAATTGTAAATCAGATTTAAATAAAACAAACACTTGATAACAGTTACAGCCCCTCTTTATTGTACCCAGAGGTGCTGCTGCTCCTAAATCACACCTAAACAAACCGAACCCAATTACCCTAAACGCACATACCACACAAACACTCGCACTTGTCATTTCAAATCACATGATTCAACATTCTGTTGCCTGAATGTCATGACTTTATAACATCTTTCATGACATAAATACGGTCCGTGATATACTGCCCCAAGCAGTGTATGGTACAGAGAAGCTTCTGCACCCGAGCATGACAAACTGTAATTATGCCACAAATATTACCGTCTGTTTTCGACATCTTGCAAATGCTAATGATGACTCTTACAATAAAATTATTGAACAAAACAAAGCACCGTAATAGTTTTTACGTTTCCTCATAACCACGGTATATTATTTAGCATTTTTTCCTGTCATGTAATTAGGAATTAACTCATAGAGGTAATTTCTGCAGCATTGTTTTTACTCGAACACTCTTGTTCTTAGGAATTTTAAACAAACATTGTTTTGTTTTATGAACATTGTGTTTGCAAAAATTAGCAGATTGTAATTATTCTTCTTCTGTCTGATGTCAGGCAACGAGCTCCATATCTGAAATAAAAAAGACACACAAAAATAAGTCCCTCTTACAGTTTAGGATGCAATTGTAAAGATGGGTAGGCCTACTATAGTAGGACTGCTTGTTCATCAAGATGATTATATTTGTTTGTCTTCAAAAGACTTATCTTTGCTGGTTTTCTTTCCTTAAAAGCTGATATCTTTTACTACATAATTATGTCAGTAGTTATTACAGTTCTGTTAAAACTGAACTTTCCCCTCGGTAATAATATTCTAATCTTTAATTTGATTAAAAGACGAAGGTTATTTTAATTACATTGATTTATTATCACATTTTGAACGGACTAGTCAACTCTCGCCCTCAATGATCATAATATAAGCCAGCGGTTTGTTTTCAATTGGAATTTAATTGAGCAGTTATTGCTACATTATGGAGACATCTAGTGCTGCACCCGACTTCACTCACAGAGGTCCACAGGTCGTAATTCGCGCATTATTGGTTGTCAAGCTTATTACATCCATGCAGAATGAACCCACAATGGACTTTTAAGAACTGTACTATATCAAAAGTGGATACTTCCTCTATTGACAAAAAACAACATTTGAATAAAATTTTGTTGTTATCACACATTAATTTTTTATGAAGGGCGAGAATGCTGAGTTGAAGGAAATCAAAATGTTACAAATCTTCAAACGGAATTTGTTTTGTTTGTTTGCTTATTTCCATTTACTAGACAATCTGTCAATACATGAATTAGATACAAATGGTGACAAAACGAAAAGTTATGTTGCAGTTTATCATAAATCGTTTGATCTTTAGTTTTTTGTAAAATTAATTTTCTTAAACTTTACGAGGACCTTTTTGTATTATATAATCCTGCATACAAAGGATAGTGAGGAGCGAGGAACGACAATAGAACTTATGCACATGACGTCATTGGAGTAGGGCGCCCTCGCCTGAGGTCAAAATGAGGTTGTTTGTCTCCTTTGCGCCGCGTGCGTTTCCATTGTTTCATCATTGGTTTACATCTAAGATGGCGACGTGGTGACGTCAATGCATAAGGTCTATATCACTTTAACCCAGAGTTTCAGTAAAAAACAAAAACCATTGAACACAATACATACTTGTTAGGTCTGCTGCACACGGCTTTGATTTATTCTTCATCATCACGATACAAAATTAAAACTTGATCAAAAATTGAAGCTAGGGGTTAAACAAAAACATCCTGCCCTCGCTATATCTGCACCACTGTTGGAGCTGAATTTCACAATAATAGTAACCATAAATGTGTTTTAATGCTTGACGTACAGTGCATGTTTATTACTCAAATGTGCGTGTGAAAACTATTGAAGCTTAATTCTGTGATGCTTACGATTTGAGATTGAAATCTACCACGGGTGAATCTACTCTAATCCATCACTTCTTTCGACTGAGAAAGAGGGAAAACAAGAAAATCAATTCCCTGGAGAAGAGGGTTGGCCTACTTATTTCAACAGAATGACAACACTAAACGCTAAAGTATTTGTCGTGAATGCACGCTAGCATATTAAAGGAATGTTGGAAAACTTAAATCCGATCATGTTTTCAATCGCAAGTACTTATACGATTCAAAATCTGGTTCATGGGATTTTCGGGTTTAAAGGTATCATTAATTTTGTTTTGCAGATACACAAAAAAGTACTTCCAATGTACATCAAAATAACTTACTTGGCTGAAAGAAAATATTTTTCCAGTGAAATCGTTTCGCCAGGTGTTGCTTCCTTTTAAAGGAAAATGCAATTTTGTATCATTTTGAAGCTGTGGTCGGCCGACCATCGTTTGAACGTGTGAGTTTTTACACATCAAAATCTGTCTGACAGTTTAACGTTTTACCATTGGTTTGGACGCAACGGACATAAAGATGGTCATGGTGGATAACTTTATAATTTTAATTTTTTTTTTGTTGCTCTATTTATTCGTGACTCCAACGACCAATTATTGAGCTTAACATTTTACAAGTTTGTTATTTCATGTTGGATCAAATAAAGTATGGAAGCTGGTGTTTGACAATAACCGATGTTTTCCATGTGCTTTAAAGGCCCTGTACACGTTTGGTAATTGTCAAAGACCAGTGTTCTCACTTGGTGTATCCCAACATATGCATAAAATAACAAGCCTGTGAAAACTTTGGCTCAATTGGTCATCGAAGTTGCAAGAAAATGATGAAAGAAAAAACCCTTGTTGTACAAATTTGTGTGCTTTCAGATAGGAATAAAAGGCTTCTTGCAAGAAGTTTTTATTATTTTAGGGAGAATTTACCTCTTTCTCAAAAACTACGTTACTTCAGAGGGAGTCGTTTCCTACAATGTGTTATACTATCAACAGCTCTCCGTTGTTTGTTACCAAGTAAGTTTTTATGCTAATATTTGTTTTGAGTCATTACCAAACGTGTACGATACTTTTAAAGGCAGCAACGTAAAACTTCACAATACATTTCTTGGTCGTAGATACGTTAGGAGTTAAGAATGTAAATTTTCGTATCCCCAATTTCTAGGAGACCTGTCATATAGGTAGTGTTCTGATATAGGTACCGACAACCAGTGTCGCCTTATTTGTTTGTATAGTTGCCACACGCAGTAATTAAAAAAAGGTAACTTTTTCAAAAAAAACACCCCATTCGATATTTTATTTTACAAGTTTCGAAATTCTGCTGCATGTCTTTAATGCCAAATTGTCGAGCGTATTATGAGATTTGCTAAAAGTCAAGTCTAATTGAAGTTGATTGTTTTAGAATATTAATTACGCAAGGCTTTACCCACGAGACACGTTTGTGGCTCTCGATGTTGCGATAGCAATTTGGATGACGTATCTTTCCAACCAATCGGATTTGTCTTGATGTATTAGTAGTGAACCGTGGCCTTTAGATGACGTATCACCTGCTACGGCATGGGCTTGAGTATCATGTTACCTAATAACCAAACTCCATCAGATTGAAGGGATCACTGTCTACAAATTGTTCGTAGCAAAAAATACCTTCGGTTGATCTCTTATATTTGTTGCACTATAGTTGTCTGAATTCGCAAAGCTGTTCCCCTTTCAAGTCAGTATATTCTGTCTCGCATTTATTTTTTAGCAAGGTGCAACATTTACCCTTTTTAAAGCCGTTGTAATAACTCTTAGTAGATTGTTACTTAATAATGAACCACAAGGGAAACTGAGTGGATGAGTATAAATAATTGTGGAGTTAACACACAAAATGACTAGAGCGGGATTTGAACCTTGAACCCACGGGTTGACGTGCCGGTGCTTTACCATGACTAGCCCCTTTTTGGGCGGTTTTGTTTTTACCTCTCTACCTCTATGTTCAACTTTAATACCGAGCAAATACTTGTTCTTTTAAATTCAACCCTGTGGCATTTGTATCTGCTATATTTTGACACTCAGCTTGGACGTATCGGCATTTTATATCCCTTTTTTCAGGTATATGAGACTGTCCTGACCTTAATAGAAACCTCTAAGAGTTCCTCTTGAAGTCTCAGTCTGTCACTTTTCTGCTAATATTGTTCAGAGAGCTGCCCTCAGTCCAATGTTCAAGCGTATTCAATGTCAGTCTCTCATATTGTATTCCTGGATGAAGAGGGCAGTCAGAATGTCCGGGTTTTCAGTTTGAAACACTTGTTTAAATTAAAGGGGAATACGCAGTTTGTTCTTGTATTGACCGCTCTTTCCATCTCCGTAGTTTGTTAAACACAATATGGACTTGGATTATAAGCTCATAACACAACTTTATCAATTTAACAGACCCTGCCCTTTAAAGACATACATTTATTGTGTTTACTTGAAAGCTACTCTTTATATAGCACCCTGCCAAGCAGACCGTATTTTGATCCATATATATATATTTTACCGAACAGCTCTTGAGCATAACACGTTTTTTCCCCGTCAGGTACTTGTTCACGGCACTACCTGAACTCGTATTCGAGAGGCATACTGGCACAGGTATAATATATCGATTCAAGCTCACTCACTTACCTTTATTATTTACAGGTTACAATTTGCGATAAGTCCTCCCTCATAATGCCTACGTTATCTTCCCATTAACTCTTGACTCCTTTTTCGCTGAGAAGATTGTGATCGTAGTTGAGTGACGTCATCAAAATTTATATTGGCCAACGTCCTCGTTAGTAGATACGATTCAAGATAGGTCATTCAAGTCGACTCATTTTAGGGCAGAATGTAATTTATTAGTAACGCATCGATGTTTTATACAATGTTGTTTCTAGAAAGCTTTTAGCATAATTAGCCTATAGAAAAGCCTTCTTCCCGGTTACACACAGTTTATTTTATTGCCACAAACTTTACTTAGGTAATATCGTGCACAAAGTGGTCCCGCAAATTTAAAATTCAAAAGCTTACGATCTGAGTCGACAAAAAACTCCCTTTTTTCACGTGGAAAATATTTTCAGATGAACTTGTATGGGCACTCAAAACGTCGAACATGGAAAGTTCATTTATGCGTTTTTAAAAAAAATATAACCTACTCAAACAATGGAACAATGCCCCTTTTAAACAAGATCTTGCATAATTTTTTTTTCAGAGCTCGCTATGGTATTTTTTTGCGGCCATTTTGTTTTGTTCTATGAATCCTGGACCCGAGAGTGCGTGTATATTTTACACCAATCTAGAGTATGGTTACTGTTTCAAGATGCAAAATACGGACACTTTTTATATGATACTTTTTAATTATAAACTCTTCTGGAGAAGGAGTGAACAAACCCAAAACAAGCAGCTGCGTAATTCAGTCATTATTGGTTTTTCATCGGTGACCTAGAATATTTCGCGTGTTTGAGATTCAATTCCCAAATCACGAGATATCATTAACTTGTCGCTACTCATCGATATTTGCTGAATGATACGGTGAATCTATCAGCACATTTCGGGAAGTTGACACTAACTGGATAATGTAACGCTCTTAATTCGTCTCTGTTGTGTCAAAAAATTCGCTCGTTGTTTTCACCCATCAGGATCTCAGTTTCCCTTGACTAATTTCGGGTGAAGGGTAATGAGAACAATGTTGTTTGCCGTCTGCAAACCACTGTCCTTCCCATTCATCACACACGCAGATAGATATCCAACGATGTAATTGAAACTTAGGAGAAATAAATTGAGTCTGATCATTTGTGAGTTTGTTGCTTCAATCAGAAGCATTGCTTTAGAACTTTGATTTCGACATTGGGAGTACTTGGTCACCACACGGTCAAGAATAAATACAGTATTTTATTGAGATTGTGACGGGGATACACTGCAAAAAACTGGGGTGTTAAAATTGACACCATGGGTGTTGTCATATAGACACCAAAAAGAGTCATAATTTACACCACGTGGTGTAAAATAACACTAGTTTCTGCCAAAACAATTACATTGGTGTTATTGTAACACCCTAATATGTTAATTTTGATTCTCCCTTCTGTATATATATCTGACAACACCCAGAGTGTAAATTTTCACACCCAGTGTTTTTGCAGTGTAGGCTACCTTGAGGAAAAATAATGCTGTTAATGGTGTTCCCTTGTTTGCGTTTATATTCAAACATGGACACAGAATTGGAAGATAAAGAATAAATAGACAACATAAAAATAGAGCCAGTTCTGAATTCATCGTTAGCGAAACGGGTTAGGGTGCAACATAAACACTATTTTAGGTATATACAATATATTTTACAACCAATCTGGCAGCGTTGTTTGTCTAAATTGTTTCCATAACCGCAGTATACTTCTAAGTGAAAAGTTTCTCAAAATGCATGATACTATCCAAAGCTGCTGTACTTCTTACTAAGTTAGTTTTTATTGCCATTAATTTTCAGAGTCATTACCAAACGTATACAGACCCTTTAACCTAATTTCCTTGGTCCTTCTTCAAGAGAAGAAATGGTGAACTTTATGGGGGAAATGCACCCGGTGTCCCGCGGGCCTTAGGTTCGTATCTTGTGCAATTGTGCATTGAATGTGGTAGGTATCATGCAGTACTGTTGGTCTGTCTTCCACTAAAGTTGATTAACATCACAATGGATGTCACTTCAGAATGATTATTCAATATTCAAAGGCCAACTAAAGAGATAAGTGTAACTTTAAACATCACATGATGAAAATACAATCTTGGCAAATATCTGTGAAAAGTTGAGGTTACATGACAAATAACCAGGATAGAATTAAGTGAATTTGATATGAAGGGATTTGATAAGGTGAATGCAGATGTATTTTTTTGAGCTCAACAACGAATCAAGAACAAGGGGGGACACAACATGAAACTCAAGAAAAATCCTTCAGGCTAAACTCGAGGAAATTCTTCTTCTCACTAAGGGTCATAGAAGACTGGAGAAAATCTCCCTCAAGAAGCAGTAAACAGCACCACACTACTGGGGTTCAAGAAAATAATAGGACAATACATGGGTTACTAATGGGCTTAAAAAGCCTTCTGACCCTTTCCATACACCAGACTGACCACTTGGATCTCATGGAGGAGGTGTGTGGTATTAAGGTAAATCAAGGTAAAAAAACCCGCTGTCGCCCCGTCGGAGGCGCTTTAACTCTTAGATATTTACGTGCAACAGCAACCCTATCTACACTTAGGCCTAGCTATTAATGTACACCATATCAAGTAGCAAAACGAGAGGAGACCCGGAACGCTTTGATCGGCGTCAATAATTAATAATAATTGAACTAAATGCACTTTTCTTAAATGGGTTAAATCCCTGTAGAAAACAGGTTGAAGAAGTCAGTGGTTTTCGGTGACCAGATAACCCGAGCTCCATTAAGTTATAAATGCGCATAATAACCTTTTCGATTGATGTATTTTGGTTTGATAAAAGGGGCATAAATATGAAAGTGGGCCAAAGTGAAAGATATCCCAGGGGCCGGAACAAGTTGACAAAAGAGAAAATCTATGAAATTGATTGCAGTCAAGAAAGGTTATGTCTTATGTTTAGGTAATGGTATATTGATAGTATTTTTATTTTAATGCTGCGAATGAAATAAGCCATGTCTGAATAAACGGCTGCTGCTGGGTCAACACATTAACCTGCGTTGAAGTCATTATCCCTAGCAACAGCCGCATCCACACAGACATTAAAAGCCCGTATCCGAATTGGTGGCTAGGGCTAGACTGTTGCTAAGGGTGTTGATAAGGACGTCCTATACCTCGAGGCATAATGATGCGGCGATCCAGCCGTAGCTGTTGCCGTAGCCGCCAATGGGAGACTTTGAAATGCCAGGTGGCAGCAGTCCTACCAGGTAAATTTCCATTGTTTATGTAGTTCTGAGCATGCGCACATTACCGAGAACAATGGATTTACCTGGTAAGTCTGCTGCCACCTAGCGTCCCTAAAGTACCCCATTCATATACGGCCTAATTCGAACACAGCCATACTTCAAAGCTCACTTAATGTATGGTGGAAGGATCTGGTTGTGATCAAACATCTTTCTCTTGAGCAGCACTGGCGTGAGCACGCCACTCTGTTTTGCATACACACTCTGTGAACATTCCTTTGTTCTGTGCACTTTAGAACAAAACATATCCTTCAACACTGGTGAAAACACTGCGTAAGCATTACTTACGAAGTGTGGACCTGAGAACACAAGAGCTCCACCCAAGGCAGGGTTTAGAAACACTGTGTGGACTTACACACGTCCAAACAGTGTTTTCACCAGTGTCAGTGAGTTATTCATGTTTATGAATACAACAATAACGAGATTGGGAATAAATTAACATGATTATCTTAGATATCAATTCTATTGAAAATCAAATTTCACTTGTTCGTGATACACTCTGCATATGCTAATTACAAACAGGTTTTTATATTAAGCCGATTTGAGGCCCTGGGCCTTGCCCACGTAGTTTTGAATGAAGACACAAGGTCAGTTCCATTTGAAAAGATTGGGTTTTTGAAAACCCCCATTTTATCCTAATATGTTAAATCGAAACCATGCAAATAATATTATTTTCTACGGTGTGTATTAAAGGCATCGTACACGTTTGGTAATTGTCAAAGACCAGTGTTCTCACTTGGTGTATCCCAACATATGCATAAAATAACAAGCCTGTGAAAATTTGGGCTCAATTGGTCATCGAAGTTGCAAGAAAATGATGAAAGAAAAAAACCCCTTGTTGTACAAATTTGTGTGCTTTCAGATAGGAATAAAAGGCTTCTAGCTAGAAGTCTTTTATTATTTTAGTGAGAAATTACCTCTTTCTCAAAAACTACGTTACTTCAGAGGGAGTCGTTTCTCACAATGTTTTATACTATCAACAGCTCTCTGTTACTTGTTACCAAGACAGTTTTCATGCTAATATATATTTTGAGTAATTACCAAACGTGTACGATGCCTTTAATTCCTGCCATGGATAACAAGAGCGAAGAAACTGTTTCGTGAGTTTCGTGGTATAGACCCGGTGCAGCACGCCGCCCTCACAATAGAGGTCAAATAAAAAAGAGGTCATAGAGGTTTTACACCTTAGATTATTCAAAGTCACACTTCCAGGGGTTATGATCGAGCAAGGCATTCTGGGGAAAAAAATGGCGCTGCGAGATCGTACACCACTTGGATCAAAGTTAGCAGCGTGATGACGTCAATGCTAAGGTCTTTGAGGCTGATGTTTTGTCTTCAAAGTTCGTTGAAATTGAACTTGATTTATGTGCGAAATTATATTTATCTAAATGTCGTACAGGTCTACCCTTTAAAGTCTGCCGAATGCTGTTCATCTCGTATGAGATAATGATTATTCCAAGGACATCATTAGTACTTAACGTCATGCAGTCCAAAGGAGGCAAGAACCAGACCTTATCTGGCATATGCCACGTCAGGTGTGTCGACGCGTTACGCTGCCAGATGTTCCAACTACTACGCGTGCGCATGAGTTTCGGATTATCTCGTATAATGATCACGGCTCGTTTGAAGTTCGTTTTAGAATCAATCTGGTAAAATATGATGCGTAATATGTCATACACACACGGTAAACACTGCTGTTTTGGAAATTTGACTTGGACTAAGAGCAAATCTTCACGAACAGCAGATAGAGATTCGGCAGGTGGGTTTACAACCTGAACAACAGTTTTTTTCTGACTCAATAAAATAATTATATTACAAATTTGTAAAGCGCAATCTATCTTTGACCAAATAACATATAACCAAACTCTCTGAAAAAAGACCCCACGTTCCCCTCAAACAAAACTAAAAACAAACAAACAGAAAACACCGTCGAAAAAACAAAACAAACTCAAGACGAACAAAAATAACAAAACCACGCGATATTTATCCAGTATATGATTCTTTACTGTCTATCGCTGCATTCATTTCGTCGTGAAATACAAGTGGAATTGTTTTTTAATTTTCTGTCCCTGTTGTAGATGAAAAGTTGATTAACAACACATTTTACTGCTCGAAATCATGAAAGGAGTTAACTGATATATTTTTACTATTAAGGACCCGACATTTTTGTGTGTGCGAATTTGGTTACGGAAAATAGAATTTAGCTGTTGCAGACTGCTTACCAACCAAAAAGACATGGTAAAAATTCAAAACATGGTAAATGGCCCGATGATTTACACACAAAGCTGTTTTCGCAAAGACGGTATACAATGAAACGGGTGGAACATTTTAAATGTTTTGCTTCTTTGTATATTATTTTGACTTTTATTAAATATGGATGCTTTATCAGGGTGTGCTTTACCTTTAAATAATCAATTCCTGCAGCAGTATGAAGGGACTGACTACTGGCAAACACTAGTCACTCCATAATGTCCTTCAACTAAATCGTTGCTAGGGATATGATAAGAAAGGACAGATGAACACTGAAGGGTAGCAGGACGAGATGCCTCTCTGACCCCAAATCAACAAATTTATTTGGGCGGGAGAGCGGCCGTCTGTCCCGATCGAGGGGCTATTTCCGAGCGGCCTTCCGCTTAAGACTGCCGCTTTTTTGTATTATCCCCCGGGCGACATTACACTCTTTGCACGGCTCGCTCTTCGCTCTTCCTCGGTGCCGGTTGAGAAAATATTTATGGAAGGCTTCGACCGCGGTATGTCAAAAAAATAACATATAAAAGAAGACGAAGACAAACAGATTTAGGATGGAAATCCCTATCATTGTGTCCTCGAAGTATATATATTACGAGGGGACATAGATCACTTTACTACTTCATTTAATTCCATCTTACGCGATTAGTGGCAGATTTGTTTTTTAAAGCTGTGCTTAAAGTCCAATTCAGCTAACTTTCGTTTGAATAGGAATAACCCTCCACCCACGTGATTGATAGAATAATACGATTGTTGGGACACGAGTGTGTTTTTGAGTATTGCCAAGCCTTATCAGTAACATATTCGATTGGAATCGGGAACAGCGAACGATAATGTAATGTAGTATCAGACGGAACAATAAATAATTCATTTGATTTATATAGAAACCGCCAAGCAATACCGTTTTGCATAGCTCTACTGTTACCATACAATTTTAATGGTGAGACATTAACAAATAGGTCTACGTTTGGTTCCCTTTTTTGAATTAAAGAGACACTTTTGCTCTTTCTTTTCACTTCCTTCAAACTTCTTCTTGACCTCAGATGACCTTATAGCGACCTCAACGGTCTTGCTACAGCGCAAATTGTCTTAACGATAACGATGTTTCATTCAATAAAAGAACACTAGCAAATTCCCCAGAGCAATAGCTTCACAATGTAGTTTCAATTACTCTTTAAAGAGAAAGACTAAAAAAGCCATACTCAAGACTTCTTCACATTTGTATCTCATTGTGATGGGGGCACATTCATACACAAAAATGTACAAGAATTATTAATTTCTAAAACGTCAATTGTTGACATTATGTTAACACAGACACCACACACGGGTTGACTGCTGTAAAACATACAATGTCGTTCCAATAGCAACACACGGGGCAAGAACCAGAGCTTAATAAAAACAATTGATAATAATTTATTTAGTTAAAGACAGAATATTCGATACTCGGGACAAGAAGTAGGACTCAATTAAATATGAAGATATTAACATATTGTTAATGTAATTTTCAATTAAAGACAAAGTATTAGAGATCCCCAAAATTCCATCATTTTCAATGTAGTACAGGTACTAAGTACAGGTACTAAGTACAAGTACTAAGTACAGACACTAAGTATAGGTACTAAGTAAAGGTACTAAGTACAGGTACTATGTATAGGTACTAAGTACCTGTACTTAATACAGGTACTAAGTATAGGTATGAAGTAAAGGTACTAAGTACAGGTACTATGTATAGGTACTAAGTACCTGTACTTAATACAGGTACTAAGTATAGGTACTAAGTAAAGGTACTAAGTACAGGTACTATAATGACTCGCACTCCTGTATAAGTATACACATATTCCTTTTTTCTTCTATTTGCTAGCATTTTTTGTTGTGCAGTTTATTCTCCCCTTTTAATGGCGGTTTGCTGCTGTTGGTTTGGTGAAGATAGAATTAAATAATAAATACATTGAACAACTTGTGTTTCCATTATTGTCTAAACAGTTTCCATTTTGTTATGCTTTGTAAAAACCTTCATTATTGAGGAGAGACGGTAAAAAAAATAAAAATCCAATCGCTATCTCCCTTGAGAAATATTAACCGATGTCTTTTTTACAACACAAATTACAAGCCCCCACACTCTGTTACGTAATTTTTATAAGAGCTTGTGTTTATAAATATTTCAAGCAGAGTATAAGCTGGATTAATTCAACAGTTATCAGAGAAACTAAATTCTTGCTGTCTTGGCAAAAGCTACTGAAGTTTAGACCTCCTCGCGCAGACCTTCGCTGATATTACTGGCATTGTTTCCAACGGTATCGCCAGATACCATCCAAACATTATATTTTGTTTACCTTTTCCATATGGCCTAAGTTCTCGAATTCAATTGGGTATTTTTCTGTATCAATGTGCTGCATGGTTCTCTCAATAATCTATAATTATCTATGTATTAGTTGGTCTGTATTTTTGGAGAAACTTCCATTTATTCCCACACCAGTATACAATATACGAAACATTAAACACACCATATCGATAAATCATTGATATGATTGCTACATTACTCGAGTGCAAAGCGACACCTTCCACAGTCCCATTATGGTTTGATCATGACATGTTTCACACTAGTAGCTAGTGAGTTGAGGCTGACATTTTGCTAACCTTCCCACTTGCTATTGATTTGCAAGATGCATGACGTCAGTTTTGGCTCATTTCGTTCCAAAAACCCTCACGCAGATAACAGAAGGAATACTAGATACATGTCAGGGAGACTTGGGAAAGTAATTAGCCATAAACCAAGGTCCGAATTCACAAAAAAAGAAATATAAACTGTATTAGCTCGGGAGATATTCGCCGGGCACCATTCGCATCAACATTCAGTTACACAGCCTGTTAGGTGGTAACCTGATTCTTTAAGAGAAGAACTCGAGCCCATCAGGAGACTTTGCTTGTCAAGCGATATCAGTGACATATGGACAGTTGCACTTGACGATACTAACAATATTTTTGGAAGAAATTTCCAGATGAAATGAAAGAAAGCCAGGCACTGACTTTATTAACCATTGTGTAAGCCTGTTGCCGGTTTTGTAGGCCAGGCCGTGCCACGGCACGTTGCGTCGACCGGTGCCCATGTTGTAACCCTGCCCTTGCCCAGTGCGTAGGACAGTGGAAGTTGACTATAGTGCACACATACTTCTGGCGCGACGTCTGTGTACACAGCATGTCAACATTTTTGACCAGCACGCCATCGTTTTTCACCGAGTAGTTTTGAATTAATTAAACTTTCTCCTCAGTTGCACACAAAAAAAGTAGTTTTTTAAAAGGTGAGAATTTATAGAAAATATCCACATTAAAAGCCGGAGTGTGTTGTCTCTTTTAAAAAGGAATGTTTACGACAGGTTGTATGTGGATTTCTCTTACAGAATGTACTTTTAATACGGCCAGGAGTAAATAAAATACAGTTTGTTTTTTCATTTTTCATTTATCGCTATGACACTTTGTTTGGTAAATCTTGTTATATTTAGTGTTTTTTTTTCTTTTTCTGATTTTTCTGGTCTGTAGGCCTAAATATTGTTTAAAAACAAACACTGCCCAAATATATTAAACTTATGAGTCGACAGTTTGAAGACAGTTATCGACAAATTTAAAAAGGGGAAAATAGCAAAACCTCACACAGTGACCATAAAACAAGTTTTTGTCTCCCTCTCTATTTCTTTTCGAAAGGGGGAGGGGATTACCTACAGAGCACACCTACTCATTGTGATTGCTTGTTTCACTGCGTCGTACTATGAGCTGTCCGTAATATGCCTTTTCTCTATAGGAACTTCTTATCACACAGCAAATGCTAGGCGATCACAAATTTTCAGGGCACTTACGTCCTTGCATAATTGCATCAGAGAGCCATATCTCGGACGATAAATATCACTTGCTTATGGAGGGGTTGGACTAGTACCTCGCCGTGTAAAGTCATACCGTTGTCGGAGATTGTGTGCCGGTGTTGTTTGTGTGTCTGGATTAAGTACCTGTCAACCTGAAGGTGAGTTTTGAATTTTTGTATTGATCTGATCGGAAGATCAAAAATCACTTGAAATCGATTGTTCAATAATGGGCTGTTGAGAAAATGGTCGTTGTGTTTCCATTTAAGGTTGAGTGCATACACGAGGCGGCTGATAATGGCAGTAAAAGCCTTTGCCGCGGTAAACTTCGGGATTCACACTTATTGCTAAAGTGGAAGTTGTCATAATTTGTTTTTCTTGTTAACGTATTTTATCAGTATAATAGTAAACACATGCATCATGTACATGGACGTTAGTTACTTCTTGTATGATGTATAGTTAAAGCTATTAATGCTAACTGCTGCCAATATCATGATGATAAGTGCTACCGTATGTGTCCTTTCTTGGTTATTAACGTAATTACTTGGCAGGTAGACAAGACTCGATTTGTTTACATGTTTGTTGAAGGTATCGTACACGTTTGGTAATGACTCAAAACAAATATTAGCATAAAAACTTACTTGGTAACAAGCAACGGAGAGCTGTTGATAGTATAACACATTGTAGGAAACGACTCCCTCTGAAGTAACGTAGTTTTTGAGAAAGAGGTAATTTCTCACTAAAATAATAAAAACTTCTTGCAAGAAGTTTAATTCCTATCTGAAAGCACACAAACTTGTACAACAAGGGTGTTTTTTCTTTCATAATTTTCTTGCAACTTCGATGACAATGGAGCCAAAATTTTCACAGGCTTGTTATTTTATGCATATGTTGGGATACACCAAGTGAGAACACTTGTCTTTGACAATTTCCAAACGTGTTCAGTGCCTTTAAGCAGAAAAACTTATTGAAAAAATTGATTTGCTAAAGTGGGTAAATCGGCAACAAGTGAAAGTTTATTGCGGACCATGTTGGATATAGTAGTTTTGTTTTGGTTACTGTACTGTATGTAATTTAGCCACGGGCTAAAACCAAGTTAAAACATTTAAATAATATGAGCAAACGGGGTTCTTGGAAAAAACAAGTCCTTGACAAGGTGTTGACTTCCTAAATAACTATCTTTATGCTAAAGGTGCACAACTTTCTCGTAATTCAGTCAACATTCCGTGTTTTATCAGTTGGATTCGTAAGCAATATCGAGTAGCAATCAATTAGGTCTATCTCTTGAAAGGAAGTATGGTTCTATGTTTGGAGTACTGTGAATAAAAAAACCGGTGAGAATTGATCCGGTTCTAATCCGGTTCCAGGGGCCTGACCCATCTCTGGGTCAATGTAACCCAGATTCTGGATCAAAATGACCCTGACATGGGTTAAACTGATGCGGAATTCAAACTTAAATCCTATTGTTAACCATAGTTAAGGGTCAGCATGGCGCTGACGACATATGGGTCAGTCCCCTTATAGAGTGTATTACGATCATAAAGGGCTCATCTAATGGCAGATGCAATGGACATGTTAACATTCCAAAATGCATAATAATTCAGAAGTGTGGTTTTGTGTTTGTTTTGAAGTCAAAGGTGTTTTGACATTCGCCTGCTACGGAAAACCCGCATATTCAGTAGGTTCGTGTGATGATGGACCTTATACATTGACGTCAACATGCCGACATCTTAGAGGTAACAACATGATGAAACAATGGAAAATGGCTGTGTACGCACGGTGCACGTGATTGGCCAACGGGCAACTTCTTTTGATCTATAGCCGAGGGCGCCCTACTCAAATGATGTCATGTGCATAAGGTTATGCAGAGTCAGATTCAATGTCGGGCTCTGCATTATAATATTGCTTGCTGTTATTGTCTCTATCTGGTTACTGAGATCTTTTGAGGAAACACTTCATTTGTTGGGGAAAGTTTGGTGGCTTTTTAGCCAAATATAGTGGTCGTTTGATGAACAACGTCTCCCTGACGTCATGGAACAGCGCCATCATTTGTTAACTTATTAACCAAATATAGTGGGTGTTTGATGAATAACGTCTCCCTGACGTCATGGAACAGCGCCATCATTTGTTGGTCATTAGTGTGACAAGAATTAAATCGAATTTTCTAGAAAATGTGGCTTTGCACTGCCACAGACTCTTGATAATAATGCTGGCATTCTCGATTACAAATACATCTAATTACATACATCCAGTCAAATGTTAAATGAATTGAATTGAAAAATACAAAGAAACATGAATCGAAAAAGAATGACTGATAAACTGGTTACAAGATTCGATACAGTTTCAAAGATGAGTTTTAACATAAAAATGAGAATTTTAACAAGTTGCAGCGGCAATATGTATCTGTCGATGAATGTTCAGCTAAATATTGTAAACAATCCTTGCCATTTAATGGTATTTTTCCCGGTTTGAGGTAAAAATATGTTATTTTCAAAGATTTAAAGCTAATCTATTTTTAACGGTTTCGTATTGCGTGGGAAGTTATGTTGCCTACGTCAATGCAAACACATTTCCTTAACAACACCCTGATATCGCAAATGAGACATGGGGTCGAAAATGGCATTTATTGAAGAAATCTGATATTGTCAAGAAGGTGCCCCCAAGCCCTCATCTGTCCTCTGTCGCTGAAGGCTGAAATGACGGTACATCAGTCCCGGCTCTTCTCAGATGAGATAATCTTGGAGGGGGAAAAACCTGCAAAACAAGTCTCAAATATGCCACATTTTGCTGCGATGTAGATGTGGTATGTATTCAGTGCGTCAGATGCCGAAACAACGCACGGTGATGTACCATTACCGTGCTTGCACTGCCCCGAGGTATCAAATCGGAAGCTCCGAAATTTACGAGGTTGGATTGCAGCTCTCTCCGGTATGAAGTTGTGTAACGAAATGTAATTACCATTTAAATAATATATTTCACTACTTGTCAGATAAGTGCACCTCTAAATTGTTAGAACAACCTGTTGTTGAGTGCTGTATTGCGGACGCGGTCGCGATGTTTAATACTTCGCTTCAGTGCATAAGAAAACCTTTGTTGATGAGTTTTATGGATATTTTGTTCGACATTTTAAGCCAGAACCCAATAAAGGTACACTGCAGTTTAATGGCGAGTCTTTCGTCTCTGCGCAGTTCTTTCCTCCATTAGTAACTTTCTGCAAAATGTCTTGAGTGTACATCGTCTTGAGTGCAATAATTTTTTATTGACAAGACATTAGCGTCATAAAGCCTTCCCAGTGATGATAATTTTAACCACCGCTCATTTATTTTATATTACCTTTATGTTTAGGTCAATACGTCTGCACAATAAACCAATGGAAGTGGCGGCCATGTTGTTTTCCTTCCTTGCAAGTCTGTATCCACACGAGGTACAGAGGCAGGAATTTGCCTGGTTCCTTGTTCTTGTATGTTATTCCGAGCTTATAAGACTAAACAAACTGTGTACAACGAGGATTATGTTGCTTTTATCGAGGTCTGCATCCTACCCTGGATTGGAAATGCCATCAAGTCGGGTGTGAATGTATATGGTAAAATCAAAACACTTGCAGATTTCTTCCAAGTAACCTGTTTATTGCGGTCCTTACATTTTAAGCGACCCTGATATTGGAGTTTAGACGGTGCACGTTTTCTCAATTACGAATGTAGATGGGAGAAGGTTTGCAAGCTTGGGATGGAGGTTGCATGCATTACTACCATGAGGATCATTAACACGTGTAGTTCTGATTAAACGTGGTTATCGATCACCATGCCATGATTTATTCAATGATATTAGCGGTGTCTCTTATGTATGTAGCACAACACATTTCTAGCTATCGATTCGGTGCAGAACCGAGATGGGAGACTCGGCTTTCTGTGTTTGTATACCCAGGCTCGCTTGGGATGGGTTGGCATCGAATTCTGTGATTCCGCATGCTATGAGCCGCATTAGAACTCCTGGAACGTGCCTAGTCCTTTTATACGTGTATCCCACCTATCATTGTATAAGGTCGATCTTAAAGGTGTTGCCCATACTGCAAATACTCTAATGGAAGAGGTCGGTGAAGTGTAGCTAATTTTGAAACAGTGAAAGTGACCTTATTAGCAGCCAACACCAACACCATTTACCTAGGCAACGCCAAGGATACAGGAAAACAAAACCCTACATAGCAATAATGGCAATCGGCTACAGCCACTGCAAAAGCGATAACAACACGATCAAAAACCAAACAAACGATTTGGTTTTAGTTTCTACCTCACAGATCACCACAAGTGACTTTATACTCAATTTTTACCGAATACTATAAAAAAGACAAACCACATGCACCTCGGTAGAGATTCGAACCCATGACCTTTCGTGCTCTAGGTCAAATATCTTTATTAATATTATGCAATATGGCTCCTGGATTTGCCAAGTGATGAGAGGCAAGTTTGCATATTCAGAAACAAATTGACCAGAGCAAAATACTTGTAAATACACAACTGTCAATCACACAAAGCTGAGGTTTAAAAAGTGAAGAGGGGATTGTAAATACCCACCAACACTACACTTTGTATACTGTTATTATGTATGTAAACCAATTAAAACTGAAGTTTCTAATTGTTAAGTCGAGACATAATGTGTATATACAAGGAGACGCAATATAATTTAACTGTTATTATTTATGTAAACCAACTAAAACTGAAATTTCTAATTGTTAAGTCGAGGCTTGATGTGTAAGGAGACGCAATATAATACATATGTATAGGATGTAAACGTGTTGCCGTCCGTTGTCAGACTCAAGTGGACGTTAAGATACTTGTCTGTAATGACAGCCTTTGTTAGATTCTCGTTTCCTCTGTAATATATCGAGGTTGTGTTGATGAGGAGCAGAACTGTGTCAAGTCATGCCTCTTTTCAAGAATGACATTTTTTTGGGGTAGACAAACCATGCAAATAATGTTATCAGATTCACATTTGGTCAAATTCATATTTGTAACGATGTTCGCATTATAAATGAATACTTGTTTTCCATTTGTTGACGAAAACCCCCCAAACATATATATAATAATATAATAATAATCAAAACAAAATCATACTTTTCACACCGGTGTACGTTTTTTGTACGCTTAAACATACTTGAAGAAAACTATGTTAATTTATTACATGACAGAAATCGGTACAAAGTCGTTGGTACAAGGGGGCATTTTTTTGTCTCATGGTTTAAGAGCGACCTTGTCGAAAAGGTAGTGTATGACATTCCTTACAAGAGAGAGTGATTATTTTCCTCTCTGAATCAGCCCATACAATGGACAACAACACAGTTTTGTACAGTAAGTATCTCTAAGTTGAATGAATATCGAAAATTTGCTGTGGGAAAAACACCCCAAGAATACATCCAGGACAATGTTGAGTATTTTGACATTGATATCCGAAGTAGGACCCCCAGGTGGCAACGCGTTTTCACCCACAACTCTTCATGACATATCACGACAGAAGTATCAAATTGTATCGAAACAAAGGTCTGCTTTATTCCTTTCGTCTCAAAAAAGACATGGATAGAAATTCCGACAGAAACCCATCATCAGGGTTGCTGTCTTAGAGATGGAGGGGAACACCGCCTCCCGCTGTCGAGGCTAACCGTGCCTAGAGCCACGGGGGGAAAGGAGATGGTATATACGTTCCCGCCAATTAGGTTGATGTAGCGTCCCATGGTAGACTAGCCACAAGAGTCCTTAGATTACAAAGAAACCTGTAGGATTGGATTGACAAGACGTCTCGGGAGGCGTTGACTCATAGCGCAAGACTGACATAGACTTTACGGGGGAAAAAATGCAGAGAGGAAGTTGGAAATAATTTCGACGTGCACCTTTGGACAAAGGTTTAAAAGAATCTGTCAATGATTGATCCAGTCTTTCCGGTGTAGCTGTTAGGTTATATCTAAAGAAGGAGATGAAGAAGAAGACGAAGGAGAAAAAAAAAGAAAAAAAAGTAAAGAAGAAAAAGAAGAAGAAGATGATGATGAAATGTATATTGGGTTATTTGGCGTTGCATTAGTGTACTCGTTAAGGTGTCGCGTCCCTCATTTGAACGTCTACCGACGCTGACATTTGGAATGATTCTCTTGATAAATTCATAACGTCGTTTCGAGCCATCTGAGAATTTGTTATTTTATTTTTTTTTCCTCGGGGGGAAAAAAATATTTATTCAATTAAACATACATTCTCTTGCAAATTACAACAAATAATTAATAATAATTTTATTAATAATTTAAAAAGATAAATTAAATTATCACCTGAGAATAATATCATGAAGGAAGGTAGTCCAGCTTGAATTGCACCTGGAAAAACACGCACAATCCATTCACAAAGGGGAATATATTTACAACTAGCTTGCATACAAGTATGCTCGAATGTGTGATTGTCAGAAGAAAAAAATCAGTGACATTTGTAACTTTTTTTTCTTCTTCAAGTTGACATTTGGAAGGTTAGAATGACGTTAGTTTTGACAATGTGCCAATATTGCTGATGGTGTTAGCTAGGAAGAAGACGTGTCAGATATGATATGCACTTGTGGCTTTGCACTCGCCTTCCCTTTGTGAAAAAAACCCCTATTGTCTTTTCATGTTTCATTCCCTGCGAGTGTCATAACGTCAAGTCAGTACTATAACGTCCTTGTTATAATTCATTTGAATCTCATTAACTGGTTTGGAAGTGTCCGGTAAAGTGATTTTATTGCTAATGTAGCCCCCCCCCCCCATTAAAGTATTTGTCAGGCACGAAACTTAAAGTTTGGTAGGAAAATATTTGTCTGTTGGGTTTGATTATCACCCGATTTAAAGCCTTATTACATTTAAGGTCCTTGTCATTGCACAGAGCCGATAATAAGTTATTTGTGTGATCACTCTCTCCCTGAAAGTGTTTGTAGTAATTCCTCGGGCTCAGATGATTCCCTCTCAGACATCCAACGAACAAATATATGTAATGAAAAACAAAAAAACTCAAACAAAAACCCCCAACATAAAACATTAATAAAAACAATAACTAAATAAATAAATAAATAGAGGTCCTTACTGAGCCATTAACTTTGTCTATTTAATTGTTTCTCATGTTTGCGTCGTCTCTTCCAGTAATACTTAGGGCCTTGTCACACAGGGCAATTTTGGTAACTTGGAGGCAACCAACTGCACTGCATGCAAAAGGAACACTTTTGTAGGACATCAGTTATATTTCTAACGATTTCTTACAATCCTCAAGAAAATTATTTGAATGTCTTTTCTTCTTGGAGATTGTCTGGAACTGGTTGCCTATAAATTGCCTCTTGACCTTAAAAAGAATTCTTCATGTTGTTGTTTCTGTGGGCTTAAATAATGAATTGTTCTTCGGCTTAAAGTGCGCTTCAAGGGCAAAGGAAGTGAAAACAGTTTCACTCCATGAAAAGAAAATGTTAAAGATAATCGGTTTTCTTCTCCCTCGGAAGTTATGACTGCATCACTGTCTCGACATGTCGAGCCTATAGTCTCGGCGAATCCGTGCTTTCATGGTCAGAAACACAACTACATAATTACACTACCTGTTCTGCCATGTAGTTTGATGAAAAGAGCGTATCAGACATGCATGTAGCCTCATATATCGAGTTACGAACCCACTTGCGACAGGGCCTCCATTCGTCTAACAAGATTTCATTACGTTCGTGCCGTGTTCCCGAATTTATCAGAATCGGGTAATTTTATCCAAGTGCCCAAAATCGGCAGACACTTGGAGGCAATTAATTGAAAATGTTGCAAGTGTTGGATTTTAGAACATAGGGTGATATGTTTGTTCGAAAGCTTTAGCAATTAACCGAAGGCGTGGTTCTGCGCGGGCTGCTTTTGGGTGCCCTTGGTGTGCAGCATTGATGCAAGAGGCATATAGGTTAGCTGCCACCAGGCAGTGGAACAGGGGTGTGGGCACTTGATTCCCTTTTGCATCGACTATTGGGGTGTTTAAAGGGTGGGAGCTGGACCCATAGTGAAGAGAGACTTAGGTAAATGTTATTAGGTAGGCTGACCACAGGGTCAATGGTGGGTGTTGGACATCCTTATGGTAATGCATACGCAGCAACGCTTTCAAGACGCCACAGTAATTGCCAACGTCGATGATGCTCCCTGGTCAGAATTGACCTGGATTCTGGGTCCAGTGAGGGCTGGACCCATTTGCGGGTCAGCGTGATCCGGAATCTGTGTCAAAATGACTCAGAAATGGGTCAATCGGACAGAAGAAGCCCAGCAGTTAAAATATCATTTTTAACCAGCATCCAGGTCAGATCCACTGGTACCCGGAATCAGCATCATTTCTGACCCGAATTTCTTTTAGAGTGTTGTTTAGACAGAAAATAAAGCTGTTTGGCAGAAAATATTTCTTACCAAGATTCTTTGCTAAGCAGTAGATTGACAGGAATTGAATCGAGCGCAGTGCAACGTGTATTATTTCAAACTCAATTTTGCTAAGCGTGACCTTTCTGTGCTTACTAAATGTTTGCGATTAACAACTTAATGAAATTAGGCAAGGCTAAGGATGCTTACAGTAACGACAAGATCACCACTTCTTTATTTACTTAATCGTAACCCAGTAGACAGCGTCTCCAGCCGTTCTTCCTCCATGTTCGAACACGGTATATTTACAGCAGACTCTTTACACAAGTAGTCTGTTGTTTACACTTTATATTAACATGTCAGATTCCTATTATAACCTTTCCGTGGATCCCACATTTCTCTGCCTGTCGTTTCAGCCAGGGCGCCTGAAACCAGACCGCCAGCAAAACATGATAGTATACGAGGAGATTTAAGAGCCATGATTGCTTGAAGTGTAAATATTATTGCAATAATTCTACGGTTTATCATATTATATACAAACATGGTTTGTTTTAAGAGTTAGGGAATAATCATCTGACATGACGTGGTAAGGGGCACAAAGTTTGCATTCTTCCCCCTGAACGACTTAGCGTCTGATAACACAAGTTTGTTCCCTGCGCGCAAGCATGAGAAAGATTGTTGGTTTGAGCTGGCTCATCGGAGCGACTTATCCGAAGGTCGACTAAATGCAGACGATAACCAAGACCCTCGGAAAAAGGACCCTGGGTATATCTAGTCTAATAGCTGCCGAAGGCCGTGTTGGATCTTATTCAAATCTTATTATAAGCTTAGCCCTGTAGCGAGACAACCCCGCAATTAGCATTATCGATAGTATTGCCCTATATGAGACGATTCTTGTAAAGACAGGGTCTGTGGATCTGACGATTGACAGTAAAATAAATTCCTAGTTTTTTTTAGCATGAGAGCTTAGGGCGTCACATTAGTCGTGCAGAATATTTCAGTCTGAAATTCTGTTGGTTTTGAGCAACCTCTTTGTGAAATTTACCTTATTAAAGCAAGAGAAACAAATACGGCCTACTCACCTGATATGCTGTATAAATCAAATGTGTACTTCACGCACTATTCTCCTGAAGTTTAATGTTCATGAAGTTTTCACAGGTTACAGTGTGTTCTGTTTTATAAAAAGAAACCTATACAATAAAAAGCAGTTTAGTCAAATATTATTTGTTCAACAATATGTTATACATCCCTTTAAGGGGGGATTAGCACCGTAACTAAGTGCTTTTCTAAACAGCGTATCAATCCTCGTGCTCGGTTTAATATAAAAGCTTGTTATGTCCTCAATTTATCTTAGTTCTGCAAACCTATAGATATCTGTATAACAAATAGTTATTCATTTATCCCCAGAAAGGGTGTGGTTGTTTATCCGTTCTAACCGTAGTCCTTGGCGGAAAAAGCTCTCTCAACAACATTTATATTCTTTGTAGCTTCAAGGCGATAAAAAACTGACACAAATGGTTACAATATCAACCCTTAAAGCAATGATATCGATTTAACGAAGGTTATATAATTGATAACACTCAAGTTTATGTTCCCATTGCATCACTAATGCCTCAAGCTGTTTGAATGTTTTTTTTCTTCAAACGTTTTCCTGAAGACGAGCACAGTATACCTTACTGTTCAAAACGTCGATACCACAATAACAGCCCTTCTCAGAGTCAACAGTCCACTTACTAAATGGTTTTACCCGTAAGTTTACTATCAACAGTTATACTTCCTGTTTCCTTGTGTTATAGTTATTTTGTGAAATTTAAAATGAACATTCAAACAATTTGTTTATTTATGTACTGTTGTTTTCTGATAGCCGGTTTGTTGTAACATTATATAAGGTACATTAGTGATATTGTTGGGTAAAACGCCTTTCGGTATCCTTATTCATTTTTGTGTGTGCATCAAGTGAGTCTATCATTCGGAATGGCACCACAGGTGCTTTACTAGCCGTTAAACACACAAACAGGCTGCAGAGTGTGTATTTATACCTAGGCCATAGAGTTTGGAATTCGAGGTCTACCAAATTTACGCGATGCGAAACAAATAAAATGAATTTTGTTTTTATTGTTAATAATATTATGATTACTATTTTGTTTGGCCATTGATATAAGAAAACAACTCACCGTCAGTCAAAACAAGATAAAACTAACAAATTATGATGCAAGGAAATTTGCCGTTGAAAGCGCCCTCATGTGGTAAAAAATATTGTCAATACCTAGTTCTACAAAGGCCGTATCCAAATTGGCGGCTTCGGCTAAGGCTACGATTGTTGATAAGGGTGTTGCTATGGACGTCCTTTATTTCAACGCATGTTGACGCGGCGATCCAGCCGTTACCATAGCTGTAGCCGCCAATTCGGAAACAGGCGATCCAGCCGTTACCATAGCTGTAGCCGCCAATTCGGAAACAGCCTTACCACCTGCAAAACAATTAAGATGATGATTTATGGATTTTAACGGGTTTTTGGCAACTCGCATTGCCCTATAAACTTGACTTCGGGGCGCTCAAAATGAACTACGCACAAGTTGAACCATTTTTTACCCATTTAAACACAACCTGTTCAGAAGAGCTCATAATCCCTCATGTGGACGTAATATGATTGGAAGATTTCTTAAACCTATTACTGTTACATAAATCCTGTTAAAGCAGTAAGTCGTTGAAAATAGCAGCGTGATTTTTTT
Source organism: Plazaster borealis (assembly GCA_021014325.1). Lineage (NCBI taxonomy): Eukaryota > Metazoa > Echinodermata > Asteroidea > Forcipulatida > Labidiasteridae > Plazaster > Plazaster borealis. The sequence goes on from CM037468.1 coordinate 2,726,591, forward strand.
AAAGGAGAGTCTGAGACGTCAAAATGTAAACAAAGACTCAACTAAATTTAGTCCCTTATGAAAGTTTCAGCTCAATATAGTGTGTAGGCCTAGGCCTACTTGTTGAGAAAACAGCAACATACTGTAACAATATTTGAACCGAGAAAGTCGAATCCATCCATGATTTGCGAGGTGACAGCGGGTACTAACCGCATCTTTTGCCGAAAAGTTCACAAAAAGGATATTCAAATTGGATATTCAAATTTTCCGACATACTTTTATTGATTTCTAATCAACGGGGGCATTTCAGACAAAATCATTTCGCAGGATGCTTCCTTATCATTATCATTTATAACAAGTAGGCTTTCGGAAAATAATGATACAATTTTTTGTTGGGGTCATTACCAAAGTATCACCCTACCCATACAGGAATATTGCATTTCAATTTCGACCACAAGCGTACACAAACAGAACACGAATATATTTTTCAAAGCGTGGTATCTGGGATACTTTTAAGGCATTATTCTTGAACACCAAGTGGTTGAAATGATTGCACTCTTCCAATTACTAACGTTTCACTAAATCTTTGGCTTTGAGTTTGCGCAGTTCATTGAGCCTAATCCTTCAAAGTCGTGAGTCTTATGTTCTTTGTAGTAAGGGTATCAATTCCCGTTACAATAGGCCTATAAAGACAAATGCAGATCCCATGTCTCCATCTACTACAACATTTTCAAAAATGCATTTGCTCTTTATGTTGTATTTCATTTCGTACAAACCTTTTTCATGCATTAGATTTGTTTGTAGGAATAATAAAATGAGAGAGAAAAAAAAGGAATAACTCGATGACTGTAAAGGAATGCATGACCTTCAGAGAGTCGAGAATGAATTATATTGGGTTGCGTGCTGCAGTTAATGCGTCTATCGTAGGCTGGTCGAGTAAGCAACGCTTCTTCTTCTCTCTCTGGATGGCTATGCATAATAATTGCTTTGATATTACACTCCGTTATTCCTTCAGAATAGAGCCTACGATAGAGTCACAGAGCAATGATGACATTTATTGTTGATATAAATTAGGGAAATCGTAGATAACGCTGAACCATTGTAAAACATGACAGAAAAAAATGTACAGTTGTTGTACTTCATATGGATTGTTGATGATAAATTTGAAATTGTTTTAGATTTTGCAAAGGCGTTGGTGAATTTTTGAAAACATATTTTAGCTAAAAGCGTACAACAAAGTATTAAAACTGAAACAATATCAAAAGCAGACACGAAGAATTTTACTTGTTTACCATTTTTGTTTCGAAAACTTAATATCGGCAAAACAAAGTAGTTTTTTTTTTACATTTTTGCGGGTATCGGCAAGTTCTTTTCATGTATGAGTTTGTCCGACCATATGCAATCTGCATTTTTCTTTCAGATCAAAATTCCCAAAGGAATCCCATATGATTATTGTCTTAGACCCTGTCATCCGGTATTACGGTATTTTTGCAGGTTGCTATGGCAAATAAATTCAGTAAAATGCCCGCTAAATCGTGAAAGTCGCCAGTGTAATTTGGAACTGATTGTGGCTAAAAGTGATTCAGGAATCGTTATATGCATCAATGTGTAAATTGCATTGCAATGGAGGCTATTTTGTATACAGTGTTAAAAACAACAGTTTCGTAGAAAGAAGCTAGTCTCTAATTTATTTGAGGTAAACAAATAATTTATACCTAAGCTTCGATTTGGTTAAATGAAGCGTTTATTAAGGTTTGTGATAAGACTGTCATATTAATTGTGGGCGTTTGTAAGAAACACATCACAAAGTACTCTCAAGAGAGCTTCATTTACATATTATCTGTTCTCACTTTGAGAAACAGGTGGGTGTTCTGTCTTATTATTAGTTAATACAGTTCGGCAAACAAGGAGCTATTATATTCTGGACATATGGAAATATTTCTTCAGGATTGTTTCCCTGTAAATGCTATAGGTTAACTTTGAAATTAAGTTGTTTTAATCAATGCACCGTTCTTCTGTGGACAACAGTTCTCAGAAAATTATTTGATTGTGGAGTGGAGGCAAAACCCAAATAATAACTACACGTGCCTATATTCAAATTATCTTGTCAGAAGACAAAAAGACTGGTACTTTCTCATATTTTTCTTCTACTTCAGAAACTAATACATGCAACTTCATATCCGTCTAAACCGATCGTGTATTGCTTTCAAATGTTGTCCTGCCATTTCACGAGCGTCCTTGAATTATACAATCCACCGTAGAATCCATCGGCCTGGGGGTAATTGGCATAACTGATAGTCACATGATATCGGAGACATATCTCCGCATAACTTTAGGGGAGGTTTCACAAATCAAGCAGAATATTCATTTTTGCATGCTTCTTTCTCTATGGGTTAAAGAAACACCTGACGGAGTCCCTCCGGGCAAAAATTCCTCTTTACAAAAATTATCAATTAATTTTTATGAATTGTGGGGTTTTGTTACCACTTGAAATGTGAAGTTAGAATTATACAAAGAACTGGTTCTTGTTTCCTGTATCACAAATCTTTCTGGTCTGCCTAAAATAATCAACTTCTCAACATTGAGTTTACAGTGCGACAGGCGTTACGCAACTAACCAAAATCTTCTAGGAGAAAAAGTTAATCCATTTCGATTTTGATTTTGGACTTCTTTCATAACTCGCACTTATAACAAGCAACGTAAAGACACATTCATTTCAAGGGGATTTTAAACCAGCATTAGGTGTAGACTTTCCTTTATTGCTTCGTCCTTCGGATGCTCCCGTATGTTGTGTAATGCACACTAAACGAACCAGTAGGGGCCTACGCTTATCGTTATGAGAAGGGTTTTGGCCCAGCGTTTCTAGGATGGTGGCTGAGCCCAAACATTCCCCCACAGTACCGTGTAACCGTTACAATGTGCTAAGTGTATAAACATATATAACATGTACAAAATGCGTCTCATCATTCCAAAATTGCTTTGCTTTGGGACGCCCTTCGGATGTGAAAAGCGCCATATAAGAACTGCGTTTTATTATTTAGTACATTCTATGACAATTTAATGCAGAATGACATCTTTAATAAATGAGAGAAGCCCATGTGAAGCGGGTGGACGAGATCCTCCTTCATTTTGTCGCTTAATAATTTCAGTTATTGTTGTTAACCTTCTCTGTGTATCGGATAACAAAAACGCTGCTAATGTGTATCGTAACCTGTATAGATGACAATTTAAGTTCAGCTTTGTATTATTGTAAAGTTGAGCGATTAATGGTGTAACCTTGAACACGCTCCCAGTGTGTACATCTTACGTCAGCGAAAGCTCTTACTCGCGTTGTTATCAGGTTATAGAACAGCTTGATACCTGTCTTTGGGATCACGTGGTCACAATTTCAATGGTCCTTGCATTGACGTCATCACGCTGCCATTTTTGATTTAAAACGATGATGAAAAAATGGGAAACGCGTAGCTAATGAGTTGCCTTCTTTTGACTTCTAGGCGAGGGCGCCCTACTGAAATGACGTAATGTCAATTGTTGACCTTCTTGCTTTAAATTTAAATGTAGCTGAAGAAAAGGCTTTGTGTTGAAATATCTGCAATGGAGGACCTAAATGCCAATCAATTCGGCAAGCAGTGGAGACTAAATATATAGATTAGTTTGTTAGACTGCTTCCTTAAGAGATTCAAACGCTACAGGACTTTTTAATTTTCATTTGTATAGAATAATAAATAAGCCACTCTGCTCGATATTCAGTTCAAAATGACAAACAGCAGTCCACACCCTCCCACGGCAAAACATCAACTGTCTATTACTATAAAAATGACTGCAACTTCTCAATGTCACTACATTTCCTCTTTAAGTAAATTTGTTTAAACTAACAAACACTGATGTTTATGTTCCCTTTCCCGATCTTATAATACCAATTCCTTCCATGAGTCCACCACTACCAGTCAAAAAGGTCGTCTAAACCAATTACTGTACATCTCATACACTAATAAAATATCTACCATTACAAAAAAATAAAACCACCAAACCCTTATCCTCTTTTCCCTCAATGTAAACATTTGTTGATACGAATCGTCTGGACGCAATGAAGGATGCAAATTCAGTTTCCTCCATTAAGATCGTCGTTTGGTCTACGATCTTTATCCTCTGCTGATGCTCTAGTTGGATTAGTTTCAGTTGATTAAGTCGAAAGGTGAATCCATTTAGTAAAATTACCTAGGACAACTGAAATCAAATGTTTTCTTTTGCTGAAGATGTTTGCATACGGCTATGTATTCTGTATTTGTGGATTACTTTTGTAAATTTGTTCAGATGGGGTTACTACTGTATTGAAGCATTGACCAGTTAATTTCATTTCCTGTCTCCTCATTATGTATACCATAAACCATTTTCTACTCGGTACTTGTGTCTATGTGTGTGTACACGAGGCTTTTTTTTATATTTAAAGTGCAACCTTTTTAACGTCTACCGTCTTTTCAGTGGTGTTACTTCTCTGACTAAGATGTGATGTATTATTCTTTTAGTAAACAGTGTCATGTTCAGTATTTTTTGTTTTCTCGTCAATGGATGACAGTTAACAATTTCTCGCAAAACACTTTACCTATCCATTTTACAATTTAATTTCTTCACTTAATCAAAGTTGTGAGGGAACATTCAAATGATTTGAAAGACTACTTGTTACTTTACAGTACTAGTAAATAGTGCATAACATGTATACGTCTAGTACGGTAAAGTATTTACTAGGTTTAAGTGCGAACCTTTAAAGATGCAACTTTTGGAGTTTGGCTTCTTCCAGGCTGTGACTTGACAATTTCAGTTTAATCAGGATTTTCGTCACCTACCTCCTTCTGGTTACTCCCTTAACCTAGCTGAAGTGCGAACTTTACAAGATGGAAGTCCGGAATAATGCTACAATCGATATATTGTCACCAACCTTCATAATAATGGTAACCCATCTATAACCATTTTAGGTGTGAATAGAGTCTAGAGACCTCCCAAGGTACGGTTCACGACCTGGAAAACATAAGCTACTTTTAGAATCAAATTAAAAAAGAAAGAAAAAAAGAAAACAACCCCACACATTTTGCTACGATTGGAGCTTGCTTAAACTATAGTCTGGGCAGCATCAAAGTTCATAAAGTAGATGAATCATTCACCCGAAACACCCATCCGCTCATTATATAGAATTGATAAAAATATTTCCACTCTCTCCCTCACTCAAGAAGACAACTTCAACATTCAATCCTCTACAAAGCTCGTATAAATACCATCCTTTCTACGTAATTTTTTTCAAGGATATTGTTGATGGAAAGAACCACACTTATCGCCAAAGAAAATGAACAGTTTCTGCTCTAGTCTACCGCTGACACAGCGTTACGGACCCTCGCGTCAGATGTTTTTCTCCAAGGAAAACAGTCTGATCATATTCTATGCTGCACTTGAAGTCCTAGGAAAATACTCCGTCTAAAGTGTCTTCAAACAAACTTAGCTTTCCTTTCCTCTCGAGATAATAACAGTCCATTCGCAACAACCATAAATTTCTCTGCCTGTTTGCCACAAGAAACAGTGAAAGAATTCGGCCAATAATTGCGCGGTATATTTCACCCTTTTTGCGGTATATTTTGGTGTTTGTTTTTGTTCAGGGAAAGAATGATTAACTTTAGAGTCAACTCTCCGTAAATACAAATGACATTTGATTTATTAAAAACTTAAAACCCCGAACACAGCGTCATCTATGTTTTCCTCTGCCCGCATTTGTCTTATCTGTCTATGATCTTGTAAAGCACTGGTGTCAATTACAACCTCAAAACTTAAGTCAGTGTGATTGGAGGTCTAACCAAACAACTCGTCTCGTAAAATGTATCGCACTTGAGTTTCCTTGAGCTGTAAGAGATACAACATTTAAAATGTAAGAGTAGCCCAGTTTGAAAGTGTTTTGTATGCTCAGATGAATATTTTAATATTTGGTATAGTCCGAATGGAAAACTCATGCCTGAGTAATGTTTTTATTTGCGGATTAGTTTCTTCCTTTACAAGTTCGATAAACATTGTACTAATCTCTCTTCCTCTTCTCCCACAGATCTGCCATTGAATCTTAATGCAAAGACTCCTTGGTCTTTGGATGTTGCAGAGGAAGCCACCGACTACGTCTTGTAAGACCACACGTAAGATGTTAGCCTGACACCATCCGAAGGGACGGTGGGATAAACACGCCTTCTCATGCTTATCGCTTTCTCCCTCTCACGGGGAGTTGAGTGACACAGTCAGTGCATTTGTCGCAAGGAATATAAAGGTTGTAGTCATTCGTATGTCCCTTTCCTAGACGATTGGGAAACCCTTTACCGAGTTGAAGTGCATGTATCCCTAAAGATCCTTCAATAATTTGGATGATAAGGGGATCAGTCATCTTGATGTTTAGTCTGTTGAAGTTGCAGAGGGAGAGCTAGAAGTACCGCATCATCTCCGCGGTTGTTGGAATTGAACCTTTCACGGTCGATAGAGCTTTCTAACCGAGGCAACATGGGGATCATAGCTGTTCTTGATATGCTTTGTTGCTGCTGTGAAGGATGGAGAAGGAAACTCAAGAACTCTGAATCCACCACAGCTATAGTCCAGTCCCCAGTCAAATCGCCCGCTAGATCCCCCGCTAGACATCATCATAAACGGTCAGCCAGTACTCCTTCAGAGCGAAGCTTCCATTTCTTGGTTACCAATCCTGTAGGGAGAACGGAGCTAAGACACGTACAACCTGGTAAGTAACATTTCCTTATCAACAGTTTCGTATTTCATTGGGATAAACTAGTTCAACTGTTTTCCCACAGGTTTGACGCATGTTTGAGTTACACGGATTATAAATAGAACCTGTTTTTGTTGTTGCCAAGTTGCACTTCTTGTATGAAACTTTGTTCCGTTTATTAATTTGCCGAAACAATACCATGAACAAATTTAAGTCTGTCCAACCAAACCTTACATCAACAAAAATTATTTAGAGAAAACGTCAAAAATAAACTTGTCAAAAGCTACTGTATTCGCCTATACTTTTAGGACACCAGTCGAAGGAATATTATTCAGAAAATCAATGGCTGATGTATAATACGTTCTTTACGTAGGGGCCATTGTGGATGTTTTGTTTCCACAACAAGGCACGATGGCTTTAGGGCAAAACATGGAGGCATTCCATAATGTATAAAAGACATCGGCAGTTGAAATCCGTACACTTGGATGAAATGCACGTGCACCCTTTCAAACTTGAATTTGAAATTTAAACGGTGATTATAGAACATTCAATTCATGACTAATGGTCTGACCACGCTAGACCAGACTAGAAACCAGACTAGAAACCAGACCAAACCGCTCCGGGGATTGAAGGTCACAAAATAAACAAATCGTTGAATGTTTTTCTTTCCGTTTTTTGAAGTAGCTGATCTGAAACGTTAACCCGTTTCCTTGAAAATCGATAAACTCCATTATATATGGCTTGCCCTACAAGACTGAAATGTACTTGTCATATCAATAATGAGTTGTATGTGATCCAGGGCATGTATCAATTAAATATCGATATCAGGATGTCAGATCCTTTGACATCATTATGGAAAGCATCCATTATTACGTTGCTAAACCGGAACCTACCGTGGGCATAGCAACGACTTCATATCAGATAAACCTCTCACATTCGGCTGTTTTTAACACATACGAAAATGTCAACTTGATAATTATTTGGAAACCAAGTCTGAAGAAAGGCTGTATTTCGAGTTTGAACATAAAGTAATTTTAGGTAAATAAGGCTCAGATTCTGTTCCATGTCACGTTTGATCAAAGTATAGTTCCAAATAAGTTGCTTTATTCTAATGTTTTACAAATATTAACATATTTTGCGAGAAAGGTTCTTAAGCCCAATTTGAATTTGGTTCTTTAACTTTTTCGAAATGTCAGCATCTAATTTGGATGCATGATCCATTTTCCTAATGCACAAAATTTAAAGTAGAAATTAAAAAATAACAAAAGTGTAATCTCTTTCGATGTCCAAGCCAGAGTCCAGATTCATTATACCTTCAAACCCTGGTTTAACATAATATTGATGGTTTAATTTGTCTGATTTTTATTTACTTTTAATCAAAGTGGAATCGAGGAAACCTTCTCTCTGGTTGATTCTGAGAGTTGGGTCGAAAAGACTAAAAGCTCAGATTGATGAAATTGAACTGGAAAGTATACTGTGGGATGGAAGGTGCAGCGATAGACGAGTTTGCTGATAGTTAACAATTCAACCAACAAATTATTACTTAGATGTCATCGAATACATCATTAGACAAAACCAAAATGGTTCACTTTTGGATAAAATGATGTCCCCGGAAGAAAATAATCCAATCTTTCTTACCGGTTACAATCAGGCTACACATACGGAGATAAATCCTCATACAAATAGTGATGGGGGAGAAAAAAACCTAATCTAGGACACGGCAAACACGTGGAACTTCCCAATTCCCTGGACCGTCGACCGCCCCCACTGGTGTAAATAAACAGGCTTGCCAATTGTTTAATTGAATACGATTAAGAAATTGAACCACGGTTGGTGAACGCAGTAAAAGCTGTCACGTTTTCATAGGTCTTCTTTTTGGAAATGAGCTCAATATTCAGTGAAGCATTGTTACCAAGATCTTCTGATTATTAAATTAACTCCATTCATTCTTTCATTCATTCATTGTTGGTTTGTTCATTAAAAATATCACATGGTAGCCAAGGACTGAACTGCGGACATTTTGTACATAAAGTCAATTAAAGATAAAAGGAAAGCTGTAGTCATAAAAGCAGACAAAACATAAAACCAGTAAATGTGCACAAGGCTCAGATAAAGACCAGAAAATTAAAAATTGCTTTAACAAAAACGGTAAAAGTGCACTAGACACAGATGAAGATAAGATTTTTTTTTAATTACTGAAAAAAGAAACTATATGTACATAATGGCCAGAAAAAATAGATGAATTAGCAGTAAATCAACTGGAAAGTGGAAGTAAATCAATAAAATACGGAATGGCACTGCTCCTGAATCTATTTAGTTTTACTGACGAATAGCTGGTAGTAATTGGCTGCTAGTTTAAACAGTGATCTTAAAGCTTGATAGTTTAGTTGCTTTGTAGAATTAATGTGTGTGGTGAGCTTTCTCTGAGAGGACCGTTATAAGAATAAGTTCGCCACAGAAAAATGTCAGTTAAAAGTTGTTACGAGAACAACTATAGTTAGTAAACCTGTGGATACAACCATGTATACGACTCTTTTGTAAGAAGTGTTGGCTCTGAGAAGAACCGCAGAGAATCACATTGATTCTTCTCACCGAACAAACAATTCTCACAAAAGAGTTTCATACGTGGTTGTAGGCCTACTCGTAATTTTACTACCACAGTTTTTCCAATGATCCACACCATGTTAAGCTTCAAACATCACTTACATATGTTTCAGTATCGTTTGTGTATTTTTTGTTTGTAAGAAGCTTATGTGATGCATTTGTACCTTTTAAAATATGTAATGCATCCAGCCAGCAGGTTTTCATTCAAATTAATTGAACAAAACCGAAGTCAGAAGTAAAACAGTATGTTCCATTCTGTGAAATAACGGTACACACTAAAACTGCTGCTGTCACTGCTTATACAAAAATATTCGGCAAAGATGTCTGTCTCAGGATCAAGGTTATATACAGCCGGCATATTATAATGTGCTTCGCACATTCTATACCATATGATACCTCTTTAATTGTTGCAATATCACTCACAGAGCTGTACCATTTTAACATATTTCCATCATCACATTTCACTTGGCGCGCAAACCCCCTTTCGTGTCCCCAAGCTACTGTGAGCCATCAGTGACTATTACGCCGACCAACAAGATAAATTCATCAGACGGTTTTTTAAGAAAGTGTGTTTGCCTTGACTAAAAACCGCCCAGGGACCCACGGTCGACCGTGCACGGTGTACAGCGAACACGTATCGATTTAATATAGCAATGAACAACCGTATACCTCGCATATATATTTCACTTTCCCCCATACGTTTAGTATATGAACAACTTAATGAACCACAAACTGCAGAGGAAATAAGGAGAGTTGCAGTCAAGCAAGCTGTTTGTATACATGCAGAGAAGCATCATTGACACACTGATTGTTTGTCCAATTGGATTTGTCAGATTCAAAATTAGCGTAACAGAGAGTGAAAACATTTCAATGTTGAGGTATCATGGCAGTAGATCTGGAGATTGGTTGGCTACGTGATACATGTCCCGCCATACGTCTCCATACATACCTTAAACATCGTATAAAGCCATCTTGGTGTTTTTTTGTCCATTCAAATCATTGTTAAACCTAAAACTAAATGTGGTTGTATTTGAATTAGAGGCTGATGCGTTGAGAAATAGGTCGCACATAGCAACACCCTTAACAACAGCCACAGCCGTAGCCGTCGCCACACGCTGGAAAAGCATAACAGTCTGATTTCAGATGTCATGACTTGGGTTTTGCAATAGAGAGCTGGTCAAAGTTTAGAATGTGCTGATAAATTTGAATGTTTTTAGTGCACACAGGGAAAACAATTTTCACTTTTTACTTGTTAACTGTGATGAAATAAATAAATTGAATTGAATTGAATTGAAACTATATTTTCACGCAATATGACATTCTGTAGTTTTGCCCACTCTAATGACCATACAAACTTATCTTTGTGAGAAGCACTGCAACTGTTGATCGTATAATCGTTTTTAAGAAAGGATTCCCTTCGAAGTAATATCGTTGGATAAGTTTTCACCTCAAAACATTTGAATCTAAGAAACGATTCATGGATGAAAATTATCGTTTCTTAGATTTCTGAGGGTTGTTGTCCGTTCGCGAATGCTGCGGCCAAAGATGCGGTTGGTACCCGCTATCACCTCGCTAAACGTGGATGGATTCGACGTTCGTGTGAAAAATATACCATGACAGGTTCTTTTGTTATTTTCTCAGCAAGGATCAGTTGAAACTTTCACATGTGACTTTAATTGTGTCTTTTTTTATAAGTTTGCCTATAAATCAGCATTATGTTGAAAACCCCCCAATCTATGACACTACCTTTCAGTACCACCCTTGTCGTCAGAGTACCTGCGAAACACAATTCATAAAATCAGAGGTTTTGCGATATCTTCAAGTTTGTGAAAATGAATATGACCTATTGGTTTAATCACATACCATTTGTGTGTACTGCGCCTTTCAACTTATCGTTGACGTCTGTGGAAATTTAAGAATGACAACAATATATTATGAATCTTGTGGGTGATCTTAAGCGGTCGTGCTTCACCGTGTTTGTCATGCCATACTTTGAACTGTAACTGTAGAGGAGACCCCGAATTGGCTTTCACACTTGAGACAAAACTTAGGAATAAAGGAAGATGTATATTTCAAATCAAGAAAAAGAATCGATTCAGCTTGCTGTCAATAAATATTGTTGATCAAAGCAAGATTATTGGCTAAAAACTATAATACAATCTAAATAAAATAGGTATAATTATACATCGAGAGGTTGGAGCACATGTTTTTGGAAGGGTTTGAGAAACAAAATTAAAACTGGGCAGATAAGAGCGAACAAGCGGCATTTAAAGAAAATCCCAATAACAATCTCTTGCCTGCAAATTATACACGAGCAAAATATTTTCATAAACCTGTTCAGTATTGCAAAACCCCCAGAGATCATAACGAATGTAAATCCACTTTGCTATATTGTACAAATTATACATTCTTTACATTTTGTTACACGACATGTCTGCTATATACGAAAAGCTTTGCATCGGATATGAGAGAGAATTACAAACAGTCGTCGGCTCTCCCGAGACCGTTTACGGAGCTGAAGTGATATAGGATGGCGTAAAATAGTATTCATCTAATGCTAATCGATTTTATACAAGAAGACCCCTTGTCTATTTATACAGACGGGTGTTTCATGAAAGCCCATTTGTTCTCTGTTGGGACTTGTGTTTGTCTGGTGATTGTATTGGCGTATAGATTCCTGGTGCTAGTCTTTGACAAATTCAATTGGTCTCCCATTTTGCAAAATAACTAACCCAATCGTTATGTAGTCATATTATAAGCTTTTAGCCTTCGAGAAAGACTCTGCTAGGGTCGAAACGTCAGGCCGTTAACTATTTTTCGCATTTATTACATAGGTCCTTTTGGTTGGTAAGCAGTTTGCAACAGCTAATTCTATTTCATCATAATATAAGCTAGTTCATCAGGGCTACTGTTAAGCAGTAGCCAGCGCCAACTTGCGATTTCTCATTGAGACTGTGGCATAGGAGTTGTCCAGAGAATTCAGTACAAAAGGTGAGAGGGGGGGAGTTACCCCACCCCTTCCTGTCCGCAAAAATACCCCAACGTCTGCTTAAGTGCTCATGGCACTCTGTATTAATGGCCACCCAGCCATCACACTAGTCATGAAAATGACGTCCAGTACCCGGCAAATGACTGTCTGGATCCACCATTGCTTTCAAAATGGACCCTTGTACTTTGGCAACTAGCAATAACAAAGAAGAAGGAGACACAAAATAGATATACACGTTCAAATATAGAAACCACTTAGCGGTCTGGCACTTGGCTTCTTGAGACGGCGGCCATCTTCTCGAGCCACTTTGTTTGCCCTGCAATGATTGTACCATATGGCAAAAGGTATGGACAAGATTAAATGAATAGCTCCATTAATTAAAGGTATCGTACACGTTTGGTAATTACTCAAAATATATTAGCATAAAAACTGACTTGGTAACGAGCAACAGAGAGCCGTTGATAGTATAAAACATTGTGAGAAACGACTCCTTCTGAAGTAACGTAGTTTTTTAGAAAGAGGTAATTTCTCACTAAAATAATAAAAACTTCTTGCAAGAAGTTTTTATTCTTATCTGAAAGCACACAAATTTGTACAACAGGGGTGCTTTTTCTTTCATCATTTTCTTGCAACTTCGATGACCAATTGAGCCCAAATTTTCACAGGTTTGTTATTTTATGCATATGTTGGGATACACCAAGTGAGAACACTGGTCTGTGACAATTACCCTACGTGTACGATGCCTTTAAGAACGGTGTAACGAACTGAGCTGAAATTGTAACAACTGTTGCAAAGCTTTTAGCATTTATAAGGGAAACATCAGGCTGTTTATTTTTTCTTTGTAAGTTTTGATTGTTTACACATCGTGTGATAAAAGATGGATGAATTAAACATCTAACCCACGGCTTTATCTTAAATGCCAAGATGTTTTTTCTACGATAAGTGGATAATATATGCTCTCAGCTAATGTTTATTTCGTTGTTTTTAACGAGGATTTGTTTTTATCTTGGGTGCCATTAGTGTATTCGGGGGGGGGGGGGGGGCTACACGAGTCGACCGAATATAATCAGTTCTCATGAAGCATCTCCTAAATATTGTATTATTATTTTAAAATAATATTGTGGAAAATTCAGCTGTTGTATTATGTGCATAAATAACCATTAGTCCTCAATTCTAATGATCAACTTCAAAATATTATTCAAAATGTTAAAATATGGATTCTTTTAGATATAGAACTGAAAGTTAATGCAGCTGAAAGGTTTATTGCCACTAAAAATTAACACATCTAACCAAACGAGCAACCATTGTTCCGGACACGTCTGCACTGAAAATAATCATAATTTAACTGCAAATAATGTATAAATTAAGTCTCGAAACGACAAGAGCAGGAAGGAAGCAAGGACGACCATCATGCCTACGTACGACGTGTCTTATAATTACTACAAGTAATTTAGAAAACATTGTAAATGTCAATATTGAGCTTTGCCTGCTCTCTCTGAAAAAGATTGAGCTATTGTATTCAATCAGAGTGTTTTGTCACTGTAGAAGACTAGTCTTAGTCCTATGTTTTTACTTCGAGTTTTTTCCCTAAATGCCCACACGTTTTTCTTTGACATTACAGTTGGGACACTCCACGGGTAAGAGGATATTTGTTTTGAATCCCGTCAAACACTTTTGAGTATAAACTATTCACCCTGTTGACGGTCCTGGTATAGGCCTACTCGTCGTATGATATCCATGGCATTATGGGATACCCATCCAAGCCATTTCGGAATTACCCACGAAGTGAACGACCGACAAAATACAATTATGCCTTCCGTTTATGTTAATGCATTTTTGTTGCTGATCTTATTGGACTGTAGTCAATACTAACCACGTTAGCCGGCACTTGTTCACATGAAATAGGCGTCTGGTTATGGTGGTTGGAACTTCTAGTTGGAATGCAAAACACAGATTTGAGCGGGATGGGAGAACACGGGCGGGAGAAATTGCCGCCTTGTGTCGGATGTCGGGGTATTTAACGTGGACTGAAACAACAAAACCCTCACTCTGCCCTGTCTGCCGTGTAAATATGAGGCGAAAGGTCACTTGTGTAATGAGTAAACAAAAATTTAAAGTTTAGGGGTTAGCGTGAATTTAAAAAAGTGATGACGTGGTGTTTTCTCCCCTGAGACAACGCCCTCTTCCGATCATCAAGATGATAAAGAAAACTAAACTATAAATGGGTGAGATGTTCATTTTGTGAAAAGTTACAATATATCTTGTAATTTATAGTTTTCTAATACTGACAGTTGACAATGTAAGTGACTTCGTTAAAAATACGTCATTAATAACGTTTTACTCTAATACAAGTTGAGAGGAATACATTCTCTCAAACCCTTTTTACCCCTCAGCCTCATAGGCTGAAAGGGGTATTGTCATGCCTATACGGCGTCCGTCCGTCCGTCCGGAAGTCTGTCTGTCTGGGGTTTCCAAACCGTAACTGGAGTTACAAGTGACACTTGGACTTGTAACTTGGGTGGGGGTTGCTTTTTGAGAAAAGAAATGTTGGGAATGTTTTTGGGGTGAAAAGGTCAAAGGTCTGGGTCACGGTGGTGAATTAAAGCTAAATGGTTTCCGGACCGTAACTTGTGTTACAAGTGACATTTGGACTTGTAACTTGGGTGGGGAATTGCTCTTAGAAAAATGAAAGTTGGGATTGTTTTGGGGTGAATAAGGTCAATGGTCAAGGTCATGGTGGTGAGTTAAAGCTAAATGGTTTCCGGACCGTATAAAGTGACATTTGGGCTTGTAACTTGGCTGGGGATTGCTCTTAGAAAAATGAAAGTTGGGATTGTTTTGGGGTGAATAAGGTCAATGGTCAAGGTCATGGTGGTGAGTCCGGACCGTAACTTGAGATAGAAGTGACATTTGTACTTGTAACTTGGGTGGGGGTTACTCTTAGAGAAAAGAAAGGTCAAATGTCAATGTCACGGTGGTGAGTTATCGGTAAAGTATTTGTGCACCGTAACTTGAGTTAGAGGTCAATGTTATTTAAGTGGAGGTTGCTCTTAGAGAGAGGGAAGGTTTTGATTTTTTGGGGGTTGAAAAGGTCAAAGGTCAAAGGTCATGAGTTCAGTTTCACAGATGAAATGTCACTGTCACAATGCTCGGGTGTACCATAGAGAAACTCTATATATAAAAACTATACGAACATGGTTTGGTGATATTTTGCGTTAGTTACAATATAAGTGCTGAGGGGTATCAACAGCATCGCTGTTATTTGTTGCAATAGATTTAGCACCATAATACATATTTTGACAATACGAAGAACGTTAATTCACATCCAATACAAACAATCTTTGAATTTTGTCCCAAAAATACTAAATAATAACTTCGACTACTCCTAGCACAACACTTTTTCGCAAGCTAAAACTTGACCAGGGAACAACAATATTTTTTTCACATGAAACAAAATATAAAGTGACGCGGCTTTTTTCTATGGTAACCAATTATATCACGTGATATTTTGCTGACGTCATTACGTTCCGCTCAGGCGGTCCTAATTTGGAGAAACACGTATAATATGCAGTCCATAATGCTCTTTGGCATTTTAAAGGGTGAGTTCGTCGCCAGACTGCAACATGCAGTATATGCAGCTTGACATGAAAGTACACGGACCCAGACTGCACTACTTGAGAGATGTAATTTCATGAAGAGTAATTTTGACAGTTGAGAGAAGAAACGTTTTATTTATTGAAGCATTTTGCAAGAATTGGTTGCAAATTGGTCGGTGTCTTTATTGAATTGAGGGAAGACGAGAAACTGAAGTTGTGATGGGCCTGTAATGAAAAAACCCCTAATTGACCCAGTTGGGGTGGTCTCGTTTCAATATATACGGGAATCCTTTTGTACATGAATCTAATCTGTTTATGAAAATAACTGCACACGTTTAACCTTTTTTACACCGGGAGTATCGGGCTGTAAAATACTTCAAATTGGTATAAACCCCTCGCTGATGGCGTCACTGTGAGCTGATGGCTTCATTGCATATCTGCTGAGCAATTGTAGGGGTCAACATTACCACTTGAATGCATTCCGTTGGCAGTATAGATATTGAATCCTAGTGAACATGGGTGTAAATAAATTACTATTATCATAAGAAGTTAGAAAGGCCTGACTATCTCAGTTTGATGTAAACCGATAGAGGACAAAATACTCTGTTCATTGGTGAATATCTTATGTGTTGTGATAGGCTTCTCAAATCGGTTATGCACTGCAGACAGACTAAACCGATAATCAAGTATTAGACAGGGCTACTTCAGCAAGCTTGTAATGTTTTTGGTAAGTCATTGCGTCACACGCGCGCGTGTCTCATGCACGCACAACAAGTTCGCGACTTCCGGCTCAAAATGTACAGGCCCATATTATTCTCAGAGTGATGTCATCATCAGATGTTTTAGATGTCGACAAATTTTGCACTTGAAGGGTATCGAATACAATGGCAATTTACACCATTTTAACGTGAAGTTAGAAACTTGTAATTTTTCCCCACTCACATGAGGACTCTATCTATTGGAAAACGAGTACTTCACAAAATTTAATGTGACATTTCCCTTGCTCTTTAAATTGTTGCGATTGGTGCGCTGGTAATTTTCCGCCAACCAGGATTTTCTGCTTAAGTGCTTTTATTAGGCCACGGTATGAACCGGAGGTACACTGAAGGTGGATTCTAAAAGACTTACAAAGCTATACTGAATTTGTTTTATTTGTTCAGGCACAGACCCATATTATAGCGAAGAGGATAGTCCGTCATCTGCCGAAGAAGTGTCAAAATCAAGCGAGGACATTCGTAGGAACACACTATCAGCGCCACCAACGCCTGAAAGAATCCGGAAGAGAAGTTTAGAGTCAGTACGGTAAAAAACCCTCATGGTGCAATAGCACTGTCTACTTCTGTTAACAACTAACGTGTCACAATTCAACGTAATATAAACTATAAATACTGTTAAGGATGGCGTCAGTCTCCCCAATTGAGGTGAAACAAGTTTGAAAGAAAAACCGTGTCCGAATTGACGGCTTCGGCAATGGCAGGATCCTTCAACGTTGTCGCTGCAGCCATAAGCCCGCTGCAGCTGTTGGCCCACTGCCGCCATTGGTCTGCTGTAGACATTGGCCCGCTGCCGCCGTTTGCCCGTTGCAGCTGTTGGCCCGTTGCAGCTATTGGCCTGCTGTAGCCATTGGCTAGCTATAGCCATTGGCCCACTGCAACCATTGGCCCATTGTAGCTTTTGGCCCGTTGCAGCTGTTGGCCCGTTGCGCTGCCGCCGTTTACCCGCTGCAGCCATTGGCCCGTCGCAGCTATTGACCTGCTGTGGCCATTGGCCAGTTGTAGCCATTGGCCAGCTGTAGCCATGGGCCCACTGCAACCATTGGCCCATTGTAGCTTTTGGCCCGTTGCAGCTGTTGGCCCGTTGCGCTGCCGCCGTTTACCCGCTGCAGCCATTGGCCCGTCGCAGCTATTGACCTGCTGTGGCCATTGGCCAGTTGTAGCCATTGGCCAGCTGTAGCCATTGGCCCACTGCAACCATTGGCCCATTGTAGCTTTTGGCCCGTTGCAGCTGTTGGCCCGTTGCGCTGCCGCCGTTTACCCACTGTAGCCATTGGCCCGTCGCAGCTATTGACCTGATGTGGCCATTGGCCAGTTGTAGCCATTGGCCAGCTGTAGCCATTGGCCCACTGCAACCATTGGCCCAATGCAGCTTTTGGCCCGTTGCAGCTTTTGGCTCACTGCCGCCGTTGGCCCGCTGCAACCAGCCGTTGTCAAACTGGCTTGATTCGGATACGTCCATATGGTGCAAATCCATATTACACGTGAAGCGTAAGCCCTCGGTTGCAGTGGCCATTTTATGGTTCTTTATCTTGATTCAAAGAGAGTAAACATAATATTGGTAACATCAGTTTATGCAAGCATTATAATTACACAAAATAGTTAATGGTTTGACGTTTCGACCCGAGCAGAGTCTTTTTCAAAGGCTGAACATTATATATCTATGTACCTTATCTTGGTTCAAAGAAAGCATCAAAGATGCAGCATTTAACAACAGCAACAAGCCTTCCATGAAATCTGCGGTTTTGCAACATTACTAATTGGGTAGCATAGCTTACGTTAAGCCCTTGCGCATAAGTAAACACATTATCATCTGTGAAACTAAAAGTGTCTGGGGAGATTGAGAGTGGGCCATCACTACTGAAAAATATTGCTATAATCTTATACTTCCTCCCTTGGCTCTGCCAAACCCTCTTAAAAAGTCATTAATATGATACATACCTAATGGAAATTAGGTGGGTGTCTATTTAAATATTGTACAAACATTTCTGCAAAACTTAAATCCGCTCATATAAAACCCATTTCCCTGAAGTTGACTGCCAGTTGATTTTGAAACGAGCCGAATATTTTGTTGTTTTCTTCTGGACCAAATCCTAATGCACGACGAGAAAAGTGCAGCCCTTTATTTATTTTGTATCAAGCAGAAAACAAGAAAAAATGGACAAACCAACCTCTTCCTTTTAATAAGAAGTAACTCAAAATAAATAGTAAACTTGCGGGTACAACCATGTGTAAAAACTCTTTTGTGGGAGCGTTGGCTCTGAAAAGAGCCGGTGGGGTCTCGACGTTTCGAACAGTATACTCTGCTCGTCTTCAGTTTTAGTTTAAGATGAGTCTTTATTTTAATTACTGCTATTTATGCAGGGAATAATGTATGTATGACAAATTGATGTATAAGAAGTTTGAACATTTGAATAATGTAATCTGTTCCCAGGTACTCCTGTGAGCTTGGGCAAATCCAACCCGAGCTTTATGTGACAGAGGACACGGGTAAGAGCAAACCGCTGACTATAAGTAGCGGCAAGAAGAATAAGAAGGATGAGGAAGTTGCGGAAGAAGCATATGGTACAATCTCGATTGCCATCAAGTATGAGCAGCACAGACAAAGGTAGGATTCAGTGTGGATTGGTTATAGGAGAGTATGGCTATTAATTAATTTAGAGTTTATGCTTGCGGAAATGTGCTTTTTAAAAATTGTGTATCTTGATAGCAGAGGTTTTACTGGGTCCGGCACATCTCTGATGACAGTTTAAAAAAAAAATTGTCTTCACTCGGAAAATTGTAAATGTAAATATCTTTAAATTTAAGATGTAAAATAGATAAATAAGTGTCAATCACATTGGAAAAGGATATGAAACAGGTTTGTAAGATGGTCTAATGCATTATATTGGAAGGCAGGAGAGCTTGAAGGATTTATGCCAATGAAGGATAAACTATTATATAATTATTCGAAAACATTGATTTATTTATTTTGTTGGTTGATGTCAGGGTAACAGTTCACCTATACAATGTCACTGACCTCCCGGCCAAAGGTCAACGAGAAGGCGTTGATGCCGTCGTCCAAGGCTGCCTCCTCCCCGACGAGAAGTTCAATCTCAAATCCAAAATCATAAAGGACACCCTTAATCCAATATTCGACGATACCATGGAATTCCCTGTCGACCAGTCGAAGGACTTTTCCCAGCAGGCTTTGCGATTGTCTGTTTTCGATTCTGAGAACTGTAGTAAGGTGTGCGCCATTGCACACATCATAATACCCTTAACCGATTGTGATATGGACGGAAAACAGAAAGAAATGAAGAAGAAACTTCAAAAGAAATCAGAGGTGAGTCTGCCCTTTTTATACCGTTGAGGGCACATTATAAACGTTCAAAACTTAAATTAAATTTGTATTTACCCATCTCCTAGATGAAGTCTCACTGAGGGTTATGAGAACGGCGACGACGGCAAAAGATTAACGATTATTTGCCCCTCAACAAGAAGCTAATGCTAGGGATGTTTTGCGGCATCACTTTTGCTGGATGCAATTTTTAAGTTCATTGAAAATAATTTTGTCTACACCCAGCAAAGCACGTCAAATCGTGTCACTGTCTCTTAAATGTCTTTGGCACAGTTTCATACAATGTGGATCAAACATTGTATCACGCACGTAGAAGCTCAGTATTTTATTACTTTCTGCCTTGGAAGTCTCAAAAGTGCATCGGGGCAAATAGGTTCACAGGGGGAGTAGATTCCAGAAATTCGATATCTCAATCTCAAAATGACTCGGTTATTGCCGCGTTTGACTAAATATCTGGCATTCAAGTGGCATCTACGAAATATCCTACTTTCCAGGACTCATCTTGATTTAATTTGATCTAGAAGGGAAGGTCTGCGGTGACATCCTCGACGTTTCGATAGTATTCTATAATTGTCATCAGGGTATCGGGGTGAAACCGGAATCCGGACGCCGTACTCTTTCATTCCTGTTGAAATTAATTTCACTGCATTTTGATTTATGTTTTGGCCGTTTCAGATGGTTGGAGATTTAGGTCGCCTCTATCTATCGCTAGCGTATCTCCCATCTCAAGACAGACTCTCCTGTTTCATCGTACGGGCGAGAGGTCTAGTACCAGAGAAAGGAACTAGTGAAGACAATCTAGGTAAGATCAGGATCTTATAAAGGCACCAGATTATCTTACGGTCAGAGAGCTAAGCATCGAAAACACTATTAAAGGTGTTTCATTTAGTAATCAAAATATACGTTTCATTATTAACAAACATCACTTGGGGTTGCTGTATAACCTTTCAGTCATGGATATGCCATGTTGTGGTCCTTACATACAAATCTATAAGATTACAATGAAACCGGCACAAGTTAAACAGTCTAGCGGTTTTGCATATCTCCAATGACAGTGTTATTCACAATCTAGGGGGACACAGCAAAAGAGATGCATGCAGTCTGTATTATAAACCTAAAGGGTGAGGCGACAACTGAACCATGGTTACACTTACTTTGGCCAGCACATTTACGACACATATAAAGTTATCATAATATTATTTAAAAAAAAACATCAGCTGGGTCAATATGCCATATGATTACAACACCACAATAAAACGAAATTGACACCACACTTACACCTCTGTGAGGTTATCGCGGTGTACAATACATGCCGTTGAGCTTGCAGTTAATAGGATACATGCATAAGCTCTTTCTGGCATAATGTTTTCTGAAGTGGTTTTTAAATTCTTATCGATACACTTAGTTTCCCCAGTCAGTTATTCCTTTATCACAGCGCAGGCTTTGTATCCATTCGGCCTCGGAAATAAGATACCATCACTGTTTTTTCTTCTTCAAATATTAGTTAGTATTTTTGTACTTTGAAGGTAAAACATTCTCAGGGATTGTGAACAAGAATTCGATAGTTTTTTCCAAAAAAGAGTTAGACCACTGGGTGGCGGGAAACCCAACTGTTTTTTTTTCTTTTTCTCTTTTCTATAAACCCACAATGGCTCGAATTTGTGAGTAATGACATTAATCCACACTGTATGTTCCATGACAATAGACTGTGCAAGTCTTGCGTGTACTCGAACATTGGGACCCTTTAAAATTGTTTCCTTCACGCGTTAAAGCAATGTACAACGGGATCAAAGAGGTCCAAAAATGTTCGAATACGCGCAAGACTTGCGCAGTCTATAGACTACTTGAATACGCATGCATCGTTGAGATCAAACAATGGCAACGAGCCCGCGTGGACGCATCACGCACAACTGTCAGCCAATGGTAGGTCTTCATTGACCTCAGTGAGGGCTGACGTCATACGCAAGAGGTCAATTAACAAAAAGTCACAGTGATTTGAGTCCGGAGCATTTGTATTGAAAACTATGGACATTGAATTTATACGGCTTTGAAATGAAATGTATATTCACCGTAAATACTATGTATAAGGTTCATGTTACACTTCACATCAAATTCTGAATCATTCTGGGTCGATGGGCACCACTTCATTTGTTCTGCACAGATTGAAGCGATTCAACGACTGCATTAGACCTTATTAAATAAATTCTGACGAATGTGCTTTATGTCTAATTGTGACCATGATTGAAATTTGAAACTCGGTGTTGGGATACATATAGCTTGAAAAGAACCCTGACCTGGAGGGATCAGGAGTTTGTACTCTGCAAAACTAAAGCTGTACCGTCAGGAAATAATGAATTCATTATAAATACGTGGTTTTATATGAGAGTATTTTTGAACTTAAATGACAGCTCAATGTAAACGATAAGGATAGATAGAAGGAGCTTTTGTTGGTTAAGTTTATTTGTATCTTCGTGTGTGTTTTTTCTATCCAATTTCATACAATTTATTCCTCCATTTAATAGTTATATCATTGTTGTGAACACAAGCCGAACCTTATTGAACAATTTGTTAATAATATAAATAAGGTAATGGGCGGGTGAGACGACCAGGGTTCTAAACGGCGACACTGCTGCCAAATTACTGTCCGAGGAATGAATGACTATAACTGACTGTAAAAGAGAATGTAATATTTATTTACTAAACTCTCTGTGAATAATTATTATCACACGGTTTGAGTTGGACATTTTTCTTTCTTCATCAGAAACTTACGTCAAAGTGTGCCTCATGTGCAAAAGTGAAAAAGTGAAGAATCGTCGGACACCATCTGCGCGGGGGACCGTCGACCCTGTGTTCACAGAATCTCTGAGTTACGTCTTACCAATGTCCTTCATGGAAGATTCATTTCTGATAATACAGGTCATGCAGAAAGGTCACAACTTTAAGAAAGATTCTGTAATCGGACAGTTAATTCTAGGTCCGTATACATATACACAGGGGCGGAGTCTAAGTCATTGGGGGAAGATGCTGAGCACACGTGAGGCGTCAAAACAATGGCATGCTTTGTACTTGTAAAAAAAAGCTTCGTATATTTATTATAGGTCTATGTAGATTATATAATAGACGTATTTATTTTAATTTACCCCTGCTCCGCTTAATGAAGTTTGGGAACCGTTGAGCTTTGGTTAGGCATTTGGAAAACTATGCCAAATGACTTAACGTTATTGAAGCACGAACCGTCACTTCGAAAATGGCTCCTGCTTTTCCACAAAGTTCCTGGGGTGGAACATTTTCAACAGAGGGCGCTATACAAGTTTGCAGTATTATCATGTGGGAAGTGTGGCATCCAGTTGTTTATCTTTGAAGCCAGTTTGATTAAAAACCAGATTCCATCGGTAATTACGTCAACACAGAACGGCCCCCCAAAAAATACGATTTGAAAAACAAAACAACCCAAGACTTCACAAAGAGTGCAATGAATGTACCACTATAAAGCAGTGTAAAATTGTGAGCGCTTTGTCGTTGAAGGTGGGTTCCTCATTGGATATTGAATACATAGTCGTAATTGTTAAAATTGATATAATTCTAAAATAATATTTAAAATAAGCTAAATAGATGTTGTTTTGGTTCCAAGATATGAGAAACCGGAAAGAGGAAAGCACCCTCCTTAAAAAAACAAAACCTTGACGATAAATGGCAATGCCATTTTGTAACAGTCGCAACTATTAATTTTTAGCGATCCATAGTACTGTACATACTACAATAATTTGTGTCCATTCACATTGGCTGCTTCTAAAAATGTTGAGCAAAGTCGTTGATATACCAATGCCTTCTCTGTAATTTAAAACAGTTGATAAAGGTTTCTTCTTGTAAACGTTGGATTTATCGGCCTTGACCGGGTGCGGCAGTCTATTATTTGTTTGTCCTCCCCATATCAGCATTTCCATTCGTCGTGTATAATGAACACTAAATGAGAAAGTCTTGGAGAATGTAACATATTGGTTTGATGAAGAAACCTAGAGGTAAACGGTTGTGCAGCGAGTGGTGTGAAGTATGAAAGTGATGAAGTCATAGGCGATGACACCAGGGTGAGTTAAACACCTTATGAATTAACGCCCCCATAGAGCTAAAATGCAGACGAAACATTGGAAACGCACAGCTTTGTTTGAGCGTGGCACATGAGTATCCATTGAGAAACCTCGTTTTGACCTAGGGTTGGGGGCGCCCTACTCCAGTGACGTCATAATATTAGCTCTAGGAAATGTTTGTTTCAACTGCCGTTCATTGCGAGATTTTGCTTCATTCACAATGCTAACCAAGGTGCGTTGGAACCTAAGGCTCCCAAATTCTTTTAAACACGCGCGAGACTTGAACAATCTAGTGTATATTTGAGCATGATTTGAGTGAGCTGTGACTGCACAAAAGAATATTAAAGAAGTAAAAAGAAGTAGAGCGGGAATTTGAATGCGAAGCACGTGCTTACTGAGGTGTGGAAGTTGAAATGAGGTGGTCAGAAAAGGTTTGACTGTCGCCACGGAATTCTGCTGGGATCTAACCTATGTATCAGAACAGCTTAAAAGAGACAAGAAGAATAAGGAACTATCTAAGTCATTCAAAGACTATAAATTCCTTCCAAATAATTATGTAGGCCTAAGTCTTTAAAAAAGAAGAGTAGAGAATGTCAGTGTCTGACGTAACCGAATTTCCTCTGTTGTATGCCTCTTGCGTTCAAGGAATGCTGGAAATGTATGCTTGACTGCACTGGTTAATCCGAATATCAGTTTATTTTAGATTATGATAACGTTGTAAGGTTTCCTGCATCTTTGCTGATTTCCGTGGGTAATAATAATTACACTTAAGAGGGATCTGACTATGTTGGCCCCAGCCTCGGTTTGAAGGCGTGGATGTGTACAGACAACGATGGTTGCAGCATGAATGGATGCATATTATGATTCCAGTACATGTACTGTAGCTAAGGTGTGTTTCATGAATATTCCAACTTGCGAGAGCACGGATAACAATGGTAAGTGAAGTTGTAATGATACGAGGTTGTGTGTTGGGTCTGCGTGGTGTGATAAGACTGTTTGAGAATTTAGGGGTCTACAATTCTCTGTACCAAACTCCTTGGATTCTATTCTCTTCATCCAACTGCGTGGTTGGAAGAGGATGTAAATGCAATTAATTACTATAAATTTAAAAACGTCATGACTACCCTACCCCCATCCCAACCCCCAAAAATATACAACAAACAAATAAACAAACAAACAAACACCCCAACAAACATAAACAACAACAACTTCATCAAAACCACCCCAAATGAGAAGGTTTTAAATTCTATGCTGAAAACATGGCTCTTTAATTAACTGCAATTCTGTTTGTAAATCGCTTCTGGATATTGTGTGCCGCGCCGTATTTTAAAGGTACATTTTATTGTTATATTTTTGGATGATGTTTTCATGGAAAAGGAGGTTCTTCAGTTCCAAAATAAGAATTTTGTTTTCATTCCTTGGGGATTTAAACCCCTGTACAAGAACTGCCACCCCTGGTTGTGTCACCTCAGTGGTACGGTGGCAATGGAGAAGATGAATCAACTGAATGCAGGAGTTACGAGCTTGTGCATGATTGAGTGAGTAGTAAAAGATGGGTGACGATTGAGACGCGGTTATACGTGACGAGATGTTTATTTATCAAGGAGAGAAAGAGGACTGAAGAATATAGTTTATGCATTGACGTCATCCAGCCGACATCTTAAAGGTGAACAGCTGATAAAACAATAAAAATGCGCAGATTTGTACAGGATTGGCCAATGAACAACCTCCCTTTGAGCTGTAGGCGAGGGCGCCCTACTCAATTGACGTCATATGCATAAGGTGTATCATCTTTGAAAATGAGTATCGGGTAAAGGATGAAATGAATGTATGATCGTTTTTTAAATTTTCAAATTCAAATCATATCTTTTAGAGGGTGAACACAACATCGGTAATGTTGAACAAATAAACGTTCATAGATTTGCACATAACTTACATGGTATAAAGATGGTCACGGTGGAAAACCCTCTGGGATATTTGCCTGATATGCTATAGTTTTTGAGAAATGAAAACCCCCCCAATTAGTTTGATCTCGTGAGACCTGAGGAAACTTTATGTTTGAAACAGGGTTTTTAAAAATCTTCTCGCGACTCTGACAACCGATTGAGGTTATATTTTCACATGTTTGTTACATATTTCATGTATACTATTAATATGGGCCAAATGCGGATACTGGTCTTTGGCAATTTCCAATATTGTCCATGAACATTAATCAGCACATGTTGAAACAGAGTCGGACGAACTGTTTTATGAAAATAAGAGGTCCAGCACACACGTAGTTAAATTTCCCCTTTTGAATTGAAAAATATTATGTTTTTTCGTGTTTACAATAAAGACCTGACGCATTTCCAGTCGTGTAGTACAGATACGATAAAGATAAGTGTAGGGGTACTTGCCTCTCGTAGGAATTGCATCAAGCACGCCAGTGTTGGTTTTTGAAATGTAAGGAGACGGCCGATAGCTAAAGCTAAAATTACAATAATAAACCAATCCAATCGAATGAGGGCGGTATTTGTTAACCACAAGCAGCTCAACATTGTTATTTTATGTTATTTTAATCATTAATTAAATATCGTAATAGCTTTTTTGTTGTTGAAGTAATTTGGAGCCTGACAGTCGGCTCAATGAATAATGAAGAAATGTGAAAGGTTAAGGTTGAAAGTTGTGACCTTTAAAGCAAACACTAAACCGAAATATTTTTGACAATTTCACGCAAATATTCGCTGAATAAATTAGTACAATTTTCTTCTATCTACAGGCATTGTAAACTATGGAGGCCTTTTGTAAATTTATGTCTACTTGAATCTCAACGATTGTGCGATCTTTATTTCTAAGTACTACAGTAAAGACAGCTGCGTGTAGGAAAAAAGTAAAAAATAAACAAATAAAAAAAGATTATGTAAATAAAACATTGTAAATGTGTGGAGCAACATTTTTTTCTTTATGCAATCTTCAGACCTGGGTATGTATATTGATACTAAAAAGATCGCACAATACTTTTATGTCATGAATGATATTATATGGACAGAGAAATATAACTTCCATCATGCTGTATTCGTCATTATGTGAATACAAATATAATTCTATAAACAAACTAATGCTGTCGGAGGTGCTATTATTTAAGTGATATTTAATTTAGAAATTGTTTTTGTCTTCATTAAAATGGATGAAATAAATCCACTTAAAGTTGACTTATGTGGTTAGAATGGTAATATCCAGTATGTAGAAGTTATTGCCATAAATGAAATAAGCTTTAACTTTATTGACTGACCGATTTGTGTCTAACTGATGAATTAATAATGCAAGGAGCTGGCTATTAGAATACATCTTTGAAACACATCGATTTGTGTCAAGTGCTCATTACATGTGATCACTTGAAAAATTGATACCCCTCTGGGACACGACTGTTTGGAAGAACCTCCACACAAAAATGAATATTCATGATTTCTTACCTTCCACATTGTCTACGTCACCTCCAGCGGGATAGGCCTTCATTTTGGATGGGGATCGGGAAGTTTGTACACCCTTTATTTCACCTTGGAAGGTTTGCTCTAATGCGCTAATATACCTCTGCATGGAGATTGTGCCTTTAATGTGCTAGGTGCCATGGGACAAAATGACTATAGTGTGACCATAATCATATCGGTTCACTGTTTGATTTGCCCTGTCCTTGGTATATCAGATAACATGGAAGAATAATTCAGCGGCTAACTAACCTATTTATATGTGTGGATGTTCTTCCACACAAGTAAGTCCTATAGTGTATATTAGAAAACGTTATTCCCCCACAGGGATACTCTTCGATAAGTATTCAGACCGGATAGTTGAATAACCCTTGCCTTATGTTTATTTCAAATACAAATTGATATGATTTCCCCACTGCAACCAAGCGAATTGTAATGAATCTTCTCTCTCAAAATTCAGTTCAATACAGCAAAGAACGTCCCTGTGCCTCTTCTACATTACGAAAACGTCGAATATTTAAATTAAAATAAGTGTATGTAGGATTGCCTTTGACACGATTTGAAGTAACTTCGTATCGAATTTAAAGAAACATAATTCCTTCGTTCTGAAAGTCGGTATCCGTTCGGCTTACATTTTTATCCACTGCTGTTTGGTGATAGCGCCCCCGTGTTGTCTGCCTTGGAATTAAACGTTGAATTCATTTCGAAATTGAAAGAGACAAACCTTTTGGTCGGTCTCGGCTGAGTCGAATAAAACGGAAATCTTTAAATTCACTTCGGCACGAAATAAAAAAAAAGGTTATACATTTGCTGTGATAGGCCCGTACATAGTAATGTTTGGATCTAATTCATGCTCTGCCATGAATGCCTTACTCTGGCATAAATTTTGACCCTAACCATGCGGATATTATGTGCAACCTGTTTCGGTTTGGCAAAAGTCGAATATTTATAACTGTCTTTATATCGAAATGTATACCTTTCGCCCATGAAACACCCTGATTTGCTGGCAGGTTACTCTGCTGTTTTTTGGAAGGTGAAATGAAGCTATTTTTTTGTTTCTAAAGGTAATGGAACGTAGGAAAGATTGAAGTTGTCATGAAGACAGTGCCGAAGTGACAATATGTGACGGCCCGTGGCATTCGAGAGAGCAAATTGAGGCAGAGCACACACGATACGTGATATTAGCAACATTTATAAACGTTGGCAAGCACGTACCAGCTGTGGGTAGGCTTTAACAAGACCCTTGTTTTATTCTGATGTAGAGATGAGGGCTAAGTGTAATCCAGGTACTTTGTATGTTTTTCTAAGTTTCATTTATTTTTTGAGTCATGGCTAGATACAAAAATAAACATGAATATGGATGAAACCCAAGGCAATCGATTCCCCCAATGACATTACACTGCAATGCAATTTCAGACCTATTCCATATACATTATTTTCTGAGCATCGATGTGGTTTGTTGTCAGTTTGATTTGATACGATTTATGATTATTAGTACGAATATTAGTTAGGCTATACTAATTTGTGACTAATATTTATCTTAATAATTTATCTCAATTATCGAGACATCCAAATATGTTTTGTGAATATTTAACCACCCTACGGATGAGTTTTTTAAAAGCTATATTATTAGTATTTCTGGGGAAAAACAACAACCACCAAACCAAAACAATTATCTACCTTTGAGAAGGATTTTCTCTTTCATCGATGTATAATTCCTCTCGTTTTGTGGGAATTATCGTCTTAATATTTTTTTTTCATGAAAAATATTATTACTTTACAATAATGTCCCGCTTGAGGGCGTAGTATAGGAGGACGTTGACAGCTGGCCGTTGTTCGTTCTCAATTCCTCGTTCTCACTATCGGTTTAATTGGTCAAACCCGTCACTATTTGTTGTATTTAAGGGGTTATAGATGATTAGTAAGAACGCAATGTACATCAGAGAGATAAACTTACTGTTATTTGAAGAAAGAAATATTAAGAGTGAACTGATTTCTGAGCGACGATTAATGATTGATGCGAAATCTTCGAAAATGATTTGATAGTTTTGTCAGATTTCAAAGAAGATCGACTTGATGTGGCCCCTGAGTTCAGGAATATCCAACGGAAGAAAAGAAAAGCTAAATTTCAGGACGATAACTTGCCATACAAAATCTATACTTTGAGGAGACTAAATTAATGTCAATGGATTCAAGAAATTGTTGGGAACACCAAATCAAATCAATCAGTATCGTTTCTGAGGAAAAGAAACCGGCCTTTTCTCATCAAGTGTGTCAAGTATCTCTGGATACAAGATTCCACAGCTGACGGATTTGATGTCTGCCAAGCACTAGAAATCGTCTCTAGTCTTCCGATTTCTTTACTGGGAAATGTCTTCAGAGAGGGAGTCGTACGAGATGCTGGAGTTGAGGCGACGGGGATCAGTTACCTGTATGACTGCCTGCCTCTTTGACTGTACGCTTGTGATTTTCCCTGACAGGCATTGCTCGCACGGGACCCGTCACGTAACGGAAAAAAAAACACCACATGACGGTTGTTGACGTTTAAAACTGGGTAATTTCGCCCGAGTCCCCATTTTGTGTTTCTCCTGAGGGTATATCATGATCGTATTTACTGTTCGTGATCCCCTGTCCTCGGCGTTTGGTTTGTTTCAACACCCCGGGGAAGGTATTGTGTCCATGTTTGCTTTTCTTTTCCGAAGATTTTCACGGAATTCTCTGCGGATGTTTAGTTCAAGTAGGTCGATGAGGCAGGGATAGCCATGGTACATTTTGATGTTGTTTTTCAGGAGGCAATTAACAAAAAGATGATTAATTCTGGATGAGTCCATTGTATAAGTTCACCTGCATTACATTTGATATGCGAAAACATTAACTACCTGCATCTGTCATTATCAATTGTTTGACCCTGTCCTCCATCAAAGGTATTTATTGACGTCACCTATGACGTATGGAGCGGCATTCCATACAAACAATAATTGGCATAATTTGACATTATCATTCTGTCAACAAATTGCATAAACTGTCCTTATTTTTTAGTTATGTCAGATTATAGGTTTCACTCCAATGACCCGAATCCTCCCAAATGCCCCTATAATGCTAAAACCTTG
This sequence comes from Plazaster borealis, assembly GCA_021014325.1. Taxonomy (NCBI): domain Eukaryota; kingdom Metazoa; phylum Echinodermata; class Asteroidea; order Forcipulatida; family Labidiasteridae; genus Plazaster; species Plazaster borealis. Next base: position 2,757,270 of record CM037468.1, read on the forward strand.
CTTAGCAGTAGACTTGGCCTTTGTAATATGTGCATAATGATTCGAAAGACGTCAGTGTTTTTTTTTTTTACAAATATGCCCCTATATGTTATAAATAATTATAATTTACGGAAATCCCAAGTCTATTTTCAAAATGACGTTTTTGTTTATTATGGGACAAATATAATGGAATGCAAATCCATTCAATCGATCACGTGGCCTCGATAGATTTGCCGCCCAATGTACAATATAGATCGTTTCAAACAATTGTCTTTCATTGAATCAAGCATTTTTGAAACCATGAAACGTCTTTTTCTTAAACCACGTTCCTATACGTGTGCTGTATACAGACAATGCTCTTTTCTAATTACTTTACGCGTTGGTTCGCTAAGCCGGTTATTTATAGGCGAGATTCGGACTTAAATGGTGCGCAACAACGCGCATTTCAAGTACTTAGCAAACCGCTTATGTGACATATATGGGCCAATTTTCAGGCACTTGAGGCGATAGGCTCAAGCATTCCCAAAGCAAAGGATATTGAAAATCTAGTCAACTGGAAACCTCCGACCCCAAGCCCATGATGTAAATCACATTTTAGACGATTATTCAGTCTAATTTCTACGTTTAAACTAATTTATTAAAATTTGTGTGGCCCAGTTCAAACTGAACTTATCATACGTTGTGGGCTGTGGTTGTTATAGTTGTTCGTATTCCTATCGATACGTGGATAGCGAAGGTAGTATCATTTAAGACGGCATCATTTTTGCACACTCACTTTTAGACAACTCTCTTTGCCTCATTTGGACGGAACTACTTACAGCAATCAAAGCGACTCTGGTACTGTTCGTTTTCATAAATCATAGTTCGTCTTGACAGCTGGCTGGACTACAAGAAGAAACAAAAGTCTAAGTTGAAAGTTGGGAGGGGATGTGGTTTGACCCAAAGCCTCCCATCTCCACAAGATCACGTATTAATACCAAACCTCTGATTACAAGGTCTTGAAACGTGACTTCCAATGAAGTGTACGTCTGAAAGGTCATTAAGTAGTTTACATTTGATAACTGGGCATCGTGATCTTAATCTTACTTATATCAATTAATTAGGATAAGTTTTCTCGAAAACTTCATCAATTACCAATCAACTTTAATGACATGTGTCGAAGGAGTGGTCTCTTAAAAACACACACAAATTAGAGCCAATGTATCATCCCTTTATGACGGGGGTCAAGTATAGCGTACTTATGGAGTGTATGTTTGTCATCACGTTATCAAGGCCTCGTCCGTACTGTCTTCTTTCTGGCTGGTATTCAAGACTAAATCTGGTCATCCTTCACGGTCCATTAAGACAAGCTTATTTTCCGATTTGGCTGCATGGCTGAATGTGTTTTTCAGAATCAAACCCAAGAGAAAATTCTAGGAAGAAGAGTGCTTTATCCTTTAACACCCGCGAAAGCCCCATAAACAAACCACTGACAAACATAAAAGAGAGCGACACAATTACCTAATTATTTTTAATTATTTAATTGTTCAAAATCAATATCTTGTTTTGTTAAACTGAAGAGGCGTTTGATTTCACCAAACATAACAGAATGTGACATTCGGTTCCCTGATGAGCTCTCCAGATTATAGGATGGTTATCGGTCGTGCAAATTGCCAAATGAGTTTAAAATGACTGACGTAACTTGTTTCGAAAACACCCGGATATCCTTAGCACATAGAGTGAAATAAGGGGCCTTTAAGAAAGAAGAGGTTACTCTGCTGCCACCAAGTGTTTGAAAGCCCATTGCTTTTGTTGGAAAAAAGGAACAAAAACGACCCCCTAACACACACCCATCTGTATTGCAGTCACTCTGTGCACTTCCCTTTGTTCTATACACTTAACGAAAATCATATTCTTCAACACTGTAAAAAACACTTTGTCGACGTGTGTAAGTCCACATAATGTTTTTAAGTCCCTACATTATGTGGACCTCTTTTATTCTCAGGTCCACCCTACGTATATAGCGTTAAAAACCCACAAAAACCAACACACAAATAGTATCCTGTCTGAGTCCTTACTATTTGCCATGTTGATTTAACAGCTCAATGTTCCCTTACGTTTGTCATTCAAAATGAAACCGGGGTCTTATACGTATCTATAAATAAAGTACTCACTGCACGTGAACCAAGAGAGAAACATTAATGCTTCGAATTTGTTTGAATTATGAGACCGATTTCTGTAGCACCTTTCAATGGTATACAAGGTGCTACGGTGCATTCAGCAACCCTGCAAGAAACACCAGGGAAACCCCATCTGTATAGCGATATGTGTAACTGGGTTATTTATGTGTATTACACAACGCACGGGACAACGGCTTACGTCCCATCCGCAGGACCTAGCAATAATGGCGTGTCTTGGTTATGGACACAAGTGTCAAGACCGGGACTGGAACCCACATTTTTATGGAAGTTATTTCTTGCAATTGCTAACGAAAGTTATGGTTTTGAGACAAGTAGCATTTTTACTAAACATAAGTTCTAAACATAAACGTTTGGTATTTCCTTTTTTGAAGCTTGTCCGATTTCTAAACCTTCAGTTATTTTATGGGTGGGCCGTTGCCATTATAAAACCGCCTTCGCACTGAATGCATTATTAAATGATAATGTTGTGGGAGAAAGCATGAATTACAAAGAAATGTGGTATAAAGTCTTGAAGTAATTCACCTCGAATTCTCTGTTAATCCACCTACAGTCCAATATGCCATCGTAGCTGGAATAAAACGCAAACTATAATTCATTTGCGTGTGGACTTTAAGTCTTTTCTGAGGCTAATCTTTCATCCTCCTAAAAGTGCAACAAGAGAGAGCTGATAGGACAAAGTATACAATAAATAATGATCGAGGATAGGATAAAATAAATGGAAATATGCAGAACAACTCTATTTGAAATGAAAATTGTCATCTATTTCTGTACTCAACGAGAAGTAAACGCTCAAAAGACATAAAATGTACAAGCCAGTACTAACGATGATTAGAATGAGGAATAAACCTCCAGAGGAATACTTATAAGGAAAACTAAACGAATAATGAAGGAAAACCGACTGCAAAGTAAACAGCCGAAGGTAAACTCTTTGATACTTTAAATTCACTCAGAGAATTGATGAATTATTTCCATAAATCTCTAGAGATCTTGCATGAGTTTTACTTCAAATGCAAAATCTGTTAAAATTAATTACATAAAGTATGTATCAACTTCAATAAGCTTTAAAATGACATTTCAACCTAATTGAAAGTTATTTTTGCTTTTTTTGTTTAGGTCACTCACCAGCTTGCGTAAGAAGCCTCCATTTTCTTGGAACTCTGAAGCCATTGAATCAGAATCAATCATTGAGTTTGTAACCTGGGATAAAGTTCTTGAAACGCATCTTGAAATAATCCAACATTTCCCGAAATTCTGGAATAAAATATCTCAATGTTTGTTGGTCGTAAAAGAATCCCTCGGTGCTGTTTTGACAGCCCGTCATAAATCCTGATGAATAATTTCCTTTTGCGTTTGATCCGCTAAATATTTCGCTATTCCCGTTGACGTCATCACACAAAAAACACTTCGTCGAAGTGTGTTAGCGAAAATGTTTCGAAGACAAACAAAACCTTCATTTCAATAATTGAGCAGATGTTAAAGTATTGATTTCGGCCAAAGTTAAAGGTTCTATTCAGTCACACATTCCGTTAATATTTCAGCGCATCATCATTGATGTCCTCTAACACAAGCAACTTAAGCAGTCGCCCCAATGGACCCCCATCCCAACTACCAAAACCCCCCACACCAACAGAATCCCCCATGACCCGACAACAAACAAACAAATAAATAAATGAATAAATAAAATAAATAAAATAATAATATACACAAAAAGATAAAATAAAAAATGAAAAATAAAATTAACATTGTTGAAAATACGAAAATAAATAAATTAATAAAATGAATAATTAATAATAATACAAAACAGTTGTCATGCAGAGTGCTATATGACATATTCATTTCGATTAAATTATAATTTAAGATCTGGTAAAAAAAAGTAATTAACTAGGGTAATTATTGTCCTGTTTTGCGAGCAGCTTGTGTTAAATTCCCAGATGTCGTTACGCCTTGTAAGACTAGAGTGTAACCATGGCGGTCTTCATTGATCATATCAGTGTGTTCTTATTAGAATGCTGTTTTAATGAGTATTTCGGGTGTAGCACTATTTAAAAAAATCCACAAAATTGCTAATTCAAATCTTGTTCTACATTTTGTACAATTTCTCCGTAAAACGTTATACCACGCATCCCTGCGGTTATAAGAAATGTCAAAAACTTTAAACTAATTTTATTGGACCGTTTTGTGAGGAAAAAAAGCGAAAGTAGGTTAAAGTTTGTCCTTGTGATTAACAACAGGAACACCGGAACAGGAACACCGGAACAGGAACACCGGAACAGGAACACCGGAACAGGAACACCGGAACAGGAACACCGGAACAGGAACACCGGCTTATATTCTACCAGATTAGAAACACATTGCACACTAAACCTGGGTAAAGATAACGTAAAAGTCAGTAATAATGATGGCATACGTCTCGAGAGCATCTTATAACATCATGAGAAGACTGTGTCAAGTAGTCGTGGGCGGAGTGGTGGGGGAGGGGGGGGGGTCAATGGGCTTTTGATCCCATGCTGAGAGATCAGATTCACGTACAGTGCAACTAAGAATAGTACAGAGGTAAGGAAGGACGGAAGAAGGGCGATTTACTCACCGTATACCCATGTCTTCCCAACATGAAATGAATTAAGTGATGTTGGAAGCTTTGCATGAGTGGACAAATAAGAAGTAACTATAACTCAAACTCGTCTTCTCCTGAAGACGAGCAGAGTATACTGTTTGAAACGTCGAGACCACAACGGCTCTTTTCAAAGCCAACACTCCCACAAAATAGATGTACACATGGCTGTATACCCGCAAGTTTAACGGTATAGTTTCTAATAACATTCATAAAGTGATTCTACCACACTGAGCACTGTTGCCTTGGGGTTTATAGACTCCTCCAATGAGAAATCTAGTGTGACATTCTGACGGCAAACCCCAAACCTTTTATGCCCTTATATACACAGCAGCATCACCAGCAAACACCAGCAAAGAGAAAAGGGGCTCATAAGAAAGTTGTCAATTGAAATAAGCTATTGATTTGAGCATCTTCATTCTGTCTGGCCCCAAACTTCCTGACCACTGATATAATGCATGTTCTTATCTCTTATCGACCAGTTATGGTATATGAATAACTTCTTCGAAGAAGCCAATTGAAATATTCATTTGAAAAGACGTCTTCATTCCTATAATCCAAGGTATAGAAGGAGGTTAAGAGGGTCAGATGCAGTTTCTTTAATTCATGAAGGATCCCTGAGTCTAATTCTGCAGGTATAATCCATTTATGATGAAATTACAAACCGGCACATTTATCTGCGTAATGACTCCTAAGAAACTGTTTGAAATATAGCAATCCATATTTCTGATGAGGTAAACGGATACGACCTCTTCAATAGTACGACGACTGTTTTATGATTGATGGCAACCTGCAAGCACCACATAGGTGTGCCAAAGGTGGACATTGAATCTGTGTGAAAAACTATTATTTTCATTATAATTAAGCTTATTGCAAATCATAAATCAGACACATGAACCGAAATTTACAATTGCTGGATAAGAGAGAGGAATGAAAAAGAAGACAGTTTAGTTAATGTATTTAATCTTTTCGATTAGGATATCAAAAGGGACTAATAAAAAGGTCATTTTACCAATTGAGTTGGTAAACCATCGGAACTTATACGTAGTCTCAACACAATTTTTCTTCTGGAACTATACATTTTCAGGAAACGGACAGGATGAATTATAAATGAACTAAAGCCCCCTTTTTAATACACCCCAGTACAGAATATACGATGTATATTCTAGCGGTGCTACCCTCAATCTTCTTTCAATAAGCGACCGAAATAGCCAACGGGCACCCACTGCCCAAGTAGCCAATTAATTGGCGACCGACACTCTATATATGCGTCCCTCTACCGCCCAACTCCTCTAACAAGATATTCTGTCGTCCAAAATGAGAAAGGTGCGGGTTGACGGAAAACATACACGGTAGCTAATACCTCGTGAAGATGCATTACTGATGGGCAATCATAGCTGATCTCATCAAGCCTAAAGGGGGGGGGGGTGTTTGCAATCAAGATGTTTCCGAGAATTGTTGTCTTAATTTGTGGCCAAAATGTTGTCAACATTAGAAAGGATGGTGTCATGTGAACATTTAGATGAAATACGTGCTCCCATAGTGCAGAAAACAGGTGCAGATTTGTACATGTTTACATGCTTTTATTATTACTATGTCAGCCATGAAGATAAAATTGAAATCCATTTTGACATTATTTTATTTCAGATGAAAGTGCAAGTATCAACCTTGTACTTTACACTTTAAACGTAAACTTGTTTAAACCTCCTTTCTGGTCATACTAGACATAATAATATATACTGTCTTCGAAAAGCTGTGTTTGAATAAGCAAAATTGCGGTCTCTTATATTCAATGAGTCAACCAACATTTATATTTGGCTGGAAAAGGAACTTGAGTTGATTTACTTTGTCGAAAGGCTTGGACCCAATTATGGAATGATGCACCGTTCTAAGTCTGCTGGATGATTGCACTGCCCAGATACGCAGGTATACGAGCAGGGAGAGAGTAACATGTCTCCTCACCCCTACGGGTGATATGACTTCATTTGTGGGTATCGTTGTTCATCTTCACACTCTGAATGATTTATCTAGCATTATCTGATGATGCTATACTGCAGTAGCAGTGGTATCTAGCATTATCTCATGACGTTATACTGTACTATAACAGTGGTATTTAGCATTATCTCACGATGTTATACTGCACTATAACAGTGGTATTTAGCATTATCTCACGATGTTATACTGTACTATAACAGTGGTATTTAGCACTATCTCATGACGTTATACTGCACTATAACAGTGGTATCTAGCATTATCTCATGATGTTATACTGCACTATAACAGTGGTATTTAGCATTATCTCACGATGTAATACTGTACTATAACAGTGGTATTTAGCATTATCTCATGATGTTATACTGCACTATAACAGTGGTATTTAGCATTATCTCACGATGTAATACTGTACTATAACAGTGGTATTTAGCACTATCTCATGACGTTATACTGCACTATAATAGTGGTATCTAGCATTATCTCATGATGTTATACTGCAGTAGCAGTGGTATCTAGCATTATCTCACGATGTAATACTGTACTATAACAGTGGTATTTAGCATTATCTCATGATGTTATACTGCAGTAGCAGTGGTATCTAGCATTATCTCATGACGTTATACTGCACTATAACAGTGGTATCTAGCATTATCTGATGATGCTATACTGCACTAGCAGTGGTATCTAGCATTATCTCATGACGTTATACTGCACTATAACAGTGGTATTTAGCATTATCTCACGATGTTATACTGCACTATAACAGTGGTATCTAGCATTATCTCATGATGTTTTACTGCACTATAACAGTGGTATCTAGCATTATCTGATGATGCTATACTGCACTATAACAGTGGTATCTAGCATTATCTCATGATGTTATACTGCAGTAGCAGTGGTATCTAGCATTATCTCATGACGTTATACTGCACTATAACAGTGGTATCTAGCATTATCTGATGATGCTATACTGCAGTAGCAGTGGTATCTAGCATTATCTCATGACGTTATACTGCACTATAACAGTGGTATTTAGCATTATCTCACGATGTTATACTGCACTATAACAGTGGTATCTAGCATTATCTCGTGATGGTATACTGCAGTCGCAGTGGTATCTTAGATATTATGTAATGTAAGTTAGTTACACGACTTCTGTGGTAATATCCATTTTTTTCCATGTAAGACATTCTTAAAACCATTCCTGTTTCCATCGGAAGTTGTTTTGGGAGCTGAGTTTTCACTCAGCTATCCCTCAAATATTCTTCTTCACTGAACTAACCATGTGTAAGAACGTTTTCAAGAGAGAACAAAATTGTGAACAACTAATGTGATGGACGCGTGTAAGTCCACGTAACGTCTTAAGATCCTGTAAAAGGATTGTAGACATCTTCACCATCTCAATACCACAAGTAATGATTGCCCTATGTAAAAACACTCAGTCGACAAAGCCATGGGATGTACACAAATTTGTGTCTGATTCCCTATAAATACTCTCGCGCGTATTCAAACTTTGGGAACCGTTAAAGCGCGTGAGTTTGTTTCCTTCACGCGTTAATAAAGCAATGTGCGTTGGACCAATGGTCCCAAAATTTTTCACATACGCGCGAGACTTGTACGGTCTATTGTCTTTCCGTGCTTAAGGTTTTTAGAGTTACAATTTATATTTCAATGTTTCACCCTTGATTCTCTGGTTTACGTACTAAAGAGAAGCTTTTCTGAATTGAACCTTTCCTAGTCTAACCTGGCAGTATAAATTGGATTCGGACAAATTGAAAACCAAACCAACATTTAGCTTAATCATCCAAAAGTAAACCCCAAATTAGTAGCATTAGGCAGCGCCCTCTATCAATAATTTAAAGCTCGGAGGATTAAAGAACGATACAAAAACAAACCTCCAAGAACCAAAGCAAAATATCCTTCAGCAGAGGAACGGAAATTTGAAATCCAATTTCTGCCCACAAAGCTCCTTGGCATCGCATTTAGATTCGGTGGAATCACGACCTGACCAAATCTAGCTGACCAAAAATGAGATTATACCGCCTTGGTGTACAGTACGCACCAACCACATTACAATCAGTGATTTCGAGTATTAGATTAGATTAGCCAATCTGGTTACGTTTCCAGAAATGGATGACGAAAGTACGGATTTGCCCTTTCAGACGTTTTTTTGTCATTTCGGTCATTGTATCTCACTCCCATATATGAAAAGTGCAAGCTTGGATCAATAATACTTCATGAGAAATCTTTGATACAGTGCTTATTTTTGTAACCAGAATGAAAATTTTAAACCTTTCAGATGTTGAAAACATTTAAAATAATATAAACATAATCACCAATTTAATATATAAATAATGTTGAAATTTCTCATTATTTTTTGCAACAATCATCTATTTTTTTCATAAAAGGTAAGCAAGAGTCTTTACATCATTATTGAGTTGTATCGAGCATTCCTTCTATTCTACGACAAATCCACATTATATTAAGGACAAATGAAACCTCGAACAGTCGTCAACTCTCGCCATCATCTACAATGAATTAAGACAGCGTTGATATTAACAATTTTTAAAGGTATCTTCTGCGAAATATATCAACTTAGACTGTATTTAACATCCTTCAATCCTGTCTACCCCTTCTGTGTACCACGTCGCCTCCTATGTCACTCAGTGACTCATATCTACTGAAGATAGCACCGACGACTGATGAACTCGGCGAGCTCGCCACAGTATTTAACAAGCAAAGCCCTTATGTAATTACAGTATTCACCCTGTCGCCTCGTATTAGTGTACGTCAGTTGAGTCTGAGCTCCGCCTCATCCACATGGCACCAGACGAATCAATTGCCATCACGTACAGTGGATGGTGCCTTTCTTTAAGTTAGTGTTCATAATTATATTCCAAGATTCAAAGTTGTCAGTTGTATGCTGTGATAGTTCACCGATAGGTGGCCCATTATAACACTACTTTTAACAAACCAATGTAGACTAAACCATCTTCTTGTATGAAATCATATAGGCCTACTTATGGAGGGAGGAAGCAGTTGCATGGTTTCGTTCTGCATGTTGTCTCTTTACGTTGACAGAGTATGCATTTTTCTACGCAATTCTTGTCTTACCTTGAGCTTTAAGTGAGCTCATTTGATTTGCTACGAGTTACTATATTTGTATCAGGCTGGATAGCATTTAACTGAACGTTGCACCACCAAATCTAAATGATAGTTTCAATTTCAATTCAGTATTACATTTACATTAAAAGATACACGGAAAAAATTGTGTTTAACTTTAAAAGACAAAATTAATGACTACAAAGAAGTAATAACGTTGGGGACAAAAATATAGATGCTTGACTGAAGTTTATACGTTACGGTTATAAGGCAATTCCATTCAACCGGGCAAAAGTTATATAGACTTGACTTTCTCCTCTTCCTCCACATGACATGATTAACTTGATTAGACTCGACTTACTGACTGAGCAAACTCATTTCCAAATACTAAGTCTTGTTTGAATAAAGCGTTCATGTAAACTCAAATAGAGTCTGACCTTAGTTTTGATTCAAGCTTTGTCAACAGTAGATCTGTATCACTGATGATGCGGGCTACCATTGGTTGTATTAACTTATGGTGACGGCATCAATGATGTAGATGCCAGAAAATTGCAACTTTTTTCACTTTGGCAGAATGAGATAAATTATCAGCTTGAAAAATACATTTGCACAATGATTTAAAGAAATTAAATAAACTTTAAACTTAAAATTTTCATACAGGAATCCAATGCCCGGCCTTCAAATTTAACCCCCCCCCCCAAAAAAAAACCAAAAAAAAAAAAAAAACCCCACCAAAAACCACTTAGTTGTTTGAGACAGTGACGTGGTTTACCACAGTACAGTGAAAGCAAGCAAGGCTTGCTGCAGGAGATAATCACACCGCTCTTATGTTTAAAAAAGTGTCTTGCAGAGGAATTGTGTGTTTGGTTTCTCAACTGACTTTCTGAGGAACTTATTGTTGAAGAAGGTGTTGTGGAGCAACTCAGATATCGCAAGGCGTGAAATGTTTTGCATTTCACATTGAGAGACAGACACAGACAGAATAAAAAACCGCATCACCCTAGCTTTCCTCCACTTAAATCCCACCTCCCTAGCAAACACTTGTGCGGGTAAATTGACTCGTTTGCCACTCTAAAGGTCCGGGAAGCTGTTCCAATGCTCTGAAATACAACCCTAGATCGATGCTTCGTACCATACGGACCAACCAGCCCTGTCTTGATCTTTCCTGTCTTCCCTGAAAACGTTGCTAGGTGACTAAGAGCAGCATACGACTGTTTTGTGGTTAGTATATCCACATTTGTCTTATGTAGCAAATAAGTCTTGGGCCATCATTGTTTCATCAGCTTAACGTGCCTAGCTATCCTTAAAAACATCCACTTGTTGAAAGTTGAAAGCTGTTATCTACAAGCTACCATTAGTGGCAAGTTCACAGCGCTGTATAGTGAAAAGGTCACCCACCATTTTTGCTATGGGCCTACGCTACAATCTGCACTGCAAAAATTGGGACGTTAAAAATGACACCATGGGTGTTGTTACATATATACCGAAGAGAGAATCAAAATGAACATCAGAGTGTTAAAATAACACCAATGTAATTGTATTGCAGAAATTAGTGTTATTTTAACACCCTATGGTGTAAATTTGTATTCCATTTTGTGATAACACCCTTGGTGTCAATTTAACACCCCAGTTTTTGCAGTGTGTGAACTATGTTGCCATACAGTCCAACAACATAAATTGTGTTCATTTGAAACTCACGATGCTGAGCGCCTCGGGAAGGAAATTCTAATACGCTCTGCCCCCCCCCCCATTGCGTCATTATATTCTTATTACTGGCATGGTATAGTTTAATGCTGCTATAGTCGTTTGTTTGTAACAAGACAACTATCCGTTTCTTTGTGTTTTGTTTCATTTTTGTCTGGTGTTTCCCCTAAGCTGATGAAATTAAAAGCAACTGATAATGTTCAATGTTACAATCTTGTTTTTTCGTCCGAAGACGGTCGTCGGCATCTTAACATTCTTGCGCCATTTCGATAAAAACCGACCCAAAGTCTTCCAAAGATCAATTCCAACAGAATCAGAACGGTTCCATTTCAACGTGCCAGTTGTTTAACTTTCCTTTCAAACTTGGGCCAGAAACGTCTTGGAAGCATACAACACCCGTCTTGCTCCTCCTCACAGCTCGTCCTGAGATATTAAATCGTCCAAGTACGGTGTCTTCGATTGAGCAGACTTCTTAAAGGTATTGCTCATCCGATTACATTGTACAAAGATCCTGACCAAAATATTACCTTGGATGAAACTCAAATTAAAGCAACGAATATTTGCTATTCTTTGTGAGATTCTAGCCTCGCATGCAGATTTGCAGGGCTGGCTATTATTAATATTAGGCTGAAATTCATCTACAAAACAACTTTCGGCTCCAATGCCTGCGCTGTCTTGATGATGTGACGTCATCACATACCTCTCTTTTCTGTACATTAGTACAAACAATGACAATTATTGGTTTGTTTTTCCTTTTAAGTTTTAGTTCAGCTACATCGACTTAAAGGCAGGGTGTACTTCTGGTAATTACTCCACAAGTTAATGACCATAAAAACTTACTTGGTAAAGAGCACTGGAGAGCTAATGATATTATAAAACATTGTTAGAAGCGAAACTCTTTGAAGTAATGCAGTTTTAGAGAATGAGGTAATTTTTCACCCCGAAATTTGAATCTGATCTCAGGCATCTGAAAGCACACAATTCTATGCAACAAGGGGTTTTTCTTTCATTATTTTCTTGCATCTTCGATGACCAATTTAGCCCAAATTTTCGAAGGGTTTGCTATATTATGCATATGTTGGGATACATTAAGTGAGGATACCGGTCTTTGAAAATTAAGAAAAAGTATACCCTGCCTTTAACATGGATGAAGGTCGAGATTAACTGTTGAAGATTTCCAGCATTGCAGAAAATGTTTTACAAAATAAAAAAATTCAGATCTGAAATTAAATTTGCACGGTATCACATGGAAATACAAAGTGCTAAGTGTAACCAGAATTATAAAATAAAAACAAATACAGACATGAAACCCGCCCATCGAGAGATGCAGCAGTCGGCTTGTGCTGCTACGTATTCCGGCGATAGTGCATAATAGTACAAGAAATAGGCCTACAGAAAATAACATTTCCGCTTGAGACTTGTGCCCCAGATTGTACCTTTAAGACGCTTGTCAGAAGGAGATTAAAACGAAGAAAGAGTGAGCCACTCCAGCTCGATTGTTTTGAGGGGGAAGTGAACAGCCCTGGCTACGAGGTCAAACCACCTCGATCCCATTATTCCAATCTGATAGATATTGGCCGGAGCAGGTGGGATTGTGACTCTTATGGCGTCGGTGAATCAAGGGGGGAGGGCTGCCCTACTATCTAGCTTGAAGGGATTAGTATTGACTGATTATGTACCCAAGGCCAACGCATGCAGATTTAAAGTCTTTAAACTTGCCCGTGGGACTCGAGCAACATGATTAGCTTAGCGTACAACTAGAAAACATCGTATCAAAATCACATTGGCTTGAAACTTTAACGTTTTCAGGCATGCTTGAGTATTGACAGGAGGGTTATACAGTATGCAACAGATTTCCCCGCTTTAAAAAAATGATATTATGGAGGAATATGCACAGAGGCTATCCTTGCATAAGGCATTCGCGTCTTATTTAGAAAACGCCCTCTACGGGTTTGCCGATTTTACTCAAGGCAACTTCTGCAGTATACATCTACTGAAAGAACGTCAATAAGAATACATTTGCCAAAGGGAAACCCCAAAAACTCATAGCAATATTAACGAATGAGTTTGGTTGTTTTTAATGTTATTGTTTTTAAACTAAAACACAACACGATTGTTATCATTAAGAAAAGAAACCGTCCCGTTTTAACGACAAAATTTAAATAATTTTGTTTGCCTTAAGTCGCATGGCCCGATTTTCGCCGAAAGATTCTTTTTGATGTTGACATTTTTATCTGAAAGTATTTTGACAGATGAACAAACCGAACCAAAAAAATCAAACCGAAAAACATACTCAATCTTTCGCATATGCCACGAACAATTCACAACATGCAACATGCATAAGTGTTTGCACATGATGACTGATGGACGTGAGATAATGTTGGGATCCCGACATCATCAGTAGCATGTTTCGTGCAATACCTTCAGTGAAAGCTTATATTTCTCGAATCTAAAAAAATAGCTATTTAAAATGTACCCATCGTCAAGTTCATTGTTATTTAAGGACTTGCTACTATAGAAAGTTAACGTAGCTTTCTCGTGGTCTCAAGGCAAAGTAACAAGAGGCAATTTACAGGAAACTGTTCCGAGCATTCTCCATATTGGCATTTCAATTTAGACAATTTTCTCGGGGAAAGTGAAACACTGTTGAAAAAATATTCCCCTTTTGCTCCCAAAGTGTTCCCCTGGGCATGCAGTGTAATACCCTTCTTGTTTCCTGGTCACCTTTCTGTTATTGGCGCTTATACTGTTGGGTATGTAATGAAACAAATAAATAGGTAGTTTGCTATAGGTATGGGACAACATTGGCTAGGAAATTCCATTCCATTATGTAATGTGTATTCCTTTCCCCAAGGGTCATAGTCATACTTTGGTAATGACCCCCCAAAAATGTTTTTTTTTACCCGAGTTCCTCAATCTAAAAGCTTCCAGCCCGGTAAGTTCCGGGTTCCTTGGGCAGAAACCATTTCTGGTTCAGTATGACCCGGAATCAGTATGACCCGGAATCAGTATGACCCGGAATCAGTATGACCCGGAATCAGTATGACCCGGAATCTCTACTGTTAGATTGACCCATAAACTGAACAAACTCACGCTAAATCTGAGATAAATTCCATTTCCAAACAGGTCAAAGGTCAGCCTGACCTGGGATCCGGAATCCGGGTCAATTCTTACTCGGGAGTTTTTAGAGTGTATTTCAGTCCAATGTTTGACCCATAATTGTAGGTTACAACCTTTTCTTGAAATCCCAAACTCGTATCTGGAGAATACTGTAAATAATGTTGACCGACACCCCATTCTGATGTTACACGCGGGTATCTACGACCACATGTCTGAAATTAACATTGATAGGAACACGCTGATATATATAGCAGCTTGCTAGTGCTAAGCTACGAACTAACCAAACACTTATTATTTGTGTTGTACGTGTGGATTCTGCAAAAGCAAACGTTTTAGTGTTTTGCCAAAAACGTAAAGAACAGATTCTTTATTACCGTGAATATGTACCGTTTGTTTTAACGATGTTAAAGATATCATCCATTGCAAAGAACTTTCCGTGGTAATTACACCGAATTTGTTTTAGAAACCATACTCGTCCAAAATTTATTTTCTTTATTTGAGAGAGCTAAAGTGTAACCCCCTCGTCAAGCTAACCACACTCCAATCAAAACAAACCTTTCTAATCCTTGAGTACTCCAACTGACACTTGACAACACACCCTGAAAATACTGTCTAATTAAATCTAACCAAACAATCAATGATACCCCGTCAAATTACGCGGGAAACAAAAAGAGAATTGGCGCAACAGCTTTAAGTTCAATATTGATCCTGGTATAATGACTCTTGATTCGCTGTATGAGAACCATCCTGTAACGTGCATAGATAGCTTCAATTACCGGTGGCAAACAGACGATGTTCCACCAGATAGTACACCATGTCCATAGCAACCCTATCCAAAAGCGCGGGAAAGGATACCCTTGTATTTGATCAGCATCGTAGCCAGGCGTCTTGGACCGTACATTAAGATCAGCTGAATGTAACCAAATCGATAGGGGACAATGGGAGGCGCTTGCCCCTTCTCATGTATTGATGCATATCTCGTGACTAATTAAGAACCCAAGCATATTTGATTCTCCCTTTAAATGTCATTTTTCTATTTTAGTTTAGAATAAACACTTCAAAATATCGTCACATACAAATGTCACGTCCCTTCACATCATAGGACTTTCTCATACAGCAATTAACTGAAGGTTGCAACAATACTAATGTTGTTTTACGTGCCAACACCTGCTCGTTGATTTTACCCTTTCATCTAGATGTAGGTGGCTACATTTGTAATGGAAATATCTTTGTAGGTTGGTGGAATGTTTTTTTTTAAGGCTTTGAATGTTTTATATTTATCTCTGGGGCAGCGTGTACTGTATAGCTGTCTCAGCAAAACCACTAATTGGTGCAGAACTATATCAAACATGGTTAATTTACCCCATCCTTCCAGATAAACCTATCCAATACATCAGTTCGAAGGACCAACTTAGAAAATACTACTCCCAATTTTGTTATCCAAACATACTACATTTTTTTTTCATTCGTAATCTATTGAAATACGTGTAATAATAGCCAACAAGATAAAAAGTTGTAGTAATTAGTCTGCCAACTTAATTACATTAACATATTTATGAACCCGAACATTGGAATAATCCACAAATACATTATGAATGTTGTAAACAGTTGCAAGCCTAATGAAAGTCAACTTCACAATTAATTGCATTAATTTAAAAAGTCATTCTTACTGTAGCTACCGATGCCGCCGTAGGACTCTGACTAAACCTGTCCCCAAGCTAAATTAATAATACATCAAATCATATATAGTGCATATCACCGTGGTGTCCCTATATATATGTGCCCTGTCATGAATACACCAATAGTACAAACTGTTTTGACCTGATTTTCCATCCTGTTTGACAACACCTGTTGCATAACTGCATTGCAACAGATTAGAAAGAGTGTGGACCATAAATAGCGCTTAGTTTTAATACCTCCTTAATTCAGGTTTTTTTCCCCGAGTCATTGTTTAATTTAAAAATCTTTACATCACAACCACTTTAAGCTCGTCAGGAGTAGACCGTGCATCACTGCTTTACTTAAAATCCTTCGGGAGATTTGTATTTGTATCGAACTTCCGATTTATATAAGAGGGCTAACAAATAGACAGTGTGAGGTAGGAAGAATTACATGTTACTAAAAGCAGAGTAGGTGTTAATTTTCCAAAAGGTACTTTTACGAACGGTCCCCCCAGTGTACTAGCCTTATATAGCAATCAAATAAGTCTAAAATACCGTCACACCGATAAGCATCTCACATTTTCCCTAGGTTGATTCGATCTATATGAGAAGTGAAATTTCATGCCAGTGATTTACAGAGTAATAGCTCTACATGCAATACCGGAATGGTCTTTATCTTGCTGCTGGATCACCATCCCATGAAAGCCCGCGTTCCCTTCAGGCTCTGACGTCATTCTGACGTCACCTGGCCATGGCCAGCCACCTGTTTGACGTGGGGGTAATTCAGCGGGGATATGAGATACGGCTGGCATTTCTTACCAGTCGATACGATGATAATTTCCCCCTGGATCGCCATAACGAGTCAGTTTTCTTGAATGGGATCGTGGGCATTCCCTGATGGCAAATGAAAAAAAAAAAAAAAAAAAAAAAAAAGGAAAATGAAGAAGAAGAAGACTTGCTCTGTACAATGTAATTGTAGGTTGTTAACACGAAGTTCTCTGTAATTGCGTAACCATTACATCGCTGTCAATCATGGCGCAGTCTTTTTGCCGAGGAAGTATTGAGCGAACTTTGTTACTATATACACTTTGCCTATTTGGGTCCTCTAAGCTTTTTACAAAATGAGACTCTGTCTTATTAATTTCCTGTAACCTTAAACAAACCTTTTCCACACTGCCTTGAACTCTATCCAGGAGCATATAATCTACCCCACTGCTACACCGGTTTAAAGGCACTAAACACGTTTGGTAATTGTCAAAGACCAGTGTTCTCACTTGGTGTATTCCAACATATGCATAAAATAACAAGCCTGTGAACATTTGGGCTCAATTGGTCATCGAAGTTGCAAGAAAATGATGAAAGAAAAAACAAATTTGTACAAATTTGTGTGCTTTCAGATAGGATTCTTGCAAGAAGTCTTTTATTATTATTTTTAGTGAGAATTTACCTCTTTCTCAAAAAACTACGTTACTTCAGAGGGAGTCGTTTCTCACAATGTTTTATACTATCAACAGCTCTCTGTTGCTCGTTACCAAGTCAGTTTTTATGCTAATATATGTTTTGAGTAATTACCAAACGTGTACAGTGCCTTTAGGGACAATTTGCAAACACTATCCAAGAAGAAACAATTGTATTATAAAACAAATTAAAAAAAATTCTTGGAAAATGGGATAATAATTTTTAGAAAATTTCAGCGGTTGGCTGCGAGAGACGAAGCATTCATTACTCGTTACTGAAAAATATGATGCATTTCTTGGATCAAATAATATTAAGTGTAGGCCCATGACGAGCAAAAGCCTAACATGCTGTACCTTATCGTGATTCAAAGAGTGGATTTTTTGTTTAAAAAACAACAACACTACTCTCTTCCTAAAATGGCTGCACCAGGTACATGCTTACAAATTTCCACCATGACTTCAGCATCCCGATCTTACTAAAAGTCCCAATTAAGAAAAAATCATTGGAACCAAATAATTACACTTATATGTTGTTAGGGTTTTAATACATGATTCTCTCCTTCTTAACAAAGTACATGTTCCTCCTTTACTATGCGGCCGATGTCAATTTAAAATTTCACGTTGTAATCCGAACTTGTCTTTTCGACGGATTTGTCACCAGTAGAGACAAAACAACGCATAATATCAGAATTTTTTTTACCAGCCGGTACATCATCCTTCAAAATGCCCTCTTCATGTAAGCCGCGGTGGTTGATTCCGCTGTGATATTTCTATTTATGATTTATGTAAACAACTCGCAATTGGGTTGTGTAAACAACCTCCCGTGTTTATCTAAAAGCTACTTAGAAAATTACCTCAGTACGGTTATAAACATTATAAATTATTCTGCTTCTCCTATACACTTATAAGTTATAACAAGTTATTACAGTTATAAGTCACTTCTCAGCAAGTCTTGGTTTGCATTTTGAATACATTGCAACATTTTTTAAAGCATGTCAAACTCTTTGATACAATGATTGGGAAACATGCTGCAACTCAACTTGAAATATTGAGGCACTCACATATTTTCCAAACCTTTTTTATAACAAGTCGATCATCGCTTGTTTTCCTTTCACGTTTTTTTTCCCCTGGTACAAATTAAGATTTGGAAAGTATCAATATTGCATTGAAATCCAGATAAGCCGTAATTGGAAGATTTTTAAACGGCAAAAATATTAAGAACTTGCGATAAATACAGAGAGATATACTCCGAATGTAAAGCTGTACAAACAAGAACAAAATAAAGAGAAACCTAAAGTGCTTCTTTTCGACAATGTTACGAGAAGGGTCATATGTTTTTATGATAAAACATGATTTTACAGGTAGTTCTCAAAACATCTTCCCTTTTAATCAAATAATGAGTTTGTTTTCCGATAAGCAGAACAAAGATTTTGTTTGATCTTACAACTAAAAGTAATATATATTATAATAATATTGATTAATTACTGACATTTGAAACTTAGCAAACTTTCCTGGAAAGAGTTGGGGGTAAATCTCAACTTGAACATGTTGCGCCAAATGTCCCCCACAGCGTAGCAGCTTCAATATTGTTGGTTCTCTCCCTAGACTGGAGAAGTAAAGCAACGAATTCAACCACCAACTGTATGAACATTGCATGCCCTGATTATCTTGTCATCTATTATTTTTCAATCTGGAAGCACACGTTGTCAGAGGCAAAATATTCATATAAATTATTGGGCAATCAAACTAGATATTGGCTTTACAGTGAACAAACCGTGATTGTTTGTTCAATCACTTACACGAATTGTCTTTGGAGCCGGGAGAAGTGTGTGAATGTAATAAGTTTTGGTAATTAATAATAGTGATTATAGATGTCACGTGACATAATGTACCCGGATTCCAGGTCGAGTAGGGCTTGACCCATTTGTTGGTCAGTATGACCTGGAATCTGTGCCTAAGTGACCAAAAATGGGTCAAACTGACCCTGAATTCAAGTCAACATCGAACTTTATGACCAATTTCCGAGTCAGGCCGACCTGGAAACAGGTCAGGCTCACTTGGACCCGGAATCCGATTCAATTTTAACCCTGGAGTTTTGTTTTGAGTATCAGTTGATGATTTTGCGTGCGTTATTATTCCTGAATTTTTACCATAACATTGCCACTTTTTTCCCGACTTCCCAGCAGATTTATTTTTCGTATAACGTGCGACATTCTAAATCCAGTCAATCTCTTTCTGTACATTTTACTCGCTCAAAGACATGCTTATAACATTCCATGTATTTTCCATGGTATCTGTTTATTTGGTCTCATCATTTTCATTCTATGTCTTTATTCTGTATATTGGCTTGTTACGGACCAGTTTATTATGTCTACCTTGTATTCTTATATCTCTGTATGTACCATATTCTGCGTACTTAAACCTCTGCACCCCTCAAACTAAAGGAAATTATTTGTTATTCTAAGCACATCTGTTACTCTACTGGGATTGCTCCGTCGCCACGCAGTATACCGTTATATCTTTAAGTGTCTCGATGTCAACTAGCTGTTTCCGCCTACGGTGTTTTTACATTTTTTTGTGTATATGTATCGAGCTCTAATTTTGTGTCCGTCCGTTATAAGCTTGATTTACATTTGCCATTTCCTTCTCTACGACTGTGGGCGTCCTCAGGTATCAACGAGTTCGTCTATATTCCAATTTGTTTAGTTTAAAGAATATTTCACCTTGCCCCCTTCTTAAAGGTCACAACAGGACCTTCTGATGAAGATACCCTGGAATGGTGCACGGTATTGAAAACCATTTTAGTCCATTTAATTTCTCACAATTATCAAGATTCTCTTCCTATTTTGACCGACAGGACACGATGTGTTTTTTGTCTCTCTCTCTCTCGTATCGCATCCGATCTGATGCCGGTAAAATCCTGCCTTCGTAATATCCTGCAACATTAATATACAGTTCTGTCATTTGTTAGTGTGGTATTTCCTCCTGTTTTGATAGAAGAAAGCTTTCAGTCAATCATGTGGCCGCCCGTCCAGTCATCGCAGCGGCATCCTTCGGAATGAAATTGAAAGGATCACGTTAGGGTGAAGTGTTGCAATTATCCAGCACGGTCGATAAATGGGTGACTGACCGAATCTACTAGCCTGACAGGCACGCCGGTGCTTTGGATTGTATACACCTCGTCTCAAGACAAAATGTTCCTACTTGCTCCTAGTCCTGGAGTTCCACTGAGTATTTGCCAAGCAACGTTAAACTGTACGTACTGAGGCGACCGTAGTAATTTACCAAGACGTTTTTCAAATGATCGGAAATTGTTCAAGGTATAATTTGTTGCCTTTGTGTGACAGCTCGAGCTTAGGGACCTATTGGGAGAACCAATTTCTGGTAAGTTGATTTCTAATCTCGGTTCGTTGCCTTGTAATTTGTCAGCAACGGAAGGAATATATATATATAAATATGCTTATTTATATGATTAACTTAAACAACTTTGCAGCTTGAGTTGTTTGAAAAAGACAACATATAAGTAAAAATATCACCCAATTAAAAATGAAAACAAATATTTGTTTAATCTAAGTCTTGCTTTAAAACTCAAAGTTCGTAGTAATATAAAGTTATAAAACAAATACTGCTATACTAAGCGATAAATGTTGAAACGCAAGCCTCCATATCAAAAATACAACACAAGGCTCTGTGTGGTTGTAAATGTCTTGCTCACACAAACAGCAAACGGAGAATTTCTTAAGTTCCACTTTACGACCACTCTTTCGCATTCTTGGTTCGTACAGGGGTCAAGTTTGGTTATGTGAAATGCAAATAATGAGTTGAATAAATAGATAATAAGAAACGTGCTGACTTAAGGCGACTATGGGAAATAATGAGATTGGTATCGCTGACTAGATCGCATAAATCGCCAACTTCCAAGTCACACTCACTGTTCATGTAGACTTGGAACTGGACCTTGTCTCCAAATACAATTATTCAAATCCCAGAGTGGTGAGTCACCAGTCTATTTGAACACGAGTCAGACTCGAGGATTGTCATTGAAAACATATCAAGTTTTGGATTAAGACAAATTTATCTATGAACATTTCGTTAACAAAGGTGTTCTTTAAAACTAGTACCCATGTCCCAGCACAGAAAACCCTACAAACAGTCACATACAAAAAACCACCCCAAAACACCCCGCATAATAATAACGTTTGTTTTATATATAAAACATGTTTAACGTCATGTGTTTTCTCGTTTGATAGTTAATACTTTCCTTTGCGCTAAAAGCCAAAACTAGGGTCGGTTTTTTGGTCTCCTTGATATCAGCTCTTCAGAAATGTGTATATAACAACGTGTATTATTAATCTCAGGTCGAATGATATAATTGTCTGTATGGACTTCTTATAAAACGTTTGTGTGCACCTAGTGTAACCGATACCAAAATGGAGCCGTTTGTCAGAACACTAAAACAACTTGTCTAAAACGGATACTCGTGCTTCGGCACTTTGGAAAAAGCTGTGTGGGAATACATTTTGCGTGGGACTATAAAAGCGTAGGTGTTTAATATTTTATTCAAAATCATATCATTATCCGTCCTTCATTCTTACCCCTCATCAACCTTTCTTAAGGAACTGACACATTTTTTCTGTCTTTGGGTATTTGTTAATCTGTGGCTGTTCCAGCATTTGTGTGGGATTTAATTGATGGAACTTGCAGGGGATTGAGTACTAATGTCACGCCCTGTAAAGAACACACTGTCTCAGATATCACTAGTGCCAAGTGAACCACCAATGAAGCACCCTTATTTGGAGAGGAGCTGGCAGTATACGCTTCTCGTTCACCCTACTTGATGAGGTTATTCACTCTGGTTTGTGATGTTTTTTTCGTTCACTTATTCAGCATCATGTATGTAACTAATTGCTTGAAAGCCTTTGCAAGTTTATCTCAATTTGGGCAATGACTAGAAATAAGAAGTGCGATAACTCCTTCATTATGTCTATGGAACCAGCGTTGACTGATAACTGCCTGGGAGTTTATAAGGTTATTATTATAAGGTTAGACCCATGATGCTTTCACATGAATAGCAATGAGTGGGTGGATGATATTTTTCGACAGTTGGATAATTATAGGTAGTTGTCCTGCCGTACACCCGTGCCCGGAAATCATTGGAATATAATGCTCAAGGTTCATTTAATTTCCATAGTAACGAGAGAAACCGCAATGGAAACATAATTCTTACATTATTGAAATAAGCTTGAAGCAATGTACAGTGAACCTGTGTTGAGCAGAAAATGAAAGATTTGTAAGTTGTCAAATTTCTACCTGTACACGCTGAAGAGTCACGGGTTTTACTCTAAAACCTTCCGGGTCAGAATTGACTCGGATCCGGGTTCTGTGAGGTCTGACCCATTTCTTGGTCAGTATGATCTGAAATCTGTGTCAAAATTACCCAGAAATGGGTCAAGCTGACACAGGATCCGGGTCAAATCCCATTTTTGATCAGTTTCCGGGTCAAAACTAGACTTGACTCAAGTCCCAATCCCGTGCCATCGCCAGAAAACTATTGTTTTGTGATGGTCTGCAATCTCGGGACCACATTTCTGACGGCGAGCGCGCACTGTACGGCTTGTTTGCTAGTTGACGCGATATGCTTGGGGATCTCGCACGAGAACGGGACTTGAATCAAGTCTAGGTCAAAACCTGACCCAGAAACGGGTCAGCCCATAATGTAACCCGGAATCCGGGTCAATTCTGACCCGCGAGTTTGTATAGTTTCCTGGTTGTATTTGTTGAAGCCAGAACAGAATTTACAATGCAACTTAACGCCCTCCTTGTTGTAAACTAGGCATCAACAGCAACTAAACAATATTGTACCTTGAGATTGAATTATGTGACTATGAATTATCTGACGCAATGAATGAAAATAACAATTTTTCAAGGATGGGAACATGACTACAATTAGTAGCCTAATTAAGATGCCATTCAGCACACGAGGCTGTGTAGTGACAGCTCTGTGTTCTATGCATGAGCTGCTGTCCAGTCTGGTATCCTAATTGGGTATTGTTTGCCTGTCTCTTGTTAGTCTGTTTCACAATGCACGTTTAAACTTTACAGATAAATACATGTAGCGCAGAGTCATATTCAATTTTATTTTCCAAATTTTAAGGAAACACCTGATTAGCCTTCCCCATGAAATGTGCTAATTACATTCCAACATGCGGACAGACATGGTTGGCAAACGCCATAGAGTTGTGCATTGGGCAGACGCACAAACGAATTTGCGTCACGCCACCATCAGCCCATACACTAATTCGCGGTGTTTCCTCATTTTGCCATCCAGTAAGTGTTTGTGCGCACGCGCGATGCGCATAACATTACATATTCAAGGGAAGGTACATTAAACTCACAGTTAGAATTATGTCGTCTATCATTTGTGCACATTGTGTAAGAAGGCTTCGAACATTGATTTTCGACAACGAAAGAAATACTGTAATATTTTATCCTGCAAAGCATCTTTTCAAATCAGCAATTTCAAATACCCTTTCACGACGAACAAAAATCTCTGAAAATAATTAGTTCTTGTAGCCTTTCTTAATTCAAGGACAGTAAGCAATTAAGCATACCAGTAGCAGTTATTAAGCATCATCTTGATGAGTAAACCACACAACTTAAAGTAGATTGATCAGCATTTTTATACAAAGGTTTATGAATGTAGTAAGCAGCAGCGGTATGGCCTAATTTACCAATGTTATACCATGTCTTGATTCAATTACAGTAGTCTCACTATAGTTGTAACATTTCAGCCAACATCTTCAATATCGTACCTTATCTTGGATTATTAAGCATGCGAGGGGAACATCAGTTTGGCAAACATAACCAACCACGGCCTTATCTTGAGTCAGACGAGTGAACCAGGAGCATCAATTCGGCTAACATTACCATAATGTACCCCGTCTTTAACCATCAAGTGGGAACCTAACACCCTTTACCGTTGTAATTTGATATGATGTACCACGGCAGCCTCAGAAAATACCTACCGTTGAAAGGAGATTGGGACCCAGGGATGACTAAAGGGTAACTTCCTTGTATTCTTTTGATATCGAGTAATAAGGTTTATCTTTTATGGATATTTCTACAAATATGTTTTTTTTCTCTTGAGTTGAGATATTTAGACGACTCTCATTCTTTCACTCTCGGTGAAAACATCACATAACACTATAATGACAATACCACAATAGATTATTTACAAAGGATTAAGTTTTGTTAATTAACGGAAATAAGTTATATCTTTACATATTTGGCATGAACAAGGGCATTTCTATTCGGAAAAGAAAGGTGTTGAAGTTGGTATGGATTAGGGAGGGGCGATTGATTGAGTGCTGTGACCGTTCTTAAACTGACGAATTAATCACTTTAGAAGCCCAGCACTGTACACCGTGTAATTGTAATTTAACAAACAGTTGACGTGTCATAATTATGTGCTTGGAAAGTGGTACAATGTTTAAACAAATTTATCTGATATTTTAAAATTTCTCTACTATCCTTTCATGTTTCATTTTATCTCACAAGCTTCATAGTGAGTACATGATGTATTCCCATTACTTTCCTTCGTGCACTTTCGATTTTAATCTCATTTTAAAATGTGATTGAGCCTGATGTACAGAATCGTGTTTGTATCAATTTGAGATTTTGTGTTTTGCCTGCAATTTTGTAAGATTCCCTCTTACAGGGTGATTTGCATCAGGGTGATTTGCACCATGGTGGATGTTTTTAATCCCACCAGGCAGAACGTGTTTCTAGGAGTATCACTCATCAAAAAAACAGACTCTCCATGCATGGTTCCTGTATCCTTGGTATTCATTAACCTCGCTCCCTCGTCATGTTTGCCACCTGAAAATTGCATAGAAATTGAATTTGCGTCGGACGATTTGGATTCGAGGACTGGAGGGTAATTGTTGCTTAGAGAGATGTGACTCAGAGCTATGACGGCGAAATGATTGAGGCTAGTATTGAACAACCTGTTGTAGCAATAATGTAATTGGATATTCAGAGCAAACGAGAACAAGGATAGTATTGTAACCGATTTCTAGCCTGATTGTAACTACATGATTTAATTGTTGTTGAGCTTAAGACTTTCGGTTTTTTTTCGGAAAAGATTTCTTGAAAAAGTCCTTTCACCATTAATTTTGTACGTGGAAAATGCTGATTCTTTCCCTCGACTCCTTGAATTGTTCCCCACAGCGATGCAAAGCACACCTCATAAAATGCGTGAATTGAAAGCGACGTGAACATGTTGATAATTTAAAATTTACCAGCTTATCTTAATGAAAGATGACAACATACTGCATCAAGTTCAACCCTTTCCTGCACAGATGTAGTTTAAGTTGAATTCCTCTGTAAATCCTATAGGTTTGATTCCCACTTAGAAAAGTATGGTGGCTCAGGAAAGACATCCAAATTATAACATACTGACGTTTATATAACTCGCAAAATGAGCTAGTCAACTTACGTCAATACTTGGATGGACAAAAAACCCGTAGGGGACTAGTACCTACTCTAATTGAATTCACACCCGTTGACCCGCATTAATGCATGGACCAAATCTGCACATCCAACATGATTGATTATAATTAAAGAGACACGACTATAGATTGTTTCACCGGGAAATATATGCACATAAATAACAGTTTGACCTTTCCAAAGAAAATCGATTAGTCTTAGTGACCAACAAACCAATTTTCTAGTAAGTTGTTTGATAGTGTTTATGTCTTGTGTTTCTTCTAGTCTTGCCCCATGCCCTGAGGGCGTTAGACTTATGTACTCAACATAGACAGTTTGTCAAAATGATACTCCCAAATTATTCGCAGTCAGAATTTTAATAAATATCTGTCTCGTGTTCTTCACTAAACTTAACTAATGTTTTATTTGTTTTAACATATTATAATGTGTTTGCCATCGTGTTTCTAGTATTGTATAGGAACATTTTTGACTGAATTTACAAACTTATCACATAATAAATGAAATTCATTACGTTAAAGTTGCATAACATTTCCAAAACAATCAAGACGAATGAAATCATTGCCTCTATATACAGAGTTTCCCAAGAAACTTTATTCGTGTCACAATAAATTGCAAAGAAAAAATAAAGAACCATCTGACAGACAGACATGATTTTTGTTGAAGTGAATGCAATCAATTTTAATAAATGAGCAGATCTTTGGAACCTCCTCCATCCCACTTCAAAATCTCAAACCGAACAGGAAAACAAACAAACAAACAAATAAGCAACAAACACCTAACCAAAACACCGTGTTTTGAATCGGAGCGTTCCACATGCCCTGAGCAGGAAGATCTCAAGTCTATCACTGTATACCGACCTCTAAGATTCGTAATAACACGTATAATAATTAATTCTAGTATTTCAACCCTTTCGGTGCAATTACACAAGAATTTAGTTTGAAAATTCAGTATTGCAGTTAATGAGGATTTATTGGGTAAACCTTAATAGACAAAACAAACAACTTTGATAAGATTCCTTCGAAACTAACGGACAAAACATGACGTCATACTTGTCACATACCGAGTAAGATGCCCCATCGACACTACATTGCAGATGGTATTTAATTAACCTTTACAGAACGTAAACTTGCAACCTTCATTAACCTTTACTAGTATGCAAATAGTTCATGTTGTTCGTCCTTCCAACAACAAGGATTTACATAATTACCAGTTGGTTGCAAATCAAAGTGATTGATGATGAAATAATCTCATTGCGAAATAGTGTTTGCATCATAATGTGCTGACGTCATCATCAATTTCACTTTCACTTGTCTTTTAATATCATTAGCCCTCCCGGCCACAATAACTAAGTTTCAATGTTGTGTTTTCTTTTACATTCTTTGAGATGAAAATGCAGACGTGACTCCCAACTTAGTTCAATAATATCTCACCCCAGTTTCAGTTACCCAAGTCTCGAATAATTATTACCGCAAATCGTCGGACCCTCACGGCAGGTTATCTGTGATCCAAACGGCGTGTCTCTTGTTAATTTATCAAGTGTTATCGGCTGGGAAGTCACCGGGAGAGGTTCAGAAAGAATTGCAAGTTTGTTTCTCGATTTCTCTCTTTCTAAATCTCTCTCTCTCTCATCGTCAAGAAAGCCTGAGGTGTAACTCGTGCGCTCACCGTAACCTCGGACTCGCGGCCAAAGTACATCCGCCACCGCCGAGAAACACGAAGCGTGGTGAGTGTACAAGGGTGCGAACAAAAGTTGTTTCCTTGAAGGCTGACAATAATGATACTGCAATACAGGATGCAGATCTTGATGTGTTGTTTTTGTTTTGTTTTATGGATGAGGGGAGAATGACGCAGTTGCCGGTTGACCATCTCATCTAAATATAATCAGGCAACGGGGAGGAAGTCGAAATAAGCTTTGGAAAACCAATCCAAATAAATGAAAAGATAAATGACCTAAACGGTCTCTTTAATAAAATAACCCGCTATCACTTTAGGATTGAGGCGGAAGATCCATCCGATTCATGCAGTCTTAATCTATAAGACAAAATAGTATTGCTTTTAAGCATCTGGCTGGTTGGCAATAAGGTTGAGGTTTTATGTTTCCGGTAGGGGACAATTTTTTGCCAAACACGAATGACGAAATGCTGGCACATGAGTATTGTACACATCCCAACATGGAGCAATCTAATTTGGGTTGTGAACAAACCTTAACTCAACCTAATGCTTTTAACTCTTGTTGTTGGTTACTTCTGCCATTGTTTAATGCTGTAGGATTAGGGCAAATTAGTCTTTTTGAAACGCCTTGTGAGTAAATTCGAAGTTTGAGGCACGCGGATTCAAAATGGCGAAAGGAGTCTACGATAAGTACCATGGCCAAGCCCTATGGATGTGTAACTCTAACGTCCAGCCACAGCCAAAGTCACTAAGCTTATTAGGCATGACTTCGATGAAATCCAACCCCAAAGTGGTTGACGCAATCAAATCCTGTGTCCAAACCATGATTTCGAAAACTTCCATACTCACCTCAAGGAATGATATATCTGCGTAATAAAAGTTCCTAACCTCCGTCATATTGATTACACATTAAACTATCTAGGGTATCTGACTAATTGGCCGGTTGAATGTCAATAATGATGCACGCAGTGTTGCAATCATGTTCGTTGCGGCTTTACCGCTCAAAGAAAATCAAATACTGGTGGAACAGTCCGCTGATGTTTCTTTTAGAGCGAGCATGGTAATTTCACGCGGTTACTTTACACGGCACGCCCTGTGGGGTTTATACGGAGCAGTAAGGCATAACATGTGATATGCACTCTGCATAACCACACATTAAAGGTACATTGTATTGCGCGATATGCCTGACTTGTTTTTACATAAAGCTTTAATCGATGAAAAGAGAAAGGTTTTAAACAATTATATTAAATTATATATGAATTTTGTTTTAATCACTTCATTTTTCATTTCATCATTCATTTTTATTTTCTACAGTATCAAAAAAGTAAAAAGACATTTGTCACTCAGCAAGAGCGAACGGTTTAAAGAATACAATTTAGCAGTATATATCAAGAATAAGATTAAAATAAAGATGACACTGCAGAGGGATCCATTTAAGAAGCAGAGCTTGTATGCAATGGTTCCTAAAGACATGCATTTGCACTGAGACAGAGAATAACAATTACGTGAACCAAAAGGTCCGTGGTCGAGTCGAGCCACAAGGAAAAGGAACAAAATATTACAATAGGTCTTCGTGGACTTGTTATAAATCATTCAACTTTTAAATCAGGTTTCACCCCTGAAAGAAAAAAAACCAAAACAAAACAACGACCGTCACACTGTTGACTTATATAACAGCCAGATAGAGTTGGTAGAACACTCGCTAAACCTTTATTATTATTACTGGAGTAATTCTGAATTATTTATATTTTGCAAATAATACACAAGTAAAGCCACCACTTGCCATGTTTTGTATAGTGTGCAGGTATACGATAATCAAATACATGGACACAACAGATCCCACCGTATGCACTTTGCTGCGAAATAATTCATGGCAGAATTATAAAATCAATTCTTTCTGATCTAAAAGCATTCTGCTTTCTTCCCCCTTATCAAAACATGGCGTCACCTTGGTTACACAATTATCATTTTTTGATTTTATAACGAGCTTTGATTAAAAAGGAACATTTCGAAGCACACACGGAGCTGTTTTAGGAATTACGCATCCATAGTAAAACTAAAAATTTAAACCAAAAACCGAAACATGTTTCCTATCCATCGGCGCAATGCTCATTCCACATTTGAAGTAACCATTTCATTTTGGGGAGAGATTGATAGTCTAAACCGTGTATATTCTCCACCGAATCTCATAAATCACTTCATTTACACACTTGTGTTCTTTGACTGCCGGCGTTTTAGCGGTTCCATAATCAAGCAACACTTGACGTGGCTCGCATTAAGGGCCAACGTAATAAGAAGTGTGAAATACAGATCGCAAGACTGTTTCCGTGTTTCATGTTTAAAGGATTCACCATGATCAGCAGAAGTATTTGTTTCAACAAAACCATGGGTGCCTCAAATAGTAAATTTATTTAATGGTGTTTGGAAGCCCGTGCAACTAGAAACACAGTGGTAAAAACACTCGCACTTTGCCACATCCATCCGCTCAACGTCAAAAGCAGGTAATTACGAGTAAAATTCAAAACCATTTTTAAGTGCTGACCAAAAAGATCTGAAGATTTTAATTAAGACATAATTAAGGCCTATTTTTGTTAATGGTAATCATTAGCATTGTTCACACCACATTTATGAAGGCTGATGTTTCAGTTCTTTTCACTTTTAATGCCATTTTATGAATTCCAAGAACTGTCTGTGGGGTGCCACTTTGATGTAGTCTTTTACGGACACAACCTGTTCTAGGTCCCACACCAAGAACACTGGTACCAACATGATGTCAGGAAGATCATTGGTTCAAACTTTCGCCTTCCAAAGATACAAATTTAAAATCATGTGTTTGTGAAAAATAAATTAGCCTACTGTTAATATTGATGTCTTGTCTGAGATATTCAACTTTTATATCTCTTGATTCAACTTTGAGATTCTCTGTAATTGTGAGGGAAACATTTCTCGGGTTAAGCAGTAGAAGTATAAGCTGAACAACAGGTTAAGCCTGTAGTTTAAAAAGAAAAAAGATCGTTCGTTATTCAGTTGTCTGAAAGTCACCAAAATTATGCCATGTCTTTAACGCCAAGTGGCTAGAAATTGGCAGGAATCCTGTGGGGACAAATTGAAAAGAACTTGGCACGGACATAGTGACACATCTCGCACATTACTGACGAGCTCGTAGATTTCCTGTGGGATTTTTAAATGGAACTCCCAGTTAAAGAAACTGAAACATGATCGACTGGATTGCATAAAACACCCACTCTGTTCCAACTCAGGGAGATTGGTGTTATTTCAATGGTTTGTTTTTCTCAGTCTTGAAAATTGTAAGGACTAATTATAGGGAAAAACACTGATCCCAAATGGTTTGGCATGACTTTAACCAAATTTTTGTCGCATTTGTTTGTTGATGTAGTAATTAACATTTTCAAAAGAAAGATTTACTAAATTGGTACGGATATACGCCTAAATTATAACAATTTCAGGCGAAATCTAAAACACCCGTCGTCTAAAGCCGTGTCTGAATTGGCAGCTACAGCTACGGCTACGGCTAGATTTCCGCGTCATCATAGGTTGAAGAATAGGACGTCCTTAGCAACACCCTTAGCAACAGCCGTAGCCGTAGCTGTCGTCGCCAATTCGGATGCGGCCTGTGCTAAGAAGAAAGCCATGCCTTGGGCCATATACCAAACCTTGCAAAAGACTCTTGCTTAAAGGGACACATTGGCTTCGGATTGGTCGCTTTGGGCTATGAATGCGTTTGTTATGAAAATAATATGGTTTGAAAGATGTTTTATCAATATAATGTATTGATTCAAATATCCCTCAAAATTGTGGGGTTTTCGTGATACTTTGTGACTTGACACGGTCCGCCATTTTGTGGAGTCAAACATTTAGTTCTACAAAATGGTGGACCGTGTCCGTGTTAGTTCACGAAGTAAAAGGAAAACCACATATTAAATGCGAGGTATGTTTGTGTGGATCATTATATTCTTCTATTAAAATATCTTTCCGACCATATTATTAATTTCATATCAAACGTTTTATAGCCCAAAGCGCCCAATCCATCAACGTGTCCCTGTAAGTCCCGCTATCTTAAAGTCGTGCACAGGCCAATGCAACCTCGTCCCCAAGGTGTGTCGAGCAGCACGAGGTTGACCGCTCTCTCACCCTGGTATTGGATCATTTTTGGATACGTATGCAAATTAGAATAGTCTGGCTGTGAACATGGTGACTACTGAATGAGTTCAACTTAACATGTTTACGTTAGACTTTTGTACACCAGTCGTTGTCCAATCAGGGTCAAGGTAAGGAGTTTCCCTCCCAGGGTTTACTATTGTAAACATGGTTGGAAATAAAGTAAACCATGGGGACGAGGTTGAGGCCAATGATGCTGTGCGTCAAAGTAGCAGACGGACGATAAGACCCAACTGGGTCACCACAACTGAACAAAAATGCACAAGGCTTCTTTTGTATGATTTAAATTTTGTATTGTGGGTCAACTATCGGCAAAACTCATGTAAGTGGATTAAATCAAACATCACACATGTAGCAGTTTTGGTTAGGTGTTATTGCGCCCTCTTTGTTATCGTAGATTTCCAAGTTTCAGAAATGTATATGGGGTAGTGTTTACTGGGTAGGGTATGTAGAGAGATGGTTGATTGCAACAGGGAAATTATACCACTCGTAGCCTGGAGTAACTTCTGGTAGATAAACAAGTCTATTTTTTAGTCAGACAATTTTAACAAACTGAAATTTTAGCAAGGGTGGGAGGGAAGATAGAGTACACCGAACAATTTACACATGTAGGTATTAGTTATTGTTTGAAAATTGTGAATTGTTCTTCTGGGGGTGTTTGTTTCTTTGTTTGTTTGTTTGTCTCGGTGCCTTACCTCTGATAACATTACGGTTTCCTGAATACTAGATGATGGGTACCACTGCCTCGTCGAGAGCAATGACACATCATAAACATACTACTTCTACACAGAGCAATCGTACCATAAAGTAGGGTAGCACGTTTCAGCTGTTATGGAACCCCCCGTAATTCCCCAGTGTTGGAATAATCCACAAAATGGAAAAACATAACACCACAAATAGAAGTACCCGCACACTCCATGTCAACATACAAGAGAAAAGGCATCAAATTTGCAAATGATGAACTGTTTTTCTTTCACATGCCGCAATAATTCAAAATCCACACTTTGTTATGCGGTGCAAATGCTTACTCACAAAGCCATGGCTTTCAATTTATACGGGTCAACGATAAAAAGCTGAAGCAGGAACTCCAGTGCTCCTTGCAGCATGGCGCAAGCATCTTGCCAAGTGGACCCTAGCCACCCACCCCTTGGTCCTGCACTTCTTAAAGATGCGTCGTATAAATAACTATACACGGAATGCTGTCATGATTTTGACAAAGGAACAGTTAAAGTTTGGGCAAATACAGCAAAGTTAATTTCATTGTAGCATTTAATTCTTATTTTGTGCACACCAATGTTTCCATGGTACAAATCTTAGCCTACAGGTGAATAATAACGCTTTAAATCTGATAACAATTTTCACTTCCGAAGTTTGTAATATCATTAAAAGAATAATAAATCAATTATTAAATATTAGTATATATAACATCAAAGACAACATTGCGAGAATAAGAACTTGCTGCTATTTCTTCACAGAAGAAATATCTTTATGACTGGGCGTGTTGGTTCCATAAAGGGCCAGTGATGTAACAACTCGACGTTTCGATTGGCACTCTCGGGTCGTCTTCGGGAAATATAAGCCGGACTCTGTAAATGTACTCGGAAGTGTATCTTAGCTGACGTATTTCAAATGGGCATGTTGATTTGGATTGATTGATGTTGCACACATGTTATTTTAAAAACAGGATATGGACAACCGCTGCATTCTTAAAATGACAAGAGAGATTCTGACGTCAAAATAAATATTTTGCATCGTTTAGACGAGTGTGTTGTCCGTCAGAGACTATCCGTGTTTGTAATTTTTAAGATTAATGTATTTTTGCAACCCCCTTATTCTTGACTATAGATTACACACAGAGCGTTATACATCAAATTGGGTTTTTGCAAATTTCCATCGTGACGACGTCAGCGACGAACAAAGTCACGTGGTCGCTGTGATACTGACTCCATTATCTTGTTGTTCTTAAATATACGGAGCAATCTTAAGTTCTGGATCTTGATTAGATGCATTAATCACATCCCAACTTTGAAAAAAAATGCTCCCGAGGTTGTTTTTAATCCACATCAGGGATTCAGCATTTGGTGCTTGATATGTGGCAAGGTGGACCAGTCTTCATAGTGTCCGGGGAATTTCAGGATTTATTTAGAGGATTATTTCTGTACC
The DNA here is from genome assembly GCA_021014325.1 of Plazaster borealis. Lineage (NCBI taxonomy): Eukaryota > Metazoa > Echinodermata > Asteroidea > Forcipulatida > Labidiasteridae > Plazaster > Plazaster borealis. Next base: position 2,791,600 of record CM037468.1, read on the forward strand.
AGAATATTTGGGGGGGGGGGTACACCTCCCTCTGATACACGAAAGTTTAATCCACATTCAGAGCCAAACTGACTCACAAATAGTCATGCTTAGTCATACGACAATAAACTACATGTACATTGTGTCTGCCTTTCTTTGAGTTTATTAAATCCTGAAGAGGGACAAAAAGTGACTCAAAATACACTTCAGTTTCCTTACCAGTCTAAAAATAGAGACAACCTTTCTGGAAAATAAGTTCAATCCATTTTCGCCGAGGATTCTTTTCTTCAAAACCTCAGAAAAAATGTACAAAAATATATTCTGGTTCCGGCGAATAAACCATCAGTCATGCAGTTACACCATGAATCTTCTTCCTTAAGATCTAAAAAAATAAGTTTCTAAAAATATTCGCCGTTCTTCTGGCCGAGTAAAACAGCACTGCGGTTACACGGGTACGCACTTGGCCATGGCATCTATGTCCTCAGGGATCTTGTCAAGGTAATATTCAGCGAGATGTCCGGGCACTTGGCTTGGGTCGAGTGGGTGCTGGAGACTCTCCCGATGTCTTTCTAGCTACGGGGCAAAGAAAGAGCTTGGGCTAGCGATCATTTCTCCGAGGAATGGAGACGTCAGTCTGTATCACGGAGCGGCATATATAATAATATACTGGCTTCTGAGTAAACTAATGACATGAAATGTATTTCAAGAGACTTCATTGTTGTTTGTTTATCTTGTTTGTTTGTTACTTATATCCTGTAAACAAGATATGGAAACTTAACACCTGACTCAATTATACTGCGTTTCTAAAGTATGTGGAAACCTGAATTGCTTGGTTTGGAAATAACTACATACATCCGTAATGATACAAAGCGAACTATGCGAGTTTTCTCGTTTTGTCCCGTTCATAAAAATTGACAAGGTCAAAGAAAATTGTTGTTGCTTCAAAAGTGCAACGGTCAAAGAAGTTCAAGTGTTCATCCATGCGTTTCCCCCGTCAAACGGTTATATTAGTCCGATGACAATTTCACAGCCCAAGCTCTGAAATCATAGGAAGACCAAATGCTATAATTGTCAGGTGACGATGACGCTTCAAATATTTGTATTTCGTCCTCGAAGTTTTGGACATAAGAACATCGCATAACGTTGACCAAAACAATCGGCTATAATGACCTTACAGGTTCGCCATTATTGCCTATGGACGGAGAAATTAAAAATCAAAATAGCGTTTTATAAACTTGTAACCGAAATCGATTGTCTCTGGAAGTAAATTAATCTGACCACAGTTGTTGTTTCGCTTTGCCAGATCGGATAAAAAGGTACTGCTGTTGCCCCTGCTGTCCAGCGTGATTGTCTGTTCTGCCTTAACGCACCTTTTTTCTTTTTCTTTTTCCCCCGAGAGGCGGGGTATTTGTTGACAAATTTTTGTGATAGGAAGGCCTTGTAGAGGTGCTGTTTCCTCATTGCCACTCACTGGCTGGGTATTTTATACAATTTTAAATATTTGAATATTTATTGTTCTCAGTCATAGTTCTATTTTGTGGATTGTACCTTTTAATAGCTATAGTGTTTTGCCAGTGTAAAGTGTAATAAAATCAAGAAAATGAATGCTCACAAAATCTCATACAACAAAAATAAATGGCATTTTCTCAAAAACGTGCTCACTTGGTTCGGCATGAAATGTTCATTAAAACCAAGACGATTGGAAAGAATGTACTCAAAATCGCACACAACAAAAATAAATGGCATTTTCTCAAAAACGTGCTTAGTTGGTTCGGCATGAAATGTTCATTAAAACCAAGATGATTGGAAAGAATGTAGGCCTACTCTTCCAAAACCAGTTTTGTATCATATCTTTACAGGCCGCTGATCACCATTCAATAAACATGTTCATGGCATTGGATTTTTAGTACACAACAAATATATGCCCAGGTAAGTCTTCAGTTTGGGATGCGATTTTATTTGAGAAAAAAATATATTCCTGTTGGATAGTGAGAATTATAATTTAATATTGGTGAAAATGTTTCGCTTATAATATTAAAACGTGGTGATATCACATCAGTAGTGTATAAACCCTTTAAGGCGGCACACTTGATTGATGACCAGAGGGTAAAACTACAATTAACAGATCGAAAAAATATTGAAATGTCTCGACGTTGCGTGCAAAATATCAGAGCAATAAAGTAAGCCAGTAACCATGTGAAATGATTGATTACTCTGGCCATAGTACAGAGTCGACGGGTGTGTCCGCTCTGTAGAGTGCCACGGCGCTTTAGCCCTCATAGAACATTACTCAAAACCCTGACTGTGTAGAAACGTGCTGGGCAATGTTAAACTGTACACAGTGTGTTGTGTCTGTAAACATTGCAGTCGTCCGAATACAGAATCTCATGCTGTCATTTTATGTTGACTGAAGTACTAGTCTGACATTATTATGCATTCGTTTCAATGTGGAAAGAAGTGTTGTTTGTCATACAAACATTTCGCACAAACTTCATAGAATAAGTGTATTTGAAGTGGTCGTTACTTTCCGACGGTTAAACACAATGTCACGTTACCCAAGTATGAGGTGATATCGTACATTGATGTTATTTTGTTATAATGTTAAACATTTACCCTAATGTAGCATTTTAAACTTAAATTTGATTTACTATTGTAAATGACCCATAACAGTGAACTTTTGTGGCGTGTCGTGGCCGAGCGGTTAAGAGCCCCGGACTCAAGCTCTGGTGTTTCTGATCAGCAGAGTGTGGGTTCGAGTCCCAGTCGTGGCACTTGTGTCCTTGAGCCAGATACTTTACCAAAATTCATCTTTGTCCTTCGGATGGGACATTAAGCCGTAAATCCCGTATAGTAGGATTGGTATTGATGTAACCCCCCCCGGTGTTTCTGGTTCACATAGCAAGCACCCTTGTTTACAGGGCGAGCTACAGTGATTAAGTTCACTTATGAGGCATCCTTGGTTTTATTATAATAATAATATTAATCATAATAATAGCCTGACTACACTTTTGTAATGCAAAGAAGTTATTGAAAAAAATATTACTGAAACTTTTGTTATGCAAATAAGTTATTGAAGAAATAATACTAAAAGGTAGACCGGCGTCAGACGTTTAATATGCGCATAAAAAGGCAGCCACGTCGTTTTGGGAGAATAATATGTTCCTCCAATCTTTTTGTTTCCAATAAGGACACAATTTTTACCAATCTGTGAAATAATAGACTTCCTTCAATTCGACCGTCATAACATTTTAGTGAAATGAAAACGACGACAGTTTTTGTTTATTCTGGATTTGTTGTTGTGCAAGACAGCACAAGGCTTGTTTCTGATCGCGGCAATCTAGTAAGCAAATATGATTTACACAGCGTCTTCAAATAACATTTTCTCGACATTGACAATATTTATGACGGAATTATGTCTCTGGAGGATTGGTACTTACTTGAACTTTAGATTGAAACTATAACATGTTTCCAATAGTGGGGCAGAAAGGGGAAATATTTGGATGGTGCCATTGATGACACAAGCATGGCTTTTGGCAAACAGTAAGAATATGTCATGAGAAGGATATTTGGCTATAAGTCCAACGCAGATTTGATTTTTTTTTTACTATTATTATTATTTTTTTAGAATAACAAGCAGATTTCAAAATCTCAAAAATGGCTGCCATTGCTTGTTACACTACCTGTTTTTTAAAAAACATTATCTGCGATGGCACTATAGCCAGATGTATGTCCCACGACATACTCTGACTGCTCCAAATTCAATGCTTGTATCATCAAAGGCACAATTCCACCACCCACCTGCCGTACTACAATCCTGTACTTTGTCTTTTAATCTGTTTTAAGACGATGATTTCGTTTTGAGCCCCAAAAGCAGTGGAAATGGTTATATGACTCAAGTAGAATTAATGTCATGATTGAACTCTTACAAAAACTAATAATGTTATAACATCAAAATATGGCTCAATGACTTGCTGATGGCTCAGCTCGAACCCCCCTCCCTTCACCAGAAAAACAGATAATAGAGAACAGCACTATATTGAAATATATAGCTTATTTGATAAAATCTTCAGCAAAACAATAATTGAGAATAATACATTGTATAACCGTATAATGAAAATTCTAGGAATGAAGAGAATCGTATTGCGCCAACAGTCAACAAACAACTTAACTATTGACTTGTCATGACATATTTACAACAATCGAAAATATTTGTTTGGCTGACTAGATAGAGTTGCGAACCAAGCATCAGGTTCTAGGTATCATTTTATACAACAGTAACTATATTTCATTACATAATAGGCCTGAAGCGTTAGTTTATAGAAAGTTGTATTTACAAAGATAATATCCTTTTGATCCCATTCATAATTCTCTTTCATCCAGCGGATAGCATTATTAACCACCTGTATGTTTCTCACCCCTGCAGGCTATGTAGCGCGGTACGGCCACCCCTGGCGTGATAATGGTACATTCCAAATGAGGAATGGGCGGGCTTCATAAGCACTCGTCTTCATCTGGAGATAGCACGTGATCTCTGCAACTTCCATAACCGCGTATGGCTCCGGCATGCACGGACGCACATCGTAGCAAACAGGGAGACAGATGAGAGTTTATGACCAGACGATCCTCTGTTCTCATCGTGCGGCAAAAAGGGCGGGAGAGAAAATGTGAGGGAATCTGATAATATCCCCCACACTGCAACGCTTTAGCTGCTGCTGTTTGGATTTCACAGCTCAATCGCAACATTTTACCTGTTGGTGTATATTCTTCTACACTACATACTCCCCACTGAAACATTAATCTCAACGATGTCGACGAAATTCCTGGATTCATTTTGAAGAAAAGATAGTGTCAAATTTATCCAAATCAGCCAGAAAGGAGCTAAATCACAGATGGTAGACAGGAAGGGTGGAAGGCGTTCCAATCATTTGATGACTCCAAATATAGGCCCAGTACCGGTTTCATACTCCCAGCAACGGCACGGAAACCAAGCTTTCATGAGTAATTCACTCGGGGACAGTTATCCTAAGAAGGTTGCTGCATCAACTATGGGCGGAGGTAAGCCTTATTCTTCATCTTCTTAAAGTGACCATATTTATCAAAATGATAAATTGTGCCTACCCGGGAAATCCATGCAGCAGATCGGTGCTCCATTACAAAATAATATCAAATACTGCTTCACGGTTAAATGGTATCGTAAGCAGTAATACATTTGTGGTATTGAAACAGAATGAGCAGACTTGATTGGTAGTAACTCTAGAGCTATCATACATAACTATACAGTGAAGAAGAAGCAAAATGAACGTTTGAACTCTACTGGTCTAGTATAATAATAATAATACCTATATTTCAATATGCTCTACTTTGTAAAATAAAATCACAGCGCTAAGAATAAGTGAATGAGGAGAAAACGACAAAGCAATAATACATGAATTGATTAAGGTATCAAGTAGTTTCTTGAATTGTGCAATTGAGCTAGCAGACTTAATGTAAGTGGGGACATTTTTCAATTCCTTGGCAGCGAAGACTGTAGATGATTGTGAATTCGTGGGTGTGTTTAAACGGAAATGATCCAAATTGGAGCGGAGATTATATATGTCGAGATGGTTGAAGACAGTTCATAATGTAATGTGGTGACTATTTGATGATTGTTTTATAATCAATTGAAACAATTATAACAACTATAAGAACGCTCTTGTAACCCTTGTCTGATTCCTGTATACACACCGACATTGCAAGTTCTACTCGTCATTCCCTTTGAGGAGACAGTCTGTTTTCTGTCCAGCCTCGATTCGGTTACAATGAGTTAAGGGGAACACAAGATGGCCGCACTGTGGTAAAGGTGCAATGACCACAATCGTGGCTAGACTTGCCGCTTGCATAACATATTATTACAAAACAGTCATTTCGATTGAAAGTTATTATTGTTTGGTGTCTGTTAACTCGTCTGTTACATGACTACAGTGTTTTGCAGGTCATGTAATAATGCCTCGATTATGAAACAGCACTCATTGACAGAGGACCTTGTGTTATCTCAATCTTAACGTTACAAACTCTAGGAAGACGTGGACAAAATACAATTCAAAATGGAAAGATTGAAGAATTCAAAAATATTTAAGTTAAATGGTTCTCGCTCGACAAAAATTACCGTGCCTTAGGGCAACTACGGTGAAGTTCGGTGGCACACCCAAAGGGGACTCAACCCCCCTCAAAGGTCCTGCCGGTTAAAGAAAATAAAACATGATTAATGAGACAAATATAAAGGGGTGAGACATTATTTACAATAATGAACGTTTAGAGCACTGGACGTGAAGTTGGCACACCCGTAAAACTAACAGCTCTGTTTGTGTTTCATTTTGGATGTCTCATGACCCCCCCCCATCCAAAAGCCTCACCCTAACCCCTATTGAAGGCATATTTTAGTTGTGCAACCCATTCCAAAGGAATTTCCGGGTGCCACAAGTATGTTTGGACTTGGAATCTTAGATTGAAGTGAAGCAAGAATATAGTAAACCTGACATTCTCTTTTGGCACCTAGCAGTCGGGGGGGGGGGGTGTTAGATGCGTACCCTGATTCAAAATGTTTCAACCTAATGGTTTATTAGCTGTTTAGTGGTGAAGACACGGGTGTCTTCCTTCATTTCAGTGTATGTATAGGAAAATAGTTTATCAGCAAAACACTGCCTGATGCAATACTGCCCAATATCAAGGTATGACTGATTAAGAAAGGCTGATACAACGCAACATATACCGCCTGCCCCTGCGGTAAATGTGATGAAGTTGATTCATTGAAAGGGATACTCTAAAAGGGATGCATTCATCAAGAAAATGATATGAATGATTCCAATCCTAGAATTTCTCCACACTCCCCCTCAGAGAACACTTCGTCCTTAGATCTGATAACAGTAGTATTTCTCTTAACCAAGGGACTTATTATTCCTTCTTCATCACCCACAAACAGAAATACCTTTGGGATTACCTTAGCCATAGAACCTGGTAGTTTCCTACGTTGATGTATTGGTAATGTGAGATGATTTGGTGACCTGTATTACACGTTGAGGCCCTAAGGAAACCTCTGCCGTAGAATCGATACGCGGTTCTATTCGCTAAACCACGGCTATGGGACTCGAGCCGTGTCTAGATCTCCTGTCTTTTTATGCGAGGCGACAAGACAACACGTGCGGAGAGTATGGCGAGTTTGAGCGCTAATGAAGTTTGATGTATTCATCTGCTTGCCTTTGGCTCCTGAGTAATATAACATAAATATAGCCTCGTATAGCTTGCATCACATTGGCCCATCAGTCTATACATATATTCCCAAGTCTACACCCCACATCATTATCAGATCTTTGTGTAAACCCAATCTTTTTCAACTCACGTTTTCTCTGATGGAGGCAGTGCTGTCAAGATCTCCATTTAATCTTGGGGTTTTTCAATTAGATTTGCAGGGCATAATTCATCCCGGTTTGTTTATTGTCATTCCAAACATGTTCGTTTGAGCTTCGTGTTCTTGAATCACGCACTGGACGGTCGATCTGTATGGAACCCCTGATATTAGCGTAATAAGGTGTCTGCTGTCCATGGAGTCGGGCATGTGTGGTCTTCAGAGAGACGTGCGGTGTACGCAGATTAGGCACAGGCAATGACAAATAGACACATGTCATATCTTCTTTTCCTTCAAAAACCAAACAGTGTGATCAAAGAGATATGTTTTTCAAATTATCTTCGAGCTGAGCTCCTGGTATCGAGGGATTCGTTTGCTTTGTATAAGATGTACCAGTGCATAAAACACCTTGTCTTGACTCTATACAAGCAGTTAGTGAAGCCGTGCGTATGCTGTACTCCCAAGCGGAGAGATGTTTAAGTAAATAATACTTTTAATAACATTAAATGTGTAAAATACATTGCGCATGTTTTTCTTCTTTGGTTATTTCATGGTTAATTGTACCTATTATTAATGCTCTAAATATTTTGAGTTTCCCCGAAGGTCATATTGATAAAAAGAACGATATGAAGATTGTGGAGAGCAGCATTTGTGAGTTAAGTCCTTGATTCGTTGACACGAAGTTTTGACAATCTTTGTTTCAATGTAGAGTTTCTTTACTGAATGTGTTTGGGCTCCAGAAATGTAAAAAAAGGAAATAACGAAGGGGGGGGGGGCGCTTTAACAACATGATTCTACCAATTCACTCCAGGTACCCCGGCGGTAAAAATCGACCAGATTAAGGGCAAACTATGCTGAAACACACCTACGACCTTTGAAACCGTTCCAGACACAACGTTCGTTTTTTTCTGTGTTTGCTTTAGAGCTCAACTCCAGTTGCATATTGTCATGGCGAGCAAAGAAAGTCAGATGTGAACAAAAATCGCGCAGAATAATCTAGACAGCAACATTAGTAAAAACAATCATAAAGCAAACTTGTTATTTTGAACAAGGTTTGATGAATATAAACCGCCTGTAACAAAAAGCATTGTTAATAATCGTTAGTTTCACCTTCATAATGCTTAAATGCATTCAGTTACCTCAATAGAAAATGTTTGTAAAACAAAAATAAAAATGAAGAAAGATAGTGAAGTCAAGTTGGGCGTCAAGTTCATTGTACTTTGCCTGGGGGTGGGCGAACCCGTGGCAAAAAAATCATTCAACGGAAAAACAAATATTAAGTATTTGTTGGAAATAAAAAAGTTGCGCAGCCATGTCAAGCCATGACTTTCCATTAACTATCAATTAATCTCTTATTAAATGTGTCATTATTCAGAAGAAGGAAATCCAATTTGGTAAAATTATAATGATCTTGTTCGCTCTTTATTTACATGTTGCTGCGCAAAGATTTTCAAATTGAATGAATGGAATATTTGATAAAAAGGAGTGTATTTGCACTCTTGCTACCCGCTGCAGACAGATTTTGAATTCATAATTCAGTTATCGCTGGTCGTTTTTGAAAGCAGTGACTGTTGCATGTACCCGTCCCTCACGGTGTGTCCAATTTTAAGCTTCCCCCAGCTACATGCCGATGTTATTGTGTCCAATTATTTTTCAAATTGAGAGTCGATTTTAAAAGTGGCTTGCGTGATTATATGCTGTATTTTCCAGCTGGTGTCATCCATTGATGTAATGGAAATCTTTTGAAACAAAGTGAAATGCTCAATTTTCTACTTGTCCTTTTTATTGGGTTATTGGCGCTTGTTTTCAATAAATGCCCTCTAATTGTGTTTGCACGTTCGTCATATGTTGTTTGCTTCAGACTCAATTAAGGCAAGTTGTACAACAGATTCAGCATGACCGTGAAGTTTTACAATGGGACGAAACTGTTCTGATTTACGTAGCAGCCCATTAATGCAATAAAGTACGGCTCTCCGATTTCCAAAACGCCCTTTACCGCAAATGTTGAGGCTCAGATTAAAAACAGCCGGTCTCCATTAAGCTCTTTCAAAATCAATACATGAAAGAGCCGTCTGCAGCCAGCCGTGGAATGCGCGGGAACATCTTCGGTTGAAGACAAGCTAGATCGCTTGCTTCCGCGCCATCGGGTGTATTTTACACACATTTTCCCATGGCCTTTCACACATAAAGATTTGAGATAGAGGCCTAGCGGAGGTACCAAATTTAGAAAGAGAAAATGGAGACTAGAGTTAACGCAAATAGACCCGGTATTATTGAGTACTTAGTAGTATGCAAATAGGCTGAATTGTATTCACTAGCACTCAGTACTTCCAGACTTAGATTCAACATTTGGTAATACTTGCAAAAGTGTTTAAATGTTTCTGATACCTAACCGGAACCAGACTATAGTTAAGGCTAAATTCATGACGTCTTACTATATAGCCTGAGTGGGGTCAAAGGTTGACGGGCATATCGTGTACACCGATCAGTGTATGGCGGTTAGTGCGCAGCCTCTTGTGAGTTTCTTTCTTTACATTGAAGCAAGGGGAACATCCAGAATTGCATAAATCAATATTCGAGAGCACTTCATACTTGCAGAGATTATAGTATCAAGATGCCATCCTTTATAAAATACATACACACTTCGCCACTGGCAGGAAATGCTCTTGTAACCGTCCAAGGTCGTTCTTTTTGTCCACAAGGTGAGATCATCCATTACGTATCACTGTCAACCTTTTACAAATTCATTGTGTTGCTGTAAGTTATGAACATACACGTAATGAGGCACTCATGTTTGCTGCACACATTTTATCACATACTTATGCATATGCATAATTTGTCTGTTTTTACAATCAGATGGTCGTTTTTTCTAACTGTTTAACGACATCGTTTGCAGAACAAATTCGATTTTTTGTGTTTAAGGAAGAAATGCATGTTAGGTACCCCAATATATGAATCAATTTTTCGACAGAAACAGAAAGAAACCAAATTATGCCCTTTGAAAAATCAATATTATATTATACAACCATTCTCAGTGACATTTGTGACGTCATCATTATATTAATTGCTAAAAATATATAGTTGCGATACGCTTTTAAGCGGCACCTGGACGTAATTGTATCAAAAACTCCGTATATATAAATACTCTCAACCTATAGGCCAAGTTCGCACAAGGATCATTTGGCGATTAGAGGCCGATATTGCCTATACCCATCACATGCTTTTGAGCATGAGTACAGCGGCCATTGGACGACAAAGATCGTTGTGTGTGAGAACTTGGTCCATAATGTGGTGCAAACCATTGACTCACATGTAGCCCAACAATGTACCCAACAAGTAGCCATGACTACAATAGGAACATTGCTACGACAGTTTTGGTCCAGGCTAAATTTGGGGTCGGGGCTACATTTAGACTCTGGGCTACATTTAGGGCCGGGCTACAAATAGATCTTGTGCTATATTTAGGTGCTGAATATACGCCTTATAAATCTTTTTATGATAAATTGAGTCTAGTTTGATTCAGACTGACTTACAAAAACCACTCGCATTATACCATGACCTTCATAGTTCTTTTCAATGGCATGACAGGAAGATGCTGGCCTTTTGTAATATTAAAGTTGATTAATATTTAATGTGAAATATATGGCTGGCTCAGAGATTGTACGGCTCACCAAACGTGATTTCTGTTCTGAGATGATTGTATCGTTCTTATTTTACCGAGACACCTGACGTTCATCCTACGCACATTGCATTTTCATGCGGCTCTTAAAGATATAATCACTGAACACATACACTTTGAAATGATCGAAACAAATGTACAAAAATGAATAATATTTCATTATTTTGCAGACTTTGAAATATCGTCAAAAATTTAAGAAATTCAGTATAAATATACGCACAAGACGGTTAAATATTAAATCTTTAATGGCAGCTTATTTTCCACAGAAAAGGCGAGTTTAAATGTCGTGTGATCCAATTTTTGTATGAGGAAGATTTCTAGCGATGTCACTAAAATCGACCTATTTTCACTAATGACAACAATCACCCAGTTCAGTTGAAGCTGAAATAACAAAATGGAAGCTGGATCCCGATGAAAGGAAAGACAGTGACAGGGAATAAATGCAGTTGAAAGTCAGTTAGCTTCCGCTTTTATTTCATGGTAGAAACTAGAGCTGTTGCATGCTGCAGGAGTGATGCGGTACGATGCTATTTTATTTACTCTTGTTGCCTGGTTACTGCTGTCATTGTGTGGTACATCGACGTCAAAACAAAAGGCGCTATCTTCACTGTGATGTCATTTCCAACATTACGTAGTTTGTAGAGGGTTTTCTGTTGAATTGAATGTCCCCACAGCTTGATTCATATTCTAAATTGAATTGATGAATGTAAATTTTCAACGCAATGAACTGATGTTTTGATGTACGTGATGAGTATTCATAAGGTTAACTGTACTATTGAAATTTGTATTAAACAATTGCGTAACTAATGCAATTTACTTGACAAAGATATGCTTCACGCGTTAAAAAAAACAGATATTTAATATCACAATGTCGACTGTTGCTGATGCTGCCTAGATCCACCACAAGGCTTCAGGAAATGTTTAAAGGTACAATGAAATGACGTCTGATTTTTAGTGTTCACATTAATATATTAGTAATTTACTTATAGAAATCCTGTCCAGGAACTTTAACGCGTTGGTGTTTCTTTAACAACTGATGTATTTTGTTATATTCTTCGACGGGAAATAAAGAAACACGAATCTGTAAAATTATTATACATTCCTACTTTCATTTAAAATATATTTATTACATTTAATACAGTTGACACCTGGTGAGTTCTGTTACACAATGTATTTTTACAACTTTGTCAAAGGAATGCATTTTTGATAAACTTGTAGCAAAGTGGGTCTCTGCTAAACACACACGTGGTATACCAAAACCAAGCAGCCATTTTTAAGGTGGTCTACAGAAGACCCAGCGCCTTGCTCCTCACTATCTTCTTAATACGCATTTATACCCACGTCCTGTTAACAATGCGTTATTACAAATGCCGTTAGTGTGTTGGCCCTTGTTCAGCAGACTGAAATTTGCACCATAATAGCTAACAGCTGTGTCGGCCTTACACGCTGGGCTTCAAAACCCGGCATAAATGTTTAAATTTCTACCTGATTGCTAGAACACGTGTCCCAGCTGGACAGAGACTGGATAGGGTGTCCTATATAAAGTTAAATATGGATTTATTATCAGCAAGAATGCCATTTCAGAACTTTCCATCGGGAGAAAAAAAAATGCTCGAATGCGGGACTAATTAACAAACACTGCGGCTCGGCGCAGGAGCAATTTGTACATAGGCCTACGTGATGGAAGGTTGGGTAGAGTATGACTACATTATGACGTGGACCCCTCAGCCATACCATCAGGTAGTGTTATACACAGATACTTGATTGAAAATTCCACAGTTCATTGTGTGCATAACATTACCAATGGTGTCAAGTGGAGTTCTTACTTACAGAGGATCATACATATTGCTATATGCATTCAGATTATTACTTATTGGGTCAACATTTTCACAAGACTTCCACATCTTAGTTTTATTGGGTGCCAAAAATAAATTGTTTTTCCAGAACAAGGGAAATAATTTTCAAAAAGGGGTACAGTTCAACGGAAGTTTTCTTCCAGCATTGCTTTATTCGTGCCACGGCAGTTCTATTCATAACATGTAAACACACTATATATGTCCTTATTAAAGTGGTATCCAATGACAAACAAAGTTGTATGAGATTCGGGAATAACATTCTCTGATTGTGTTACTTTTCATTCACTATAAACACAATAACCATAACATGTTAACTGAGGCTAGCGTCAACAACCCTTTATAACTTCCTTCCGCCCATTATTGACACTACTTTAGTGACCAGTAAATAAAAAAGAAAGTAATTATCTTACTAAATTACTAATTAACGAAGAGGTGTTTGAATCTGCGGCAGCGAGCCGTGCCCGAGTTTATTTTAATATTATGTTCGTGATGCCATATGTGCTTGGTGGTTAATATTTCATTACATGTTTAAAGGTGCTATACCTCAAAGGAATTTAGTAGAATGAAAAGTCCAACATTCTGTAATCTGATTGTGTTACCTGTGAAATCGTCATGATTGCGTACAGGCTCGTGTACAGTACATTTAAAGGCTTCCCAAACCACTCTGTCCCCTTGCCGTGATGTGGTTCAAAAGGCTCTGTGCGTGATGTTCAAAAGGCTCTGTGCGTGATGTTGTTCACACTCACTGATATCGACTGATGCAATCAGGATAAACGTGATGTTTTGGGCATGATGAAAACTGCATTTCACAGTGCAGCATGTCAGAAAATAACAAGTATGGGAATGTTGATGTAGTGATCAAGCTTATGAGAAAAACAAAATAGTATCGATCCAGGTTATAAGTCGATACTTTTTGTTTTGATCAAGGTATCCTCAGATCATAATAACTGAAAATATGTATTGTGTTGTTGATACATAGCATTGAATACGTATATGGATCGTGGTAAAGACACACCAAGGTTTCCTACAATTCGCCATTAAACCGAGGTTGGAATGAAAAGTATAGTCTGGAACCTTGAAGTGAATCATGATTCACGATCATGTTTGCACACAGGCAACCTGACTGAGATGGTTGCAGACTGATTATGTTTGATACACTGTTACACATCTCATTTTCTCTGTCTCGTTGAGGAAGTGTTGGAAGTGGCTCATTATTATACTATCATTAACAATGGCATTACACACGCTCCGTAAGGCAGTTGGTTCATTCTATATAACGATAGGTTATACCAGTGTTGTCACTTTACATTGTGCCTCACCGAGCACCACACACCCATAAACACTCATTATATTTTGACATCCTTGTGGAGACATCTCTTGTTCTTTCCTTCATGTACTTCCATAGACTCTGTACACGAATTTCCTTGTGGAGCACCCCAGTCTTTTCAATTCCTCTATGGAGACCCTTTGTTTCCCCCATTTGGTTTTGTCCTTCGTCTTCATAAGGTAGCAAATCATCAAACACAACTGCAAAATTATTATGATAATTTTTATTACACTGATGCGTTGCTACAACGTAGAACTTGGTTCAAGTAACAGCTACCACACGCCCGTATGATGTGTGATGAATATGGATACACCGCAACACAACACAGTGTATCTTAAAAAAGTAGGGTTAGAAGAAAACAAGCTTACTATAAGAAGACAAGCCAGCAAGAGTTCATCACATAATGCAGTCTTATTTATTAACCATGACCGGATACGTAATGCGAGTCAGACTTCCCAATACCGTGTGTTTTTGTCAGATTTAATTGGATAATATTAAAATGTTCAGTCATGCGGATTGTGAGCTGCCCATATCATTTTATGCTGCTCCAGATTTTGAATTGTGTGTAGTCAAACTGTCGTCCCTCATAATCAGCGAGAATTTACGTCTCGGTTGAGAGCATGTGCCCAATTTCACAGAGCTGTGAAAGCACAACAAAGTAGCTAAGCACACAATAGTTTTGCTTACCAGAGTAAGATTACCAGCCAAATAAACATGTCAGACGAACAGTCTGTGACAGGTTTGTCGCTAATATTATTTGCTCAGGAGAAACCTGTTAAGCCCAGGTTAAACCCACACTGTAGAAACAAATTCGGGAATTTGTGATGAGAGCGTGCGATGCTCTTGTTCTTTTTGTTTTTAATTGCCTATTAGAAACACGTGGCATGGCCTTTGAATTAATTGCGAGACAGAAAATAAATATAATTTGTTTTTTTCTTTCTGCAGAACACGGTATGGAAGCTTAATTACTTTAATAATGAGTAAATAAATACACTAATATGAACTATACATGAGGGCCCTTTCAAAGTTCACGTTTGCAACAATATTACAATTCACAGCATGTTACTATTATGCACAGTCTACAAAATATTTCTCACTGCTTGAAACATAAAAGGCAAGAGAAAAACAACTTCAATATTGCATGTGACTATAGCCGATGTTTGATCTAGACCTACCAGTAACATCGTGCAATGCGTATTAACCGTATCCCTTTTGTGTTGCCATTCAAGTTTGTCGATAATCGAAGTACAAAGTTTATGTTTACCAATTGACACAATCTGGCGTATCGATAAGTAGGATAGGAAAACATTCAGGGAGAGAAAGGAGTGTTATTTTAGGAAAATTTTAATCTTGGTACAGGCGTCATATTAAGCGCTTTAGGTTATTTGAAATACAATTTATCTGATAACAAATTCCATTGTTTAATTCTATTGTATAGTTCACACTTTCACCTGTAACTGTTTCATGACACAGCACATGTCATTGTGCTCACCAAAAAAGGTCGCAAAAATGCCAAACTTTCTCTCACCCTTTTATGGCAATTTTATTTTCATTATATATCCAACATCCCATATTAAATATCAATTACTTATATACGATAATCGTACAAATCAAAGAACTTAACTGTATTGATAAGTTGAAAAAATAGGTTTGTTGAAGAAATCTAAGCTTAACACTGGCTCTTTAACATTTTCTCCCTTTATTCAGTTTTACAGAAATGCATCCGCTCTTATTTGAAGAAGGTAATACGTGAAGTATACAACTGAACAAATATACACATCAGTGTAGCATGTACGTAATATCAATGCTTATATGCAGGGTCAGTAGACGTGTAAACACAATGATATGCACCATTATTAGAGTCCGTATTGTAAGGCACTCTGACTTAGACAGTAAAGATTTGAAGGTTTTGGGTTTCATGGCCATTGTCAAATCTACGAGGGAAATAACCCTCTTCGATAGGACTGCGTGGCACCCTAATGTATCCCGAGACGAGACTGTATTGTAGCTCTAGCCCTCGACCAAATGTAGCCCAGGCCTAAATGTTTCCCTAGCCGAGACTTAAATGTAGCTCCAAGGACCTTTCTTTATGCTCCAACCCACCAAGTGTAGACTAAGCCTTAATGAAGCCTCAATTAAAACCTAAGTGTACATTAAGGTAAATGTACAAAGGTCCGAGGCTACTTAGTCTCGCACTTCACTTCCTTCACAGGACAAATCCCAACAATTATATCTTTTGCAACCCTTCTTTGGTAATACGTTCATTGCCCGTTTATGTAGGGTCGCGTAGCGGACAGCGTTGCTTATTTCCTGAAGTAAAGCTGGAAGAATTCTTATTTCAATTTTTGTTCTTACAGCAGTTCAGTCCAACTTAGTTTTCTTTTTGTTAAACATCTTGCCTCCTTAAAATGCTTAACTTAATATTAGATTATCTTAACTAGGTTATGTTATCCCAAAAGGTATCTTTTAGCATTCAACAACAATTACTAAGAGTGACATCTCGACAGAGACTAGAGGTCAGTAAAAGGTCAGCCGGTCACGCACTAATTTCTCAATTTATCATTAAATGTATCCTTCTACTGACCTAACGTTACTCAGCCATTACGTACATGTATATGGCATTAGTGTAAATGCTGTAGTGCTGAAGAGCCGTTGCTACTTTTTTGTGAAGTACAACTAAGCTGTGGTGCAGCAGCACGTCAGTAATGTGATAAAGGAACGAGAGGCTGGGCTTGTCAAACGCGGGAAAAATACGTTTAATGCTCTACACGTGTTTGTTTTATTAACTAGGTCCAACACTCGTAGAATAAATACCTTAAGTTCTAACTCCACGATTGTTATATATTTCTTTGTTTAAAGGGACATGTTTTATTGGGATAATATTTTTAAGTTGGATGAAAATGGATTGGAAATAGTTCTTTACTTAGCTGAGAATTTGATGATCTTTTTGATATGGATTGATTGGATACTGTTCACTCGTATTTGTTTGGGATAATCACTTTGTTTATAATTCATAATCCTTTTATTAAACCATCAGAAAACATTTTGCAGTTAATCCGTTTAAAAAAAAAAAATCCGCATCGGTCTTTTGGGAAAGTGTGATTGTAAAAAAATCGAGTGTTAAGGGAAAAAACAGAATTGATAGGCTACGAGTTGTCAACAAAATGTCAGCAAATTTAGATACAATTGATGAAACAGGCTTGTATAGATAATTGTACTAATCCATTATGTACTTTGTTTAGTTTAAAGGGTCTGTATACGTTTGGTAATTACTCATACAATAAATGGCAATAAAAACTTACTTGACAAGAAGTACAGCAGCTTTTGATACTATAAAGCATTTTGAGAAACATTTCACTTTGAAATAATGTGGTTATGGAAAAAGATATCATCTCCTATCCAAACAAACTTAAATCTGAGAAGCGTTTATGTCAGAAACGTTTCTCAGATTGTGTATTTCAATTGCGGATTATTTCTTGCTTGGACATAACCACTCCAGATTTTTGGCAATATCTCAAAAACGCTACCACCTTTTGAAATGAAATTTTCACAGGTTAGTTTTTTGCTATATATCTATACAACTATATAGGATCGAAACAAACAGTGGGTTCCAATTACCAAACGTATACAATCCCTTTAAATGTATTTTCCATGTGTACATTCTCAACGGAGAGCAAATCGTTTAAAAAGAACTTTGTTTATGATTGTTGTTGGTTATGCCTGAGCATAAAATAAATGATATTGCATCTATAGTTATTATTTGAAACAAATAGCAAGAAGACGTCATACATGACTCTAGAGATACCTTAATTCGGGATAAATATTCAACTTGCGCTGCATTAGTCATGCTGCATTAAGTCAAGTCTTCGTCATTAGGCATTATAATTTGGATAATTCTTTCTTTACGTGGCCTACAATGAAATCCATATTAAAGTTGTAATATAATTGTAGAATGATGATTTATTGTTTTTCACTGTATATGATTACAAGTAAATAATGTTGTGTCATACGACATCGGGCAATGACACTGCATCTAGGCACATGTAAAGTCCTAATGCACTATGTTAACTATGTTTATATATCACCGTACAGAATCAAAATGCACCATTTTGGGCCTTGTGCGCATATACGTTGTCATCGTACAACAAATCTTAATCATGTCTGAGTTTTCACACACAAGAGCCTTCCCTTTGCACCAAAGCTTGTCAAGCCCGTAAGACAAATTACTTTATACGAAAGCCACATCCACTTTAATCAGAGAAGAAAAAATACCTGAGTTTATAAATGAAATGAGAAATCAGGGGGTTCGCGCCTGACCTTACTCCAACTGTGTAGGAAACAAATTAGCTTGTATCGGACCCAGAACTGTCGAGGTATTAAATCAGTCCGTGCTGGTGTCCTTGGTCGGTGCTCGAAGGGTGAGAGGTAATAGCGCACGCTATAACTACTGGCGGCTACTAGACATGAATTGAACTAGATTAGTTGGAACTGATAAACACAAAATATTGAGCTTTAAGTATATGATGTTAAGCGAAAAAAGAGCCGGAAACCAGTTCGGAATATTATACATAATAACATGACACCATTAGTTCGTTACGCAACAAGATTGTTCGTTTATGTGTACGCTATTCATAACAGGAGAAAAAGTCAACAAGGAACAACTCTTTTATGCATAAACATATATTTGTGCTTATGTGGTAATTACACCTGGCCCCGATTTCACAAAGCGCTAATAATGTTAAACTTGTTGTACGGACTAGTCTAAATTACTAAGCAAAAGGTGATAACAAAATTCAAATTGCTGTGGTGAAAATCCACAGTAAAAAAATCCATCTAAAGATTGATCTTAGCTCTGTGTGACATCGAGCAAAATTTTGCCAGGGTGAGATACTTTTGAAAGGGGAAGCTAAATGGAACCCCAAAAGGTTTCCTTTTGTCTACACAACATTCCCCCTCTTTCGGTCCCCCACATATTCCCGATTCATCTTGCCATCCACAGCCTAGCTAGACTCACGTCTCCCCATGCAATGCTGATTACGCATTACTGGCTTCCGGCCATCGCCCACAATTTACTATGCAGCAGTTTATCATCATCAAGGTGCGGGACGCGCTCCGCCGGCACTATGTAGCCTGGAATAATTCACACTGAACAATGCTCTAGTTACGTCTCTGATTTGTCACGAAATGCTATTTTTCTTCATGGGGGAAGTATGGCAATCTTCGAATATAAAAATGGTGTCTTTCTTTTTAATCATATTGCATGACTGTGGAGGCTGCGGATACTGCGTTTCAGCTATGATATAATTAGAGGTGAAGTGTTACCTGACGATGTATGTAGCTTTGTTGTAACAAAGTGTCATTGATGGAGAAGCCCTGAGGCAATGACGTCATACGGAATGCCCCCCCCCCTTTAAGCAAAACGGACAAGTTCATATAATTGACAAAATATCTCAGACCGCCTCTTGCTTTTTGTATTGAAAACCCCCAACCTTTTGTACTGTGAGTGCAGCAGACTTTCCCCACCATATTTAGTTTTGATGATTTTTTATTTTATTTTTTATTTATTTTGTATTCTGCTGATGAGTGCCTTATGGTACGAAACAGTCTGTCCAGAAGAGAGATATGCCAGAGTTTGTTTAACTCATATTCTGAATTTATTACATATATATGTATATATATATATTTTTTTTTTTGGGGGGGGGGGCGGGAATCGTAGGTATAATTTAGTTGTCGTTTAAATGTGATGTGATTATGTCTTTTTAATAACTCGATTTTTGTCGTACGCATACTACCAGTACATAAAATACACAAAAAAAGAAATAAACAAGAGCGTTTTTCCATAGTTTTGTTTCTGTGGAACATTTGGCTGACTGTGTGCTGCAGGCAGAGTATTCATCTTCAGCTTCTACCTTGAAAGTACTTCATTACTGACATGAATTGGTCTTAACGAGTTTGACATTGCCTACCCATCGTGGCAGTCAAATCCTTGTCAAGGTGAATCGGATTAAATCTCCTCTCGTTGGTTTAAATATTCCTGCGTTCACGGCAATGATAATTGCTGGATTTAGAATAATTTTGAACAACATCATATTTTAGCATCTGTTGATCATTTAAAAACGTCTCTACTTTTATCAACTATTTCAATATTCCCTGGGATAACATTAATAAAGCACGAGGAAGTACTTTAGCTGGATACATCATTTTACAATAAATTGCCTTGATGTATAATGGTTGATTTCTAAAGTCACAGACCATGATTAGTTTCATCTGGTAACCTTATAATGACTGTTCTCCGGTAGTTCCAATCATTGAAGCCCACGGGCCTATCCCAAAGGCTTCCCAAACTAGGCGAGCGGTATCATCACTCCCCTGAATGTCTTCAGTGAAGCTTGATGTAAGATGTCCGACGGCAACGTGCAGCCGGTAAACGGACCGTAGCGAATTGTGGGATAAAAGTGTTATAACATTAAACAATTGTTATGCAGTCGCGTTATATAACACCGTTGGTTTCTCTTATACTCCAGCGATAAGTTTGCACAGGAGAAATGGACAGTTAAATAAAACAGTCAGTCAGAGTTTTAGGCTTAGTTGTGTCCAAAGGATAGGCCATTTTTTCTCTCCATGTAGGACTATATCCGTTTTGGAGGTATGGCCGCAAGTTTGGAAGGATCACAAGGTGACATTGCATCAGTCGACGCCACATACAAGAACAAACTTTGACATGGTTTCAATCAACCTCGAATCTTCCCATCCCAGTATGCACTGCGATAAAACCAAAGTACGTCCATAAAAATACTACGGTACGTCACAACTTTGGACTCGGACCAAACTTAGTGATAGCCGAAATTACGACTCCCGGGAGGCTCCTACGTAAAACACAGCACTAAAGGCGGCCATTTTGGAAGATCCAATATCAAATGGAATATTGAATTTCTTCCAGACATCTAATGATGGTGATGGGCTCCGCTTGGACTAGCCAAGCGTGCTGTAAGAACCACATAAAGATGACCAATAACATAAGATATTGAAAATGTGTATAGGGTTGGGTTTCGATGCTCACATGTTGAGTGCGTCAGAGAATTTTTCTTCCGTAAATTAGACAGTCCAGTTATGTCAGGATTTACACGCGTTGATGATTTACGGGTTTGGAACATACAGTAACTAACGGAGGCCACATTTGCATTACACGCATGGACGTTTTGTTTGGACGTATAGCGCTTTGGGTTCTTAGATATCCTAGTGTTTGTTCAGGCTAACATCAAAAGACTTTCACCGAAAATACCCTGGAGTACAATTTTGTTTTTCATTTAGTTTTTTTTCAAGTAGTACTTTTAAAGGTATGACACTGAACCTTTTAAAAAGGTTTAAATTGATTGAAACTATAGTTCGAAAACAACGTATGCGCTATCGTTGTTATACGTTGTATACTTTGCTATACTTTGTGCAATAAGTTGTTATGTTGTACATTGTTTTACGTCGAATACGTTATTACACATTGTTAGACGTATGATACAGTTGACGACGTATACGTTGTTATACTTAGTGTACGTTGTTATACAATGTTATGTGATACGTTATTTAAAGTCATATACGTTATTATTTCATACTTTGTTTTACGTCGTATATACGTTGTTATACATTGTTATACGTATGCTGCAGTTGTTTTACATCGTATACATTGTTAAACGTTGTGATACGTCGTTTGTGCATGCGTCGTTTGTGCATGCGTTGTTTATGTTGTAATAGTTGTCACACGTTGTATACCGTACATTGTTATACGGTGTTAAAGCAAGGTGCTATATAGCAGCTTCCTTCATTTCTTTTTGTCCATTATTTATTTTATTTCACCCTTTCATGAAAAAAAGACAAATCAATGGATTCAAACACAAGCTCGCTCTAATAATTTTCCTATTGAAATAATATTTAATATTTCTCCAGTCTACCAATGCTACGCTAGTCCCAACTATGCATGCACTTTCCTCGTAATTACAAACGGAAATACATTTACGTGTGATAAGTTATTGGAAAGCTTCTTTTATTAAATTTAAAGGATCGGAACGTATATATAGAGAGATAATTATAAATGAACATTTCGCTTTTTAGTGTTTGTCAGTAAACGGAAAGCGATCTACACTGAGACTAATGCAGGGAGTACACCGGTATCTTTAATTTATTGTTTGAATGAAATGTAGAGTGCACTAAATTAAATGGACTTGAGGGGTTATGGCGCCATTTGCTTCACACTTCCTTCGATGAAGAGTTGGGATTTCAGTTCTGCCTCGTTAACTTTCCATCAATAGATTCCCACTCCTTTATGCGAACATTCAATAGCTGTAATATCTAGGTTTTGGTGCCTTCAATTGAAATCGAGGCACTGTCGAGATTCAATCCGTTGTTATAGTTCTTGTGAACATGTTTAGAGAACTTTAAGTCACCTTGCAGATACACGTATATTCAAATGCTACTGGTTTCCAAATTCATTCGACATGGCCATCATGAAGAATATAACGAGAATCTGAAAACAAATACTACAAACCGTAGTGTCAATGTATCCAAAACAAAATAGTTAAACAAAAGATCGTCAATGAAATACGTTAGGAAATACAGAAGCATCTCAGTATTCAAGAGACTATTTCTAAGGTGTGTAGTTTCTCCCCTTATGGTTCATAATGTCATGCCATCCAAGGCTAAGTCTACCCGTTCGCCCGCCTCGTATATTCTCATCTATTTTGATGCACTTACAGGTTTTTGAAAATGAAAACCGCAATGTATCTATTTTCTCAGATTTTTATCGAGTTCAGCAAGTAAAAGTGGCCGCGGTTGTGGGAAACAAATCGCATTAAATGCTGTATCAACAACGAGAAAAAAGGGCCAACTCACTAAAACCGTGCAAAGGTTTTAAAACACACACATTCAAGCTTCTCGCTCACGTAGCTCTAAGTGGCAAATTAGATCATACCTTCTCCTCACTGCTAGCCTGTACTCCAGTCGGAGCATCTATTCATTCCACATTGAGAGTGAGCCTTGGTTTCCGTCTGCAGAAACCAGGCTATTGATTTGTTCCAACCTCGCGTATCGATCGCAAGCACTCATCTAGATGTACAATATTCGTCTATCCACTCTCTCCCAAAAAGTGGTCTTCAATGTTCCTTAATTTAAACTATAAACTTGCCCGGGAATCATGACCAGCACCTCAATTTGAGTAACAGTCCGTCTGAACAGAGACTTGCATTTCTACCTCTGAGAACCTAGATAAACCCAGACTGCTTTTTATTATATATAATCTGATTTAAAGACACTGTACACGTTTGGTAATTACTCAAAATATATATTACCATAAAAACTTACTTGGTAACGAGCAACGGAGAGCTGTTGATAGTATAAAACGTTGTGAGAAACGACTCCCTCTGATGTAACGTAGTTTTGGAGAAAGAGGTGATTTCTCACTAAAATAATAAAATACTTCTTGCAAGAAGCCTTTTATTCCTATCTGAAAGCAAACACATTATTTTGTACAACAAGGGTGTTTTTTCTTTCATCATTTTCTTGCGACTTCGATGACCAATTGAGCCCAAATTTTGACAGGCTTGTTATTTTATGCATAATGTTGGGATACACCAAGTGAGAATACTGGTCTTTGACAATTACCAAACGTGTTCAGTGCCTTTAAGTGTCTTTTTTATTGTGCGCGAGCACGTGTTTGTATTCAAACCGACCATTTCAACAAAAAGAATCCGGTGGTCCCAAGGGTGTCTAAAACCAACGGGGACATCTCTAAAAACGAAAGACAAAGCAAAATCTTCGGTTTGCAGTTTAACAAATGAGGATGAACTTGTATATATACCCGTTGAAACCGAGAGGTTTAACAAAAGGTATCTGGACGTGCGTGCCCTTGTGTACAGAACCAATGGGGCCTTCTTATATAGAAACAAATCCGAAAAAACCATACCAAAACATAAAAAAATAAAAAAATAAAAAACAACGGGTCTTGAAATCCGGGAGAGAGGATGAGTCTGAAGGAAATGCGGTCATATAATTAAACTATGTGAAACAAGAACGATACATCAATGTTAATGAAGTAGTTTCACAAGCAAACAAGATTCGGAATGAAATATACATGTGAGATCTTGAACATATTTACGACGTGCGTAATATATTATGTTTATGCAAAGTCCTCTCTGTCTACAAAACTGGGCAAACGGACAGCCATAAGAGTGGTTTTGATTAGTGCAAGATATTTCCCTAAAAGTCAATAGCTGTATTTGCTGCCTACCAATAAAAGCAAGAGTACATGTACTTTGGTATTTGGTTAGGAAGTTATCTTACCACATCTCGCGTGGCCGACCTTTGGCGGTGAACCCGGCTCGATTGTCCCGCGGGCAGGCTCCTCCACGACGTGCTATATATTTCTTTACCAGCCGACAGTGGCTGTCTCTCAAAATATCTGAAATTTGACACTTAAGGTGGTAACTCAATACCCAAAAGATCGAGTCACTCTGACCCAATTAATATTTATAATTACTTGATAGCCAGTCAAGACAGGGCCAAGGCGGAAGCTCCTATGGCGTGATGTCGTTATATTGCTTGGACAAATCTCGACTGAATGTTGTTTAGAAGAATGAAGGAAGACCTGCTTTACGGGGTGCAGATTTGAATTCAAGATTCGCTTACTGGAGACGATTCGCTTTCCTTTGAAGCGAGCAAAAAGAAAACGCCACAGTGTATCATGTAAATTCTGAATTACTGTTTAAAGTACATTGACAAGCCTCGTCTGTTGCATTGTAATGAAGTGTACATACAACATGTGAAAGTACTTTTGGTTCGAGTCTCCTAAAACAACACTTTTAGTCTTGCGGTATTTAAAATGACTAAAACCACACAGCTCCTTTCGTTTCATTGTTCTAATGGTTTGTCCTTAACAAAATTGTTGCCCGAAAAGTAAAAACCTGTTTTCAATTCCTGATTGCCTCTTGTATGTAGCTTATACTCTAGGAGTCTCAACTGCGCAAATATTGAATTTTATGCTAAATCAATATTTGCTGTCTTTGAATAATAATTCCCCTCAATTAATTTTCTTTAAGGGTAAACAATGCCGACGCTATTTCTTCGCATAACGTCAATATTTGGAAACATAAGGAGCAGGAAACTTTTCTCTTAAAGTCTGAAAGATTCTTTGAGGTATGTAAATGGAACCAGGTAAAAAGTAAAACACCAATGATTAATTTGGTACTTATTTATTCGATTTAAGCCTTTGTACTTATAGAGGGTATATCCAAAGCGAGTTGCCACATTGAAGGCGAAACAGCTAATGATATGCAAAAGTATTTAGTCCCGAATGATGTTTCAGTCATATATCAGGGGAATCTACTCTCTCAGCACTTGCTGTAGTGTAAATTGGAGTCCACTGAGTCTCGGCAACTGCAACACTGAGAAGCTCCCACAAAAGAATAATTGATCGGAATATAAATTGAAAAGGAATCCTTGGGATGTCCCTTCAGAGAACTCGCCAAAAGAAAAATTCGTCTTGTGTTTCTGAAGCTAAAGAAAGAGGATAAAAAAAAAAAAAGGACGAGTAGCGCTTGAGAGCATTTCGGAGAGGAGCAGCTGTATCTCCGAAAGCAGTGCCGTGGGCCGTTGACGCACTGGAATTCGCTCAGGTGAACGGGCTGTGATGAGGAGCTTGGGTTAGGTTTAAAACTCCCTGCTGGACTGGATCTCTCGTTGTATTCTCGGCTGTTTGTATGGCTTTGATATCAGTAGAACGATGAGGAAACGCTTCATGTAGCTTGACGAAATGGTAAAGCTGTAAAAAGGATCGGGTTTGTAGTGTCTTTATCTAATGGATTGCGATGGGGGACATTCACTCAGGCGCAGTATTGAGGATCTCCTCATATTTATGTTGGTGTCATCATTTCCACGTGGAAAGAGACCCGTTCTTTATTCATGTAGTACCCCCAGCACCTTGTAAGCCCTTTATATGGTGCTGCATAAATGGGTCTCATAATTCATAAACTTCAAAACCTGTCTTAAAAAGTGTTTCTTTTTGTTCGAGCGCCTTGAGAACTTTAATTGTGGATACGTGCGCTATATACGACTCCATTATTATTAGTATTATTATTATTATTATTATTATTATTATTAGGCCTATATATTTTTGGAAACCCTGTTATTAGCCTAATACTACTACTACTACTACTAATAATAGCAAGAAGAAGAAGAAGAAGAACAGTGGCCATTCGTAATGCGCCATGTTTGTCTAAAAAGACACTTCTGGCGCAGGAGAGAGGCATAAACAAGTGGGCCTATGTACAATGAACTACAAAGATGACAATTTAAACACACACATAACTTTTCAAATGATTTTGAAGCTGGTATACGTGGTGACTTTCTGGAGGGAGTTCATTTCATCGTGATGGGCCAGGGTGTGGGAAGGATCAGATTAATCCCAATGAGTGGCATGTGTGTATTGGAACATGATTTAATTCATCATGACATGCATGTACTGGCTTACCTGGATTCAAATTTTCAGCATTTGAGAACCAACTTTTTTGCAATGTTCACTTTTAGTGAATAGTGGAAATATACTTAAATTCAGCATCCATTTTAAAGGGTGAGTAGTTATGTATAAACGAACAATGTGAATTATCATCTTAGTAATCAAAACTACATCGTTATCCTTAGAACAAAATTCGAATTAATGTTGTCAGTACTTGAATGAGTAAGCGTTAAAATAAGTAAAGAGGTATTCTTTACGTACTCAGTGCATAACCACTCTTTTACGAAGGTGTGTTTCTAGGTCACGGTATAATGACATTCGTAATAACGATGAGCCGGACAACAACACCGGCGTGCCCGCTCGAGGACTATGATCTCGGTCAGTCATGTTCCCCTGTTTCTATAAACACATATACGAATAATGGCCCATCCCACCTGTTTACTTAATCCAGTTCCGAAATAACGTGGATTTACTTTACTTGTTATTTTGGATAATGGGGAATACTAGTGTATACATCCCGCTTCCTTATACTTAATAGGGTTGGGGAAAACAAGGATTTTAGAAACATCAACATTACTTAAAATTGTAAGATGCATTGTCAACAATGAAAGGCCATACTTTGAAAAGTTGTTTAATATCAGTTTGTACAGCTATCCGATGATAAAAGAAGGCCATCAACTATTAATAAATGCCCCAGACTGTTAATGCAATCTGATTGGGTGAAATCTGATCACCTTGGGTTGAATTACAAGCCGTAAGGTAGAGGAAAAATCAGAGCTTTACGTTCACGGCACAGCAGCTGCTGTTTCATGTGGATGTTTAACTCGCTACGCACATTTAGAACCAATCCGAGTAGCAAAGTGTTTTCACGTCACGTTACCTGGTGACTCACGGTTTTGTGTGTCCCAATAAAACATTCTCTCCAGATTGTTAATGTGATAACAAGTGCTGAGTTTGAAAACTGATACGGCTTCAGTAGGAATACATCAATAGCTCGGCACCATCCCCATTCCAGGTCGTAATATGCTGCTAAAGATTGGGTCACCACCCTTTTTTTCCTTTAATAACGTACCGGTACCAATTTGCGCCGTAGCGTGTGGTATCTCCGTTTTAACGCCATAGTGTGCCGTGGTAATCACCCTGTGTCTCGTGACTCTAATGTGCCGCTTGCGGAAATCGCAGCATTTCCCCAGCGTGTCTTTGCGTACATTTACCTCGTTGTCGGCTGACCCTCTCGCCTCGTGCATATCCGCCTTTCAAGAGCCTTCCGCTCTCTACAGATGACGTCCAAAAATTCTCGACTGGGACAAATTTAACTCATAGATGCGCCTCGGGCCTACATCATAGATCACAAGTTGTGTATATTAGCTTTCTTTGATGGTTTACAAAAAAACATGAATTTGCCGCTATCGGAAAAGTCATCTTTGAAACTCACCAACCATTCAGGCGTCATACAGAGTTTACCCAGAACTAATTTGCATGTGTTAAGAAAATTTGCATTCATACACACATTTATAGGATGTCAAGACTTTTACAAGCAGTTAATTTGGACTAAACTCTACGTGTAGTTGTTTGTTTTACATTTTTGTTTGTATGTTACCTGGAGTTGCAAACGGTACACCAGGGGAAATTAAAATGCATCACATTATTTGGCAATCTGTTCATCTTCAATCTTCAATTCAACAATTTCTTCAGAATTAGGTTACGTGATTTAAGGGTTTAATGGAGATAGTTAACTTATGTCGTAACCGTATTTGAATTTGATAAATACTGAGAACACTAAATTCATCTTTCTGCAACAAGCATTTAAAGAAAACCCCCCGAAAAACCCCCAAACGAATGAAACTAAGCAATTAAAAGTCTTCTCGTAACTTAAAACCACAACAAATATTTGGACCTTAGAGGGCGTTGTGTCCATTTACTTTTAGCAATAAGGGGGCCATTCAGAATAGTTAATGTTAAACACTCGAAATTGTGGGTAGGTGGGTCAAAAGAAATAATTGAAAATCGAAATTCAGTTTTGTTTGTTTAAACAAATTACATTATATTATATAACAAACGAAAACAAAGAAGTATACCAAGCTGGCAAAGATCGTCAATTTCATTCCTGATTATTAAACTACAAAATTGTTTGTTTAAGCCAGGAAAAGCCATTGAAAACTACTGATGTTGGATACCTTTGATCTAAAATATCTGGTTAATTTGAGGCATTACTTTGTTCTTCAGTGTATATATTATATTATGAAGCGATTCACTATTTTAAAGTTAGTCAAAAGTGTTTAACATTGACTATCCTGAATGGCCCCTAACTCTACAGGTCCTTGAGCTTGAGCAACTTGCAACAGTTATTTCTATATTTCAAAAGCAAAATGTATCAGTCTATTCTCTCAAGATAAGAACGTAGCCATCTTAAAACTAACAAATATACTTTCATCTTAATTGGTACCCGACAAAAGAAGATGCTCCCCCTCAGCATTCCTTAACAGGAGTAGGAACTTAATACACTCTGACCAAGGATACCATGAGATGACGCAAATCAAGAACTGCTTTTCATTCCGACCGGCCCCTCTATTCTCTGATCCCCGGCTGACCGAAACTCCATTAATTTCCAGTCTTTCTTCCTCCAAAGAGATTGTATCCAGTCCCCCGGAGACCCGTCCCTTTGCTCCATCAATCATTTATAATATTCATTTGGTTATACTTGCCTATGAGCTCTGAATGTAATGTAAATGCATGTGCTGTATGGAATTGCAAACAAGAACTGACTTACTCATTCAACCCTGATTTTGGCGACCCTGCATTTTTTTCCACTCGCTGCGTCCTGCAAACAAGCTTTTTATGAAAGGCAAACCATCGCTCGATATGCTTGAGAATAGAAGAACTTAAGTTAAATGTGTATTAATGTGGGAATTTGTTTAGGTTGTCAAAGGGGCTGTTTTTGTTTTAATATAGTTAATTTTATAATATATTTGCGGCAATCTTAATGTTCTCGTGTTAGGATAATGAAAAAAGTCATATCCGATTTGACAGATTTGGCTGCGTAAGTAGCCATAGCCGTAGTCGAAATCGCTTCATTAGACCACGGCCTTATCCAAGGTACCGCAACTACGTGAGAGTCAATGATGAGTTTATAATTCATGTTTACTAAAGCAGACAGGACACACGACAAAGACTGTATAATAATAATAATAATAATAATAGGCCTAATAATAATAACTTTCGATTTATATAGCGCACAATAATTAACACTCAATTTTTGTATGCGCTTTACAATAAAAGAGTATGCTTTACAATCTACAACAACATATATAAGAGGACAAAATAACACCACTACATGCACAGCGACACATCAATACAAGAATTGCTAAACTACTGTAAGAAAAGGTGTGTCTTTAAGGCTGTCTTGAAATCATAAAGGGAAAATGTATTCCTGATCGCCAAGGGCAGAGAATTTCACAGAGCTGGAGCCGAAACCACAAAATGATCGGTCTCCAAAGTAGTTGTTTAGGAATAAGGCCTTATTATATGAAGATTGCCTACAAGTAATTAAATCCTTGTTATGATATTTTAAAGCAGTCAGGAATGAAAAAAGGTGCAAGAAAGACCGGAAAACTAAAATAAAGTGCAATACAACCTTTCCATTCATTGCGCGTCAGGCAGTTATTTTTAATGCAGGAAACTAAACTTATTAGAGTTAAAATTAACGTTTTGTTTCAGTACTTTAGAGAGTTTATGCCTTTTGATTGGTCGAAGCCCGGTTATGGCTATGAGAATAAGCACAATTCGGATCCATAACCAGATTAAGTTGAGCATCATTTTTGCGTATTAATTTGTAAGTTGTGTTTTGTGTTGTGGCAATCGAGCTGTTGGCGCTTGCGTATATCTGATCTCTCTAACTAAATATCAATTTTGGGTAGCTAGTACCACACATAATTAAATCCAACACAATCAAAGCTTAAAAGCCGAACACCAACCAAACTATTGACATTATAATGGAATAGTTAATTTTCTGAGCTCTTATAGTCTGTTAAACAAAATATGACTAACTACTTTCTTGGAGCATTTAACAAATGTTTAATTTTTAAAAGTATTTATTATAAAAAGCAACAGTGTAAAGACCCGGTCTTTAATCACTGCATAGCAACGACTTTGTTAGGGCTCCGGACGCTGTTTAATGGACCTCGCCTTCTGCTCGATCCATTAACAGCGGCCTCCAACCACCCCGGTCATTACTACCCACTGAAGACCGGATCCTCACATAGCTACTCCCTAATTAATGTGGAAGATGGCCCTTGACGACATAGCATTCAATTGTGATCCCCCCGCAGCCTTCACCTCTCGCAAAGCGAATACAACATTTGTTCGTTTAAGACGTCATTTCTCATTATTGTTTTAACGCCTTTTTAGAGATTGTAAGTTCCGCCTGTCCTGTTTAACCGCCATAATGAGTTTTTCTACGGAGGTCACTGTTATTTTCGTATTAACTCTTGTCTCAAGTGATAATAGACTTGGGTTCAAGCCCTGCCCGAGTCAACCCACAAATACCCGACATAGGATGTGATATCACGGCGATTATAATGAGCTTTACGTGCGCCTGTGAAGGACACATTACACCATTTTTATTCATGATTCGTATTCTTATTACCTTCTGTCTTTGCTTGAATATTGTAATACTTTGACAATGTTAAATATTTACCTTCATAACCCGAATACTTTATTTTGAAGATATCAATATTTAGACTCAATATATATATGATTCATAATCACGTTATACGATAATATGTGTCAAACAAGTTTCCTTTTCAAAAGTTGAAATTAGGATTCTTACAAATTCAGTGGAAAGCATGCGTTTAATTAACCGAATAATATACCAAATGAACTGCAAATTCTTTTTTTTGAATTTTTCATTACGACATATACAAAAAATTATTGATACAAATTTCGTTGATCTATAATGATTGTATGAGCGTAATCAGCTGTGCTTTGTTCGAGGTAGCTATACAGTTAAATATAAAGTTAATAATAACACATGTGGTAATAGCATCATTTATTCAAACAAAAACTGTTTAATTATACACACGTGTTAATTATCTCAATTTCAATAGACTGTACAAGTTGATTGTATGTGAGCAAAAATCATCCCACCTGTGTAACTATTGTATACAATTCCACTGTGTTTTCCTCCCTCCTAATATCTGACATCAATTTGTGGAATCTTTGCAGGAGCCGATTTATAAAAAAAATCCTAAAGCCATCGCGTGAGGCAATTCACAAGGTCACTATATAATGGGTTTTACATTATACATCCATCGCTTCAGGTCAGCCTTGTCAAATACAAACCTGCAAATCCACATTTTTTTAAACAAAATCTTCCACTTGTATAGCATAATCACCAGGATTAGCCAGGATCCTAATCCACACAATTCAGACATGAACATTATGCACATTTAAAGTACCAATTTTAAGCTTTAAAAAATCCTTTATTTCTATCACTTCACACGGTAGAGGAACGGGTATAATTATTTAGCAACCCTGGGCAAAACCTCATGTTAATAATAAATTTATTATTGTATGTAGCCATGCCAACGCGAATAATGGTGCTCCGTGTATAGGTACTGCTCTACACATAACGTCCTTAACACTATACAGACATCGATCTGGGAGGTGTTTCGGTGAAGGCGGATCCAGTCAGTTTATATGATTGACTCTGTACAGGGGCTGCACAATTTAGCATGGTTGCAATAAAGCAGAAAAGATTGATAACCATGTTCTTACATTTGCTGAGCAAATATGACCTGTCACGATTGTGTTCGTTTTACGGTACCTGGGCTGATAACCATTGTCTGCAAAGCAAGACTCGTCCGTGCTAAGCAGACTACTGTGTTTAACAGCTTTATGAATTTGGGTACATCCCTATACCTATGTTGCCGGTGTAATCGGTTTTTTGTTTCCAATCGGTACATCTTAGGTAACTTCTATCGTACCCAAATGCAACAAAATCCAGCCTGGGAGGAAAATAGTCTGTTCCCTTTCTGCTTTCATTATATTCCTGTGCAGAAAAGACACGGATCTCTTATGCATTAGAGGTGTACTGGATACCTTGTATCAACAAAGTGAAACCATGCAGTAATTAATTAACCTCTTTTCAGCCCCTTTAAAAAGACCTTGTTTTGTTCGAAACGTGCGGCCATTAAAAACGCCTTTGCACTTTTTACTACAAGGTCATATTGGTCTGTGAACAGTCTGCAAACAGCTCATTCAATATTCTACAATTTCATCTTTCCAGACTTCCATCAATTACGCCGATGCTCAATCATGTTTTAATAATTTTAAAGACTGATATATTCTTACTTATTTAATCCTGTATTTAATTTTATTTGAATAGTTTTAGATCAATAGCCCTGACTTAATTGATAATTCCAATTCAGAATAATATCTAAACATCTCAGGAGGGCTGTTTTATGGAGACACTTTGAGCTAATTGAGTTTCTGTATGTTAATTCGTCAACTTATGGTATCTCCGTTATGCAGTGCATTATCTTTAATCGACACAGCGATATATGCAATGACAAATTACTTTGTCGTGTATTCCTCTAATTCTCTAATTTGTGGTAATTAATTTGAGCGGTGGAACTCACTCAGCATGTAACCCGAGACGAGACGAAGCTGAGAGTATATGCATATCCCTCATTTACATCCTTCAGCTCAGTTAATTCAATTAATTGTCATCGGAATCACCACAGACGGAATAACTCCGCTTGCATGGGCTCTCAAAATGCACAGGATTTTCTTGTGTAGAGATTGACACAAAGTCAGTTTGCTATAATATGCGCATATAAATTTTGTTTATATTCTCAGGGTTGTTTTTTTAATGCAAAACGAACAAGGTAAGACTGCGACAGTTTATCCCTCGTCTGAATTGAAGATTTACCAGGTGGTTTTTTTCCTATGACGAAGAAGGATTGAGCTAAATCCGTAATACTAATTAACCGGAAGCCGATGGATAATTGGCTATCACTAAAAAATTTCCACTTTACTCTTGGGATTGATGTGATTTATTGATGAAAAATAATAAGTAGTTTTCAATAGTTGTAATGAATAATAATAATGACCTTATATATCAATGATGGACTCGCCAACGGAATCATTTAAGATAGACACTGACTTGTCGTAATCTTAATGTTAAAGGGATTTTATACGTTTGGTAATTGGAAACCACTGTTTGTTTCAATCCTATATAGTTGTAGATATATACAATAAAACTAACCTGTGAAAAATTCATTTCAAAAGGTGGTAGCGTTTTTGAGATATTGCCAAAAATCTATAGTGGTGATGTCCATGCAGCAACACAAAATCTGAGAAACGTTACTGTCAGTAACGCTTCTCAGATTCAAAATTGTTTTGGATAAAGACTAATATCTTTTTCCATAACCGCAGTACTTCTAAGCGAAAACTTTCTCAAGATGCATGATACTATCCAAAGTTGCTGTACTTCTTACCAAGTAAGTTTTTATTGCCATACATTTTCAGAGTTGTCACCAAACGTTATATACAGACCCTTTATTAACAACGTTCAGTTTCTTTCTCATGAAAACAATCAGAACATAATGGTCGAAACGTCGAGTTGATATACCACCGTTTCTTTCATAACCAACACAGTTATGTTTATGTTATGTCAGGATTTGTGTACGCGGACTTATCTGGCTTAATTCGATTACTGCGCTCAAAATGATCATTGATGGTTTGAAGGTTTTCGAATGCTTCTTCATTGACCTTGTCAACATTTTAAGAGGGAGATTTTTTTCTGGGGGATTGGAACTTGTATGTACTTTTTAAGATGTCAGATCTCTAGTCTGTTTTTTGGTTTGTATATTTACAATTTCTTTACTTTTTTTAAATTGGGACTTGTTCTAATAAATTCCACGCCTGCGTGTGGGGATTTATTTGACTGAATTGGGCTTGATTAATCATGACAACACCGCCATTCATTCATTACATCATGAAGTCAACATGTCTAATACATCATCAGAACACGTTTCAAACAAATCCAGAATCGTGTTTATTATCAAGTAAGTGACCAGGAAGGGACAGCAAACCTCGAGTTGGTTACTGTTGTAACAATTAATCAATGTTCGGGCTGCATCTCCCCACTCATCCAAGAGGAAAGTCAACAAGTGATTGTCGCCATGGTTGCTCGGTTCACCAGTTGCGATGCTAAAGTGTTACAGTGTCAGAAGTCCTTTAAAGGGTTAGTTAAAGACTATTTATTTGGTGGAGTCCATCAACTTTCCCTTCAAGAAATATGTCATAACAACTGTTGGAAATTTAAAATAATGGTTAAGTGAAACGAATGTGCTAGCTCTCAGTTTGAGGAGAATTCAAAATGGAATAATTATTTAAGATGATTGGTAAAAGTTCAAACAACATCTTCTGTACATCAACTTCGTAAAAATGGATCATTCTACGTCCTCCTCTCTCATTTTGGGCTATTAAATTTGAAGTAAAGGAAATAAAAATGGCCGCCAAATGGTACCTCCGATGTTAGTGGACTTCCCAGTGCAACACCATAGTCTGGTGTACGTGCAACTTCAGTTCTAGCGCTATCTACAAAATAAATGGATTCGTCTGTCACGGAATGGCTCACAAAATATGATTGGTTAATTATTTATATCCACATTTAATTGGTCCAGATAGATTCCGGTTAATGATTGACAAATCCTTAGAGTGTGGTTTAAAGCCTATTTTGTTTTTCTCTTTTTTGTTTCATTCTCCTAACGACCTAAATAGGCCTACTTGTTTTGAAAGCAATTAACAACAAGTTATTATCTTAAGCCAAGGAGATTTGTTTGTGTGGAAGAGGAGGTTTTGTTTTGCGAAAACAAGACGTCACTTGAATTGGCTTGAGACCGAATACAGTTTAGAGATTTGTTTAAAAAAAAAGTCACAGAAAGAGAGTGATGATGTTAGGATCGCCTCTACACTATGAAGAACCGTTCTGAAGAGCCTTTCAAATTAGAATGGTTTCAGATGGCTACTTGGCTTCTGACACTGTGCATTCAAGGGGCTTAGAAATACTTCTGTACATGATTTGGAAAATACTAAGGATTTGCTTTCGAAAGAAGAATTGGCGCATAGTTGATTCAAACTAAAGTTGCACAGAGGGAGATTTTTCTGCCAGTGATTTCTTAAATGATTAAATAATTGTCAAAAATGGGAAAAACAACAACAAGGAAGTATTGCAACAGGGAGTTAAAGTTATCAATCACAAACACAAAACTCTACTAAACTCTGCAAAGAAAACAACAAGCAACTGCCTTTGCATTTACGAGTTCTAGCTAAGGTGGATGCTTTAACGGTTACTATTTGCATGTCAAAATTACCAGGCCAACCCAAAACAGGCTCACATTTCCAATTTGCTCTGCATACGAAAAGAGTATACCTATTTACCCGCGCTACCTTGACGTTCATAAATGTCTCGAGACTTGAGGGGAAAAATAAGGAAGTCGAGTGGCCCGTGTGAAGACTAGAAGTCACATTCGCGCAGTCATGACAGAGGGGTTGCTTATTTTATTAAAGGAAATATCTGGTATGACGTAGATGAGGGTGAGCAGCTTAAGTTGCCTTTGCCGAGTACCCAATGTTGAACACTTTTTGTCTTTTCTCCAAACGTGATGACAGCAGGAAAAAAGACTTCCGGAGGTAATTTTAGAATTGTGTAGCAGTATGTTCTTCACGTGTCATTGATTGGATGAATGTCATAGAATGGGCTCTAAGATCGGCTATGGGGGATAAATAGCTACTGCACATAATGAACATACAGCGAAGTTCTCGATTTCTACACTTTATGCCTCAACAAACCTAAATGTCGCTTTCTTCACAATGTAAATGGCATGTCGTACTTTTGCACTTTATGATGACTTGAAAACCTGAAAACAAGTGTGTTATGCAGCTCGTCCAAGTTCTAGTATATTTATGGTGTCATGCATTTAATGTACAGTGTACATTACATGCATCTCATACCATTGATAAACAAAAACCCTTTAATTCTGTGCAATTAATCTCATGAAGTCAGGAGATGTAGTCACTCATGCAAGTTCAATCAGACCTATTGTTTTAACATTTAATTGTGGTCGTTCAATCATCCATGCGGATGGTTTCATAATTAGATTACCACATTTCAACTTAGAAACACTCGAAGGACATCCTGCGGTAAGATTGTTCATTCGGGCGTTTATATTTTCTAAGCCCATGGTAAGACACATGATAAATTACACCATATGTTACTGTGGGGTAGGCATCATTTTTTGGACCTCTCTGCATTGGTGTTCACAAAGCCCAGTCGCAAAACAGGTACCTTGTTGGTACTCTGCTGATTAAAACCCGTCTGTGCCCATCAGCAGTGGTCTGGACTTAATGGCTCTGGCTACGGCTATATGTAGATAGCTGCATCATGACACAAACATTAACACTCTATAGGCAACGGCCTAAGCCAGAGCCAATGTTGTTACGATTAAGCTGGCCCCAAGTTGTACTCAGTGGGTCAGTGTGATTTTTGGTCGCGTTTCCGACCCCATGGACTGAAAGCAATCTGGATTACAGTAGGTTATTTTGACTGCAAACATTCCGGAGCGACTTCTCTGTGTACACATCGTTATACTTGGGATTGATTTGGCTTTGTTTGTAGTTCCAGAGGTTGTTGTGATTTATCTGCACCACAGTGCAGACATCTTTGTAAGATACCCTGTGTACACGTGTTTGATTATCAACAATAAGGCATGAAAGGGCGCAGACTATCTTATCTCTCACACTTAGTTTATAGAGAAGCGCATCCTTGTTTTATGCCAAATTTGTCTGATTCATTTTCCATCTGAGTAAATAATGGATCACAAATTCATTCAAGGATTTTTTTTTCATTTCAAATTCATTAAAAGCTTTTGCTATCGAAACGTATGAAGGCAACACCTTACATTGTATTTCCTTTATAACAAAGACACAAACATAAATCGTACGAAACTCTACCGAGAAAGGGAATTGTATAATAGCTGGTAGTTGGTAAAAATATGTTCCCGAAAGTAACTCGGTGTTTATCCAAGTAACCGTTGTTGTATTAAGCTTACCTCGTGCATTACTATGCCGTCAACATTGGGCGCGTTGGATAGCCGGCATTGCTATTTTGCATACAAGGTGCTCGTTGGAAACACAAGACACCAATAGTGTATGCCTTCAACACATTGAGTAGTAGACACAGTGCCTGCAAGCAATATTGATTAGGTTTCGTTCCAACTCTGGGCTAGAAAACAAGCCGGGCTTCCCTTTTCCCGTATGATCACCAACGTGTTGTGATATCACGACTTGCCTTTTGATGTAACCTTCAGCGTGTATGGCTTGTTTCTTTTGAAAACACGTTGCCTAAACGATCTGGTCTACGATGGCAGAACATTATGTTTTCAGAATGCCTCTTGGTACCTTCACACCAAACGGCGAACCCGTGCTACTTTAATCTAATGTTATTCATAACGCTTAATATTATAAAGCGATTATGTATTGTACATTAGTATTACTGTAAACACAAACTCGATACATGAGACAGTTTCACTTTACACGTTGTGTTTTAAAGGCACTGAACACGTTTGGTAATTGTCAAAGACCAGTGTTCTCACTTGGTGTATCCCAACATATGCATAAAATAACAAGCCTGTGAAAATTTGGGCTCAATTGGTCATCGAAGTTGCAAGAAAATGATGAAAGGAAAAACTCCCTCGTTGTACAAATTTGTGTGCTTTCAGATAGGAATAAAAGGCTTCTTGCAAGAAGTCTTTTATTATTTTAGTGAGAAATTACCTCTTTCTCAAAAACTACGTTACTTCAGAGGGAGTCGTTTCTCACAATGTTTTATACTATCAACAGCTCTTTGTTGCTCGTTACCAAGTCAGTTTTTATGGTAATATATATTTTGAGTAATTACCAAACGTGTACAGTGCCTTTAAACAAGGTTGACTTTGTGATTGTATTGTTTGATACTGAAGAACTGAACAGATTGCGAGTTTTGATTAATCTATTGGTTTTCTTTACTGAGGAAAAACTGGACGTTACTTGTTTCTTTTATTTTGATAGTCGTTCATCCGCTGTACGAATTGTGATGCAAAACTGTTACAGTGTTTTGTTTTTTCCAAATGATCAGTCTTTGAATCTTGAAGTTGTTGATATCTTAACGTTGCTGTCACATCGTGACATTGTTATAGCTGTGTGGCAAAGGTTATCATTTGGAAAAACAAGGGGACCTTTTTAGAGTGGGTGCAGTGTTAATAGACAGATTTCAGACAACCAAACCTTGACTTTTGCAGTGCTGAGTCAGTCGAGGAAAATGAGATCGATTCGTACACCGGACACAGATCAATGTTAAGTCAGTCCTGGATAGGAGCAATGAGTTGGTGTTCGAGGTTGTGATTAAGAACATTGGTGAATAAAGGGAGCCTGAATGGAATCATTATCCAGTCTCATCTTGAAATACAAAATGGCTGCTCCATAACTTTCAAAGTGTCTCTATAGCTTATGTGACATTTGTTACGTATAGTTTCTGGATAAGAAACTCTACAGTTGCAAAGGGTGACGGTGCTTTACTTAAACGATAGGTTTTGTTTACACGTAAAATACAAGACGACTGTTAAATACGGTAATTAACAGGCTCCTTTATTTGTCTCTAATGCAAATAATACTGGTAACTATCGGAAACAACTTGTAATTTATAATCGTATATAAGTTCCAACCAATTTTGAAAATTAAATTTCTGCAAAAAATTACTCTTAGAAAATGAATAAATAAGACCTGATTTAAATACTTGGGTTGAATATTTTACTCATTATAGAATTTGTTATGCACGATAACATATCGTTCAACTCGAACTAGTCATCACTGATATTAGAAGGTTGTTTTTTTTTGTTTCCCAACGACTCCGCTGTAATCTTAGCAGCCTCGGTGATGTACTTTTCCTGCAGTGTTCCTCGTATTTAGACTAAAGGTAAATCCATTGTTCTCGGTAATGTGCGCATGCTCAGAACTACGTAAACAATGGAAATGTACCTGGTAAGTCTGCTGCCACCTAGCGTTCCAAAGTCTCCCATTGGTTAATGGATCAGTAATTATTCTTATAAGTTGGTTGCAAAAAAAGACAAACGTCTTTATTCCAATATCATGGGAATAAATTAAAATAAAAAACAATGATTATAACAATTAGTTGAAAAAATATTATATTTGTTTTTTTACCCGTACACCGATGTGTGTAAAGCACTGTATACTCAGTACTTTCCCGAGTCCTGTGAAAAAAAAAATCACAGGCATATTACTCGGGTGGGATTCGAACCCACGACCTTTGCAATTCTAGAGCATATGTCTTACCAACTAGACCACCGAGATCCCCGATGCAAATTTAACATCTATTAGTTGAAAGAAGAAAAAAATAACGGGAAGATGTACAATGCACGTGACGTATCTTGACGTTAACTGTAGTTACATGACATCCATGTCTTGGGTTGGTTGACGTCTCAAACCAGCTACACATCAGACTTCCCTTACCATGCCAGTGGGGGTTTAAAAGTACATTGCCTGTTGCTTTATTAAATACAATACACACAACAGCCATCTGCTTTACTAGCAATACATCTTCAAACGTATCTCAAAAAATAGGATCTAGGGGCATCGAAACCAAAAGTTTGTCAAAAAAAGAAAACAAGAAAAAAGAAAAAGCATTAATAAAACACGGTTTAAAAAATATCCTACTTTGCACAAGAAGAACATTAATTATTAACGAGAATGACAAATTTCAGCATGCTTCTTTGGTTGTTAAATCCCCCATGCAAATTACTGCAAAGACAATTGAAGGTGATCAGATCAGCCCCAGACCCGATACCGCATACCTTGCTGTGAAGTTATCGAGAACATGTTGCACATTGTCTACGAAACCCATAGAATATGCAAATTGGCTGGCCGAGTCTCGTTCAAACTCCAAGTAAATTATTGAGGTTGATTTGCACGCTCTAATTGCCAATTTTGAAGTCACGGAACCCGGCAAATATTATATTAAAACTTCAAGGATAAACCTCTACTGTGCGGGCGACCGTAATTTGACAACTTTGATGTGGAGACCTTTACAGACCTATCACATTATTTCTTTTTGGAATCAATGGTGTAACCTTCTTTTACCTATAAGCTTACTTCAACCTTGATGTGTCTTCATTACAACACGCAGAACACAAATGCCTAACATTATCGACACGTACGTCATATCAACCAACCTTGTGAAAAATCTCTAAACAAATGTTTGGTTATCTTTTAGCGAACGTCTCAACAAAACATTTCTCTCTTTTTTTCTTTCGTAATTAATCTTGAAAGAGGAACCCTCTTCCAAAACTCCACGAGAACTTTTCAATGTTTAAAAGAACCCCCACAATATACATTGTTTTCACATAATACTATTTCTAGTCTTATCTCAGCATGTAAATTGTCTTATCAGCATTCACAGAACTAGTATTGTTAAACTTTATTTATACTCTTATATTACGTCACAAATCAGTGGTCACAATACTAATAAGAGACTAAATTTGATGGTTTTGGGATCTTCACATAACAGGCATACAACTTTAAAGGCAGGTTACATCAGTGCACATGGCGCAACATGTTTATTTTCAAAAGCGAGAGCGTTTATTCTTAAC
The DNA here is from genome assembly GCA_021014325.1 of Plazaster borealis. NCBI lineage: Eukaryota > Metazoa > Echinodermata > Asteroidea > Forcipulatida > Labidiasteridae > Plazaster > Plazaster borealis. Next base: position 2,833,026 of record CM037468.1, read on the forward strand.
GGTACATAAAGTTTAAAGGTAATTAAATAGCACGATGTTCTTGTTTTTACTTGTTTCTTTTACTCTTGTAGGGATGAATCCTAAACATAATTGGTTTTTGTTTCGTGGTGAACTGTAACGGCTTGGTGGTCTGTGACTCAAACCATAGAGCAGAAACCATAGTCTGTCTACAAGGTGCGATGAGCCTGTGGTTTAAGATCTTTGCATCATCTACATTGAAGGCAACATTACCGGTGGTGGCGCTTTTTGTGCGTTAAGGTTGGCTTCGGCTATGATTGATGATATTAATGAAATGCCGTATAGACGATGTGACCTGTGACATCACATGTTTACAAAAGAGCCACAGAGCCTGGACTTCCTGCAGGCACGACTTGTACACAGACTAATGAAATAAAGCATAAAATCTTACATTTTATGGAGATTGCACTGTCTAATTCCTATCAACTTTTGATATGATGAAAGGGGGCACATCTCAAAACTTGTCCAGCTTTTACTTTCATAATTCTTGGATTTATGTGGAAATTATGACACAAAATGTCAACTTTCCCATAGGACCTGTGTAGTATCTTTCCTGCCAGAATACCCAAACGATGCACAAGGTCACACTTATTGTAAACAAAGTTCACATGGTCTATAGAATGAGTCTCGTGGCTGATGAAAATTGAAGAAGAGTACACCGTCTGGAAAATATGATGTCTTTTTGGAAAAAATCACCTTTTATCAGTTCAATATAATTTATCACCGGTGTGGTGGGAGATTTTGTGGCCCCCAACCGATTTGCCTTTATTATGGTCCAGGAGATTGTGTCTACCAATACAGAATCTTCTAGAAATTTGTGTCTCCCTGTTATTTCATCCGCCTTATACACAAGATATTCTGCCCCCCTCCCCGGAGTTAATGTCACCTTCTTTATATATAACATACAATTGGCGCACCATTTTCAACGTTGGGTATTTCATTTGACGGTAGCGAGGAATTTGACAGTTTTATTTTATTTATTAAGTTTAAGAAGTAGCTCCATAGCTTTGGTGAGTGTTCAATGTTAAAATTGCAAGATTGTTCGGAGAAGAGTGTTCGTAATTTGAATAAATCCGCAGTGTTGACAGTTTCGTGACATTGAAGCCAGAGGTCCCAATTTCACACCACACTGTTTACTGATGTAAAGAGGCCTCCACCTGCGCGTGAAACATAGGTCTTGTACTCCTCTGAAGGAAGCAACATCAAATCAAAATGGAAGGAAAATATCACTTTATTGTACATGGCAACTATCTCTGAACAAATCAAATCAAAAGAGACATGTTATACTTGAGCATTTTAAGCATGTTTGACGGTGAGGGGGAGGGTGGCACAAAATCCCCTTGATGGACACAATATTCCCATGGATACTTTGGGGGTGAACATAAACCTAGAATTGTCCATGATACCAGATTGGATCTGTAATCTGTAAGCTAGACCGTACTATTGGCACGAGCCCAATGCCTGAAAGGAGGGGGGGGGGGAGGGGGAGTACTGTTTGACAGAAGCTTTTGGGTTGACGCAATATAGCATTGTAGAAAATCATATTATTATTGAGATCACAAAGCCTCAGCAGGCATTGAAACATTCATTGGGATACCACTATATATTAATAGTAATCAACGTATTGGGCTATATACAAACCCTCAACCAAAAGTCTCAAATTTTCAGATGATCCTCTAAGTTAATATTGTCAATACCAATGTGTTTTCCTAATGCTCTTATTATCAATTTTAACTAGTCAAGTTCGGTACATATCCCTTTGAGTGGTAGCCAAGGTAATGATGTGGTTTAACTTGTTCTCCAATGTCTTCCCCTAGAGTGAATTTAATTATAGAAATATGTTTTTGTTTCATGTGTTCCGGAAGAAATTGTGCATGATCAGTCTGCTGTATTGGGTGATGATACCAGTTTGAGGAGTTAGTCTTCTTGTACAAATTATGAGGGAAGTTTTTATTTGAAATCAACAGCTACTGTGGTGCTTTACCAGAAAGCTGAGGTCAATGTAAATGTTTGACTGTTGTTAATCCCCGTGAGAAACATTTTGACCCGAAGAGCCGTCATCCTTGATAAATCATAATCTTTAAGGCCGATATCCAGAAACTCAATTCTTTGTTGGCTTTTAATAGTTGTTGCCCCGTTCCCTCTGATCTGTTCTGTCTTTTTCTAACTGTTCTTTCTTGTAGAGCGATCTGCTCTTTGTGTATAGACTTGGTATAAATGCTGTTCTCTATTATGAGCATCTGACAACCGTTGATTTGGAAGTAAACAAAAATAAACAACACACATACATTTATAAGCAATTATCAGCCTTTTTCGTGTCCTGGGAACGTGAGAAACTATTTTCAAATCCCACCAAGTCCGGTAACAAGTCTGCAGTTTTATTTTATGGTGTTTTGTCTTTACTGTGCTGTATTCGGTTCTTTAAGGTTCTTTATTCAGTTCTGTAACGATACCAGAAGGGAATACCTTAAAGATACTTAAATATGCTTGAAAAAAAGAGCCAGTAATTGTGTCAATGTGTCAATGTTTTGCTCCCTCCATTCTACAATCTAAGCTTGGTGGTTGAAATGTTGACTTTGATGCAATACGAAATCTATTCGCAAACGAAATAACTCGGAAAAATACTTATCATGGTGTTATTAGATTGCGCTATCACTCAACACTTTCACAGCTTAGGTTATATTTCTCTTGACTAAAATATTCATTTTAACAAACAATAATATTATGAAAACCTGTTTCATATTTGATTGACAACTATTATTTTTTATTGCCGTTCAAACAATGTTTTATGTTTAATTCTCCCCATGGTTCATGCATAAAAGGTTGTAAAAGTACAGTATATCCGAAAACCCCCACATATTAGACGGAATATAGGGATACGGAAAAGAAATGCAAACGAAGGAAATCTTAATAATAAGTGAATATGAGCAGCTCTGTAAAACGGATCCGTTTGAAGATAGGCTATACGATAAACGGGAATTGGGTCTGTATTATGTTGTACAGCAGGTCGTTGCCCGTGTGAGAGAACAAACCGGATCATTATGCAGAACTCGCGAATTAGAGCGTGAACAGGATTTGCTTTGATCGTATAATATGCACTTTTGATGTCAGCTGACAAACCGCGAACTGGAACTACATTTTATTTGCAATTACAGCACCACGCGGAGATGAGATATCCTATTACTGTAAATGTAAGCAACGCAGATCTAAACTATAAGGCAGGGTCATACTGTGTTAATGACCCCGAAAAGAATGTGCAATTTTATCCGAGAGCCAACTTGTTATAAAGATGGTAATGGTAGTAGGCATCCTGCAAACTTATTTCGTCAGAAGTACCCCGTAGAATAGAAATCAATAAAAGTGTGCCGACGAATTTGAATTTCCAAAAATCGCCTGCAGTCCACTTGTGGAAATTTTTTGTTTTCTCCGTTTGAATACTGCCCTCACCGCCAGATATGCGGTTGGTACCCGCTGTCCCCCCGGATGGATTCGACGTTCTTGATGAAAATACCGTGACAGTTTTGACCCTACCATTGAACATTTAACAACAGCGTTTTCGTTTACAAAATGAACAAAATGAGAGTGTGTGCCTATTTAAGTTTTGCATTATTGTCATCAGGCGCGGATCCAGGGGCAGGGGCGTGGGGGGCGCACGCCCCCCTTTTTCATATTAAACAAAAAAAAAAAAGAGGGAGAAAAGAAAAAAAGAGGGAGAGAGAGAGAAGGGGAGGGAGAAATGGGGAAGGGAAGATTTTGCTGCTTGGTATATTTTCACGCCCCCCGTTTGGAAAATCCTGGATCCGCCCCTGGTCATTAATCATTTCCTAGAAGACAGTCGCATCTCATGTGGAAACATTTCACGAATAATTCGGTCTGGTTATGGCCTCCAAGTGGGAGTGTCACTACTGCCTTGACAAGGTTGACATTAGGCTGTCACAAATGATGTGGTTCTTTTTTTAACCAAACAACCTTACACATCGATACCTTCAAAAAGGTACGAAGGTAAATGATACGCGGATTTACATAAAGTCGGTCTACTTATTGAAGCAATTTCGCCCCCACTTCCAATGTTATAAACATCTTGTGAACTTATCCGACAATGCAATCGATCACCCGTGTCCATCAGGACGACTGCAAACACGACTACGTGGCTGCTTCAGTAATCACCCGTAGCCTTATTTCGAGCCTGACTTCTAAGCGTTGTTTCTTAATGATTGTGTATACCTAACCTTGCCCTCAAGACCTGCGAATCTATCGTCGGCGTCATCTTGTCATAACGAGCTATATGACATACGGTATTGAAAGTGACAGATAACAAAATTAAACATGTATTTGATGGTAATCGTGTCCTTTTAATATCGGTTCATTTCTTACTGGCCCAATTAAGAACTAAAGCCTATGTAAGAAAATTTACTTCAGCATGAAATATTTTGCAAGGAAGCGGAACACATGTAATTTTGAATCACAGTGTAATACGATATGCAGTGTTATCTACTGAATAAATTGTTTTGATTTAATGACAAAGAATTTAATGTCTGCACACACATACATACACATCTTGTGCGTGAATGAATATGCGGAAGCACTTGATAATGTAAAAACAGATTTTGGACAAGGGATGTTCAAGTAGGGCCGAATGTGACGGTGGTTGGTTTATAAGCTTCTGCAGGAAGAAGCAGTTCATCAGGATAGGGGGGGGGGACGGGACCCGGACAAACCTTTTAGCCAAATTTTGAAATCGGAGTCGTCAGATGGGTTACTTACTCTAATTATTGCATGCAACTGGAATTTAACTTCATGACGTGCGTCAAAGTTGACGTGAGGTGTCCCCATCGTGTTCACAGCTCACATATTCATTATTCAAAGCTGCAGTGCAGGGGCTAAGATAGTATCTGTGGAAGTATATGCTGTTTTATATTCCTCAGTCACCGAGGGGAAAACAAAATCCTTTTTATTTTCATTTTCTATGAAGTTAGCGGAAAAGCACTGACAGTTTTTCACGATAACAATCTGAAGGAATGGAATGAATATAATATATTGACAGTCAGCCCTCTTAATATTGCAAAATGGTTACAGATAGACGAGATCAAACCCATGAACCTATACCTTCTAACTTAAGATGTTCAGGCAACAAGAACATTCTAAATAATCATCGAATTGAACATTGGTTTATTTTACATTATACTACAATCAACAAATTCTTTTTAGGGGGGGGGGTAAATATCATTCATTGTTTTTGTAGCATTGCTTCATCTGATTCTATGTTACTTGTTATGAATTTAGCAGTTAAACGAACTCTAAAAAAAAAACCCACCCTGTGCGAAAAGCGATAAAAAGACTGGTGTCTTTGATCATTTTCTTATAATCTAAAACAGTTGCTCTGTCAAAGAAAAAGAAAAAAAACTTTGAAGAAGGAGCACCAGACTGCTCTTAAGGGTTTGGTGGCAACTTTGTACCAGAAACATAAATAATAGTTTAATCCAATATGCGAAAAGAGGCTAAACGCATCAGGTTGTCACGTGACCCAATTTATTTATTTACCCCGAGTAGAATTTGATTTGACCCGTTCGAAGGAAATGGTTGCCATGGTATCCACAAATAGGTTATAAGGGCTGCAGGGGCTCCAAAATCATGCTTTGGAAAATTTATCCAAAATGTACGTATGGGAATCGAAGCGTTAACTGAGGGAAGAATCATACTGCCTGCGACGGGGGGACGAGGGTGTTTTCTTTGGTGTTAAACCCTTCTTGCCGTTCACCTGTCAGGGTTGTACCATTATAATTTCCAGCCATTTTATTTTGTTTTCGATTTAATCAGTGTTCTGGAATGAGGTTAAGCTAGCAAGTAGTCGGGCCCCTGTTGGTAGCATTAATGTTGGTATTCGTTGCTGTTATTGTAGGGAGGGAAGATGACTAGAATGGTTGCAGAATGATTAAAGTCTACCATCATCCAATGCCGATCTCATACTGAGGCATCCAGCATCACCATAATCTATTTCCAATCCGTCTTCCCCTTTCACACTACACATCGCTTAAATTAAAAAAAGCCAGCTCCGCACAAAAACCGCGAATGCCTGTCACTGATGAAAAAAGGGCGAGTATATGGAAATCACCCAACCTCAAGTAGATTGCCCTTGCATTACAACCAAAGCCATAACTCACAGCATAACTTCACCATCATTTCCAACAGTGCAATTGACAAGAAAATGCACTCAAATTTGCGCTGTTTCCCGTCGGTTTTTTGTGTGTGATGTGGTGCTGTCGAAGAATTCTTCACACGCCATTGGAAACGTGCATGTGATAATACAAACACGTAGTGCTAAGTGTACGTGAACAGCGCCTAGGGCAGTCTTGGTTGAAAAGAACCGGAGGGAATGCATAATAATAACCCAAGATGGGTAGACATCAGACTAAGGGATAAAAACGCAGGTATCAAAACCGCCAATCCATCCCTACATAACAGCATGTTCTTTCAGAAGCCAATGATTACATAAGTTCCTTGGCTATACAGGTTTGTTACCCATTCATCTGGTAGATTGTCAGCTATCAATCATAAACGACCGTCGGATGGATTTGTATTCGTTTTATATGAATTATATTTTTTACATAGATCTCTATAATAGTAAGAGTATAGCACGTTAATTATGTGTTATACTGGGGGTATACACGACCGACGTCCCACTATAGAGCGAATTACTGCATCGAAGTGCTCGAGGTGTATTAGTCTATTATCTTAGTCAGTAGAGGCCCATGTACATTATTTTCCCTGGATGATTTTGTAACTCCATATTAATGTTTCAATCATCTATAGTGTACTATTATGGGACTGGGATTGGGGGGGGGGGGGCTCTCAATTGATTATATCGTCCTTTTTATGGAGGTTTCCAAACAAATGGATCATGAGATACCAATGGTACTAATGTCATTGTACGCACACGTACGTAAACACAGTAGATTCAGAACATTTCCCCACTGTTTGGCCCCCTCTGTATGCGACTTTATTATTGGTTTGTACAAGTTTAAAGTCTCTGGTTTGTCAAAGCAAACGCTCCATTTGTGTTCAATAATCTCGGCTATATAGCGGTTGGACATGAACACAATATGAAGATAACATATTTTAGGTAGAGGAATAAATAACTCTTATCTTCTTTGTTTATGCTCGTTCCTATGCCCAACTGTAAATCATGATCATAGGCTAGTAAATGCTGTTCGCAAAAACATGTATAAAAGACAATGCAGATATTGTACACGTAATTCAGAAGAAAAGAGCGACCTAAAAAAACAATGGTTTGATTGATCGATTGCATTGTTTCCTATTGTATCCTCGCCAGTGCCCTCATTTTCAGGACGAAACTATTTTGTATGAAACTTTTGAATAATAACTAGGCCTACTACAAACAACGATGAAAATGATTCAAGTTAGTGAAATCAGGCAGACGTCATATATACATTTTGATTGCAAGATATTCATGTTAAATAAAACATCAATCTTACACAATGTCAACGTCCATAAGCGTTCTTTATTTCTTCGAATAAAACTAAATTGGCGTTAAAATCAGCCTTTCTCATGTTTTTTTATAAAACGAACTGTCCTCAGAAAGAGAATTTTCCAGCACTCCTCAGTATATTTGTTTTGTGGAACTCCAACAATACTCGCTTCCGATGAAACCACATTCTCAATCTAAGAATGCGAACATAATCCAACGAAATAGAGCGTACTGCACCACAGAACAGCAACTCAATTATGATGTCATCAATCTATATGTTAATGCATCCAGACCCCGATCAACACTTCATGACTAAGTCCAACGAGAGCAAGTCAGGCATCACCCGATGTTAAAACCCCCTCTTCGGATTCATCCACTCATGATGCACAAGGTTTGATTGAGGTCAGTGGTGGACTTTATAGCTGTGATGAATTACACTTTCATTTGTAGTGACATTTGGGACAACTCTCGGAATGAAAACAGTATCGGTATGCTGCAGATATGGCAGTAATGGGATTATTTAATCCGTCCGAACGGAGAAAATGTTACATTTCTCGCAAAAGTTAAAGGGCGACGCCTTCGAAATCCAGAAGTTCAACTTAAAGTGTTTTAATTTCAACCTTTGGTAAAACTTTAATCGCAATACATAAGCACATAAACTGACATAATAAAAGGTAACGCATCTCTCCAGAAAGCTGTCATTTATTTGTCCTTACTGACGAGAGTAAAAATTCCCGTACTTTGTCCTTTCGATCACTCGGACGTTTTTTCAGTGTCAAACTTCAATAGCGCAGTCTAAAAATATGGGTGAAACATCTACTAAAACAAAGGCTCAAGCCCTTGGTTTTCACTCTGCAGGAAAATCTAGACCTTCACAACACTTTGAAACATTTGCTAAACAGTAACGAAAGGTAATGGCAATGTTGTTTCTTTGTTTTGTTTACTACTTTATCATCAACACGCTTTGGGGGCATTTTTGGTTTGGATTGGGCGCTTTAGGCGAATTGTTGGGCGCACCAACTGGTCTCTCCAGTCTCCACTTGTTTTCTGCAGTGTTTATTTTGTAGGATGGTGCCTACATTCTGTCCGTATAGAAACCATAAGTAATACCGAGGATGCAATGTGCCTGACGGAGCGATTTTCCTTCTCCTTCTACCTCGGCAAGGCATAGGAGAGCCTAAATATAGATAGGTAGAGACCAATCAATATTGCCTTCTGGGTAGAATTGAAGTTTGGTTTGCAGGATGATGGAGTGTAGCAGTTGTGTGCTGAAATTATATATGCCTTCATTGGATTTGCTTGGGGGAAATGTCAGTGTGTATCGAGGCAGAATGGTCGTAGCTGTGCATAATGCTGTTTATGACAAGTCAAAACTGCTAATGTGCTTAAAAACTGATAATACAATCTTAGTGATTATTAAAAGCTTTACGCTTCACGCTTCAAGACGAAATATTGTGGTTCAAATTGGTGTAAAATATCGACGCATTATATTTATTTTGCTCCGGTCGAGTCTAGGACACATTATGTCTTAGTTTTCAACTAGATTGCATTTTGTATACACTCTGGAAGCTTCCGCTGAACTACTGTATTGATCTCGACTATCCATCCACCATGCAAATCATACCCGTCGCAAGACATTTTCTTCTCCTCTTTGTGTTTCGATTATCTTCACTTATTCCCCCTTTTTTACCGAGCATCTTGAAGAATCCCCAAGACTCCACAGTCTCCTAATGGAATGACAAGAGGACTGTTCCGGCAATTTCTTTCGTCTACCTTCACCGAGAAAGTGCTATGCTGGGTCGTCTGCTTACACTTAAAGTGACATGTGTAGTGTTTATGTAGACATATCCCTGTCGTGAGCAAAACTCGTTTAACACTGCCGTACATGCTACAAGCTTCCATGAGATAGACTTTTTATGAAGCAGGTGCTAGGGCAAATAGAAAACCGCATCCAGGGTGACACACAGATTTTGTTTAAATGGCAACATTTGAGTCTGAGACATTGATTTATTTGTATGTAAATCCTACGGCAAAATTCCAGATGAAAATAAGAAATCTCTTTAAGATTGAACTTCAAGTGAAGTAGATTTAGTGCTTACATTCAAGGTTCAGATCAAGACAAATCAGTGTTAGACACTAACTAGTTCTATTTCCGGGTCAAGATGATCTTAAGACCGTCAAGAGTCATGTAGACGCTAAACCCACGTGACTCCGTTTGGGTCAAGCTCAGATGGAGGTGGTGCAAATAATCAAAAATAACTCTGTGTTATGCTGCCAAAGTGTACTTTTGTTTTTATTCCTTTAAGGGTGTGTACAACCTTGGTAATTGCCAAAGACCTGTATCCAAACTCGATGTGACCCAACATGTACATGAAATAACAAACCTGTGAAAGTTTAAGCTAAATCGGTCTTCGGAGTCATGAGAAAACAGTGAAAAACCCCCTTATGTGTTTTAACTTTTTTCAAACATCGGAATTTATCCTGCAGGATAAATACTATTATTTTACTCATTTCGTAAAAACTATGGCATTTCAAGCAAAACTATTTCAAGGGAAGTTTTCTACCATGACCATCTTTATACCATGTGAGTTATGTGCAAATCTGTGAGCATTTATATTTTCATTCTTACCAATGTTGTACACACCCTTTAAGAAAAGATTTGGGTCACATTGTCCCAGAAGATGCGAACGAAACTGACCAGGTTCCGGATAGGTCTCGTTTAAGGTTTCATCTTCTGATTAACCTTGTTAACAGTATCAGTGTCAATTTCAAATTTCTGACATGAGCCGGACCGTTCCGTTCTAAAATGGTTAGAAGAAATTGCATCCGGGTCAGTTCTGACCAATTCGTTTTCGGCTGGCCCGTATTAATTCGTCAAGAATGATTCAAATTTCCTGTGTGCAGTGACCTTTCTTTATTTTTTGAAAATTGTTTGCTTCCTGTATAGCCATGCATTTCAATTACTTGCATTAATTGAACCAAACCATGTGACTAAACGTAGCCTACGTTCACGCTCATTGTTAAATCCGATGGAACCAAATTAAATATACAACCTCATACACGGCAAACACATGACGTGTCAGCCACACACCGCGGCATAATGTGTGGATGAACTTTGACCCGACAATAATACCAGACAAACGAAACGACATTTTCAAAGGCTCTCAATTTTTTAAAGGAAATGAAACGGAAATCATTAACAGTATGCCAGAATATCGATCAGCTGAAATTGATTTGTATTCTGCTTGTCAGTCTCAACAGCTGATGATAGCGGTCCCTTTTTGTCACCGCAATCAATCATTTATTTTCAACGGTAAAGCAGTTGAAGTCAATTCGTTACATTACAGCCTTGCTGACGACGGCGTTAGGAGGGCTAGTCGAAACGTAGAGAAGACGTGGGCGGTTCTTACAGCACTATGTCTATCTTTTGTTGCCAACCTACCGACAGCAATCGACACCAATGTGACGCCGTTTAATCCTGTGTCCCTAATCATCTCATGTTGGTTATTTGAAGAAAGAAGCATTCTTTCTACCTTTTTAGCTTTAATGTTTAAACTTCGATGATAAAAAAGTAAGGCCAACTTTTACAATTAATATCAACATTCTCCACTTCTGTCTGATGTATGACTTTTACTTTCTGAAATAGATACACCTTGACGGTTTAGAAAAAGAAATACCACTATCATATGGTTGATATCTTTTATTTCACACAACACACGCCGTGGCATTTATTATGGTGTCAAAACTAATAAATCAGTTCAACGAAGTAGTATGGATTCGCCAGTTTTAGCACTTCCTAAAAAACAATATTTCAAAGGCATATTTTAAAAGCACATCTTAGTGTTTAATTTCATCCTCGGTGACACATTATAGATTTCACTCTAGAGTTACAGTTATTCCCGTGTATGGGTCTGCATACAATAGGCAAGTGAACAATTATGTATATTAATTCACGTATATTGTTACATTGCCGTTTATTCCCACTGTCTGCATCATTGATAGGGATTCTTAACGTTTACAATTAATACTGAATGGGTCCAGTGGGATCTGAGAAGAAACTATACATAGATCACTCGTGAGTCCGACATTATGTAATATGAACCTACTGCGTTAAAAACCGACTGACGTCATTCAGCATCTTATGATTATGACCGTTTGATATCTCGGGAATAAGAAAAGGTGAAACCGACGGAAAGGAAACACACACAAAAACCTCCTGACTATTCGACCCACTTTAAAAAGAAAAATCAAACGAAACCAGTAATATTAATCACGTCCTCCTGTAACATTATAGCCAATAAAATGTGAGTTTTAATATAGGCAAGTGGTCGGTTTCTACGAATATGGCTGGGCAATTATGCTCATAGTATTGCATGTACTAATTGCTTTTTGCTTTATATCCTTAGGCCCCCGTTTTAAAAGGGTATTTTTGAAGCATGGGCAGAGAGTGACACAGAACTTGGGGGCAGAGTGTAATCAGTCTTCAACATTATTAATTACTCTTGTTTCTGGCGATCCGTAAAGAAAACAGCCCATTTATATACATTGCTACGGTTCCTCCTTTTTAACGTGCCGCCAATTTCTAGAGGCGTGCCTTTGGTATTAAAAGCTGCAAACTACAGATATCACAACTATCTTAAAGAGGCAGTGACACATTAGTTAAGACGGATAAAAACTGATTCTGTGTTAATCAATCAAAGTAAATCGTTGCTGGAAGGTACGACAGTCAGGTTCCCTTGTTGTGCCATTGATACCAGGGGCTCTCGTGCAAAAATGTTCATCCGATATAGTTCGGTATTTTTATAATTTACAAAGAGATAGATTTTAAAGACATTTAACAAATCAATGTCATTGTTCCTGTCGTTATCTTGGGACATTTTTTTTTACTAAAATAATGTTTGCTATTCGAGTAAAAAGGAAAACATTGTGGCAGTCCTGGAAAGACGTTAATAAATGTTAAGCACATGATATACCATTGGGAACTCTTAGCTTACCATGTTAAAGCAACCCATTATCAATGTCGACATGTATATATATTATGTCATTCGCTAAGCCAAGACTCTGGGTAGTTTACTGGGTCGACTGCCATGCCCTTGAGTCAGCTCATCTATCTCGCCAGCTCTGGTCAAAAGAGGTGAAATAAATCTAGGGGCTGCCTCTGTCAAAATGTCCCAGTTGCAAAACACAGCGGAAATATTCTGCCTCTGGCTATCCATGCAAAAAAATATCTTCTTTTTTTTGCGACGAGCGTCGTCACCTGTCCCGTACGCGTTTTGATATTTAACTCGCCATCACCAACGTGTGAAATCGCCCTCAATAATAATCGGAGCAGGCATGGAAAGGATATTTAAAGGAGCAACAATTCTAAAAAAGGCATTTGAAGACTTAATGTAACGATAATAACATAATATCAGAGTCTTATATAACGCATGTATTAACCAATAGGGCAAAAGGGCCAAAGGTCAAACGGCTTTGTACACATCACAGATCGAAACATTCTTGAGATAGTTAAATCTATAGCAATCATAAACAAAATTCTTTTATATACAATCAACTGAAATTTAATATAATTTGGGACACTATACAACGACCCCATTGCATAGTTTATCCAAACATGTTATGGCATTTGTATATAGCTGTTGTGCTATCTAGAATTCAAGGTGGTGTATCGAGGAATGCTGATGTTGCCTGAAATGTGCCTTATATTTCAACCATGAACTAAAAATTATTAAAGTTTTCGAATTCGCGACCTCAACAACAACAGGGGAAAACAAAATCAACCATAATGAAAATATAATAAAATGTAAACATAATAACTAGATAAATCAGTTTAAAGGAAATCCAGACTTAAATTTTATGAAAAAGAAGGTTGCTACGAAACATAAGCTTAGTCTGACAAAATAAAACCACATTGTTCTTATAGGACCTTTTACGTTGGTTGATTGCTCCTTGGTATGGTACTGGTATAATCTGTATTTGTTCTTAATTATCGCACATTTCTTTTCCTAAGGAGTTTCAGCTAAAAAAGCACATTTTAGGCAACAACATCATCCCTTGATACAACACCTTGAAGTCGCAATAGCACCCCGCCAATAAATCCGCCACGCGACAGCGAAACCTAAAACTGAACGTTGCAATTCTCTACCCCAAAATCACTTGTAACAATCTTATTCTGATTTCCGCTACAGCCGTACTTAATTTTGATTGAAGTACTAGTATTGCATGTGTGGGCACTCTTGCAATTTTCGGTGTTAACTTGGCCTCTCCCACATGAATTGCCAAGGGACAATATTTGGTCATCTTACACTCCACACTGCGTTGCTTCCTCTTCTATTTTCCCCCAACTCCTTTATTAAATTCGGATTTTTTTTTGATGGTCCGAACGGTGATTTCTGAACTCATATTTCAATGTTTTGTGGATGATTTTCCAGGCCGCGATTGCACAGGAAATTGGCTCCCAGTATCGAGGCACCTGCCTTGTGCATCATGCGGCTGTTAGATGTACGAAATGGATACAATGTCACACTTTATCCCTTCCAAATTGACGATTTAGGAATAATGAGTTTCGACTGTGCTGCTTCTTTCGGTGAAGTATCTGCTTGGTTTTTAAATACTAACGTTATAAGTTTGTGAGTAATAAAAAAACAATCTAAAAACCAGTTTCATTCGAAGATTCCAATATCCACTGAAAATTCATTTAAAACGACTTTATTATGAAAAGTAAACGTAACAATATGCCCGATGCACTGAGTCAAGCAACGTGTACATTTGTTAAATGATATTTATCTTGGCCGATACTCGGACAGAGATCTTATTGGATTTCGTAACCACCGGATATTAAACCGCTCATTCCAAGTATGAACGAGGCGTTTTACACACCAATCATGTAACGGCCGTCGATGTCACTGTCATTGTACATCAGCTGATTTGTGAAACGCGCGCGCAACATGTCCAATAATCCTGCGTGCACAAAAAATCTGCTTTTTGTTAATTTGATAGGCCTACTTTTTTTGTAGTTTTTGTAGTTCTTAGTGTGATAGTGTGAGATTGGTGTAATTTTTTTGTAGCATTTTTACAGTTCAATCAATTGCATTGACAATTCTGCATTGACAATTGACAGTCTGTATTGTCAATAATATATACAATTTGATAAATTTTCATAATATAGCATTTTCAAGTGTGTGTGTGTGGGGGGGGGGGTAGGGGTCAACTCCAAAAATGTAAAACCCATGAGAAATGGACGACCAACAAGCCGTATAAACTAATATCCAAGAACTTTAATTCACGACAGGGACCAATTTCAATAAAGTAGCTGGGCAGAACATTATTGACTTGCAAATTTGTTCAAGCGACAAGGGAGAAGGGAACTGATCGCAATGAGTCAACATTACGGCACTTTGGATAGTAACCTTTCCGTACAAATTAACATTTATGAAGTGTATAAAAGTTATTACCAGCGTCTAAGATACTGGGCTCCGATCTGGAGCTCTTACGTTAGATACTGGCCTCCGATCTGGAGCTCTTACGTTAGATACTGGGCTCCGATCTGGAGTTCTTGCGTTAGATACTGGCCTCCGATCTGGAGCTCTTACGTTAGATACTGGGCTCCGATCTGGAGTTCTTACGTTAGATACTGGGCTCCGATCTGGAGTTCTTACGTTAGATACCGGGCTCCGATCTGGAGCTCTTACGTTAGATACTGGGCTCCGATCTGGAGCTCTTACGTTACGCTCCGATCTGGAGCTCTTACGTTAGATACTGGCCTCCGATCTGGAGTTCTAACGTTAGATACTGGGCTCCGATTTGGAGCTCTTACGTTAGATACTGGGCTCCGATCTGGAGCTCTTACGTTAGATACTGGGCTCCGATCTGGAGCTCTTACGTTACGCTCCGATCTGGAGCTCTTACGTTAGATACTGGGCTCCGATCTGGAGTTCTTACGTTAGATACTGGCCTCCGATCTGGAGCTCTTACGTTAGATACTGGGCTCCGATCTGGAGCTCTTACGTTAGATACTGGGCTCCGATCTGGAGCTCTTACGTTACGCTCCGATCTGGAGCTCTTACGTTAGATACTGGCCTCCGATCTGGAGTTCTTACGTTAGATACTGGGCTCCGATTTGGAGCTCTTACGTTAGATACTGGGCTCCGATCTGGAGTTCTTACGATAGATGCCGGGCTCCGATCTGGAGTTCTTACGTTAGATACTGGGCTCCGATCTGGAGCTCTTACGTTAGATGCCGGGCTCCGATCTGGAGTTCTTACCTTAGATACTGGGCTCCGATCTGGAGTTCTTACGTTAGATGTCGGGCTCCGATCTGGAGTTCTTACGTTAGATACTGGGCTCCGATCTGGAGCTCTTACGTTAGATGCCGGGCTCCGATCTGGAGTTCTTACGTTAGATACCGGGCTCCGATCTGGAGTTCTTACGTTAGATACTGGACTCCGATCTGGAGCTCTTACGTTAGATGCCGGGCTCCGATCTGGAGTTCTTACGTTAAATACCGGGCTCCGATCTGGAGTTCTTACGTTAGATACTGGCCTCCGATCTGGAGTTCTTACGTTAGATACTGGGCTCCGATCTGGAGTTCTTACGTTAGATACTGGGCTCCGATCTGGAGTTCTTACGTTAGATACTGGGCTCCGATCTGGAGCTCTTACGTTAGATGCCGGGCTCCGATCTGGAGTTCTTACGTTAGATACTGGGCTCCGATCTGGCGTTCTTACGTTAGATACTGGGCTCCGATCTGGATTTCTTACATTGCTTCTTTAATCGTAACTTCGAGGCATGAGCATATCAGTCATTCCTGGTTGTTCCCGCCCGCTATTTGACCGCTTCCTTGCCCCTCACCTCAGCTCGGTACTTCAAGACCTCATTTGATTAAGGCTTTTTTTATCAGCATGTAACATCCATCTTCCCTAAGCCTAAAGGTGTATAGTGTTCCAAATTAAGGTTAATATCTTCAGTCTGCACCAGGTGGAGTTTTCTTAGTTATTAAGGAACGAGTCTTGATTAATCCCAAACCTGCTCCTAACTAAGTCTTCTCATGTTATAGGTTAATAAGTGAAACATTTATTCCTGATACGGTATCGGGCGTATGTGTTGGGCCTTCCCGGCTGGTTGTAGCAAACCGGGATTAAAGCAGTTAGACGGTAGGACGTAGGGCTGCAGATAAACGAAAGATAGAAGGTTACTTTGGTTTTCAGAATGTCACTGTAAGGATGTAACTTAACTTTGCATTGACGTCAGGAGACTAGATCAAACAAACAGTTCAGGAGCGTTTCCAGTAGATTTTTCTTCTTCTTGAGAGTCCGTTACATATCTCAGCTGTCTGCATTAGTCAACGATGGTGCGTCTTAGGAGGAGACGCGGCTAGACATTTGGAAATGGGTGCAAATAGCGGCCTTCGTTTGAGGCGCATAAACTAATTGTCTTTGAGGGCTTGTTTGCGATGTATTACGTATTATGCTTGTCAGCCTGCCAGAAAATCTGATGACCTCATCGGACATCTCGGTGTAAAGAAGCTTTCAATAGCAAGTTGTTTTCAATCGAATGATTATTTCACAAACACTGGTTCCTAATACTGCCTACGTTTTAAGACAAATTACAGGGCCACTGGGAAAAAGTACCCATACGCCTCGGGTGGGATTTGAACCAAGAACCCACCCTATACTCTTCATAATTCAATATCAACAAAGAACTGTTAGTACAATGGAGCACGGCTCAATAGGATATTGCTTGGGGGAAGTCAAGAGTTGCTCTGCTGTAGACGAAACATAACTGTCAGAGAGCTGTTGCTAATATGAGTGCACACAAAGTCATCATGATTTGCTGCCTGTAAGATCCGTTGCACCCCTATCTTTGATGTAATTTTTCTCAGCATCAACAGGTAATGGTTCATAAACCATAACAATATGTGGAATGTATATGAACATTAACATCAAATCTATGTTTTGTCCAGTTTTTTGAGTAGTAGACTGGCTACTATGCTTTAAACCTTCACGGAATGCATGCATGGCGTCTAGGAACCAAACATTATTATGTCTTTGCTTGTGGTGTATCTAGTCCGATGACTGGCTTTAAACACAAGTAAGAATTTTACTTTGAAGTTGTCATCAAAGACCCACGATATGTTTTCATATAGAATCATAAAATATTGGGGTTTAGGCGTACTTTTACAGGCTAGATGATGATTAAATCTTAGGTCAAGGTGATTTTGTTTGATTTTCTCATCAAATTCGATCAAATGACTAAAGCTAGAGTCTCATATTTATTCTTTCAATACATGTCATATCAATGGTGTTGCCTCAAAATGATTTCATTGTTATAAATGACTATTGTTTATAAATGTCAGGCATGAACCCTACTTTCATCTGATTTCCATTTTTGTTTCTCTCTCAGAAAATCAGTGAAATTGGTAAAATTAAAATAGCCCGAAAAGTCTTTTAAAGGCATCGTACACGTTTAGTAATTGTAGCCTATATTGATTGTTTCAAACCTATATAGTTGCAGATATATTCAATACAATTAACCTTTGAAAATTTCATTTCAAAAGGTGGTAGCGTTTTTGAGATATTTTGCTGAAAATCTGGAGCAGTTATGTCCACGCAGGAAGAATAATCTGCATTTGAATACACACTCTGAGAAGCGTTACGCGTAACGCTTCTCAGATTCAAAAGTTTTTAGGGATCAAAAGTGATATATTTTTCCATAACCGCTTTACTTATACTATCCAAAGCTGCTGTACTTCTTACCAAGTAAGTTTATATTGCCATTAATTATCAGAGTCATTACCAAACGTGTACGATGCCTTTAAAGCCTATATACCATATATACCTATGGGACCAGACCTTCTCATTAATAAGATTCATCATATTTTCCCAAAGGCAACATATCCACTACAAATAAATGTTCATTTGACGGGGTTACTTTGTCGTTGCCATTGATCAATGATCAATTAATGATGAAATTAATTTAAATGTATATTAACTCAATATTAGGTACTTTTTGTTAATCTTCAAAATGTTTATTAAACAGTCGCCCTGTAGGGACATTCTGAAACATTTTGCAGGCTATTTATTCATTTATTTGTTTGCTTTGATGAAGTTGAAATTGACCACCTCTTAAATCGTTGCTTTTCAATTTAGTTTAGAAAGAGGTGAGCACGTAAAAAAGAGATGGCATGGAACGCTTACTTTAATTTGCATCTAACCTTTCACTTCACAATCACACACCTTAATTCTGTTCTGAAGCGAAGCCTTCTCAGTGGGCAAATAGGAAAAAGCAATTTGTTGTCTTTGAGTACGTTGGCTGGTGAGAACCAAGGGACAACCAAGTACCTTGCCCCCTAGAGATGAGCTAGCTCGCCGTAAGGTGAACTGAGCGTGACCCATTGCCTACCTCAATGGGAACCCCCACGGGTAACCACGGGAGCTCATTCGCCAAGGACGTGCTCTTTGGGTCTCGTACGAATCTGCTTGCAGCTAGATGGAGAGAAAGGCAGAAAAGTACTGCTTTCAGTTCAAGCTGTTGTTAAAGATGTGTTCGCGTAAGTGGTAGCGAGAGATTTCCTGTCGGTTTTTCTTCATTGAAAATGAGTAAACAAATACCACAAAACACGAAGTGACGGTATAAACAGCGCCACCTAGTGAAAATGTGAAATACCTTGGGACCGAACGTCAAATTTCCCACGATAGATTCCATGGCCTTAAGACGACGCTTGGTGGCCGCACCGAATGCCACCCTTACTAGGCTGGTACCCCTTCAAATATATTTTTCAGTTTTGCAAGTGTAAATATTTTGTTTAGTAATAAGACACCTTCCAATATCTGCCCCCACCCCCTCCCAAAAAAAGGGGACAAAATAAAATAAATTAATCGACTCACGTTTCGACCATAGCAGAATCTTTCCTCCAAAGAGTAACTAACCACAGTCCCGCTGCACCAGTTTCTAATTATAAGCCATCCCTTAACAAAATCAAGGGGGGGGAGGGTAGCATTTTTTGAGCCACAGAGAGCAGAGAGAGTCGTCAAAATGTCAGTAACTGATTCAGTATCGTGTACAATATGAAGTAACTGAAGAGAACACATGTCAACGTCACACTTAACTCACCACAGAGAAGTAAAGTTGACGGATAGGTAGACAATCACTTAAATGTAAACCTGAATAATGTATAAAGCATTTCTGACCAATGTCACTCCGTAGTTGTCGACAAAACAAACGAGGAGGTCGCGAGAGTGCTTGTCTAACCACTAGTGGTCTACTTGTTTATTCACAAGATGCCGGTGCCATAGCAACAGACCATTAAGTCAAATGTATTCACCTATTATACCTTAAAATATTTATGGCGAGACATTTTAATAAAACAGTGTCTACCTTCTAGTCAGTCAATGCAATGCTATATACCACTTCTATTTTTACTTGGGTGTTATTTCTTAATACAATGAGAGTGTAGGCTAATGATATATAAAATGACCACTAACAGGTGGTTAACATAGAACTTTGATTTAAAAACAAAGATGTCAAACAAGCAAAACAAGAACAACAAAGAAAATAGAGAAAAAGAAGAAAAAACACACAATATGGCTTGATTTTATCAAGCAATTGTTTCAGCTTAGTAAAGAACATTCTGCTTAGCAGAGTTGGGTAACCAGCCAAAATACCGAGTAAAGTACATTGCCCGTTACAGCTTCCCGGCAGAGTTTGGCTTAGGTCATTGTTATATCCGAAAGTAGCCTAATATAATGGAATTGGATTTTGTAAATGTCTTCTATCTGTGTAAAGGAAAGTGGAAGAACGGTGTTGAATTTTGTTGCAAATTACATCATTTTGTTTGTGACACTTACCAAAAGGCCTCGTACTGATCTGCATTTGATGCATGTGAAACTTTATGACTACAGAAATTGAAATGTTTTTTTTCATAACATGTGAATAATTTTACATATTGAGGATATGATTCGAAATACTTTAAACCAGATCAGTTGATTTATGATTAAAATATAAAATTCCCATAAAAGATGAGCGGAAATGCATCAGACATCGCATCGTAGTTGGCTTGTCCTTCTGTCTGGTTACCTTGCGAGTGTGCTGTGTGTATCAGCAGATGACTTGCCCTTCCCCGGCTCACAGTGTCTTATATTATGATCGCGCAATCGAATACTCTGCTTTTTGTCGATTTTGTTTCTTCTAAATTTATTGCAACTGAGATCAAACAAGAATAGATGTAATCGCTTCGGTGTTTTGTCATCTGACAACGGTTCCCTGCGATTAGTATGAGGTATCACAGGCTTTTGACTATTCATCGGTTCGCCTTTACACGATGTGATACCCTTCTAAGCAGGTGTACTCGTGGAATACGGGGGCGTGTTTTTGAATAGGCCTTCAAGACCTACCGACGTGCAGGAAACTCAGCAAACATGGTTGGGTTACAATTGTGTTTTATGGGCATTTATACTGTTGATAGATTGAGCATTTCCCCTGTTTGCTTTTTAACGCGCTTGTTTTGTCAAGTACTGCGTATTTGTTGTGCGTTGTTTTTTACACCCATACTGTTGGTGTAAAACCAATCATTTTCCCCCGGTCGCTACGAGCGACGTGCGCCTCATACCGTGCGGATACATCCTCTTACGGTATCGTTATAAACAACATTTCGTAAACTTATAACAACTCCATCTCTGTTGTAGTTGCTATTTATCAACGGGAATAAACTAATTGCATTGACGACCTCGCGATATTGTCTTGTGACGTAGGGACCTTATAATAGGATCATAGTACACCAGCCTGCCACGGCAACACGATGACTACGCCGTGAGCTCCTTTTCAACGCTTGAGGGCTTCATTCATACATCACCCTCATCAGAGCCGTATATTGAGAGAGTTGCGACAACTTGCGATTAGAAGCCATTTTGTCTCCAAAAAATGCATTGGCGAATACAGGGTGCCAGACTAGCCTGCCCATTGGGTTGTGCTGCATTTGGGAACAAAATGGCGTCCAGCAACCACGTGACCGGAGAAAGCTGGTCCCTCCATGTCGCAACTCTCTCAATACACAGCTCTGATCACCCTCATATCTCTGGTTTGGAAATTATTGACTGCCTCAGGGTACCAGACCTATTTTTCGCATATCGGTATATAACAAGGAGGATGGTTAAAATGAGCCACATTAAAGTCAAGAATATGCTTCAAAATGTTGGACAATCAATCCCAACATTATATAAACAGATAACAAGTCAGTTAAAGGCACACTAATGTTAAATCTGCCCTGTGTCCAATTTCAAAGAGACTAGAGTAACTAGACTCAACATAGATGCATCATGGATGCATCATGTGTTTACAGGATTGATTTGTATGCCACATCTCATTTTTCTTATCAATACGATTCATAAAAAAGCCAAGTCATTTAAAAATTAATCTTGACTCTTCATGCTAATAATAATAACAAGTTATTTGTTTTGTTTCTTTGCAGTTACCATCGCCGGTATCATAGTAGGCTCGCTATGCGGGGCCGCAGTACTGGTCGGCCTCATGTTTCTACTGTACCGTGTCTACAGAAGAAAATGCGGGGGACGGTCCAAGTATGAACGGCTGAGCGGTTACGGAAAGAAAACGGCGCCCGCTGTGCACATCGATGGCAAAAGCCTTGCTACACCCACAGTCAGGTGAGAGATTGATAGAAATGTCTTCGATGCTTGATGATGGCTCCACGCTTCTTGACCTCCGTTAATGGAGGACGTGGGATGCAGAGGTTACTCTAGGTTAACAATCTCTGGCGACAAGAGAAGATCACTGTATTACATACTTGAAACCTTTTGACGGAAAATGGCCTTGGGTTGCGACTGTAGGCGAGTCTAGTGTTGTTGACACCGGAAAGGGAAGGGGGGAGGGGGATGCATTGGTAATTATTTGAGTTGATGTGATCAGTGAGCATGTGCATTTGGGTGGTGTAGAAAGGACTTGGCATTATCCACTTGATATGACTAGAGTAATGTCTGTATGTAGGAGGTGTACTCATAAACTCATGTGTAGGCTGCGAGTAGGAACTCAACAAGACCTTTTGCTGGTTTAAAAAAGAAAAGAAAAAAAAGAAAGAAGTTTTATTGGCCTTTGCAATCAACTTACGAAAATAGAGCTTCAAAATTGTTTCTTTGGAACCCGATTGGGCAATGGGACAAGTTTTATTAAGGCCAAAGATCTATAAGGTCGGTTACTATAATATTCAAAACAAAGGTTACTTAAAAACCAAGAATGGAGAACTGTTTAATACGCAGATGAATATTTGATAATTTGAATTATTTTCAACAGCTTGAAAGCAGTACCATTTACGTTGCCACCAGCCCCATCAACACGAGCCGGAATAGCTGCTTTTAATTACCCACTAGCAATCAACTCCCCATGCCGCGAGAGCTTAGACCAACCCGACTCACGCGCCAGTGAGCGTCGGCCGTCCGTGTCCGCCGATCGTCGGCCATCTTTCAGCGACCGGCTGCCAAATCTACCGCTAGGGGACAGGGAGCGAAGACCGTCTGTGGTTGAAGATTCCAACGGCAGACGAGACAGTGTCAGTGGTTTGAGCGTATGCAGTGACTCGACAGAGGGAGGCGGGTCCCCGACCTATGGTAACTCCCGCACTGGTTCGAGGAGATCTTCCGTGGCTGACGTCATGAGCCCAGCAGGTAAGACTATGGACGCTTTGGTGGCAGCAGACTAACTTGTCTTAGGTTTTGTTGATTCAAATTAAAAACTGTGACTAGTTTGCACTGATGTAACCACAACCGTGGCCATCAACTCGACACGGGCTTGTGAGTATTAATTCATTTTTCACTGCTGCAAAGAATTCCGTTTAATTTAAAACGGATTGTTAGTTTCTTCTACTTGCTCTGAAAACACGAAACGGCATAGACTGTAATTCCTGGTTAATTTGATGTGTTGGGTTTTACTTTTGAATGCTGGACCTTTTAGTCTGCATTCACGATCGTATTGTGCCTTGGAACTTGTTTGTGGTAAAATGTACTGGTAAACTAACAACTTGATCATTGTTATTTATGCTGATGTTTGTATTGATAACAAAGATCTTTCAAACGGCATTTTCGATTATCTAGTTTATCAAAGTGCCTTAGTTTTAAATCGACAGAAAAACCAAGTTGGATCACACGAAAAAGAAACGAAAGTAAGATAAATGCGCTCTAGCACTTAAAGCTGTTGACTTTATCAGGTTGGATAACAAACACGTTTTCTTCAACTAATACATCACCTGAAGCTGTCATTTCATTACTCGGTAAATGTAATAATTTTATTAGAAAAAATAACAGTTTTACACTTTTTTCTAGAAATTGATGTTTCACACGTTTTGGAGTCAACTCTTTTGTGCACTTAACCGCTGGTGACGTCAACACCTTATAAAAATACCTCACTTGAGTCAAAAGCACTTCCTCTATTGCCCTTTTAAACCATCAACTTTGACAACAAATATTGACCTGAAGTATGTGTTTTAGCGGGAAAAACCACTGAAGAGTTTAACGGTACAGTACGCTTGAAGGCTCTGAGTCATTTTGCAAACAGTGACTCAAAATTAAGAAGATGGCGACCAACCGACCACATACTTTCCGCAATAAATCCCCGAAAACAAAACCAGCTTGATAACACTAATAATTTATATGATTGTAAATAATGTTTGCATTGGGGATGAAGAATTATATTTTAAGTTTGACCCTACACTGACGAGTAACTACGAAGTGCTTTCGCGTGACTTACGTGGGGAAACAATTCCACAGGCATACCACTTACTTAATAAACACAAACGGCTGGACAGGCAGATTTCAAAAGGAGAAAAGTATCTTAGAGACTTATGTTCTTGGATCGAAATGCCAATTAAACAATAGCAACAGCGGTAGGTTTGAAACATGAAACAAAAGAACCTTCCAAAGGTATTACAAGAAAAAACAGTATTAAATTTAAGTATGCAAATGAATAACAGAATTCAGTTATTCCATCCATATACATCCAGGTGTGAATACCAACCGCAGCCTTGCAGTGAAATAAAACTCCAAGTAGGCCTATACCCAACCTAAATTACTTTACCGAAAAGTCTGTTTTTCCCAAACTCTCTATCCGAAGCCCGAGCCGGGCCCCCGAGGGAAAGACGCGGTATCACCCCCAACATTAAACCAATCCCTGGAGGGTGAATCAAGTTGCCGCATGAGTGGGGTTAAAGCATAAAGATTTCCAGAGATGACAAGCGTTCAGTTTGAAAGCCCCCTGTCATAAATGATGTTTAAACAAACGGGTAATCCAGCATGCAGGGCCCACTACCTTGAAAGAAACCCAATCTGATGGAAACGGAATTCGATTGGTATTGATTTGACAAGGTCTGCAGCCAAGGTCGAGACCTATATATGCAGGTGCTAAGGACTTGACATCCAACACTTCTGTTTTATTTCTCCTTCTTCTTCTTCAAGGATGCTCAATTCAACATACATTATTCTTACATTCTTACAATTCATGCTTATGAACCACGGAACCTGTTAAAACCATCTTGGGAAACGAACTATCTAGGCCTTTAGCGAAACATAGGAAGTCTTTTAATGATCGTAATATATTTCTGCAATAAAGCATTTTCTTGAATAGACCCCTTGCAATGGCCGCCTTCGTTGATGAAACGTACATGCGTGTACACACCTGCACCTTTGCATTGTTTGTCATCAAAGATGGCGGTCAATGACGTCATGTGCAATGCATCTATACCAATTTCAAGGTGGACATGTTCTGTGGTAGAATTAGGAAGAATGTATGTAACTAATGAGCTCTGTCATTGCGTTGTTTTGGTCACATCTAATTACACCCAGTGACATTTAATTCAATTGCACAATACCCGTCACCATGTCACAGAATGAATAGCAGCATGTATTAAGTTGAAACTTGTATATTCTCATTCATATCTATGTTGTTTAGGGATTGGACCAATACGACACTAATTATTTACCGATTAACCATAATTGCTTCTCTCCGCCAAGTATTACATCACATCTTAATGCTGAATGGAGCCGTTCTGCTTGATTGCAAACCGATACCGAGAGCACTCAAGGGAGAGAACGAGATAAAGAGAGATGAGACATTCCAAACATTATTGATCAAACCAGTACAGTGTGTGAATTCACATGACTAAATTTAAGCACCCCCTTAATGGATTTGGTGCCATATTACTCTGTCTACATTCCTCGATTAAAATATTACGTAGACAATCTGTCAGCAAGCTGATCTTAAAAGAGTCTATAGAATTTTGCTTAAAAAAAAAAATAACCCCAGATGTTCACCTTTTCGTGATACATTCATATTGGTTATTACTTAAGTGATCAAATAGACGCTGCAATGTGAATTATAGTCTTGTTTATGGTGGAATTTGTACAAATTGGATGTTCACTTATTTTGGCTGCAATGGTAGCATGCTTTAGGGTCTCGTAGTATGCTTTGTTTGTATTATTAAACTCCCAGATGGCACTCTCTTGTTGCGGTTTCATGTTTAGACATTCAATCCATTCAACAAATTTTTGATTAACTTTGAATTTTTAATATTTCTCATCTGCCATGTAGGTGCCTTCGTTCTAGGTGGCCTCAACCCTGACCTGTACCGTCTAGAAGACGAAGAGGACGACCTAGACTTCCCGGATGATCACATCGGCCGGATATGGCTCGCCGTGGAGTACGAGATGGAGTCCGAGAGATTGGTGGTCTCTCTGATCAAGGCGAAGAACCTTCCTAGTCGGGTACGGGGTAGCGTCAACCAGTGCGACCCTCTTGTCAAGATATTCTTGCTACCGGAAGAAAGGCGGCACCTACAGTCAAAGGTCAAACGAAAAACGACCAATCCAAAGTTCGACGAAAGTTTTGTCTTCCAGGTAAGTTTTTGTTCTACGTAGGTCAAATGTTTGTTATTATGTTTAATAGACTTAGCACTAAACTACCATATTGTTTTCTTTTTAAACCAAATATAGGCTTGAATGAAACGGGGTTGTCCCCGCTTCCTCTAAAAAATACTATTGATTGCTATTGTATATAGGAACACGACAAATTGGGAAGTTCGAGTTTGTGGTTATGACATAAAACCTTCCTTCGTGATCAGCATGAGTTTTATAACAAGACTTAAGATTCTAAGCTTGTTACTGAGACAGAGTTTCTGCTGCTTTGTTTGCAGTTTTTCACTAAAGATCATTGTTAAATTTAAAATCAAAGCAGGTTCGTTTGACTGTAATTGTCAATTTGTTTTTATCGTTACAACTTCCTATCCGTTGTACAGGTTACATTCAAAGCACTACAGCAGAGAACTCTACGACTTTCGGTCTACGATGTAGATCGTTCCAAACGTCATAAGCTGATAGGTCATGCCTTGTATCCCCTCAAAGATTTGGATATCGAGGCTCATCAGAAGGTGATAATGTGGTTGGACCTTGAGAAAGAATGCACTGAGGTAGGTCATTGTAGCCAATATATAGACATTAGATGGATAAAAGCACTGGCAACATCAGCAACAGCACCACTTACATAATCGAAAACAGCTTTGTAATTAAAAAAAGCAACTTAAGGAGAATCAACAAAAGCATTAGGAGAAACATCAGCTTTAACATAGTCAACAGGTGCAGGGTATCAAAACAGTTACAGAGTAAAAACAAGAAAACAACAAAAGAGAACAGCAGCACAATTCAAAATAATTAATTACAGCAGCTTCACATTAAAGCAACAGCTGCAGAAGAGAAACAGAAGCTAACCCTGTAGCCAACAACAGCTGCAAAATGAAAGCAACATCCCTGTAGCTAGCATGAGTTGTAAAACGAATAGCTGCAAAGAATGAAAAACAAAGGAAAAAGGATATAGTTCACATAGTCTATGTGCTATCAATTAACTTTACTTTCTGAACCAAATTCTGTTGTAGATCGTACTCACAACAAATCCGTCCGATTAAAATACTGAATATACATTTTTTTTTTATTTTTAGACATTTACACGAAGTATGTTTTTTCTACAAATTAAATATGTATAGACTTACCTTTGCCCAGATGTATTATTATTATAGTTTGTTTTGCTTTAATTCTTTTTCTTTTTTATATTGATGAATTAATGCATTATTTTGTGCTAAGCGTTGTGAACGCTATGTACATTCCTATCCATTGTAATACTTTTGTTGTTTCTATAACCTTTTTAAAGGAACAGCACAATTTGCATCTACACCAGCTCTGTATTTATTTACATTCATTTGTAATTTTTTCCTATGAAGACATCATCGTCAGAAACAGGTGATATACACTTCTCCCTCAACTACAATGATAGCATAGATAGGTTGACTGTCGTCATAATTGAAGGCAAAGGGATCCGATTATTAGACGGATTTCAACATGTTGGTGAGTAAAAAACCCCGTTTGTTTGTAATTAATTTATTTCCAGCACATAATTCGAGAATAGTTCTCAGAACTCACTGCGTACAGTGTGTTCACTCTGTGGTCAACACACTGCGCACAGTGTGTTCAGCCGGTGGTCAACACACTGCGCACAGTATGTTCACTCGGTGATCAACACACTGCGCACGTGTTCACTCGGTGATCAACACACTGCGCACAGTGTGTTCACTCGGTGATCAACACACTGCGCACAGTGTGTTCACTCGGTGATCACCACACTGCACACAGTGTGTTCACTCGGTGGTCAACACACTGCGCACAGTGTGTTCACTCGGTGGTCAACACACTGCACACAGTGTGTTTACTCGGTCAACACGCTGCACACAGTGTGTTCACTCGGTGGTCAACACACTGCGCACAGTGTGTTCACTCGGTGGTCAACACACTGCGCACAGTGTGTTCACTCGGTGGTCAACACACTGCACACAGTGTTCACTCGTTGACACTGCGCACAGTGTGTTCACTTGGTGATCAACACACTGCGCACAGTATGTTCACTCGGTGTTCAACACTTTGCGCACAGTGTGTTCACTCGGTGGTCAACACTCTACGCACAGTGTGTTCACTCGGTGGTCAACACACTGCGCACAGTGTGTTCACTCGGTGGTCAACACACTGCGCACAGTGTTCACTCATTGACACTGCGCACAGTGTGCTCACTTGGTGATCAACACACTGCGCACAGTTAGTTCACTCAGTGGTCAACACATTGCGCACAGTGTGTTCACTCGGTGGTCAACACTCTACGCACAGTGTGTTCACTTGGTGATCAACACACTGCGCACAGTGTGTTCACTCGGTGGTCAACACACTGCGCACAGTATGTTCACTTGGTGGTCAACACACTGCGCACAATGTGTTCACTTGGTGGTCAAAACACTGCGCACAGTATGTTCACTCGGTGGTCAACACACTGTGAACAGTGTGTTTACTCAGTGGTCAACGCACTGCGCACAGTGTATTCACTCGGTGGTCAACCCTCTGCGCACAGTGTGTTCACTCGGTGGTCAACACACTGCGCACAGTGTGTTCATTCGGTGGTCAACACACTGCACTCAGTGTGTTCACTCGGTGGTCAACACACTGCGCACAGGGTGTTCATTCGGTGGTCAACACACTGCGCACAGTGTGTTCACTCGGTGGTCAACACACTGCGCACAGTGTGTTTGCTTGGTGGTCAACACACTGCGCACAGTGTGTTCACTCGGTGGTCAACACACTGCGCACAATGTGTTCACTCGGTGGTCAACACACTGCGCACAGGGTGTTCACTCGGTGGTCAACACACTGTGCAGAGTGTGTTCACTCGGTGGTCATACTGTGAGCATTTACCTCATGTTCAAGTTATATTTATTTTGAAGTGATATTATTGAACACTCTCAATAATTAAATTATTTTATATTAATTGGTACTTCTCTTTAGATGGCTACGTGAAGGTGAGTTTGATGAGCGCCAGCAAGGTCGTCAAATCTAAGAAGACAGAAATCGTGAAGAAAACGCCAAACCCTACCTACAACGAGTCTTTTCAATTCAAAGTCCCCTCCAGTAATACCGACATGTTCAGCATATCTTTAACTGTGATGCAACACGCACCAGCAATGAAAGGTAAACGATTTAGTGAAAATGATAGACAAACAGCAACAGATCTTTAATTGGCTCCCTTGCTGTATTGTAGGGGTACATCAACAAGCAATTTAAAAAAAATCGAAATGGCTGCCATTGCTTGTTTTACTCCCTGAATTTTTTTCAAAGTACAAATCTGCGATGGCCATAATAGCCAAATACCTTTCTCATTACATAATCTGACTGTTTGACAAATTCCATGCCTGTATCTTCTAAGTCACAATCCAATCCCATACCTGCCGTACTACTAGAGAGGGCGAGAGGGAGGGTAAACGACCCAAACCCCCTTCTCTGGCTAGTTTACACATTCTAATGCAGTTCTGTCATTTGCCTGCAAATTTGTAAGTGTCATGTTCCGCAAATTTGTAGTCTGGCCCTTGTAGTCTGGCCCTTGCTGGTAAGGACATTGAGGTACTATCCAGGGAACATGACCAACATGACGGCACGTTACAAATCTACACATTTCAATGTTCTCATGTTGTTGTTGTTGTTTTTTTCAGGTGATAAACAGATCGGCCGTGTGGTTGTAGGTCCCTTCATGTATGCTCGAGGAAAAGAACTTGAACATTGGAACGAAATGGTCAGTCATCCCAAAGAGACTGTTGCACAATGGCATTCCCTAACATGATTTCATGCTCTTCACTGAAATAAAAAGATAAAACTGACTTAAGGCATGGCTTGGTGACACCTAGCTATAGCAAGTCATACACGTTGAGGAAATTGACTACGCTACGTGCTTTATGTCCGCTGGGAACGGACATATCTATAAGTGTGGTAGTAATTCATTTGGATTGGATGAACACGATGGGTTTTCTTGGCGCCAATCACAGCGATCAGCCAGGGAATGAAAACACACCTACACACAGTTATTCCCATGATGGATTTATTGGTTATTGAAGAAAGAGTAACATCAAAGTGGACTGAAAGTCCCTTGTTACATTACATGACCGTGGATATCACACGCGAGCATAATAGGTTGAGGATTGGAGCTGGCTGACTGAAACACTAATGAGAGTGTGGGATGGGATTACAAGAACTGATTGCCCGTCTTACCTGGTAAATCTGTCTCGTCGTGAGATTTGTTTTTACTCACGGACCTCCATCATTAAATGAGGGAATGATGGGCTTTGCAACACGTTTACACGGACAGAATTGACACGGTGCACAACTGCACGTCATAGCTACTCAATAGTGTTGACTGGTGTTGACATTGTGTGCCATAACATGACTAAGAGTAATGTCGGAGTCAGTATAAACATGTAAACAACCAAGACGTCGTCTATGTTTGTTGACGTTAGATTTCAGAATTGTGGAATTTACTTCTTAACTGGACATCAACTACCATGTGACGTAAATTTGATAGCGGATAAACCGAAGGAGTGACAATGTGATAAATAACAATGTATTGTGTTACAAAGAAAAAACACCATTTAAAACGTCTTAAAACTAACATGAAGATGATAACGTTAACGCCCAAAAGTTAAGAAGCTGCCTCCATAAATCACACACTTTCTATTGTGCCGTATATCAGCATAACACACCTTAGAGAGTTTGGAACACCCGGAGTATATCAGCATAGCACACCTTGAATAGTTTGGAACGCCCTGGGTATTATCAGCATAACACACCTTGGAAAGTTTGAAACGCCCGGAGTATATCGGCATAGCACACCTTGGATAGTGTGGAACGCCCCAGTATTTCAGCATGGCACACCTTGGTGAGTTTGGAACGCCCTGGAATTTCAGCATGGCACACCTTGGTGAGTTTGGAACGCACCACGGACCGTTAGGAACGCTCCGTGGCAATTTAAAATGGGGATTTCATACTTTGATGCCGTTCGACAATTAGATGCTCGGAAACTCGTTCGCACACCCTCCTTCCCCAGTGCCTATCAAACAATTATTGAACGTTAATAACGGAAGTAACGACGTTTTATATCGATCAACCCATCGATGACGACAGATTAATCTCATCAATGACGTCAGGTCAGAGGGTTACGAGCGGCCATTTTGAGAATGTCGATAATTGCAACAGACCCTTGGATCTCTACCAAACATGGCGTCTGAAAAGATTAGGATTTATAAGCCGATAGCCGGTGT
Source organism: Plazaster borealis (assembly GCA_021014325.1). Taxonomy (NCBI): domain Eukaryota; kingdom Metazoa; phylum Echinodermata; class Asteroidea; order Forcipulatida; family Labidiasteridae; genus Plazaster; species Plazaster borealis. The sequence continues at coordinate 2,864,696 of CM037468.1, forward strand.
TTGTAAACACCCCCATTTTGTCTAAAAATCGAGAAGAAACAAGTGAGTCTCCTTCCAATTCTCTTCTCAATTTGTTTGCAGACCCACATGTGTGAATCTACATCAAGGAATAATAATATGTTTAAATTTCAACATGTACACATTGTATTCAATTAGTTGTTAAACAGGGCTCGACTTTACAAAGCACTAACATTCATCTTGAGATATTACCACACTGAATTATGTTGTGACATAACACTTTGCTTATGGCAGTTAAGATTGATTGGCACTAAAGATCATTCTTAGCTCTTTGTGAAATCGAGCCCACTGGTACCTCACATATCCTTAGTGTATTCCAGTCTTGGAACGTGCATAGAGTGGGTGTGATCAGTCTGGGCTCGTGTAGACAAAAATCATAATTGATGTCCATAGGCAAAAATGAAAGCTTGTGCTGTGAGTTATCGCGTCAAAATTGAAACAGCTGAAACATTAGTTGTTACAAGCCCAAAATACAGTCTTGTTAAAGTTCAGCTCAGACGTTTTATAGCAACAAAGAAAGGGTGCGCAGAAAGGTTTCCATGCTGTGTGTAGATACTAATGCGATGACTTACATGTCATTGTTTGATTGTGGTGTGATGGTAATAGTAGAGAGTTAAAATCAAACAGGGACATTTTGATATCATCCATTGATATGATCAAAGATATTTATTTAATTTGCACTCCCTGAAACATATTTGTATCTTTGACCTTCTCCTTAAATATTGAAGGAACAAAACTTTCTATTACTTCTGCTGGCAAACCACGTGCTAGACAGACAGATTCAAAATGGTTAATCCCATTGCTGATATACGCAGTGAGAAACATGTGTACGGAATTGAGGATTGCGTTCGTCTAAGAAGCGGGTTGATTTTCCCCAATTCACTACCCCCACCCCAAGACAATAATCTTTGAAAATATCACAGAACCTTCTTTCAATGAAGAATGCAGCATCGTAAGTGGTTAGTATCAACACTTAAAGCATGGATTTTTATGTTTATTAATTGCTTTTGTCGAATGGTCGTTATTACATCAAACGTGTGTAGGTGAATTGATGACGTGCATTTTAAAACTGGCCATAGCAAAGGTGAAGGGTCACTACAAGCCCCTTTGAAATTCACAAACTAAATATTGTACATACATTTTGTATCCTTAAAAAGTTACGTAGGCCTACACATTTACAAACAGTTTGACAGAAGCAAAAATGTTACTACCGTATTACCCAAGCGGATGTTGCAATGAGCTAACTAGAAGATGAAACTGGTATGTGGTGCAGTAAATGTTGTTGTGATTTATGTTGGACTTTATATTTCTTGGATGCATTGTCTGTAATTTTATTTACTAGATTGAGAATCTAAACTTGTATAAACCCCGGGAGTGCTATACCAATCGTCGTATTTGAGTCTGTATTTATTTTACTTATGTTTACCTTGTCAAACGTACTCAATTGTCTGGAACTTTTTGATAAAACTGTACTAAGTGTAACAATGTTAACTAAACATGTACATGTAATTGTTATTTCACATTAACAGTTGATGTCTGTCTATAATTGTCTGTGGTGAACTGCAGCCTGATCTACAGCTTTGATTACATAGAAAGTGGCTCAAAATTATTGTCATTCTTATTGTTAATATTATTCAATGTTCAAATGATCGTCGCTTAGATATCATGGGTGCAGATTAGAATGTCGGCGTTCTCAACATAGTTATCAACATTCAAAACAGTACTGATTGAAGAGAAACAGTCTTGCCACACACAAACTGACCTATTACTGTTTTTGCATAGAAGTATCTGTTGTACTTTCGGATTTTTGTTCGGAAAGTTCATTATCTATGTTTGCCAAAATTATAACCAGTTTGGTCTTTGGAGTACTGCCAGTGATACCCAGTCAATTAGTTGGTGATATTTTGACTATAATGTAATCATCATATTAATACAGGGGTAATGTGAACAGATTGAATACGAATCCAGGCAATTTGAGAAGATTTTGGTGAAGATATTTCCATTTTTAAAGGGCGAAATTTTTGGGAGATATTCTATTATCAATTGACAAGAACATCTATTGACGAATTTGTGAAAGTGCAGTGTTTATAACCCGCTTTGATTTGTGATATTTGGTTGATATCATTTTTTTTCCTGAAGAAACGCTGGTTATTAGTGTAACCCTTACTTCAAAAATGGTTTGATGAAGAAAAATACAATGGATTATCCCGTTATCTATTACCTTGATTTTACATTAATTATTTCCATTTGTTACAAGAAGGGTTATAGAAGCAATCTAAATGTTCAATGTTTCAAACCATTTCTGACTACAAAGCCCGGATAGAATATCTTCAATTGAAGAGATCCTTTTTCATTAATGTATACGAGAACGCATTTTAAGTTCAGCGTGATAGAGGTCCCAAGGGAACCGCGAAGCCTTGTATTTGCTGTTTTTGACCTTGTTTTTGATCGTAACCACAAGTTTGGTGGAAGGGAGTTCAAATTTGCAATACTTGAGCATAATACTAGTGATCATTAGGGGGGATGGTTAGACCGTGTACAAAGCAATGGTTATGGTTAGGGTCGTGGTGTCCAAAACAAAATGGGGGTAAGCCTTGTATTTACATGTTGTTGACCTTCTTCTTAACTGTCAGAATGCGCCAAACTTGAGCACAGTATACCAATGATTATTAAGTAAAGTAGTTTCCAAACCTGATTCAAGGTAACTATAAGGGTTGGTTTAAGGGCCATGAGTGCAAGGGGGCAAGCCTTGTACTTACAATTTTCGAGCATTTTCAATATTCTATTTACAACGGGAGAATAAAGGCACGTTAAATCGTTTGTTTGTTAAAAACAAAAAGAGAGTTTAATTGTGCAATTCTTGAGTATAAATAAATTAAAACATATATTCAAGCTTTAAACGAGGCAATGGTTAGAGGTAGCGTATACGGTTTAGGGTGGAATTTGTTTAAAGGTTAGTTTTTCCAAAACCACGAGGGGTAATTTTGTGACATATAGTTCAATTTCTTCGCAGCAATGAGCATTATTAGGCCTACACCAATGATTATAAGAAATAATTGATAAACCTAAAAAGGTTTGGGTTTACAAGGTGTAAGACTTGTACTATTAATGCTTTTTTGACTATTTTTCTTGTTTGGGGGAAATAAAGTAATGTCCATACTTGAACTTTGATTATTAATGAAAACATATTTCCAGACCATAGCATAATGCAATGGTTGGGGTTATACAGTTGAAGTTTGACTAGGGCTGGGGTTTTCAAAATCATACAGGGTAAGTCTTGCATTTTGCCGTTATGGTGGATGTTCAGTTTATGTCCTCACAACGGAGATAATAATGTATTCATAATCACATAACAGTTTTGAAATTTTATGTAAGGCAATGATAAGTGTACATGTTTGGGGCTTGGCTTAGGTTATGGTTAGGGCTTACGAGTTAGCCTTGTATACCTATTTTCTGGGACAATGTTTCTTTATTGTCTTTAGAATGGCACATTGAACTATAATAATAATTCAATAATACTAATCATGACGCCTGTGAGTGTTAAATAAAAGTTATACCGTTTCTACACTAAAACAAAGGTTAATGTTACAAATTTGTTGGAAATTATTGTATTGTCTTCACAACGATGAACCACAGGAGAAGTTCAAAATGTGCAAACAAAACTTGAGCAAATACGAATATGTTTAGACCTTGTACGAGATAAGGGTGAGGGGTTGCGGTCCATAGGGGAAGGCTTAGAGTAACTGGGGAGTAAGCCTTGCATATTCGAAAAGTTGTTAACACTTTTAAACTGCTAGCACGGTAGACATGGGCGTGCACATAGATTTATCTCGTCAAATAATTCCAATTGTGGATCTTTCTGATTGTTACACACTCCAGGTAAAAACCGCCAAATCCATTATTAAATGAAATATGATAGACTTCCTCTCTTACTGAACCCAAATGCAAATATTACGAGGTAAACCCCTTAACAATTGTACTTCATAGACAGCAACAGTTGCCAGTTTGGGAAATTGAACCAAAATTAATAGTTATGAAACATGATAACATAGATAATTTGAAACATAAAACCCTGTAATCTTAAAATCAAGATTGATTTTTCTGCTTTGATATGTTTTTTATACGATCGGGTCCAATTATTGTGCAAAGAAAAAGCCTTCGAAGACTGGGGCTTATAGAGTGTTTTGAAGACGTGCATGGAACATATCCTCGTCAATAAATTGAGCTGGTTATGAATTTTAAATTCAAAGACAACCGGACAGTGACCCGTGTACTGATTTTAAGGAATCCAAAGCCATTTTTTTGTATATTGAACTTTACGATCTTCCCGTAAAAAATGGCTTTAACTTTGGACGGTCTTTCAATGGGCCTTCAAGATACAGTATTTTTACATTGAGTATATTTCAAACTGTATAAAATGATCTTTTTTGATTGTTGATTGTTTTTTTTTTTTTGTAATGTGAAATGTAAATTGTAAATAGCAAATATGATATTTTATGTAGCAAACAAAAAACAAACAAAACCGCATGTTAACTTGTGTGTATATATCTATATATGAGACGAGAAATACATGGGACCGATTTTCTCACATTCCAAATGTATGAAACGGCTTAACATTAGGAAAAATGGAGTGAACCAATTAACAGCAGTTTATAAACATCAAGGAATAAATATATAAATGGATTACATATTGTTTTAGAAAAGGGGACACTACTCTAATGGATGCCCGATCCAAGTGTACATCGGTTGAAATGAGTGCTTTAGAAAAATTAATAATTATTTTCATATTGCGTTTTTTAAAGACTGATTGACTAACAATTCGACATACAAACACTTTAGCAGGAAATAGCCTGTTGACGGTTGCAACGAATTCGTTTTAAACACAAAACACAAATTAAGTTAGAATGTTACCCTTAGTGAAGTACCAAAACTATAATGATCAAGCAGACATTTATGAGGAACTTTAACCAATATACCGCGGTCGATGCTGATCTTGCTTCGCGGCTATTTTGAACTGCAACCAAGATCAACTTATCTCAACATTTGTCATGTCCTTTTAACCAAAAATGGAACCGTTTAATTATTTGTTTAATTTCTTCTTATCGGAGTTGATACGTAACTTACCACCATAATGAATTGTATGTTTTTTTTTGTTTATTTTCTCTCAAAGACAGCAACATTATATCACAATGGTCATGTTGATAATCAAATTAAAATGACCCACTAAAAGACCATTTTGGTGACAAACAAAGATGGAATAATATTTTGCCTTTTGCGGTACAAAGTATTCTATAAAAAAAAGACAATGAATGAATGTACAGTAGATAAAATAGTAGTTTAATTAACGCTGGATCGTGGTATAAACAAAGGTAGCAAACTACTAGTGCGTGTACGTGTGTGTCAAAATTGTCATTCCAAATACTTTTGGTTTTTTACAACAAAACAACAAAAAACGTAAATAATTATTTAAATATCATCATATATAAGCTTCGTCTGATAACTAATTCATGTATGTACATGTGTGTACAAAGTATATTAATTGATAATCGTATTAATTATAATAATAACAATAATATTAATGATTAATAATAACAATAAATATTTATTAACAAAACGAGCTGGATAATTCTCTGCAAAATGGAATATGTTGAAATATATAAATAAATATACATACAAATATATCTTAAACAGATATTTTGTAATGCATGTTGTTTTCTTTCATTGTTTTCCTCCATTGTTACCTTAAAACCCTGTGATGCCCCGCCCCTGTCAGATTTACACTACTAGACTGCCATTGGTTACTGCAGCCAGTAGCCCGTGGGGAACATGTATAACTCCTTTGTAATGTGGATTTCATACTTTTTTCAATATTTTTGCCTATAGGGTCATGTCAATCGGGCCTGTCTGAGGATAGAACTTAAAGGGTTTCACCTATTTTTGCTAAAAACTGAACGAGCTGGTTAACAAAACGAGCTGGATAATTCTCTGCAAAATGGAATATGTTGAAATATATAAATAAATATACATACAAATATATCTTAAACAGATATTTTGTAATGCATGTTGTTTTCTTTCATTGTTTTCCTCCATTGTTACCTTAAAACCCTGTGATGCCCCGCCCCTGTCAGATTTACACTACTAGACTGCCATTGGTTACTGCAGCCAGTAGCCCGTGGGGAACATGTATAACTCCTTTGTAATGTGGATTTCATACTTTTTTCAATATTTTTGCCTACAGGGTCATGTCAATCGGGCCTGTCTGAGGATAAAACTTAAAGGGTTTCACCTATTCTTGCTAAAAACTGAACGAGTAATTAACTAAAATGTGTTTTCGGTCTACTGGTTGCAGACCGGTAGGCCATCAGAGGGATTAGAGCAACCTTTACATCTGATTAAACGGCGTATTATTCTTTTTGAGAAAACTGGGAGTCGTTTACCTTTAAGACATTTATTTATAAAGCCTAGCCATTTTTTAATCCCAAATCTTCCACATCAGTGTGCATGCTTTTCCATTCACAAAATACGATCAATAATGAAATGACAGGTGCAAAAGTATTGATATGCTATTAGCTGTTGTACTGAAAGCCGTTCGTAAGATATCATACTCCTGTTAAATTCACCCTAGTGTCACCATTTCTCTCATCATCATAATCATCTTCAAGGCATTTTACCATCATCACCCTATCACCACCATAATCACCATCAACATCACCACATCGGCATCTGAATCATCAAAATCCTACAACACCTTTAATCTCATCCTCATCAGGCTGTATTAGTCCCTTGTTGGATGAAGCCCACCAGCAGTTTACATTCTCTTCTGTCACTTGTCATTCTACTCCATGTTGGCATGTTCATTATGTGGTGCTTTCATCCTTCAATCTCCGTTTTCCCCTTTTCTTCTTCTGCCTGTCCTCGGTTGCCATTCTTTGAGTATCTTGGTTCATCTGTTGTTAATGTTATGCCATTCAAAACTAAGACCAATACAACCCACTATTAACCTATGCCAACTTCGACAAGACTCAACTAAACCCGTCTCTTAAACTCATCGAATTTCTATTACCACAAACACCGCCACCGCAAAAAACCCAAGCAAACAACCTTATTCTTATCTACACCATCCACCCCACTCAACAACTCAGCCATCACCTCAACAAGCGAACAAACACACAGACACACAAACAAACAAACAAACACCCCAACACCCCAACAACCTTCCTCCTATCTACAAACCATCCACCCCACTCAACATCTCAGCCATCACCTCAACAGGCGAACAAACACACAGACACACAAATAAACAAACACCCCAACACCCCAACAACCTTCCTCCTGTCTACCACCATCCACCCCACTCAACATCTCAGCCGTCACCTCAACAGGCGAACAAACATCCTAACAAACAAACAAACGAATACGCAATCACCCCCAAAACACCCCCAACAAACAAACACCCCGAAACCCCAACACCCTAAAACACACACAAACAGACAAACATCCCAACAAACCGTTTTCCTGTTACCCATGGCATCCAACACCAGAGCCCAAACACCCACCTATCATCAACATGTACTACATCAATACTATTTCTGGTCATCATCACCAAAACTATATGGTGCAGAACACCCTTACCGTCGCACCACGATGACCAACCTTGTCATATACATCATTCCCTAGCTTGCTAAACAAAATTCATGTTATAAATTAAAATCCAGCTCAGTCCTCACATTGAAGAAAGTTTCGTACTTGAGTATTGTCTTCGGTGAGCATGTTTAAGGCCAGCTTTCTCCCGACCAGTATTTTATACTCCTTTAGTAAACTCGTGAGAACTTCCAGTTTCTGGAACAAATATAGAAATTAAGCAAACACAAACAAACAATGATAAGTAAAACTATCACTCACACATTGCATTTGCTGTAATCAAAGTTCACAAAATTGCCAAGCATCAAAGCAATACATTAATTAAAGTAATTTTTCTTTGAATTGTCATTGGTCTTTGTAACACTCCTGATTCTAGACCAGTGACAACACTAATACTATAATTAACCCAGTGCAATTCAGTAAGGGTTTGTCCGACGTACATGACAATATACTAGAAATAACCATTACACAAGAACCATGCAGGGCGTTTCGAACCCATGGTGTTTACAGTTGTTACAATGTGCAACCTCGTCCCCATGGTCTACTTTATTTCCAACCATGTTTACAATAGTAAACCCTGGGAGGTAAACTCCTTCCTTGGACCCTGATTGGACAACGACTGGTGTACAAAAGTCTACGGTAAACATGTTAAGTTGTACTCATTCAGTATTCACCATGTTCACAGCCAGACTATTCTAATTTGCATATGTATCCAAAATTTGTGGATATGCAAATGATGCAATACCAGGGCGGTCGTGAAACTTGAACATGAGCCGAAGTCTATACATTCAAACCAACAGGTTTGATTATGCGATAAAACTTTACCAATTTCCATGGTACATTTTTAGCCCCTGCTGTGTTTCAACGGCTACAGCTTTACACGTTAATCAAATAACATAGCTGCATTGGATTTGGTTTCAACAGTCAATTTCAGCACATTGAGTCAGCAATTAGGTAACAGGCTATACTATTCCTACACCTCGCTCTCCTATGAAACTGTTCCTCAAAATGAAGCACAACTCAATAATATCAATTTCCCTAGATCCACCATAGTTGTATGCATATACTTACCTCTTCATGCGTCCTGTGCAGATCTTTCCAGCGAATGTTATCAGTTATGTTTGTTGCGTTTGGAACGGACATATTCATCATGCTCACGTGAAGGGCGCCACCACGAGTCGTGTACCACAAATAAAACTGCCAGGAAATATACAAAGTTGAAACCAAAAGCGTTGATAAACGATTACTTACAATCGAGTCAAGTCCTTGTTTAGCATAAATTGGTTTGCTTTCAATCAGTATCCAGGCAACTGGTAAGAAACATTTGACGTAGCTTGATTACGAAACAAATAATATAGGCAAAGGTAGACAATGAACTTTGTGTTATTATTTTGAAGGATTCTAAATATTCAGCAGTAACACAAAAAAGTTGGTAACACAAAAAATACCTTGGGAAGAAAAACGACACAAAGTACCATGGTATTTGCGAAGACAATTGCAATCCCGTAGAAGCAAAAATGCAGATCGGCATTTTCTACGAAGACTTGTAGAGTTGGTATTGCAAGGACTACTGTTACTCCCACAATACAGATCGACAGTATGATGTATTTACCTGAAATAAAACATAATTTTGTAAAAATTCCAGTTTCATTAGGGAGACGATTCGACTCATTAGAATGGAAGGAGAGTCTCCACCATCTTACTTTTCGCACTTTTAAAAAATACTCTAAAGCATTCCGGGGTCAGAAGCCACCCGGATTCCGTGTCCCAGGAGGCCCGCTATATTTTTGGGTAAGCTCCACCCGGAACCTGTGTCAATGCGACAGTTCCATCCGGAACATGTGTCAATATGACCCGTCAGTTGGACATTGAATTGATTCGGAATGGGGGTCACTTTGACCGGACTCTGAGACAAACTGACCAAGAAACGGGTCAGGCTCAGGGACCTGGAATTCTGGCCTATATGAGGTTGTAGAGAGAGATACAAACGGAATTGGTAATTACTGTTGTAACAAAAATAATTAATGGTTCAGAAAAATCATTTTTGTTTGAATCTGACGTATTTGATAATACTAATTTTATCACCAGGTGACCCTGATAGCAATGTAAGACCACACAGAGTAACATTGCTTGTTTCCGATGACGCAATCACATTAAGTCAAAACTATCCGTGCGCAACATCCCTATGGAATTTAAAGTAAACTTATATTAATTGTTTTCTCTCAAATGTAACCTTCGAATTGGATGGAATAAACAAGTTATCTATAGGTAGTACTTCAAGAAAACTTATAGAGCATATTATGGGAACTAATTTGATGAGAATATGATAAGATGTTAATGATTCAAATTACATCATTTATACTTACTGTCATTAAGACCTCTGACTTTGACTGTTCTTGTCTCCCATGCCAGGAAAATTCCAAAGACAAGAATAATCCCTTTGACGCCATAGAGGGCGCAAGTAAAGTAAAAGTCATACTGTGAATAACATTGATGTAATACTGGTATAACGTATTGCTCCCTGTCTGGGCTGGTGGTATCAGAGAGCTGTTGGAAAACAACACAGAAGGGGAGACTAATACTCTGGTTAGTGCCATTTACATAGCTCAGAAATTTAAATGTGTTTCTTTTTGCAGTTTGAAAAAACGAAGAATAAGAAGGGGGAAAAAAAGACAAGAAAAGAAAAGAAAAGTTTTTGATAATCAATCATAAATATTATTTATCTATACTGAAAGACATGAATAACGTTTAATTTCTTAAATTTAAAGCATACAAGGCAAAGGAACACAATATTTAGCTCAACAATCTGAGCGGTACCTTATCCCGGTATTGTAAGCTGACAGGTCCATATTGAAGTTTTCAGATAAATAATATCCAATTACCTTTCTCTCCAGTGGAACTTGTTTTACCGTTGTTTGTCCAATGAAGGCCCACAATGTGATGATTATACAATCTACCAGGACTAGTAGCCCCACCGCTAACAACAATTTACGATCTGGCAAGTCCTAATAAAAGAAAATAGACTTGATGCTGAAATGTTTGTTTAATAATGGGCCAACACACCAAAGCTGTCATTTATCAATCTGGAATCAAGTTAGTTCCATACGAAAAATCACAAAATACACAAATAAAACAAATGAATTGCCTCACATCTCGACCCTAGCATAGTCTTTCTCAATGGCTAATTAATAACAACCCAACAAAGCAAAACAAAACACAAACACAACACAACACAACACAACACAACACAACACAACACAACACAACACAACACAACACAACACAACACAACACAACACAACACAACACAACACAACACAACACAACACAACACAACACAACACAACACAACACAACACAACACAACACAACACAACACAACACAACACAACACAACACAACACAGCACAGCACAACACAACACAACACAACACAACACAACACAATACAATACAAAACAACACAACACAATACAAAACAACACAACACAATTCAACACAACACAACAGAGTCATACACTTACGATTTTCTTGAATTTTTCCACAGCCTTTTTAAAGATAGCAAAGATACGGTAAGTCTTGACCAAAAGTGACCCAAACGAGAGGGAAAATCCAACACAAATAAGCCAAACTTTCACCTGTAAAGAGTAACATTGTGTTGGTTTAATTAGTGTTGCCAATGTGTAATTGAATAGGGACGACTAGGTCGATTTAAATGTTGAATTGAGGAACTGATACACGAGATAACGGTGCTTCTATGTTTGCGCCCTCTGTTGAAACTATAGTACCGGACAAGAATAATGTTTCTTTTCAAAGGGAGAACAAAAGTGTGCAAGTAATGATAAAAGTGTAGCTCCTACCGCAACTAGGCAAAGCATGGTACTGAACTGAATTGAATGAACATTGATTTAACAGGCTATATTATCTATAGACTGTGTACTTGTAATTTTTTATTTAATTTTTACATAATTACATAGCACATGATGATGAAACCGGTATTAGATAAGCCAGATGTGTCCATCCCAGTGACGAAGACGGAGGAGTAGAGGAGGAGACAGCCACACACAATCAGGTTGTTGATCTGAGGACTGGAGATCTTGATGGCCCTGAAAAGAAAATGAAAGTAGAAGGAAATCATTTGGATAAGTCTTTTGGGGAAAATAAATGGGTGTCTGCGTCTCTGCCAAAAACGTCTCCGATAGGTTTGCTTGGCATGGTCATTAGCCCTGGGAGACGAAGCTTCCCCCACCCCCCTCCCCAAACAAAACCCATAGCAAACCTTAAACAAACAATGCGCTTCATTGGAAGGCACTTTTAATTATAGGGCAATTAAGTATGTTTGGGGTGGTGGGGTAGGGGTAGGGGTGTAGATAAAGAACAATTCCTTCTCTACACACCCCTCTCATCCATTCTCGTCAATTTTCTACTTGCTCTATAAAAAATAATGTCACAATCAGCTCGCTAATAGGTCAGAATATTGTAACGTATTAATGTGGTTATGATTTTGCTTTCATCAAAAACTTGTTCGGTGAAGAACAACAAGCTCACCTTTGGTTACGCAGAGTGATGTTGATGACTAGGAATATCAAAGCAACCAGTACTCCAAAACTTGTAAGAGTAAAAATCACAACTTCCAACACATCAGACAGTCTGACTCTCTGTTTCATTTCATGCTCACCATCTACTGGCCTATACGATCCTGTAAGTCACAAAACAAAAACATAAAAGCAAAATATTGATAGATAATTCTTTTTTAAAGCCTTCCCAAACCAAGGAGAAACTCTGTTTGCTGGAAAGTGAGCACCAATTCCCTTTTTTGCGTGAATCAAAAACAATTGTTTCTGTTTGACAACTAGTCGCCATTTTCATGGGGTACTTTCAGAGTTGCTCTTTAGTTCTTATATCTTGACAATCCTTGCTGATCACTAGCCACAGATTAAAGGCACACTAAGTTATTGACAGATCTTGCAAGCAACATATGAGTGACGCCATCGATGTAAATAGGTCTACATCACCAACGCCGTCAAAACTTCAGATTTGTTTTAATGAAATACACTTTTGCTCGAAAATAATTGTTGTATCTGCTTTAAGGTAAGCACATAAATCCACAAAGTATGCTTACCGATAAACAGCTTTATGTAATTCAGGCAATGGCCATACAGCTGGAAAATAATACGGTAACATTTTGTTTCTGCTGAGCAAAACAAATCAGTAGGTATCTATTCAGTATCGATGTACAATATTACGTTTTTGACAACTTGTTTTTTAAGCATTTGTTTTTGTTCTAAGTAATTTTACTACCAAAAACTTGGCATGAAGTAATAAGTAAACTTGAATCTAGGCTAACCTTTCCATTTTATAGGCATGTCTGGAATGAGACGAACACCGCTGGGAAAATATTGAGCAACTCTTATGAGACGGCCATCTAAATTAACAGAAAGAAAAAGACAGCGAGAAATTAAATTTATGTTTATAAGCTAGCAGGACCGTTCACTAATCCGGGCACAAAGGGCCTTTATCCAAGTCATCAAAAGTATTTCAAGTTGTCAAAATGGTCCTTGAATGGTTTATGTTGAAGGAATCACCAACATTCACCTATATCTATTCCTTTGTGAACCAAAAGCTGGGTAGCTGGCACTTGGGGATTATGAATATGCCGGTGAACAAACCGAGCGGTGTGCATTGACCCGTTGATAATGATTCTCATTATAAAACTGATGCAAACCGGCAGTTTCAACTCAGTGCTCGGGCGGTTAAATTGATACGTGCTACGTGTAAAAGTTAATTGTCAAAGACCAGTGTTCTCACTTGGTGTATCCCAACGTATGCATAAAATAATAAGCCTGTGAAAATTTGGGCTCAATTGGTCATCGAAGTTGCAAGAAAATGATGAAAGAAAAAACACCCCTGTTGTACAAATTTGTGTGCTTTCAGATAGGAATAAAGGCTTCTTGCAAGAAGTCTTTTGTTAGTTTAGTGAGAAATCACTTCTTTCTCAAAAACTACGTTACGTCAGAAGGAGTCGTTTCTATCAACTGTTGCTCGTTACCAAGTCAGTTTGATACATTTTGAGTAATTACCATACGTGTACAGTGCCTTTAAGATTTAATGAAATAATTATGTCAATTATTTCTCTCAAGGAGTGGAAGCACGATTGTAAATAAGTATCGTTAGCATAATTGGAAATAAATTTAAAGGGAAAATTTACCTCGTAAACAAACGTAAATTTCATACCATTACCAATAATTGCCTTTTGAGAATAATGTCGTCGTACTTCTATCTGTGAGAAGGTTATCCCAGAGTGCATAATTTCTCGACAAAAACAAAAACAGTTATTCCGGCATTACTAAAAGAGTTGAGTGTTTTGGTGTGTGTGGTTAACCTTCTGAGCAGCCACGGGAAAATGTTTACATGCTGGATCCCCTGGGAGCGCACGAGAGGCAGATTGTATTACGGGTAAATAACTGTGTTTGGGGGGGGGGGCAAATTATTGTTCTAATGGTTTAAACAGGTGGATGAATAGATGATCCCTGGACCCACCCACAAAAGATCGAAGCATTATGGAAATGTAAACATTGATTCGCTACAAGTTTTCAACAAATAGTACATTTCAAAAGTATTAAGTTTTTGTGCAGACAATAATTTTGTTGGTGCACGTAATAATGTGAGTGGGACTCAGCTTTCCCACACTATTTGTCAACCTCTGAGTTCACCCACCCAGAAATCACTACCGTATATGAAAGAGGGGTGTTTACAAAAGTATGAAGCTGGTCCTCCCGCCTGCTCCCCGTGGCTGCTCGGAGGGTGCTATAAAATAGGAATTAATTCTCTCTTTGAAAAAACCCAAAACCATTTGGAGCGTTCCATCATCGTTTTGATTGTATATATTGTCGGTTTTGATTGTTACCTTGGAACTGGGCTATGTACGACGACACGTTGCGTTCTTGGTTTTCGTTGAAAGAAACATGTCCCTGCAGTAAACAAAAACAAACAAGCAAACAAATACACCAACAAACAAGTTCACAATTGTGTAGGGTTTCATCTTTCAAGTAGAGTGGATGTTTTGAAATTAAACAAGTAAACAAAGAGTTAATCATGTTTTTATGTTTATTGTGTTATTATGTTTTTGTTATCAAGCGCTCTGTATATTTTGCATTGTTAATATTTTAAGTTCTGACTCTTGGTTTAAATTAAAGTTACAATGATGTTCTGAAGCCAGACACAATGTTTCTATCAATCCATTATAGGCAACGGTAAAAGCTAACAGATTGAAAAGATTATAATTGTATTTGCAAACTCTGGTCAACTCATTATTACTAAGATGACATTGATGACAATATCCACTTACAGTAAGGCCGACAAAGTCTGTCTTCAAAGTGTTTCGCCAGAAAATCCGTGTCATGTTACAATCGTCATAACTAAACTCGTCCAGTCCCCTCGGAGGGTTTAGCTGTTGCAGTTCTTGTATAGATGCATTGAGAGAAATAGCAATCGCTATCAGACAGTCGTAAGCTTTTAAGTGCCCGTTGTTTTCCTTTTTGTTGATTTGCTGTGAAAGAAATTCTAAATGGTCTTGCTTCGGTTTCTAGAAAAAAAAAGGATAGGCAATTATATGTACATTCAGTAAATTGGATCTTAAGATATGACTACTTTATACGGAGACTGTTTTTCCCCCTCGAGATTGTCACGTTGACGCAACATAAAAACAGACTTTCCCATGTGACTTCCTGGGCCTCCCCATTGCAGACTTCAATTGTCAACAAAATGCAGACCGAGTCTAAGTAAATTATTTTATGAAAAGCAAGCAGGTGTTTTATTCCAAAGAATCTGAATGCGATTCCATCATGAGGCGATTGCTAAAAATCAAGGACTGCAAAGACCACACAAATAAGAAGAGAAAAAATGATGCATATACGAATTGATAAAAGAGAAAACAATAACTAGTGGTGATGCTCCGAGCAAGTGGACAGGGATGCAGGGTATATTCAACAAACCCATAACTGGTTTTTCAGAAAGAGAGAGACAGTGGGAGGGGGGAGCTGGTAATTAAACAATCAACATGGGAAATGGCGCCGCAAAAATGATATTTTAATTAATTTATTTTATTATCAGATTATTGTTGTATAAATTATATATAAAAGGAGGGGGCAGGTTTCTAATGGGGTTAAATGAAGCATGACACATAATGATTCATCCTTTACGCCAAATCAGCATATCATTATTCCAAGTGCCTGTTTCGATTAACCACAACTGCTTACACGAGCTATCCGCAATCGTTGTGTTTTAGCTGTTGACTCTGGCCTTATAATTCAATCATGAAAAAAACCCGGCTCCCCGAGAATGCCCTGTACGTCAGCACAGTAGAGGTTTTGGCTCTCTTCTTGTAGGCACCAACTCGACCGTTACAATCCCTGACCTTAAATCATACCTTACAATTGTATGTGTGAGCGTGTGTGTTATTGGTGAGCTTACGGAAGGGCACTTGTGGGGTCTTTTACACAATGGAGCAATAAACACCAAAAAGTTTGTCTCTGTTCAACTTGGTCACCACACAGAGGAACTCTTTAGAAAAGGTAATAAAAGAACAACAATAGCAGGACCCCACAAACCCGATCCGTAAGGATGTTTGCCCGTTTGTGTGTATAAAATGTAGTTTAACCATTGTTTAATCGTTATGTTTAGTTCGATTAAATTATTTCTGAGTTCGTACTTAATTCATTGCTTAAATTGTTATGGGTGATACCTTATGAAAATGTTGTATATAGTCAGGTACTTTTCAATCGAATACTAAAGTACTAACGAGTGCCAAGGTGACTGACTAGTACTCAGGTTTGAGTGTTTGGGTCATTGAGTACGAGTACAGGTATCCCAGTACCGACTGGCCTGGTATCCGGGTACAAAGTCAAGCAGCTGAGTACGAGAAACTTAGATATATCCGAGTACGAGTACGAGTGCGAGGGTATTGCAAATAGAGGTATAAACACAATGTGTTTGCAGTATATTTGTAATGTAATAATAGCATTGACTAAAACCTCGATGAGATTCTGTGCTTAATTGTACCTTTACAAACTTGATTGATTAATAGTTTCGAATTATTGTACGGTGTTCCAGGCATGGCATACAACCCTACAACCTGGACCCATTTTTGAAACAAAATACATTGACCTTTGGTTCCGTCACCAGTTGAACCAAAAGGAGGTCGTACCAAAGCACAGGTCTTATATAAGTGGCGTCTTATGCGGTATGCGTCAGTGGAGCAGACCGATGTTACACTTAACTTGTTATGGAATGCTGCAAAACTGTTTCATTAACACATACAAATGGTATATTTTAATCACTATGTAATCCCATGTGCATTTATAATCGAGTATCGAGTGTGGACTTCAAGGTGACTATTTTGCCAGCCGGGTATGAGTACGAATGGAATAGCTTCAACACAGTACTCTAGTACACGTACGAGTAGCTTCAAAACGGCACTAAGTACAAGTACTCTAGTACACGTACGAGTAGCTTCAAAACGGCACTAAGTACAAGTACTCTAGTACACGTACGAGTAGCTTCAAAACGGCACCAAGTACCAGTACTATATTACACGTACGAGTAGCTTCAAAACGGCACCAAGTGCCAGTACTCTAGTACAAGTACGAGTAGCTTCAAAACGGCACTAAGTACAAGTACTCTAGGACAAGTACGAGTAGCTTCAAAACGGCACTAAGTACCAGTACTCTAGGACAAGTACGAGTAGCTTCAAAACGGCACTAATTACAAGTACTCTAGTACACGTACGAGTAGCTTCAAAACGGCACTAAGTACCAGTACTCTAGTACACGTATGAGTAGCTTCAAAACGGCACCAAGTACAAGTACTCTAGTACACGTACGAGTAGCTTCAAAACGGCACTAAGTACCAGTACTCTATTACACGTACGAGTAGCTTCAAAACGGCACCAAGTACAAGTACTCTAGTACACGTACGAGTAGCTTCAAAACGGCACCAAGTACCAGTACTCTAGTACACGTACGAGTAGCTTCAAAACGGCACTAAGTGCCAGTACTATATTACACGTACGAGTAGCTTCAAAACGGCACTAAGTGCCAGTACTATATTACACGTACGAGTAGCTTCAAAACGGCACCAAGTACAAGTACTCTAGTACACGTACGAGTAGCTTCAAAACGGCACCAAGTACCAGTACTATATTACACGTACGAGTAGCTTCAAAACGGCACCAAGTGCCAGTACTCTAGTACAAGTACGAGTAGCTTCAAAACGGCACTAAGTACAAGTACTCTAGGACAAGTACGAGTAGCTTCAAAACGGCACTAAGTACCAGTACTCTAGGACAAGTACGAGTAGCTTCAAAACGGCACTAAGTACAAGTACTCTAGTACACGTACGAGTAGCTTCAAAACGGCACTAAGTACCAGTACTCTAGTACACGTATGAGTAGCTTCAAAACGGCACCAAGTACAAGTACTCTAGTACACGTACGAGTAGCTTCAAAACGGCACTAAGTACCAGTACTCTATTACACGTACGAGTAGCTTCAAAACGGCACCAAGTACAAGTACTCTAGTACACGTACGAGTAGCTTCAAAACGGCACCAAGTACCAGTACTCTAGTACACGTACGAGTAGCTTCAAAACGGCACTAAGTGCCAGTACTCTAGTACACGTACGAGTAGCTTCAAAACGGCACTAAGTGCCAGTACTATATTACACGTACGAGTAGCTTCAAAACGGCACCAAGTACAAGTACTCTAGTACACGTACGAGTAGCTTCAAAACGGCACTAAGTACCAGTACTCTAGGACAAGTACGAGTAGCTTCAAAACGGCACTAAGAACAAGTACTCTAGGACAAGTACGAGTAGCTTCAAAACGGCACTAAGTACCAGTACTCTAGGACAAGTACGAGTAGCTTCAAAACGGCACTAAGTACTCGAGTACGAGAACGAGAAGCTTCAAAACTGCACTACTACGTGTACTGCAACACAGTTTTGTACAAATCAATTGGAGTACCTTAAACATTATTAGTAGATCGTAGTCATTACTCATTACGTCACTGTCTCATTTTTCTCTAATTATCAATGTTATCAAAGCGAGGGTGAATGGGCAAAATAGCAGGTTCCCTTTTTGATAGAATAATGACAATCAGTACTCATTACTGCAATTTATAGAAAAGAATGATGGTGACATGCTTTGATTTTCTTGTATCAAGTCTAGTGTCAAAGTGCAATTCACTCACCACACCGTTGAAGTCGATTAGTGAAACATCTTTTACGGAAAGGTCCCAGCCGAATTCAAAATGAAACTCCAACGCCTTGGTTATCTCTTCATTTGAACACGCTGAATTGTTGCGATTTTGCCACCAACCGTCCGGGAACCATCCAGGAAAAATCCACACGTGTTTAGCATCGGTAAGATTAGCCCTGGAAGCCTTGGCCCCACAAGAGTCAAAAATAAAGTTGCTTTATACAAAATCCAATTTGTTATTTGTTAGAAAATGTTATAGTTTTCAATCTTAAAGGTAAAGTTTGTATTAGCAAAGTGTAATGGCTGTGAAATGAACCGGTTAGTATAGAACCGGTTAATATAGAACCGGTTAATGTAGAACCGGTTAGTATAGAACCGGTTAGTAGAGAACCGGTTAGTACAGTATACAAATTTTGACTGCTTCAAGTGCTGTGGTTAAAACTACGAGGCGAAGACGAGGGAAAATAGAACGGTTCGAGGATCGCCGAGGGAGTTGTAGTTTTAGCATAGCACGACTAACAGCAGTTAATATTTGGTTTATAACATCCCAAACATAATTCTGCCCAGACGTCTAGGTACCAAGAAGCTGATGTTGCTATGGGTATAGTACATCGGTTGATATGGGATAGTACATTGGTTGCCACGGATATTTGTAAGGGGTGTTATAAAACCGGTTATGTCATAGAACCGGTTAGTATAGTACCGGTTAGTATACAACCGGTGAGTATACAACCGTTTTGTGTATACTAAGGGTTGCGGTAAAATTAAAGGAAATATTCCTGAGTGAGCTTTGTGCAGAGGTTGTAGCTTACTCACGAATATGTGCATGATTTTACCGCAACCCTTACTTTCGAGACTGTTTTTCCACTATGCAAGGTTTCAAATCATTCCAAAAGATATTTATAGGAAACAACAATTACAACCAATGCAGACTTGGTATAAACAGGGGGGGGATATAGAAAATTAAATATATTTTTACAAATGAAATCAAAATGTATCTTATACACATTTATTTTGAATAGCTCAGCTTACCTTACAAATAAGCTCCAAGCATTCGTCGCTGTAAAATACTGCAAATATAATTCGAGCGTCATGCCTCTGTGAATTAAAACAATAATTATTGAAAGCAAATAAATTGATTCAAACATGATGAGAAATTTGAGAAAATATACTTAGAGAGATAGATGCTTGAAGTTATTGTTTATAGTAAATTATGTGTGTAGTAAATATTACGGTAGTATGTAACAACATGTAGGGTCCCATTGCAAGGAATAAGTATGTGTGTACCATCATGTAATTCAATCCCGGAACAAATTAGACCCATTTATTATCCCTTGTCCTTTTTGACATACTGGAAAAAAAATATACTAGGACAAAAAATGGAAATAAGGAATGAGGGGTAACATATATAAAACGTAGAAAAATTGTAAGAGTGAAAGATGTGAGAGAGAAAACAAAACAAAAAAGAAGAAGAGGGGGAAAAACAAACAAAGAAACATTTCGGTATCAGGTCCGTTAAAGAATAATTTATAGACAGGAAATAGGGCAAATTAATTAACACTGCCGCCCTTAAAGTTGCTTTTGATATTTTGTTCATAGAAAAAGTGAGGCTCTTTCTTCGGAAATATGCACAGTTGATGTTGTAACAAATGTGTCTACTTCAGCAGAGTTCCTATTGTGTAAGTGTTTTTTTTTTATGAATTTAGGCCTATGGTTAATATAAATAAAACTATAAATATGTGGGCTGAAACCTGGACCTTCTAGACCATGATTTGATCTATTTGTGATCAACCCTTACACTATCGATTAATTTCTTTAATAACGAGATACCTTCAGACTCTGTAGCTGCTCATCAATGTTATCCATGTCCTTAACTGTCTCTGTCGCCAAGATGGTGACGTCATTATCTTCCAAGGAGCCTGCAAGGTTCTTAATATTCTAGAAGAAGTAATGACCGGTATACTGTAAGACGATCGTGAATTAGAACGTTCAGATTAAATGACTCGTGTTATTTCGCCTATATTTAGTATTACTATTTAAAGTTATTTTCATTATTATTTTTAACTTATGATTTCTGATATTTTCTTGATCAATAGCAATATCTCCTGAACGTATTCCAATAGCATAATTCCAATGTTCGCATGTCCCAGCTGTATACATGAAGTTAAGACCAAAAGGCCTGTAATGAACATTACCGGACCGAAATGATACAACATGGGATTGCTGATTGATGACGACCTTCGTAGTGCATGACTCTTAATTGCCGCCTTTTGACCCGAAGTTGTGCATGATGTGCTGTTGTGTATTGTAGCCATGTCACATCGCTGTTAACCGTGAACGAGAAATTGCTATTATTTTGTTCTGCCACAGTGGGAGTTGGGTCAAAGAAGTTGTATCTTATACAACAATTTGTTATGGCGGTAAGACTGTCAAATTAAAAGTTCATTTACTAAATTCGCCTAATAAGCAGACACCTTATTTTGAAGCACTTTTTGGTGATAATTCATTTAAACCCGGAAAGCGGCATTTATCAAATCTGTACCACACAAACCTGTCTTCACATTAATATATATGTATATATATATAATGATTTTGGGTTGAACAAAGAAAAATTGACTAGAGTGGGATTTGAACCAACGACCTCCGGTTTAACGTGCCGGCGCTCTACCAACTGAGCTATCTAGCCCTATGTTGGTGGTCTCCCTATTTTGTTAATATCTTTGTTCGGGGGGTATATATATATATATATATATATTTTTATTTCATTGCAGTTCCTGTGTCGTTTGGCCATAATATAAGAGTAATTTATTTTTAAACCTTTTCTAGAACCAATTTGAATGGTGTCACTAAAAGCAATCTTACAAACCTTTGATTTTATAACATTGTTAAATGATCAGCATTTCCTTTTACCCAGTGTACATTAAGTAAAGCATGTTGGGTTCGAACCCACGCCCTCTGCATTTTGGAGCAGATGTCTTAACCTCTAGATTTGGTGGTTGTGGGTCTACCTCCCACTCAAGTAGCCTCAAGTGTTAATATCGTCAAAGGAATAAACAATAAAACAACAACAAAGGAAAAAACAAACACGTTGCCATAAGCACGAATTAATCAGTACAATCCAAGTCGTACGGAGAAAACATCTACTCGAGTTGGATTCGAACCCACGACCTTAAGCTAATAATGCATTGAATTTCGTTTACCTGCATACATGCTTTCGTTCTTCTCAATCAGATTAATTTTAGTCATTATAATATTTAATTTATATTCATTTAAGACTGCACTTTGTCCATTGTTAAATTGAATTTTAACAACCTATTTAAAATTGATGAAATCAAATTAAGGCTTATCGAAGCGCATATAAATTTGTCGCTAGCTTGCATTTTCTTTTTTGTTTATGGGAAAATGAATTACAACTGGGTGCTTTTAAATTAACATAAATTATGGCTCCCGAGTAAGCTGGCAAGAGCTGGACAGTATTACTTTCACTTCAGTTATCAGAGCTGTTTCTGTCTAATTACATCTCACTTACATCCTGTGTTTTGTGTTCATTGTAATAATGTTCCTTTTGCTTTGTTACCCTTAAAGTTAAAGCCTGTACTCAATATATTTGAAATGAAAACTAATTATTTTGCTATAGCCCTGAGATTGTTTGCCCTGGTAATTATCTTGTCTAATTTTCTGCTAATGTTTGGACCATGAGGGATTAGAAGGAAACACATGTTTTAAAAGAAACAGCAGCTTAAAAATATCAGGTTTCGTTATAAATCAGGTTTCGTTATAAAATTGAAAACAAATTATTGTAGTTGTTTTCCTGTGTTTTATGGTTTTTTTCACGTATCCTTTTCTTTTTCTGCTTGTAAGTTTGGCTGCACTGTAAAAATAATGGGCAAAAATTTACCCAATTTTTTACCCAACGTTGCTTAAACTATCAACATGCCCATCTTTTTTTTTCCCTTTTCCCCCAACAGTTGGGCACTCTGATGCCAAATAATTAATTAATATTTCCTCATCAAATGTTTTTCTGGTTTTTGGTATATGATAAATTATTAATTATTTATTTTATTGGCGATTTTTTTTTTTTTTATAATATTTGGTAAAGGCTTGCAGTTGGGCAATCATTGGCATTCATGTCTTCATTTATTATTATTATTGTATCAAAAAAACAATGATTGAATTTAATTCACCATTTGATTCACAGTTCCTGCGTCATGTCGTCCATCCATGCATCGAAATTTTTTTTTTGAGTGCGAGGGAGGCCGTGGCTTGCCGTCTCTCTCTCTAACAAACTGTTGGTTGCTCAGTGGTTTGTGCTTGCTTTTTTTAAGGTTTTTACGTTTATTTTATTTTTTATTGAGTCTTGACAGTTGCAGTTGCAGCATGCAGTGCGCAGTGATAGTGCCATGTGTATATGTATACAACCCCCAAAACATACACACATACGCCGCGTCGTTGCATGTCTATACTACTACAACGCACTGCCCTCATGTTTTAACATTACAATACATGTACACGAATGCAATGATAAAACTGAAAAACTGAAAATAATTCAATGGCAGTGTTTGCTTGCTCTGCCACTTTCCACTTTGTGTACAACTAACAACTAAACAACACTTTTATTTAAATAAAAACTACCAAAAAAAAGTTGTATAACCACTGGGCAACCTCGTTGAGAGAGAGAGACACGGACACAGCCACTCCTCACCTCATGTTATGCATTTGAATGTTTTTATGCTTCGTTTTTATACTTTTACCCAATTACCCAACTAAAGATGATGATGTATGAAGATGCCAGAAGATGATATAATAGAATAATGTCTAATGTGTAAAATGGATAAAAAATACCCCAACTGATGTATTTACCATTGTTTTAGTTTTTTTTTTTTTTTTAACCAACAGGAAAGTTAACCAACAGGAAAAAAAAAAAAAAAACCAACAAACAACGAATTATTACCTAGTTTGCATTTTCAGATTTTTTCATTGCCATCATTGCCATTCTTTTTTACAGTGTGTGATTAAACAAGTGTAGAAATGAATTCTCCTCAAAATATCTACCTTTATATTGGCAAGTACGAATCAGAAAACACATTACCTTAAATTTAAAATTGAATGCAAGCACTTGGGAAATGTTTGCTCATTATTGAAATTTAATGGTTGACTAGCTCTTGCTGCTGGCTTTTTATGAAATTGAATGAGTCTTCCAGCCCAATTAAACTGAATAATCTATAAAAAAAACAACTATAAATAAATAGTAAACTTGCGGGTACAACCATGTGTAAATCTCTTTGTGGGGGTGTTGGCTCTGGAAGACGAGCAGAGTACACTGTTCGAAACGTCGAGACCACACCGGCTCTTTTCAGAGCCAACACTCCCATTAAGAGATTTTACACATGATTGTACCCGCAAGTTTACTGTTTCTTTATAGTTATTTCTTATTTCTCCACATCATGCAAAGCTTCAAACAGAACAAACTGGTGATTGTTGAATTACTCATTTTGACTTTTGGATGCTAATTCAACGGAGCATTCATTTTCAAACGAAATTGAAAAAAGCCGGGTGTTAAAATGAATATATTTTTGTTGAAATTTGCCGGGAAAACCTATACCAAATAAATAAATAAACACATAAATTAATACATACATTTACAACAGCACCATCAGCAACAACAACAACATCAACAACAACAATAACGATACAGGGGTTTTCACAACACTTACCTGTCTGAAATACTGGCTATCTTGAAAAATTAGAGCAACCTTTGTCCAGCCCATCATTTTGAGGAAAGCCACTTTCGACGGAACTGTATACTCGGCATCTATCGCGGCAACTTGTACCGTGAGAGGATAACGAGCCCGATCCTGAAGAGTTGTTGAAGAAGCAGTCACAACCTAAAAGGATATTAAAATGTATAATTAATTACCGATGAGTATCATAATTTATGTCATTCTTGTAAAGAAAGCAAGGGACCAAAAGGAGTGAACACAACCCTGTAACCCGTCCGTAGGTCTAAAGATAAATTAGTAGAGAAGATTCTGTTGGAAGAAAAGTAGGTATCGTTCTTCTCAGTGATGGGTGTGTTGATAGGAAACTAGGTATCGTTCTTATCAGTGATGTGTGTGATGATAGGAAACTAGGTATCGTTCTTATCAGTGATGGGTGTGTTGGTAGGAAACTAGGTATCGTTCTTATCAGTGATGGGTGTGTTGGTAGGAAACTAGGTATCGTTCTTATCAGTGATGAAAACAATCTTACTGTTGAAAATGACAGACAGAAAGAAAGAAAGAACGAAGAAGAAGAAGGAAAAATGGGGAAATAGAACATAACACGAATTCATTTTCCGCGTAACAGACCTCATTCCTACAATTAAGTGCAATTAGAGCATCATCACCAAAGCTGTGTCTTCTTTCTCGGTCGTGGAAGTGATTGTTAATTTAATGAGGAACCCTGGCCTTGGTATCGGAGTCAGTAAATCAAATATGGAATAATCAAAAATTCCGTACATCTCAAGAAACGCCCAACACCTGATGCTTTGATGGTGTCAACGAATTCTGAATTGTATTTGTGTTTAAATAGGCCATGCATTTTACCCCTGACAACGAAGTTTGACATTTCTTTGGCTCGATTTCACAAAGAGCTAAGATTGATCTTAACTGTGTATTAATCTTACTTGCTAAGCAAAGTGCGATGTCACAAAACAAATTACTCTGGCAACACAGCAAATCATCTTAATTAAATTGAGCCTTGCAGTCCAAAAATTCCTAACAACTCATTAGAGGTAAACATAACATCTCAAAAACGGGAACAATTCAATACTCATTTATTCAGCTGTTATTTTGTCGACTGTTGATGTAATGTGCTTATTATGGTGATAGGTAATTGTTCAATCTTAACTGAAGGGAAAAGCCCCACAAATATTGAAGGTTACACCCTTTTTAAACATGGTAATGTTATTTAAATACAAATCTATTTCAAAACAGTTTTGGAAAATTTGAAGTAGTTTACGATCATCAAAACTCATTCTGGTGTCATTTGGGTTTTGAGATGTTGTACATTTCATTTGAGTTTTCCCTGTGGCTTTTCCTTCTCTGTTTTTAATTATTTTATCTTATTATATTTTTTCTTAATATCGATATAATTATTGATTGATTAATTAATTTGAAAATTTTGCACATATAATCATTCCTTCATGCCCATTGGACACGTATACACTGTTAGAAATTATATTATTTATTGTATTTCCACGCAACTCTTGTATAAGTTATTTTACCTGGATAATGTTATATCTTGGCAGTACTTCATTGACGACCACAGCCACGCTGGAAAAAAGCGGCCCCCAGACCATGGTGACGGGCGGGCTTTCTTGGACGAAATCATTCACAATCCGTAGAGCATTTGCTGGATTCCTCTGAGGTCAAACCAACCAAAGGAAGCAATCAATTTTAATATTGGACATTTTTACCTTGTCCTTGTTTTGTTCCTATTTGTAGCTGCTAGGCCAAAAATGTTTCCCTTTAGCTAAATCTCGTTTTACCCGGTTTAATTAAAGCATATTTAACAAAATAGGGGCCTGAAAAATAATAGCTACACTCAATTGTATTTTGGTTAATTGTAACAAACAAAACATTTATCTATCTATGCAGAGTTACTAATTTAAAGGTTTTGCAAGGGATTTTCTCAAGCCGGTTCATAGTTGGTCGTGCAACGATAATCTTCTACTGACAGCTTATGTTCTTGCGTCAGGTTTTCAGTCGTAACGACTATGAATGCTGTAATTATTAATTGAAAGCTTTATAAGCATCAATGACTTCTGCCTATTAGTGCATTAGTTCCAGTGTATTAGATTCCACCAGACACAACATGAAACCAACCCTTGGACATGACATTCAAATTATGTTAAAACTGGGGGGGGGGGTTGAGAGAAAAAAGACCAACAACAACAGTTTGTATGTTGTACACGTTTATATATCACTGTAACAATTAATTCGTCATTCATGCTTATTAATTATTATTCATGCTTAAATTGGTCAAAATGACTAAGCTTGCCTAGTCCTGAGTTTTTGACTAACAGTTTATGCTGGACTAATTTTCTATTTGCAGTAACTAGTCATTAATAGTCAGCACTTTGACCCCTGACTAGAATTGTGTTTCGACTAAGACGATTTAGTCACAATTTACAGTTTTTTTCTTTTTTGCCTGGTCTAAAGACTGTTTACAATTAGTCATATACGGAGCTCCGTCTTAAATGGATTGTTCCTTTTCCCGTCTCGGTTCTCCCGCTTATGGATCAGAAAGTTGGCACTACTCCCAACAAACACTGTACCAGCGAAATTCGGCAAGATCCCTACATCGATTGTTTTGGTGATGCGAATATCATATTATAGAACTATCTTTAAAGGCACTGAACACGTTTGGAAATTGTAAAAGACCAGTGTTCTCACTTGGTGTATCCCAACATATGCATAAAATAACAAGCCTGTGATAATTTGGGCTCAATTGGTCATCGAAGTTGCACAAAAAAAGATGAAAGAAAAAACGCCCTTGTTGTACAAATTTGTGTGCTTTCAGATAGGAATAAAAACTTATTGCAAGAAGTTTTTATTATTTTAGTGAGAAATTACCTCTTTCTCAAAAACTACGTTACTTCAGAGGGAGTCGTTTCAGGACGATACTCACGCACAGTCTACGCACACACCCTCACAGATGGTGACTTGTGGGGTCCTGCTATAGACTGTGCAAGTCTCGCGCATATTTGAACTTCCGGGACCATTGTGGTCCCAACCATATGGAGATTTACGTGGGCAAGATTTTGTTTTGTCAATTATTTTAGTTTAACGTGGTTTATGACTATGAAAAATATATATATGTTGTTGGGAATGTTATACTTAGTGATAAAAAATAGGAAAGTAAAATAAATTCAACAATACAACGAAGAAAACCCCAGAATTAAACTTGACCTCAGCTTCCGGTTGCTGCAAAAAATTAAGAATTTCGTGCTCACCTCCGATCACAAAACTTATGTAAACGATTGTTTTTGATGCGCGATGATAATCGCCAGATGCTGTAATTGCAACGCGAAGCCTTTTCATAGCAGTCTATGGTTGTTGAGGCGTCATTATCCTCTATAAACTGCGTCAAGCGTTAATTTTACGCCCCTGTGACCATCGCAAATCCGCGTAAGTGGTTTCTGAAAAGTTAAGACTAAATAAGCATCCTTGTCCCAGAGTTTTAATTTTGCTTCAATAATAATTAACATATTTTTTGTTTTTATAAAAACGAAAACTGATTTGTATAAACATGTAATGGGTATTTTTGATTATATATTTGATTTCAGAGAATTTTTGTTTCTTCGTTAGACGTGTTTTCTCGTTCCGATACGCTCGAGACTTGCACAGTCTATTTTTGCTTTTCTGTAGAATTCCCCTGTGGGGTACAAGTTTCACAAAGAATCCCTTATGGGATTTTGTTCTGTTGTGTTTTGGACCCAAGGATGGGTGGGTATGTCCACCGAGACTGCCACGGCTACGAATAGTCATAAACACTTGTGTGGATGTACATGTACTTATTACGGTTATTGTTTGCGTGTACGGCAAAAGTGTATTGATCCAAACATTGTGAGGGGGGGGGGGGCTAGAGATTGCGGCGTTATTACAGCTACAAACTCTTAATCGAGGCTAACTGAAATGATCAGGTTGTCCACCAAGTCCATATCATAAATTGCCATTTTGAGGTATAAGTGTGCATTAGCTTAACAAGTGTTGAGATACAAATGTTCATTAGCTTAATTTACAAGTTTTAATTGTATTTTTATTTGTTTATATCGTTTGATGCATTAGGTTAATAAGCTAGAGATTGCCGCGTAATTACAGCTGTAAACTCTTAATCGAGGCTAACTGAAATGATCAGGTTGTCCACCGAGTCCATATCATAAATTGGCATTTTGAGGTATTAGTGTGCATTAGCTTAACAAGTGTTGAGATACAAATGTTCATTAGCTTAATTTACAAGTTTTATTTGTATTTTTATTTGTTTATATCGTTTGATGCATTAGGTTAATAAGGTAGAGATTGCCGCGTAATTACAGCTGTAAACTCTTAATCGAGGCAAACTGAAATGATCAGGTTGTCCACCGAGTCCATATCATAAATTGCCATTTTGAAATATAAGTGTGCATTAGCTTAACAAGTGTTGAGATACAAATGTGCATTAGCTTAATTTACAAGTTTTATTTGTATTTTTATTTGTTTATATCATTTGATGCATTAGGTTAATAACCTAGAAATTGCCGCGTAATTACAGCTGTAAACTCTTAATCGAGGCTAACTGAAATGATCAGGTTGTCCACCGAGTCCATATCATAAATTGGCATTTTGAGGTATTAGTGTGCATTAGCTTAACAAGTGTTGAGATACAAATGTTCATTAGCTTAATTTACAAGTTTTATTTGTATTTTTATTTGTTTATATCGTTTGATGCATTAGGTTAATAAGCTAGAGATTGCCGCGTAATTACAGCTGTAAACTCTTAATCGAGGCAAACTGAAATGACCAGGTTGTCCACCGAGTCCATATCATAAATTGCCATTTTGAAATATAAGTGTGCATTAGCTTAACAAGTGTTGAGATACAAATGTGCATTAGCTTAATTTACAAGTTTTATTTGTATTTTTATTTGTTTATATCATTTGATGCATTAGGTTAATAACCTAGAAATTGCCGCGTAATTACAGCTGTAAACTCTTAATCGAGGCTAACTGAAATGATCAGGTTGTCCACCGAGTCCATATCATAAATTGGCATTTTGAGGTATTAGTGTGCATTAGCTTAACAAGTGTTGAGATACAAATGTTCATTAGCTTAATTTACAAGTTTTATTTGTATTTTTATTTGTTTATATCGTTTGATGCATTAGGTTAATAAGCTAGAGATTGCCGCGTAATTACAGCTGTAAACTCTTAATCGAGGCAAACTGAAATGATCAGGTTGTCCACCGAGTCCATATCATAAATTGCCATTTTGAAATATAAGTGTGCATTAGCTTAACAAGTGTTGAGATACAAATGTGCATTAGCTTAATTTACAAGTTTTATTTGTATTTTTATTTGTTTATATCATTTGATGCATTAGGTTAATAACCTAGAAATTGCCGCGTAATTACAGCTGTAAACTCTTAATCGAGGCTAACTGAAATGATCAGGTTGTCCACCGAGTCCATATCATAAATTGGCATTTTGAGGTATAAGTGTGCATTAGCTTAACAAGTGTTGAGATAAAAATATGCATTAGCTTAATTTACAAGGTTTTTGTTTGAATTATTATTATTATTTTTAAAATAATCATCTGATGCATAAGCTTAATAATGACCAATACTGGCCTACGCACTTGAGACGAAAATTAAATTATAAATCTTAAAAACATGCTAATTTGGTTTGACTGTTTTTCTTTATCCTTATTTTAAAGGCACTGAACACGTTTGGTAAGTGTCAAAGACCAGTGTTCTCACTTGGTGTGTCCCAACATATGCATAAAATAACAAGCCTGTGAAAATTTGGGCTCAATTGGTCATCGAAGTTGAAAGAAAATGATGAAAGAAAAAAACAACTTTCGTTGTACAAACTTGTGTGCTTTCAGATAGGAATAAAAGGCTTCTTGCAAGAAGTCTTTTATTATTTTAGTGAGAAATTACCTCTTTATCAAGCAATAAACCACAAGGGAAACTGACTGGGTAAATTTTTAAATGATTTTGGGTTGAACAAAGAAAAATTGACTAGAGCGGGATTTGAACCAACGACCTCCGGTTTAACGTGCCGGCGCTCTACCAACTGAGCTATCTAGCCCTATGTTGGCGGTCTCCCTTTTTTGTCATTATCTTTGTTCGGGGTGCCAGTCAGAAGCCAATCAACCACAAACTGCCGTGTAGCCAGGGATCAAACCCAAGTATACGATACAACATGGGAAGCGGCAGCCAGGGATCACCTTAAAAGGGATGCGACTTATTTACCTCTTTCTCTAAAACTACGTTACTTCAGAGGGAGTCGTTTCTCACAATGTTTAATACTTTCAACAGCTCTCTGTTGCTCGTTACCAAGTCAGTTTTTTATGCTAATATATATTTTGAGTAATTACCAAACGTGTACCGTGCCTTTAATGTACATGGAAAGCTTGGCCTGTACTTCAGGATGTGGCCCTTCGTTTGATGCATTAGCTTAATCTTCATAATTTTTCAAATGACTGATATTGGTCTACGCCCTTTAGACGGGTATTAGATTTTACCAACTTTCTAATGTTGTTTGTCTGTGTTGATTTTTTTTCATTTGTTTTGACCTACAGGGAGAGCTGGCCTGTAATTCAGGGTGTGGCTTTTCAGTTAATGTGCTCATTGATGGGATTGCTGCCAGCAACTCTACTAACTATACTGACAGCTGTTACTGTCTACTTTGCAAGTTTTGTATGTTTTTAATTCATTTTATCTCCTAAACGATAGAATGCTTTATACGCAGGGAAGGCAATGTTTCATGTCACGGCAGCGCACATGCATTGTGTTGTTTTATTATGGACAAAAAACTGTAGATGGGCTTAACGTGTGTGCGGGCGAACTGTGTAAATTCTTACAAATCTAGGTAACAACAATTTCGCGGGCAGAAAACGTATTGCTGTATATGTATTGGTAAAGAATATAATTATGAATGTGTTACACATTAATTATGACAACAGTTTTGACAATGAGCCAATAATATGCGGTGCAGGGAAAAGCAACCAATGGCTTCAATTCTTGCGTTGCTGGGGACGCTTGAGCAAGCGGGAAAGTTGGGGATAAATCACTTTCGTCATAGTCTTGTCTGTGAATGCATGGACATAATTTGCGGGGATTATAAAGATTTTTCAAATCCCACCACTTCCCACCCGTTATACACATTGCTTGTGTGGCTTCTTGCAATGACTTGCTTGGTTTTTTTCACGGGGTTGACACTGAAAATACCGAGTACGGTTAAAATTAAAGGAACATTACAGAATTGGTTTTTGCTAACAAAACAGTGTAAGAACTTTATATAATCCACCATATACATAAACTCACAAACCTGTAGAAGTTTGAGATCGATCGGTCATCTGGGTCACGAGAAAATAGTGAAAAACCGATTACACATTTGCATGTGTTATACAATGCATGAATAAAACGCTCATGAGCGATAAACTCCAATCGGAAATTAGTTTTATTTATTTCTCATCAAATATGGCATTTCAGACAGAAATATCTCTAGGGATGTTTTCTACTATCATCATCATTAGACCGTGTAAGTTTTATGTAAATCTGTGATCTTAAAGAACATTTTAATTACCAGTTCTGTAACGTTCCTTTAAATTCAATGTTTTACTTTTAGTAAAACGTTTGCTTCATCAAGTTATCAGTACACTTATAAATTAGTGACATGAATTGTTACAAGAAGTTGTCATAGCGCTCTGATGTGCCACAGGGGCTATTTCCGACCGTATGTGCCAAAGTGGAAACTCACAGCTTACTCGATTGGTTAAAATCATTGTATAATTTACATGTGTGATTACTATATTGTTCTTAAATTTAATTGGGCGTAGTATGGCCACAGGTTCGAGTCACGTGTGCCCATATTTGTTGCCCCCGTGTGCGTCAGTATACTGACATGGTTTGGGTCTGGTGTACCCACAATGTTTTGCCCCCGTGTGCAAATCATTTAGTCGGTTTTAATACTGACATGGTTCGGGTCAGGTGTACCGATATGTTTTGCCCCCATGTGCAAACAATTTAGTCAGTTTTAATGCTGACATGGTTTGGGTCTGGTGTACCCATAATGTTTTGCCCCCGTGTGCAAACAATTTAGTCAGTTTTAATGCTGACATGGTTTGGGTCTGGTGTACCCATAATGTTTTGCCCCCGTGTGCAAATCATTTAGTCAGTTTTAATGCTGACATGGTTTGGGTCTGGTGTACCCATAATGTTTTGCCCCCGTGTGCAAATCATTTAGTCAGTTTTAATGCTGACATGGTTTGGGTCTGGTGTACCCATAATGTTTTGCCCCCGTGTGCAAATCATTTAGTCAGTTTTAATACTGACATGGTTCGGGTCAGGTGTACCCATATGTTTTGCCCCCATGTGCAAACAATTTAGTCAGTTTTAATGCTGACATGGTTTGGGTCTGGTGTACCCATAATGTTTTGCCCCCGTGTGCAAATCATTTAGTCAGTTTTAATACTGACATGGTTAGGGTCAGGTGTACCCATATGTTTTGTCCCCATGTGCAAACAATTTAGTCAGTTTTAATGCTGACATGGTTTGGGTCTGGTACCCTTTATTAATTAATAACTTATGGATTTTTATTGTACAGCGCTTTGTGATGTCTTAGTGACATGGAAAACGTTTTAAAAAAAATAACTATTATTATTAATATTATTATTATTATTATTATTTTGCCCCTGTGTGCAATTTATTGTTTTAGGCGCAGTGTATGCCCTAAAAGGCTGGGGAGAGGTGTGCCCCGAATAAGGTTTTATGTGCGGCAGGATAGCCAAAAAATGTTCGGCATCCGGCACAATTTTATTTACGGAAAATAAAAAACAGTTTTCAAGGCTGTGACATTCAGTCAAATAATAACATGTTCCTTTGTTTCATACGAATCTGAGTATAATGTGGCCATTACCCTTAAATTTAATAGGACTGTGTTGCTCTTGAGGGAAAGCATTATCTCTCTTGATAAAATTAATAATCACAATTGAGACAAGAAGTATGCTTTTTAGGGCTACAATTAGCACCCGATAATGCAAATGAAACATTTGTGTTTCAAAACTTACCCGATAAAAAAACCGTCTTCTGAATTAAATCTTTTGGATTATAATATTTGTTCCCCATAACATTTTAAAGTCAATTTTAGAAAGATATTGTTTTGAATGTGTAACAAGGTCACTGAAAAAACTGTTGTTTGAAACAACACTAACAAGCAACTAGGTACTGTACTCATTCAGCAAAAAAGGTACTGAACACTTTGTTTCACGCTATTCGACTTCCTTTCAGGTTTTTCAGAACTTTTATGTAGAATTTCTCATTTATCAACTTACAATAGTCTGTGTTCATTATTGTAATGAATTTCAAATCGGTTAAACTCCTTATGAATTTGCATTAAATTAACTAAGCCTAGAATATCACGACGATGACGATGAAAAAAACCCATCATCAGCAACAGCAGCAACAGCAGCAGCAGCAGCAGCAGCAGTAGCAGCAGCAATAACACCGATATATTGAACACACCCATGGCTTTCCCCATGGCGATCTACACTTCCTTCAACAGATTATGACTTAATGTTTGTGTAATTGTTTTTCTTCTTTTCGCAATTTGGTTTCATTGCACTTTATTGCACTTTTTTTTTAATGCCTATTTCTCTTTTTGTACATTGAAACGATTTTGGCCTTTGGACCACCTTTTTCAATTTCTAATATGATAGTAATAATAACAAAAAAACAATTGTTTTGTTATTGCTTTGGGTTAGTACAGCGTCTGCCCTTGATTTTCTATATCTTGTTGTTCTCCAGGGAGTGAATGCAACCCTCAGAACAAAAGAGAGCAATACCACTTCAGCCACCATCATTGTTATTGATTGGCGTTGATAATTGTCATAGCAACTATCTTATTTATTGGAGTGAGGAACTATGGATTTTTTGTTCGCTTAGTTATGCTATAGAAAGGCGTACGGAATCGTCAGTTATCATTTTGAAAATGTAAAGGTTATATAATTGTTGGTTTCTTGTATTGTACGATGTGCGATGTAAAGAGACCCATACAATCGTTAGAAAATTTGAGGTAGAATAAAAATGCAATTTTACTTTTAATACAAATATTTTTACTATCACATGTATGCCAAAATACTAATGAAAAAACAGTTTAATAATAGCTTTATTCAATAATTCTAAACATAAAATACACCTTATACAATTAGTATACAATAATTGCTATAAATACAATTGGTTCCATATTATTGAACGGGTAGTACCCAACACGTCTAAGCTTGTGGAAATCATATCTGGGCCCCATTTTAGTGAGCTGGTCGAGCAGACAATAGTGCTTTAACAATCTGCTTTGCAAAACTAAGAATGCCATCATTCAAAAAGGGTGCATGTGACATGGTATTTTGGCTGGTAACCTTATTTTGGCATCATTATAATTGTGTTGTGCTTATAGGTACTTTTGGTGCTTAAGCTCGTCTGTGAAATGTGGCCCTGCATTCACAGTACAATCGAGTAATAATAATACTAATCAAGTCATAACATCTTAAAGGCACTGAACATGTTTGGTAATTGTCAAAGACAAGTGTTCTCACTTGGTGTATCTCAACACATGCATAAAATAACAAGCCTGTGAAAATTTGGGCTCAATTGGTCATCGAAGTTGCAAGAAATGTTGACAGAAATTTGTTGTACAAATTAGTGTGCTTTCAGATAGGAATAAAAGGCTTCTTGCAAGAAGTCTTTTATTATTTTAGTGAGAAAATACCTCTTTCTCAAAAACTACGTTACTTCAGAGGGAGTTCTCACAATGTTTTATACTATCAACAGCTCTCCGTTGCTCGTTACCAAGTCATTTTTTATGCTAATATTATATATTTTGAGTAATTACCAAACGTGTACAGTGCCTTTAAAGAGGTTAGCTCTATCAAAACAAAAACTAATGACACTTATTGTTGTTTTCATGTTCTCTAACTATCATTGTGCACGGCTGATAACCAATTGTCTCATGAAAATAACTCAGCATAATGATATTTGAGCAATAAACAGAGTCAGTAAATGCAAAAACGAGCATTTGAAAACGGATTATCAAAATTTTGCACAAAAATAATCTGGTAATTCTTTTTGCATGTTGTTTGTTGTACATTATGGTTGACATAATAAGTAACACAAGTAGCACGCAATTTTGCAACAAAAATAATCCGGTAATTCGTTTTGCATGTTGTTTGTTGTACATAATGGTTGACATAATAATTAACACAAGTAGTACGCACTATTCTTAGATTTACAGTAGCTTACCTCTGTCAAATTCCATCGAATCCTCAATTCGTAATCATCCAATATTCCATCTAACTCGTTCACATGGTCTACGGCAGCTTGTACCGTGGGCAGCATATCGAAGTTTTTATCCATCTCTGTGGGAAGAAATACACCGATATAGACGGGCTTGCGCTGTGTAATGTCACGGTGGGCCACAGCGGTTCCGCGGAGCACACCAAGTTCATCGAATTGTATTGCTATCGTGAGTAGAAAGTAGAGCGCGATCGAAACGCAACATGCCATGTTGATCAAGGTTTTCAGTGTGAGCACGTACGTTGAATTACAACTGTGTCTATACGGTGTGCGCTCGCTCCCTTCATAATAACACTTAACAGGGATTTGTGTTTGGACCTCGCACATCTTTATTATAGTGTATCTATTGATATCAAATAGCTGTTAATAAAAACTGCCTTTCCTGTCCTGACACTGTCTATCGTGGCCCATTTCCTTTTATTGAGACACTAGAACAAAATGAATTTAATGGGTGTAATTTACGTGGAAATCCTGATAGCCCGAAGGTAGTTTTGAAATTAATTAGCCTTGGCTTCAAGCTTTAACAATAAACCGGCCTGAAGGGTAAAACTGTCTCTTCACGCCTTCATGGAGACAACAAATGAGGGTCAAAAACAATAAGTGACTTTACTACACTTAAATTGCGAGCTAAATTTGGAATGTGTATTTAGTTTTTCGTTAATTAAAGACGTTTTTAATATAATTATTTAACTGTTGTTCGTCATCTACAAGATCGTAAGAACAGCATGCGTTCTCACCCTCATCTCACAGTGCAACAAACTGACCCGAAAGATCCCACGCAAAAACTCTGAATCGATTTACAATTTGTCTTTTCTTCAAACCCATTTGTTTGTGTTAATTTTATATCTTCATTTAATCATGCCACTCATCAGTTAAACACAGTAAAGTACAATACGAAAGCTAATCTAACAGGACATTTTATTCGTGAACGATTGAACAAAATATGTTAAATAATGTTGGAGCGCCATGAGCGTCACTGAGTGACGGATTTGAGCGCTATATAAAATAAGCCACCATTATTATTATTATTATTATTGTTACTATTATTATTAGTATGACTATTTGCATTGTTCTTTCTCACTATTCTTAATGCATTAGGACGCCAAGTTTAACGCGTGCGCTTATAAATACTGTTTATTATTATGACATCAGCCATATTAAGGCAACCTACTGCTTGTTGATAAATCTTTATTTTATATGTAGGATATGCACACACAGGTTTGAGCGACCATTCAATGTAGGCCCAATATTGTACCTAAGTTAGTACAGACATAAATTGGGATACATTTTAGTTACAAGGTTAGCTCAACTCTAGGCAGTGGCGTACTAGGGGGGGGGGGCACGTGCCCCCAATTGATTTCCTCGCCCCCCGGGTGCCCCCTCCCATTTGTAATCTGGACTTTTGTGAATGGAAATTTCCAGAGTAAAATGTTACATTTTATACGCTTTGATGTGATAATTTCGATGTTTTTCCCAGATTATCTTATGAAAAAATTGTAAGTAACAGAGCGACGCATAGCGACGGGGGGGGGGGGGAGTTGGAGGAGGACGTGCCCCCCTCAGAAGTTCGAAATTTTGTAAAAAAGAAGCCCAATTCAAGCCTTTTGGTGCACCATTTTTGTGCTATGATATTGGTTATTTTATCTCTATTTACATCTTTGTATATTATTTTATGTTATAAATTAATTTAACAATAATAAGTCACAGTTACGATGCACGACTGTTTTAATTAATTATTTTTAATTAATTATTTTTTGCAGACCTTTTTTTTCTATTTTTTTGTATAGTTTATTTATTTATTACTGTTTAAGGGGGGGGCTTCCACCCCCCGATTTTGGGCATCGGATTGTTTTAAAGAAAAAGGCAAACGGAAACTTGGCCAGAAGTGCCCCCCTTGAAAAAATGGTGCACCCCCTTGTGCCCCCCTGAAATTTTACCCTAGTTACGCCGCTGACTCTAGGTCTAAACTCCATGAAGCATAATGGTTTGGACTACAGGAAATTATCAGAGATCACACATGTTGAATACAAATTCCCACCATAACTAATACACTCTACGTGATCGTCATATAAATTTGACGACTTCGGCCGACAGTATTGACCAATTTAAATTAAAATGAAAATCTTGCGTGATTTTCATCTTAGGGTTCAACAGTCCAATCCAACGAGTGGTATTTGCCAGTAGGCCTACGACGTCACCGTCTTCACGAAGAGCCACATTATGTCGAAACGCTTGATTGAGATTTACATTTCACACTAAGCTTGGCTTAAAACTGCAATATCT
The DNA here is from genome assembly GCA_021014325.1 of Plazaster borealis. Classification (NCBI taxonomy): domain Eukaryota; kingdom Metazoa; phylum Echinodermata; class Asteroidea; order Forcipulatida; family Labidiasteridae; genus Plazaster; species Plazaster borealis. The sequence goes on from CM037468.1 coordinate 2,902,983, forward strand.
GCAATACTAAAGCCACGGTTTGCATTCAAAGACCTCTCATATATGAGTTTAACATCCCTATTGACTAATTAATTTCATTAAATATATTGGCTAATTGCCGTAGTAATTAGTCAAAGATACGGGGCTCTTCGTGAAACCGAAAAAGTGAGTTGAACTACCTGAACACCCAACTGGTCAACGTGTTTTTACATAGGAAAGGGGCGCTATGTCACGTGATCAAGCGCGCGCTGACATAAAGTGGCTCTTCGTGAAAACGGAAAAAAAAAGGATTTGACCTTCATTTGTTGCAATGTATTACAATGCATTTTTGGGCCGATGGCTCTTCGTGAAAACGCAAAAATGCATTCATTGAGATAAAGGCCCCTTCTTGTAAACATTAGCTGTTCCGACACGGTCGGAACAGCTATTGTTTTCGTCGAGATTTGTATCTGTCCAAACCCCATTGACATAACACATGAATTTTGTTTACGCGAAAACTCATATTTCTCAAGGGGACACCCAAGTATTTTTTTTTTACCATATGGAAGCTTAAGCCTTTACTTAGATTTTAAGATGTAAAAATATTATTTTTTTAATTATTTAGCTATGTTTAAGCAAGATGAATATTTAATTAGCAAACCTTGTAAGCACCATATCTCAAAAAGTATATCCCCGATCGTCAAACTTTTTTCAGTTTTAGACTTCTAGGATACTGGTGTATGCCACCCTAAAATGCCGAACGACGTCATCATGACGTCATTTATTGCGCGTTTTCACCCGTGTACAAAAAACTTAGGAGAAAGTGAAAACAAATCCGAATTCCAGAAACATAATTTTTCAATTAAGCTAAAATTTAGTTACCTAAAAGAAATAAATCTTTTTTTAAAACACGAATGCTTTCACAAAGACTTATTCCAGACCATTAAAACTAATCAAGGTACAATGTATTTCCAAGATAATTAATTATGAAGTGACAAATCGAACCCCATGGCTAGCTGGCAAATAATTGTGATATTGGAATCCTAACCGAGAGAGGATATACGTACGTTCTAATTAGTTAACCTTTGCAGCACCATATCTCAAGATGTACACAGCCTATTTTCAAACTTTTGTTCAGTTATAGACTCCTTGGGCATTTGAGATTAGCCTTGGGTTACCGTGACACCATGTTGACCTTTAGTTCCGGGTCAACCGGAAGTGGGACCATATTTCAAGAAGTACACAGCCAATGTTCAATTTCTTTTCAGTTACAGATCCTCTGAGCATTAAAAATCGAACTTCGGTTACCGTGACCCCTTGATGACCTTTACTTCTGGGTCAACTGGAATTGGGACCATATCTCAAGAAGTACACACCCGATTTTCAACTTCTTTTCAATTATAAACCCTTTGAGCATTGAAGATTGAACTAAGGTTACCGTGACCCTATGTTGACCTTTACTTCTGGAACCGGAAGTTGGACCATATCTCAAGGACTACACAACCGATTTTCAATTTCTTTTCAGTTACATAGATCCTTTGAGCATTAAACATTGAACTTCGGTTACCATGACCCCATGTTGACCTTTACTTCCGGGGCAAACGGAAGTGGGACCAGATCTCAAGAAGTACACGCCCGATTTTCAATTTCTTTTCAGTTATAGACCCTTTGAGCATTGAAGATTGAACTTGGGTTACCGTGACCCAATGTTGACCTTTACTTCCGGGTCAACTGGAAGTGGGACCATATCTCAAGAACTACACAGCCAATTTTCGAATTGTTTTCAGTTTTAAACCTTTTGAGCATGTAAAAAAACACGGAACAGCTGTTTGTTCACAAACACCTAATGTCTAGTCTATATTTGTAACTTTAAGATATGTGGCTCTTCGTGAAAACGGTGACGTACTGTCAAACAATAGACCATAGTGCACCATTTATTGTAACTACTTGGAGTCGTTTATTTAAATTACAGCACAATCAACTTTCCAACTAATTTGGGGGAACTTGAAATATGTGTAACATTATATATTAATCAATCCTCGAGTAAAGCGAAAATAATACAACACATTTATTTTAATTAATTAATTTTCTTAATAATAGTTTGAATAATTTCTCCTACTGATCATTTTCTGTACAAAGAAAAAAGGGTTTGTCATTGACAACAATTTAGCAATTTAGCGAACTAACAGCAAATTACAAACAAATTGCAACCGGTATGTGTCGCTCAATAGGCCCTACTGCTGTTATCTAGCAGTCTGCTGGTTTACGGGAATTTTCAGAACATCTTCGGTAAACGATGACCAATTCTTTCAGAATTGATATTTCCTGAAAAAAAGACCAGGTAATAGTGAGAATGATCTGGAAGAACCGTCACCGTCAATAGTTCCAATTTATTCGTTCTTAAAGGCCCTGTACACTATTGGTAAGATCGAAAAACACAAATGTTTACAGATTCACACATAACTTACACGATTTAAAGTAAGTAATGGTAGAAAGGGTTCCTTAAAATATTTCTTCCTAATAAAATGCTATCGTTTCTGAGAAATGAGTAAAACAATAGTTTTTATCACGCGTGATAATTTGAAGAAAAAAACCCAGAAAACACAAGGTCTCTTTTCACTATTTCTCGTGACCTCGATGACCAATTGAGCTCAAACTTTCACAGGCTTGTTTGTTGGTGCATATGTTGAATCACACAAAATGATTTTGGGCTGTTACCAAAAATGTACCATACCTTTAATTAAAGGATGTGTAATACAAAGGTAAAGACTGAACATACAAATGCTCACATATTTGCAAATAACTTACATGGTATAAGATTGTCAGAGTGGAAAGGGTCCATTGAAATATTTTTGCCTGAAAGGCTATAGTTCTTGAGAAATCGGTAAATCAAATAGATTTCATCTTGCATTTTTGTAAACAGTGAAAAACTTAAAATGTTTCACTAATTTCCTGTGACTCCGATGTAGGATTGGACTTTAACTTTCACAGGTTTTTATTTCATGTATATTTTGATTCACATAAATAGTGCGGCCACTGGTCTGTCTGACAATGACAAATGCTATCCACGTGCTGCATAGTGTATATAGAAACATATATATTGATAGTACAAAATAGTTATTTTACTTGGTGAGAACTTTGATCCAAAACAAAACAAAATCTGTACCTTTTCTAGCTTCGTTTGGAGATCATTTACTTGACTTCTGCTTGATGGGAACGATTCAGGCGATCGTGTACGAGTGATTTTAACCAACATGCTGGTATCCAGAGTCTTTCTACGTGTCTCGAGGAACAAACGAAACTATAAGAGTAAAATAAAGACAACTACACATAAATACATGATCTGCTTTTTAAACTTTGTATTATCTGGTCTAAAGGTTAACATTGAATGTTTTTGAAAAATGATTTTATTTTTTATTATAATTGTTTTTATTGTTTTCTTATAAACCACGGTATGTCAACTGTTTTGTTAGAAAAGTACTGAATTGTTAATAAGCAAACCAGAAATTGTTTGTTCAAGTTTTAATCATCGGAAGGTTACCGGTAACACTTTGTACCTAATTTCCACAAAACAGCAAGATAACAACAAACATGAGCTGGGCGCGTTATTGAAACCTCTCCTCCATTAGTCATATCAAAACCGTACGATCTAACTTCCATATAATACAATAATTTGTTTTTTTCCTTTTCGGTTGTGTACTTATTGTGCCTTTTGGAAGTCCATACTCTTTCAACCCTTCAAAATAGTGTGTAATGTCAAGAGTCACTTTGGTTAATGAGGCTCCTGTATGTTTGAATCATTGAAAAGGGAGTAACTGACGATAGTGATATATCATAGGATGGGGCTGAACGTCTCAATTACTCAGTGGAAGGTTTACAGTAAACATTTCAACCGTTTGTTCTGACATTGGTGCCGATGTGTTTACATTCTATTGAACTTTTTGTGTATTTATATACTTTGGGTTTGAACAAAGACAAAATGACTGGCGCAGGATTTGAACCAATGACCTCTGGATTAACATGCCGGCACTCTACCAACTGAGCTATCAAGCCCCATGTTGGCGGTCTCCCTGTCAATATCTTTGTTCAGGGGTGCCAGTCAGAAGCCATACAATCTTTAACTGCCGTGTAGCCATGGATCACACCCAACTTTAGTATTCAACCTGGGAAGCAGCAGAAGGGATCACCTAAGGGGATGCTACTTGTTTTATTTCAAATATCAAGTAATAAGTCACAAGGGAAACTGACTGGGTAAGTTTTAAATAATTTGGGGTTGTATGGCTTCTGACTGGCACCCCGAACAAGAATATTAACAAAATAGGGAGACCGCCAACATACGGCTAGATAACCCAATTGGTAGAGCGCTGGCACGTTAATCCAGATATCCCGCTCAATTGTTTTCTTTATTCAACCCCAAATTATTTAAAATTTACCTAATCAGTTTCCCTTGTGATATATTACTTGATATTTTATATCTGTATCACCATTCATCGTATTGAATTGTTGTTCATGTTTGTATAAGCCATCACGTGACAATCCATATGCATTATGGGAATTCAACATCGTCGCCAATGCTCAAGGTTCTCGATTACCTCGACCCCGTCCAGGTGCGCCATGCATGAAAGATGGGTAATTGTTTTACCTTGGGTACAAACACCAAGCACAACACCGTAGTATTAGCAAAGATCACAGCAGTCCCGAAGACACAGAAATGCAGGTCAATGTCATTGTTAAGAACCTGAAGAGCTGGTATAGCTAGGGTGATAGTTACACCGACAATCAAGATGGATAGAGCGATGTATTTACCTATTTATAAATTCAACCAATAATTCATGATCATAATAGTTTCAACTGTATTATTTACACAACGATGGTTAGCGATATACAACAAAAAGTGTAATGTGAACAAATCACACCCACACCCACACACACGCAACCTTACGGATCCGGTTTATAGGGTCCTGCTTTTGTTGTTCTATTATTCCCTTTTCTAAAGAATTCCCTTGTGGGGTCTAGGTTGAACCATGGAGGAAGGGTTGAACAAAGAATTCCCTTGTGGGGTCCATTGTTCCATTGTGTAAAATACCCCACAAGGGCACCCCTCTAAGCTCACACACCATATTTGTAAATGGTGGAACCCGAGGACATCCCTTTGTTCCCCCTTTGTTTGGGCTTTTGTACACGAAAGTATAGCAAGGACGTCGCCGGTACGTCATTTTCCCGGATCCCTTTTTCTTAAAGACTTCGGTTTGAATGCGTAGACATTACACTCACAGCTCTGTGATGCTTTAACTCTGTGGACATTCCTTTGTTCTTTACATTTAAGGAAAATCATATTCTTCAACACTCTACAAAACAGTGTGTGGACGTGTGTAAGTCCACACAGTGTTTCAAGTCCCTATATTATGTGGACCTCTTTTGTTTTTAGGTCCACACTTCGTATGTACTGTTAAAACACAAAAACAACAACAACCAGAGTAGGCCTATTGGCATTTATATATTTGTGTTCTTGTTGTTAATCACTGTGCTTGTAGGTTTTATCTGTCGTTCTAGAGATGTGGGTAATACTTTCATTTAGGTTAGACCAACTTAATATATTAATTATACTCACTGTCATTGAGACATTTAACGTCTACTTCTCTTGTCTCCCACGCAAGAAATATGCCAAACATGAACATTATTCCTTTAAAAATATAGAGGGCGCCGGTGAAGACATTATCATAGTGATATCCACATTGTCGAAATACGGGGATGACGTATATTTCACTAACGGGATCAATCAACTACAAGAAATAAACATGAGGTATTTACGTGAGTGATGAAGGTAAGACTTCAAGCTTTCTGTGTTATAGGGGGTAAGAGGTGACTCCAAAGGAACAAGGGATATTGTACACTCGACGTTTCTACGATGATTTTCTAGTCTTCAGCAAGAATAGTGAACTGCTGCTTAGACTGAAGCATGGTGTAGGTTTGGACAAAAAAGATAACCAGAATATTTTTCTCCCGTAGGCATAACGTATATATGTTTTTTAAATGATACCTGTAAATGGCGGAAATCTGCTGTTGGCAATCGAATAAATAAATAAATACAAAATGTATTAAGATATGTTTTAGAACTTAGTCTTTAACACGCAAACTGGCGTCAGTATTATTATAAAATAAGTCAGGAGTGTCAAGTTGACAGATATGGCGCGTTACAAATGGCCTTTATTATTATTATTATTATTATTATTAGATAACGATTTTCCTGTTAAATTCTATTTATCTTTCTTTTTAAAATATCTTTGTTTATTGTTTACCAACATATCAAACACTACCTCAATATCAAGATGGACGTTATAGGTGAATGCTTGACCAATAACAGATCTCATAGTCACTAAGAGAACATCCAGCAGTACCAGAAGAAAGACAAAAAACATCAGCTTTCGATCAGGTAAGTCCTGAAAAAAAGTTATGAAAGATAATATCAATCTATAATTGCATCATAATTGTATGTATAAGCACATTTTTTTGACACCGTGTCGTTAAGTTTCCCCTAACATCACCCATCCTCTACATGCCTCGAAAATAAAATGATCAATCATTGATTTTACTTATAAATTTGAAAGCATAAACTAGAAGGCTTTAAATAATCCAAGTCCAAAATCCAACAGTCTCCTAATATTCACCCGGAATCTCAAAGAGTACTACTCAATGCATATTCATAATGCTCCTTAACTTTAAGTTGCTTAGGACCTTCCATGTATTTTTTGTTTTTCAGTCTTTAAAGTTCAATGCCTTGTCTTTTGTTTGTATCTTGTTTGCTAATAGGTTGGGATACAAAAGCTGTGCTTCACCCAAACATAAATGTTGTCTATTGAATGATCGTGTCATAAATGCAATTATCATCAAAATTTGTTAGATTTCAAATAATTTTATTTTGTTATGCCACAGTAATTAAAGTATTATTGACCCATAAAGTCAGCATTGAAATAAATATGAATAAATGAATGACCCCCCCCCCCGAATATAACAAAATACACCAGTGAGTCTTCCTGTGTTATCAAGTTGAAACCATGTAAATTACATTTTAAACTCACTAAAGTAAAAAAAAAAAAAAAAAAAAAAAGCTGATGACGTTTCCGTGCATAAGAAATATTAAGGATACTCCTTGATCAGTCAGTTCCTTGGTTGCAAAGTTTGCACAATATCTGTAATCTGAAATATCGTGTTTTACTTACGATTTTCTTGAACTTCGCCACTGCTATCTTAAAGATTGCGAAGATGCGGTAAGTCTTGATCAGCAGAGATCCAAATGACATGGATATCCCTACACATGTTAGAAGTTCATTCGCCTGTAAATAACATAAGGACCTAGTAGTTTGTGAACAAGTGTTGTGTACTCTGTCTAATTCGGTCAAATATTTTGAAATAAGTTTCCTATTACACGCTAATGTGAAACGTAGCCCACTGCTGGAAACAGTGCGTTGGTAATGTGCGAATAGATTTAAATGGGGGCACTGCTGGGGTTTAAAGAACACAAAAATCATTTTTATTTATCGATCGGTTTGGCTCTGAACGCTAATTTCAAAGTTATTATCAAATAACTTTTCCATCTGAAATAGACCTTATGTTCATCACGTTGATTAAGTAGGGCGCCCTCATCAATGTTTTAGATGAGATGGTTTCACAAGAAGTATGTATTGAGAGAGTTGCGACAACTTGCAATTAGAATCCATTTAGGCCCCAAAAACTCTTGTGCCCACAAAAGGGTGTCATACTAGTCTGCACATTGGGTTGTGTTACATTTTGACCGATAATGGCGTCCAGCACGCAGAGTTAACTATGTTACACTTTGTTAAACGCCGTGTCCGAACTGGCGGCTATGGCTAGATCACTGCGTCATAATACTTTCTTAGCAACACTCTTAGCAACAGTCATAGCCGTAGCCGTAACTGACAATTCGGATACAGTCTTACATAGCACATGATGATGAAATCGGTATTAGATAAGCCAGATGAGTCCATCCCAGTGACGAAGACGGAGGAGTAGAGGAGGAGACAGCCACACACAATCAGGTTGTTGATCTGAGGACTGGAGATCTTGATGGCCCTTAATGGAGGATGAAACACATCAATGGGGTTTTATGGTTTTCATATAGTGAAACAAGAAACGGTTTATGCAAGTAACTTATAAATTGATACGGTTGTGAAGTGTTGAGCAAGTCGGTCACAGAACGCTTTAATAATTTCATATTCAATAAAAACGAATCAGTGGAACCCGTTCTTGCTTATGAATCAAGAGTATTTTTACACCAAAACAAGCCTTTCGTCTGATGTAAATAAAACAGTTTATAGCCAGGCCGATATTCCAAACAACGTTCTAACAAGCTTGTACACACGTCTTCGTATTAAACTGTGTTCACAAGTGTAATCTATAAAATGAAAAGATTGTCGAACCTTTCTTTCCGGAAGTATATATTCAGAATGAGAAATGTAAACGCAATCAGAACACCGAATCCTGCAAAGATGAACATGGGGGTCTTATGCCAGTAGGAAATGCCGAGAAACTGCTGCGTCACGGTTGCTCCATCGACTGTTTTTGTTGACCCTGTGGACCGATATTAGAAATTATTTCATAATAATATTCAATTTGTTTGTTGTTTTTTGTGTTTTTTAACCTTAAATTTAACCCTTAAAAAGTTGATCATTGCCTGAGATTTTGAGATCTTGAAAGATCGTTAGTTGAATGAGCGGGTGGCGTACTTATTCATTAAAATAATCTACTGGAACAACACCAAACCCCGCTGACGTCGAAATGACGTCACATGTTGGTCACTTGGTCACTTGGTGTCTTACCTCTCCATTCGATGGATGTATTTTCAACCGTGGTGTACTGACCATCAGTGTGAAGTACGGCTACTTTAACCACATTGTTACCTTCAGAAACAAGACCGGGGGGCAATTAGTGTTGGTTGGTATTGCGAAAAATTACAGTGTTTAAAGGCACTGTTGATTACTCAAAATAATTAAAAATTTACTTGGTAACGATCAATGGAGAACTGTTGATAGTACAAAACATTGTGAGAAACGGCTCCCTCTGAAGTAACGTCGTTTTTGAGAAAAAAGTAATTTCTCAGTAAAATATTTGAATTCATTTCGAGACCTCACGTGTGAGGTCTCGAAATCAAGCATCTGAAAGTACACAACTTCGTGTGACAAAGGTGTTTTTTCTTCCATTGTTCTCTCGCAACTTCGATGACCAATTGAGTTCAAATTATCACAGGTTTGTTATTTTGTGCATATGTTGAGATACACCAAGTGAGAAGACTGGTCTTTGACAATTACCAAAGGTGTCCAGTGTCTTTAATACAATTATCTTTTTTTATTTTTTAGTTTGGTCATGGTTTAACATGATAACGTCACAAACCTTTCAACTGCTTCACAAATACAACGCCACCTTTACGTCCAAAGTCTTCAGTAAACTCAACCGGGCCCTGAAATCGAAGAAATAATGCAGATTATAACAATGTAAAGATGTTTGGGTGGGAAGGGATGTGACGTGTCTTAATCAAGCAATTCTCGTTTATTGTTAAATAATAACAATTGGGGTCCATAGTTGTGGAAATACCACACAGCTTAAAGCAAAACAAAACAAACACCAAACCTACAGTGTGCAAAAAGAGGGGAACGAGACAAAATGTCAATTCTGTTCCAGTGTCATACAATCGGAGACCGTTGCATTGTCAATGTGTAAAATAGTTGTTTGAAAGTACCCTCTCGGAATAACAACAATAATAATACAAACATTTATAAATCACCTTAATCAAGCAGGTAGGCTCTAAGGTGCTGAAACTAGTTTTAAGAAAAAACGGCACTAGTCAAAAGCTGAATAGGTACATTTCTGTGGACAAATTAAAGCCATTGTGCACGTTTGGTAATGACTCTGATAATCAATGGCAATAAAAACTTACTTGGTAAGAAGTACAACAGCTTTGGATAGTATAATGCATTTTGAGAAACCTTTTACTTCGAAGTACTGCGGTTTAATGGAAAAATAATCACTTTTTATCCCCCAAAACATTTGAATCTGAGAAGCGTTACACGCGTAACGCTTCTCAGAGTGTGTATTCCAATGCAGATATTTCTTCCTGCGCGGACATAACCGCTCCAGATTTTCGGCAATATCTTAAAATGAAATTTCCACACTGGTTAGTTTTATGGTAGATATCTACATCTAAATAGGTTTGAAACAGACAATAGGCTCAAATTACTGAACGTGTACGATGCATTTAAAACAATCAAAGAAACTGAATTTTAAAAATTCAAATTTACAATAAACCTGTAGTAATGGGAGGCTAAAATGAAATACTGAAGAGTGAGAAATGCAATTAAATTGATCTAAGGATAAAATACAGAAAATTACAGAACATCCAGTGGGTGGGTCTTGAAAGTTTAAACTTACCGTCACACCCACAAACTTTGTCCGATAAGTGTGGTTCAAAAACACCTCCGCCATTTCTGCATCTCCGTAGATAAACTCGTCTAGTCGCCTCGGAGGTTTGATCTTTTGCAGATCAGGTATTGATGAATTCAGAGCCAACGCAATGGTGAGTAGGCAATCGTATGCACGTCCATGGCTAAATATTACAAGCTTTTTCAGGTCTTCCATTTGTTCTGGGTATAACTTCTGAAACGAAAATGCAAAACAATTAATAATACAAACCCTTCCTAATATTTAGTGTATTTGTGTTGGTGGGATGACAATTTTCTTTTAGGAGGTGGGTTTTTTATTTTATTTTTTTCTTCAAAACAAGTGCAGAATAGGTCAAAATAGCTTAATTATATGTAATTAGCAATTAAATTACACTTATTTTTTCTTTTTCATTTTTTCTTCTAAAATCGTATCAAGACCCTCTGAAACTAATTGGTTTGAAACTGATTGGAAATATATAATTAACCCATACTTATTAAGTATTCCCTAGGTGCAATAGAACGTAGTAGGTTAGACCATGGAGGTAGGAAGAGTGCAGGGCAATGAACAAAATCAAATTGGAGAAAAGGAGATACGAATGTAGGGGCAGTGTTGAGGCAGTATCTACTGTCTGAAACGGCGAGTTCTCGGGAGTTTTAAAATGATAGAGGGCAGCAGATGATAGTCCCAATTGCTTATGTTTTTAATGCGCATTATTATCAAGCAATACCTTTTCCCTGGTAAATCTGCCACCACCTTGCGTGACAAGGAACAACAACATTTTTGAGTCGTTTTTGGTTTTTTCATTTTGACTTGACTGCCCATTTCATATGAGTTTATTTGGTGGTTCAAACGGCGATATGTTCTTAACAAAACGTAAATACCGTAAAACCCATTAGCAATCGTGATATCTCAAACCTCCCAATCACTATTGACAACAATAACTATTTTGACAAACATTACGAGAGCAGAAAAGAGACTCACAATTCCATTAAGATCCATCAGAGATAAGTCTTTTACTGCCAGGTCCCAGTCGAATCCAAAGTAGAAATTTAATGCAGTGTACAGTTCAGCATGAGTACACGGTACGTCGGCAATGTTCTTCCACCACCCATCTTGGTACCACCCTGGCAAAAGCCAGACGTATTTTGAGCCAAAGAGGTCAGCTCTGAAAATCTAGGGCAAACGTATTGAAAATAATTGAAAAAAAGATCAATAATACCCACCAAGCTGACTTGTGTTTTTCTGTCAGAAAAAATGCCTCGTCTGCTCGGAACAAAATTAACGCCTGATTATTCTGCAATTTTACTGATTGAAAAATCTCATTACCAGAACCTTGCTGAAATCATGTCATGAGAAAAGTTCAATTCCACGATTACTTGGATTTCTAAAAAGCATACAAGCAAGTCCACAAAATCAATTAAAACAACTGTGTTCATAAAACATGGGTTAATTGATGATAGCAGTTCAGGTTTTTTGAATGACATGATAATTGAAAAAGAGGAGTATGAATGTATTCATAAAATACAATTAATTTTAAAAAGTAAATAAATTAAATTAATGACGTGTAGAACCTTATTATTTCAATGACCGATACAGCAATCTACCGGTATATTATTTAAAGAAGTATCGATATTATCGATATTAAGGCCGGCTAGCCGGCCTACCTCAAAGCACATTGCACCGCTTGCAGACAGTGCAAAACGCTGCTGCGTGGTTACTGACTGGTACGAAAATGTCTGAACACATCACTCCCAAACCCTTTACAAACTCCACTGGCTTCCGGTCAATTACAGAATTCATTTTAAATTACTCCTTCTCACTTTCAAGACACTCCACGGTTCTGCCCAAGTCTACCTCAAAAACATGCTGCAACCCCGGTCCGTAAGACCAGGTCTGAGGTCATCAGGCAACAGGCTCTTTGTTCCTCGTACCCGCTTAGCCAGCTACGGGGACAGGGCCTTTTCCTATATTGCCCCACGGCTCTGGAATAGCTTACCCGATCACATCAGAGAAACACACATCTCACTCTTTCAGCGGCAACTTAAAACAATTTGTTTTCCAGCAGGCCTTTTCATGAACTTGGGTTTTTTCTTTTTTCAGACCGGAACCTTTGAATGTTTTCACAGATATAGCGCGCCTTACAAATGCTTTGATATTATTATTATTATTAATAATAATCAAATTAAGTTGACATGCGCTTGAACGACTGGCGCTTCCCATACAAGAAGTTGATTTGAAATTGGCAAATGTCATTTTGTTATGCTTCTCTGGCAATCATTCGAACAAAAGCTTGTGTGCTAAATCGTTTCTACTTAAAATTTCAATTTTCCGTAAGACGAGTCTGCTCTAAACAAAAAATACGGCCAACAAAAATGATGTTGTTTTAACCATTGAACCACTTTGAAAGAAAAGCCAATTATTTATATTTATATTTATTTAAATTAGTAAGAAAGATGGCTTTAGCTTTCGATCCAAACTGGACCTTCGTCAGAGGCATAAACAAGCTAGTGGCGTAACTAAGGGGGGGGGGGGGAGGCAACTGATTTCCGTGTTTAACCAGTTCCAGGACTTGCTGCTGGCCACTTCCTCAGTACACCTCAAGAACCGGCCAAGAAGTGGTTTGTTCATCCAATCTTGATGTCTTTCCTCTTTCCTTCCCCTCTTGTACTCCTTCGGCCCAACTTCGTCTGCCCCCGTGTACCTTTGCGCAACTTTCAACAAGCTCTCCTCGGTCCTCTGACATGACAATGCAAGCTCCTGCGCTCGATGTTAACACTGTCCGCCACGCTCAGCAACCCCCTTCCACCTTCTGACCTCGGAAGATAGATTCTACTAACATTTGCCCGTGGGTGTAGCATGCCATGCATGGTCATTAATTTCTTGTCTAAAGTCAGTGACATCTAGATCTTCTTTAGTCCATTCGACAATAAATTTTGTATAGCCAGTAGCGTTGGAAACGAAGGCTCTTGGGCCACAGTTATTTGGTTAACTTTTTTTTTTTCCTGGCATGCGTTGCTGGCTCTATTGTCTGTTCCCTAGTTTTTTATCATTGTCTCTGCTGTTTTTTTATTGTTATTGTCTTGTGTAATATGCCGAATAAATAATAATAATAATAATAACAATACCCGCACTGTACCTCATCAAAGACACGGCCCATGTGTTAATCGCCTTAATCATGTTCCCCCCGTTCAGTTTAGACTTCAAACATTTCTTTACCCGCCTGATGTATTCTGCCCTCAGCCTTACCTTCGATTCCTTGTGAAGAACATGGTCCGATTCAAGTACACCAAGATACCGATAACTCTCCTCCTCACCCAAAGCCCTCATCTGTTCACCATCTGGCAGAGCGACGCCATCAGAATGTACCCTCTCTTCGTGGTCATTGAAGCACATTTCTTCAGACCGAACTGCATCCCGATGTCATCCCTGAAAATCCTGACGGTCTGCACCAAAGAGTCGATCTCGGCCTCATTCTTTGCAAACAACTTCAAATCGTCCATAAAAAGCAGATGGTTGATCTTACATCCGTCCTTCTTCATTACATAACCTGCACTCACCTTCCTGAGAATCATCGATAGGGGCATAAGTGCAAGAACAAACAGCAGCGGAGACAGAGAGTCACCTTGGAAAATACCTCTTCTTATGCATACCTTGCCCAGACTATCATTGTTAGTTGTCAGATTTGTTCGCCATATCTTCATGCTCTCACCTAACAGACGTTTTACTGCATCAGCTACTCCAACCATATCCAGACATTCCATTATCCATGTGTGTGCGATACCATGTCATACGCCTTCTTGTAGTCGATCCACGCCATTGCCAAATTAGTCTTTCTACTCCTGCAGTCCTTCAGTACAGCCTTATCGATGATAAGTTGATCCTTCGTACCTCTAGACCGCTTCTTACAGCCTTTCTGCTCCTCCGGAAACAACTGCTGGTCATCCATATGGCGATAGAGGTCTTCTGCAATCATACTGGTCAAGAGTTTATACATCACAGGTAAGCACGTGATTGGTCTATAATTACTGGCAATGTTACCTTTCTTGACATCCTTCATGATCAGAACTGTTTTTGCCTCAGTCATCCAAGATGGGACCTTACCCTGTACTAGACAGTCTTGCAATTGTAGGGCCATTCGCTCATGCAAACTACGGAAGTTCTTCAACCAGTACCCATGCACATGGTCCAGACCCGGGGCTTTCCAATTTGGCACTTTCTTTACCTGTCTCTTTACCTTGTCCACGTCAATCTGGAACCCTTCTTGCTGTTGTACCCCTCTCAATTCATCTTTTACATCCGTTAGCCATTCCGCTTGTCGGTTGGTTGTACTGGATTGTCCCAAATATCACCCAAGAACGTTTTTGCCTCTGTTGGTCTCGACCCCGCTTGCGTGCTGTCAGCCTTCCCGTCCAATTCCTTTAACAACTGACGCTGATTGGTGTTAAATAACCTATTCTGGTGAAATTGCCTAACCCTGTCGTCATACCTCTTCACTTTTGTAGCCTTAGCCTTAACCCTTTGCTTAATCTCCTCTATTACAACACTAACACCCTTACGTTTGACGTTGTACTTTGTCATGATTGTATTCCTTAAGTCTGAACCTTTCATTAAACATTTATTGATTTGTTCTATTCTACTGAGATCTCTTCGCAATTCTTTAATTTGACCCTCCAGCCGACGTTTCCACCATGGTGTACTATTTTCTTGTTGAGACGCCTTTACCCCTAACTTCTCCCCTACTACAACTGCCCCTGCAAAAATAAGACGGTTAGTTTCCGATAGATTATTCGTACTTACCGACCCAAGGACTTTACTTACCACGGCTGACATTTCTGTCAGCCTTTTCCTTGGGGCCCGTTCTATGACTGTTCTATGACTTTCAGCTTGTACTACCCTCTTCATCTCCTCAATTTCCACATTTGTTAACCACTGGTTCCGTTTGATAGTACTTATCTGGTCTGCAAGACGCTGCTCGCTAATCTCAAACATTCCTTTATCTTGCCAAAAGCTTATCATTCTCCTTCTGTATCCTCTCTTGTCCGGTTTACTCTTAATATAGCATTCCATTGCAATTTTGTTATCGTTCTTACTCCATTTTCTCCTGGTTCCAACACGAATCCTGTTGTGAGCAGTTTGGATACGATCTGGTGATACCTGCTCAGGCATACCTACCAGATCGGGTGAAGGACTTCCTCTCTGGGAGTTTGTCACTCTTTCACCGTTGAATTGATGCTCCATAGCTCCATAGCACTCATCATAAACATCACAAAATTGTGAGAAAGTTTATAGTTTCAGAGAGAATTAAATACAGCAACGCTGTAGAATATCCAACCCATACGGAGACCTCTTAACAGTGGTTGTAATCAAGATGTTCCAAAGGACGCAGATGATGCGCGCTTCCGTTCACTGATTCAATGCACACTGTGCGGTCTACGTTGAATAAAGTTTTCCGAATTCGAAAAAAATCCAACCTTTTCCCACCAAAAATTACAACAAGGTGTTAACTAGTTGCCTTCAAACTTACCCTGCGGTGTCTACCAAGTAGTACCAACAGGAGTTAACTTTTGGTGCAAAACAAATAGCAGGAAACAATATTTATCTTCTATAGAATCGAGAGCCGATCTGAAGCAGTGTTCCTTGTCTCGTCGCCATTATTATTATTATTACTATTATTATTATTATTATTATTATTTTTATTATTATTATTATTTTTATTATTATTATTATTATTATTATTATTATTATTATTATTATTATTACTATTATTATTATTATTATTATTTTTTTTTGGGGGGGGGGAATATGAAAGAAAATGTACATCGGCGCATTAGCGCCACCTGTCACGTAGCGACGCAGGAGGGAGTGGAGGAGGATGTGCCCCCTCTCAGAAGTTCGAAATTTTGTAGAAAAGAATGCCCAATTCAAGCCATTTGGTGCACCTTTTTTGCGCTATCATATTGGTTATTATATCTGAAAACCACTCAATTACAGCCTTGTATCAATATTATTTCTGCATATTTAATGCTCAGACGGCGTATGCCACCCATTGCGTCCTCTTATTACATCTTTGTATATTATTTTATGTTATAAATGTCATAATTTAACGATGATAAACATACTGAACAAACTTTTTGCTTAGCGTGTTATTTATTAGTTGCACAGTTACGATGCAGACTTTTTTAATTAGTATTTTTTTGTAGACTTTGTTATTCTTTATTTCTTATAGTTTAATTTGTTTAGTTTATTCGTTATGTTAATTTTTTTAGAGACCCCCCTGATTACGGGCATTTATTTATACATTTATTATTTTGTTTTATTGTTATTTGTTGTACCGCACTTGGTTTTCCATGCCTTGTGGATGGGTGTTCAATGTGTCTGAGTCAATTTAAAGGCACTGAACACGTTTGTTAATAATTGTCAAAGACCAGTGTTCTCACTTGGTGTATCCCAACATATGCATAAAATAACAAGCCTCTGGTAATTTGGGCTCAATTGGTCATCGAAGTTGCAAGAAAATGATAAAAGAAAAAACACCCTTGTTGTACAAATTTGTGTGCTTTCAGATAGGAAAAAAACTTCTTGAAAGAAGTTTTTATTATTTTAGTGAGAAATTACCTCTTTCTCAAAAACTACGTTTCTTCAGAGAGAGTCGTTTCCTACAATGTTTTATACCATCAACAGCTCTCCGTTGCTTGTTACCAAGTAAGTTTTTATGCTAATATTTGTTTTGAGTCATTACCAAACGTGTACGATACCTTTAAACAGCCATTAACAAAGACGAGTAGATAATATTTATTAAAAGTAAGGAGAAACACCAATATTTGTTTTTATAAATATGTTGATTTGTTGATTTGTTTTAGTAATTTTGTTGTATTGCTTTACATTAACTTTTAATGACATTTTTGGGACATTGGTATACACATAGTACGGTGCGTTATGATATTTAGATTAAAATGGTCTAAAGCTTTTATGGGTTTTTCCTATTACTTTGTAATCGACTGATGTTGTATGCAGCCATCGTTGATAATTGAACCATACCTTGTTTTGATATAACCTGTATTGATATCAAGCTTTATAAATGCTGACATCGTTTACCCAAATTACCTTTAGGATATTGATGTATCCGACGATCAGATAAGAAATGTGTACTCAGACAATCATGGCTGAACTTACCTTACAAAATAACATTGTGGCTGGCTCCAGGTAAAAACCAATAAAGATAACCCTTGCGTCATGTCTCTGGGAGAAGGAAAACATGAAAACATATTTATGAAATAATAATTAAGATTGTTGTTTGCATCGTTTCATTATCGGTTTTCATCTAATATGCTGGACTTTAATAGATGTATATGGGAAATCACCGGTAAGGCATATACTGATCTGCTCTCGCTGCACTAATTTGATTATTATGAAACCTATTTTTGTAACCATTAGGCCCTATTACGTACGGTACAATAGCTATTATTGCATGATGGAATTTCAAAGGAAAGTGGACAATAGAATTATCGACTTTGCCCATGTACCTAAGCCGGTTCTTAATTTTGTTCTGGCTCACCTTAAGATTATTCAACTGTTCGTCTGAGTTCTCCGCCTCCTTCACTGCTTCCATTGTGAGGATGGTTACATCATTTTCAGTCAACAGCGCTGCAAGATTCTCCATATTCTTCGATTATAAAACACAACAAATGAATCAAAAGATAAAAATGATTGCTGGCGTTAACAACACGCAATGCGTTGTTGTTGTTGTTGTTGCTGCTGCTATTTCTGTTGCTGTTGCTGTTGCTGTTGTTGGTGTTGCTGTTGCTGTTGTTGATGTCGTCTTCGTCGTCGTCTTCGTCGTCGTCGTCGTTGTCGTTGTTGTATGTTGTTGTTGTTGTTGTTGTTCTTGTTGTTGTTTTGGGTTTTTTGTTTTGTTGTTGTTGTTGTTGTTGTTGTTGTTGTTGCCGTCTGACCTCGACTTTTCAGTCAATTCAGGGCAATTCAACGGGCATTTCAGACGAAATAATGTTGCAGGATGCTTACTCAAATTGCCATCTTTATATCAATTTGGAACAAATTATGAGCAATATGTAATCAACAAAAACGTATTAACGCTGTAATTCATGCAGCCGGAATAATAACTCATTGTTCATTACCGGTACATAGCCTCTACTGTTTGACGTTACTACGGATGTAGCATAATGATTTGAATGAATACAGCAAACGAAACTGACGTTTGGTTTTTAACGCCTGATGGACAAAGGATAAATTGATTGGAAGGTAAAGCATTAGTAATAAGTATAGTAATAATTAGTAAGCAGCCTTGGTCATATTTATATTTCAAAAATTACATCATTCGGTGTCTTAATAAAATAGGTTTTGCGGTCATTTTCGGCCAACACCTCCCCGACCCCCCCCCCCAGGTAATAATAATAATAATAATTATTATAACTGACTTAAATCGGCACTCACTTTAGTAAAGTATAGGTGCAATGACACATACTTCTCTTAAAAAAAGAGTCAGAAGACGTGACGAGCAGTGCTTACTAATCGAAACAGTGAGTATAGGTCTATATTGGTTTTTCTCGGAACCACACAATAAAAAGAAACAATACATTTTAAAAACAAACAGAAGCAGTCACAAGTAGAAATACAGGAATAGAGAGAGAGAGGGGGGGGGGGGAGAGGCAGAATGCATGCAGAAAAAGCAAATGGTTAAACAATGAATAAGAAGACAAGGGGGAGGCTAGTTTGACCACAAGAGGTTGGAGACACAAAGGACGAAATCAGTAGTGGGAAGAGGGAGAAAAAGTAACTAATTAGTGAATGAGGCAGACTAAAAAAAGGATATGGAGGATATAATCCTTTTTAGTCTGCCTCATTCACTAATTAATTACTTGTTCTCCCTCTTCCCACCAGTTGTGTCGTTTTGCCTTCGAGAAAGACTATGCTAGGGTCGAAACGTCAGGCCATGAACTACTTGTTGTTTTTATACCTTGGGATATGTAGGTTAGTATTAAAGCAGTTTGCAGGGGCGGATCCAGGATTTTCCGGATGGGCGTGAAAATGTACCAAGCAGCAAATGGTGAATGCAATTTGTGGCGCCTGAAAGCGCGTAAAGCGAAGCCCTAACGGCATTGGTTCCGGGGCCCGCTTAAATGCTCCGAAACAGTTAGGATTCTAGATGCTCTGTGGTGCGATATCATGCAATATCTGACCACTTTAACCAATTTTGTTCTAACAAGATCATTATTTAAACATCATTTTCGAGTTGGGAATCATTGAATCAGCCATCCTGAGTTATAAAATCAAAATGCAGGCTGCAATTAATATTTATTCAGGGACAAAATGTGTTGGGTGAGGAGGATCCTTCCTCCATGGTGAGACAAACAATATGATAGTGCAATTTTCAATATAATTAACAAAAAACAGAGAAATAGACAAACTTTAATTCAGATCTATATCAATCTTCTAAATTTACTGGAAATTTTTCTGTAACATCAATGATGTGAGCTTTTGGCCTTTTGAGGGGTGAAAAATGAAGCCTCTGTGTACCTAAACAGAGAAATAAAAACACTTTTTAAGCAATTTTGATCCATTTCACTCTTCTAAATTTATCGGAAATTCTTCTGTAACATCGATGATGGGGTCCAGGGTTGAAGCCCCGACGGGGGTTCAGGGGGCGAAGCCTCCGGAAGCTCTGAGCTTTTGGCCTTTTGAGGGGTGAAAAATGAAGCCTCTGTGTGCCTAAAACAGAGAAATAGACACACTTATTAAGCACTTTTGATCCATATTAATGTTCTAATTTTACTCAAAGAAAATTGTAATACCACAAATCTCACGTTTGGATCTGGTCGCTGCATTATCCTGTTTCATGCATATTCATTAAAAACATAGTGGGTAAGATCGTTTCTCAAATTCAAGCTTACTGTCGTATTATCCCGGACAAATTGGCACATCAGGTTTCAAATGCTATCTTATCATTGCAAATCTAAACAAGTACAAGTGACATAAAAAATAATGAAAGATTCATTTTGGCAGAAAGAAAAAATGTGAATGGCATAGGATTCAAAAGTAATCCATCCTGCCTCTGGGGGTAAAAACTACACCAAACACACTTGTGGCTAATTGTTAAACAGGCAGTAATGGGGGAGGTACGCCCCCCACGACCCCCCCCGTATCCGCCCTTGGTTTGCAACAGCTAATTCTATTTGTTCGTATTTTAGTTTTAAAGTGCCGCCACTGACATCCGTGTA
Source organism: Plazaster borealis (assembly GCA_021014325.1). Lineage (NCBI taxonomy): Eukaryota > Metazoa > Echinodermata > Asteroidea > Forcipulatida > Labidiasteridae > Plazaster > Plazaster borealis. Next base: position 2,923,631 of record CM037468.1, read on the forward strand.
TACACAATTTGAATAACCATCTCAGATAGGGTACAAGAGTTGACCGACTACAATGCGCTTGATTTCGGCCTTTACACCGTTACGTAAAGATTCTTCAGTATTCCTTATAGTCGCGTTAAAGTATTGCTAAAAATAAACAAATAAATATAAAGTGGATAATAATTAATAATGTATTGACATTCATTGCGCACAATCAATTCAATGTATACACAAGCACAAAATAACAGCCATGACATAAATGAATAACATAAAAAGGACAATGAACATTTGCTAACAAAGATAAGAACATTACAATAAGAACACAAATTAATTGGTAAAAATGCATAGACAATTCCACAATAAAATCCTAAAAATGATTAGACATGACCCTTTCTGAAGTCGCTATTTAAGATTATATTTGTAAATTACAATAAGAACAAAAAACAAAATGGTAACAAGGTGTTAAAAACGAAAAGGAAAAATTACAGAAAAACACCCAAAACATAGATAAATAAGTGAAATACTGAAAATGTATGATTGTTGACCATGCTTTGCGTGGGAAAGAGGAATTACGAATGACTGTATTGTTAAGCTATTAGGCAAATAAAAGGGATGTTTTTATTGACACATCTTTCAGCGATTCAAATAATGTCATGAAGCTATTCTTTGAAAATGATGTGACATGGGCTCTATTGCGCATGCGTAACCTTGTACATGTACGAGTTAAGAAGCCTGCACATCAAACATTGTCTACGACCTTTCGTTAATTGAGTGATTCGAGTTAGCCGTGGGTTTGATGAAGCGGATATCATATTAGGCCTATACAAATATTTTACGAATTTAAAAGCATCTTTGCAGATTTATTATAATCACGAGATGAAATCTAGACCATTCCATTTCTCGAGGACAGACTCCACCGAATGAGTTGGGTTCGATCTTTTAAAATGGCCTGAATTCCCTGAACTAAAATACGATGTTTAAAAACCTGTGGAACCTACATCTCTTATAAAAGCATGGAAACGCCAGACCAGACCTCGCCTATTGCGTAAAGGTCTTCGTGGCATAGAAAAAAAATGTATAGCTGCGAAGCGTCTGGAAACGGATACCGGAAACAGTTTATGTGCCCTTCCCCATATTATTTCAGTTGATTCGATCAATAAATCATATAATAATATTGTTTTTGGCTTAGCTATTCGCTGTTCATACTGGCATTTACGTGTACAAGTATCTTTTCAATTTTAGAACCTTGACTGAGTGGGAATTCTCATTTTCCCGAAGCCAGTGTTCTGTGACTATTATGTAATAGACCCTTTCACAGTACTATGCGCCAAGTTAAATCTGCCATGTTACCATAGCAACTGTTTGATGCCAATCTTTCGCTATACAATTATGTAAGCAATGTTTGTTGTGCTTGCTTTTCATAGAAATGGCTCCATCAGACATTAGCTGGATATGAAATCTACTGAAAGATTGGTTCATTCCTTGGTCATGTGCCGCATAGATAATTGCAACAGTCTACGGACTACCCGACACTCAAATTGTTAAATTGCATGCATGCAGCGTTATTAAAAATTATGCTGTTATTGACTTGTCACCAGTACTCGCACTCGGGAATCCATCAAATCCATTCTTAATGATTTACATTGGCTAACAACTCGGACTAAAATGTATTCAAAAATAATGTTGGTTCTCACTTATCAGTGTATCCATGGCATTGCCTCTGTTTATCTTCAAAGTTTAGTTCAGCAAGAAATCTGCGATTTCCCAATAAATCCCTTCTGACTCCCCCAGTTATAAAAACCAAGTCGTATGGTTCCCGCTCTTTCCAATATGCAGCAGTTCAGTTATGGAACAGTCTTCCAGAGGAACCCTGCAGTGTGTTACGCACGAAGGTCAAGGCTATTCATTAGGCGGTCCACGAAAATCAAGGCACACTAACACACACACTACAGTACACACACGGGGATTTATTGCTGCATAATGGCCTCTGAGCATCCCCAACACCTTTGAGATGGTCTAGAGATTGTAAAACCATAAAAAAAATTCCCCCATACCCCCCCCCCCCCCCCAAAGGATTCCCCTATATCACTAAGGCAAAAAAAAAAAAAAAAACCTCAATTCACGCTTCAATCAATATTGTTGTATGACCTCTTACCATCCCCAACCCCTTACCACAATTGTAAATAACTCTTTAGAAGCTATGGTGAAGCCGCCAGCTGGTGACCATCAAGTCTGTTCATAACAAGCCTGTCTGGCATTTTCAATTACCCAGCTTGTGCGCTAAGGCATGCTAAGGCATTTTGTCAACGCAAGTCAATGGGGAAATCCCCGTGAGCCTTGGACCCCAGCCAGTTGAATTGGCTGTAGCAGGTAAACCAGATAAGCTAGGCCACTCAAATTCTCCATTATGTTTCTCAATCGTATTATGGATAAAGTCAAGAAAAAAAGGCTTTCCACTTTATTCATAAGAGGAGTAATTAACAAAAAATGCTAATTGTGCCTTGAAAATCGTGGCTCGCCCGCTTGAGGCAGAAACAAGCTGGGACAACAGAACAATTCAAAACACGGGTGAAAACATATCTGTTTACTTTGTACAATTGTTGATTTCCGTTTACAGCGCATATATAGGGAGCTCACGGTGATATGCGCTAGATATACAAATGGTTTATTATTATTTAAGACAAATGTATTTTAGTGTTCCTGTGTCCTTAAAAAAAAAATCCACTCGTTCTTGATTTATTGCCCCCCCCCCCTGTCAAACTTGATATTGCGGTTTCGTTTTTGTTGAATGGCTAGTGGAGATTTTTTGCTGGAATTTGTCATTCAATTACAGTTTATGTGCCCTTTTCCCACATTATTGCAGTTGTTTCGATCAATAAATCATAATATATAATATTATATATAATATAATAGACCATTCTATTTTCCGAGAGAGTTTCCCCAGATATTTGTCACCGTTGTATATATCCAGCCAAAAGCAGACAGTGCTACTGCATCTCTTATCCTTGCTCAACATGTTCAAAAACTGGAAAGGAAATCCCCAGATGCTGTCAAACTCATTATGGGTGACTTTAACGAATGTGATTTAAAGCATGTGATGCCTCACTACCACCAGTATGTTAATATTTCAACTAGGGGCCATCGTACCCTGGACAAATGTTATGGGAACATACCCGATGCTTATAAACCGTACAGTAGAGCACCGCTTGGAAAGTCGGATCATGACATGATATATCTTCTCCCAAAATATAAACAAAAACTTAAGCAAAACAAACCTGCTATAAAAAAAATCAGGAGCTTCAATCAAGACAACATGGAAACTCTACGCAGCTGTTTTGATTGTACAGACAGTTTTGTTTGCTTCAAATTCAATTGAAGAATCTACTAATGTAATCACTGAGTACATCAAGTTTTGTGAGGACTGTATTGTCCCAGAAAAAGCTATCAAGACTTACCCAAACAATAAACCATGGATGACAACAGACATCAAGGAACTCATCAACAGAAAACATGTGGCGCACATAAACAACAATCTTCAAGACAAACGCAAACTACAAAAAGAAATCAGCCATCTCGTCAAACAATGCAAGGAAAAAAGTATGCCCGGAAAATCGAACATAAGTTCGGAAACGGCGACCACAAGAGCGCTTGGGAAGGACTGAAAGTCATCACAGGATTTGGCATACGAAATAAATCGGAGATACCCTCCGGTGATCTGAACTTATTTGTTAACGACCTCAACAAATTTTATGGCCGGTTTGATCGCAATAACAGTACAAATGGAGATGAAACCCACACTCAGCTGTGCATGGATTTAGGCTCACAGGGAAAGGCATACGAGAGAATCGTTCTTACTACCGCTCAAGTTGAAAAGTCACTCAAATCGATTAGAACTAACAAATCTGCAGGACCAGATGGGATCCGTGGTAGGATTTTAAAAGCGTGTAACAAAGAGCTTGCAGGAGTTTTTCAACGATTATTCCAATGGTCTTTAGACACTCATACAATCCCCTGTCTATGGAAATCCTCAACAGTCATTCCAATTCCCAAGATAACGAAGCCAGCTGTTCTCAATGACTATAGACCAGTCGCCCTTACACCTATTGTGATGAAATGTTTTGAACGGGTCATCAAAGGTATTCTGCTCAAGGAAACAAGAAATGCAGTGGATCCTTTTCAGTTTGCCTGTCGTGCACATCGTGGTGTGGATGATGCAATAATGACATTATTACATAACATTTAAGGGCACATCGACAATTGTAAAAGCTATGTTCGAACATTATTTATTGACTTTTCCTCTGCCTTTAACACCATAAGGCCACAGTCTCTTTTGTATAAATTACAGCATTTGAAAGTTAACCCACACCTTGTCCTCTGGATTAATGATTTTTTACTGCAGCGACCACAGAAGGTCAGATTTTCAGGTGTTAGCTCTGATGTCACATACTTAAGCACTGGAGTTCCACAGGGGTGTGTGTTATCACCTCTTTTGTTTTCATTGTTCACAAGTGACTTCAATGTTAAAAATAGTTCTTGTAGTGTGATTAAATATGCAGATGACACGGCCCTAACTGGATTAATTTCTGGCAATGATGAATCAGAATATAGGACTGAAGTTAATCAATTTGTTGATTGGTGTGAAAGAAATAACTTAGTTCTTAATGTAAATAAAACAAAAGAAATGGTTTTTAACTTTCAAAAAAGCATTCAACCTGTTCAACCTGTTAAAATTAATGACATGTCTGTTGAAGTGGTAAATGAGTACAAGTATCTGGGAACTGTAATTGATGATCAGCTAAACTGGAACTCATACCACGAAAATTTATAAGAAAGCTAATCAACGGTTATACTTTGTCAGGAAACTGAAGTATTTTAATGTTAATACCCGGATTCTTAAACTATTTTATCAGAGTACTATTCAATCCTTGTTGACTTTTTGTGCAACCACTTGGTTTAATTCCCTTTCAGTTTTTAATAGGCAAAAGCTGGTTCGCATTACCAAACAAGCCAGTAGGATTATTGGTTAGATAATGATGGTCTTCAGGAACTAGTTAAGAATAGACTCATGAGTAAATTCCACTGTATTCTGTCTGATAGCACACATCCTCTTAACCCACTGATTGTCCACAACAAATCTGGTAGGATCCGTCAACTAAGGCTAAAGACAAACAGGTTTAAGAATTCATTTTTACCCATTGCTATCCATAATTTTAACTGTGACTTTATTAGATAACTATTGTACAATGTATCCAGCCCTGCGTACTGTCTTCTAATTGTTTTATTTTATCTGTTTGTATATCTTGTGCAATTTTTGCATTTTAATATTTTATCTGTTGCTGTACAATTGGAATTTAAATTTCATGTATTTTTTTATACCTGATGAATAAAACAATTCAATTCAATTCAATTCAATAATTGTCTTTGGCTTGACTATACGCTGTTTTTACTGACATTTACGTGAACTTTTACTGTAACTCTTTGGGGCTCCACGGGTAAATAATTCAGTCATGAAACTAACCTTACGTTATACGACGCCTAAATTACACCGATTATTATAAATGAGTATTTGTCTTGTTTTTGTGTTTTTTACACGGACATTATTGAAAGATTAGGCTGAAGTTAAGTGCACATGAGACACGTTCATTTTAGCCATTACTATAACCTTGAATGCATAAATAAAAAGTGCACTGTCGCCTATAACTAACATTCTAATGTTTGTTATTGGTTGATTTTAATTAATAACCTTGTGATTTTTAACAATTAAAATTAGATCAGAAAACAAATTTTAAAAAGTTTTGTTCGGTGCTGTAGAGTAAAGACTAAAATCTTACCACCAGACTTCAGAATTTAAATTGTATTAAACTAACTACTGATTTAGTGTGTGTTTCATTATAGATATTTCATTTCGTTCGTCCACAGTTAATTGTGTTTATTGTTGTACTGGCCCTTTTAAGATGTTTAGGTTCTGTGTATTTCTGCTCGCTTTGTATTTTCTTTTGTTTAGTAAGTTTGCTTTCTTGCTCCTTTTGTTTGTTCACGTTTATTATTATGTACATTTATTTATGTATTGTACAATTTGCGTTGTTTTGGTCGAATAAATAATAATAATAACAATAATAATAATAATACGCTAATTGCTATAATAGGGCGACAGTGTAAAAAATGCTCCAATAGGGCGACAGTTGTGTATCTAAAAAAACACGTGCTTTTTAAACATTTTTTTATGAAATTAATGATTTATTTGTTTGACAAACTTGTTTTTATGATTAATGTCATGGAATAAATCATTTATTTAGAAACTAACTTTTTTCGGTGTCGCCCTATTATTTGTTATACAACTTGTGCTACAATAGGGCGACACATTATCTGTCGCCCTATTGTGGCATTTTCACATACGTTATATAAAATGATACAATAGGGCGAGATATAATGTGACATCAGTTCCATACTTTACCTCATCTTCTTGCAAAGGGTGTACTTTTTAGTTTCTGATATAATTCATTCATGATTCGTTTAAGAAACATTATGGCGACAGTTATTATTTGTTATGTAAAGCACCACAATACGGCGACAGTTATTATTTGTTATGTAAAGCACCACAATATGGCAACAGTTACTATTTGTTATGTAAATCACTAAAACCTAGTTTATAGACTATCATATTTAAGTCCACGTACTTCCAAAAGGTTTACATTTTTTAAATCAGAAGAGATCTTGAAATGATAATGTATTTTTGTTATCCCAGAAAACAATGTGTCGCCATATTGCAGCATTTGTTATCATATCAGATAATAACAGGGCGACTCTTGCATTCCCATAGCTATCTACTTGACACATCAAAATCACATATCAAGTTTTTTTTCCAGAAAGAAGATGGCCCTTGATCTTTTAATTGGTCAGTTGACCACATTTAACAATTAATTCTGGTTGATTGGCCTCATGAATAATAGGGCGACAGTTAGGTGTTGCCCTATTATTCACTGTCGCCCTATTATAGCATTTTTTGGTATGAAGTGTCGCCCTATTGTGGCAAAAATACTTATAACACTAATAATACTAATAATAATGTGACAGGATATTTCGAAAAAGAATCAACCCATACTCTGACCCGACAAGTTTGTTTGTTTGTTTAGATGATCTTCCCGTCAAGGGAACTCGGTAAACTCCACAAGGGGATATCAACACCAAGCTGGCTAACTCGTGCTCGTCGTATTTTTTTTTAAACGTAGATGTAACTCAGTCGGAATAAGTCGGCAGGGAGCTATGATCGTTGAGTGTAAACATCGGCAGATTATTTTACTGTGAGCATCAAAGCTAGTGCTAAGTATCTATCCATGTATAGCAATATAACTTTAAATTCTGAATAGGAATTCTCACATTACTTCAACAAATATATATAAACATTTACTCGGAACAAGTATCTTTCCAATTTTTTGAACCTTGACTGAGTGAGAATTCTCATTTTCCTCTTTAATAAAATTACACAACGCCAATGTTCTGTAAACTAGAGTCTATTTAATAGACCCTTTCACCGTAATATGCGCCAAGTTGAATCTGCCCTGTTACCATAGCAACCGTTTGTTTGGCTTTAGGACAAACATTTTGTTGTGTTTTTGTGTTCTTATCCTTGTTCTTGATATTACGGTTTCGTTTTTGTTGAATTATACATAAAGTTTTAAACACAAATTATTCATAACTTTTATGCAAATTAGTAAAGTGCTGAATGGTTAACCAATCACGATGCATAATAGGTTATTGTATACAGACCCCATCGCTTATGATTGGTTTGGAATTAGGAAACAAAACAATAAAACAAGAAAAAACATTAGAAATTCCTGACAAGTCGGAAAGGGATGGGAAAATGGGGGGAAATTATTGTACATTCTGCTGAATATAAATACAATTTTTAGACACTATGACAGAATTTAGTTTTCTTACCTTACGGAAATATTGGTTGTCTTCAAAGATAATAGCGACTCTCTTCCAACCCATGCGCTTGACAAACCTCACCCTTGCCAGGTTTAAGTTATTCTCATCACCCCCAGCTTGAATAGTTAACGGGTAGCGGGAGCGATCCTTGAGAGTTGAGGACGAGGCTGTAGTTACCTGAAAGTCACAGACATTAGCATTTGTGGAGTCAGAATGTGAAACAATATGTTGACAAGTGGAATAAATGCTACAAAGATTTAACTCGAGATTCAAAAGAATATTTCTTATATTATAAAAGTTGGAACATTTTAAATTTGTTACGGAGCAAGGGAACAATTTAGTTGTTGATATCTTACCTGGACTATATCATACCGTGGCATGACTTCGTTTACGACTACTGCAACCTTTGAGAATAGAGGTCCCCATACCATGACTACTGGCGGCCCTTCCCGTACAAACTCATTCATAATCCGCAGAGCTCTCCCAGGCTCTGTCTGTAGAAAAGGAAACAAGTGTTATTCAAGTTCCAAACATCAGTTGCGAATTCAAAATCTTAATACTAAACCACCTGCCATATTACAAGGTTGGCAACCTTGCCTGGCTATGTATTTCGGCTAGGAATCAAGACTCTCAGACGACAACAGGTAATATACACCATTTGGGTTGATTGTCTTGTACAACAATCATGTTGGCATTAAATCTCCATAAAGCTATTGAGAAGAAAACAACATGTCGAATGGATCTTACTGGCCGAGATAATAATGGTGATGTGTTTAACTTTTGATTGTTTCCCTTCACGAAGTGTTTCTGAAATGAAGTAAAAGTTTGTTCCCAAATCAAATGTTATTAATTAGTAAACCACGTCACGGTTATGAAAAGTGATAATAAATTAGGTAAAACAATTTGTGTATCAAATCATTCAAACAATTTCCAACTTTAAAATACCCAGCTAATTTACCAATAATAATTGACGTGAATTAAAAGTAAATCCATAGTTATTTAAAATACTTACCTCCGTCCAGTTCCATCTCAACCTTAGCTCAAAGTCATCCAAGATTCCTGTCAAGTTATTGACGTGGTCGACAGCAACTTGTAGCGTCTCTGGAAATGCACTGTGGAATGGATTAGCATGGAGCGGGAGAAAAGCTCCGATATAGACCGGTCGTTTACCAGTGGCGCCACGGTCATGTGTTGCAACTACTTGTAATCCAGGTAGTTCATCGAAATAAGCTGCTATCGTCAGTAGCAAGCAAAGTGTCAAGGAACTGCTAACCATCGTGACGATGTGTACAGGATAGTAAACGTTGTATGTTGTTAAATGATTCTGATGAATCGGGTTATTATTTGAAAATAGCGTAACACCTACAACGGGTAGGTTTAATATTGCTCCGCTCAAGGTTACCGTGCCTATGACGGTGATGATCCGCGTAAATTCCAACCTCTAGTACAGCACTAAAGCGAATCAACGATAGGGTATTCAGTTTTCCTTACCAAATTATGTAAACAAAAAAATAGCATAAGTAGCGCAATGCATGATATATTGTTCATCACATTTTACTGAACTGATTTGGGTTCTATCCTGTTCGTGAATTCCTTAATTAATGATAAAACAGCTTGCAGTACAAATATTGTTTGCATATAAAAGGCTTTACGAGTCCGTAACGACCTGGTACGAAATGTTGTTACGAAATGATCTGGGTACGAAACGACCCAGGTACAGACAGACAACTTGGGTAAAAAACGACGTGGATACAAAAAGACCGGGCGCAATTATAAACAAACCCACCATGAAGAGATTGTGCAAGTCTTGGGCGTATTCCAGCATTCGAACCTGATAATGCGCGAGTTGATTTCTGTTCGAATAGGCGCAAGATTTGAACGGTCTTTAACTTTGCACCCGTAAATCAAACTTTTTGGGAAAAAAAAAGAAGTAGCGTGGGGTCAGAAAATAACGCTAACCCAGTGGAAGTTGAGATTTGTTCAATACGGTGAAAATAGTAATTAGTTTACTGATCAATAACTTCAGAAACAATGATGCAGAAAGAAAAGAAGGGGCGGAGAAAACTGGTGTGTGTTTCTCTATACTTAGGCTAGAGAGAAATCCTTTTTACCTGCACTTAGCTCCTTAATCTTCCATCTGAATGTAAAGCTCTTATGTCCATCTTGCGGCAGGAACGACGAGTCCAGAAATGACGAGAAAGAAGGGGTACATGTACTCCGAATGCTCTTCAAATGCATGCACAGGGGATTTTGTACACAGAGCTTTCAGAGGTTAACACATACAACGGTCATATTTCTGTTGGATCTGTTACGGTGTACAATCTATAAAAATAAAGTTTGATTTTGCGTCATTTTGATTCTGGGTCACACTGACCCATGGGACCCGGATCCAGTGTGGCATGAGATTCTGTCCACCAGAGATTCTTTGTATGTGTCCCCCCCCCGCCCACTATAAGGCGAATTGTGTATTCATTTTGTCTGATAGCGCCCCCTTTTGAATCAACTTCCTTCAGTCAATACATTTATCGTATAGGGGACACACACACCGCGGCCGAGGGACAAGATTCCAAAGCCAGGGTCATAGGGAAATCTGTCCGCCGGAGATTCTGTCCCCCATCATGGGAAATTAACAGGGGCTGGAGGAGGATGATTCAAAAGAGGGCGCTATCAGAAGACGTTTGTACACAGTTTGCCGTATGGGGGGGGGGGGGGACCACCAGCATTTCCGGGGGGGGGGGGGGGGCACACACACACACACACACACCAGAATCTCCCGCCACCCCGGCACCGAGTCGATTCCAACAGGGCGGAAGTTTTTAGAGTGTATAAATGCTGGAAAGCCCTTATAATAAGCTCTCTAGTAATGGTTAGTTGAAGAATGTGGAATGAAGAGAAAGGATGCAAGGGGCCAAAGGACATGACCCCAGCGTCAACAAGGATCTCTTCAATACACACTGGGCTGTGTGTAAAAGCCCACGTTTTGATAAAGCTGATAAAGGGTCTGAAAGAAATGTTGGTGCTTCACTTTAATTACTGCCAACAAATGTATCAGATAGAAAAATTACTGTTTGTACTGGCTCAGATTAAAACAAAAAAACGAACAAAATTGGGCCAATGTGGCGGGAGATTCTGTCCCCCGGAGACTACACCCCCCCCCCATACGGCGCACTGTGTACAAATTTATTCTAATAGCGCCCTCTTTTGAATCCTCCTCCTCCAGCCCATGTTATTCTCCCATTATGGGGACACAATCTCCGGGGAACAGGGTTCCCTTGGGGTGCAAACCACTAAATAAACTCCCACAGCATACAGTGCAAAATGCAAAATATTCAAAAATACAAAACAAAATACTTAGAAGTCTCACAGCTTTTTACAGTAAAGGGAAAATTATTCATTGACTCTTGAACTTTTATTCTTTGTTCAATTTAATATAGGGAGTCCCAAGGCCCAGGGAGTTATTCTCCCTCCAAATAAAAACACCCCTACAGCAGTGAAATTTTCCAAACGTCCGAGCATCACACTTATCCCTTTCAGCCCCAATGGCGACTTTAGTCGACTGTGCACTATACCCTGCTTGAGCCCCAATGGTGACTATAGTCGCCCAAGATAACACACAAAAAAGCACTCAAGCCTGAGCACAAAGTCCATTTGTTAAAAAGCTGCAGTTTCGTCCATGTTCACCTTCCATACCCAAGCTTGGAAAGAGAAAGATCGGATCTTTCCAATGGTGGTTAAATATAATAGGGTTGCTATTATGCAATCACTTCAAATTGGATCCGGGTCGGGGTTTCGAACCGTGCATTCAAGTAGGCACTGAAAGCCCACTCTACATGCAAGGTTTTGAGTCGGGGATTCGAACCGTGCATTCAAGCAGGCACTGGAAACCAAGCCCACATGCAAGGTTAATGATAATAATAATGATAATGATATAGTCTTATATAGCGCACGTATCTACCAAGAAGGTACTCAAGGCGCTTGAACAGACAAACAGTAAGTTTTTCCCGCAAGGTATGCGGGGCTACATTTTTGAAGTATGAGACCTATTCCTTTTACAAGGTGCTGTGGCGCAATATGCTGCCGATCAAACCAGGAATACCGGGGCGAACCCCTTCTCTTTACGATAAGTGCACTGGGTTCTTTTACGTGCATTACACAACACACGGGACCTACGGCTTAACGTCCCATCCGAAGGACGAAGCATGTGGTTAAGTGTCTTGCTTAAGGACACAAGTGTCACGACTGGGATTCGAACCCACACTCTGCTGATCAGAAACACCAGAGCTTGAGTTTGGTGTTCTTATCCACTCGGCCACGACACTCCAGGTTCCGGGTCGGGGTTTCGAACCGTGCATTCAAGCAGGCACTGAAAGCCCACTCTACATGCAAGGTTTTGAGTCGGGGATTCGAACCGTGCATTCAAGCAGGCACTGGAAACCAAGCCCACATGCAAGGTTCCGGGTCGGGGATTCGAACCGTGCATTCAAGCAGTCACTGGAAACCAAGCCAACATGCAAGGTTCCGGGTCGGGGATTCGAACCGTGCATTCAAGCAGTCACTGGAAACCAAGCCAACATGCAAGGTTCTGGGTCGGGGATTCAAACCGTGCATTCAAGCAGGCACTGGAAACCAAGCCCACATGCAAGGTTCCGGGTCGGAGATTCGAACCGTGCATTCAAGCAGGCACTGAGAGCCCAGTCTACACGCAAGGTTCTGGGTCGGGGATTTAAACCGTGCATTCAAGCAGGCAACAATAATAACAATAAGTGTAATTAGTTTTTGTTTTGATAGAGCTGACCTCTTTAAAGGCACTGTACACGTTTTGTAATTACTCAAAATATATATTAGCATAAAAACTGACTTGGTAACGAGCAACGGAGAGCTGTTGATAGTGTAAAACATTGTGAGAAACGACTCCCTCTGAAGTAACGTAGCTTTTTGAAAAAGAGGTAATTTCTCACTAAAATAATAAAAGACTTCTTGCAGAGAGTTTTTATTCTTATCTGAAAGCACACACATTTGTACAACAAGGGTGTTTTTTCTTTCATCATTTTCTTGCAACTTCGATGACCAATTGAGCCCAAATTTTGACAGGCTTGTTATTTTATGCATATGTTGGGATACACCAAGTGAGAACACTGGTCTTTGACAATTTCCAAACGTGTTCAGTGCCTTTAAATAATGTTGGAGTGCCATAAGCGTCACTGAGTGACGGATTTGAGCGCTATATAAAAGAAGCCACCATTATTATTATTATTATTACTGTTATTATTATTATTATTATTATTATTAGTAATATTATTATTTCTATTTGCATTGTTCTTTCTCACTCTTCTCAACGCATTAGGACGCCAAGTTTAACGCGGTATTCATGTTAGCGTGCGTTTATAAATACTGTTTATTATTATGACGTTGTTAAAGCATCTAAAGATAAATCTTTTTATATTTAGGATATGCACACACAGGTTTGAGCGACCATTCAATGTAGGCCCAATATTGTACCTTAATACAGACCTAAATTGGGATACATTTTAGTTACAAGGTTAGCTCAATTCTAGGTCTGAACTCCATGAAGCTTAAGAGTTTTGGGCTACATTTAGAGATCATCAGAGATCACACATGTTGAATACAAATTCCCACCCTGACTAATACACTCTACGTGATCGTCATATAAGTTTGACGACTTCGGCCGACAGTATTGACCAATTTAAATTAAAAATGAATATCTTGCGTGATTTTCATCTTAGGGTTCAACAGTCCAATCCAACGAGTGATATTTGCAAGTAGGCCTATAAACGATGGACCAAAGTGCACCATTAATTGAAACTAATAGGAGTCGTTTATTTGAATTACAGCACAATCAACTTTCCAACTAATTTGGGGGAACTTGAAATATATATAACATTATATTAATCAATCCTCGAGTAAAGCGAAACAAATACAACACATTTTTTTTCTCGTTCTCTACCATTGTGTTTAATTACTTTTCTTAATAATCGTTTGAATAATTTCTCCTACTGATCATTTTCTGTACAAAGATAACAAAGTTTGTCATTGACAACAGTTTAGCAATTTAGCGAACTAACAGCAATTTACAAACAATTTGTAACAGGTGTAAGTGTCGCAAAATACTGCTGTTATCTAGCAGTCTGCTGGTTTACAGGAATTTTCAGAACATCTTCGGTAAACGATGACCAATTCTTTTAGAATTGATATTTCCTGAAAAAAAAGATCAGGTAATAGTGAGAATGATCTGGAAGAACCGTCACCGTCAATAGTTCAAATTTAGTTGTTGTTAAAGGATGTGTAATACAAAGGTAAAGACTGAACATACAAATGCTCACGTATTTACACACAACTTACATGGTATAAAGATGGTAAGAGTGGAAAGGGTCCATTGAAATATTTTTGCCTAAAAGGCATAGTTCTTGAGAAATCGGTAAATCAAATAGATTTCAATTCGCATTTTTGTAAACAGTGAAAAACTTAAATTGTTTCACTAATTTCCTGTGACTCTGATGTAGGATTGGACTTTAACTTTCACAGGTTTTTATTTAATGTATATTTTGATTCACATAATTAGCGCGGCCACTGGTCTGTCTGACAATGACCAATGCTATCCACGTGCTACATAGTGCATTATAGAAACATATATATTGATACCACAAAATAGTGATTTTATTTGGTGAGAACTTTGATCCAAAAACAAAACAAAATCTGTACCTTTTCCAGCTTCGTTTGGAGATCATTTAATTGACTTCTGCTTGATGGGAACGATTCAGGCGATCGTGTACGAGTGATTTTAACCAACATGCTGGTATCCAGAGTCTTTCTACGTGTCTCGAGGAACAAACGAAACTATAAGAGTAAAATAACGACAAATATAAATAAATACAAAAACTGCCTATAAACTTTGTATTATCTGGTCTGAAGGTTAACATTGAATGTTTTTGAAAAATGATTTTATTTTTTATTATAATTGTTTTTATTGTTTTCTTATAAACCACGGTATGTCAACTTGTTAGAAAAGTACTGAATTGTTAATAAGCAAACCAGAAATTGTTTGTTCAAGTTTTAATCATCGTAAGATTACCGGTAACACTTTGTACCTAATTTCCACAAAACAGCAAGATAACAAAAACATGAGCTGGGCGCGTTTTTAAAACCTCTCCTCCATTAGTCATATCAAAACCGTACGATCTAACTTCCATATAATGCAGTAATTTGTTTTTTTCCTTTTCGGTTGTGTAAATTTTATGTAATGTCACGAGTCACTTTGGTTGATATGTGAGCCTTCCTGTTTGCATGAATCCTTGAAAAAAGGATTAACTGGCGATAGTGATATATCATAGGATGGGGCTGAACGTCTCAATTACTTAGTGGAAGGTTTACTGTTAATATTGCAACCGTTTGTTCTGACATTGATGCCGATGTGTTTACATTCTAGTGAATTGTTGGTGTATTTATATACTTTGGGTTTGAACAAAGACAAAATAACAGGCGCGGGTTTTGAACCAATGACCTCTGGATTAACATGCCGGCACTCTACCAACTGAGCTATCAAGCCCTATGTTGGCGGTCTCCCTGTCAATATCTTTGTTCAGGGGTGCCAGTGAGAAGCCATACAATCTTTAACTGCCGTGTAGCCATGGATCACACCCAACTTTAGTATTCAACCTGGGAAGCAGCAGAAGGGATCACCTAAGGGGATGCTACTTGTTTTATTTCAAATATCAAGTAATAAGTCACAAGAGAAACTGACTGGGTAAATTTTTAAATAATTTGGGGTTGTATGGCTTCTGACTGGCACCCCGAACAAGCATATTGACAAAATAGGGAGACCGCCAACATACGGCAAGATAACCCAATATTGGTAGAGCGCTGGCACGTTAATCCAGAAATCCCGATCAATTGTTTTCTTTGTTCAACCCCAAATTATTTAAAATTTACCCAATCAGTTTCCCTTGTGATTTATTACTTGATATTGTATTCATGTATCACCATTCATTGTTCATGTTTGTCTAAGCCATCACGTGACAATCCATATGCATTATGGGAATTCAACATCGTCGCCAATGCTCAAGGTTCTCGATTACCTCAACCCCGTCCAGGTGCGCCATGCATAAAAGATTGGTAATTGTTTTACCTTGGGTACGAACACCAAGCACAACACCGTAGTATTAGCAACGATCACAGCAGTCCCGAAGACACAGAAATGCAGGTCAATGTCATTGTTAAGAACCTGAAGAGCTGGTATGGCTACGGTGATAGTTACACCGACAATCAAGATGGACATGGCGATGTATTTACCTATTTATAAATTCAACCAATAATTCATGATCATAATAGTTTCAACTGTATTATTTACACAACGATGGTTAGCAAAATACAACAAAAAGTGTAATGTGGACAAATCACACCAACACCCACACACACACACAACCTTACGGATCCGGTTTATAGGGTCCTGCTTTTGTTGTTCTATTTTTCCTTTTTCTAAACAAATTCCCTTGTGGGGTCCAGGTTGAAAAAATTCCCTTGTGGGGTCCATTGTTCCATTGTGTAAAAGACACCACAAGGGCACTCCTGTAAGCCTACACACCCATATTTGTAAATGGTGGAAACCGAGGACATCCCTTTGTTCCCCCTTGTTTGGACTTTTGTACACGAAAGTATAGCAAGTACGTCGCCGGTACGTCATTTTCCCGGATCCCTTTTCTTAAAGACTTCGGTTTGAATGCGTAGACATGTTTACACTCACAGCTCTGTGATGCTTTAACTCTGTGGACATTCCTTTGTTCTTTACATTTAAGGAAAATCATATTCTTCAACACTCTACAAAACAGTGTGTGGACGTGTGTGATCCACACAGTGTTTCAAATCCCTATATTATGTGGACCTCTTTTGTTTTTAGGTCCACACTTCGTATGTACCGTTAAAACACAAAAACAAAAACAACAAGAATAGGCCTATAGGCATTCATATATTTGTGTTCTTGTTATTAATCACTGAGCTTGTAGGTTTTATCTGTCGTTCTAGAGATGTGGGAAATACTTTCATTTAGGTTAGACCAACTTAATATATTAATTATACTCACTGTCATTGAGACATTTAATGTCTACTTCTCTTGTCTCCCACGCAAGAAATATGCCAAACACGAACATTATTCCTTTAAAAATATAGAGGGCGCCAGTGAAGGCATTACCATAGTGATATCCACATTGGCGAAATACTGGGATGACGTATATTTCACTAACGGGATCAATCAACTACAAGAAATAAACATGAGGTATTTACGTGAGTGATGAAGGTAAGACTTCAAGCTTTCTGTGTTATATGGGGTAAGAGGTGACTCCAAAGGAACAAGGGATATTGTAGACTCGACGTTTCTACGATGATTTTCTAGTCTTCAGCAAGAATAGTGAACTGCTGCTTAGACTGAGGCATGGTGTAGGGTTGGACAAAAAGTATATCCAGATTGTTTTTCTTTCGTAGGCATGAATCATGTTAAGAGATGTTTTAGAACTAAGTCTTGAACACGATGACTGGCGTCAGTTTTATTATAAAGACAAGTCAGATAATGATGTGAATCTTAACACTTTATTTGTTTCTGCTAAATGCTATTTATCTTTCTTTAAAATATCTTTGTTTATTGTTTACCAACATATCAAACACTACCTTAATATCAAGATGGACGTTATAGGTGAATGCTTGACCGATAACAGATCTCATAGTCACTAAGAGAACATCCAGCAGTACCAGAAGAAAGACAAAAAACATCAACTTTCGATCAGGTAAGTCCTGAAAAAAAGTTAAGAAAGACAATATCAATCTTTAATTGCATTATAATTGTATAAGCACATTTTTTTTTGACACCGTGTCGTTAAGTTCCCCTAACATCCCCCATCCTCTACATGCCTCGAAAATAAAATGATCAATCATTAATTTTACTTATAAATTTGAAAGCATAAACTAGAAGGCTTTAAATAATCCAAGTCCAAAATGCAACAGTCTCCTAATATTCACCCGGAATCTTAAAGAGTACTACTCAATGCATATTCATAATGCTCCTTAACTTTAAGTTGCTTGGGACCTTCCATGTATTTTTTGTTTTTCAGTATTTATAGTTCAATGTCTTGTCTTTTGTTTGTATCTTGTCTGCTAATAGGTTGGGATACAAAAGCTGTGCTTCACCCAAACATAAATGTTGTCTATTTATTGATTGTTTCATAAATACAATTATCAAAACTTGTTAGAATTCAAACAATTTTATTTTGTTATGCCACAGTAATTAAAGTAGTATTGACCCATAAAGTCAGCATTGAAATAAATATGAATAAATGAATGAAACAAAACCCCGAATATAACCCCAAAAAACACCAGTGAGTCTTCCTGTGTTATCAAGTTGAAACCATGTAAATTACATTTTAAACGAACTAAAGAAATAAAATAAAAAATAAAATAAACAAAGTAACTAAAACATATCAGGTTACCATTTTGTATCTAGAACATTAAATCACTTCTTATTGTTATTGTTACAAATCTGATGACGTTTCAGTGCATAAGAAATATTAAGAATACTCCCCGATCAGTTAGTTCTTTGGTTGTAAAGTTTGCACAATATCTGTAATCTGAAATATCGTGTTTTACTTACGATTTTCTTGAACTTCGCCACTGCTATCTTAAAGATTGCGAAGATGCGGTAAGTCTTGATCAGCAGAGATCCAAATGACATGGATATCCCTACACATATTAGAAGTTCATTCGCCTGTAAATAACATAAGAACCTAGTAGTTTGTGAACAAGTGTTGTGTACTCTGCCTAAAAATTCGGTCAAATATTTAAAATAAGTTTCCTATTACACACTAATGTAAAACGTAGGCCTGCTGTTGGAAACAGTGCGTTGGTAATGTGCGAATAGATTTAAATGGGGAACTGCTGGGTTTTAGAAGAACAACAATTTTTTTTATCGATCGGTTTGGCTCTGAAAGCTAATGATTTCAAAGTTATTATCAAATAACTTTTCCATCTGAAATAGACCTTATGTTCATCACGTTGATTAAGTAGTTATTAACGTTGTTTTAGATGAGATGGTTTCACAAGAACTATGTATTGAGAGAGTTGCGACAACTTGCAATTAGAATCTATTTCGGCCCAAAAAACGCTTGTGCGCACAAAAGGGTGTCATACTAGTCTGCACATTGGGTTGTGTTACATTTTGACTGAAAATGGCGTCCAGCACGTACAGTTAACTTGGTTAAACTTTGTTAAACGCCGTGTCCGAACTGGCGGCTACGGCTAGATCAATGCGTCATAATACGTCCTTAGCAACACTCTTAGCAACAGTCATAGCCGCAGCCGTAACTGACAATTCGGATACAGTCTTACATAGCACATGATGATGAAATCGGTATTAGATAAGCCAGATGTGTCCATCCCACTGACGAAGACGGAGGAGTAGAGGAGGAGACAGCCACACACAATCAGGTTGTTGATCTGAGGACTGGATATCTTGATGGCCCTTAATGGAGGATGAAACACATCAATGGGGTTTTATGGTTTTCATAGTGAAACAAGAAACGGTTTATGTAAGTAATTTATAAATTGATACGGTTGTGAAATGTTGAGCACGTCGGTCGCAGAACGCTTATATAGTTTCATATTCAATAAAAACGAATCAGTGGAAAGCTTGAAATTGCTTATGAATCAAGAGTAATTTTGCACCAAAACAAGCCTTTTGTCTGATGTAAATATACAGTTTATAGCCAGGCCGATATTCCAAACAACGTTCTACCAAGCTTGTATACAATGTCTTCTCAACTGTGTTCACAATTGTAATCTATAAAATGAAAAGATTGTCGAACCTTTCTTTCCGGAAGTATATATTCAGAATGAGAAATGTAAACGCAATCAGAACACCGAATCCTGCAAAGATGAACATGGGGGTCTTAGGCCAGTAGGAAATGCTGAGAAACTGCTGCGTCATGGTAGCTCCATCGACTGCTTTTCTTGACCCTGTTTGACCGATATTAGAAATGATTTCATAATAATTTTCGATTTGTTTGTGTTTTTGTGTTCTTTCACCTTAAATTTAATCCTTAAAAAGTTTATCATTGCCGGAGATCTTGAATAATCGTTAGTTAAATGAACGGGTGGCGTATGCCTACTTGTTTTTCCAAATAATCTACTGGAACAACACCAAACCCCGCTGACGTCGAAATGACGTCACATGTTGGTCATCTGGTCACTTGGTGTCTTACCTCTCCATTCGATGGATGTATTTTCTACCGTGGTGTACTGACCATCAGTGTGAAGTACGGCTACTTTAACCACATTGTTACCTTCAGAAACAAGACCGGGGGCAATTAGTGTTGGTTGTATTGCGAAAAATAACAGTGTTTAATACAATTATTTAATCTTTTTTTCGAGTTTGGTCATGGTTTAACATGATAACGTCACAAACCTTTCAACTGCTTCACAAATACAACGCCGCCTTTACGTCCAAAGTCTTCAGTAAACTCAACCGGGCCCTGAAATCGAAGAAATAATGCAGATTATAACAATGTAAAGATGTTTGGGTGGGAAGGGATGTGACGAGTATGTAGCTGTAAACTCGCCTCAGTGGTTGCTTAATCAAGCAATTCTTGTTTATTGTTAAATAATAACAATATTGGGGTCCATTGTTGTTGTGGAAATACCACACAGCTAAAAAAACAAAAAAAAAACAAAAAACAAAATCAGTTTGCAAAGAGAGGGGAACAAGACAAAATGTCAATTCTGTTCCAGTGTCATACAATCGGAGACCGTTGCATTGTCAATGTGTAAAATAATTGTTTGAAAGTACCCTCTCGGAATAACAACAATAATAATACAAACATTTATAAATCACCCTAATCAAGCAGGTAGGCTCTAAGGTGCTGAAAATAGTTTTAAGAAAAAACGGCACCAGTCAAAAGCTGAACAGGTACAATTCTGTGGACAAATTTAAGGCATCGTACACGTTTGGTAATGAATCTCATAACCAACGGCAACAAAAACTTACTTGGTAAGAAGTACAGCAGCTTTGGATAGTATAATGCATTTTGAGAAACCTTTTACTTCGAAGTAATGCGATTTGATGGGAAAATATATCACTTTTGATCCCCCAAACCATTTGAATCTGAGAAGCGTAACGCTTCTCAGAGTGTGTATTCCAATGCAGATTATTCTTCCTGCGCATACATAACCGCTCCAGATTTTCGGCAATATCTTAAAAGCGCTACCAACTTTTGAAATGAAATTTTCACAGGTTAGTTATATGGTAGATATCTACATCTAAATAGGTCTGAAACAGACAATAGGCTCAAATTACTTAACGTGTACGATGCCTTTAAAGCAAAAAAAGAAACTGAATTATAACAATTGAAAAATGCAATTAAATTGATCTAAGGATAAAACACAGAAAATTACAGAACATCCAGTGGGTGGGCCTTGAAAGTTTAAACTTACCGTCACACCCACAAACTTTGTCCGATAAGTGTGGTTCAAAAACACCTCCGCCATTTCTGCATCTCCGTAGATAAACTCGTCTAGTCGTCTCGGAGGTTTGATCTTTTGCAGATCAGGTATTGATGAATTCAGAGCCAACGCAATGGTGAGTAGGCAATCGTATGAAAGTGTATTGCTAAGCGGAAGGTTTTCCAAGTCTTCCATTTGTTCTGGATATAACTTCTGAATTGAAAAAGCAAAAAAAAACAAAAAACATAAAATCAAACGATTGTGGCAATGGTGGCAGTGACAGTCATAAAAACATACCGTCCGAAACGTCGAGTTCACGGGAGTTTTAAAACGCTAGAGGGAAGCAGACGATAAATCCCCAATTTCTTATGTGTTTAAGCATGCGCATAATATCCAAGAGCAATACCCGGTAAATCTGCCTCCATCTAGCATGTCAAGGTTTGTTTTCTTTTCATTTTGACAATTGTCTTCTCATTTCACATTTAGAGTGTATTTTGGGGTCCAAGCGGCGATTTGTTCTTAACAAAACGAAATAACCGTAAAACCCATTAAGCAACTATGAGATCTCAAACCTATTTTAACTATTTTGTCAAAATAATATGATAGCAGATAAGAGACTCACAATTCCATTAAGATCAATCAGAGATAAGTCTTTTAATACCAGGTTCCAGTCGAATCCAATGTATAAATTTAATGCAGTGTGCAGTTCAGCATGAGTACACGGTACGTCGGCAAGGACATTCAACCACCCATCTTCGTACCACCCTGGCAAAAGCCAGACGTATTTTGAGCCGAAAAGGTCAGCTCTGAAAATCTAGGGCAAACATATTGAAAAGAAATGAAAAAAAAATCAATATTAACCATCAAGGTGACTTGTGTTTTTCTGTCAGAAAACAAAAATTGCCCCGTCTGCTCGGAACAAAATTAACGCCTGATTATTCTGCAATTTTACTGATTGAAAAATCTTATTACCGGAACCTTGCTGAAATCATATGAGCAAAGTTCAATTCCACAAATACTTGGATTTCTAAAAAACAGACAAGCAAGTCCACAAAATCCATGAACAAAAAATGTGTTCATAAAACACGGGTTAATTGATGATAACAGTTCAGGTTTTTTGAATGATGTGATAATTGAAAAAGAGGAGAATGAAAATAAGTGTATTCATTAAATACAATTTATTTTAAAAAGTAAATAAATTAAATTAATAACGTGTAGAACCTTATTAATTCAATGATCGATAGAGCAATCTACCGATATATTATAGAAGTATCGATATTAATAATGATCAAATCAAGTTGACGTGCGCTTGAACGACTGGCGCTTCCCATACAAGAAGTTGATTTGAAATTGGCAAATGTAATGTTGTTATGCTTTTCCGGCAATCATTCGAACATAACTCGTTTCTAAACTTAAAATTTTAAATTTCCTTAAGATGAGCTTGCTTTAAACAAAAAATACGGCCAAC